>JADMNL010000023.1:329955000-331205000 GCA_016271365.2 Neoceratodus forsteri | reverse complement strand
CGCCTGAAATAAAACTGACATTTTAGTATCTGTTTTACATCTTGGCTCAGTTAGGCAATCAGCGCTGTAAGAACATAAATGGACATATAAATGGGGACTATAAGAACATGCCGTGGGTGATTGTGCCTTAGTCCAACTGTGCAACATCAGCCTGAAGCTCAGATAGGGCTTACTGTCTACCACTTTGTTCCCCCCCCATGTACCTGTACCATTTCACATTCTCCCTTGCCTTAGTCCAGCTGTGCTACATCAGCCTGAAGCTCTGGTAGGGCTTATTGTCTACCACTTTGTTCACCCCCCCCCATGTATCGCTGTGCTACATCAGCCTGAAGCTCTTGTAGGGCTTACTGTCTACCACTTTGTTCACCCCCCATGTACTTGCACCATTTCACATCCTCCCTTGATCTACAGTGAGTGGATCCCTCATTCATACGTCACATGCACGCAAAAAAAAAAAAAAATACGGTCTTCAAAATTTAAGATACATTTCTTATGTTTGTTATGTTTGCTTGCACGCATGTGCAAGAAACATAGTGCCATCATCCGAGATTTCGGAGGTGTGTCACCCACTCTTCCAATTCAATCACTGTGTTGGAAGGCGCGGCCCCTGTAAGCCAATGCATGGTGGAGCTGTCTATGACAAGCTCCAAAATGCAGTGGCATACAGTTCAAAGGGGGAGCTACGCTTCAGTGAGCAGCGATAAGATATCGCTTGCTCATACGCAGCTCCCCCCACACACACACACACGCACGCACGCAGGCGTGCCCCCCCGCACGCACGCACACACTGTATAGCTGACGGGGTGCCCAACTCCTGCCGCTGTGCTGCGCTGCCCCGCCCCAAATCCTCCAAATGCCATGCTGGGTGCCCACCCCAGTGTGGCAACTCATGATATAGCTGGGGGGTGCCCAATCCCCCATTGGCTCCACTGTCCTAACCCTCCCGAGTACTGGGTGCCACGCTGGGAGCCCACCCCAGTGTGGCAATCGATGCTTTGGGCGATGGGGGTGCCCAATCCCCCATCGGCTGAATGCCCCCCCAACCATCCTTGTGCCACGCTGGGAGCCCACCCCAGTGTGGCAAACGTCCCGCGTCGTCATTGGAAACAAAAAGAACACATGTAAAGAAAAAAAGGTCCCACATAGTCTCCCTGACCCCTACCACAACCCGCACCCACCCACTGCGCACCCTGCCTCCCCACCCCTCACCCCATACTTACCTCTGACCTCGCGCTGATGATCTTCGTGGACCGAACATGTCTGCACTCTTCAAAGCCAACCATGAACTGAGGAAATGCAGAGAAGCTGTATAATGGGCTAGATAGGGGTTTTAAACTTTGTTGCATATCTCAGGCATTTTGGAATTTTGCACCAATTTTCAACATGGGTTTTGGGACCCTTCTCATGAATGGTGTCACTGTCATGATGTTATTCAGGCCGAAGGGTGTTTCGCAGTCACTGCGGCGAAATCACCTTCGGGACGATTAACTAAATGACACTGCCAGTGTTCATAAGGTGGGCTCTCAAAAGCCTATTTTGAAAATTCTGGTGGAAAAATTTCAAAACGACTGTTTTATTTAGTGTGCGCTGCGCAGTTCCTACGCACGCTCGTAAGTTTGCAAATTTTCAATATTTCCACTCCAGATTTTCAACATTGCCATTTTACCACACTTTCTTATAAGTAGTACAGCTGTCATTTTTCACATCTCACCCAAAACGTGTTTCCGCCCATGTAGCACACAATGGCGCAGTCGGTGTGCTAAATCAATGTACGGGACAAATTAAGAAAATCACAATGACACTGTTCATAAGCAGAGGTCTTAAAATGGCTATGTTGAAAATTTGGTGAAAAAATTCCAAAAAATGACTGTTTTACGAGCGTGCATTGCGCAGTTCCTATGCATGCTCATAAGTTTGCAAATTTAATATTTTCACTCCAGATTTTCAACATTGCCATTTTATTACACTTCCTTATGAACAGTACAGCTGCTATTTTTCATATGCCGCCCAAAATGTGTTTTTGCACATGTAGCGCACAATGGTGCTGTTGGTGTGCGAAAGCAATGTTTGGGACAGATTAAGAAAATCAAAGTTACACTGTTCATGAGCAGAGGTCTTAAAATGGCTATGTTGAAAATTTGGTGACAAAAGTCCATAAAATGACTGTTTGAGTGAGCATTGTGCAGTTTCCACGCACCCTCGTAAGTTCATGACGTTGTAATATTTTAAGTCCAGATTTTCACCAGTGGCATTTTTCCACACTGCCTTATTTACAGTACAGCTGTCATTTTTCACAACATGGTCGGTAGTGCTTTCACTTCCAGCCGAGAGATGCGCGGGTCGCTGTGGAAATTATTGTTCGGGACAGATAAAGAAAATCACAGTGACACTGTTCATGATCGGAGGCACCAAAATGCCTGAGTTGACAATCTGCTGTAAAAAAATTCCCAACCTAATTATATTACGGGTGTGCGTTGCACAGTTTCTATGAACGCTCATGACTTCACCATTTTTTGAAATATTTTTACTGCAGATTTACAACATTGCCATTTTTTACACCTCCCCATGAACAGTACAGCTGTCATTTTTTACATCCTGTTCGGAATGTTTTTGCACCTGTGGTGCTAAATGCCGTAGTCGCTGTGCATAAGCAGCTTTCGACTAAGAAACTGATATTCCCCCTGTTCATGAGGTGAGGTCACAAAAAAAACATGTTGAACATTTGGAGTGAAAATACCAACAAATGCCTGAGGTATTAGGGTTTCCAAACATAACGCCCAACCCTGTAGAGAATGACAGGCATCAGGGGTGTGACTTGGGATTCTTGCCTGTAATGCTCATACCATTCCACACCCTGCAGCCAGTGAGAAGCACTGAGGTATGCCTTGGACTCTTCGGCCCCAAAGTTTGCCCCATTCTCCTATATTGCACCCATCCCACTGTATTTCCTAATGGAATGGGGTGCGCATAAGGACCAAAGACCCCAAGGAACACCGTGACACTTGCCAGTGTCTGCAGGGTGGGGTGTACTGAAATGGTGTGGCCGTTATGCCTAACGATCCAAAGGCACACCCCACTCCTGAGTGACACCTGTCACTCTCTGCAGGGTGGTGGTGGGGTTGGCTTCAGTTCAATACTTCACTGCCATTCCTATTACGCAGCTCTGTAACTTCTACACTACTACTGCCAATGCCAGCAATCAAACATTCGGCATTGACAAATGCTTGTTACTATAGTTTTAAAGGGAGATTTTGTTTTCCAATTATAATTTGCTGGTTTATGAGAAAAAATCAGTTTTGGTTACCTCCTTCTCTTAGTTTGGAGACAGACCCTTTGGTTTATATTCATCCTAAAATACAGGGCTATAAATAAGTACAGTAGTAAAAGAATGAAAAAAATTCTTTAGGTGACTTCTTCATACCCAAATTAATGGTCATGTTAATGATTACCTATGCCAACTCGACAACAGTGTTGTCAAGGTTTGCATAACGAGATCCTCGATGTCAAGAGGAAAAATTTCACCTGTCTGACATTGGTGTGTTTTCTATCGGGGCTGTGCCCCCAAACTTCCATGCAGGGAATTCCTGGATTCCTAACTCTGAGTCAGAGTTATCTCAAGGGGGCAAAAGTTGGGGAAAGGGCAAAATTTCACCCACAGGTCCCTCACAGCGACAATCTCAAAACCTGTCGAGATTGTCGCTGTGAAGATTCCTGATGAATTAGAAGCATACCATGTTAACCCCCGCCCAGAACTGTCCAATTCTCCTGTGATAATAAAATGGATAGATCCTCCTTGCCACCTTCACAACACTGAAAAAGAAAAGTTAATATGCAGCAGCAAGCTTTATTTGTGTAAAGCAGACTGACCACCTGATGGCCTAGAGATTAGAGCATTATCCTGTCATGCAGGTCACCTGGGTTTAGGAGGCAGCTCAGGTGACCACAATTGCCTTTCATTATCAAGAAGGTGGTGCTGCTGGTGGACTGATTGGGCTAATTAACAATCATGAGAAAGACCAGGACAGTTTAGGCAGGAGAGGCATAATGATTAACTTGGGAATTACTGACTCTTCTAAAATGTTTTTCTTGTTTTACTGGTGTGCTTATGTGGCAATCCTGAGTTACACTAAAGAACAGTTTGAAGGTACAGTAAGAAACAAAGTTTGAAGATAATCTTTAACACACACACACACTTGATTGTAGGTGGTCCAGTATGTGCCCACTACCTACAGCAGATAACTCATCTGAAATATAAATGTCTGCCTGACAGTTTTCTTTAGAATTGTTGGGATTTTAGAAATATCTTAATTTTTCCCATTCTGGAGTATGGATCTGCTGTGACTTCTTGTGATGAGGCTCCAGTCTCAGGCTTTGCAGCAGTTAATCTAGGGACATAGAATGTTTTTGAGCCAATCTGATTGAAACCTTTGTTTGCCCTTTTTATAATAGAAGTTATTCATATTAATGGCAAATGCTATGATCTTTTAAAAAAAAATTATTTACCCTTGAAACTTGTGAGTTTAAGCACTCTGCTGGAGACCTCAGCTTCTAGAGCACTGATAAGAAAGTTGAAGAGCAATGACCTCAGCATTAATCCGTAAAGGATGTCGTTGAGTTCTACTCTTCACCCAAGAGTAGTGCCGGTCAGCCACAACCCTCTGCTTCCTTCATCCAAGCCAATTAGCATCCTGCCTTATGTGTACATATTGTAAACTGCACCTGTATACATTGACCATAAACGTATCATGTGCCACAATGTCAGAGGCCTTGATAAAATCCAAATAGGCTTTGTCAATGGCCTTGTCCCTATCAACCTCCCTGGTCATCCATTCAAAGAATATGATCAGGTTGGTTTGGCAAGATCTGCCCTTCATAAAGCCATGTTGAGAGGTAGGAACCTTGGTCAAAAACCATTGTTATGTCCTTGATAATAAATCAAAGACCATGCACAACATTCATGTCTATCTGACTTGCCTATTAAAGGAAAACTACTGACACAATCAAGCAGCGACCTCTGCACGAATTGGGGCTTCAATACCCCAATCCCCCCTGCAGGTACAATCTTCATTGAAATATATTCTTACCTTAATGTTCTTAAAATGTAAGAAGCTTCCATAGTAGGTGGCATTTTCTAATATCCCGGTACTCACCCCCCTGAGACTGCACTGCTAACAACGTGATATGATGGCGCACCCCTGCCTCTTCCAGTATGGTACCGTTATGTATGGAGATTTAATAATCACTGTATCTCCCATTTCCTGCTCTGTTTTCACAGACTTTGCCTAAATGCTACTTGTATGCTATGTTTGCACATGGCATGTAGGCAAAGTCCATGAAAATAGAGCAAGGCATGGGAGATACAGAGATTATTAAATCAATTTCGGAGGGAGAATAATGGGATATTAGAAAATGCCACCTGCTATGAAAGCCTTATTAGTTTTTATGAGTATTTTGGTATTAATACATTTCCATGAAGACTGCACCTGTAGGGGGGATTGGGGTACTGAAGCCCTGATCTGTGCAATGGTCACTGCTTGATTTGTGTTGGTAGATCTCTTTAATGCCCGAGTCCAACATTGCTTCTCCTTGAAGATAGGGATCCGCTGGCCACTCTTTTCAGTCCCCTAGTGCCACACCTGTAAAAACAGATGCATGAATGATTATTGTAAAGGGCCTGCAAATTGTGTCTGTAGCTCCATTGTGATCTTCAGGTGTATTCCATCTCTCCATTGGAATTTACCTGGCTTGACCTTTTTCCGGTAGCTAACTACAAGGGTGGGTATGATGTCCATAGGTAGCATCATGACTACCCTTCATACTATGTGCCTGCCCAAAGAGCACCCCCCACCAGGGGCCACTGGTTAACAGGGAAGTAAAGTATTCATTTTCATCTCAACCACTAGCCCTGGCTCAGAAACAGGTTCCTCTACCTTCCCATGTTGCATTCCTCTCCCTCACGTTTCTCTTTTCATTTTTGAACAGGACAAAGGCTTTGGTGTTATCTGTAGCTTCTACTGCTATCCTGGTTTACAGACTCTCTGTGACATCCTTAATTCTGTGTTTGCAGCCCCTCACCACTTCTATGTATTCCTTCCTTGCCTGTAGGCAACCTGTCTCCTTTGAGCAATTATAGAGCCTCCTTTTGTCTAGACTCAATTGCCTTAAGTCCCTGTTGAGACAGGGAGACGCTTTATGGCTTATTATTCCCTTATTGCTGACAGAGATGCAGACTTCCATAGCTAAGTCATGCACCTTCTTTGCCGAACTCCACACATGCTCTACATTACCTGCCTCATGCAGTTTGTCAAGATACTTGTCACCAGATCCCTCATTATGACAATGTCTGCTGTTCTGAAGTTTTGGGTCCTGGTTGTTGAGGCCAGTTTTGTTTTCCCTGTCACCACGTTACACGATTGTGGCCATTGCCTTTCACTGGTTCCTTGATGCTTATTCTGTAGATGATCCCATCTGCACTGCTGAGAACAAGATCAAGAATGACTTCAAAACTAGTCTTTGTTGGACATGCTGTTCTAGGAAGATTTACTAGAACTCCCCTATAAGTACTTGAAATCTGAAAAAAAATTCTAGCTAATCTTTCTTGGACATGCTGTTCTCGAAATTTTTACTAGAACTCTCATTAAAGTACTTGAACATCTAGAAAAATTGTGATCTAAAATGGAATGAAAAATTATTGGTGCAGACTTTTCACAATAATATGAACTGTTGCTTTAAAACATCAGTAAAGTTGTTTTCACTTAACGCTTGAAATAAATATCAGGGGCAGGATTTTCAAATGGTGACCCAGGGTGTACATCCCGCCCTGCACCACAGGACTTTGAAAGTGGTGGTGTGCCTACCCCTTTAGCTGCAACTGCACCCGAATTTCCATTCTCAGGTGCAGTTGTGACAGATTCCATGATTTATGGCTGCTTGCGTTAGACATCTGGTGCAAGCACCAGCACTTAGTCTCCCTGGGGTGGCGCACGCTAGACCACACAGCTGTGATCTAAGAAGTGGTAATTGGCACAAGGGATGAAAAATCCTGATCGCCAGCAGGGGAATGCCACAAGCCCTTATGCGTCATATGTTGGGTGCACCAGGGGCTTGTGGCATTCTTGGAGCATTGAAAATCCAGCCCCATATGTCCTTTTACACAAGTTGTGTTTGTATTACCATGGTTGCAAAATAAATGTTTTCCTGTACTATACAGAACAGCATACAGGGACTGAACTACACACACTTGCAGCACTGACCGAAAGTGAGCTGGTGAATATGTGCAGTAACACGTGATTGGGTGGGTTATTTCCTGATAAGGGAACCCCAGGCATGTAGTGAGGCATGAGGTGCTTGCGCTTGAGTGCCTTCAGCAGCTGGGAAGTGCTGTTATCAGGCAACAACACACACCAGGAGTGTCTTATTCTTCTTATAAAATGGGTTTTGAGAAAAAAAAATTATAATGTAGAAAAAATGTAAATAAACATGCACATTAAATGTTTTTAAAGTGTGAATTTTTTTTTTTGCACAGTAGTCCCAATTGTTCGCAGCATTGGATGTTGTTAAATTGTTGTTGTTAGTTTGTACCACTAGAGGGCAGTGGTGAATATAGCTGCTGTTTGGCTTCTCCTTGTGATCTCCCCCACCATCCTCACATACTTACAGTCTGGCAAGGCTGCAGTCTTGATATGTTGAGTGCTGTTACTGAACGGAGGAAATGATTCATGATTAAAAAATCATTAAAGCACTTTCTTTATGGTGTTACAGCATTGAACTTCGCTGGAAACTTTACTTTGTGTGTTAGCACAAGTAATGTTTGTTACTGAGTTTACAGCTCTAACACAGCTGCCAGAATTTATTTTTTTTTCAAATGTTTCTGGTAGGCATTGATATGTGAGCTGCTCTGTGTCCAGCTTGCCTAAAAAAGTGTCACCTTTAGGGTTGTTGTCCTATAAGGACATGAATCCTGACCAATCAGGATGCAGAAAATGCTCTACCCATTTTATAATAGCTTAGATAATCATTCCACAAGCTCAGTTTTGTCCACTTTAGCCCAAAGAAATTTATTAAAGGCTTTTTATTTACAACTTGGATTGCTTAAGCCATCGTTTCGCGGAGTGTGCCACTAAAACATTTGGGATCTTTTACCTGGACAAGTATAGAGTATCTCTTTTTCAATCAAAGGCACGGTAATGCAAACACTTGCTTTTTAAAAGAAACAAGCTTCAATCCTTTCAGAGAGCTTTTAATTATATTTCCATACAGAATGTGTTATGTGTAGCTGAGCCACACCATTCTGTAAATATTAACTATCACTTGTCATTCTTTGTGTTGGTTTTACTTCACATTTCTGTTTTGTTTAGATAGGTGCTTCACTTCGGACTTAATGGAACAAAGCTTCAGCATTGCTTCATTAAGTTTGATTTCAAAAGTTTACAGCTGTGTCAGTATCCATCTTGAAGTTTTTGACTGGACACTGAAAATATCTTTATGTGTAGACTGCCTATATGGGTTTCAAAGATTACACATGGAGCCACACTGGAGCTGATCCAACATGCAGAACAGTTTTCATTTTCATTTTTCAATCTGCCCTTTAGGATTTTTCACATTTGTACCTAAAGCACCACCGTGCACCCACTAAAACTATTTTATGCTCCCAGCAGCATCACACCCTACCTTTACCTTCTTAGCAAACTATACCCCTTCTGTGCCACACCTTCCAAATACCCTATTGTTAACCATTATATGGCAGGCTTCTTCTGGGTGACAGCAAACCTGGAGGGGGAGAGTTAGACTGCTGACTGAGGGATGAGTGAGGGGGTAGTTTAAATTGTTTGATAACATGTATAACATCAACAGTAGGAGCATGCATGCCATGGTGCTGCTCTTACAGTGCCATTTGAGGCTCATGTTTGCAAGACTCTGCTCTGCATGGTTCTGTCTTTCTGGGCCACCAGGGGCATCTATGAAGTAACATATACTGCAAACTAACCCCAGAGCCAGGGTGTATCCTTCTGCCAGCCTGACTGTGATCAAACATGAATAAAGATTCAACTTATGTTTTTGTTTCAATATCTGACTAAAGACAGACCCTACTACAACATGATTTTTAATATCTATGTGCTGAACCAAAAAGAATTAAAAAAAATCATTTTATATGAATATGGATATTAAATACTGCTAAAACTACAATAAGGAGTGGACATTGGTTTATTGTCAAATTGCTGGTCTACACTTTTACAAAGGGGCTCTGGATCTTGATAACAATGACTCAAAGTTCCCTAAGTGGCATGTGGATACACGCTAAACTAGGTGATCAGACTGGCCATCATTTTCCATTTTTTTTAGTTTGCCCCTTCCTTACATAAGCACACTCTGTGCATTCATATGTTTGCTCTCCAGCCTTACATGTCCTTACAAGTAGCCTTTATGGTCAATGATGTTTAGTCAAGGCATGCCCTGGCTTTGCTGTAGGGGATCACAGCTATAACAGGATGTTTTTCATCCTCTTCCCAGAGGCAGAGTGCTGCAGTGCATGGCACTGGTGCCTCCAACCAAACACATCATGCCAAAGTCGGTTTACTATTTTTCCTGGCATTTTTTTTTTATTGTAACAGTGAGCCACTGTGAATCATATAGGTTATATATGCTCTGGTGGACAATGATGTAAAATTTTGTTTAACAGCAATAAGGATTCAAATTCCTGCCTGACAGTGTGTTTCAAGAACACCAGGAGATAGGTGTAGTGTGCCACCAAGTTGGCATAGTGGGTGCCATTTGGTACCTTTTAAGATGATTCTCCTGTATGATAGTTTGTAACATTTCCAGTTTCCTTGCTATGCTTTGATGACTGTACAATTTCTGTTGATGTGGAACCTTTGCAAACAAGCTTGTAGCTCAAAGGTGTACTCCAAAATAATAAATAAATAAGTCCACAACAGCTTATGTCCACAACAGGGAGAGGGCATGATGCTTTTTTGATGTTTCATGATGCATTCGTGATGTACTTGGTTGGAGAATACAGCCATTATCAGGCTGCAGCTGCAGTATTTCCACCTGTGAAGTTGAACACCAGAGTGCAGTAATCAGGGCCCACAGGAAAACCATTTAAAGTGAGATTAACTACTGCTGGGGCATCTAGTTGTTCCCTTCTGTTATGTCTTAAAAGGCATAGAATGTTACATACATTATACACATATACAGGACCTTTGAGGAGCTCCGTGCTAAGTGGGAAGCAGCAAGAGCAGAGATATCTCAACTGCATCACCCACTCAGCTTGAGCCTATGCCCCACACCCCTCTACCATAGAGGCCCACTGGTCCAGAGGGGTGGAGAGTTGTGGGAGGGAGAGGGAAGGAGGCAGGGATAGCCACAAGGATGTTTGACAAGCCCCACACCATCCAAATCACTTTGAACCCCTGGAGGAGATTCATGAGCCTGATTCTGTTGGGTGGGCACTGAGTCAGTCAGGGTGTAATTGGCAGGACATTTTCGTGGCACCTGGGAGACAGGCAGGAGGAAGTCAGCCAGGAGTGCCTTAGTGGTTGAGAAATCAATGATCGGGGGGTAGAGAGGATGGTAGGAGGGGTGTGGGATGGATGGAAGATGATCATATACCTTCCTGGTGCACCGGCCATCCAAGAAATACAGTAGACAGGGTAGGAAGGATGGTGGAGAGGGAAGGGGGAGCTTGGGATACTGATAGACTTGGGTACTAACAATCTAGTGAACCATCCTGAGGAGATAGTGAAGGGGAAAATTCACAGCCTGGAAGACAGATTAAGGGCATACTGGGATTCCATGGCCTTTTCTGATGTCCTCCCTGTGTGGGGTAGGGAGGGCAAGAAAGACAGAATAAGGGGGATGAGACTGACAAGTTTAATAAGTGGTTAAAGGGGTGGTATCGGGAGATAGAGTATCATTTTGTGGGGGACTGGGGGGAATTGTGAGACAGGAGGCTTTTCAAGGGTGATGCTTTTCACCTGACAAGAGAAGTGGCCAGGGGCTAATGTACTGGGGCTGAAATTTAACATCTTCATTGGACAGTTAAACTGACTATGTGGGAGATTGAAGCTAGAAACCATGGTGATAGGAGAGAGGAAGGGACCTAGCTAGTGCTCCCTCTAATCTAGGGGCTTGTAGCAGCACAGTGGGAAAAATAAGGTTAAATGGAAATGTCCACGTACAGTTGGGGCCCCACCTCCATGCAAATTGGGGCCTGATTGTAGATGCAGTAGGAAAAATCAAAGTAAACTTTTCGGTGATTATTTATTTTAAATTATCTATTTGATCCTATGCCCTCCTGCTCCAGCATTTTAAGATAAAGAGCCCTCCCAAGCATGCCCACAAGCACCTGGCTGTCCCATGATGATGTTTCCAGGCTGGGAGCAGCAGGGTGATCTATGAGCAGTACAGGGCTCCTTTTAAAATAGCTCCATTGTGAAGCCTGGGCATTCCTGTGCATTTCCATTCAAGTACTGGCTGACAAGTACCCTGCCAGTCGGTATTTGGTCTCGTGTAGCCTGGATACACACAGACTCTATATCAGAGCTATTTGAAGATTTAGCAATATAGTAATCTGTATTGCCATATCTTCAAATAGCTCCGGTTTAGAATCTGTGTGTCCGGCTACACTGAGACCAAGAATCGACTGACAGGTACCTGTCAGCCAGTACTTGGTATCAGAAATGCACAGGAATGCCCAGGCTCTAAACTGGAGTTTTTTAAAAAGGAGCCCTGTTTTAAGTCTATAGATGACTCTGGCTGCTCCCTGCCTGAAACGTCATCACGGGGATAGCCGAGGGTGCTTGTGGGCGCGCCGGGGAGGGCCCTTCATCCTCAAATGCCGGGGCAGTGAGAGTGCAGGATTAACCAGATACAATTTAAAACAAATAATCACTAAGCAAGTTTACTTTTGATTTTTCCTACTGCATCTGCTAATCGGACTCCACTTCACATGGAGGTGGGGCCCGACTATACGTGGACATTTCCCTTTAAGGTTTAAATTGGGCTAGGAGAAGGGAACAAGGAGGATGGTTTACAAATGCAATCAACATGAGAAACAAGAAGATAAGGAGACTAGGAAAGAATAAGGGAGAAAGACAAGTAAAAAGCAAAAGGAGAGCAGGAGTTAGATGGAAGGGGATCTGCTTTAACACCAGGAGTTTGGGTAATTAAATCAGCAAGCTCTGGGTAGTGATGGCAGACACTGAGATGAACTTTGTAGACATCACAGAGACCTAGGCCTCAGAAGATAATGACTGGGACCTGACAGTTCCTGGTTACACAATGTTTAGGATGGACAGAGGAAAAGGTAAGGGGGTAGCACTATATGTCTGGGAAGGCATTGAGGCTGTGGAAGAAAACTACATTGGGGAGACAGAGTCACAGTTGGCACAACTTGTGGTGACTTCATGCAAGAAACTATGGTTGGGGGGTGATACAAGGAGAAGAGAGGGATAGGGAGCTTAGGAAAGAATTAAGGACAGGGAGTGGCAAAGGTGGAGGTATTGGTGGTGGGCGATCTGAATTTGCTGAATATTGATTGGGACATTTCAGCTGCCAGAAGCACCAGAAGTCAGGCCCTGCTGGGTACATTCCAGGATTGTCCGCTGGTACAACTGGTTAAATAGCCCACCAGGTAGGCTGCCATTCTCGATATGGTCCTTACCAACTTGGAGGTAGTAGGAGGAGTGCAGGTAGGGGAGCTACTAGAGTCCAGTGACCATAACTCTATTTAGTTCCAGCTGGCCCTTGGGACCAGATAGCCCCAGTTGAGGGCTGAGGTCCTTGACTTCAAAAAGGGTGAACTTAACAGGATATGAGAGTTGGTCTGAGACAAGTTATTCATAGTAGACAGCATCAAAGGTGTGGAGAAGAGATGGAGTTACACTTATTGGGGCTCTTCTCAAGGCATCTAAGTTATACACAAGAATGGTAATCAAAAGAAACAGGTACCAATATGGTTTGCCAACAGGGTCAGGAATGCATTGTTGGCCCAAACGAAAGGCTTTCACCACCTACAAGGAAATGTAAGGGAATAAAGAATGGGGAGAACACAAATTGTGAAGGAAGCAAAGAAAGTGGTTAGAGATGCAAAAGCAGACTCTGAGCTGCATATTGCCGAGGGGATCAAGGGTGGGGAACAGCAGTTCATTAGGCATATAGAGGAAAAAAAAGAAAGGAGGGGGAATTGTTAAGTATCTGAGGAGGTAGTAACAGAGGAGGTTGTGCTAAAGGCTGCCATCGTTAATTATAAATTTGGCATGTATTCACAAGGGATAACAGTGGGCCCTACCAGACAGTGGCATCAAGGCAGCCATAAAGGGGGTCCCAAAGATGAGGCAGCCAGTATTTACCAGTGAAAGGGTCCGGAAAGGGCTAACAGCCATAAAGATAGATAAGACCCTGGGGCCTGATGGGATACATCTGAGGGTATTTAAGGAACTGGCAGCAGAACGTGCTGAACCCCTGGTAGACCCATTTCAGTAGCTCATTATACTGTATATAGGGGTAGTTCTGAAAGACTAGAGAGTAGCAGATGTAGTTCCTCTCCACAAGTGAGGACAAGGAGCAAAGGGGCACTACTGTATGTACCAGTCAGTCTTACTCTGTTGTGGGTAAACTGATGGAGTCACTGGTCAAAGAGGACCTCACAGACTACCTGGAGAGCAGTGGACTCCAGGATAGTAAACAACATGGGTCTGTGGAATAGAGGTCTTGTCAGATCAACCTGAAAGTTTTCTTTGACTAGGTGATGAGGGTATTGGAAAAGGGGCATAACCTGGATTTACTCTACTTTGACTTCAGGAAGGCTTTTGACTCAGTTCCTTATAGAAGATTACTGAATAAGACTGAGGATCAGGGTACAGCAAGGGAAAAAGTAAGATGGATAGGGAAATAGTTGAAGGAGGGACAGAAGAGGGTTGTGATTAATGGTGTTAAATCAGAAGAGAAGGAGGTCATGAGTGGGGTACCACATGGATCTGTTCTGTGTCCTGTCTTCTTCAATATGTTCATCAACGATATTGTTGAAGGAATCCAAGGCAAGTTGTGTCTCTTCGAAATGACACTAAGATCTGTGGAGGGTAAATAGTGATAAAGGAATTAAGGAGATGCAGAGTGACCTCCAAAGGCTAGAAAGGTAGTCTAAGGTTTGGCAGTTGAAATTCAATGCCAAAAAGTGCAAGATGATGCATCTAGGAACAAAAATCAATACTAAAGCCACTAATCTGAGCAAGCCTTCGGGTGCCCTCTCATTCATATCAATCAACATCTGCAGCCTCCTTACTAAAATGAATGCCCTACAGGCCTTCACCAGCCAACACTGCCCTGACATCCTGGCAGTTGTCGAAACCTGGCTCACACCATCAGTACTGGACCATGCAATCAGCCTTCCTGGCTACTATGTCTTTAGGCTGGATCGCCTCTCCAAAAGAGGCGGGGGCTGCGCTCTCTACCTAAAAGACTCCATACAAGGGCACCACATCATTACCTCACTCCAACCCACAACTGCTCAGATACTGCCAGTGAGAATCCTCCTTGGAGCCCAAAACAAAACCCTCACTGTTGCCACTATCTACACCCCTCCCAAAGAACAGGGAACTGGTCTAACAGCTGTTCTTGACTTTGTAAAGTCACTCCCACTGGACACCGAATCCATCCTCCTAGGCGACTTCAACATCAACTGGCCTGCGGCCGATGCTGGTGCGCGCAGGGATACCATTGCTGCAGCGAACCTCACACAAATGGTTGATTCACCAACCAGGAAAAATTACAGGACCCACACCAGCACACTCATGAACTGGATCCTTACCAGTCACCCATCGCGGATATCTAACACTAATGTCCTCCTGACTCTCTCAGCGATCACTCCTCTGTTAGCTGCACCTGGTCAAATAAATTCATCAAACAACCACCAAAACAATCACCAGCAGGGTTCTACCCAGTGGTCACCTTTCTCAACTCAAATCCCACCTCCTCCATCAAGACTGGTCCCCTATCTTCAATGCAACCAACATAAACACTGCCCTTGACCACTTCATAAACATCTTCACTGTGGCCTGTGATGCATATGCTCCAATTAAGAAATGCAAAGTCAATTCACTCAGAAGCCCTTGGCTCACAGGTGACCTTCTCAGGATGCTAAAAATAAGAGACCACCTATGGGAGCTGGCCAGAAACTCTGGAAGGCAAAACGACATCCAAAACTACAAATGTGCCCGCAATGACTGCACCAAAACCATCCGGCAAATGAAGTACGCCTACTATAAGCATGCTCACACAAACTCCTGGGACAATGGTCAGGAATTCTGGAAGAGCATAAAGGAACTCACTGAGAATCCACCCAAAAGCCCCCATCAATACTCAACATCAACGGAACCACAACCCTCAACCCAAAAACCATTGCGGATACCTTTAACAAAGCCTTTACCAACCTCAGCGCTGTCCTACCTCAGGACTACTTCAAAGATGGTGAAGCCCCCCCCTGTCTGCAATGAACACTACTCCCACCAGCTTCCCCCACTTCTACTTCAAAGCAGTCAAGGCTCACCAAGTACGCAAATATGTTACCAAAGCCCTTGGTAAATCAAGATTCAGTAATGACTCCCTCGATCTCAAAGTCCTGTCTCTCACACTTGATGAAGTGCTTAGTCCTCTGACCAGAATTTTCAACCTCTTCCTCAGCCTTAGCCAGTTCCCAGACAGATGGAAATTGCCACTGTCACCCAATCTGTAAAAGTGGTGACAAAACTGCCCACGATAACTACAGACCTATCTCCCTACTACCCCCACTCTCCAAGGCACTAGAACGCATCGTCTCGGACCAGCTCACAGAATACCTGGATACATACAACATCCTGTGCAAGCAACAATACGGGTTCAGCAAAGGTCACAGCACCTCCACAGCCCTACTTGAATTCACCGGTGCAATCCACAATGCACTTGATTCCGGTGAACTACTAGGCTCAATCTACATTGACTTAACTAAAGCCTTCAACACCATCAATCACCGCCTCCTACTTGTCCAGCTTCAGAACACTGGGCTGTCAACCGACTCCATTGGCTGGTTTAAGAGCTACCTTGAAGAATGGTCCCAAACAGTAAGAATCGCTGATACACTCGGACCCTAGATTGGTCCACTTGGAGTCCCCAGGGCTCCATTCTGGGACCCTCCTCTTCAGCCTATTCATAAACTCACTACCGGACAGCTGCCCAGAACAAATAATTCTCTACGCTGACAATGCTGTGATCCTCACCTTGGACCCTGATCCAATCCAATTACAAAATAAACTTCAGAGGCCTTCTCTTCCATTGAATCCTGGTTCCTAAATCATAAACTGCTTCTCAATCAGAAAAAAACAAGTCTATGGTCTTCTGCAGCCTCTACAACAAAAACAAACAACTCCACCTCTCCATTGCAACTAAACAAGGAGCCATCCTAGAGCAAACACAATCATTCAAGTACCTTGGCATCACCCTTGATCCCTACCTCTCATACGCTGTCCATGTCAGCAGTGTTGTAAAGGCTGCCAATGCAAGGTTAGGCATATTATTCCGGCACAGGAAACACCTAACCCCAGAAACACTGTCAGTGGCCGTCCAAAGCTCCATCGACAGCATCATAGACTATGGTCTTATCATATATGGGTCTGCAACTACCACTGCTCTCAAACGTATCGTGACCTCCCTGAATAAGGCCTGTTGTCTCATCACTGGCTCATATTGCCATACCCACACATGTGACCTTTATTCCCAATCTGGATGGCTTCAACTGGACAAACACATAAAATACCAAACCTGCATCACGGCCAAGAAAATTATAGTGGGGCTTGCCCCACCTGGTGACTGTGCCCTCCTTAAGCCTAGACATAGGAATGTCACTACAAGGAGATCCAGTTCCCATCAACTACATATCCCACGATGTTGCACGACCCAAGGACAAAGATCATTTGCCTATCGGGCATCCAGCTGGCTCAACTCACTTGGCAGTGACATAGCTACTGCCTCCAACACTGCCTCTTCAAGTCCAAGCTGCGCTCTCACTGCTTGTATCCTGCGATTGCCCATCTTAACATTTCCACCATTCCAGCTGCACATGCCCCAGCACCCAGCACTTACAATCAGTCTTTGCCCCTAGCACCTTACCTGTCATATTCCCTCGACAAGGCTCCTAGCTACACTGTCTCCGCCTCGCCCACCTCCCCATGTCCACTCCTGCCCTGTCCCCAACCACCTTGCATACTCCCCACCCCCTGCACCTCCTACCCCCTCGATCTCCCACCCTCACCCCCCACCTACCCCCGTTTTGCTCACAGCTCAAGTCTTTGTACTGGTTATTACATGTCTGTAAGTCAGTGACTATATGTAACTAAAATGATGACTGTTGCATATGCTGAGGTGGAACCTTTGTAAAAGAGCCTCTGCTCAAAGGTATTGTAATCCTAGATTGAAATAAATAAATAAATAAATAAAACCCAGGACAGAGTACTGGATGAGAGGTGTAAAGCTGAGCATTATCGCTAAGGAAAGAGACATAGGAGTCATCATTAGTGACTCCTAAGCAATTAGTTTAGAAAGGCAAGGCCTATGGTAAAGCAAATATGATGCTGGGATGATTTGGAAAGGGTATTGACAGTAGAAGGAAAAAGGTATTACTGCCTCCTGAAAGATAATTTGTGAGGTCCAGACTGGTGTACTGTGCCGAGTTCTGGAGTCCTCAGCTCAGGAAGATAAAGACAATCTAGGGACAGTGCAATGAAGGGTGACAAGGATGATTTAAGGTCAGCAGGTAGATCTAACAGGGATTGGCTTAAGGCACTGAATATGTACTGGAAGAGACTAGATGAAAGAGGAGTGATATTATAGAGATTTTCAAATTCCTGACAGCAATAAAAAGGCGAACTGCAAGAAACTATTTGGAATAAGCAGCAGTTTAAGGACACTGGGACATGAGTGGAAACTGATGGATGAGAGTCTCAAGAAGGATATGAAAATGTTTTATTTTAGAGAAAGGGTGGTGGAACCATGGAACAGTTTACAGCCGAGGTGGTGCCAAATGAGAAATGGATTCAAGCATGGCTGGGACAGAGTGAGGAGTTTAGTGGTTACTCAGGGTGGTTGCAGTAGGGAAGGGAATGGGGAGGATGATGAGGGCTTGTACCTGTATGGACAATAGGTCCTGGGGTTTGAAAGGGAATTACAGGCAGACTAGATGGATCATTGGTCCTTTAGCCATTATCATCTATGTTTCTATGTGTGTATGTGTACATTATAGGGGCCTGACTGCATCCTTCATAGTATGGTTAAAACTGCTGTTTTATGTTAAGCCCCTATCTTTTGCACCATAATATTGTATCAAACTCTGGATGGTATAACCCATAATTTGGTATTCCCATTCACAGTGCCAGTATGTCTGGATTCTGAACATTTGGTAATGATCAATTTGATGGTTTAAAAGTTCTGGAAAGCTGAAAATGTTAAATATATCTTTTTAAGACTTGGGGCCAGATTCACAAAACGTTGCCCAGGCGCAAACCCAGTTTGCCCAGTTGGCATTCACAAAGCCCAGTTTGCCCATGCAAACTGAGTTTGCACTTGGGCAAAGTTGGGAGGGGGCTGCAATGCAAATGAGGGGGAGGGGAGCTGCATATCTCCCCACTGCAATTCAAAAAGGTTTTGCTCCATGCAAAGGCCTTTTGAGAAGGCCCTTGCTTGAAGAAATTACTGCCGACTAAAAACCTGGTGGTAACCCATGTAACTTCAAGTGGTCGGCGGAGTGTACTGTGGCCCCTCCTTTCTCCCGATGGCTGACACTATGAGCAATACAGTTTCCATAGTGAGTGGTCCCTCCTCCCTGATTGCTGTCCTGCACATGAAAATAATAGTTCCTGGTAGTTTAGTGGCCCTTCCCGATGTTCCAATCGCTGGTCTGTTGTTAAATTCGTAGAACCCTGGTAGTCTAGTGGCCCACCCCCCTCTCCCAATGTTCTGATTGCCAGTCCCGTAGTATCAAGAAAGATCCCATTCTCTATCCAGTGTCCCCCCTTCCAGTTCTCCAGTCACTGTCCCCTAGTAGAAAATCATCCCATCCCTGGTTATATAGTGGTCCCTCCTCATACTTGAACCCTGTCCCATGAACGATGCCACTGAGTACCCTGGTGGTCTAGTGGACCCCCCACTCTGCTCCCCCCAACCTGATCCCCAGCCACGACCAGCACAGCCCTCCTCACACCGCCATGACTGGCCACTGACTGAGCTGTCAGTGAGCACATACTATATACAGTATATGCCCATTGACATTGATTGACACTAAGCTTGGCAGAGAATGGGATCTTTCTTGATACTATGAGACCAGTGATCGGAATGTTGGGGGAGGGTCACTAGACTACCAGGGTTCTATAAACTTAACAATGGATCAGCAATCAGAACATCAAAGGAGGGCCACTAGACTACCAGGGTTCTATGAATTTAACAACGGACCAGCAATCGGTGACTGGGGGAGGGGGGGATCACTAGACTGCCAGGGTTCAATTAATTTAACAACAGACCGGCAATCAGAGACCGGGGAGGGGGGTTGGAATCACTAGACTGCCAGGGTTTTATTCAGTTAACAACAGACTGGCAATTGGAGACTGGAGAGGAAGGAGGGAACCATTAGACTGCCATGGTTCTATTCAGTTAACAACAGACTGGTGATCGGAGACCAGGGAGGGTACCACTAGACTGCCAGGGATTTTTAATCTTCATTAGGGGACCATGATTGGTGATGGGGGCACACTACACTCAGTGCAGCCCATGCAAATGGACCCATAATAGGTGTGCAAATGTACCACTAGTGCCATATATGTCCAATGGGCTCATTTGCATGTCTGTCTTTCTGAATACCGAGTTAGTGCACTGGTGCTATTACTTGTGGGGATATTCCATGGCTGGGGGTACAGGCTGCGCTAGTAGGGTTACAGGTGGCAGTACTGGTGTTGTTGCTGCTCTACCTAGCCTTATTCACAGTCAGATAGCACTATACATTGTCCATCTGTGAATAGCATTTTTAGTACCTGGGCAATCACAAGGGCAATGCAAACTTTGCATTGCACTTTGCAATTTTGCTAACCCTGCCCCTGTTTTTTTTTGTTTGTTTACTAACTGCAAAATCAGCTATGAGTTCAAGCCTGAAATTTTTAGGCTAGTTAGAGATTGCCTTAAGATGTTGATGATTCTTTGATAGGTAGCTTTACTGAGAACGCTGTAGTGTTTAAATTAAGAAAATTAAATTCAGTTTTTTTGCATGCGCAATTAATTATCTCACAACTTTTCCATAAGATGTTTTTCATGACAGTGGTATTTTTCATTTTGGTGAGGCAACATCTGTTTGTGAGCTAAAACTTCCATTTTCTGAGTCATATTCACAACAGTGGGTAAAAGAAGGGAAAATGTTGTACATCAGAAACAAAATTTTTGGTGCTGTTGTCTAAAACCTCTTTATAACATGGGTAGGAGAAAATATGGAATGCCATTGGTGGAGTCGTTCTACATGCCCGAGAGAGGGAGAGAGAGAGACACACACACACACACACAAACATAGCACAAAACAGCACTGATTCTGTTTTTCTGGCTCTGTTTGTGTCTCTGTCATGAGAGGGTACCGCAAGCGCAGCATGTTGGCAGTGTGTAGCAGCATTGCTTCTCTCTCTCTGTCTGTCTTCGTGTGTCTGTCATGGTTGGTGGGGGGGGGAGAAATCCAGTGCATTGCCAGTGTTACAAACTATGTCATGCACAACAAATGTCAGACATCATGTCAGTGCTGTATTTCTAACATTTGTATGTGAATAAAAGGAGTCAAAGGTGGAATATTTATTGAAGACTCTTTTTCAGGCATGTTTGAAAAAAGTCATTTTTTTGTTTTAAAAGGGGAGAAAACCCCTTCATATTGTTTTCTCATTGTTTTGCAAATAACACATGTTATAAAAGCAATAACCCACTCCAGGGCATGGGGTTATGGGGATGTAATGCATGTCTGGGGTGCTGTGAGGACACACGGCCTCTGGCCTTGTGCCTCACAAGGCACCCAGCTGTGCATTAAATCCCCATAACACCATAGCCTGTCATGGGTTATTGCTTACATAGTCGATAGAGAGGTGTATGGCAGATTTTCCAGTTGCTTTTATTTAATAGAATGGTTTTTAAATTATTAATGAAAGATTGTTCAATGTCACAAAAACAGATCCTGTTTTCATGGTTCAAAAAATTTAATGACTCAGAAACCTGTTTTCGTGTAGATACATCTTCTGTGTTCATGATAGTGTCAAAACAAGAAGAAATATTGATGACTTTGCAGGCTATGTGCATGGCAAGCTACAGGTCTTGGACAATGCATGTGATAATGCAGCTGCTTTTCAAGCAGCCTGCAGGCCCATTCCCTAAATTCATTACAGGTCTGGTGCCATGCGTGTGATAATGAAGCTATTTCATAAGTGGCTCTTAGTTCATTGTTCTCTTTCCTCCTATGAATGATTTGAATAAGCAAACTACCCAGAGTTAACATTTACCTATACACAGGATTTCCAGTATGGCAGGGAAAGTCACATCAGTCATGACGAAGACATGGGGACTGTCATTTTCACTCAGACTGGGCACCAAAGACATTTTTGTCTGTCATGCAGACGGTTAGATAAAAGTAAAATAAGTAGCAATAACCCACCCAGAGTATGGGGTTATGTAATTTAATGCTCGGGGTGCTGTGGAGGACACTCGGCCGTGACTCCACCAATGGGATTCCAGTATTCCTGTGCAACATTTTTTATGCGTAATAAAGGATAACTCATTCATAATTAATTTACCTTACAAAATACATTGCTGACAGTACCTCTTACTCACTCATCAGCACTTATCTTGCACCCTTAAAAAATGCTGTAAGAGGTGTTAGAAAACTCAAGTAAGCATAATAGGCCAGCTTGACAGTGTAAACAGTCTAGGACAACCTCCTCATGTCAGGCCTGTGGTAATACATCTCATACTACTCAAATGCATTACAGAAGGGATTGTTTGGGCTCCAAGATTTTTTATTCCAGGCCATGAGTCAGGGGCATGTCATGCTGAGCTGCAGTCATCCTCAAGGCTCGTAATTCCCACTGGGGATGCCAGTGCTGACTGCCAGGGAAACTAAAATGCCTGCACATGGAGATGGGTTAGGGTGGGTGATCAAGAACCCCCAGACACTGATTTAAAGTTAACTTATATTCAGTAAGGAGTATTTACTGAAGCCTAATAATGTAATTTTCCAGAGGACACTACAAGTAGCTAGTAGTGACAGTTTATGTTATACACCAGTTGTTATTGGAGAAAAGTTACTGTAACTGGCATGCCAGATAGTAGATTCATGACATGTACCATAAATGATTCCATTGAGAAGTCAATGCACAGTTGGCACAGTCCCCTGGAGCTCATCCATCTGCTGGCACAGCTTGGCACAGTCCCCTGGAGCTCATCTGTCTGCTGCGTAAATTTTTCCTAACCTCTGCAACTAAATCTGTGATATGTCTTTGTGCCCACTGCTGAATTTGAATTGTTAGTGTAGGGAACTACAACCCCTCCTCTTTTTTTTTGCCCATTTTCCCATTTGCAGTTTATACTGATCTGCCACTAGAGGAATCTTATTTTTCCTATTAATCCTCCAACCTTGCCTCTGCCTTTTCCTGTTCTAATCACCGTTATCCCCCTGCCTTGTTCTCACTTTTAGCATATTGTACTCTGAAGGAAAAAAAAAATACTACACAGCGGCAGTCACACTCACTGAAGGTCAGTTATTCCCCTTACCCCCTCAATAGAAATAGCATTGGGCACCATGGCTATCACACTCAGCCTACTCATGGTTACCTTTCTTGCTCTGCCCATGTCCCATCCTGCCCCCTACCCTCTACCCTGAGCCACATCCCCCTCTACCACCCCACAGCAGCCAACCCCCCACCCTGGACACCTCTATTTTTCCATGGCACCCACCTCCAAACAATACCTCCTCCCCCCTGGACACCCTGAGCCCACCCCTTCCTTGCCATACCTACCCTCCGCACCCTACCTATCCCTTGTACCTCCACTAGTAGGACCTTGCATCGGTACCTGGCTAAGGGTCCTGGTCGCCACAGACCACTCATCAGATTAATTGCTCTACTCTTTCTGCTCTCCGGGAACATATACCACAACCCCGGGCCGTTGTCAACTAGCCACCCCACACCCCACTCTAGTACTGGCCTCAGCATTGCATCCATGAATATTTGCAGCCTCCTAAAAAAATCCGCCGCTCTCCAGTGCAGGGCTGTATAACACCATCCTGATGTTATAGCACTAGTTGAGACCTGGCTCCAGAGAAAAACTCCCAACTCGGTTATCTCCCTCCCTGGCTACACTCTGTTCAGGGAAGACCGTATAGGCAAACGTGGCGGCAGGTGTGCAGTCTTTATGCGTGACACACTTTTAGGCCATGCTCTTCCTGCCCCCAAGCTCAGTTTTAGTGCTCAAGCCCTCACCCTCAAGATTACCCCAGACCCAGCCAGGGGCCCTCTTTTTCTCACAGTCTCTTACATACTCCCGAGGGACCAGGGACCAGCTGTCCACTCCCTCATTGATTACCTCACCACACTCCCACACAAGGTGGAGCAGCTCATCCGAGGTGACCTTAATGTCAATTGGCTGAGTATCACTGCCCCATATCAGGGACCCTTCGCTGCCCTAGATATGACCCAACTAGTTACCTCAACCACTAGATTTAACTGGTCAGGCAACTCCAGCACCGTCCCCAGATGTAATTCTGTCAAACCGCCCCCATAAAATCAGGAAATTAATGTACTACCAGACTCTCTTAGTGACCACTCTCCTGTCCTCTGCCACTGGTCATCCTCACACCAAAACCAGTGTCCCAGGTCACCTTGCACAGCGCCGCCCGGGGTCTCAGAAAGCTAAAACGCACCTAGCCCAGCTTGACTGGTCCCCAATCCTACTCGAACGGACATTGACTCTGCCTCCAGCCTATTTCTCCAGTGCTTCAGCAAGGCTCATGCGACCTTTTCACCCCCTGACCAGAATCTATACCAAGAAACACAGCGCCTCATGGATCTCCCCATCCCTCATCCAAACACTGAAACAAAGAGATAATCTCTGGCATATTGATGTTGAGACAGGCAAACTGGTTGACAGACAAGCCTATAATGCAGCACGTAACAAGTGTACCTGGGCTATAAGGCAGGCTAAAGCCAAATATTATCAAGCCACCCTTGAATCCACTTGAGGCTCATCCCCTGCCTTCTGGGACAATATGAAAGAGCTCAATGGAAAGACCCACTCCCCCCCACCATCACTACTCTCCATAGATGGTACCGTCACTACTGATCCTCCCCGCATAGCTGAGTGCCTCAATATAGCTTTCTCAGATCTAAGCTCTGTCCTTCCTAACTACTTTTTTGACCCTATCCCTGTCTCCACCCCCCCACCTCAGATTGCCCGCATTTCTACCTGTGTGCCATATCACCCCTTGAAGCCAGGCCTCATCTGCAAAAAGTCTTAGCTAACAACAACCCCAGCTGTGATCCCCTGGACTCCAGGATTCTCCGATTAGTCCTAGATACTGTACTAGCCCCTCTCACCAACCTTTTAAACCAGTCACTATGTCTTGGTCAATTTCCCAGTGCCTGGAAAATTGCAGAAATCACCCCTATCCAT
Source organism: Neoceratodus forsteri (assembly GCA_016271365.2). NCBI lineage: Eukaryota > Metazoa > Chordata > Ceratodontiformes > Ceratodontidae > Neoceratodus > Neoceratodus forsteri. The sequence goes on along the minus strand of JADMNL010000023.1, from coordinate 331,180,295 downwards.
AAGAGTGGAGATAGAACCTCCCCTAACAATTTCAGGCCATCTCCATTCTTCCTCCTCTCTCCAAAGCACTAGAAAAATAGTGGCCATTCAGCTCTCAGGTATCTGGTCAAATCGACCTGCTGTGTCCGAACAACATGGATTCTGCCCTGGACACAGCACCACCAGCCCTCCTGGAGTTCTCCCAACACCTCCACTCCACTCTTGACTCTGGTCATGTTGTGGGTGCAGTGTTCATTGACCTCTTCAAGGCCTTTGACACTGTCTGTCACCCCTCCCCCCTACTTCACTCCCTCCACCAACTTGGCTTTTCCCCTGGCCCACTGACTTGGTTTAACAGTTACAGCTCTGCCAGATCACAGCGTGTGAAGGTAAACTGCACCCTGTCCAATACCCTGCCCATTCACTTGGAGGTCCCCCAGGGTTCCATCCTGGGCCCCGTTCTGTTCAGCCTATTTCTCAATACCTCCCCAGCCCCTGCTCAGGCAATATGGTACTCTATGCCGTTGATGCGGTTCTCCTTGCCTCCCACCCTGACCCCACATCTCTTCAGGAATCCCTGCAGCACACATTCAACCAAGCCGAGAAGTGGTTCCTTGACCACTGGCTGGTCATTAACCTCAAAAAAAACAAATCTATGTTTTTCCTGTTTCACCAGAATAAGGCCAAAATTCCCCTCTGCATTCTCCCCAGTAATGCTCACCCTCTCGAGCAGGTGTCATCCTACATGTACTTGGGCATCACATTCGACTCGGCTCTTACATTCCACACCCACATCAATACCCTGTCCTCATCCATAAACTCTCAGATTGGCCTTCTCTATCGTCACAGAGATTGCCTCCCAAACTGCTCTCCGACTGGCCATCAACTCCTCCATCCTGTCCCTAGTGGATTATGGCCTACCTATCTATGCTGTGGCCGACAATACCACCCTCACCAGAATCCAGACCTCGATAAACAAGGCCTGCAGGCTCATGACCGGTTCATCCCTCTGCACCCATACTTTCCTGCTCTATTCCCTTGGAGGAGCATGAGCGCTACCAAACCTGCTTACTTGCCAAAAAATCCCTGCTAGGACTCTCCAGGGTTACCGTGTCCCTTCAGTTTGCATCCCCATCTGTTGCCATCCGTAGCTCAGTTAAGGCCACTTTTCTGGTGCCCCATACCAAGACTTCCCTAGCCCAAAGGTCCTTCCACTACCATGCCCCCACATGGTTCAACTCCCTCCCACTCTCTGTCACTAAGTCTCCAAAATTGGTCCCTTTAAAGTTGCCCTCCTTAACCACCTCTTTGGCACCTAAAGCTGTAGTTGCCCTTAACCTAATTTTGGGGTCCCTGCCCGTTTCTTGCCCATAGCCTTGACAATGTCCTTTGGACTGCTTCCCCCCCTTTTTTTTTTCTCTTTTCCTCACCCCTGTTCCCCCCACCCTTCCACTTAGGTATTTCCGTACGACCAGGGTTGTGACTTCTACTATTGTTATACTTTATATGATTGCTATTTACTGCATGCAACTTTATCCCGAAACCACTGTTATATTGTGTTCTTTTTGTTATCTGTATTGCACCTGTATGTTACCACTGTTGTATCTCACACTATAACCATGTCTACCCTCATTGTGACGAGGTGCCTTTGTAAATAAGTCCCTGACTCAAAGGTTGTAAATCCGACCTTCAAAATAAATAAATAAATATATAAAAATGCTTAAAGGGACATTGTCAGTTTTTTGTTGCACTTGTTGGAAAAAGCGACGGGAACAATGCCTACTGTCAGCATTGCTCCCATCAGGAACAAAGTGTTTTTTTGTGGAGGGTTTTGCCCCTCACACTCCCCCATCTCTAAATAACCAACTCCAAGTCAGAGTTGGTTCAGGGTGGGGCGCAACACTGGAAGACACAGTGCCGGTGCACAGCAGGACCATCACAGCGACCTGGCGATATTTGTCGCTGTGATGGTCTTCGTTATAGAAATGTCATTGTGCTGACAGCATACATATGCATGACCAGTGTGCCTACTTCAACAGAATTAGTCCAAAATAGAAAAGAACAGCACACATAACACATTCAGAAAAATAATGAAAAATTCATTTAATGGTGCAAATGAACATGAGTAAACAATCCTCTACATATCGCACACCCATAGTGGCTTCTCAGGGGTGTGTGATTGCTTTACAACACTTCAGATTAAATACCCCTCTGAACTAATTAATCACCAACATGTGAAACACATTCAAAAAGTGGTATGAAAGTGCTAATGTGTATTGTGTACAGTAAAACACAACGCTGCTGATAGAGCAAAACCAGTGCCACAGAATGCCTTACTGACAGGACAATTCCCTGTCTTCAACAATGAACAAAATGGTTCTTGATCTGGGACAGACTAATCTTCAACATATAATATATGTTATTTTAAATGGTCTCCCAGATCAAACAGCCTATTAAACATCATGGCTAGAACAGTGAGTCTACTTTATGCTGACAAATAGAGCCAGATTGGCCTACTGCAGTTAATTTCTTATCATTATGCTCTCTTAGCAAAGTGGATCAGATAAAATAAACACAAAACACTGCTGTAGAGGGGGAATATTTGAGTTTGTGCATTATCAGTAAAGTATACCTGTCATTTATGTGCAGCTCCATAATCAGTGATAGTGTTTAGTAAGTTCTTAAAATTACCAAACTGATTTTGCAGGAAAAACAGGAGTAGTTCCCCACAGTTTCTCATGAAGAGATATTAAATACATTATTTCCAATTAGAACTACTATTCCCAGTCAATGTACTAAAATAAGATGCATAGAAAACTGATTAAATAGCTCTGCATAATGACAAAGTGAAACAGTGAAAAACAACATGTACAAAAATACAATACATTGAGACATAATTTAAAGGCAAGCTCAGTAAACCAATCAATTATACATAGACAGGTCAGTCATTTTTCCTCATAAAAATATAATAAAGTCTATTTGATCATTCAAACTGCATGGTGTAAGTGCATGCAGTCTGAAAATCAAATACATTTCCCTTTGCAAGAGGAGCCATAGCCTGTCACCTCCTCTTTCAGGGGAGTATACCTGTACCAATTTAAATCTAAATGTTCTACTTTGGCGTGTATCCTTACAGTGAGAGTGCAGGGCATTATTGATGTTTTTGTTAACATTAGCACAAATGTGTTCCTGGATTCTACACTTTAGGAAGCACACGTGCTTGATCCACATAAACATGTATCCTCAGGGGCACCAACAAACGTACACACAGAAACTTGTCTGGCAGTCTATATACTGCTGAAGTTTGTAATCAGTGTGTGTTTTGGGATTTGGGGATATATCTCCTGTTTCTGTGAAGTCACACACATTGCATCTTCTGCATTTATAAAAAACAATTCTGCCACTTTGGTTTTCCACCTTAGGTTTATCAAAATGGCTACTAGTCAAGTGGTTCCCCAAGCTGGCCCCTCTGCAGAAGGTAAGTGTAGGTATAGAGCCTACCAACTCCTTCAGTTCATGATCTGCTTGTAATACACCCCATCTTTCCTCAATAATTCTTTCGATTTCATAGCCCTGGTAATGTAGTCTGTAACAAATGTAATAGCCGAGTCCAAACTCTTGAATTCTCTCTTCTACCAGTTTTCCATAGCAGATCATACCTATTTAAGATTTTCACTTTGTTATATGTTGATTGAACTGTATCATAAGCATAACCAGAAATCAGACAGCTCTTACCTCCAAGTAAGCGTTCTCATCTACTTCACCCCAATCCCCCCTTAACCAGTAGACTGAAAGCAGTTAATTAGTATTTCTTTCATCTCCTTTGTCTCACAGATCCGTCCCACCGATTTAGCACTCTGCTGAGCCAAGAGCCATCTCCTTAAATTGCTGAAATTTCTTCTTTTTCTCCCCCTCCAGGAAGCGCCTCCGATCGGCCACCATAGCCATCCCACGGCTTGTGGTTCAGCCCACCGGCAGGCCGCTGCAAGCTCAACCCGCCTCCTGACTCTCAAGATCTGGCTCTCAGGTACACTCAGCTTGACTGAATCCCAGCTATGAGATTGGCTTCCAGCTGCATGGCTTTGCACATGATTGGTTGCCAGTCCTGCTGCCATTCCTGCCATTGGCTGTTGACTCAGAGCCTGAGGACTGCTCGGCTTCTCTCCCCAGACTGCGGTCTGGAATCTCGGCATGGACAGGAATTGATTGGGGTCTCTTCTGCTACTCATACCTCTACTATTTTGTCCTGCCCTCCAGCCCCAACCCTGGCTGCTTGTTCCCCCTCCTATAATCTCTTCAAATCTGACAGACCTACATGGGGTGGAGGGGTAGCAATCTACATTCGAAACAAGTTGTCTGCATCCCTCATCAAAGCTACTGCTGTGACCAAAGAATTTGAGTGTGTTAAGTTAACAGTCCAAATTTCGCAAGCCATTTCTTTCTGAATGTTGGGGTGCTACAGCCACCCCCCTCTGCAGGGCTTAATGTGCTGGAACATCTGCGCAATGTGCTACTGTAGGCACTACAACCTCAGAAGTTATCATCTTGGGTGACTTCAATATGGATTGGCTTTCTCCTGCATCACAGCCCCTTAAAGACATCTGTGACTACTTTGGGCTCACCCAGCAGGTTATGGAGGCCACCCTTGCAAACACCAAGAATCCATCTCATAGTACCCTACTAGACCTAATCCTAGTTAACAGGCCCCACCTCTTTATATATTTTACCACCTTCTTCAACGATATTATTGACCACTGTGCTACATGCTCTGTGTGAGGTCAGCCGAAGTGTTGCCTCAACCGGCTAGACATACTCTGAAGAGATGTCACCGGTACTTCAACCCCAATGCTTTTCTTACTGACCTTCAAATTGCAAATTGGCAGGACTTCTACCTTGCCACTATGGTGGAGCAAGCAGATTAGATATTCCAAAATGTAGTCATGGACATCATCAACAGACATGCGCCTTTAGTTAAAGTGCGTACCAAAAAGAGATCCTGTCCCTGGTTCACTGCTAGTCTTAAAGTTGCACTACTTCATAGGGATGCACTTTGGAAGAAAGCTAGAAAAAACAAGCTGCAGGCTGATTGGACAGATTTTAGAACCTCTAGAAATCAGTGCACTAGACTGATTAGGGCTGAGAAAGCCAGATATTTTCACACTGAGCTTAATGACTCAACACAATATGCGGCAAAATTCTGGAAAACACTAAAAAACATTAAAGGCCACAACTCCGCCAATGCACTCCCTCTCAAATTTCCTCTGGTGGTTCATGCATTACTGACAAGCCTAAGATATTGGACCTACTTAATGAACATTTTGCTACCACAGGACTAGCGTTTGATACCTCTCTAGCCAGTAACCTTAGAGCACAAATGTGTACCCAGAACTTAAACTACATTGAGTTACACACTCCTGGGCATACACCTGGCTTTTCATTCAGCCCTACCACATTCAAACAGGCAGAAGATGTTCTTCTGGCCTTGGACACAAAGAAAAGTGGAGGAACGGATCACATTGAGCCCTTCTTCCTAAAACTAGGACATTACCTTCCAGCAGCCCCAATCACCTACCTCTTTAACCTATCACTTACACAGGGCACCATCCCCACTATTTGGAAACTTGCTCACATAATCCCTTTATTTAAATCCAGGGATCCAAGTGATTTAAATAATTACCTTCCAATATCCCTTCTTCCCACCCTGTCAAAATTATTAGTGAAGATTATCAATACACAGCCCAGGCAGTATCTGGAAAACCACAACCTTCTTAATCCTCTTCAGTCTGGCTTTAGTACACAACACAGCACAACGTGGTATCTACCCTTGCCAAGGTCTCAAATGATTGGCTAAATGCACTAGACTCAAAAAACTATATTTGCACTGTGTTCCCTTGACCTGCGCAAATCATTCGATACCATGGACCATGAAGTGCTGCAAGCTATACTAAAAAACTATGGGTTGGACAGTATGGCACTAAACTAGTTTACACACTTCCTTACTGGGCACCATCAGCAAGTTAAGGCTGAAAGGAACTCACCTTATTAAAAGTATTGCAAAGAGGAGTGCCGCAAGGGTCTATTTTGGCCCTTTACTCTTTACTATCTATATTAATAACATCAACCCAGGTATTAAATCTGCAAACATTCACCTGTCTGCCAATGATACTGTTATTTATATAGATAGACCCTCTCCCAGACTAGCGTTTAGTGACCTCCAGATGGAATTTAACCTACTGCAGAAAAGTCTATTACATCTAAAGTTACTTCTAAATGCTAAAATCTAAGACTATGCTCTTTCCCCACTGGTCAATGCTCCTTATAAATATAGCTATGGAAGTTTACCATATATAACAACACTCTTAGGTGAGCCTCTTGAACATGTTGACAGGTTTAAATATCTAGGGTCTGGACAGACTATAAACTCTCATTCATTGACCACATTAAAGAGTTCTCCAAGAAGCTCAGGGAAAGGATTGGTCTCTTTTAGGATCAGGCACCTGCTAACCTTGGAAGCAAAAACTAGGCTGGTCCAAGCAACCTTTATGTCACTGTTGGACTGTGCTGACTTTCTGCATGGACAAGGCCCAAAAACTGCATTGTTCAAACTTGACACACTATACCATAGAGCACTTAGATTTATTATGGGTGCACCCTATTCCACTCATCACTGCTCACTTTATGCAGCTGTAGGATGGTGTTCACTGAGCTTCAGGTGCTAAAGGAACTCAATTCTATGGACCTATAGAGCAATTATCAACAAGCTCTCTCAATATATCGCAGATTGCTTGCCCCGCTGTGTCTTGGGTAGCTATCCGCTGAGAAGTCTATCCTGTCTTTCTCTTGTTGTCCCTAAGGTCAGAACTCACTTCAGTAAATTGTCAACCTGCCCTTTGGAACACCATTCAAAAATCACTCAAACTTGCAATTCTGTGAAGTTACCCCTCTTTAAAACCCTGCTTGATAGTTCTGTCAAAGAGATGTGCAAATACCTTCATTGAGACCCCCTACTTGAACAAGTAGCTTGCTTAGAGTCATTGTTTCTCTCTTCTCTTCCTCCTTATCCCAGCCTGCTTCCTTCAGCCCACAGCAGCCAGCTGAGCGCCGGGGCTGGCTCCACCAGCGGGCGGTCGGCGGCACCTAGCCGAACTTGGGAACCACAAGGCCGGGAGGAACAGCGAGGGAGCAGTCGGGAAAGGCGCAGCCAATCGCCTGCTTCCTTCAGCCCACAGCAACCAGCTGAGCACCGGGGCTTTGCTCTGCCAGCGGGCGGTCGGTGGCACCTAGCCGAACTTGGGAACCACAAGGCCGGGAGGAACAGCGAAGGAGCAGTCGGGAAAGGCACAGCCAGTCACCTGCTTTCTTCAGCCCACAGCAACCAGCTGAGTGCCGGGGCTTCGCTCCATCAGCGGGCGGTCGGCGGCACCTAGCCGAACTTGGGAACCACAAGGCCGGAAGGAACAGCGAGGGAGCAGTCGGGAAAGGCGCAGCCAATCGCCTGCTTCCTTCAGCCCACGGCAACCAGCTGAGCGCCGGGGCTTCACTCTGCCAGCGGGTGGTCAGCGGCACCTAGCCGAACTTGGGAACCACAAGGCCGGGAGGAACAGCGAGGGAGCAGTCGGGAAAGGCGCAGCCAATCGGTAAGCGAGCGCTCCACCAGGCACAGCAGCCGATTGGCTCTCCTGCCCCATTGACTTACACTGGCTCAGTTTGCATTGCTGAAATCTGTGTGGGACCTGAAAATTTGTTTTTCTTTTTGTCTTTTACTCTTCCCCTGGTGTTGTACTGCAAGTTTCCCAGAAGAGCTGCTTCCACTCTGGTGAGATATCTATAGAGAGCAACTGCTGTTGATTCTGTTGAATTCTGCTGGACTCTGTTAGCAGCAGTGGGCCAGACGCTAAGGCGCCACTCTCCTTCTAGTTTTATATGTGTAAATCATCAAAAAAGTGCTGTTATCCACTACTGTATTGTAAGGGGAAATTACCATTTTACTGCTCTTTAAGGTAATTGCAGCTCCTTGTCTGAATATGTAAGGTGGGCCAGACGCTGAGGCACCACAGGACCCCCACAGTCCTTTGTAGTGCAGATTTGGTCAGTGACGCTCAGAAAAAGGCTTGCTACTGCCCTTATTAATTGCTGCACCCTCCTATGTCTCTCTCCAGCCTGCTTCCTTCAGCTCACAGCAACCAGCTGAGTGCCGGGGCTTCGCTCCACCAGCGGGCAGTCGGCAGCACCTAGCTGAACTTGGGAACCACAAGGCCGGGAGGAACAGTGAGGGAGCAGTCGGGAAAGGTGCAGCCAATCGGCAAGCGAGAGCTCCACCAGGCACAGCAGCCGATTGGCTCTCCTGCCCCATTGACTTACACTGGCTGTTTGCATTGCTGAAATCTGTGTGGGACTTGAAAATTTGTTTTTCTTTTTGTCTTTTACTCTTCCCTTGGTGTTGTACTGCAAGTTTCCCAGAAGAGCTGCTTCCACTCTGGTGAGACATCTATAGAGAGCAACTGCTGTTGATTCTGTTGAATTCTGCTGGACTCTGTTAGCAGCAGTGGCCAGACACTGAGGCGCCACTCTCCTTCTAGTTTTATATGTGTAAATCATCAAAAAAGTGCTGTTATCCACTACTGTATTGTAAGGGGAAATTACCGCTTTACTGCTCTTTAAGGTAATTGCAGCTCCTTGTCTGAATATGTAAGGTGGGCCAGATGCTGAGGCACCACAGGACACTCCCCACAGTCCTTTGTAGTGCAGATTTGGTCAGTGACACTCAGAAAAAGGCTTGCTACTGCCCTTATTAATTGCTGCACCCTCCTCTGTCTCTCTCCAGCCTGCTTCCTTCAGCCCACAGCAACCAGCTGAGCGGGGCTTTGCTCCGCCAGCGGCGGTCGGCGGCACCTAGCCAAACTTGGGAACTACAAGGCCAGGAGGAACAGTGAGGGAGCAGCGGAAAGGCGCAAAATTTTGCCTACCCGCCTCTTCCCCCCTCTTGTGTGTTAATTTATAGGCATCTTCCCACTGAAATCTCTTCCCCGCCCACAGCACTTTTCTCTAAACCAACAGAGAGCCACACCAGCTTGCTGATCCAACCAATCAGCAACTTCGCTACTCCCTATTGCCAACTATCAATATCCCCCTCAGAATGGGGAGCTTGCTACTGATACTCCTGTCACTATCAGCCATAGTGTTCTGCAATGAAGATGACCCTATTATACAATCTAAAGTGGGCAACCAGCCTAGTTTCTCTGGAACATCCCCCGTGGCTGACACCCATACCCTCATATATGTCTTGCCATTGCTGCATCGACTACAGTGGTACAATCACCATAAAGTTACACATATCACCACATATATGTCTCCAGCCAAGGCCCCACTACTGGGTATATAGATTCCCACTAAGCCTAGTCATCAAACTGCTAATTGGTATCCCGACACACTACCTTAAATCCACAGGAGCACCCAAAACAAAGAGTGGCAACGGAATAAAAAAAGAAGGACCAAAGACAGCCCCCTCTCCCTATCACTGGCAGCCCTTATGAAATTACTGATCTTCCTATTGCTCTGTATTGGTAATGTAGAAATCAACCCTGGATCTCTTGAAAGCATCACCTCTCCATCAGACCTATCCTCAATTAAAGGCCTCAGTTTCCTGCATATTAATGTATGCAGTCTGTTGAAAAAATTTACATTGCTACAAGCCTGGGTTGCTCATACCTTGCCAGACTTTCTTGTGATAACTGAGACATGGCTCAAGACCACCACAATGGACAGGGAAGTTAACCTACCTAACTATCAGCTATTCAGAGCTGATCGCCAAACAAGGGGAGGCGGGGTAGCCATATATGTAAAAGCTGGTTTAGTTGTATCCTGTACTGCTGCAACATCTATGCCCAAGGAATCTGAGTGTCTAACTCTAAAAGTCTTTCTCCCCAATACAGCAGCTTTCCATTTAATTGGATGCTACAGACCCCGCTCTGCTGAACACAAGCTCTTATCCCACCTGGGAAACCTGATCAAGTCCTGTACTGAAGAAGTCATTATCATAGGAGACCTGAATTTCAACTGGCTCACCCAGGCAGCTACACCTCTGGTATCATTCTGTGACACCTACAGGCTCACACAGTTAATTAATGAACCAACAAGACTAAATGCAAGGAATAGTAGGAACAGTACTCTACTTGACATCATGATAGTGAGTAAACTACATCTATTCACACATGCTGGAGTGTCTTATGCGACATAAGTGACCACTGCCCCATCGCGGGTAAGATCCAACAGCATTAAAACAGATCCTGCAAAATTCCCATGAGGAGATCCAAGAAAAACATCAATATTGAAGGATATCTGCATGATCTAGCCTACTCCACACTGGCAAAAGTTCTATCTTGCACATTCTGTAGAAAAGCTCAGCAGGTGCTAAATAGCATTATATTAAATGCCCTTAACACCCATGCCCCAATCTCTAGTATCCGAATAAAACAAATCCTGTCGCTGGTTTTCAGCTGACCTCAAAGCTGCACTGCTGAGAGAGATAAACTTTGAAAGTAACAAGAAAAACTAAGAATATCATGGACTGGATGATCTTTAGGAAAACCAGGAATAAATGCACTAGGAAAGTTAGGGATACAAAGGCTGCCTACTACCTGGCCCAGCTTGACTCCTCCTACCATAATACTGCTAGATTTTGGGCAACATCAAGGGTATGATGGGCCAGGATGTTAACAACCCCCTTCCAGCCCAATTACACAGTAACTATGGCCCCATTACTGGCACATTGGAAATCCTGGATGCATTCAACAACCACTTCACAACAGCTGGCCTTGCCTTTGACTCCTCCCCAGCTAACCTATTAAGGGATCATTTAAGCTCCCACTATACTGGTGAACAAAGAGTTGACTCCTCCTTTAGCTTCAAACATATACTGTTGAAACAAGTTGAGGATCTATTATGGCATCTAGATACCAAAAAAAGTGCAGGAGCAGATCTTCTGGACCCATTCTTTCTAAAGATTGCGTGTCATGTGCTTGCAGTCCCCCTAACTCACCTCTTTAACCTTTCCCAAACTCTGGCTCTATTCCCATGCTGTGGAGATAGCTCAAGTGGTCCACTTCTAAAATCAGGGGACCTTATGGATCTTAATAACTACAGGCCCATTTCCATCCTACCTGTGTTATCCAAGATGCTGGAGAAATTAGTGAGTATTCAGTTAAGGGAATATCTGGACAATGCTAATCTATTAAATCCAGCCCAATCTGGATTCAGGGCCAAACATAGCACTATCACTGCATTAGCCAAGGTCACCAATGATTGGCAAACTGAACTGGATAAAAAGAACAATGTCTGTGCAGTATTCCTGGACCTGAGTGAAGCATTCGACACTGTGGACCATGAACTGCTACTCTCATCCCTACACTCCATTGGCCTAGATCCATCCTCCCTTAAGTGGTTCAGATGCTACATCTCCGGTAGATCACAGCAGGTAAAAGCTGAAGGTGACCTCTCCCCATTAAGGCCACTGTCAAAAGGAGTCCCCCAAGGCTCTATTCTGGGTCCTATCCTTTTTGCCATTTATATAAATAAAATTGATTCAACCCTTACCAAGTCCTCAGCACATCTCTTTGCTGATGACACTGTACTGTATGTCAGCAACCCTTCACCTAAAGTTACTCATGAAATCTTACAAGCAGAATTCTCTGTTACAACATCAGCTTCGAGAAAAAGCTTCTGCTAAATGCAAAGAAAACCAAAGCAATGATGTTCACAACCCAAAACTCCACCAACACATCCTCTTCAATCAGTCTCCCCAGCTATGCACTATACTTGGAGAAAATCTGGAGTATGTTGAAAATTTCAAATACCTAGGTGTGTGGATTGACAACAGACTTGACTTTATTCAGCATCTAGAACAACTGCTGAAAAGCTTTTGCCTAAGGCTTGGCCTCCTCTACAGATTAAAACCCTTTCTTAATAGAGATTCAAAGATGAGATTAGTCCAGGCCATCTTTCTATCAGTCATTGACTATGCAGACTTCTCTATAGTCACTGCCCCACTCCCTACCTTCAAAAGTTGGATACCTTATACCATAGAGCAATAAGGTTCATTACAGACCTGCCATATAATACTCACCATTATTCTCTATGATGCAATTGGATGGGTTTCCCTTCATGTCAGGAGGAGCAGAAATGCAGCTCTATGGATCTACAGAGCTTTATCAAAAAACTTCCAAGCTATATCCTGGACTGCTTCAACCTGACCACTCCCAGCTCCTATGCCCTAAGAAGCACAATATCATCCTGCTCAAATTGCCCAAAGTCAACACCAAAATAGGAGGGCAGCAATCAGCTATTCTCTAGCCATAGCATGGAACACCCTACAAAAATCCCTAAAACTGTCCATTATCATTCCATTTGCATCCTTCAAGCAGCACTGTACAGCCTTCTTCACAGAGAAATGCAATTGTTACCACTAGAGATAGAATAGTCATCCCACAAAACCATATTCCAATCACATATGGCATATTCCTTCCAGCCAGACACCACCAGTATATGGCACCCAATATTCCCTTCACCATCCTTGTACTCATTATGTGAGTGACTGTCATGGCCCTCATTGTAAAATATATGTACTGTACATATTGTAGATGTTAGTTTAACTTTCTCTTGCCAAGCTTTAACATGTGAATTCTCTGTATATTATTGTGTTATAAATAACATTTTCTTTTTTCTGTATGTATAACTGTCTCATAAGTATGTGATGTAATTGCTGTGCATCAACTCGAACCTTGACCTTATCAGTCCATCTTGTAAATGAGCCTTGCTCAATGATGATCGCCTGAATAAATAAAGATTTGATTGATTGATTGATTGATTACTTACTCCCTATGTGCCTTAATATCTGATTGTACTGCACTGTCATCCTGAACCACTTGCTAGCCATGAAAATTATCTGTCTAATCTCAAACTTATGTGGTGATTCTCTGTTGTATGTATGTCTGTGTGTGGATTTATGTGAGGATGGATAGAAGAGAAAAGGAAAGGATAGACTGGTTAATATAACCTCAACCCCTAACAATAATCAAGAGGAGGAAAACAAATGATACAATCAAAGTTGTATGAAATTTGTGAGACTGAAAAATGTAGAAAAAATGGTTAGAAAGGGAATTGAGGTAGAAAAAGAGTTGTTAAGTATGGGAGAAGAAAAATTGGGTATAGAGAAGGAAAAAGTGATTGGTAACAAAGAAAGACCAGAAGAAATAAAAATAAATTATAAATTGGACATGGTAAGCATTGTTAAAGAAGAAATAAATAAAATGGTGGGAGACATTAGAAAACCACAGAATATAATAAAAAGTAGAAAATAAAATGAAGGCAATTAGTCTGAGTTTAAGTACTCCAACACTGGCAAATGAGATACAGAGCATATAGAATATAGAAATAGAAAAATATAAACGGTACAATGGATAAAATATGCAGGATAATAGTCCAAACAGGAGGTTGGATAAAGAGGAAAATTGGGAATCTCAAAAAGTGACAACAAAAGTTGAGGAATCAACAGAAGGTTGGACCCCCATGGGAGATATGTTGTTTATGAGTCCTGGAAGTCCTATTAGAACTGAAAATTTGATTATTGATAATATAACTGAAGAAATGTGTGCAGCCATGAGAGACCCTTTAATGGCTAACATTATGATATAGGAGCAATTATTATCAATTAAGAAAGATATTGCCTTTCTTAAAGAGGCATGTATAGAGAACCAAGGTTTTAAGGAAATAATAGATATACAAACAATAAGAAAGGAATCACAGGGAAAATATGAAAATGGGATAAACATTACTAAAGAAGAGAAGCAATTGGTGTGGGAATTTTCATATGTGGAACAGGATGTGAATTTAGACTTAGAAAACACTTTAGAGATAGAAAAGGGCGGGAAACCAGTGACAAAGGCAGGTGAAGAAATAATATATCTGTCAGAAGGATCGTCAAAGGGGCTGATAGAAAAAGTAGAGGACAGTAATGTAATAACATGGGAGATTGAGCATTCATGGAATGAAGAAAAGGATTCTGAACTGATAATGTTACCAGATGGTAATTGGAGACAGGAGAGTGTGGCAAATGAAATAAGACAGGGAAACTTAAGCTTGTGGGAGAGAAGGTTGGCCCAGGAAGAAAACTTACATAAAAATAGAGATAAACAAAGATTAAGGAGCGATGAGGTAGAACAAAAAAAAAGAAAAAAGGCATTGTAGTGGAAGAACTGTGGTAGATCTAAATGACTTAGAAGAAAGAGATAGCATAGAATACAACAAAGAAAATAAAAAAAGAAATAAGGGATATATTAAAAGTGGTATTAGCAATGAAAGAAAGAGATCAAATGTTATGCAAACCAAAAATAAAAAGGAAGAGAGAAAGAACATTGGTTTGAGTAAAAAGCTCTTGAATAAGGAAAAACAGAATGGACAGTTTAAAAAAACAAAGAAGAAGTTAGGAAAAGTGTGAGAAAGGGTAAACAATAATAGGGAAAAGAAGGAGGAAACCTATCAAGATATACAACAAAGTGACAATGAGTTTCAAAACAGTTTGACGCTGAAGGAAAGTAAGGAACAGTTAGAACAGTTGGAAAAAATATTACAGCATATGTCTGACACATATTTTGTACTGACAATGTTTAAAGTGGTAGTAATGCCAGAAGAAACTGAGGATAAACTTGACAAACATCTGAAAACTTTTTTAACATCACTACTACAAAATAATAACAACCATTGCCCAATTTTGATTCATTGGAGTATAGTTAGGCCACTGAAAGATCAAGAGTTGGTATTATTAATCTCAGAACATTATTACATACTTAATGTAATAAAAAACAAAAAACTAAATTAAAGAATGTGGGACTTGAAGTTGAAAGTGTAGTAAAGGTAAAAGTTTTGTTTCCTGAATATTTTGATTCAAGAAATATAAATAATAGTCTCTCAAATGAATCTACCAATATCTATATTTGGGATAAATAACTTTACAAATGAATCTAAGAATAATCTAAAAATGAAAACTGCACAACTACTACAAAGTTTGCTAAAGATAGAAGGGGTGAGCAACTGGATCAAAAAAATAAAAAGATGAGAAAATAATGGTCAGATAACAATGTGGATGAATAATAGAGGAAAATTATAGATTGCTACTATCTAAAGCTGAGATTCTTGATAAAATCAAGATCAATATGGTAGGAGAAGAAAACAATATCCGTGGAAGAAGTAAATAAAAGATTGGAAAAATAAGTTATTTGATCCAGACAACAAACAAATATTAGGTATTAGAAACACAGAATGAAAATTGACAAACATTGTATAGGAAGGAAAAGTAGAAAAGAGAACAATATAAGGGAAGGAAACTACCTGGGAAAAAGGAATCTAACAAAGATTGACATAATATCTTGAAACATATCAAGGATTAGAACTAGATTAGGGGATCCAACATTCATAAAATACCTAAAATGTATGACTGTATTTGCCTACAAGAGACTTGGACCGATCAGGAAGTGATATTAAGTGGATACAAAGCATTCTGCAAAAAGGCAATTAAAAGGAAAAAATTTGGTAGCGCTTCTGGAGGATTAATAATTTGGTTAAAGATAAGGAAAGGGTATAAGGTAGAAGAAATACCTATTAAATCTGATAACATTCTAGAAGTAAGAATAAGGGGTAAGACTCAGTATATGATAATTATTAATCTATATATCCCTCCAGTTAGTAAGTTATATAAAGATAATGAGGTAATTACAACATTAGAGAGAATTATAGAGCAGAGAACAGTGGAAGAGCCAAGAAGTGGGATTTTGATCATAGGTGACTTTAACGCAAGGGTAGGAGGTAATAAATCACTATCCAATGAAGATATAAATTTGTGTTTAGCAGTGGGACAAAAGAAATTAGCTAAAAATAGAAAGTCTAGTGATCAGAAAACTTCAAAAAGAGGCAAGATCATTAGTCAAATATTAGAAGAAGGGAATGTTGTATTACTTAATTGTAGAACTAATGGTGATAAAGAGGGGAACTTCACATATGTAGGTAATAGGGGAGATTTTGTTATAGACCTTGGCTGGATTAATTGGAATCTGGTACGTCTATTCCTAGATTTAAAAATAGGGGAAAAGATGGAACCAGAACATAGTCATTTGGAAATAATGATAAATACTAGGCATCAAAGACAAATAAAAAATAAAACAACTAAGGTGGTATGGACTAAATTAGTAGTGAAATTGGATAATATAGATAATTATGCAGCAGTTAAATTATTAAAGAAAAGTGGAATAACTGAAGAACTAGAGGAAGTTATAAAGAAAAGTAAGGTTAATATAAAAACAGAGTTTGAAAATATGAGAAAAACAAAACCATTAATAGTGAAAGCCTCATTAACAAAAGAACATACTGGTGGTAAATGGTTTGACACAGAATGTAAAGTTGCAAAGACTGAGGTAAATAAAAAAGCAAGACTGGTAAGGAAAAATCCAACAAAAACTAACAGGAATTAATGATAATAGTAAGGAATAAATATAAACAAGTTAAGACCAATAAAAGGGAGCAATATAGGAAATGTTATGGGCTAAATTAGAGAGGGCAGTCTGGAATAAATATGATAAACTGTTTTGGAGAATGGTAGCTAAAGGATGGGATAATTACTCAGATGATACTGAAAATTATATAGAACCGGATAAATGGATAAAATATTGTGCTAAAATCTTTCAGGACAGTGATAACGTAAAGGTTGAAGCCCCACCAAAAAAATGGACAGAGTTAAAAGAAGGAATAAGTATAGAAGAGATAATAGAAGCATTAAAAACTACAAAAAAACACAAAGTACCCGGTTCTGATGGAGTGCCCCTAGATATAATCTTAAATAATATACATTTGTGGGTCCCTTTATTAAATATATTATTTGAGTATGTAGTGAAATATGAAGAAATGCCTAAAACATGGAAAGAAAACATCATTGAGCCAATTTTAATAGAGGGATAAAATAAACCCAAAGGTTTATTGACCTATAAGTCTATTAGACACTTCTTTGAAAATCTTTGCAAAAATAATCCATAAGAGAATCATGGAATGGGTAGTAAATAAGGGAATTATGGATGAAGCACAGGCAGGCTTCATGCCATCACACTCTACGATTGAGCAATGTTATGTGTTATCACATCTTACATATATATATAGATATATTCATAAACAAAAATTCTATTGTGTCTTTGTGGACCTTTAAGCTGCCTTCGATACAGTAAAAAGAAATGAGTTGTGGATAGTACTGGAGAATTATGGTTTAGACCCTGCAATAATAGGAATAATAGACGCTATGTACAGTAATAATTATATGAGTATAAGATATAACGAAGAAGGTGATAAAACAGAAAAATGTGCTTCCACTTTTGACCTAAGACAGGGATGCGTTCTTTTTCCCATTTTATTTAATGTTTTTATGAATGAAGTATTGGGAGGTTTATATAGGGATGACCACCATATGCCAAGGGTGGGTAATAGATATTGCCCATACTTGGCATATGCGGACGATATTGTATTGATGGTCACAAGTTATGTGAGAATAAAAAGAAGCATGGAGCACTTTAGAACTCAATGTCAGGAAGTGGATTTAGAAATAAATCTAGAAAAAACTAAGTATATGATATGTAGTAAAGTAATGGTTAAGAAGGGGATAGATAGTAAGCTGAAACATGGGAATTATACTTTGGAAACAGTACAGCAATTTTGCTACTTAGGGATAGTTTTTAATTATAATTTAAAATGGAATGAACATAAAAAGAGTATACTCAAAAAAATCAAGAAATTTACACTGGCAGTTGAAAGGTTCATGTACAAATACAGTGGATGCTCTATTAGGGGGATCATAAGAGCCTTTAATGCTAAAATTAAAAGCCAAATAGTTTATGGAGTAGAGATTTGGGGATTTGGGGATGTTAAGGAACTAGAAATACCACTTAATAAATATTATAAGAGAATATTGGGATTACCATATTAACTGGACTAGAATTAGGGCAGCTGCCAATTAAATGCTATATAGAGCAAAGGTTAGTATGTTATTGATTTAAGGTATTTGTAATGAACTAGATAAGATTGCCAGGAATATATATGGAGAGGCTATAACTTATAAGGAAAGGGGATTTGTATTACCAACTATGAATATTTTTGGAAAAAGCAATTAAATCACAGATTGCTGGATTACCTGGTGTATAGCCTACATAGATCCAATGATGATATACAAGAAGATTTAAAGAATAGAATAAAAGATGGGTACATACAAGAAAGTAATGAGCCAATAAACAATAGGGTTGTAAGCAGTTGGTTGGGGAAAAATAAAAAGAGAAGATTGGGGATAGAACCTTATTTGGAAGTAATAAATATCCGGACAAACAAAAATTCTTACAAGATTCTGTTTCAAATTAAATGAATCTAGAAGATTGACTGGGCTCTACACCAGGGTCCCAAGCATGAAATGTGCTTGTGGGCTGGGGATTGATGATAATTTACATCTTTTAATACTTTACCCACTATATGAATATTACCATACATTATATTTAGGTGAAATTCTTGGTAAATTGGAAATGGAACCAAAATACCAAGTAAATATTTTATTGAAATCCTCTGATGAGTATACTCTAGATAAAATAGTGAAATTTTGTAGAGCCATAGAAAGGAACTATTACACATGAAAACGGATGATGAAAAAGAAAAGAAAATATAAAAATGAGTCTATTGAACTCTTGGTAGAAGTAGGATGGATTTAAAGGAAACAATAATGTGATAGGCTGAGATTTTACATGGAAGCTAATATTTATTAGAATGTAGTAACTCAATATTTAAAGTAAACTTAAGAGTCCTTTTTATATGTTTTATATATTTGTAAAGACAATGTTGTTTGTCAAACAATAAAATTGAACTGAACTGAACTGATTTATATATATGTGTGTGTGTGTGTATATATATATATATATATATTTTATATATATATATATATGCTGCCTGCCCTTGCACGGGGCTGATTCAGCTCCCCCACGGTCAGCAGGCACCCAGCCAGCCACCGACTAAGACCAGGACGCCGCCTGCAGCTCCTTGAAGCTGCCTGCCCATGAACGGGGCTGCTTCAGCTCTCCCACGGTGGGCAGGCACCCAGCCAGCCACCGACCGAGACCAGGACGTCCGCCTGCAGCTCCTTGGAAGCTGCCTGCCTTTGAACGGGGCTGCTTCAGCTCCCCCATGGTTGGCAGGCACCCAGCCTGCCACTGACCGAGACCAGGACACCCGCCTGAAGCTCCTTGGAAGCTGCCTGCCCTTGAACAGGGCTGACTTCAGCTCCCCCATGGTCGGCAGGCATCCAGCCAGCCACCAACCGAGACCAGGAAGCCCGCCTGCAGCTCCTTGGAAGCTGCCTGCCTTTGAACGGGCTGCTTCGCTCTCCCACGGTCGGCAGGCACCCAGCCAGCCACCGGCCAAACCAGGACGCCGCCCGCCTGCAGCTCCTTGAAAGGTACAGTGACAGCGCAGCCAATCGGAACAGGGACTTCCAGCAAACCCGCCTGATTGGCCAAGACTTTTCCTCTTTTTGCCACCTGGCACTTTTTACAAATAGATTTTAGATAACTAAGCACATTTCAAGTGTCTAATCGAAGTTTTCAACTATATTAGCTGGTTTGTAATTTCTACTACTGTTTTAAAGTGCTTACAGCTCCTCCGCTTCCTTGCTCTTCCTGCACCCCCATCCAAGCACTCTGCCTTGGCGCCGAAAAGTCTAACTCTCCTTTGTCTTGCTAAACTGCTCAATCTAAACCTATCCTACCTCTATGCTATTTAAACCCTGCAATTTTTTTTTTCTTCTCTCCAGCTGCCTGCCCTTGAACGGGGCTGCTTGAGCTCCCCCACAGTCAGCAGGCACCCAGCCAGCCACCGACTAAGACCAGGATGCCCACCTGCAGCTCCATGGAAGGTACGGTGACAGCGCAGCCAATCGGAGCATGGGCGCTTCCAGCAAACCCGCTCTGATTGGCCAGGACTTTTCCCCTGCTTTTACCACCTGGCACTTTTTACAAATAGATTTTAGATAGAACTAAGCACATTTTAAGTGTTTAATAGAATTTTTTTTAGTGGCTAGTTTTCCATTAGCAGGTTATACAGACCTGCCACTAGAGGATTCTTGTTCTTTCATTAAAAAATGTACACCTCTGAAAGACACAGTCCCTGGCTGCCTGGCCTTCCTGGCTATATCTGAACTTCCCACTGATCTAGCTACTGCTCTTGGGCCCCTTCTTCTAGCCCCGCCAGCCTGTCTTAACCCCTCCCTCTGCCTACCCTGAATCCTACCTTAATCATGCGCCCACTGTTCACTACCCCTATTCTATTTCTTCTTGCCTGTCTTCCTTCCCTACTGCATTCCCCAAAAGCCTGCTTTCCTCCCTCCCCCACAGCTTCCACATTCCTACATCCTTCCTCCACTTAGGCACACTGCACACTGGTCACTGCCCCTGCTTAGGGTCCTACTGCCATGAAACTATCCTACACCCACAGTGGTCCTAGCCCTCCACCTGGTCCCTCTGTCTACACTTACCTCACCCACTATCGTTGATGCTCAGCAATTTCCCAAGATGCTAGCAGGTGAAAGCATTCCCTTAAAGAAGCACACCACAGCTCCTTGAGGCTAGTCCTCCTCCTCCTAATGCTGTCAGACAACGTGCACCCAAACCCTGGCCCATTCTGCTCTAAAGCCATTAATCTGAGCAAGCCTTCAGGTGCCCTCTCATTCATATCAATCAACATCTGCAGCCTCCTTCCTAAAATGGATGCCCTATAGGCCTTCACCAGCCAGCATTGCCATGACATCCTGGCAGTTGTCGAAACCTGGCTCATGCCATCAGTACCAGACCATGCAATCAGCCTTCCTGGCTACAACATCTTTAGGCTGGATCACCTCTCCAAAAGAGGTGGGGCCAGCCTCACCTAAAAGACTCCATACAGGGGCACCACATCATTACCTCACTCCAACCCACAACTGCTCAGATACTGCCAGTGAGAATCCTTCTCAGAGCCCAAAACAAAACCTCACTGTTGCCACCATCTACATCCTTCCCAAAGAACAGGAACTGGTCTAACAGCTGTTCTTGACTTGTAAAGTCACTCCCACAGGACACCGAATCCATCCTCCTAGGCGACTTCAACATCAACTGGCCTGTGGCCGATGCTAGTGCACACAGGGATACTGTTGCTGCAGCAAACCTCACAAATGGTTGACTCACCAACCAGGAAAATTACAGGACCGCACCAGCACACTCTTGGACTGGATCCTTACCAGTGACTCATCGCGATATCTAACACTAATGTCCTCCCTGACTCTCTCAGCGACCACTCCCTGTTCGCTACACCTGGTCAAATAAATTCATCAAACAACCACCAAAACTATCACCAGCAGGTTCTACCCAGTGGTCACCTTCCCGACTCAAATCCCACCTCCTCTATCAAGACTGGTCCCGTATCTTCAATGCAACCAACGTAAACACTGCCCTTGACCACTTCATAAACATCTTCACTGTGGCCTGTGACACGTATGCTCCTATTAAGAAACACAAAGTCAAATCACTCAGCAACCCTTGGCTCACAGGTGACCTCCTCAGGATGCTAAAAACAAGAGACCACCTATGGGAGCTGGCCAGAAACTCTGGAAGGCAAAATGACATCCAAAACTACAAACGTGCCCACAATGACTGCACCAAAACCATCCAGCAAATGAAGTCCGCCTACTATAAGCATGCCCTCACAAACTCCTGGGGCAATGGTCGGGAATTCTGGAAAAACATAAAGGAACTCACCAGGAATCCACCCCAAACCCCCCCATCAAAACTCAACATCAACGGAACCACAACCCTCAACCCAAAAACCATTGTGGATACCTTTAACAAAGCCTTTACTGGCCTCAGTGCTGTCCTACCCCAGGACTACTTCAAAGATGGTGAAGCCCCTCTGTCCACAATGAACACTACTCCCACCAGCTCCCCCCACTTCTACTTCAAAGCAGTCATGGCTTACCAAGTATGCAAATATGTAACCAAAGCCCTTGGTAAATCAAGATTCAGTAATGACTCCCTCGATCTCAAAATCCTGTCTCTCACACTTGATGAAGTGCTTAGTCCTCTGACCAGAATTTTCAACCTCTCCCTCAGCCTTAGCCAGTTCCCAGACAGATGGAAATCTGCCACTGTCACCCCAATCCATAAAAGTGGTGACAAAACTGCCCACGATAACTACAGACCCATATCCCTACTACCACCACTCTTCAGGGCACTAGAATGCATCATCTCGACCAGCTCACAGAATACCTGGATACGTCAAACATGCTGTGCAAGCAACAACACGGGTTCTGCAAAGGTCACAGCACCTCCACAGACCTACTTGATTTCACCAGCACAATCCACAATGCACTTGACTCCGGTGAACTACTAGGCTCAATCTACATTGACTTAACTAAAGCTTCGACACCGTCAATCACAGCCTCCTGCTTGTCCAGCTTCAGAACACTGGCTGTCAACCGACTCCATTGGCTGTTTTAAGAGCTACCTTGAAGAAAGGTCCCAAACAGTAAGAATCGCTGATATCGCTGGACCCTAGACCGTCCACACGGAGTCCCCAGGGCTCCATTCTGGGACCCCTTCTCTTCAGCCTATTCTTAAACTCACTACCGACAGCTGCCCAGAACAAATAATTTCTACCAGACGATGCTGTGATCCTCACCGGACCCTGATCCAATCCAATTACAAATAAACTTCAGCAGGCCTTCTCCATTGAATCCTGGTTCCTAAATCATAAACTGCTTCTCAATCAGAAAAACAAGTCTATGGTCTTCTAAGCCCCCACAACAAAACAAACAACTCCACCTCTCCATTGCAACCAAACAAGGAGCCATCCTAGAGCAAACACAATCGCTCAAGTACTCGGCATCACCCTTGATCCCCACCTTCATGCACTGTCCATATCAGCAATGTTGCAAAGTCTGCCGATGCGAGATAGGCATATTATTCCAGCACAGGAAATACCTAACCCAGAAGCACTGTCAGTGGCCATCCAAAGCTCCATCGTCAGCATCATAGACTATGGTCTTATCATATATGGGTCTGTAACTACCACTGCTCTCAAACATATTGCAACCTCCCTGAATAAAGCCTGTCATCTCATCGCTGGCTCACATCACTGTACCCACACATGTGACCTTTATTCCCAATCTGGATGGCTTCAACTGGACAAACGCATAAAATACCAAACCTGCATCACGGCCAAGAAAATTATAATGGGGCTTGCCCCACTTGGTATCTGTGCCCTCCTTAAGCCTAGACATAGGAATGTCACTACAAGGAGATCCGGTTCCCATCTACTACATATCCCACGATGTCGCATGACCCAAGGACAAAGATCATTTACCTATCGGGCATCCAACTGGCTCAACTCTCTTGGCAGCAACATAACATAGCGACTGCTCCAACACTCGGCTCTTCAAGTCCAAGCTGCACCTCTCCTGCTTATATCCCGCGATTGCCCATCTTAACATTTCCACCATTCCAGCTGCAAATGCCCCAGCACCCAGCACTTACAATCAGTCTTTGCACCCTAGCACCTTACCTGTCATATTCTCGACTAGGCCCTGGCTGCACTGTCTCCCACCCTCGTCCACCTCCCCGTATCTCCACTCCTGCCCCGCCCCAACCACCTCCCATACTCCCCTACCCTCTGCACCTCCTGCCCCTCAATCTCCTACCCTCACTTCCCCACCACCCAGCCCCTTGCCTTGTCTTGCTCATAGCTCAGGTCTTTGTACTGGTTATTACATGTCTGCAAGTCAATGACTATATGTTTGTAACTAAAAATGATAACTGTTGCACATGCTGATGTGGAACCTTTGTAAAAGAGCCTCTGCTCAAAGGTATTGTAATCCTAGACTGAAATAAATAAAAAATAAAAATATGTATTTGTATATGTATGTATATATGTATATGTATAATGTGCATGTATATATAAGCATGTGTATGTATGGGTACACACATATATGTATATTCATAATGATTGGTTGCTGCCCTAAAACGTTCTATATGACTGTAACTCTAAAGTATTCTAAGTCTTCTATACACAGTGACTTGTATCCTATTGTGCTCACATGTAAATATGCTTATATGTAAATATGTAAATGCTCACATGTAATTATGTATTCTAGTGCTTGTCTATTATGCATACCTCTCAACTGTCCCTGATTTTCAGGGACGCCCTGATTTTACTTCAAAATGTTACTCTGTCCCTCCTAAATATTGTGTTTCTATGACCTAACAGTGGGTTGTAAGCATAACATAATGTCAAACATTAATGTTACAGACGTGTTCTTCCTTAGAAAATGCATTTACACTAAACCACTTATTCTACCAGCTTCCTGAGTGCATATCATCAATTTTTAAATGTGTCCCTGGTGTTATACCTTGTCCCTGATTTTTAAACCTTGTCCATGATTTATGAGGCAGGGGTTGAGAGGTGTGCTATTATGTTCTTCCTCTGTGATCACCTTGACCTTCCAGGTCCACCTTGTAAATGAGTTTTTTCTCAATGGTGTTTTACCTGGTAAAATAAAGATTTGATTGATTGATTGATTGATTGATTGATAACCCCTATCTCTGAATCTGGTGCCATCTGTTTAGCTTCCTCCTCAAATATTACATCACTAGTACAATTAGAACGAATCCTAAGGAATTCACCATATGGAATACTATCAACTAGGGATTTAGGATGAGAGCTATCAGACCTTAATACACTGTTGCATGCTGTTGGTTTAATGTATGGCATCAAGACCACTTTCTTATCTGCATTTTAAATATAGCATGCAAGAAATCAATTGCTTTGTTATTATACTGCTTGTAAATTTCAAATTTGGTTGTTCTCATTTAACCAATTGATGAATAGTTTAGCTAACACATTACCCCCACTCCAAACACACATGATGTTGTTAATAACATAATACCAGTGAATTATGTGCTTGAGATGGGGTTAGAGTCAACAAAACCACCATCCTTTCCAATTCAACATGAATAATTACATATATGAGGGTGCTAATGCTACTCCTATAGCCATACCTCTTAGCTGCAAATAAAAGCTATTGTTGAAAGTAAGATAGTTATGCTGCAACACATATTCTAAAAGTTCTAAAATAAATTGGAAGAATTCCTAAAATTTGGCTCAGTTTTCAGAAAATAACATGCAGCTTCCACACCTTGGTCATGGGATATGCTGATGTATAGCGATGTAATATCTATAGCAATCCAGCAATACTCTGCATCCCATTGTAAAACCACTAATTTCATAATAGCATCTGTTGTATCTCTTGGGTAAGTTGGACCTTTAACCACCAGTTAGCCCCTCAAGGAAGCCACTTTGGCAATATATAGGGCTGTTTACTCATGTTCCTTTTGCACCAATAAATTTATTTTTCATTATTTTACTGAAGGTGTTGTGTGCTGTTCTTTTCTAGTTTGGCTACCTGTACTTGTACAGTAGCACCTTAGGGAGACAGTGTGTTCCTCTCCTTTATGTTCAAGCAGCAGAATTAGCAAGCAAATGGTATTGAATCACCCACTATGTAAAATAATTATGGTTTATTAACTTTAAATTAATTTTTATCATTCCATTCAGGGTGAGCTGTCTACCAAACTTAATCCAGTGGAAACCTCCTGCAACTGTGAACACACATAAAACATGCATTTACAAAAGTGCCATTATGCTTGTCAGACTCGAGGTTTACATTTCCTGGCTGTCATGAATGAAGAGTATGGTCCAAAGAGTGGTTCATTCTGAACTCAGTGCTGTATGTCTGAATTTCAAACAAACATTGAAATACTAAAAACTGGTATGAAAAGTTAAGATCCCAAGCATGAGCATTAATGATGATCATTAATATGCATGCTCAGGATCTCAGCTTAGTTTTTCAGACCTGTTTTTAGTACTTTCAATGCTCATTTTAATGCCAGATATCCATCTCCTAGTCCAGAATGACCCACTATTTTGTACCCTATTATTTGTTTATGCTGTCCAGGGAAATGTAAACCTTGAGTTTGGCATGCATGATGGCGCCGTTATAGATGCACATTAGACGTGTGTTCACAAGCACAAGAAGCTTCTGGCAGGTTAAGTTTGGTGAACTGCTTGTTCCAAACAGAATACTAAAAAAATAATCAAAAAGGTAATAAACATAATTATTTAACATAATGGGGCATTCAATATAGTTAGCTTGCTTATTCTGCTGCTACAGGAACATGGGCCATACATGATCATAAATTGCAATAAAAAGTTGCAGTGTCCCTTTAATAGTCAAATAGTGTCTAAAGCTATAACTCTACCTGCCAGTATGGTTCTCATAGGCAGTGGGGGACATTCAACACAACTAAAAGCCAATGCATGACCTTGAGTTATAGTTTACAGCTACAAGATGAAAGTACATCTTCTAGTTGTATCAGGGCAAGATGATGAAGAACTGATGCACTTTTGAGGATGCAGAGTAAATGAGATATGAAAAATGAAGGACATGGTAAAAATGTATTGATCTAATGCCTAATGCGATATATTGTGGAGGTAATTATGTACCAGAGAAAGTAGGTATGACTAAACTAAGACAAGCTATCACTATAGATACACACCAGGAGCATTTGGTGTGGTGGAATCTATCAGATGAGGTCCAGTTTCCTTTGGTAGTATTGTTATTGTGGAACCAATTTGGTCAAGAGGACACAGAGAAACACTTTCATTGGGAGGATAGTGGCACCACTTTGGAGCCATAGCTGGGTGCCAGTGAAAGTGAAAAAATATTTTTAACAGGCCAGTAACTTGGAGAAGGATAGCCAAATGTACCGATGTGAGTCAATGTGTTGCTCTTGAGAAGGTTAAGCTGCAAAATGAGGAAGAGCAAAGTTATGTGACATTGAATGATTGTGCATTGCACACTAAGTAACAACAGAAGCAGTCATACACTAATGCAGATTTACAAGAGGCCTTAAAGAAACTAGAACTTAGAGAGTTGAATCTGGATGACTGTGAAGTATTTATGCACTGGAGAAAGAAACAAATTAACCTGATTGTGAAATTTGAATGGATTTCCTCTAGACATAGACTGGATTGGGGGGAGGCTAAGGGTTTTGTACACCAAGTTCATCTAAAGGATGAAAGGCCCTTTTGTCTGCCATGAAGGAGAATTGCGCCTTATGGATTACCTTTACCTGATGACAGCTGTAAGAGAAATGGAAGAGAGAGAGAGGGATCATTCACAAATTTAGCAGTGAGTGGGCCTCACAAGATGTATTGGTTTGGAAGAAGCTGGGTGAGCTTCAGATATGTACTGATTTTAAAGAACTAAATAGTTGTACAGTTGAGGATGCTTACCCTTTGCTTAATAAGGTCTAATGTGTTAGCAGCATTACTGTAGGTGGGAATGTCCTTTTTTCATGTTTCATGAGTTTTTTTGTCTTTTTCTCCCCCATGGTCAGCCCCCTTCTCCCAGACACCCCAGCCTCATCACCCTGACATCAACTGGGACTTGTCACCAGCTGCCTTCACCAGGTCTTACATCCCCCAGTGAGTCAGCAGGGTCCCTCAACTTCTGCTGTTGAATCAGATCCAGTTCCACCCAGTAGGCCCAGTTGGTTGGGTGCAGGGCCTGTAAGTGTCCAGTGTCAACCTGCTACCAGAATTTTATGTCATGTTTGGTTCCCAATGGGATGTGGTATGAAAAGACATAATCTGTGTGCTCCCAAATGATGTACATCGATTTCTGCCCTACCCTTGCACTCAGGCAGTCCCACGCTGGCTTCCCAGATTTTGCTAGGGGGCCAGGCAATCGCTAAGTTTTGCAAACCCTTCTCCCAGAGAAGGAGAGCAGTCCTTGGACAGCTGTAAGAGAAATGGAGGAGAGAGACCATTCACAAATCTAGGAGTGAGTGTATTGGTTACACCGACGCCACTCCTGAACTCAAGGTCATCAACACTGTACGCGGTGGTTTCTATCACTGCACCAGCAGGCTGGTTAATGTTTCATGGCTTTAAAGAGCTAATGCACTGCCTGGAATTATTAGTAATTTTAGATGCAGTCAGCTATCGCTCTATATCTGAAGTATTTTTCTTTTCTGATTGCTTTTCTGTTTGCTAATTAGAAAATTTTCCACCTGGCAGTACTGGGCTGATGTGTGGAGCAGCACTCTGTTTAGAGGCTAAAACAAAGCAGTTCTGTTCCTCCCATTACATCATCAGAAATGTGATGAAACACATTGAGGCAACACAACCCTTGCAGCCTGAGCAGTGACTTCTCAAGGTTACCAGTCAAAATACAGGAAACAGTGACATCACTAGTAACCAAAAAGAGCCAATCCTTGCTGATTCATGTGAAGAGAATAATATGGCATTAAGAAATGGTTCTCAGTGGTTACTAGTAATATCATAGTCAGTGTGGTTTCAGTGTTGATGATGTAGTGGGAGGAACAGAACTGACTTGTTTTTAGCTTCCAGACAGAGTGCTACTCCACACATCACACCAGTACTGCCAGGTGGAAATTCTTCCACTTAGCAAACTGAAAAGAAAAGGTACTTCAGATATAAGAAGTGATGGCTGACTATATCTGGAAGTTACCATTAATTCCAGGCAGTACACTAGCTCTTTAACATTGAGGTTCTGTAGCATTCTACTTCATGAAAATGACAGTGAGTATACAGTATGCATCACAACACTTGGCCTCTACAAGTATACTTGGTTGTCTATGGGATTATGTGACTCACCATATCATACATCTAAGTCGTGACTGCAAATTTTGGTGATCACAGTTATTTGACTCTGCTTTGATTTTTGGAACATCTTCTGGTGTTTGCTGCAGATAAGGATTTAGCTCTGTAACATCTTGAAATTGGGTTGAAATGATTAAGTGACTACAATTTAAACTTTGATTCAAAGTACTTTTTGCAAACCCTTCAGTTCTTAAGGCTTGGGGGATGTGATGTGTGGAGAAGGGGTGTGCAGACCCAATAAAACCTCTGTGATCTCTGAGCTGACCAAGGAAGACCTCATGAAAAAGGATAGTACAACACCTTTCCAGAACCGTATTCATTCTGTGCTGGATATTTTATAATTATTATAGCCACTTCATAGAAGGGTATTCAAATATAGCTAATTTAATTTACCATCTCCTGAAGGAACCAAGTTGAGGATAATCCAGAGAAAGGTTGGAATACATGTGCAAATGTTAAGAAACTAACACCTGATGGTAGGGCCAAGGAATGTAAGGAAGCATTGGAAGGTGTTACATTAGACTATGACCAACCATTAATTTTAGCTATGGATGCATCATTGGATTGCCTTGGTGCTTGTTTGAACCAAGCACCTGAAAGACAGGAGGTGGCTCACATAGTCTTTTGCTTGTAAATTACTGACAAAGTCTTTGACAAATTACCCAGCTCACAGACTAGACTTCCTGCCACTGAAATACACAATATGTGAGAAGTTTAGCAACTAGTAGAAAGGGCAGTCATTTATTTAATCCTTGCCCTACATCTTGACCAAACCAAAGTTAGATGCAGTTGAACAGAGGATAGTATCAATATTAGCCACCTATAACTTCAGCTCACAGTATATTCCTGAAACCAGGAATGTGCTAGACTGTCTGAGCAGGATGTTCCTGAAGAAGTGTTAACCTCCTCATTCAGAGCTGTATCACACTTTGTTGGGGATAGCAAATGGAATGAATAGGAACACAATTCAGCATACTGTCCATGTTTCAATCAAAAACAAAGAATAAGAATGGTATGAGCAATAGCTTGGCATTGATGTATATAAGGGAAACCAACAATAGAGACTTTGTCATCTGCAGAGTTGTCAGCTGTTCTTGATTATCTGAGGAACTGGGCTTTAAATGCTCAGACCAATGCTGTCAAATGAGTAGAGCATGCGCATAAGTTGTTGGAGCAAGGACAGCTAGAAACACTGCCTATATTTTCTTGTCAGAACATGCAGAAGAAACAGGAGTCAGATTACAGTATGTAATTTCTGAAGTAATATATTATGTTTAAAGGAACACATGACCTTTATGAAGTCAATGGGGAGTCAAGCCCATAGAAGTACAGAGGTTATTGAAACAGTAGAAGAAACTGTAGTACAAGGATGTATAGTATCTCAAAGGTCTTTGCAACCAGAACAAAATAAGCATTGGCATGTTGTTCCCACAACACTTCAGAATTAGGCCTTGGAAGGTGTATGTAACCACCCAATCCCCTGGGGTTACTAGAATCCCCTCAGTATCAGTGCTAGGCAGGGAGAGGCAGCTGGTGACTAACTAGTTAAATGGGGTATTCACCTGCTCACTCTTCTGTTTATTTGGCTTCAGCTGAGATGGAAGTGATGAGCTCATTTGAACTCTGCAGCAGCATGCCTTAGCCAGCTGTGAGAAGGGAGTTAGAATGTTGATACAAGAGTCAGTGTGAGCCACTAGTTGGGAGTTACAGTTTGAAGTTGGAGAAGTGAGAACTGCTCAGCTGAGGGCTTTGAGTTGAGGGCCTTGCATTCTCACCCTAGTCCTGGTAATTCTCAAGTTTGCCATGAGAAGAGGTGGAGACCTTTTCCACAGTAGGATCTCCTGATTTTCATCCCTGGAGGGGTGAAAAGGACTGCTAGTGGATGGATCCAAGGGGCAATCTTCTTTTTGATCCAGGATGTTTTGAAGCTGCATGAAATGTCTAACAGAGAGCAGAATCAGACTTTTGCTTCAGAAAGTACCTGTACTGTGTTCTCTGGTTAAAAGGGAAGGCACCATTTTTCTTTGAATTCAGAAGTGTAAAGCTGTTCTAATTTAAAGTTGGCTGAAGTACGTGATGTCAAGAGTTATGACTATATCACATTGCTCGGGACTTTAGTTTTTCCACTACCAGTGTAGTGATTTGAATGCTGGATGCCAAGTTGTATTCCATAAGCATTTTCCAAAGTTTGTTTCTGAATGTTTAAGGTGTAACTGAAAGAATGACTGAGTATGGATTTGGGAGTGAAGGGTGAGCAGACGCCCCATCTGGAGTGAAGAGTTCAGGACTACAGGTTCAGTAAGGGTGCCAGGTTACTTTAGACAAAGGGCCAATGTCTGAAGAGAATTTTACCCCCTGAAGTGGGTTACAGTTTCTTCTCTTGTTATGAAGAATGGTACTAGTCTTAGCAAAATTGTGTGTTTAGTTGTGGCCAGTGCCACTGGACGCAACGTTCTATGTCCCACGACTTGTGGGAATACAAAGTGCAAGTGTCTTATGTCCTACTACAGTGGGAATACAAAGAGTTTTCTGTCAGATAGTCGATTTGTTGTTCTGCAAGTTCCTAGTGCCATGATGTATAAACCTTGGGGTCCACCCTTGCTTTGAAGAACATCTTTGGAATAAAGTCACACTCTAGAACCCCAACTATGGTCTGACAGTTATGTTATTGCTTTCTGTGTGGAGTTACTGGTACCCTCCAGAAGTTAGGTCTAGCATAGCCCTAGAAAAAGATCTTTCTCAGGACCTGTTTTTTGTAAATATCAAATAGGTTATAGTGCTGTTGTACACCCCACCACTTGATCTCTAGAAGAATGAGCCTGGTATAAATTCCCAGAAGTCGGGATGGTATAATTTTTCTAAATGTTCTGATGTCTGTGCCTAGTTATGGGTGCCAGGGGTAGCTAACTGTGTAACATAGTGGGGGTGTTACAAAATTGGGGGCTTGTCTGGTGGTGTTTTAATTAGGGAGAGAACCAGAATTTTGCTGAGGGTATGTCTAGCATCTTCTGTCTGGTAGCGTGTAGCCCCAACAGAAAGTAAGCTGGACAAGAGATTTGTGCCTGATAAATGCCACCCAAATGTACTGCTTGTGTGCCTCTAGAACAGTAAAGGAACAGAGTGCTGCTGGTGTGTTTTCAACTTGTTAATGGACAGTAAAGCATTAAAATGTGTGTCCTGATCTCTGCATCAAAAGTGCTTAAAGAACTTTTAAAATGCAATTTTCAAGTGCAAAAGTATTGTGGACTACAAGGAACAGACTTGGATATGTACCCTGAAAGTTTCATGTGCTTGTGTAAAATTGGGGAGTTGCAAGAGAAAATATTCAGAACCCAGTAAAAATGGTCAAAACGGTGCTCCCCCTGCTGAAACTGCAGCCGAGGAAAAAGTTGCAGTTTGCAGTTTATATTTGCTCCTGCTCGACGTTCACTGTAAAGAAAGAACAAGCGAGGAGAGAGAGGGAGGCTCATTTGCATGATCTTGAGTGGTTGGTGCTACTCTATCCAGTCCCGCCCCCTGGCCAGTGTCTGTGTGCTGCAGAGTGTTCGCAGCAGAGAGAGAGAGAGAGAGAGAGAGTGGCATGAGAGCTGGTTAGACCAGGATCAACCATCGAGGAGCTTGTGAGCATTCTAAACTTTAGTAAACAGTAAACAGTCTAGTGCAGTGTAATTTGGGGTTCAACCCATAGTCCGACTGACTGGAGAGTGATCGAGGTGATCATAACTATGATCGGTGGGCTGCCAACCCGCTTCACCCCAGAGGCCTTTTCTAGACTCGGCAGCAGGCCTAAATTTTCCATCGGAGGGAACCAGCTACTGAATTCAGTGCATAAACACGTTAACTGTGCAAACAAATAGTGTATGAATCCCAAGCCAGCTAAACCTGTGTTCAAGTAATGTTATTTACATGCAAAGAAGGACTGTGCATTGTAAAAGCAGGTGCAGCAAACAGTAAATTCTGAGCATAGACTGTGTGCAATGAGGAATGGGTTTCAGCAACAGTAAATTTCTAAGCAGCAGGACTGTGAGTTGTATATGTGGAAGCAGAAAACAGGTAATCCTGCTCAAAGAAAGACTGTGGGGCTTGCAAGTGACTTTAAGCATGTGTAAATAGATTTTTTCTGAACTATGCTGATCGCAAAGTCAACTTAAATCCATATGAATGGGCTGAAATGTACTAGCAGAGACACTTATTTACAGTTTAAAGTAGTTTCAGTAGCCAGAAAGGTTGGAAATTTTAGTTTGAGCAAGCTGAACAGACTTTGATGCATGAGAAAAGTTACAGATGCCATGACAGGGTGGGGTAAGCAATGTAAACACAGCAGCAGGGAGCCATTTTGTGAGATAATATGTGATTAGTGAGCAATTCAGTAACAAAAGGTTTGTGTGTTTGCTTTCAGACATGGCTTTGGGAACATTACACTATCCAGATCATGCCTGAGCTATGATCGCCAAGGAGATGGCAGCACTGAGAGAAGTAGAGAGAGCCTACTATGGTGACAGGTTACTCGGATGTAGCAGTTCTAGCTATCCAGCGAGACAATGCATTGTGTGTCTAAAGGCTGGAAGGGATGTGTTTCTGATACCCCATTGCTTGGACTGCCTTGTGAAATTTGGAATGAGCAGGGGTACAGCTCCTGAGAGGGCAAAAAGAATTTATTGTCCCCCATGTGGACCCTGCCAGGGGACCCTGCCAGTAGCAGCACGCAGCACCAGGTTGAACCTGTTGGGGAAAGTTCTTCAGAGTGTGTTACAGAAAGAGCAAGTAAAATTGATGTTGATCCACTGCAAGGGCAGGAACAGAGAGAGGTTTCCACACCTGAGTCCCAGATGGGCAGTACAATAGAGGGATCAACTGACCCATGGAATCAGGGTCAGAGTCCTAGCCTAGTGGGGGAGGATGAATTACAAGAGACATTGAATTAGGAGGTGTCCACCACCGCACTCCAGTGAGGAATGGAATATCTCAGGAGTGAAGGTGTGTGCTGCTCTGGGCCAAGATCATGAGTGGGGAAGAGGAGGATGAAGAACAGTATCTTCATGCTGAGGGCTACTGTGAGTCACCCCAAGCTTTTGCCTCAGAGGAGCCTGAGACAGTGGACGATGGCACTAGCAACTTGCCCAAAGAGGTAATTGAGGACAAGTTCTTTTGTTCTTTGAGTTTGAAACACAATGGTTCAACCAGGACTGGCCACCCACAAGCTGGGCCATGGGCTGCAGACTAGTAAGGAGCAGCAAAGAGGAGAGATTGATTCATAGGAGGGCTGACGCCACATATGAGAAGTCCTTTCCTGCCTTTTCTCACTGAGACTGGAAGGAAATCGAACAGAACAAGCATTCCTGGCTAATGGAGGAGGCAAGTGAGATTTTGCACCCAGGTGTGGCAGAATGTGTAAGGGACAAAATCATCAGTGATCACCTTAGATTCTGGAGATTGGGCAGGACTCTGTTTATGGACATTATGTGAGTTGTGGATGGGGCTCTGCAAGAGACATTTCACAATATCAACTTGGAACACCCAGATGGGGTCAAAGTCCTCACCCCACAACCTGAGTGGTACTACCCTTAATGGTGCCACTCTCTGTGAATATGCCCAGCATGCCTTAAGAAAGTGAGCAGTGGCAGGCCAAATGCCTGTCATCTGAAGCAGCAGTATCCATGGAGGAAAATGCAGATCTTCTGGTATTCCAGGATTTCTTCAGGTGTATCCAGATTCATCACCCTAGCAGTATTCTTGTTCCATTGTCTGGACTTTCAGAGGACATCAGTCCAGCAGTTTTCCTGTTTCATCGTTTGTTTTTCCACAGTACATCATCCCAGTAGTATCCGAAGATGCCATCTGGTCTTAAGGGAGAATGTCATCAGCTCACAGAGTAAGAAAAAATGTTTTCGTTCTTAAAGGAGCTAGTAAGAAAATGTGTTTATTACATTAACTGACTTTGCAAAACACATCCTATATTTAAAGACTATCCAATGAACTTTAATTTTCATCAAATACTCTCTCATAGATTACAGTGCTATACAGGCCTCTGTCCTGTCTAAGAACTGTTCTTCAGCAGGCTTCAGCCTAGGAGAGACTCTTTAATGGACAATGCCTACAGGCATCAGTGACATTGACCCCTAGTTTGAGACATTTTAGGGAATTCCATCCCCAAATGTGTTGCATAAATGTCTTCTTTCTGGGTTTTTTTTCACTTTTATAAAAAATCTTTTTTAGGGTTCTTTACTGTTAGGTGGAGGTTTAGGCACTGTGTTGAATGGAGAATGTGTTTTGTGTTTTTCTTCTCTTGCGGATGTTCCTGAAGAAGAAAAGAAAAAAACAAGAACAGAATAGGATGTTGGAACCCATGTGAGTTCCCCTTTTCTTAATGTTTTTTAGAGATGTTTATGGTTAACAAGGTGTTAACATGTTTTTCTTCACAGGTGTGGATATTTTGGGGGAAATGTAATGCAGTGTAGTGTATGTTTTCCTTTTGTTGTTCACAGGTACCCTGGGAAGTTTGGGGGATAGGTTTTCCCCAGTAGGTAGTCTAAGTCAGATAGAGGGCTGGGGGCTAGGCAGGCTGGTGGTCCTGAGCCAGATAGGGGTCACCAGTGTTGTCTATTAGGGCATGCTTCAAGCAGTTTTCTTGGAGCCACTGAGAATCCATAGATAGGTCATAGGATAGGGGATAAAGTTTCATCAACTGGCCTCTGTTCCTTTAATGTTACTTACCTGTGCCTAGCACATAGTATTGGAGAAATTGCACAACCTCCCCATTGGTAACATGGAGGGTAGGGTGGCCTAGTGCCAAATGGAGATATGACTGCGGGCAGTCATTCATCTGGTTGTGGTGAGTGGAACCACCCAGTCCCCTGAGGTTACTAGAATCCCCTCAATATCAGTGCTAGGCAGGGAGAGGCAGCTGGTGACTAACTAATTAAAAGGGTTTTTTACCTGCTCACTCTTCTGTTTACTTGGCGTCAGCTGAGATGGAAGTGATGAGCTCATTTTTAACTCTTGCAGCAGCATAAACTTTAGCCGGCTGTGAGATGGGAGTTAGAATGTTGAGATGAGAGTCAGCATGAGTCAGTAGTTGGGAGTTACAATTTAAAGTTGGAGGAGTGAGAACTGCACAGCTGAGGGCTTTGAGTTGAGGGCCCTGCATTCTCTCTCTAGTTCTGGTAATTCTCCAGTTTGCTAAGAGAAGTGGTGGGAGCCTTTTCTACAGCAGGATCTCCTGATTTTCATCCCTGGAGGGGTGAAAAGGACTGCTAGTGGATGGATCCAATGGGCAAGACCCTTTTTGATCCAGGATGTTTTGAAGCTGACTGAAATGTGTAACAGTGAGTAGGATCTGACATTTGCTATTGAAATCAAGTACCTGTGCTATTGTGTTTTCTGGCTAAATGGGAAGGCACAACTTTTCTGTGAATTCAGAAGTGTGAGGCTGTTCTAATTTAAAGTTGGCTGAAGTGTGTGATGTCCAGAGGTATGACTATATCACATTGTTCGTGACTTTAGTTTTTCCACTACCAGTGTACTGATTTGAATGCTGGATGCCAAGTTTCATTCCATAAGCATTTTCTGAAGTGTGTTTACAAATGTTTAAGGTGTAACTCTGAAAGAATGGCTGAGTATGGATTTGGGATGGAAGGGTGGGCAGACCCCCATCTTTAGTGACCAGTTCAGGACTATAGGTTCAGTAAGGGTGCCGGGTTACTTTAGAAAAAGGGCCAATGTCTGAAGAGAATTTTGCCCCTGAAGTGGGTTACAGTTTCTTCTCTTGTTGTGAAGAATACTGTTAGTCTTAGCAAAACTGTGTGTTCAGTTGTGGCCAGTGCCACTGGAAGCAATGCTCTATGTCCCACGACATGTGGGAATACAAAATTCAAGTGTCCTATGTCATACTACAGTGGGAATATAAACAGTTTTCTATCAGATATGGTCGATTTGTTGTTCTGCAAGTTCCTAGTGCCATGATGTGTAAACCTTGGGGGTCCACCCTTGTTTTGAAGAACATTTTTTGGAATAAAGTCACACTCTAGAACCCCAACTATGTTCTGGACAGTTACATTATTGCTTTCTGTGTGGAGTTACTTGGTACCCCTCCAAAAGTTAGGTCTTGTATAGCCCTAGCAAAAGGTTTTCTCCCCAGAACCTGTTTTGTTTTGTAAATACCAAATAGGTTACATTGCTTTTATAGATCCCCACCCCATGATCTTTAGAAGAATGAGCCTGATATACATTCTCAAAGCTAGGATGATACCATTTTTCTAAATGTTCTGATATCTGTCCCAGTTAAGGGTGCCAGGGGTAGCTAGCTGTAAAAGTAGCTGGAGGGGTGGTGGATACATGTACATGATAATGCTGGGCACCAAGGACAGTTGCACACCCTGTGTCTGGCAAGTTAAAGATTCTTCTGGGTGACAGTATAATGGGATGTGAGAGAATATGTCCATCAGTGTTGACTATATAATCTTGGTGAACTCCTAGATCCAGAAGGAAGTGTTCATCTGGAGTCCCTACAAACTACTTTGCTTCTACTACTACTACTGCTACTTTGCATCTATGGATTTCCCAGAACATTACATAGTGACCAAGTGGGCAGCTTCAAATACTAGAAGGTTGCAGGAGTTGAAATTTTCCACACAACAATGTATCATTGTTCTGGTAATAACCAGATAGAGCAATGGTTCTTAGACTTTGTCACAGTGAGCCTCCCCAAATCCATAGAAAAGATTCTGAGCCTCCCCCAAAAACTGAAATAATCTTGGGCCTCCCAAGAAAAAATAACATGCTGTACTTTGCGAGCACACCATGAATAAATTGAAACCCTTTGAGTACTTGGCTCACATTCAGTTCTTTGTCTTATACTGA
The DNA here is from genome assembly GCA_016271365.2 of Neoceratodus forsteri. Classification (NCBI taxonomy): domain Eukaryota; kingdom Metazoa; phylum Chordata; order Ceratodontiformes; family Ceratodontidae; genus Neoceratodus; species Neoceratodus forsteri. Next base: position 331,142,627 of record JADMNL010000023.1, on the reverse strand, counting down.
TGTGGAACCTTTGAAAAAGAGTTCTGTGCTCAAAGGTGTTATCTGAATAACAAATAAATAAAATTAACAAATATTATTATTCAGTTTATTGTACCCCCACCCCGCCAGCCTACTTGTCTAATTATTTTCATTCTTGAACCATTGTTACCCCTTGTTGCAGTACCTTCATGGTTCAGACTACTTTCTCTGTTCCTCTTATGAAATTACCTTTGTACATACTTTGCCTCCCCTTCCTTCCTGCTGCTCAGCAACTTCTCTGGGATTACTTTGCTCCTTCCTGCTGTTGCTCTTAGCACTTCTATGCTCAACCCTTGTATTTGGGCTGTTCTGCTATCAGTTTACAAATTGATCAATGACCACCACTCATTATCAATTTATTGTTCATATTTGTTTGCACTATTGTTCATTGTGTATTTCTTGATTGTTTTGCAGTTACCTTTTTGAAATATATTCACTACCTACCCTTCCCAGGGTACAATCAAATGAGCTTTGGCTCATTCACCTTCCCTGTCACCTATTAGTAAATAAATACATAAAATTCACCTACTATTGGCCTCTTTCAGTTTGCTTCATCTCTTCACACAAAATACATAAAACTCAAAATTTAAATACTGTACTTTTCAGACTCGCTTGAGCCTCCCCTTGAACAGGTTGGGGCCTCCCCAGGGAGGCTGGCCTCACCATTTGAGAACCGCTGAGATAGAGAGATTGAATTGGGCTTCAAGCAATATGATTTGGACACTTCTTGTGATAAACATCTGTGGCCACCAATTATCAGCACACTGACCATTGCATATAGCTGCACAGTACATGAGACCTTACATTTTGCTCCTTTTTGTCTTATGTTTGGATACATTCCAAAGCAGCCAGTGGCTTTATGTTTGATTCTGTATTAAACGGCTGGAATGTAACTGAGTTTAGTGATTTTGTCTCCTCCTCATTACAGAAAGTGTTCCAACAGTCTATCAAGACTGCACAGTTGCATGCAAATGAGAAACAGAAAGTACCAGCAAGCCAGTATAATAAATGAGTGAATGGCTTTGATGTCATTGTACAGTAAATAACTGTGTCTTTTTGTCAAACAAGACAAAGATGAAAATGTAAATTGACTGATTGATGGGAGCCAGTAATGTATGACGTGATATATAAAATGCATTTTATTCATGTATTTCAAATCTGTAACTTTGTAACAGGTGACAAAAAAACTATACTCCAAAACATATTGATAGCAAATGTCCTGCCACTGGACCTTGAAAAATAGGACATATTATACATCATAACTGATGGGACACATAAGAGGCATGAGTAGTAGTAGTAGTAAATGATTTTATTAAATAATATGAATACAGACATCCCAACTGAGCCGGTGGTTTATTTTCAATGTGTCCAATTAATTCATATGATCTGGTCATAAGTGTTTAATGTTCTTGCAAAAAGTACAATACAGTATAGCTGCACTTTATAAAAATATCAAGAAAAGAGATTAAAAATAGATGTATCATATATTTTAGGTACATAGGTTCAATGGAACTCACATAAATAAAAAATGAATAAACAACAAAATTCATATTCTAAGGCTTAGAGTGAGACAGTGTAACAAATAACCACAAACCTTTAACCATAGTTCGTTTAGACAGCAAGGCAGAGGCCTCATTACCGGTGATATAAACCATTTATGCATTTTTTGAGTATAATTAATCTTGAGATAAGTCTTTAATTTAAGGCTACAGAGTTCCATATATTGTATGTGGACCTCGATATAAAAAGGAAGCCCTTCCAGTATTAAGCCTCATAAATGGGATCAAATATTCTAATCCCTCAGCTGATCTGAGACTAACACTGTTCTTTCATTAGATGTTCAGAATCACAAGAAACATGCAAGAAGTTGGCTTCTGCAGAGTTAACAAAGTACTTGGACAGAATGTAATAGTGATCAGAATGATTAGTTTCTAACAGATCATCCAGGAAAATGCAGTTGTGAACCCAATATCAGCTCTATAGCAAGTGTTAAAGAAACTCTGTGTACATCAGGTGATACAAAGGACCACAATTATGTTATGTCCGATGCAAATTTTAAATCTGATATGTGTCATATTAAGTTATAGACCATGAAATATTTAAGTGAATCAAAAGAAGTTGTTAATATATCTGAACTTGATGTACCAACATAATATGTAAATGATGGCCATACAAATTCCCCAGTTACTGTAAAATATATTAAATCCGACAAGACAAAACAGACTGATGCACCAAATGAACATATTGTTACAACTTGAGCAGGACATGCAGTACAACTACAGTAACTGATCACTTGATTATCATATGAACATGTCTGCTGTAGCTCTTTTACAATGTGTCAATCAATTGTAAATGACTGAAGTATGTTTCAGTGGCATACAGCAAAAGTAGTGTATACAGGTAGTCATGGATGGTGGAAGAACATCAAGGTTGTAGTGGTACTGTATATAGATCACCATATCTGCAGGAGGTGGCTGATAGGGAACTGAGGGTGGGATCAGAAGGGCGGCTGAACAATGCTGGTAATGCTGCTAATGGATTACTTTGTTATACCAGATCTGGACTGAAAGATCCCAGTAGCAGTAAGTGCCAGAAATCAGTTCCTTGTAGAGGCATTACAGGAAGCATTCCTGATACAGAGTGTTGAGAGGCCAACAAGGGAGCCATCTTAGACTTAGACCTCACACACAGGGACATTATAGGAGAGCTCACAGTACATGACCCACTGGCTACCAATATTTACAAGACTGTAAGATTTATGATTAAATTAGAAGTAGAGAGGAAATAATGACAGGCAAAAGTTCTATACTTTAGGAGGGCAGAATTTGGTAGGATGAAAGAGCTGTAGTGAGAAGAACTGGAAGAGGTAGGGGTGGTAGAGGAGGTGGAAAATGAATAGGAATTGATTAAAAACTGGATATTGGAAGCCATGAGTCTTTGTGTAAGGGTGGCACAGGTAATATAAAACATTTACTGCAAGTATTACAGCCACCAGCAAGCATATAAGACTCCTAACTGGCACCATGAGCAGGCAAACTGGAGACATGGCTGGATAAACCACCCCAATATTTCACCACAAATACAAGACTTAGCAGGGGCTGTGGTGGTCCACATTTGAGCATCATTTATACTGATGTCTTTTAAACAAATTGATAAGATGTAGAATTTATTCTACATGAGGAATCCATGATCATTGACTAAAAAGAGCTGAGACACAATCTAAAGTGAAAATGCTATATTACAAACTAGCAGTTATGTATGCAAGTACAATAACATAGTAATATAGTAACATACTAAGCTTATCAGGCAAATGTAGACCAAGGCCCATATTAATTGTTTGCCTGTTCACACTAGTTTGGTTGCAGGAATAACTCCTGATTCGTGTATTTGCCTAATATGGCCTTGAAGCATGCTAGTGTATTTGATTCCACTATATCTTCTGTTAACTTGTTCTTTGTGTGTACCAGAACTTCCTACAGTCTGTTTTGAATAAGTCACTACTGAGTTTATAATTGTGAGCTCTGATAACCATTGTGTTATTGTTTGACTTAAGATGAAGTACATCATAAAGTCCTTGATCCCTGCTTGCTTTATGAATAATTATACAATGGCAAGAAAAATTCTAGTAACTTGATTGGCTGCTGACCCCTACACAGTGATGTTATTAGGCAATAACATCACTGTATCTAGGGCAGGCACAAACATCACAGCAGTACAGTAAAACATATCCTCCCTCCTGACAACCCCAGTCTACACAGCTTTACACTGCACCACTAGGTAGAGAAATTTAGAAATGGCGATTTGCAGGATTTGAAAAACATGCACACACACACTACCCATAAGTCTCACAGTCTTTTCTAGTAATGTTTCTCTTAAAAGAAAACATAGAGAATGCTGTAACAGTGGCTTCTCAGTCCCCCAATATTTGTAAACAGTGGCTGTTGTAGCGTGTCCGCACAACATCGTGCTCACTTCAGAAGTCAGTTGCCACTCATCCATGCCTTCCTCACTAGAATAAACAAACAAAAATGTAAAATAAAATTCATTTAAACTAAAAGAAAGCAGAAGGAACAGTGAACTATCTCAGTAGAGCCACGAAAAAGCTGCAGTACCTGCACTTGTCGATTTGGTTGTGCTACTCGAGTCAGTTAAGATATTCATTTTATGGCCAGTCCAGTGACACTGAGGGCTGAGGCATCCTGCCTTACCTCACGTTATGCTGGTACCCAGGTTTGGAAACAACCTCGGGTCACCAGGGTACTGGTACGAGGGGGGGAAGGTGGGAGCAGGATCAAGCATTGGCTTTCCTCTCCCAGGAGGGGTGTCCCATAGTGCGTGATGTGTGTGTAACTCCACACACATGTGTCATGTTGGGGACACAAGGGGACTGGGATTGCAGAGAAAATGGAAAAGCAACTAAAAGTACATATGGGGAAAAAAAGATGTTCATTTTAAGCAGCTCCATCAGTACAACCCCCCCAAAAAAATGTTACACTGCAGCACATGAGCCAGGACGTAGGATGGCAGTCTGAGAAATAGGAACACACATAGACCTGTGTGTGAGCAGAGAAGGAGAGCAGCACATAGGGAAACAGAAGTCAGCATACAATTGCAGCACCATCTAGTGAGCAAAACAGAACATGTGAACTTTTTTCTAATGATATACCTACACACAGCAAAAATTAAGGGAAAAAACATTTTAAACATGATTTTTTTTCAAAAATGTTTTTATCTTTATAAAAAAGACAGTGGGCTGGATATTCAAAAGGGTTGTGCCATGCTCAATAGGGTTGCGACTGCGCAAGTCCGAAATTGCGCCATCCTGCCATATTCAGCATGAGGCAGTTGCGCCCCCCAAGTCAAGCTGAGCAACAGCTCAATGCTAATGAAGGCATGCTGAACCGGAGGGGAGAACCATGCATAAACTGCACACCCCGATATTCAGTGGGCTGTGCAGAGTTGTGCAGGCGCAACCACCAACCTGCACCTGCACAACTTTGAGCCAAAAAAAAAGGAGTAAGTCGAGGGCCACCCACAGGTGAGCTGCCGCATTGCAGGGCGCAACACAGCAGCTGCCACCTGTGGGTGGCCCTCAACCTGCTCCCTGTGCCCCCCCTGCAGCCCAATCGCGGGCATATAGTAACCCCCTCCCGACTGGCCCGACTGCGGGCATATGTGTAAACAGCCCTCCACCCCTGACGGGCCCGACCAGGGCAAAAGTGAAAATAAACCCACCCTCACCAGCCCGATTAGGCACCAAAGTGTCCAACCCCCCAAGAACATATGCCTGGTGGTTCAGTGGACCACGGCCTGATCACGGCACCAAAGTGTTCAAACCTCCAAGGACCACCTACCCTGGTGATCTAGTGTCCCTCACCCCACCCACTCCACTTAGCCTCACCACCCCGCCCCCTGGCAGCCGGCAGGTGGCAGCATCCCACCTGCCTGCCACCTCATTACTCCGCCGACCGACTGCTTGGTAGGTTGCATCTATTGGTGAGGCAAGAGCCACGGGCATGTAGTCCTACATTACAGCAGTTCAGATATGTGAAATGAATTAATTCATCATATCTGACTGCCTTGTATGGTATGGGCTGCACGCCCATTGGCTCTTGCTCTGCACCAATGGGCATGCAGCCTTACCGGGCAGTCAGTCGGCGGGCAGCGGGCGGCAGGCGGGTGGGATGCTGCTGCCCGCTGGCTGCCGGGGAGCAGGTGGTGGGGCTTCGTGGGTGGGTGGGTGGGGGACACTAGATCACCAGGGTAGGTGGTCCTTGGGGGTTTGAAACACTTGGTGCTGCGATTGGGCTTCATGGTCCAATGGACCACCAGGGATATGTTCTGGGGAGGGTTGACACTTTGGTGCCACGATCGGGCTGGTGGGGGTGGGTTTTATTTTTCACTTTGCCCGCGATCGGGCCAGTCGGGGTGGGGCTGTTTTATACATATGCCCGTGATCGGGCCAGTCAGGGGAGGGGGTGTTTTACACATTGATCGGGCCAGTGGGGGAGGTTTACACTTATGCCTGCGATCGGGCTGCAGGGGGCGTCGGTCCTCGATGGCTGCTGCCTGGCAGGGTGCCAGGCACAAGTCCTCAGGGATCGGGCGCACCTGCATGCCTATGGAATGCAAATGGGGCATAAATAGATGCAAAATGGCCCCCCTGCATCTTGCATGAATTATGGCCCCATTTGCATGTCACCTTTTGAATATGGGAAATTTGCACATGGTGCAATGGTACTTGACATACACCGCATCTTGAATGCTCCACTCTGACCACTGGTGCTTTAGTTCCACTGGCGCTTACTGCATAGTGGCTGTGGCGGAGGTGATATTCAAAGGGTTGCTCAATAGCGCAACTCCGCTTGAATATCGCCAGCCACACCCTTATAACTATTTTGTGCAGCGCAAGAGCTTGCACCACAGAATAGCGCAGTTTGAATATCCAGCCCATTGTATAATAGCAATAAGACACTCCAAGGTATGTGCCTTTGTGTAATAATGTCACTCCAGGGGTGGTGGAAGCACTCAGCTTTGCCTTGTGCTTCAACCCACCCCAGGAGTGATGTTATTACACAATAACACGCACCCTGTCAAGCCTTATTGCTTAACTATCATGTCTCCTTTTATGTTCCTTCCATGCTTCACTGCTTGGACTTGTTAGTCTCTCCTAATAATTTTTTTTTCCCATCCCACTTATTCTTGTTAGTATACTGTCACTGTATTTTCTCTATTTTCACTATTTTGTTTTGGTATAGGATTCTATACTTTTGCAGTATACTTAGGGTGAGGTATTTGAAGTAATCTGTACAATGGTAGTAAAACATCTTTGTCCCCACTAACTATGCTGTGCTTGATGCATCCTGATACTTGAGGTTTTTTTGTTTTTTTTTGCAATAGAGTCTACATGTAAGTCCCATTTTAGTTTACAGGTATTGCTGACAATTATTCCCAGATCTTTTCTACTGCTGCTAATCCTTAATTCTGTTCCCTGGAATCTATATTTAAAATCTGGATTTCTTTTCCCAAAATGTACCACTGTACATTTAAGGGGGCCAAAGGCCATGTCAGACTTAAATGAAAAGGTACTTAGCTATTTAAGGTTTTCTTGCATTAGCTTGCAATCCTTATCAGTCTCTATAATTAATCTAATTTTTGCATCATCTGCAGACTTTGCTGTCCAGCCTACTAGAGTTTCATTAATATTTCTTGTGTATATATTAAAAAGTATAGGCCCCAACACCAACCCCTGTGGTACTCCAGTGGTCACATCTACCCATTCTGATTTAGTACCCCTTATTCTTACTCTGCTTTCTATCTGAGAGCCAGTTATCTACCCAGGTTTGGAATAACTGTGGGATATTGAAATTAGTAATTTTACTTAGAAGTGTGTTATGTGGTACTGTGTTGAAAGCTTTACTCTGGTCCAAGTAGACCACATCTGCTTATTTCTCTGTGTCTAAAGTTTTACTAATAGGATCGAAAAAAGTTATGGGGCTGATATGACATGCTCTATTTCATGAGAAACCATGCTGGCTGTTGTTCTCCCCAGATTAGTAGAAACCCAGTTGTCAAGATTTTCTTTTAATATTCCTTCTGATATTTTGCACACAATGCCTTTTAGGCTTATCAGCCTGTAATTTTCTACTGCTTGTTTTGACCCCTTTTTATGGTTGTGGTCAGAGCCTACAGGCATATTGCTGTCCATAGCTGGAAAAATGGATTACCATGGAACACATTTTTGGAGTATGCAATGTGTTCTTACACACCTACAAATCACTATGCCAGCTGAAATGAAATACTCCCTTCATAGTGTATAGTGAACCCTTATTGTGCATGGAAACTGGAGGTTCTCAAAATGTTGTTCTGCTGTAGTTCAAAAGGTCATGGAACGTGATTGTACCCTACACCAGCAGAATAACATTTTGAAAACCTCTAGAGGTTCCATGCGCTCAATTGCTTACCTGTACTCGGCTGAAAACAGCAGGCTCCACACTCCGGCAACAGCAGTACAAGCAGTGGCACTGGAGTCTCTCAAGATGCAGGATCAACTAGATATTTTTAAAATGCAGGACCAACCATATAGATTTCGTTAAAAAAAAAAAAAGAAAATAAACTGAGCAATCCCCAAACCCTCTCTCTCTCTCTCTCACTCTCTCTCTCTTGCTTAGCAAGAACTACGGCTGCCATTTTATTTTTGTTGAACATTCCTCCCACAAGGACTTGATAGCCAATAGAAGGCTACGCATCCAACACAATGTCTCTGCTCCCTAGCAACCATGTGCAACACCTAACAAGCAACTCTGAACTCAATGAGCACCGTACAGAGCAGCAAACCTTTTGTTTTTTTGTATTTGAAAAATATTAAACATTTTAATACCTAATTGGAAATAGGGACTATATGCTATAAAAAATAGTGCATGGGCAACCACATGCCCAACCAGCTTATTAGCCTTTCTCGGGTTCCAATTACCTAGGACCTCTGAGCTTTGCTCTCGGGGTCTGAGGTAATCAGAACCCTCTGTGGCACAATAGGTTGCTTTTACGGTTGCCCATGCACTATTCTCATTTTCTGGTTAGAATGTTGGAGATAGACCTCCAAGCTGCTTATCAGATGTCCATTAGTAAACTGAAACAGCTTGTTAAAAATTGGTTGCCTATTAAACTGGAGATTTGTTCACCCCTTTCGAATGCAACAACTTGCATATTTAAATACTTAGCATTTAAACATTCTATTGGTGCTAGCTTCAGTCGAGCAGGTACTGTCATTCAAAAAAGAGTCATACCTCATAAATCCCACCATTTCCCAGCAATGAATCTACAAAGATTTACACTGTTTTTTTAACCTCTTAAGACACTGTCTGATAATCACTGTCTCAGACATATGCCAGGTCTTTTGTGAACTATCCAGGCTAAATATATAGCAATCAGCAGGCATTTTTTACTATGCCTTTTGGGAAAAAAATATATTGAGCTACAGTAAACGCAACACACACACACACTGTACACAACATCCTCATGGCCACAACATTCAAACTAAATACTGCAATCTAATGTGTTATAAAAAAAATAAAGAAACTGTTTATGTCAGTGAACACAGTGAAGTTCAGTTTACAGTAGATGTCCTTAAATATTTCTTATCTTATATTTTGTATCCTGATAGCTATAGTAAAAAATGCCTGCTGATTGCTATATATTTACCCTGGATAGTTCACTAAAGACCTGGCATATGTCTGAGACATATCATTGTCATAGAGATCTTCATTTTACATTTTTTGACTGTATTTACTCAGGATGTCCCAGATTAGATGCAATATCTTGTTTTCAGTGGGTCATGATTTTACAATTTTTATAATGTATTTATTCAGGCTAGCCTAGTCTAGATGTAACATATTGTTTTCAGTGTGTTCTGATTTTATGCAATGCAGCATAATATTGTGTAGATGTAGAGCCCACTGAAAATAAGATGCCATGTCTTCTGTGAACTATCCAGGCTAAATATATAGCAATCAGAAGGCATATTCTAGGAAAACACATTGTAAAATTTGTAAAAGGAAGACCACATTGAAACTGCCTCTCAGCAGATCTGCATTGTGAAAATTCATTAGAAATAATGGATAAAAGCATCCCAAAAGCTCCCCACGGCCATATCGGCTCTGACTAGAGTTTGTTGTGTAGTGGCATGACCTCTGCATATTGCTAGTCACAGGGTACTTCTGAGTTTACTGATTTATTAATGATTGAGGATGGGGTCCTGAAAGCTGAGTAGCTGTCTCTTTAAGAATTCTGAGGTTATTCAACTGGCTTACTCTTTACAGTGGGATCTATCATCCTTGCAATATTTGGGAATTCATATTTCAGTTCAGGTCTCTCAGTTGTTCCAACTAAACTACCCTCTGCTTCGTGCGCAAATAAAATTGGATATAACATCACTGGTCCTTATTACACCTTTCCTTTCACTCTCATATCCAGGCCCTAAAAATGAATGTTCTTCCATGTTTCCTTTTTTTATTTCAATGTACCCCATGTGTCTGGTTCAACGAAGCAGTCTGAAACCTGGCAGAGCTTTTTGATACGATATATTTGGCAAGCTAAGAGACCTAGGATCTCTAGTCAGATTTTATTTTGCCAAAGAGATTGGGTGGGCTCTCAGTTTCTTGGTTGAATAGATATTGATAGCAACTCAGTTACATATAGCTGTGTTGCTCAGGCACAAAGGGTATTATTCTCATTGGAAATCAATTGACTTACATTATGCTCTTTCCCCCCACTTATCTTGCAATGTTTTTCTTCCATCAGACCCTTGTCCTAGGATAGATCTCCATTCTTTGGTAAAGAGGTAATGCTTGAGGGATCACGTAAGGGCCTTACTCATGGTTTTACTAAGGTTCATCTGTGGAGATATACTAGTTGGATCACTGATCCAGATTTCTTCCCAGCCCAAACTGATGCTTGGTTTCAACAATTGTTACACAACTGTATTTTTGCCCATGCCATTTATTATTGGGGAATAGTATAATTTCCTTTGAAGAGGCTTGGATTAAATTTGGGTGGGTGGAAAGGGACAGATTTAGATATTAAAAGCTTTGTAACCATATTTATAGATTTCATAGGATTTCTGCTAGGCATGGAGAGGAAGACATTTCAGTCCTGCCATTTAAATCATTATGGGGGAGCCTAGCAGGGGAGAAGGCTATTTTGTTATTATATTCTAACTATATTTCAGATTCCCTCAAATCCACAAATACTATTTGTCGTAGGTGGGAATTGGAACTTGGTATTCAAATTGATGAACAGCTGTGGCTACAGATGTGTCTGGACACCTGGCAGACCACTTCATCTCCTAGTTGGAGGGAGTTTCTTTGGAAACTCCAGGTTAGGTTTTTTTGAGTTCCAGCTGTGGTATCTAAATGGCTTCCAATGGTCCCTGCCATCTGCTGGAGAGGCTGTGGTATTCAACCTTCCACACAGGTGCATATTGTTTGATTTTGTGATGAATTACATCTTTTCTGGCTTACTGTTGGGGATCGCTAGAAGAATATCTTTGGTCTTTCTCCCTACCTGGGACCTGAAATTTTATTATTGGGTTTCAAGTCATGAGAGATTACAGGTAAAGACGCTTAGATATCTTTGAGGCATTTTATCTGCTGCTGCCTTTAAAGCTGTTACTAAAAAATAGCGTTCCCCAGCTGTACCAACTGTGTCTGACTGGATTGATATAGTTGATTCCCTATATACCATGAAACAGATTACTTTTTCCCTCCGACAAAAACTGCCCCTTTTCCAGTTTAGATGGCCCCAATGGATCTTGTATCAGGGTTTTCATATCCTGTAAATATACCTGGCTGTGTTTTCTTTTGTTTGTTTGTTTGTTTTTTGTTTTGTCCTCCCCTCTTCCTATGGCCTTTACAGAAATTTTGAGGTTTAGACTGCAGTTACTCTGTTATTTTCTTTATTGACCTGGACCCACTCATGGCGACTAGAGTTTGCTCATTGGCTTTTATGTTTCGGTGCTTATAAAGTGGGAGGTTTTCCCATTTTTCTGGAGGACCATCCATTTTTGTACTTTTATTAGTTTTGCATAGGTGTGGATTCTTTATTTAACCTGTACCTGATTTAGTTACGCTTATAAGGACTTGCTTGTTCTGTTCAGACACTGTGTTGTAAATGTGTTTCACTTAGCTTATTGTGTGTATTTTCTGGATTATTGTGAAAATAAGTTTGTTGCATATTCTTCAATAAAGTTTGAGTATAAAAAAAATAATTCTGGGTCTGGGGTTAATGCCTTCTGGACCTTGAGATTTGCTGATTTTAAGGCCCACTAGCTTTTTATATAAACCCTCTCTTTTTTATAGATATATTTATTATCTCGTCTTCAAAGGGTTTTATAACTGTTCATTTTGATTTTTTAATTGAACACTGAATTGAAAAGGGTATTGAAAGCTATTGCCATCTCTTTGTTGCTTTTGGTTATTTTGATATTTATCGGCAGTAGTCCTAGTGTGTTTTCAGTCTTTTGTTTTGCAGTTTATATATTCATAAAACTGTTTGTAGTTGTCTTTTAGTTGTGCCACCAGCATTCTTTCCATATTAATTTTCTGATTCTTAATAGTGGTTTTCACTTTGTATTCTCCTGTAGTCTATGAGAACTCTGCTGTCTGTACTATGTTGTAGTTTCTATTGTCCTTTTTTTCTTTTATGATTAGTTTTTCCTGATTTTGCGCATCATCCATTTAGGTGCTATACCTTTAGTGCTGTATTTGTGTCTGCTGGGAATATATTTTGTTGTTAGTTTATTTTATTTTTAAAAAATTCCCACTGTTCTTTGGTTGTTTTATTGTCAGATTCCTGCTCCCAATTCCATCTTGTCAGTGGCTCAGCAGGTTGCACATTTGCCTCTGAGGCCAGAAGATCAGAAGGCTGTGGGTTCTATCCCCACACCAGGCACTTGAGTTAAATCCCAATACTGACACTGTGGTGCAGCATGAGGGGAGTGCTGCGCTCCTGAAGTGTCGTCTTTCGAATGAGATGTTAAACTGCAGTTCCATCTGCCTGTTCTGGTGGTTGTTCAGCTGGACATTAAAGATTCCATGGCACTTCTCAAAAAGAGCAGGGGAATTTTTTATTCAAACTTCAAGAAATTATAATACATTACAAAAATAACAGAAAGCAAACCATTAAAGCAAAATAAGTATTTAAAGCACACAACCCCTTCTGTAAATATTAAAACATATTCTAAATTGTAATCTAAATCAGAAATCCTTATACTACAACAAAATACGATATTTCATATAATTCATAAAATCCTCCCCACCCCTAAGAGTAGGGGAATTTTTATTCAAACTTCAAGAAAACTTTATAGAAATAGCAGTAAACAAAGCATAATGAGTATTGATTCATACTTCCTTCCTGTAAATAATAAACATATTTGAAATAATAATAGAAACCACAAAAGAACCCTTATACTGTACACAAATAGTGTTTTGTGATGCCTATTACCCATACAAAATCTCCCCACCCCTGAAAGTATGAGAAATTTCATTTTTAAGCAAACTTCTAGAACTCATAATACCTTAAAAGTAAAATAAGTGGTAACGCATACATTCCCTCTTTGAAATATGAAAACATATTCTACATCATGATTTATATGAGAAGACCCTCATTTCTTAAACAACATTTGTATTATTTCATACTAGTCTGAAATATGCCCCCTTCCTCACTCTTAAAAATATGGAAAAGAAAGTTTTTTTTTCCAAACCGAAAAGATATTCATACTGAAATTAATACAACTGATATAAATAAGTCGATAAAGAACATGAAAGTAAATAAGTATTACAGCACACATTCCCAATTTTAAATAATACAAAAATGTAATAGATTACTAAAACAAGATATTAAGTAAATATGCATTATGATAGCTCCCCCCCCCCAAAATCGAGAGGAATGTGAAGGGGAATATGTTTTTACTGTGGAACAAAAGGTCATTCCTACTTGTATTTCAAATCAATACTCTGACTAATGCTCCTTAAAATTAGCTAGATCTTTACTTCTCACTAAGTCTATGCATACTATAAGCTTCAAATCAGACTCTTAACAAGTAATTTTGACAATCACTCCTCCCAATGTCTAACTAATGGAACTTTTGGTCAAGTAAACCTGAAGACATTAATTCTAGTATTTGGCAGTATGTCTCTATTAAAATTCTTCTTCCTTTATACCTTATCCAACCAATTCATATATTTCCAATATTTTTTAAATGTTCCATTTGGTAAGGAGTCTTCATCTTTTTATTTTATGGTATGAATAGCCCTTTGTATGTTCCAGAATAATTGCTCTAGGGTAGTGTATTGTTGCTGTAGTGACCATTTACATTGAACCTGCCAAACATAGTATTTGATACATCCCAATATCACCTGCATAGTTCCCACATCATACTTTTCCCATGCCTGAGGCATTATCCCCAAGAACAAAATATCCACTGTAAGGAATTTTTAAAGGGGAGTTTTTCCATTGGGAAAATGCAATTACTCAAAACTGGACTACGTATGGAGATTCAAAAAAAGTGAGCAATAGATTCTAAAGTATTGGAGCACATATTGCTTATTGGACAAATGCTTTCACTTAACTCTTTATGTTTCAAGTTACCATTAACATTTAGTTTTTTGTGTGTGCGTAACCACAAAGTCCCACATGTAATGTGGTACTCTAGGGGATGTGAGCATAGCTCTTATTTGTATTAACTGTTTTTTTCTGACAAGTACTAAGCTCAAGGAGTTCAACATAAAAGTTAGACATGATGATGTCATATAATTCCTTCCTAGATAAGGACTCTAACCAATATTTTTGTATGCCCCACGTTTTAACCTTTCCAAACCATGACATCAGATAACTTGGTAACCCTTGCAGCGATTTCTGTTAAGGAATAGCATCCCTAGGAGCCCAATTTTGGGTCCAAGGCTGGATGGTGTCTTGCACCCATGTACCTATATGTTCCTTTTGTGTTATTGCTGGCTTTTAGATTTTTACTAGAAAATAGACAAAGAACACAACCTGGATTTACCATCCTTAAGCCTCCTTGACCAATGTCTAGGTATAGGATACCTCTTTTTACAGGCCTGAGCCTGCTGCCCCATGTAGCCTGTAATCAATACTATAAATTGTAGTTTCTCATTGTTTTGGCAGAGGAAATACCATTCCTAAATGCAAAAACTTGCTGAGTAGGAATGTCTTCACCATATACACTCGGTTTTTTCTTTGACGTTTTTCACTTGTTCCACCTGTGTATGTTCCTTTGTGCATCTTTCAAAAGCTGGCCCCAATTATAAAAATCCATATTCTCTGCACCAAGATATATACCTAGTAGCTTACATACCTCTGTAGTGACTGATATTCCCATGATCTGGGTGTGTTTATGCCATTCTCACCAAAGACCATGCATTTACTTTTTGAAATTAAAAGATGAACCTGATCCCTGCGTGAAGTTTGCAAGCACAGCTTCTGCAGCACAGCATGAGGAAGATCTGCTAGAAAAGACACACATCATCAGCATATGTAACTGTCTTGACTTCTGTAGTGTCACAGCTTAAAGAAATACCTCTAATGGAGTCAGTAGCATTGATTAAAGCCAAAAGTGGTTCTAAAATTATAATATATAGGAGGGAACTGAGTGGACAGCCCTGTCTAACCTTCTAGCCACTCTCACTGCTCTACCCACCCACCCACATACGGTGTTGCCACTGCCAAGGAGTAGCAAGCCTGAAGCCAGTAAATGAAAGGGGTCCATATGGATAAACAAGCCAACATATATTTGTGTGTAACATGATTGATTGCTTTATGCTGGTCTAGGCTTATCAGAACCCCAGCAATTTCTTCTGTATGACCTCTTTCCAAAATCTCTTATAAGAATTAGACTATCTGTTATCGTCCTGCCTGGCACAGAGCAGAACTGGGTAGGATGTATAATGTCATCTAAAATGGGGAAATTTGAGGTTTAAGATTTTGGTGAGAAGTTTGTAATCGCTATTTAGGAATGTGATTGGTCTCCAGTTTCGTAGAATCCTCTTTAGCACCTGTTTTGTATAACAGAATTACCAGACTTATATACATACTAAGTGGAAGTTTTTGTTGCATGAGGTTTTGTAAATAGGTCTGCTAGTTCAGTAGTTACTATAGGGTTTAAAATGTTGTACAGTTCACTCTGCAAGCCATCATTTCCAGGTGCCTTTCCCATGGGAGAGCATGTTATGATGTGATGAACTTCTTGTGCCGTGATAGACCTTAATAGTGATGGAAAAAAATAATCTGACACATTTTTTAGGGGACATTGTCTAAGCCAGTTTTCAATATGTGAATCTATTATTTCAGGGTTGTCTGAAAAGAGATCAGCCAAATATTTTTCTATTTCTGTCATGATCTCGCTATTTTGAATGAGTATGTCCCCTTCTGCTGTTCTAATCCTATTTATTACCTTTTTTTTCCTTTGGGCCATACAACTTTAAAAGGGTTGGTGTGTGCCTGTTTGCCCTGTGTACCAAATTTCTGCTCCTGAATGAGGGAGGACATTCTATCATACTCTGATTGTGCTAATTCAGATTTTGTTACCTGGAAGGCCGTATAATCCATTGACCGACCCTCGGAAATTGTACATTGAATTGTTAATAATTCTTGTTTATGTACCTGGTATCTCTGGTTTTTATGGTGACCTAAGAGCCTTCCTACTGCTTGAAAATACGATTTAAATTCCCTTTTTCGAGTCTTCCCACCATGTCTGTGTACTGACTCACATAGGCAAGGAACTGATTTCCTGGCTTCAACTGTGTGCAGAAATCCCTCTCTGATTTCCGGTATGTCCAACAAGGAAAGATTCAGTTGCCAATATCCCGGTCCGGTTGAAGTGTGTTGATAGTTTGAAAGCACTAGGCTTAACAAAACGTGATCTGATGTTGCTACTATTTGAGTCTTCAGGTTCCTATAGCATAACTGAGGGTAGAGAAACCAATAATCTATTCTAGAGGATTTTTTCCTTGAAAAAGGTGTGTGGTGTAGTAGACTGAGTGTCAAAAGGGTCACAAAGACATGTTTGTTGTATTAGAGAATTTAGAAAATTTATATTGCAAAATATTTTATTTGTCCTGCTACTCTGCCATTTTTCATTCAATTTATATTGAAATCTCCGCAAATAATACATGTCCTCCTAGTGAATAAGTATGGTTGGATAGATTTCAGTAAGGCTATTCTATCTGCTTTGATTTGTGGTACGTATATATTTACCAGTCTAAAATCTATACCCTGCAGTTTGACATCCAATAGTAAGGCCCTCCTGGCAACATATCTACTTCATGAATAACTTTAACAGAAGAATCAGAGAAACAAATACCTAAACCTGAATACTGATCATCCTCCCCGACCAAAAACTCAGTCCCCATACCCAAGCCTCAGAGGCTTTATCAAAATCCTGCTTATAATACAGACGGGTATCCTGGAAAAAAACAATATGAAAACTGTTTGTCAGATATATGCAAAAGTGGCAAGCATTTTATAACTGATTTTATCTCCTGTGCCCCCATCGTCCCGATCGGCTCCCCTAGCTCCGACTTCCAGAATTACCGAGGCTTACCTTATGCCCAGCCCGGGAGCGGTGTCTGCGGGGGGTCGGGCTTCATCCTGCCACCGGGAATTTTTCTCCTCCTTTTCTCCCTTAACCCAGGGCCCCAGGAGTAAAGACGATGCACATGGAGGCACGCATGCATACTACAGCCCCGTGACAGCCCCTTCCACCCACCCAAAGGCCTAATGCCTGTGCCCCTCTGGCTGTTCCATTTCTGGCCTCCACCAGGAGGCAGATCTTCACTGAGAGATGCACTGGATCCTCCCTGAGAGGAGAGCTGCCATCCAGCCACTCTATCTAGCCTGCACTTCACTGACCTCCTCTGACTGCCCTTGCTCGTTCCTGAACTCGGGTCGCTGGCATGGTGCGAGGTAAGGCACACAGCGCCTCAGCCCTCTGTGCCACTGGGCCAGCTTAGTAGCAAGCATTTTAGTATTTGAATGAATACTATTTGTGTTCAGACTGGCTATTGAAAGTTCATAGCCATAATCCTCCAGCAACAGAGTGATTTAAGTCGAAGTGGTTTTCCTGGAGTTTTTTCTAATACCCACTCTGGGAGCCATTCTTTTTTCTTCTTTACTTTACTGTCTACTTTTTCTGCTACCTCAGGTTCAGAAGTAACCTCCATCTGTGAAGATGTTTTGGAGGCCATATCTGAGTTCTGTTCGTTGTCTTCCATATCTGTCTGCAAAATATCATATCTGTTTTCAGTTAGGGGTACCAGCGGTGTGGCATCTGGTACAGTTGGTTGTGATACCTGTATTTCTTTTTCTTGACTTCTTGAAAAGCAACATTCTCCATCAGTGGTGGTTGGGGCATAGAAAACCCATCTTCTGTTTCCTGGGGTGGTTGGGATTGTTCCCTGAATATCTGAGTCAGAAGGATCAGGTCTGGTTGGGAATTCTTCCCTTTGAGGAGTTTCAGATCTCTGGGCTGTGTTAGTCCGAGAAGGCCTCTGGCTTCCGACCTTCTTTGTGGTTGTGGCCCTGGTGAAAAGTATCCTGTTTGGATCAAATGCTATCATTGCTGTTCTGTGGATATAATAATCCTGAATGCCATAATCTGAGTCTCCCATGGGCATTACATAAAATTGTGCCTGCCCTCGTCACAGAGATTACATTTAGGTGAATTGTCACATTTGAGACCAGAATGGCCTTGTTCCCCACATTAATTACATTGCACAAAATTGCAAGCTGGACTGATATGTCTTGCAGAACCACATTTATAGCATCTTTTGAGTTGTCCCGGATAAAAAATAAATTACTTGTCCCTTCCGATGTAAAAACAATTGGGCAAGTGCTGTAATTCTGTTTCTGTTTGGTGTAATTTGATTTTAATCTTCCACCCCATTCCAGAAACTTCCTCTGTCTAGGATGGGATCTGGTGTACCTTGGACACTGCAATGTTTATCTAATCGTACAGTATGTCTGAAACATTTACCCTCATTTCAAAACAGAATGGTAATAACTCAGAATGGTTGTTTTGTAAGGGATGACCTGAAAGGGTGTCCATAGTGGGTTGTCTTCACCAACATATGTTTGATCCAGAATCTTTCTAATAGTTCTGGGGTTTGAAAACTATTGTCGAATGTGTGTTCACCTAGATAATGGATCAGTGCATACACTTCTTGTAGCGTGAAGCCTAGGGATTGTTTCAGTAAAATGCGCCAACAAAGTATCTATCTGGAATTTGTTCCATGCCTCCCAGATAACGTAATCTAATGGCATTGCATCTTTTAGCCAATTCTATAGGCTTCTGAAAAAGGTCTGCATATGTTGGCCTAGTTTTCCTACTTTCCCCCTCTGGTTCAATATTTTCTGATTCTTTCCCCCCTTCTGGCTGAGCCCCTATGTTCCCCTGTGTAGTGTCAAAAAATATATCAGCTTGCAATCCTCTAGGAGAACAGGAAATATTATCTGTCTCTCCTCCCTCAGTAGCTGACTGCTCAGAAGTTGTTTCACTGGGAGTAGTGTGCAGTGTGGTTTCATCTGTCAGGTGCTGTTGTCTTTCAATGCTTTCCTATAGTATCTCCAGTGGTTGTGGGGCATTGTCAGAAATCCATCGGCCATCATTAGTTTGTGTCCAACCAGCATTACAGAGAGCCTGTTCCAGGGACCAGTTCGAGTCTCATGGTACCTGGTCTGCTGTGATAGTCTTCCGATTGTCTTACTTACTGAAAGATGACTTTCCTGCACCAAAAATGAACACATTTGCCTGAGCCATTGGGGAGGTATCTGTGCTGCATTTTCTTTTTTGTTCTTCCTCCAAAAAATGTTTAGCCTTTGAATAATCTTGGTCCAGTGCTTCCATTTGCTTTTTCAGAGCTTGTTTTTGCTGCTGTAATTGATTCTGTAATAGCTGTTCACTCCTAGATTGATATACAGAAATTAAAGTCAAACGAGGAGAAAAGGACTCAGGAAGATGTCTATTCTCGAGTGGTAAAGTATTCAGGAAGGCACACAACTGTAAATAGCACCAACAGTCCAAAGAAGTAAGAGGATAAGCAGCTTGCAAATGAGAAAAAAGATGTACTCCTTTAGACTCCCAACACCTGATGATAATAAATCAAACTTGTTCTACCCCACCGATGCAAAAACACATCCGAGCCTGTTAATGGGTTGCGTGAATCCCACACTAATACTGTCACAAATGTTAGTTCAACTGGGGAAATGGACAAACAAAGCTTATGCCAGACCTGAAGGGGGGGCATGTGAATACAAACAAACTTAGAGAAAGGAAGATAGCCCAAATAATACATGTCTCCTAGTGAATAAGTATGGTTGGATAGATCTCAGTAAGGCTATTCTATTTGCTTTGATTTGTGAGTACGATATATATTTACCAGTCTAAAATCTATACCCTGCAGTTTGACATCCAATAGTAAGGCCCTCCCTGGCAATATATCTACTTCATGAATAACTTTAACAGAAGAATCAGAGAAACAAATACCTAAACCTGAACACTGATCATCCTCCCCGACCAAAAACTCAGTCCCCATACCCACGACTCAGAGGCTTTATCAAAATCTTGCTTATAATACAGACGGGTATCCTGGAAAAAAACAATATGAAAACTGTTTGTCAGATATATGTCAAAAGTGGCAAGCATTTTGTAACTGATTTTATCTCCTGTGCCCCCATCGTCTGATGCGGCCCCTAGCTCCGACTTCCAGAATTACGAGGATACCTTATGCCCAGCCCGGGAGTGGGTTCGTGGGGTTGGACTTCATCCTGCCACGGGGAATTTTTCTCCTCCTTTTTCTCCCTTAACCCAGGGCCCCAGGAGTAGAGACGATGCATGGAGGCACGTGATGCATATTACAGCCCCGGTGACAGCCCCTTCCACCCACCCATAGGCCTAATACCTGTGCCCCCCTCTGGCTGTTCCATTTCTGGCCTCCACCAGGAGGCAGACCTGCGCCGAGAGATGCACTGGATCCTCCCCAGAGAGGAGAGATGCCATCCAGCCACTCTATCCAGCTCCATACCTTGCCCCCCACCGGCCTCCGACTGCCCTTGCTCATTCCCGAACTCAAGTCACTGGCATGGTGCAAGGTAAGGCACATAGCGCCTCAGCCTCTGTGCCACCATGCCAGCTTAATGGCAAGCATTTTAGTATTTGAATGAATACTATTTGTGTTCAGACTGGCTATTGAAAGTTCATAGCCATAATCCTCTAGCGCCAGAGTGATTTAAGTCGAAGTGGTTTTTCTGGAGTTTTTTCTAATACCCACTCTGGGAGCCATTCTTTTTTTCTTCTTTACTTTACTGTCTACTTTTTCTGCTACCTCAGGGGCAGAAGTAACCTCCATCTGTGAAGATGTTTTGGAGGCCATATCTGAGTCCTGTTCATTGTCTTCCATATCTGTCTGCAAAATATCATATCTGTTTTCAGTTAGGGGTACCAGCGGTGTGGCATCTGGTACAGTTGGTTGTGATACCCTGTATTTCTTTTTCTTGACTTCTTGAAAAGCAACATTCTCCGTCGGTGGTGGTGGGGCATAAAAAACCCATCTTCTGTTTCCTGGGGTGGTTGGGATTGTTCCCCCTGAATATCTGAGTCAGAAGGATCAGGTCTGGTTGGGAATTCTTCCCTTTGAGGAGTTTCAGATCTCTGGGCTGTGTTAGTCCGAGAAGGCCTCTGGGCTTCCGACCTTCTTTGTAGTTGTAGGCCTGGTGAAAAGTATCCTCTGATTGGATCAAATACCACCCTTGCTGTTCTGTGGATATAATAATCATGAATGCCATAATCTGGGTCTTCCATGTTATGGCAGCCCATGAGCATTACATAAAATTGTGTCTGCCCTCGTCACAGAGATTACATTTAGGTGAATTGTCACATTTGAGACCAGAATGGCCTTGTTCCCCACATTAATTACATTGCACAAAATTGCAGGCTGGACTAATATGTCTTGCAGAACCACATTTATAGCATCTTTTGAGTTGTCCCAGATAAAAAATAAATTACTTGTCCCTTCCGATGTAAAAACAATTGGGCAAGTGCTGTAATTCTGTTTCTGTTTGGTGTAATTTGATTTTAATCTTCCACCTCCATTCCAGAAACTTTCTCTGTCTAGGATGGGATCTGGTGTAACTTGGACACTGCAGTGTTTATCTGATCAGTACAGTATGTCTGAAACATTTACCCCCTCATTTCAAAACAGAATGGTAATAACTCAGAATGGTTGTTTTGTAAGGGGGATGACCTGAAAGGGTGTCCATAGGGGGTTTGTCTTCACCAACATATGTTTGATCCAGAATCTTTATAATAGTTCTGGGGTTCGAAAACTAATGTCAAATGTGTGTTCACCCAGAGCATGGATCAGTGCATACTCTTCTTGTAGCATGAAGCCTAGGGATTGTTTCAGTAAAATGCGGCCAACAAAGTATCTATCTGGAATTTGTTCCATGCCTCCCAGATAACACAATCTAATGGCATTGCATCTTTTAGCCAATTCTATAGGCTTCTGAAAAAGGTCTGCATATGTTGTCCTAGTTTTCCTACTTTCCCCCTCTGGTTCAATAATTTCTGATTCTTTCCTGCCTCCTGGCTGAGCCCCTATGTCCCCCTGTGTAGTGTCAAAAAATATATCAGGTTGCGATCCTCTAGGAGACTAGGAAATATTCTCTTTGTCACCTCCCTCGGTAGCTGGCTGCTCAGGAGTTGTTTCACTGGGAGTAGTGTGCGGTGTGGTTTCATCTGTCAGGTGCTCTTGTGTTTCAGTGCTTTCCTGTAGTATCTCCAGTGGTTTCAGACATCGACATGAATTTGCCAGCAGATAAAGGCCTAGAGGTCTATCAAGTCTGCTCGAATGTGCAGCTAGCACCCTTATCCTGCAGCTGCCCCTCCCTTCCACCCTTCCCCTTCATTAACCCTCCCCCTTGTCCTGTCCCATCCCCTTTTGAAGCAGTCCACTGTTCTACTGGATACCACTTCTGCAGGTAACGCATTCCACCCAGCCACCTCCCTCCAGTCTCATATCATGGCCCTTGGTGGCCCTCCCCTCCCTTACTTTGAACAGCCCCTCTGTACCAGTCTTGTTTATTTCTTTCATGTATTTAAAGGTTTCAATCATGTCACCCCTGTCCCTCCTCTCCTCCAGTGACTACATGTTCAACTCCTTTAACCTCCTCTCATATGATAAGTCCCCCAGCCCCTTGATCATCTTTGTCGCCCTGCACTGCACCCCCTCCAGTAACTTAATGTCCCTCTTCAGATGCAGGCGCCAGTACTGCACGCGCTACTCCAGGTGTGGTCTAACTAATGACCTATACAGTGGCAGAATCACCTCCTCCCTCCTCGAGGATATACCCCTTGCAATACAACCCAGCATTTTGTTGGCCTTTACAGCTGCCTTCCTACATTGTGCCGAGTTGTTCATAGATCCTGTAATGAGCACCCCAGATCCTTCTCCTCCTCTGTCTGGGCTAGCTGCACTCCCCAGCTGGTAACTCCTCCTGGGTTCTTCATCCCAAAATGCAGCACCTTGCACTTTTGGCATTAAACCCCAGTTGCCAGGTGTCTGACCAGGTTTCAAGCTTTGCCAGATCATCCTGCAACCCCTGCCAACCCCCTAGGTCATCCACCACCTCGTCTACCTTGGTATCATCAGCAAACAGACTGATCTTGCTCTTGATGTCCCATGATATGTCTGCAATGAATATCCCAAACAACACTGGTCCCAACACTGAGCCCTGTGGAACACTGCTCATCACTGCCCTTGGGTGTGAGAGCTCCCCATCCACCACCACCCTCTGTTGCCTTCCCTGAAGCCAGTTTCCTACCCATCTCACCAGCTTTGCACCCGCCCCTGTGCCTACTAACTTACTTCCCAGCCTTCCATGCGACACCAAGTCGAATGCCTTACTGAAGTCCAGATACAGGACATCCACTGCATGGCCCCTGTCCAGTTGCCTAGTTACCCAGTCATAGAACTCCACCAGGTTGGTTTGGCAGGATCTGCCACATATGAAGCCATGCTGTCTGCTGTCCTGTAGTCCTTTGGCCTCTAGGAGGGCCACCAGCCTCTCCTTCAGGATAGTCTCCATTAGCTTATCCACGATGGATGTGAGGCTCACTGGTCTGTAGTTTCTCGGTTCATCTTTGGGGCCACTCTTGTGGAGGGGCACCACATGAGCCATCCTCCAGTCCTGAGGTACACACCCTAAATGTAGTGAGGCATTAAATAGGTCTGCCAAAGGTCCTGCAAGGACCTCTGCCAGCTCCTTCAGTACCCTGGGGTGGATGCCATCTGAGCCTGGCACCTTGTCCACCCTCAGTGCCTTCAAACCCTCTCGAACTCTGCCTCCATGATTTCCCATCTGTCACCCCCTTCCCCCTGTTTCTGCCATTTCTCCCACCTTGGATGTCACCCCTCTTCTCTTAGTAAATACTGAGCAGAAGTACTCATTTAGTGCTTCTGCCTTATCGCACCCTGCTTCCACCTGCTTCCACCCAAACCCCTCCTTCCTAATCCTTACTATGTGGTCCTTACAGCTCCTTTTCTCCCTGATGCACTTAAAGAAGTCATTCTCCCCTTCTTACGCCTTTGTGCCAGCCTGAGTTCCGAGATGCTTTGGCCCTCTTACTGCCCTTGTCACCTCCTTCAATTCTGTCAAGTACTCCTCCCTGTCCTCCCCCCTCCCTGTTTTCTTGTACTTCCTAAAGGCAGCTCTTTGTCAGAAATCCATCAGCCATCATTAGTTTGTGTCCAACCAGCATTACAGAGAGCCTGTTCCAGGGACCAGTTCAAGTCTCCTGGTACCTAGTCTGCTGTGATCATCTTCTGATTGTCTTACTTACTGAAAGATGACTTTCCTGTACCAAAAATGAACGCATTTGCCTGAGCCATTGGGGAGGTATCTGTGCTGCATTTTCTTTTCTTTTTTGGTTCTCCTCCAATAAATGTTTAGCCTTTGAATAATATTGATCCAGTGCTTCCATTTGCCTTTGCAGAGTTTGTTTTTGCTGCTGTAATTGATTCTGTAATAGTTGTTCACGAGCTTCTAACTCTGAAGCCATTTGTATTTCCGTCAGTAGATCATTTGAACCCTTCCTCCATCTTGGTGTCTCAGGCACCCTTGGAGGATCGCTGGTCTCCTGCACATTTTGCTGGCCACCCAATGAGTGCATTCCAGCTGTCCCAGCAGAAGAGTCCATCACTGGGATAGTGGTAGTGCAGGCACTACTCTCAGCACTTTCTCATCCTTCCAAAGTTCAGCCAACACTGGATTCCTCCATCTCTGAAGCAGAAGGACTGTGCCCTCTGCCATCAGAGTAAGAGAATTTCCCTGGTGTCATGGCCAAATTTCCCCCATTCACTAAAAATACCACTGACAGCTTAATCTGGTTCAATTTCAGTTGGTTACCATCTCTTATCCTCCCCCCCACACTACCACCAGGTTGTCCCTGAAAAAGGGACTTCTGGTCTCAGTGGGCCTACCCGGTCAGCAAAATTCTAGAAATAAATAAATAAATCCTGTCAGCTCATTTCTCATGGCTGCAAAGTTAGCTTGATTGAAGTCTAGGACCACTGATGTCCATCTTTCCTTTATCAATCTTCTATTGTTTTTTTTAAATTCTGCCATGCAGTAGTAGCTGTTACCCAGCACTTCTCTTGGTTTACGCTTTTTAATTAGTTTAAATGAATCTGATATTACTACATCCACTATAGCTTTACCTTTGTTGGGCTATTTACATGCTGTGTAAGACTGTAGTCATTGATTACTTCTACAGGCCCTTTTCAGTGTTTGTTTTCCAGTACCTTGTTCCCAATTTATAGTCAGCATGTTCAGGTCCCCTATAATTATACTATAATTATGCTGGCTTCCACCAGGAGGCAGACCTGCACCGAGAGATGCACTGGATCCTCCTGGAGGGAGAGCTGCCATCCAGCCACTCTATCCAGCTCTGTTTTTTCATACAGTTATTCATAATACTTATTACTATATCCTTATCAGGACTGGTGTTTGATGGCCTATGAAGTACTCCAATAAAAGCTGGAGCAATTCCCAGGTTTTGTATTGAAATAAAAAAGAATTCCAGGTCATCAGTTTTTCTTGTAACCAGTTTACTGACAAAGTCTGATTTAACTAGTAACACTATTCCTCCACCCCTTTTATGTAGTCTCTCTTTTCTATAATTGGTATACCCTTCTATTGTTTTGCTCCAACTAGCACATGGATTCTGCCATGTTTCTGTGATTGTTAATATGTCTGCCTTTTCTATGTTTAACAGAGCCTCAATGAGTTCATGTTTTTTGCTCATACTCCTTGTGTTTATTAAGAGACATTTAAGATTTCTAGATGTGCCCAGATTTCCACTAATACAAGTTTTCCTGTTGAATTAAATTGTATTTCTGATTCATTTTATAATAACATCTTTATTAAGACACCTTACAAATACAGATATTCAAAGCAATAAATATACAAAATGAAAACACAATCTTAAAGAGAACAAGTTTCACACCTTCAGCAATGATGAAACAATGGGGTATTGACTAGAAACTGTAAACAATAACTTAGGATACCCCAAACAAGAGGGGAAAACTACAAAACAAATGGGCAGCTTACAGGGTACGAAACAAAATACAATAAACCTTATAATGCACTAATAAGAATTCAAAACAATATAAAAAAATACAAAGAGATAAGGTTAACAGCCATAGAATGGGAAAGGGTGATGGTATTACAAAGTGGAGATCAAGTATGCCTTAGTTTCCATAAACCAAACAGGTAATAGTTACAACAATAAACAGAACAACCACCAAATAACAAAAAATACAGCAGCTCATTGGGACAAAAGTCAGATCAGATTGTAACCTATAAAATATCCATTTCTGCCATATTAGCTGAAAGGCTTCTTACAGTTCAAATACTGATAAGTACATCTGTTGTAATAATGAATAGAATCAACCAACTTTGCCTAATGAGCAAATGACGGAAGACATGGAGTTAACCACAACTTAATAATAATCTTCTTAGCACAGACCAAAAGAATTATCAGCAACTTTAATTGCTGACTACCAATCTGAATATCCCAAGGAGGAATATGTAAGAGAACCAAACAGGGAAAGTTGAGAAGGAATATCAAATAAAGAACGAATGACTTTGAAATTTCCTCCCAATAGGGTCACAGAAGAGGACAGGACCGAAAAATATGGACATAGTCTGACCCAGGTGTCCCATATACCCTTCAACATTCTCCTAATGAGCTACCCTGAAATTGAGCCATACTGACTGGTGTCCTAAAGAAATGCATTCAGTATTCCAGCCAAATTCCTTAAATACAGAGAAAGTGTTAGCTTAGCAATCAAAAGAAAATATTGTTCCCATACAGAGAAATCACAGGTAGACTGCAGATCCAAATTCCAGTGAGTTAAAATAGAAGACATAAAATCCATGGCTTGGAACAGCAAAGCAGAGTAGATGGAACCTACAAGTTGGGGACAAGACTCCCCAGATTAATATACAGAAATTAAAGTCAAACGTGGAGAAAAGGACTCAGGAAGATGTCTATTCTTGAGTGGTAAAGTATTCAGGAAGGCACACAACTGTAAATAGAACTAATAGTCCAAAGAAGTAAGAGAATAAGTAGCTTGCAAATGAGAAAAAAGATGTACTCCTTTAGACTCCCAACACCTGATGATAATAAATCAAACTTGTTCTAGCCCACCGATGCAAAAACACATCCGAGTCTGTTAACGGGTTACGTGAATCCCACACTAATACTGTCACAAATGTTAGTTCAATTGGGGAAATGGACAAACAAAGCTTATGCCAGACCTGAAGGGGGGGCCTGTGAATACCGAGCAAACTTAGAGAAAGGAAGATAGCCCGGAGTAAATAAAAATAAAATATGATTCAGGTCATACAGATCATTAATAGTAAATTCGATATCATTCCAATAACTTTGAAAGGAATCAGTGGTCCAAAGACAAATTATCTGGAATTGATGGGCTATCGCATACAATCGTAAATTAGGAAAACTGAGGCACCCCTTGGCAAAAGTCAAATGTAATAACGCAAAACGTATCCTAGGTCTCTGCCTACCCCCCCCCCAAAAAAGCAAGAAATCGTCCAATGCCAATCTCTAATATAAAAGGAACTGGTATAGAGAGGCAAAATTTGAAGGAAGAATAATATTTGTGGGTGTACATTAAGGTGGATGATTTCTATCCGTTGGAGAAAAGAAAATGATAAGCTGACCAACATCTTAAATCAACTGCAATCGCTGCTATCAGAGGTTCAAAATTAAGTAACTCCAAATGATCAAGATTTCTAGGAATAAAATACCTTAAAGTACTTCAAAGAGGTTCTATTCCATTGAACAGGAAGCAAAGCAACAATAGAGGGAGGTGGAGTATAATTAAAGACCAACAATTCAGTTTCATCCTTGTTTAGACGAAAACCAGCCAAAGATTCAAACTGATCTAACAACTGAAAAAGCAACTGAATAGATAAACTAGGTTCAATAAGAGTAACCAAATATCATCAGGCTGATTCATTTTTGTGTTACCAGTGTTGGTACTCTTTTCTGAGGGCCCATTTCTTTTCTGATCACAATATTTGTTCCCCCATTTTTCAGGAGTTTAATTTTTTTATCAATGAATCAATTCATTCTTTTCCCTAGGGCTACCAGCCTGTTTCTATTAAAGTGAAATCCATCTCTCCTGAGCAGATAGCTTTTGTTAGTGAAATAGTCTCAGTTTCTCATGGATATGTGACCTTCCCTTTTTGTCCAAGCCAAGTGTTAATTTTTTTGTCGCCCATAATCTCCCAGGTTCTGCGCTCAGAACTGGCAAAATTTCTGATACAATGAGTTTACAGTTTTTTAGGTTTCAGTATGTTACCCACAACCACAAAGTTTTCTTCATTGTCATTATCTAGTCTCATTCCCAAGTCATTAACTCCACAGTACAGCATAGCTAGATGATTACTTCCTGAGTTTTTAATAAGCCCTTCTAAATTGTCCCTTATGTTGCAACTTTTGGCTCATGATAGACAGGAAATGGTTGCAGTCTCTTTCCTGTCATTGTAAACTATATGATCTGTATGCCGTATCACAGAGTCACCTAGTACGATAATGTTTTGTTTCTCACTTGGGTGTGTTGTAATTTCTGGTGCCACATTTGTACTTAATACTGGGGGGACTGGGATATTATTGTCAGCTTTGGTAACAGCCTCATCATGTATGTTATTTCTGGAATGTGTGTTACTGCCGCTATTGTCCTAGTCAGATGAATGTATTTTATACATAGTAGATAGCATTATCAGGTGTTGTTTGGCTAGTCTACCTATTTTTTATTTTTCTTCCCGGTGACCAAAGTCCATTCATTTTCCTCATGATCTTTAGAGAAGTCCTCTGCACTTCATGCCTGTTTTTTTCCTGTTCTTATTGTTATTTCGCCCTTCCTCCTCCCCTTGTAGCATGGTGTTAATTTCTGACTTAAAGTTCTCAAGATACTGCAATCTCTGTAATCTGGAGACACCAGCTTTTAACGTGATGATTTCTTTTTCTAGTTCTATAAGAACACTTATTGCATGTGAAATCTCCACTTCCATCTCCTGTCGCATCAGAGGAGTGCATCTCTCAGCTCTTGCCCACATCCATACTGTCTATCTTTAAATGGCTATTTACCTTTATTTTGAAGAGAGTGACCTGCCCTTCCTGCCCTTCCTGGCTTAAACTGGCAGGCACTGCCTCTGCCAGTGTTGCCTCCGCACATGCATCTGTGTTTGTACTCTCAGGACTGGAAGTGACTGGCTATGCACTTCTGCTTCGCGTAAGGTACAAACGGTAAGATACATAGTTAAAAAATGCTACAAGGAGTTGTTCTTAGAGTTCACTAAAATTAGTTTGTGATAAAATGCACCAGTATGATAAGAAGCTCCAAAATGTGCTTTCGAATTAGCATTTACAGTAGCTAGTGGTCATCCAGCTACCCATCACAACCTCTGGCTACCAATGAGAAAGACTTTAGTAGAGAGAGGGTCCTTTTTTGTAGTTTCAGTAGTTTTGGGGGTTAAAGAGAGGCAGAGGGAGAGAGGTTCACAAACACACGATACAGTTCAACTATGCTGAAAACTCAGTCACAGCCCTTTACCAGGTGAATACTCTTCAGGCATCTTTGTTTGTACTCTAGGGACTGGAAGCGACTGGCTCAAGTCAAGTGCGAACAGTGAGATTTGTAGTTAAAAAATAATAAAAGTGGTTGTTCCCATTGTCTATTAAAATTACAGTTGCAAAAAAAAAGCCCCAGTATGCTATGAAACTCCAAAATGAGCTTTTGAATTAGTGCTTAGCTACTGGTCCTCCAGCTACCCAGTACCATCTGTGGCCACTAATAAAAGAGATTTCAGTAAAGAGGGGGTCTTTCTTTTTTTTGTAGCTTTAGTAGTTTATTTCTTCAGAGTTAGAAATAGAGGGAGAAAGTTTCACAAACACACTGCACAGTTCAGCTACACTGATAACTCTGTTGCAGCCCTTCACCTTTAAGTGACTTAAATATATATATATATATATATATATATATATATATATATATTTAGAAAAAGATAGCCACTAGTTGAACAAATAACAGTATATATATTTGGCATGCTCTTTTCATAACATGCTATTAGACTATAATGGAAGAGACAGACTAAAACATCATTAATAGTAAACAGTGAATTTTTCAGGAGATCCTGTACTCTGTTTTTCCCATTTTCATAAAACTCAAATAAAAGTTCAAATTTGAGGCACTTCATGGTTCTACCGGTAATTCTTTATGTTCTATGTAATGAATATGATGAAGACAGGCAACTATGATTGCAATACAAGTATTAGCAAAAACAGAAGACATGTTTTTTATACTTACCGTAATTTCCTTTTCTGTTAGCACCTACATTGTCGATGATTAGTCATTACAACTGGGTACTGTGCACCCCTACTAGGGGACATGGCACAGCCAAAGACAGAATCAGCCTAGAATGTTGGGCACATGACCATTGCAGACAGCAGCAACTCTCCAGTCACTATTGTCCACACAGCACCTCTAAATGTGGAAAAAATATCATACTGGTCGACTTGACACCAAAACACACAAATCAGCTGTCTACACAGACAGGACTTTAACCAAAGTAAAATACAGTAAACAGTGGCCTACCTCATCAGGTGATGAAAAATGAGTGACTGAGGCTCATCTTCCAAATCTCTACATCTTGGAAAGTCCTGCAGAACTGAGTCAGCTGAAACAGTCTTATTAGAGGGAAAAAAGTTGCACACACCTGCAACAAAGGATGCATCTCTGGTTAACATCAATTGCCTAATCGGACCCACAATAACTGTACACACACACCAGGTTTTGGTTTTGGCATAAAAGGCCACAGCTTTACTAAACATCAAACATTTTATTTACAGCAAATCAAAATCTCAATGTACAACACAATTACATCCATGTAAGAGACCCCTGGGGCAGCGAATTCAGGTGGTATGGTGCTTCCAATGGGGGAGGACTCTGGCCCTCGAGTCGAGCAGACCTGCCCAGGGACATGCCTGTCCCTCAGATAGTTCCTCACCCCACTCAATTGCATTTTGGGGTATCATGACAGTTAAGCAGGGCCGGTGCCCACCCAAGGCCGCCTTCCCTGCCCTCCAGCCATGAACCCCTACGTTGTCCACCTTGCTCTTGTGTGCCCCTTTTTCCCAGTAGCGTACCCACCCAGGGTTACGCTACCAGGGGCCCAGGTCACCCAATAGTATGAATGCTTAATTTACCTCTCCACCTGCATTTACGCCCCTTCCATGAAAACTTGCTGAGACTTCAAACTTGCGGGCCTGTGAGGGCTATTTAACTTGCTATCCCCAACAATTGCCACGGCCGATTGAAACCACAAAAAATGGGTGGGTGGGTGAGATGTCCAAAGTTCAAGGGCAGACCCAGAGAGGGGAATCCTCTGCTCTGCCCTAAACCCTCCAATGCCCCTTCCCAGAAACTCAGGTTGCCTCACCCAGTTGTGGGGGCCCTTTATTATGTCTGTTCCTGTAGCAATTCTGGGCCACCATTCACCAGAGGCATGGTGGCCCAGCTACCAGGTATACACACATCCAGTTTGGTGGGCCATGTGCAAAGCTACCACCCTGGTGAGAGGCCGGGGGGGGGGTCATTGCCCAATCGGACCCACAATAGCTGTACACACACACCAGGTTTCAGTTTTGGCATAAAAGGCCAGAGCTTTACTAAACATCAAACATTTTATTTACAGCAAATCAAAATCTCAATGTACAACACAATTACATCCATGTAAGAGACCCCTGGGCCAGCGAATTCAGATGGTATGGTGCTGCCAATGGGGGAGAACTCTGGCCCTCGATTCGAGTAGACCTGCCCTGGGACATGCCTCTCCCTCAGACAGTTCCCCTCCACTCAATTGCATTTTGGGGTATCATGACAGTTGAGCAGGATCGGTGCCCACCCGGGGCCACCTTCCTCGCCCTCCAGCCATGAACTCCTATGATGCCCACCATGTTCTTGGGTGCCCCTTTTTCCCAGTAGAGTGCTCACTCAGGGTCATGCCACCAGGGGCCCAGGTCACCCAGTATCACGAATGCTTAATTTACCTCTCCACCCTGAATTTATGCCACTTCAATGTGTGTAGTGCGTTTTCCCCTTAATGCCCCAGAGGTCTCCCCTGCCTTACCGCTAACTCACAAAATTCCTGAATTGTGGCATTGAGGATGTCAGTCCCTATCCCCGACAGATGTACCCCATCCCCTCTATACATAGCATCACATGTCCTGGGTATTAGGTAATGACACAAGATGGTTATTCCATGGAGAGAGGCAAACTGGGACACCTCCCGATTAACCTCTTTCCTAGCTTTCTCAATGCCCTTGATGCTGCGGGCACCTTTCCACTGTCGTCGAG
Source organism: Neoceratodus forsteri (assembly GCA_016271365.2). Taxonomy (NCBI): domain Eukaryota; kingdom Metazoa; phylum Chordata; order Ceratodontiformes; family Ceratodontidae; genus Neoceratodus; species Neoceratodus forsteri. The sequence continues at coordinate 331,110,096 of JADMNL010000023.1, read as the reverse complement.
AGATGATCCGAGACTAGGCCAGCCTGGTTGTCGGGAGCAGGGCCTGAAGCTGGGCCAAGACCCACTTGATTTCCCTGCAGAGTTTTGGGGCCCCAAGCTGTACTAAGTTATTTCCCCCCAAGTGCACCACCAGTGCCAAGGGTGTTTTTTTGTCCAACCCCAACCTTATCACTATGTTCATTAGCTGACCCCAATGCATCCCCCCTTTTCCAGCCCAGCGAAGCCTTGCATGTTCTTTTGGGACCCCCAGCTGTATTCCATATGGGTGGATCAATGCTCAACTGTGGGCCTCCCGGATGTATGAATGGCCGATGACCCATATATCCCCTAGTATCCTTCGCTCTGCAAGAAGGTAAACAAAAAAGAGAGTCATTATTCTTCATCCTAACTGTTTCTTGCCAGTATGACTTCTTTACTCTTGCACTACCTCTGAGCTCTGTTGCGGCCTCATGTACCCCTTAAAGGCTGCTGAAGACCATCTACCGATCTTCTTGATCTGTGCCTCCCCCAGGCCCAATCTCAAGGCTTCCGTGGCTGCCCCAATTTGAAATGAGTGGGTGCTGAAAACCTTCAGGTCCTTTCCCCTGAACCACAAACTCTTGCATTGGATTGCTGCAAATTGGCGTCTGATTACCGGGGATCCATCCCTATGCACAAACAAATGCCCCCCCGTTGGTCTATCTGCCAAGAAAGCCTGTAAGCAGGTGTAAGGGCAGGACTCACTGGTGCTTGAATGATGTAATGTGATCATTGCTGGGGGATCCATTTGATTTGTTTTTGAACTTCTGAGCAATAGAGATACTCTGTCGGGCATCCAGGAGACGTCCTCTAACTGGATGTTGGAACCCCCCACAGCTGTTTTTGAGGCCGGCACCAGCTCCGAAACCCTGAAAGCCCCGAAAAATGCACATGTAAACAAGGACCTGAATAACTGGGCCTCATACCATGTGCTACATACTGCACCTAAGTATGATGGTCAAGTCACCCAGGCCTATTGGCTTCCTGGGGTCTGGCTTCTTCCCCCGGGATTTTTTCCACCCCTCCAGCATCTTGCGGGTTGTGAAGTTGCTGGTTGGATCCAGGTGGCCCAATGCTTGCCAAATGAAGGCTATTCCAGACAAGTGTGCTCGGATAGCAGATGGGGCCCAAAGCAACTGAATAAGGTGGAGTGCATCTTCTTGTACCTGTTGGTTTGTTTCATGGGGGGTCTCACTTACCTGCTGTCCACAAAAACAGGCAAATGCTGCGAAGCTACCTGAGTATTTCTTCCAGGTCGATGGGGCAACAGCATGTTGAACCCATCAAAGCTTTCCCAAGTTGCCAGAGTAAGTCCGGGATCAGTGTTGGGGCTGTTTCTGCGTATGGTGCCAGCTGTCTGAAGCTTTCCAACTGCAACCGAGACAAGGCATCAGCGATTGCATTATCCTTCCCAGGCACATGTTTTGCCCAGAATGTAATGTTCCAAGATAGACAGCATAACACAAACACTCACAATACCCTCATCACATCCTCTAACTTGGAAGATTGTGAATTGATCATATCCACCACTGCCCTGTTGTCCGAGAAGAACAGCACTGCCTGGTTCTCCAGCCAATGTCCCCACACCTGGACTGCTACCATGATTGGGAACAGCACTAGCAGTGTGACTTTTTGGTTAACCCCTGCTCCACCCAATTCTGTGTCTACATTCCTGCAAACTAGAATCTTTGAAAATATGCTTCAAAACCTATGCCTCCGGATGCATCCGTCACCATGTCCAACCCGTGGTGGTGGTGTTCTTTGTCTTGCCACATGCTTACTCCATTAAAATTGGTTAGAAAGGATTCCCACACCCTCAAGTTGGCCTTGAGGCCCCTTGATATTCATATATGGTGGTAGGGTTTTGTGGGGCCAGATATTGCTGCCGCCAGTCTCCTGAGGAATGGGTCCCCAGGGCTTACTACCTGGCATGCAAAGTTGAGGTAGCCTAGCAGGGACTGCAGTTGCACTACGGTGGCCTTTTTTGCTCCAATAACCTCCCCCAGCAACCGTCGAAGGTTTTTTTACCTTGTCCAAAGGTAACTGTGACACCATGGCCACGGAGTCCAGCTCAATATTCAAGAATGAGATACATGTGGTAGGACCCTTTGTTTTTTCTAATGCCAGTGGTACACCAAATTTTTTCATCAGAGACTGAAAACCATTCGGAGTGTCTTGGCACTTACCCAAATCCTTGGGACCTGTGAATAAAAAGTCATCAAGATAATGAATGATCGCAGTGTTCCCCGTAAAAACCTTGGTGGCCCATTCTAAGAAGGTAAAGAATGCCTCAAACACCGCACAGTTAATCGAGCATCCCATGGGCATTGCCATGTCATAGTACCATTGCTCTTGGAACGTAAAACCCAGGAAATCATAGTCCTTTGGTTGTACTGGTAACAGGCAAAATGCTGACTTTATGTCACTCTTTGCTATCAAGGTGCCGGTGCCAAAGCCCTGCACCAGCTCGACCGCTGCATCCAAGGACGCGTAATAGACTGACGCATCTTCTGATGCTATGTGGTCATTTACCGATCCTCCTTTTGGATATGAAAGGTGGTGGATCAGCTGGTATTCCCCTTTGTTCTTTTTTGGAACAAGGCCAAGCGGAGAAACTCTGAGTGTCGGGAAAGGAGGCTGGCCAAAAGGGCCTGCAACCCGTCCTGCTTGTACCTCTTTTTTGATCTTGTGTGCCAACATAGTCGGCAGAGCAATAGCAGACTTTAGGTTGTGGGCTGGTGTAGCAATCTGAGGACCCCTGTAAGGGATTTCAAATCCTATGCTAAAACCAGCCTGCAAGAAGTGTGCTGCTCGTTGGTCAGGATACTGGGTAAGCCAATTCAACATTGTTTGTAAGTCTACCAGAGTGTTTGCCAGCTTAGCCGGTCCTGGACTTGGACTTGTCAGAATGAGGTGGACCAGAAGTTCCGTACGTGGCTTTTTTATAGTTGGTAACCCAGTGACTTCCTCCACAGGACCTGCAGACATGATGGAATTTACAATGGCTTTGAAAGCGCTTCCCTTTATTGTAATCATAACAAGCTTTCTTGTCCCCTTTTTTGAAATCTCTTTTGTCACTGGAACTGGGTCAGGTAATCACATGCCCACTGTCAGTGTAAGTTACTGAATTAGGTCTGCCCCTGGTCATGTACCTGGCCCATAGGTCGAGATGCATATTTTCCCATTTCAAACTGGGTTGTCGAGCCAATTTGAGATGAAACTGCTCGTCATATTTTAACCAGGCCAACCCGTCAAATGACAGGTGACCAAACTTAATGGTGTCCCTGTACTTAAGTAAGGGCAGCAACTTATCCGGGTGCTTCATCCCGTACACTGACATGAAGATGTTGAAGGCCATAGTCCAATTCTCAAAAGTGAAGGGAACCTTCGGCCTCCGCACACTTTCCTTCTTTCCTTTTTTTTTCCATTCTCCTGTCCGGGAGTTCCCAGTGTAGCAGGAAGAACATGTCAATATACTCTCCCCTCCATATTTTCTCCCTCACATTGTCTGATAAATGGTCCCCTAAGGGATCCTCCAATACTGCATATGCCCATTTGTTGTCGTTGGGCACTGGGGCAGGGGGAATCGGTGGAGTGGGACTCAGCTGAGGTGCCGTCAAGGCCCCAGAGGACCCCGCTGCCCCGCTTGGACCTTTCCCTTGGTCAGTGGCATTATTCCCTTGCACTCTCAGTGGGGCCAAAGCAGGGGGGCCCCCACTGTCACCCTCTTGGGTGATAACCCCCATCCAGACTCATGTTGTTTCCTGCCCTACAACTACCTGTTGCCCTGGGCTTGCCCTTGAAACCACAGGAGGTGATGTTCCCACAGGGGGTATTGGAGGGGGAGGAGCACTAATTAGTGTTATGGAAGACACTCCTGCTCCCCTCTTGTCCCATCCCTTGTTGCATTGTGACCCTGGGTTCCATCTGATGTGGAGTTCCCCACCATCCCCAAGGGTTCTGGCCCTCGGGGCCACCTACTCCCCAAGGGTATGCTGGCCAGAGGGGAGGGCCTTGTGCCCAAAGGGGGCACCATGGAAAGGGTGCCCATGGATTTGGATGAACACCCCCTTCCAGTTGTGCCTGACCTGGGCCGATACCAGCTGTGGTTGTCGTACCCACTGTTGTATGATATACCCGGTCATGGGCCTGTGCCGTGACATGCTGCTGGCCCCCATGTCTGGTTTCTGGGACACGGCCATTTGTGCCCCTTCCCAGATCACCCTGCCCTGTGTGGGCCATCCCAGTTACTGCAGAGTCCCTGTGACATGGCAGGCTACGGGGCCGACGGTGGTAAAAATCCCACGCGTAAATGGCAATGGGCTCATTTTGGTGCCTGTTGGCCCCAAGTAACCGCCCCCCGTGGCACTTCACCAGACTGTAGGATATGGTCCTGAGCAAGACCCTCTCTTTCTTCAATGGACCTCCATTTCCACAGCCTCACAGGTGATTGTATCACTATTGAGGATACATCACTTCCTTCTTGGTCCTCCTCTCCCTCTGTTAGCTCCTCCACCTTGGAAGTGTGGGGCGAGCCCTCTGCAATTAAACCCCTTGACTCACCAGTGGGTTCAGGTCCGTCACGCACCCTGACCCTCAATTCTGCTTGCTCTGCTGGCCTAGAGGGTGTTCCTCCCTGCGTTTCTCTGGTCCCGCCTGGCCGTTCCGTCATTCATTGACCTCTGACCTTTTTGGTTCTTGCTTGCTGCTCCACCGCTGATGTCCTTTTACCTCGTCCCTCATTCCTACCTGTAGGATACTGGGCTACTGCTTCCAAAAAGTGTGTGGATGGCTGTCTCTGCCTTGCAGGATGCCTACCTGACACCACCTCTTGTCCACCAGCTGAGGTATCACCATTTGTGCCAGGCCCTGCGTCATATGCCCATGGGGTTTGTGTGACGGGGGCTGTCACCTGTAGCGATGGATTCAGCCTGGCCACTGCCTCCCACCAATTGGGACCTCCCAGTTCCTTCATCCTCTGAAAGGCTTCCATGAAGGATCTGTTAGTACCCTCAGACTGCTGTGAGCTGGGACCAGCCACGGCTTGTGAGGCCAGTTCCACAGTCATCCCATCAGCTACCATTTACCACCACTCTCTGTTTTCTGTCCGTCAACCAGTTTGCCACCCAGTTGACCAACTTCTGACCCACCCTGAGCCTACCCAGCTTATCAATCTTCTATGTGGAACAGTGTCAAAAGCTTTGCTGAAGTCAAGGTAGGTGACATCAACTGCTCCCCCTTGGTCCACCACTCTGGTTACCCAGTCAAAGAAATCAGTCAGGCATTTTTTGCAGAAGTACATTGTAGTGAAGTGTGGCATATCATTTGAGGTGACTAAAAAGAAATATTTCACTAACCCACAGGTGGCATTTTATGGAAAAGCAAATTGAGGGACAGCATTATAAATTGTAAAGAGGAAAATAACCAGCAAAGGTAGCTGGCTATAAGTATGAAAGAGAAGTAAGATGTAAAATTTCACACATATGGTTGTATGGGACAGCACAAAATTATTTCAAAAGATATTGGTAAATAACCATATTTAAATACACAGATTTACAATTGTTATTATCATTTGTTTAACAGATTTATCCCATGAACCAGCTCTTACTCAGAGGGAAACATAGGGGGAACTATACATAAATAAAGTGATCGTTAAGAATAACTGAAGACATCTTGGAAGGTCTTTTTTTGGGGGGCTCCTGAATCCATAATTAAAGTGAATTTCACATGTACAATATAACTGGTATTTTATGTTGCAAAGTGACAATCTGAATATGTTTATCCATTTGAGGAACCTCAATTTTGTTTCCAGCTATCATAAATTTGTAAATGTTAGAAGGCTGACATCTGTAAAAGCCAGAAGGCTTGCTATGACATTATTCAGCTTTTGGTGCTGGTTTGAAATGGCTTTTTACCAAACAATCTGGGAGATTGCTTGCTATCCTAAAGCTAGTGTAAGGCATAGGGCCAACTGGAGTAGAGACAGAGGGTCACCAGTCAGAAGGTGCCAGTGTTTCCACCACACATCCCAGATAATGGACTGCACGTCAAATCAAAATTAACAGGATTGATTGCCAGTTAACAATCTTTTTTTGGACATCAATAAATTCAGTTGAACCTCTTCTACAAAGATGTCTAATAAATCTAAAAAACATTCTGATAAGATGTTTCCCACCTATCTTTCTCTCTAAAATGTGACTGGTCTGAAGCTGGGAATTTATTGACTGTATTTCCCCAATTCAAGTTCATTGCAGATAATGCATTGAACAGGTCCAAACACAGTATCAAGTTCATTTCCAGCATCAGTAGGATTTTTTTTGTAACTTAAACAATGCTTCTTTTATGTTTGGGTTGAATTGCTGTTTGTCTTTATCGATATGATTGCCATGTTTGCCAAATAAGTCAGTGGCTCTTTTTTTTCCTACAATTGCCAAATGAAGCCATCATTAAGCAAAATGGTTCAGGCTCCCTGATTTGAATTTATACTATATCAGCACTTTCTGCTGCAGTATGTATCTCCATCCTATGGGCTAGAACTGAATCAGCAGAAATAAATATTATGGGGCAATTTAAGTCTGATAATTTCAACCTCTTTTACTTTTTTTGTAAAAGTAGCTGTAGGATATACCACAAAATCATTGGTTACAAAAACATCAACTCTCATGTGCTATGTCAGATTATATTTGACTGAAAAAAAGGTTTTAGAAAAATCAACACCAGAAACACTGTTACTATTTGCCTGACTAGTGTGGGGGTACAGTATAACAAAGCTATGACAATGACAGAGCCAAATCCAGCAAGCTCAATTTTAACCTGCAACACCTGGATCTACAGTAAGGTGGACGCCTGAACAAGATATGTGCAAATGAAGAACGCAAGTGACACTAACAAAGCACAGATCACAACAGAAATATTGTGCTAATGTGACACAGTTTTGAAAGCATTACAGCCACCAACAAGCATCACATGTATATAACAGACTCACAATTAGCACCCCAGGCAGGAGAGCTGGAAAGCTGGCTGGACTAACCACTGCAATGTTTTGCCTTATGAGGCTTCAGCAAGCAACAGTGGTGGTCCAGGTTTGAGGATCTTTTATAACGGAGGCTTTTTAAGTAATTAACAAGTTTGGTGTAAAGTACATACCACAGGGTAGGAAACCAAGTGATTCACAAGGGAGGTAGGGAAGACCGTGCAAAAGAAAAAGTAGTTCTTCAGACTATACAAAAAAACAGCTAACAGAAGGTGATAGAGTAGTGTTTCTAAACAGAATAAAGGAGGCCACTATAGCTGTGATGAATCTGGTTGGGCACTGACTTGAGGATAGCTGAGGTAATAAAGAAAGGTGACAAAACAAGCTTTAGTAAATATGGAAGAAATACAAAACAAGAGGGGATAGTCAGACTAAAGAAGGAGACAGGTTAGAGGAGGGGGACCAAATAAAGGTAGACATATTGAACCAGGGTAGACATATTGAACCAGTTTTACATATGGTATTCACATTGGAGGATAACAAGCCATTGCCTGACTGTGTAATCAAAGGGGGGAAGGGGACAATATCAATGAGGATCCAATTTCAGAAAAGATCTCTAAAAAATTATCTTTTACAATGTTTAAGCACTTTTAATTTTTTCAGTAAACCATCTAGTAATTTCCACTAATGTTTTTTTTATGTCTACATATATAAATGAAGCATTTCTACAAGTACAGATTTGCTGTAATATTATTCCAAGTAACCAGGTCATACAAACACACAAACATACAAAGAAGTCAGCAGAATAAGGCCATTCGGTCTATCTAGTCTGTTCATATTACAGGGTCCTCAACTTACACTACTGCCCCAGCCCCCCATCCTTCCATCCTTTCCATCGTCCCTCCCATGACCCATATGTTCCCCTTATGCCTAGCTCAGCCTGTCTTGGAGCTGCCCACAGACTTCACCGAGACCACTTCCTCCGGCAGTACATTACAACTGACCACCACCCTCTCTGTGAAGAAGTGCTTCCTAACCTCTCTCCTAAACCTTCCCCCTCCAGCTTTAGACTGTACCCTTGTGTTTCAGCTGCCACTTAGCTTAAAGAGGTTCTTCTTCTCCACCCTATTTATCCCTTCCAAGTATTTGAAGATCTCTATCATGTCCCCTTTCTCCTTCCTCTCCTCAAGGGAGTACATATTCAGGGTTTCCAAATTCTCTTCTTATGTTTTAACCTGCTGACCCAGAAATATCTTTGTTGCCCTCCCCTGTACCATCTCCAGCAGGTTGATGTCTTTCTTAAGGTGCGGACACCAGTATCTTACTCCATACTCTAGATGTGGCCTTGCCAGTGACCTCTACGAGGGTAGTATAACCTTCTTTAACCTACTACTGATTCCTCTGGCTATACAATGCAGCATCTTGTTTGCCCTTGCTGCTGCTATTTTGCACTGTATGATGTACTTCAGGTCACTAATGATCATCACTCCCAGATCCATCTCCTCTTCTGTTGCTGCTACCCAGATCACTCCCAGGTAGCACTCCATCTTCAGATTCCTGGCTTTGAAGTGCATAACTCTGCATTTCTTGACATTGGATCCAAGCTGCCAAATTCTGGACCACCTCTCAAGTTTTCTAAGGTCTTGCTGCAGGTCCTGTATCCCTTCTACTGTATTCACCCTCCTGCAGAGTTTGGTGTCATCCATGAATAGGCACATTTTGTCCTTAATGCCATCTCCAGTGTCATAGATGAAGACTTTGAACAACACTGGCTTCAGCATTAAGTCCTGTGGGACCCCACTGGTGACTTCCTTGGTACTGGATAACTCTCTCCCCACCATCTCTTACAGCTGGAGATAGCGAATTCCACAAGATGGGGGTGGTGACACTGAACGCTCTGTCACCTGCTGTTTTTAGCCTTATCCTGGCAATCGCAAGGAGGCCCCTAGAGGAGGAGCGGAGGGAGTGGACCGAGACAGCAGGTGTAAGAAGGTCATTCAGGTAACCAGGGGCCCAGGCCATGTAGGGCCTTAACGTTGAACAACTTTCTATTCCACCTGGTCATCCTCTCCCCAACTTTGAGAGTCATCAACTTCCTGATCAATGTTTTGTGGGGTACAAAGTCAAAGGCCTTGCTGAAGTCCAGAGACCAAAACTGGTCCCTTTAAAGTCGCTCTCCGTAACCACCTCTTTGGTGCCCGAAGCTGTAGCTACCTTTAATCAACCTAATGTTGGGATCCCTTCCCATTTCTGGCCCATGGCCTTGACAATGTCCATTGGACTGCTTCTCCCCTTTTTTTTTCTTTTCCTCACCCCTGTTCCCCCACCCACCCTTCTGCATAGGTATTTCCTGGTATGACCAGGGTTGTGACTTCTACTATTGTTATACTTCATCATGATTGCTATTTACTGCATGTAACTTTATTCCGTAAACCACTGTTATATTGTGTTCTTTTGTTATCTGTATTGCACCTGTATGTTACCACTGTTGTATCTCACACTGTAACCATGTCTACCCTCCCTACGACAAGATGCCTTTGTAAATGAGTCCTTGACTCAAAGGTTGTAAATCTGACTTTCAAATAAATAAATAAATAAATAAAGGTATGTCCACCGCCTGGCCCCTGTCCAATGACTAAGTGACCCAGTCAAAGAAGTCAATCAGATTTGTTTGACATGATCTCCCTCCCATAAACACGTGCTGCCTCTCATCCTGGAGACAATTCTCCTCTAGATACCCAACCAACCTTTCCTTAAGTATGGTTTCCATGACCTTGCACATAATTGAGTGACTGGTCTGTAATTTCCTGGATCATCCGTGGGACTGATCTTCTGGAGGGGCATCACATGTGCCTTACTCCAGTCCTGTGGTACCATGCCTAACTGTAGGGAATTATTGAACAGGCCTGACAGTGGTCGCACAAGCTCCCATGCCAGCTCCCTCAGTATCCTTGGGTGTATGCCATCTGCGCCTGGTGATTTGTCCACCTTCAATGCTAGCAGCCCATCCCTTACTCTATCCACCTCTATCACCACTTCTGTTCTCCCTCCCCCACTCCCCTTCTCCCTCTACAAGCACCAATGGTCTTTTTCCCCTGGTGAATATGGAGCAGAAGTATTCATTCAGTAACTCAGCTTTTCCCCTGTTTTCCTCTACCCATTCTTCCCCTTTTTGAAACCTTACAATCCCATCCTTCTTGTCCCTTTTCTTGCTTATGTAGTGAAATAAGGCCTTCTCCCCTTTTGGTTCCCTTCACTATCTGCAGTTCTTTTTGTGGGTTAGCCTGCTGCACTTCCTTGCTTACCACATTGGCCACCCTCAATTAATTTTCCCAATCCACTTCTCTCTTGGTCTTTTTGTATCTCTTATAAGTGGACCTCTTGTTCCTCACAGCCTGGGTGACCTCAGAGCTGAACCAATTGAGTGCTAACGCCCTTGAGTTCTTCCCCTTGAGACTAACACATTGCTCTGTGGCACCCTTTATTTCATCCTTGATCATGGGCCATTTTTGGTCCACCCCAGTATCTGCTCTGATGCCTGCCAGGTGCCTCATAAGCACCTTGCCAATCTTCCTGAAGTACGCCCTACAAATATCCAGGATTTTGGTCTTAATGGGTATGCTTTCCCTGCCCGTATCCAACCTGAATCACATTGTGCGATGGTCATTACCACCTAGGGGCTCCATAACTGATTAGGGACTGCACCATCCCTGGTGGGCCCTGTGATGCTCTGAGTCAGGAACTCACACTGCAATGCTTCTAGGATCACCTGACTCCTGGCACAGGTAGTGGACGATACACTCCAGTCCTCCTGGCAGATTGAATTCACTATTACTACTTCTCCCTTCCCTGCAGCTTCCAACATTTGTGAGCCCAGTTCCCTGTCCCTTTCTTCTTCCTGGTTGGGTGGTCTGAAGACCAATCCCAACCTCACCTTTCTTCCTCTATTGGACTGTAACTGAACCCACAAAGATTCCACAATCCCCTCCTCTGACTTCTTCCTTGTGCATGTTATCCACTTTCTAATATTAACTGCCATCCTCCTTTGCCTATCACCCTGTCCCTCCTATATAGTTTGCACCCACGGATCGAGAAGTCCCAGACATGGTGTGGTGTGGCCCAAGTCTCAGTTATTGCTGCTCTGTCCACCTTCCCCTCAGCTAATAGTGCCTGCAGGTCTTCCATCTTGCTCCCAAGACTTTGAGCATTCAACGCCACCACCCTACACCTCGACTTTGTGCCTCTTTCTCTTCCTTCTATTCTTTTCCTTACAGTTCTCCCTCTTGTGCTCTCCCCTCACCTCAATTGCTAGTTGCTCCATTTTCCTGCCACATCCATGCTCCTGACTATTTCTACCAGAATGGGGGGGAAGGTCTGTTGACCTCCTCCTCCTGCAGTCTGTGGGCCTCCTGGCCCGCAGCTCCCACCCAGTACTTTAAATTAATCTCATTGGTTATGTACTGCCCCAGTTTGTCCGTGAATGTCCTTGAACCCTCCCTTCTGAGGTGTAGCTTATCTGGTGAATAGAGTATTTTATTCAACTTGGTTTCCCCCATTGCCCAATACAGGTGAACCCTTTCTCCCTGCACAAGTTCCTCAGCCAGTCATTGATGTCATCTTTCCTTTCTTTCCTAACTGAGCTGACTTTGGGAACAGGTATCACCTCTGAAAAAGTCAGAGAACTTACTACCTCCATGCAGGTCTTTGCTAACTCCCCGAAGGCACTGGATCCGAAGAGTACCAACACGAATAGCGTTGGCATGATGCACACAGTAAAATGGGTGGTAAAATAGGTGCTGTGTTGTGTTTTTTTCTGGGGGGCTCTGCTCTCTGCACTCCCCATCTATAGGATTCTCACTCCAAGGGGGAGTGGATCCATGGGAAAGTTAAAATTCTTGGGGCAGATACGGCCCCATGTAAAAAAAAAAAATTATGTCCTGAGGTATGCTAAAATGTTGGAGACAAGGATTACAACCCTGGTCTCCTCTGCTGCTGGTTCCCATGGTGTGGAGGGCTGGGGCATTGAGCAATTCAGCCAGCACCCTGGATTCAGGTGCCCTTCTCTTTCTTTGGCACCACAGACAGTGACCAGGGGAGCACTTGCAGCAAGCGTTGTAAATCCCCCATCACTGTCCGTGTGAGCGCTTACCAGACAAGCGCTGTATAGTGTGGTGCTATTCTGGTAACACTCACTTGATGGGGTACCCTCCCGGAACCTGCCTTGCACTACTTCTACCTCCTCCCCAGCTATGTCTTGCTCCTACCCAAATCTGCTCCAGGTTTCTGCACACTAGACAACTTCCTGCACTCCACATTGTTTCCAGGAAGACTGCAGCCATGCAATCATTACAACTGGTCATTTGGTCTTTGGAAGTATGTGTTCAAAGGATTCTATTTACACATTTTCATTGCCACCAATACAGAGCTTCATAGCATGTTACACCTTTTAGCAGCCCTTGAAGTACTGGTTCTGGCACTTACATTTTTAGGAGTTGCTTAATACTTCTGCAATCAAAATAAGAGTATTAATTTTGCTTTGCTTAAAGCATCAGCATTTATTACTCACCATTTAGTTTTTTCAGCAATAATGTTTTAATGTCAGAAAACACATATACCTATTTCTCTTTTCATTTTCTATCATTCCTGACCTAAGATATGAGATTTTGACATCTTTAAAAGATCTCACTCCTGTGCTATGCCCGCTATGAGAACATTACATATTTTGATACAGTGCTGTGCTGCTTACCATCAGTAACATACAAAAAAAAAACATCCACATGCATCAATAGCATGAATTGAAAATGTGAATTCAACAGGTAAACTCAATGGAAGAGATTTTTCAAAATTGCAAACGGTACTTATATTCAGTGATGCAAGTCATTAATTACAATGTTAGCTATAAAAGCAGTTTTGGATCACAATTTGTAGTGACAAAGAAATAATGTGACCTACTGGGAATTGTGCCCAGGCCCCTGGAATACTATCCTGGTGCTCTAACCACTGAGCTTTAGGCTAGGCTCAAATGGTTGGACCTGACTCTTCTTGGACACACTCCCGTTCTCTGATTTTGCAAATCCTGCAGCTAGGAACAATCGAGATGACAATTACTGCACTAAAAGCAATTAACTGTGAGAAGCAGTTCTAGTAATTTCTATGGAAACTAAAAAGATACTGAGGATGAATTTAAGGATGTCAAAAATATACTCCTGCTAAAAAAAACTATATGATGAAATATTTTGCAAACAAGAACGAAACGAAAGTACACTCTTGATGCTACCAATTCACAGCTTGCAAGTGCAACCCTGTACTGCTCGTATGAGACTGGAGACAGTTTCAGTTGATTTCAGTTGGCAAAATGTTTACTTTTTTCAATGCCAATGTAGGCACAAAGTGTAAGAGCACAATTGCAATATAACTCATTATTCTTGCAGTTTAGGTAGTTCTAAAGTATATAGTCTTTGAATAGTCCACGTAGAAAGCTGCAAACAGAAATATTACATTTCATCCAGAATAAAGTATCCAGATTAGCAAAGGGAAAAGGAAGAGGAGGCCATTATGGTTTTCCAAGGAGGTAGCGGAGAAAGTGAAAGCCAAAAGGATTGCATTCAGACAATACAAAAAGACACAGGCAGAAGGGGATAGGGAGAAGTACCAGGAGAAGCAAAGGGAGGCAGGGAGGTCAGTATGGGAAGCCAAAGCTCAGACAGAAAAGCACATTGCAAAATCAGTGGGTAGAGGGGCAAAACCTTTTACAGGTACATAAGTGAAAAAAGAAAGGCAAAGGGAGGGATAGTGAGACTGAAGGGGGAGGATGGGGGCCCCGTGGAGGATGACAACAGTAAAGCTGACATATTGAACAGGTATTTCTGCTCAGTCTTTACTGAGGAAGAGGAGGGTAATGGGTCTGAAGAGAGTACAAGGGGTGGGAATGGTGCAGAAATGGACACAAGTCCCTTTACATGAGAAAGGGAGCTGAAGGAACTAGAAGTAATAAGAGTTGATAAAGCAATGGGGCCAGATGGGGTACACCCCAGGGCCCTTAAAGAACTAAGAGAGGTGGTAGCTGAACCTCTGGCAATCCTGTTTAGCTGATCACTGGAAACAGGGGAGGTACCCAAAGACTGGAGGACAGCAGATGTTGTCCCCTTATATAAAAGTGGGAACAAAGAGGAAGCGGGGAACTACAGACCAGTCAGCCTCACCTCGGTAGGCTAGAAGATCATGGAAGCACTACTGAAGGAGAGATTAGTGGAACATCTGGTTGTCAGTGGACTACAGGACCAAAGGTGCATGGTTTCACTAGGGGGAGGTCATGTCAGACCAACCTCATTGAATTTTTCAACTGGGTGACTAGGGAGGTGGAACAGGGGAGGGCAGTGGACATGGCCTATCTGGACTTCAACAAAGCCTTTGACACTGTGCCACATAGAAGACTATTATACAAATTGGGGAATATGGGTGTGGGTAGGACAGTGGTGTGGTGGGTGGGTAACTGGCTGGGTGGCAGGACACAGAGGTTGGTAGTAAATGGCTGTCACTCCACAGAGGGAAGAGTGACCAGTCGGGTACCACAGGGATCAGTGCTGGGACCGGTCCTATTCAACATCTTTAGCAGTGACATTGCGCAGGACCTAGAAGGCAGAATTTCCCTGTTTGCTGATGACACAAAGCTCTGTAACAGAGTAGACACACAAGAGGGTGTAGATAGAATGAGAAGGGACCTGCAGAAACTTAAAGAATGGCCAGGGGTTTGGCAGCTGAAATTCAATGCAAAGAAGTGCAAGATAATGTCTATAGGGCACAAAAACCCTGGCACAATATATCAGTTGGGGGGGTGAGGATATAGCATGCACCAAGCAGGAAAGGGATCTTGTGGTTATCATCTCTGATGACCTCAAGGTAGGGAAACAGTGCCACAAGGCACCAGGTAAAGCAAATAGGATGCTGGGATGCATAGGCAGGGGCATCACCAGGAGGAAAAGGGAGGTCATAATTCCACTATACAAGACACTAGTGAGGCCCCACCTGGAGTACAGTGTACAGTTCTGGAGATCTTACCTAAGTAAGGACATAGTTTATTGTTCTAGGAATTACTACCTTTGAGCCAGAGGCTCTTTTACAAAGGTTCCACGTCAATTAGGTACAGTACAAAAGGTTACATAGATAACGCAACAATTTGTGTTGTGTCAAGAGCAAGAAAACATATACAAATACATATCAAATAATTTGTGCAAAAGGACATGAGATATCAATAATCACATTATTATTACAAGAAAGAGGTCATGCCAGATTAGGAGAAACAAATAGGGAAAAAGTCCAGAACAGAGAGGGTAAGTGAAAGGTGTGGGGAGCAGACAATAGCAGGAGAAAAGGTTTCCCAAACATGTCTTTGTCAAATAACGAAACAGGGTGGGTAGTGAGAAAATAGGAGGTTTAATCAGGGCAGTCACATGAGCTGGAGGTGGCAAGGTGAGAGAACAGCCTTGATTTGAAAATACCTAGAGAGATGGAGGCAGTAATATGAGTGCTGAGGGCATTTAGCCAGCTGGGGCATGATAGGCAAATGATCTTTGTCCCTGAGAAGTCCGGCATCGGGGGACTTGGAGAGGCTGGTGGTCTGATCTTCTGGTAAAACAGGTGCTAGCGCTCGGGCATAACAGGTCTTGGATACAGGGTGGAGTGAGGCCCAGAGTGGATTTTTTCACCATCAGGCAGGTAAGGTACTTTATCCGGTTAGAGAGTTGCAACCAACCTGAGCCAGCATAGAGTTCACATGTGTGGGTACGTCGATGTGCACCAGTGAGCAGCCGACAGGCCTTATTTAGAGATGTTGTAATGCGACTAAGTGTTGTAGTAGTGGCAGATCCGTATATAACTAAGCCATAGTCAACCATAGTCAACATAGATAGGGTAGAGAAGGTTCAGAGGAGGGCAACAAAGATGGTACATGGATTGCATCACAAGTCCTATGAGGACAGGTTAAAGGACTTGAATATGTACTCCCTGGAGGAGAGGAGGGAGAGCGAGGGGATATGATAGAGACATACAAGTATCTTACAGGAAGGAATAGGGTGCAGGAATACACTATTTTTAAGTGAAAAAGATGTTCCAGGACTAGAGGGCATGGGATGAAGTTGGAGGGAGGACGATTCAGAGGAAACATGAGGAAGAATTTCTTCACATGATACCCACATTGCAACAGTACTTCTGTCTGCATAACTGTAGGCCCCACAGGAGCCTGTTCTTCTTGAGTTAGAAGTTGGTGTATGTCTTGCACCTCTGGCTGAAGAGACACAGGACCCTCAGGGGACTATGATTCTGCAGACAGAAATACTGCTGCAATTTTTGTATCATGGATTTTGTGACATCTGCACTTCTGCATCCAGAGGTCAGTGTGTATATCTTACACCTGCAGCTTCAGAAACCCAGGCCAATTAATTGTGTGTATGTTTTATGGTGTCCATGACTATGTGAGACTACAGAGAGGCTGGCCCCATGAGGCATAAAGTAAAGAAATCTTGTAATTTGGATGTCATGGGTTTGTATCTGGCTGGAGAGGCCTGTGCTTCTGTATACAGAAGCAGTGTGGTGATTTCAGTATAGAAACACAGAAACATAGAATTTGACAGCAGGTAAGGACCACTTTGCCCTCCTAGTCTACCATTTTCCTACATACTGTAACACCACAGACCCTACTTGATCTCCGCCCCCCCCTTTCTCTACCAGTAAGGTTCCCTTATGCGTATCCCATGCATTCTTGAATCCCATTACCATTTTTGCCCTCACCACCTATGCTGGGAGGATGTTCCAGGCATCCACCAGTATCATGGATTTCTATCTGCAGTGACAAGAAAATGTGCATATTTTGCAGTTTGCATGCCGCAGATACAAATCCATGAAGGTAGCACATCAGTGCTACTGCATTTGTGTCATCTGGAAACAGTTTTATGTTGTTTGTCTTATCTGATGATGGCTGTCTGTGGTTGCTTCTGTGGTCTTGTCCTTTTGCTGCTTGGGGGTTGGGGTGGGTAGATAGGATTGGAAACCCTAACACCACATTTCCATGCTTTTGTGGCATTAAGTTGAACCCTAACTGATGCATTAACATAGTTTTTTTGCAATTAATTTCCATACTTTTTGAAATAGTATAATTGTATACTCATTTGCTTGTGGAGGGCCATGTGCTTCCATCCCTCCATAGATGCGTACATCTGTGTTGGTGTGGAAGCACATTTCCATTTCTGGCAAAACAGGAATTTATTTGAATGATTGTATGGCTTGTTAAATGATAAACTAAGCAATACTGCCCTTGTATAACTCTCTGGTGAAGCCACATCTACAATACAGACTCCGTTATTGGTGCCCATACCTCAGAAAGCACATTAATCCACTGGAAAAGTTCCAGAGGATAGCTACAAAGATGATAGTGGATCACCACAGAAAGGCATAGTATGACAGGTTTAGGGCACTGAACATCTACTCAGTAGAAAACAGGACAGAGAGCAGGGATATGACTTAGACCTTCAAGTACTAGAAACAGATAAATAACATGGATATGGAAGCTCTCGTTAACTTAAGTGGCAACCATAACATGAGAGGCCACAGTGTTAATATGCAGGCAGGGAGATGTAGGAACAAACTGACAATGCACTTCTTCACACACAGGGTGGTGGACACTTGCAATGTGCTGCACTTCAAGAGGGGCTAGAATAGCCATGGGGCAAAGTATTCTTCATGAGTAGTAAGGATGGGAAGCATGGGAGGAGTGAGGAGGAGAAGCAGACACAGTACTTCAAGCTCTGGACACTGTAATAGGAGCAGACAACGTAGACCAAATTGCCTTCTTCTCTTAGCTTCTTCATATTGTCATATTTTCTACCTCACCAACCAAAATTTGAACTTTGAACCACATTCTGTGGTTCACGAACCAGAAGTAGTAGTTTGAACCCATTTTTTAGTTTGTGTTCCAAATGTAGTACTTTGGAGCATACACACACACACACACACACACACACACACACACACACACACACACTCACAACTTACTTGTGTTCTTGATAAGAATTGGTGGAGCTGCCTGGGGCTCACATAGGGAAGATTCTACGGTGGTGCAAAATTTGCAAAGAGTTGAAACAGGAAGGAGTTCACCATGCAAAATTTTATTTTCTGCATGGGTAAACAACATATACCAGTTTGATAACGATGCAACAAAATATTATCACAGGTCCCCTGGACTCAGCTCTGAATTAATATGTTCCCCTGCTGGCATTGTATGTGTTTCCTTCCAGTCTACACGTTCTCACTCTTTTTAATTTATTTTATTTTATATTTTTTCAACTTACTGCATGTCAATCCAGCCGCAATATCCTGGCTACTTTCCTGGGTCTCAGGCTCCTTCTTGAGTTCACTTCTAGTCTCACTTTCACAGTGCAGGCTACTTTTGTTCTAGAGCCTTTCACCCAAAGAAGGACACCACACTCAGTATTGCTTTTGGTTGCTCAGTCGGCATAGCATTTATTGAAACTTTGTCATTCAAATTTTCATCAACAATACTGAGTTCCTTTACATGCCATATTTAAAACATTTATTTTCATATTCTCTTTATTCGAACTATCACAATTTATATAATATTTTCATCGCATTTCATATCACATTTTATGTCATATTTTCTTCCCTCTCCACCCTCTGGATATAAACCTGAAGGGGTCTTTTTTTTCTGTCCGTTTTCTCTTTCATCCTCCTGATGTAAACCTGAGCGGTTATCTCTTACTGTCTGGGCCAGGTCTAATTGCTGCCCCCCATTTCCATTTGAGGGTGTCCACACCCCTTCCTCTTGTCTGGGCCAGCTCCAATTCCTATCCCCCATTTTTATTCCTGGGTGTCCATACCCTTTTTCTCTCACACCCCACCTTGGTGTAACTCCAGAATTTCACCCCCTTCCCTCCAGGAAATATTTTCTTTTTCATTCTTCCACTAGCCCATCTCCAACTTGCGTTGGAAGGTGGGCTTCCCCCCAAACTCCTTTCTTCCTGTGAAATCCTCAACCCTACATCCATGTCCCCCTTTGTTATTGTGATGATAGTTTGTTTTCCCCTCTCTACCAGCTGGGTCCCTCTGTTCTATGCCACCTAACTGTTATTTTACTTGTGTCATCCTGCCACCTTCACTTTCATCAGCCAAACCTTGACAAAACCCTTTTTTTTTTTTTTTTGTTCTTTCTCTTACTGGCCCCTCTCTATGGCCTTGTGTTCTCTGGGCATGCCTCCCATCCCCTTCTTACTGCCATCTTCCACTACCCAATCTGACTCTAGGTCCCTCCCCTCGTGGACTCTCTGTTCATCCTGCATCTGCTTAAAAATGAGCAACCACAAACGTGCCCTAAATCACTTGTCACCCAGGTGTACCATATGCAGTTAGGTTCTGAATTGGTGTGGCAGCTTCCATCTGTCACTGGCAATAACAGTGGATCCATACCTTTTGTTGCTCAAACTCAATTGTTCACCTCCCCCCCGCCTTCTGTTCAGCCTGTCTCTTGGCACGCCGTATTCGGAAATGTCTCCTGCTGCTCCAGTACTTCTGTCCTGCAGCCGGTCTCTACAACACATAAACAAATCATGTGAACCATTTATTTTTAGGAGGCAGTATAGCGTAGTGGTTTAATGCTCTGAGCTGCAAACCTGGAGACCTGGGTTTGAATCCCGCAGCTCCCACTTGCATACTATGTGACCCTGAGCAAGTCACTTAACTTCCTTGTGCTCCCAGGTCACACCTGGAAACAAGCTTCTGCTTAGTGTGCCTTTCCTGGTTAAACAATTTCCCCTTTCTCTTTCCCCTTATATGCATACTACCCCCCACCTGCTCCAGTTTTCTGTGGATAGATGAAACACTTCCTTAGTGATTTCCACTTCTGATTTTTTTTTTTTTTTGCACAGCTGGGTGTTTCCCCGCTCAATTTTCTCAAGCCATCCTTCAACACCCAGTGGGCTGTGGCCTCAGAGGCTGCTCCCATCTTATTGCATGTGATAATTAATTTCTGGGTTTTCCCTCATGGGTCCATGCCCCCTTCCTTTGCACCCTGACTATGATTCCCTGTTGTACCTTTTATGAACTGGGCAATGAGCCACTCTCCTGTGCTGCCGTAGTGGAACATGGATCCCCTTTTTTCTCCACCGATCCATTTTTGATATACCAGAATTTCATGATCCTTTCTTTGTTCCAGCAGACAGCCCCTCACTACAACCCTGAAACTGAGGCACCCTGCTGTGGGGCCCTATGTCTCCCCCCCAAAGTGCACCCCCATAGCTGCCCCTGGACCCTACCTTGAAACTGCTCACCTTGCATGTCAAGTAACAAACCTGTGGCAGCACCTCTGCCAATTTACCCAACAACTATTCTCATATGGGCTTTCTGCCCCCTGCACTCCTCTGTCCCCAGCTGCCCGTCATCGTCCTCTTTGCCATTACACTCTATGATTCTGGCCCAACAATTGGCCATAGCAGCTTCCCCTCCTGAAATGAGGAAAACCAAAGATCCTTGGACTCCCTAAGAGAGCTAATGAATCATCTCTTGCCAGCTGGTACTCTTAACATCTGCATGTTATTCTGAAGTAGAAGTAAAGCTCTACTCCACTTCTGTCTGGTGGTAATGATCAGTGTTAACGATTGGGGACATCCATATGCCCCCATCCAGATTTCAATTTCATACCCCACCCTGCATCCATGTAATGCACAGGTTGGCGTTGCTGTACTCCCTATAAGCAGCACCTTGAAAGTAAAATTCTCTACTTCCATATTGCACTGAACTCTGACCATTTGCAGCACTCTCAAGAGCTCTCGTACTTTACCTTCATGTCACCCCTGACCACTATACTCAAAAACCACCCTATGGTGTGGCCTCTTTTTGCCTTCGCCATGGCTCGAGCCAACACATGCCCCCAAGCCCCATAGCTTTGTAAGCAAGGCACCATTGCTCCAATACTCACTGCACCTTCTGAAGCATCACTCGTCCTGATTTTTTCATCCCACAAAAAGCCCTTAATTTTTTCCCATTCTGTCAAGGGAGCCTGACAACCCTTTTCTGCTCTATTACTAAAAACCCCAAAAATTTCCCCCACAGTGCCTTGGACCCTCTGTCCTTTTCCCCACTGCTGGTGGAACACCTGACCCCCAATACCTGACTTTCACAGGTCAGCAGTCCTTCACCAATATCTTCTTCCCCAGTGTCCCTTCACCAAGGCAGTGGTGGGAGATTACACTGAGTCCCTAAACCATGGGCCCCAGCGGCAAAGGTCAAGTGGGTAATGGAAATCCTTCTACAGGCCATAGCCATTCCTTTCAATGAAGTAGTCCTGCCATGCCCAGTTCGTCTGGCCCCTTGTTCTCCCACCCACTCCTCTCTAACCCCCACTAATGGTGCTGCTGTATCCTCTTGCTGACTGGCACCCAACCACCCAATGTTATCATGAAGTGGAGGTAAAGCTGCCCCCCTGACTGGTGTTCAACATCTGAAGCATCCAGTATGCCCCCTCCCCCGCCAACTGGATTGGAATTTTTTTTCTGGTTGCATGCTGGAAACAGCAAACCCAGTCAGGCTATCCCCTACGGACGTTCTATGGGCCTATGGAAATACCTGGTTGAGGGCCTGGCCTCGCCACTGACACCAATACTGTATTGTGTGGAAGGGGAAGCAACTACTGTCTCTTGCGATCAGTTAGCACACCCCCTGCAGCCCCATGTAGTCCCTGCTATATGGTTATTTATTTATTTATTTTTGCTGTGGTGCCCTATAACGGCCCTGATACCTTGGTTCTCATCATCCAACAGATGTGTACCACCCCCGGAACATCAGACAACCCCAAATTCCTAAATTGTTTTATGGTCTCCCACTGTAACCCTCAACAGAGGAATTTGGAACAAATCAACCTTTCCGATTTCCACACCATAGAACCACCTTGCCCCTAGCTGAACTGGCAATATTGTCACCAAAATGTGCCCTTTTCGAAGAAACCCCTTTTGTAAGATAGGAAGTTAAGGTTAAACCCAGCATTTTATTTGCTAAAATTGAAAATGTTCAAAGCAAACTTATGTGCCGCCCTTTTAGATACCCCAGAACACACTATCCTGACAGCCCTGATGGGACTCATACCTAAATACTGCAGCTGAGATCCCGGGGTCATCATGATGAGGGGCTCTGATCAATGGCGAACCTCGAGCTAGAATATCTGCTGTTGTTATAGATACAAATATCATCTGTTAAATTCATAAGTAATCTAATTTCACTAATAATTATTGTATTCACTGTACATTTCTGCTGGTATTTCTTCATTTATTTATTTTAACACAGTGCAATGGTCAGAAATTGCATATTTTAGCACCTGGAAGCAGTCATAAAATGCACTTTGCTGGCCAATGCCTTCATGTATTTATTTGTTATTATACATACATTTCTTTTTAACCCATTTCTCTTGTTTAATCAACAGTATGCTGATCTATTCAGTGGCCCTGTGAGCCCGTCCCGTAAGTGAAAGACCACTTTCTGTAATGTTATTTTGTTATTATTATTAATCAGTTTGAATCGGTAGGGCCTGTGAACCTTTGGATTCCCACCCCCTTTTTTTTATGGTGGCCGCAGCATGGCCTGTACAAAATGGTGGCCGCAACATGGCATGGTACAAAATGGTGGACAAAACATGGCCACTCCTGGCCTTTTGCTGCAATCCCCTAAAAACTCTCCTTCTATTCCATAGAGCTGTCCCAATCTCAAAAGCATTCAGGCTGGCACTACTGCTGAACCTCAACCCACCCCCACACCCCCTTGCTCCTCTCCTTTTGCCCTCCCAAGACAAATCATCTCTCCAACTACTGATGAGTAAGTGCAGGCCCAGCTCTGCCCCCTTCCTGAGCTCGCTCACTCGCTATTATTTATTTTGTGATTTTATTTTATTTATTCTTTCCCCCGCCCGATCAACCAAAAAGTGTTTTGGTTTTTTTTTGTCACGTCCTGCTGAAGCAAATGCCTGAACCTGCCACCTTACCAGCTGTCGCTTGAACTTAGTAATGTGGAATAAAGCAGCTCCTATCAAAATGCAAATAAACAACCCGTAATAGCTACTGTGTTCTTATAAAATGTGTGGCCTTGTATAGTGTACACCACTCCTGTATGCAGGTTGATGATCCCCTTGGTCTGTGTGGCCTACTCACCAGCACATCCTTCCCCTCACAGTGTCTTATTCTAACATACCTAGTGATGTATTCTCTTCCTATGTGGTTAATCTCCTTGCTTCTCCCCCAAACGTCCAAGTGCTGCTCACTAATCTTCATACCGCATTAATACCATATCTATAATGACGTTTTTCAGTGAGCCCCCCAGTTTGTTCAAGTTGCAGCTTTTAACTTTAGCGCGCTTCAGCCAAGTACCATTGTTATCAATGGATAGACCTAAGTAGACATAAGATTATTTTTTTTTTGTACTTGTTACCACCAGTTTTCAGCTTAATTTGCTTTAAATCAACATAAGTACTTGCCTTTTAGGGCCATTATTCCCTCTAATTGTATTGCTCCTCATAGGCCACAAGTGAGTCTGCTTTTTTGTAATCCTGAATTTTATAATTCTAAAAGTGCCAAATAATGCCCTAAGCTAAAGCGGGCAACACCTTTTGCCAATTGGTGGTGCATCTGAAGTGGTTAATGCTACCCCCCCAGTAAATGAGCAGCCGATGCGGCCGCCTGTACTCCCAAAATGGCATCTGACACTCGGTCCACCAGATTTCAATATGGCTGGCCTCCATGTGGCCATGTTCTTTAAATGGCCACCGTCACATGGTCAATTCTGCTCTTGTTCAGGGTCACTGACGTCGCCTGCCATGCCCACCTCTCCCGAGCCTGTCAGCTTTGCAGTAAACCGCATATGTCCCCAAACCCCAGTCTTGCTGCTCACTCTGCTTCCCCACCCACTCTCCCAATTTCAAAATTAAACCCTCTGTCACCCCATGGTTTTCCGAACCTCTGCGGCCCCAGCAACTTCCCTGGACCCCATTCTTAATTCTGGTTACTCTCTAATGGGGTCTCCTGTTGCTTGCAGCACTGCAACACTCCCGTAGCTGCCATATTTTACTTCCTTAAGCCAATTCCTTGCTCCCACGAAGCCACAGCCCTCCCTCTGGCTACTGCAGCAGCACAGCTGCCTCCATCTCCTGTCCTACTACCCAACTGATTGCTTTAACCAGCAATTGCCTCTATAAAATCTGTGCGCAATGTGCATTTTTTTTTCAAATTGCTTTGTAAATACTTTTACTTCTAACATTCAGTATACACTACTAGGGATAGGACAGTCAAAGACAGGCTGACCTATACTGTATTGTAGCTGATGTAGATGATTTGTTTTAAGAGTGACAAACGCAGGTACACATTTCTTAATTGTACATTTCCTACTCGACTATGGCCTTAAACAGATCTGGTATTATTTTACTGAGTTTATACTATGTAACTGCAGCCTGCCTAAGCATGTAATCCTCACTTATGAGCACAAATTCTTAGAAAATTAATTGACCTTACTGACTAATTAACCTTGTCTTGTTATTCTCTAGATATACTTACCAACAAACTCAACTCAGCTAATAACAGACCTTACCCTTTAAAAATGCCACAACCTCAGGAACTCCTCCGACTGGTGTGCTAAACAAAATCAAAATTTTGCCTAGCAATAGTGAGGGAGAGCTTCCTTGTGCAGCCCATTATATACCTCCCTTTGCACCCACCCCTTTGCTCACTTTCTTTCTCTTTCTCTTTCCCTTCAACCAATCCCCAGCTCTCTTTTCTTAATGCCCCACCCCATATTGAGAGGTCATCCTCTCTGGAGCCGAGCCCCCCTCTTCTTTCCCTGGCCCTCCCCCATGACCACTTTCCCAAACCCCGCCCTTGGTTCCCAGTTCCCCACCTCCCCATTCTCCTCCGTCCTCCTTCTAGGCTTCCAGGTCTATAACAATGGGGCTTGTCTTTTTAGAGACAATCCTTCTTGTTCTCGTTTATTAGAAATTGGAGATACCCCAGACTTCTCCAGTGGATTAAATGATGAACTACCTCGGATCCACAAAACTGTCTGCTTACAGTCTCAGTTCCTGGGAACAAAACAACACAAATCGAGAAGGCAATTGTTCTCCTCCAAATCCCCTCCAAAGCACCTTGTTTTCAGTAAGCCAATAAGGTCAGACTAACTTTAACAGAATTACTACACAGACTTTCATAAAACACTAAAAAATTATTTCTGATATCTGTTTAAGTGGCATCCTAAAGATGGAGCATTTACTTGGAACAGTGGCTCACTGTCTCAGTGCTGAAATTAGGAAAAGGTTGCAGCACAAGCAAAACACATGGGAATGTGACTTTTGTCGGGAGCTAACGGGGTTTCATACCATGGTCTGGTAACCGAACACATCTCACTCCCAATGAAAATGCAGCTGCATTTTTTTTGTTTGCTTTGTTTTTTTGTTGCATTTGTAAAACTTCTGTTTTAAGAATTACTGGATGATTTCACATTTAAATGACAACCTAATGGGTTGATACTACATTTGAAACAAATGTATCTGTACCTTTCTGTTTAGCTAGGTCTCTAGAGTAAGTGTTTGGTAGGTCACATTATTATTTATCTATCTATTCACTTTTGACACTGCTACACGTCTCACATAATACACAAACAGACTCAGAATTCATGATCCAGTGTTACTTAAAAGAGAGCTTTCTGAATCCCCAATCCTTTTCCTATAAAACCCCATGTTAAAAATAGGTTCCAATTCTATTATTGTTCCATCTTTTCTTGTCCCTTAGTAAATTAAGTGGGCTTTTCTGATCTTCACAGTGGTGGGTAGTACTATTTTTGAGATCTATGATTTGGACAGAGCATGTCCCTCACATCACAACCACATAATTTTATAGTAAAATACAATTGCCAACAATCCAAAAGCTTAACAAGGAATAAACTATGTCATACACTTTGAAAATGCTAGAATTATGCTATAATTCATATTTCAATTTATACACTTTTGCCACCACTACACCTCCCACATAATTATAATAACAAACTCAGAATTCGTGATCCAGTTATTTAAATGAGAACTGTTCTGAATCCCCAAGTCATTTTTCTATAGAAACCTCAGTGAAAATAGGTTCTAATTCTATTATTGTTCCATCTTTCCTTGTTCCCAGTAAACTCATGTGGCTTTTGTGATTTACACACTGGTGGTTACTATTATTCTACAGACCTACATTATGATGAAGTTAGTGCATGTGCCTATCAACCACATTATTCTATTGCAGTATAAACAAGCATTGTGCCAACAATCTAGAAGCTTAACAGGGACATAAATCATATCAGACAATTCTAATAAGTCAACAATGCCAAGTGAATTTACTGTAAGGTCAGTAAAGTTGGAACAACAAAAGAATGTGAACCAGTAAATACAACCATCTGCAACAGGCAGTACTGGCTTGCAGCTTAAAAGCAGTTACTTAACACCAGAAGGCAAAAGTGCATGACCTGTTGTTGTTGTTTTAAGTATACAGCATTGCTGTATAGTGCTTAGTGAACTCCTGACTTGTAAGAGTTACAGTAGCTGTATATTGATGTGTGTGTATACGTTTTTTTTTTGCCAGATACAGCTATATCTATCTATCTACTGTATCTAGCTCTCCTCTTGTTGACAATTTGTGATTGTACCCACTAACACATATATTTCTGAAGGTGAAAGTTTTCTCCATTGACAGAAACTGTATTTGAGAAACATACAAATAAGGTTCCAGTTATCTGTGTCACTCAGTAATGCATTATAGTGAGGCCCTGAAACCACCTCTTATTAACAAATTCATATTGTCACACAAATTCATACTATCACAGATGAAGTCTAAATTAGTCTATATAGTGCACAGCAAGGCTGCCAGTTTATATATAATATATGTGCTATCATTTTAGCTAGACAAAGAACCTCTGTGCACAAGCACTGAGGCAATGGTTACCCCAAAGGACATTTAGCCAGGAAGCCAAGTTTCAAAGAAATACAAAATCACACATGCCCCCACAATATAAAGCATCGTGGGCTGCATATGCAAATCACCACTGAATATTATGCTGGTTCAACTTTAAGCAGAAATGCATGGTGCTGAAAGGTCTCTCACACAGTTTGCAAAGGGTGCCAACAGAAGACATAGACAAATATTTCGTCCTACCAGGACTAGCTGTGCCTTGAAATTTCTTGCATCTGGAAGGTGGTCTGTTTGTCTTTTGAAGGCATATACCTTATTCACCTGAACAAACTGACACAACAACGAGCTTTGAAGAAATGACCACAGCCATGTGTTTATTAATAATCCAATTATCCATATATACATTTGCTTCAGCGTGATGTGCGCAACTAGGTAGCCTTGGAAGGAATCTAGTTCACCATGGAGCAACTAGATCATTGATGGTCGACCTTCCTCCCCAGGGGAGGGCCGCCTTACCATCAACCAGGACCCTGTGAAGGCAACAATCTCCAGGGCATGAGGGATGGCTATATGACTGGCTGCAGCTAGTTCTTCCCCATTAGAGGATCCACCATGCCGCGGGATGCTGCCCAAAGAGGGTAACATCTGAACTCCATCTGTCAGGCCCACCCTCTTGTCAGCCTCAGGGAGATCTGGCTGGTCAAGACACATGTTACCCTGTTACCCCCTCCCACAGCATTACAAGGCTACCAAGCCGCCACTTACAAAGGTTCATGACTGTGACACCTACCTATCTAAACCCTAGCCTACTCTAACTGGAATTACTCCCACCTTGCTGGAGAAGGCAAAAACCCAGAAAACCCAGTGGGGAAAAAAATTGGAAATTCCAGCTTGACCCATAAGGCGATCCCCCTTAGTGGGACAGCAAGCTCCCTATAACCCCCATGTTCTCCCCTGCTTTTATGAGGGTGAGGTTTGAGTGGGATGTGACCTGGGACAAGGAGGAATGAGGAGGAATTCCTCCTGTGCAGCCCCTCTTAAGGGCTTAGCTCCTTCCTGTCCCTGGTCACAAGCTCCCTCCCCCCTTGGAACCCTATCCCTCCCAGCCCCTTCTGGGTGGTCCAAACTGGGTCCCTATTGTTTGTCCAGGTGTCCCAGGCCACGCCGCCAGACAAAGCCCCACCTGCTGTGATACCTTGTAGGCTCCTCCATTGTCTTTTGAGGGCATATACCTTATTCACATGAACAAACTGACACAACAAAGAGCTTTGGAGAAATTGCCACAGCCATGTGTTTATTAACAAACCAATTATCCATATATATATTCGCTTCAGCATGATGTGCCCAGCTAGGTAGTCTTGGAAGGAATCTAGCTCACCATAGCAACTAGATTGTTGATGGTTGACCCTCCCCCCAGAGGAGGGGTGCCTTACCATCAACCAGGACCTCATGATAGCAACAACCTCTGGGGCATGAGGGATGGCTATATGACGTGCTGCAGCTAGCTCCTCCCCCGTCAGAGGGTCCGCCATGCCGCGGGATGCTGCCCAAAGAGGGTGCCATCAATACTCCATCCATCAGACCTGCCCTCCTGTCAGCCTCAGGGAAATCTGGCTGGCCAAGACACGTGATCCCCTGTTACCCCCCACAGTGTTCCAAGACTACCAAGCCACCACAAGGTAAGTTCTCACCAACTCACCCCCCACAAGCACCTCATGTTAATACTCTCACCACTGCCCATTGTATGTCATTCAGAAACAGGTCTATTTCTTCCTCTGATAAATGTACACCATCCATTATATACAGATCTGGCTTTTTTACAGACACTCCCAGGTGCTTTGCTATGGACCCCACCCCCCATGGAGTCCATACATCACTCTCAACCTTCTGTCTCATAAATCAGGGACAAGGCTTAAAGCAATCAGGGACAAAGGACCAAAATCAGGGACACATCTTCAAAATAGACGGAATCCACTCAGGAAGCTGGCAGAATAAGGGACTTAGTGTAAAATGCGTTTTCTAAGGAAGAACAAGTCTGTAACTTTAATGGTTGATATTATTTTGTGCTTACAACTCCCACTGTTTGGTCATGGAAAAACAAGTTTTAGGAGGGACAGAGTAAAATTCTGAGGCAAAATCAGAGACGTCCCTGAAAATCAGGGACAGTTGAGAGGTATGAGTTCATAATTGGTCGCATGACTGTGTTCTGCAGCTGGTGCACCTTCTCTATTGCCCTAATGTTCCGGGCATGCCGCCATTGCACTATATCAGACCAAATGATATGCATCTGGGGCCACCATTGCTTCACTCTTGCCATGTCCTGCCTGACCCTTTCTTTTAGCTCTCTCGCAGGTATAACCCATGTGTCATTCCCCCCAAATAAATTAATAAAACATTAGGCTGTGACCTCTTTTGCGCTTTTGCTTGCAGTGTTGCCAGTAACTTGTCCCAGCGCATCCCATGCCATCCCAGCCAATGTACTTCTGCCCTCTCAGGTGCCAGGAACAGGTTCTCTCCTCTGGGATACTGCCCCATCCTTAGGGCCACCCAATGGATGTACGAGTGGCCACAAATCCAGATCTGCTCTGCTCAGGCCACAACACCTGTCCAGACAAAGCAAGAGAGAGAGTTATAACATGTTTGGTTGGATATACCTTTCAAAAGCCTGTGACTTCCATCTACCCAAAGTCTGTATTGTCCTATCTGATAAGCCCTCCACCCTGGCGTGTGATGCTGCATTAATTCTAAAGGAGCGCGTGTTGTAGTATTCTGTAGGGATGCCCAGCTGTCACAAGGTCTTCTGCAACACATGCCTAATCTGGTACACTGTTGGAGGGCCACCACTCCCATGATGAAGGAAGAAGGTCCCCCCCATTGCCAGGCACTGTGTTATATAATCCTGTACCCAAGCTCCCACATCCCACTGGAGCCCGTGGGGTGCTGCTAATTGGCACCACTGCCCATGAGCCAGCTGGTCCATCTTGCTCTTTCGTATGTGAACAAAGACTCCAGATGTTGTGACCTCCATGTCGGCCTCTGCCAACACTAATAGTCTCCCAGTAGCCTTGCTGGGCTGCACGACCGCCAACTCCCAGATTGCCCCGCAAAACACTACCAAGTACGCTGTCCGGAAGAGCCTTGTTTCATCAGGGGATGAGCATACCTTAGGCAACTCATCCCAGATCTGCTTGAATATGGTAGGGCTGATAGGGTGTCTGTTGCCCGTACCCCTTAGGGCTGCTTGCTCCCAGCCTCTGAGCAACTTCCAGAGGGCAAATCCCTCATGGAGTCGGGGAAGCCCCTTGCTTTCTGAAACCAGGCAATGCCACCTATGTGCTGATTGACTGTTGTCTGGGTAGCCCCTGCACATTTTTTGATCAGTACGTACTCACACAGCTGTGCCACTGGGATCAGCCATGTCGCTGCCCACCCTTGCATGTATTGCACTTCCAGAAAACAGTTGACCCCCCTCTGGTATGCTATTCACATCCTAGGTGCCAGGGCATTCTCAATCAACTCCCAGGCCTCTAAGTTATCAAGTCCCATAGGAATGGTGGGACTTCCCTGGGCTGTAGGTCTGCCACTGGTGCCAATTCTTGGAACCTCTGCCACTGTAAACAAGAAAGAGTGTCAGTGATGCCAGTTTCAACACCTGGTACTTACACTGCCTTCAAGTTGAAATTCAACATCAAACACTTCAGGACAAACACCTGCATGAGGTTGCCCATTGGGCCCTTGCCCCCCAATTGTTTGTTTATTACATACACCACTCTGGTGTTGTCAGACCTGAATGTGATGTGCTTGTCCCTCAGCACATGCCCCAGATCACAATGCCATGACAATGGGGAAGAATTCCATCACCATTATCTGTCTCATGATGCCTTGTCTGAGCCACTCTGGAGGCCACTGCCCTGCAAACAACTTACTTTGCAAGTAAGCCCCGAAGCCCAGGCCCCCCCAAGGCATCTGTGAAGAGTTTCAATTCCTCACTGCACACTGGAACTGGCCATATCGATAACCCATTGAAGCATTGCAGAAATGTCTGCCAAATGCCTAGGTCTTCCCACATTGCCACTGTGATGCGAATTCTATGGTGCGGTTTTGTACAGCATGCCCCAATGCCCACCAGGTGCCTCATGAATGTCCTGCCCATGGGCATTACCCAGCAGGCAAAGTTGAGGTGGCCCACCAGTTGCTGGAGCTTCCATAATGTGACTTTATGTGCCCTCCTTACAGAGTCCAGCCGGGTGCGCAAGGCCACCAGCTTGCCTTGGGGGAGCCGGAACACTTGCTTGCTCATGTCGATTTTGATCCCCAGGAAGGAAAGCCTTGTGCATGGCCCCTCCATCTTGTCCTGGGCCAGTGGTACACCCAGCCTGGTGCACACTTCGTGGAATACTGCCATGATATGTGCACATTGCCCCAAGTCAGCCTTCTCCACAAACAGAAAGTTATCCAAATAGTGTACCATGTGGTCAACTTTGGCTTTCTGTGCCATGGCCCAGTGCAGAAATGTACTGAATTGCTCAAAAACCCTACATGCCACTGCACACCCCATGGGCATGCAGTTGTCAATGTAGTAGTACCCATCAAATTTCATGCCCAGTAGCTCCCTATCTGCCGGGTACACCAGCAAAAGGCAGAATGCTGATTCTATATCAGCCTTCCACAGCAGTGCCCCTCAGCACGCCTGTTGTACCACCTCCACTGCCCTGTTGAATGATGTATAATACATTGTGGTGTCGACTGCGTCAATGTAGTCATTGACTGAATCCCCTTCTGGGTATGACAGGTGGTTTATCATTCGAAACTTGCCCAGCACCTTTTTGTGGACTAAGCCAATGGGAGACACCCTGAAGCATGGGCAAGGGGGGGGTGAAGGGGCCACTGATCTGACCCATGGCCAGCTCCTTCCGTAGTTTGCCCCATACGACCTCCATTCACTCCTTGGCAGAGCGCAGGTTGTCCACCTCGTATGCCCTCCTTGGGCCTTGGTAAGGTATACGAAACCCCTCCCTGGATCCTACTGCCAAAGAGCGGGCGGCCGCCCAGTCTGGGTAGTTGACCAACCGCCCCTCAATATTTCCGGCCTTGACTGGTGTTGGCAACCTTTGTCCCTCCTTTCTGAAAGGGGCAAAAATTGTTGTCTTTCCCTGCCCCTGCCTCTGTCACTTCCCCACACTGTTGATATGAGTGTGGTTTCCCGCACACCATGAACTCGTGCTTGAATCTACAATGCTCGGTCTTGCACAATCCCTGGTTGTAGCTGAAACAACATCCTTTTCCATCCCCCCCTTTTCCCCCATTACCCCCTTGATGGCCTTTCTTCGACTACAGGGGGAGACCTCATAAGAAAACTGCTGTCTGTATGTTGGACCCCTCTCCCCAAGTCTATTGTCCACAGCAGCAGGAGGTCCAAGACTGCCCAAGACCATGCTGTGTCCATCTGCTTTCTCTTCCAATACTCCTCAACATATTCTAACCACCCCGCACCTGGCTTACTAGCCTGCATGGTCATTATCCTATTAAAGTAGACCCACAGCCCATCAGCTTTCCCCGGGCTGCCCTGGGTGAGGATCCCTGCATAAATTGTGAAGCCTGCTGCCCAGTTCTCCCACATCCACCACACTGTTGATTTGTGTTTCTGCTCGACCCTGTCATCCCCATCCTTATCCTTTTTATCCTTTTCCGTCTCTGTAGACCGATTCAGTAGGTCAAAGATGTCAATGTATTCTCTGTTGATTATTTGCTGCTTCACCTTGTCCAGCAAGTGTTACCCAATGGGTTCTGCTGGGGATAGGAAGCTCACTACCCCTTGCTACCCTGGTATTGGTGGTGGTGGCAATGCCCCTCCTGCTCCAGCATCCCCAATCCTTCCTGCAGCTGGGACCATCTGGACCACACCTGGCTGAGCCCTGTTCTGGTCCACCAGCAATTCCAGCAGCCAGTCAAGCTTCTGCTCCACCCCTGATTGGCCCGGGTTGTCAGCTGAAGGCAGTATGCTAGGCTCCCCCAACCCTTGGAGTATTGCCATGGCCATGCCTCTGAGCCCTGCTGCTGGCTGGCTGATGCAACCCCCGAGGGCTACCTGCAGTGGCAGTCACAGAAACATGGTACACACAGAACCATGACTGGGATGTAAACATACCAGAGTACACTATCTACAGGAGGGAAAGGGAGGGTAAAAGAGGAGGTGGAGTAGCTCTCTACATAAGGAAAGGAATCAGAGCAACAGAACAAAAGGGTAAACAGGGAGGAGGCGAAGAAGAAGCACTGTGGGTCAACTTGGAGACAGGCAATGGCACCACAATCTACACAGGGGTTGTATACAGACCCCCATCTCAGGGGGAAGAAATGGACAAGGAAATGATAGAAGGTATCCTTAGAATGGCAGAAAAAGGGGATATATTATTGATGGGGATCTGAATATGCCAGATGTTAACTGGAGTGCATTTGCTGCAGCCACATCAAAGAGCGGGGTCATTCTAGATGCACTACGGGGGCATGCCTTAGACAACTAGTACTAGAACCCACTCGGGAGGGAGCAATCTTAGACCTGGTACTCTCAAATGGAGATGAAGAGAGGATCACAGATGTAGAAGTGGGTAGCCATCTGGGAACTAGCGACCATCAAACAGTATGGTTCATGATGAACACAGCAGTAAAGTCAAGCCATACAAAGGTAAAGGTCCTGGATTTTAGAAGGGCTGACTTTGCCAAAATGGGTGAGAGCCTAAGTAATGTACTAGCAAATGGGCAGGAAGAACAATGGGGAATAATCAAAACTGGCATCACTAAGGCAACAAGCTTTTGTGTGAAGCAAATAAACAAAACAAAATGATGTAAAAAAACACTGTGGTTCTCAAAGGAGGTGGCAGGGAAGGTTAGGGAGAAAAAGATAGCATTTAGGAAGTACAGTAGAAGGAATCACAAGAGGAGCAGGACAGAGAACTGTATCAGTTAAAGCAAAAGGAAGCAGGGAAGGCAGTCAGAATAGCAAAGGCCCAAACTGAGGAAAGGATAGTCAACTCAGTTAAGAAGGGGGGGGATAAAACCTTTTATAGGTACATCAGGGAGTGAAGGAAGACCAAGGGAGGGATAGTAAGGCTTAATAAAGGGGAGGGGGTGAGCAGATAGTGACTGTGAAAAGGCAGAGATACTAAACAAATATTTTTGCTCAGTATTCACAAGTGAAGAAGGGGAGGTACCTAAACCAAACAACAGAAACACTCTAGATGGGGGTTGATACCAGCCCATTCACAAAGGAAAGAGTTCTGAAAGAACTTTTAAATCTGAAGGTGGACAAAGCTGGCCTGATGTGATTCATCCCCAAATTCTAAAAGAACTAAGGGTAGCATTAGTGACACCACTGACCACCTTCTTTAACAAATCATGGGAGGATGGGGTGGTACTTGAGGACTGGAGGAGGGCAGATGTTATTCTACTTCACAAAAGTGGAAGCAGGGCAGAGGCAGTAAATTACAGACCTGTTAGTTTGACCTCAGTGATAGGGAAAATGATGGAATCACTTCTGAAGGAAAGAATTGTTGAGTACCTAGAGACCAGAGGGGCATAGAACCCAAGGCAGCATGGATTCACAGCAGGTAGGTCATGTCAGAAGAATCTAATAGATTTCTTTGACTGGGTGACCAAAGTAGTAGATCAGGGTGGGGCTGTGGACATGGCCTACCTAGACTTTAGCAAGGCATTTGACACAGTCCCACACAAAAGATTAATATATAAGTGAGCCAGCCTGGGACTGGATCCCAAGATGGTAGCCTGGGTAAAAAATTGACTGGAGAACAGGACATAGAGAGTAATAGTAAACGGAGTCCACGTTGAAGAAAGGGGGGTTACTAGTGGGGTACCCCAAGGTTCAGTTCTAGGACTGGTCCTCTTCAGTGTCTTTATAAGTGACATTGCAGAGGGATTGGAAGGAAAAGTATGTCTCTTTGCAGATGACACAAAGATCTGCAACAAGGTTGATACACAAGGTGGGGTGGAAAGGATGAAAAGGGACTTGGCAAGGTTGGAGGAATGGTCAAATGTATGGCAGCTTAGATTCAATGCTAAGAAATGCAAAGTAATGCACCTGGGAAACAAAAACCTAGGGGAAAAGTACACTATGGGTGGTGAGATAATAACAACAAAAAATGGAAAGGGACCTGGGGGTACTCATATCAGATAACCTATAGGTGGGCAAGCAATGTGAGAGGGCAGTAAGGAGGGCTGGGGCGATACTGCGATGTATAGGAACAGGCAACACCAGTAGAAAACAGGAAGTTGTTTTCCCTCTGTTCAGACAGCTGGTGAGACCCCATCTGGAGTACAGCATGCAATTCTGGAAATCCAGTCGCTGCAAGGACATAGACAGGATGGAGGCAGTCCAGAGAAGGGCAACTAAAATGGTGCAGGGCCAGCACCAGAAGATATATGAAGAGAAACTTAAGGAGCTTAATATGTATACCCTTAAAGAAAGGAGGGAAGGGGGACATGATAGAAACTTTCAAGTATCTCAAGGGAATCAACAAAGTCCAAGAAGGTAGCATCTTTCAGAAAAAGAGATGAGCAGGAACAAGGGGGCATAATTTGAAGATAGAAGGGAGACAGCTTAGAAGTAATGTGAGGAAGTATTTTTTCACAGAGAGGGTTGTGGATGCATGGAACAGCCTTCCTGAGGAGGTTGTGGAGTCAAAAACAGTGGGGGATTTCAAGACTGCATGGGACAGACATAAGGCAATTCTAGGGGTTGGGGTAGGAGGAAGTAGGCTGTTGGTTAACTAGAATCTGCAGCTTATCCATTAGGTAGAGAAATGGGCAGACTGGGTGGGCCAAGCGGTCCTTATCTGCCATCAAATTCTATGTTTCTAATTTTCTGTGTTGCTGTGGAACCAATGGCCTGTTACTCCCAGATGGGGAGTTTGCTTGTGGCAGGATGGGTTGACCATGCCCCAATTGCTCGGGAGTCCACATGCTTGCCTGTGGCAGTGCCGGTTGGCCTTGTGGAAGGGCTCCCGGAATGCCCAGGCTTATGGGTGCTTATGCCACCTTTTCTGTCCCTTGTCCTACCAGCACCATTTCCATGGCATCCCACTCTCTGCCCCATTTCTGCTGATGCTCCCTGTTCCTTTTGGGGGCACCCCTGCTCCTAAACAGAGCCCTCAGCTCATCAGCTGACAGCTGGTCTAACTTAGGCATACCTGCTACTTGGTCCACTGCTGCAGCTCCCTGATTGACCTTCTTTCTTCGTGACTTTTTCTGAGGAGGAGGAGGGTGCACCAGTGTCTCATCCGGAATGGCCATCAGCTTCTCTGGCTCTTGCCCTGATGGGCCTGGCTCCTCTGCCAGAGTCACTGGTTCAGCTGACAGGGTCAGCAATGCCAGGGTTACCGGATGCTTCCCCAGGTTGGCCTCCTGGATTCTTGGTTCCAGTGGTGGCAGCAACCCCAAAGGACCTGCATCCCCGCCTTCACCCTGATCCCTGAACAGCGCCTCCCATCCATGCCTTTCCCTTGCCTAGGACGAGGGCAGCCAGCTACTGTTCCAGGTCTCCACTTATCTTCACAATATGCTGCTCATACTCTACAATCAGAATAAAATCACGGCCACTCTCCCCTTGCTGGTGCTTAAGCTTATGCTGCTACACCCAACATGGGTCATTGACCATGGAACATTTTGACACCTTTTTTTTTTTAGAGTCTTGCTATGCCTGTTTACCTGGCAACCTATGAGCACAATGAATTTAAGTTACTTGCTCAGTCCCACACATTATGCAAGAGGGGGCTGTAGGATCAAACCCAGGTCTCCCAAGTTTGACATTTAGCACCTTAAATCACTGTCCTCTACTGCCTCCAACTGCCCACTACACTTGCTGCAAAGGAAATGACCCACGGTTGCACTCCACATTGTATCTGAGCTGTACTAACCTCATACACAGCCAGCATCAGTGTGTCTTTAGAAGAAAACCCAGAACACAATTCTTTTGGCTAATAAACCTTTACTGGAATACCACTGTAATTAACTAATGTACCACTTGAGGCATCCTATTGCCCTTCACTGATACTCCTTACAGATCCCCATTTTATTGGACCCCTCGAAGTATTCATTTCTTCATTTATATTCCTCGTGCCTCAGGTTACATCCTCATTTCATTAATTTTTTTGTCTTCCTTAGCGCATGTGCACTTTTGTTTCCCCTCAGCGGCCCCCCGAGCCATCCTCAATATGGCGGCCACCGCTACATTGTGCATGTGCGAGGCCCTAATGCCCTGCCAACAATTTCAGCATGGCTAGGCCCCAATGCAAGTAGAGTATGATCAGAATCACCGCTGTTCCCCCAAGATCCGCAGCCCTGCCATCTGGCTCCAGGGGCTAGGATTTCCACATTTTCAGTCAATGCCTGCATTCCCGAACCCCACACCAGGAGCTGTTCCCCCTTGGATGACAGTCGTGATGCCTGGCCTAAACACCATGCACATATCTGTGAAGGTACCCAGCCCGGCTGCAGGTACCCAGGTACAAAGCCCAGCTGCTGCGATAACTTGCAGGCTCCTCCATATCATACAAAGTAACTGTCGCTGTGCCCTTCAGTATATTGAAATCAAGATAGAAGTTTACTCCCAGAAAAGAAATACAATGGTTTATGATTACTGCAAGTAAAACAATAGGGCTGTACTAAATTTTGTACACATGGACGACCGCCCAACTCTGATGGACCTCCTGGCTTCGGACAGGAATGCTGCTTAAAAGAAGGGGGAGGCAGGTGAGACCAATCTCCGGGAAGCCTGGCCCACGACGGAGGACCTGCTGAGATGATCCCTGGCTGTCACCTCAAGGATGGACTGCTGCGGCATCTAAGTAAGCCCCCTCTTAGTTGGGGAAGGAGCCCAGCTCCCTTGCTGTACGCTGCCAAGCAAAACTACTGTTTGGTTCGACGGGCGCAGGCTCACAAGACGGCAAGACCTCCTCAAGAGTCCTCGCAGTCCTCCCCCCCTTTTTTTTAATTCACGGGGGTGGCCCAGGAGCCCAGAAAGTAATTGACTCACTCCATGGCACCCAGCTTGTAGGCAGTGGCTAGGACTCCCTGTCTGACTGCTCAGCCCTTACCACCAGTCCCCAGTGGGTAGGTCACTACCTCTTAGCCATTGGGACCCAACCATCAAGTAAATACATAATCTGGGGTCTGGAGGCCAGTTAACAGATGAAATCCAGTAGTACAAGCAAGTTAAGGGGCTGCCCAGGGTAACTTGCCAGTGGTGACTGAGGGAATTCAAACCCAGGAAGCCAGGACTGCAGCCCAAGGCCTTAACCACTTCATTGTCTCCTCTCAGGGCCATGCGGTCCTCAGGCCAGTCCAGCAGGGAGAACAAAGAAAAGTTGTTGCTTTTTGTGAGCACACCTAGGGTGTTCACAGCACATTCCTCTAAAAACTAGTCTAATGCCTAAGGAACCAGGGTCTTAATGCCTAAGGAACCAGCTTAGGGCTGACCTATAGAAAACCTGAACCCGGCACACTACCACCAGGCCTTGTAGCCTATGGGTCATGACCCAGGCCTTATCTCTTTTGTGCTGCTGTATTCTGGCGATCCTGGCTTCCTTATGCAACCTGGGACAAGGAAGAATGAGAAGGAATTCCTCCTGTGCAGCCCCTCATAAGGGCTTAGCTCCCCTCTGTCCCTGGTCTCAAGCTCCCTCCCCACTGGGAACCCTATCCCCCCAGCTCCTTCTGGGCAGTCCTACCTCGGCCCCTATTGTTTGTCCAGGTGTCCCAGGTCATGCCCCTAGACAAAGCCCGGCTGCTGCGATAACTTGCAGGCTCCTCCATATCATACAAAGTAACTGTCGCTGTGCCCTTCAGTATATTGAAATCAAGATAGAAGTTTACTCCCAGGAAAGAAATACAATGGTTTATGTTTACTGCAAGTAAAACAATAGGGCTGTACTAAATTTTGTACACATGGATGCTTTACATGGCAGCTTTCAGGAACATCATTGCATCTACGAGAGGAAGTACTCTAAAACTGATATCACACGCTTTTTTCTTAAAGCGGGACCACAGTCAAGATTTCTGGCATCAATACATTTCTGAATTTAGATTAGCATAGCCCCAATCAGCCTCATGCCAAAAATGAGATCACTAAGTTACTTTGTTTAAAAGGTACAAGTCATTTTACAACTGTAAATTCACTGCCTGTTCAAAAAAGCCAGTTTCAGTGGAGAGCTGCGGCTGATGTCATCCCCAGAACTCAGAGTCTAGTCTTCCCTGTCAGCAAGCTTGTAGGACCTGTTTCTGCAAAGGTTGAAGTTCATGTGCAATAGTTTTCACAAGTCAAACAGGCAGCAACATTCAAAAAAATATTGCTATAAAAACTGTGTGTTTCAGGTTTTGTAAAAAAGTTGACAAATGTGTATTGTTTTGCAGTTATTTATTTTGGTGCCTTTATGTTGTGGTCTTTTTCTCCAGGGTTGCTGAATGCTGAATCATAGCACATTGCAGTGAGGTTTAGTTTCAATTTCAGTTTATTTTTTATACTGGAAAGGCATGCAAGCAAAATTTCCTGTTTTCACTGGTGAGGTTTGCAGATTGAATAATTTTCTGATGTGGTGGAAGGCTGTGACTATTCACACCTGTCATTCATTTTAGGTGATTCCTCAGGCTGGCACTTTAAAACAATTATTCTACCTCCCAGTAAATGGGGGTGGGAGAGGTAATGCCATTTTGAAACCTTACTATGAGTTTCTATGCAGTAGTAGCCAACCCAGCCAACCTAGGGTCAGATATTCAAAATGTTGCCCGGGGCAAAATTAGCCAGAAATTATTTGCATGCCATATTCAAAAGAATAGCCACAAGGCTAAATGAGTTGAATATAGTGTGCAAATGAATGTGTGCAAACAGGGCTGAGAGTGCAGTACAACAATAGCCCAGCAAATAAGACAGCACTGAAGATAGCAACCAAGAGCAGTGCAAACTGCAACAGCAGCCCAGTGCACACAGAGGTGGAATGAGGTAAGACTGAACAATGTGGGCAACGTGTGTGCTAGCAAAGCAGAGAAGCACAACAGCAAACAACAGTACAGGCCAAATACTGCAGAACCATGTAATGGAACATTACAGTATTGCACGGCGCTGACACGTTTGCCTGGCGCTAAAGTTTGCTGTATTCAAAACTGCAATGCAAATGAGCCTACTCAAGCAATCCATGGGCAAACAGCCACATTAGCATCTCATTAAAGCCTGCTTTCCATGTGAATTGCCTGGCATTATGACATGGTGCACACGGCTCCACCTGTAGATCCAACTAGAATTACAGATCCGTAGCCATGTTTCTTTCTGTGCTCATAGTGCCACCTGTAGGTCCAACTGGTATTACAGGTCACTTGCCACATTCATTGTGTGCTCACAGCTCACAGAACATTATTTATTTATTTTTATTTATTCATTCTAGGATTACAAATACCTTTGAGCACCAGGCAGCTCATTTACAAAGGTTCCACGTCAGCAGGGAGGGTTACATACAGATACTGGGAAACAGACAAGTTATACAGAATATTTCAGAGCATATAGTGTTTACATTATAGTATAGAACAGTTAGCTTCTGATTATACACTCATCAAGCAAAACTTGATCAGAAGCAGGGGATACAGAAGTAGAGGAAGAACCAGGAGGCAGAAGAGCAGCCAGGCAGCCTTGTCAAATTGCAATAACAATGGGGGGGGGAGGAAAGAGACTAGAAAGGGGTGAGAAAGAGGGGAAAGAGGGGAAGAGGTGAAAAGGCAGGGAGGAGGGTGGTAGGACAGAGGTGATAGAGGTAGCAGCAGTAAGGGTAGGTCCAGGAGAAAAATGGTGGGGGAGGAGGATGGAATGGAGAAAGTTCTGAAAAAGGACCTGGAAGTTAGGTGGAGCAATAACAGGAGGTTTCAGTTAGGGAGGTGAGTTCGGAGTTTATGCTTGAACTCTCCAAGATTAGTAAGGTTAGCTAGACTATTATGGAGACCAATGAACCAGGAAGGTGCTCTGCTACAAAAAGCGCACTGGCATTGCGTGGTCCTGCACCTTGGGACTAGTAGGACTTCAGTGGATGTGGTGCACGTGTGTTGAGTCTTTGGAGATTTGTGACATAGACTACACAGTCCCATAGGCATGGACCCAAGGAGAATCTTTTTTGTGAGAAGACAGGTATGGTATCTGATTCTCCCATATAGATTGAGCCACCCAGCCTGTTTATAGAGATAGCAGGTGTGGGTGAGGTGTGATGCCCCAATTTGGAGTCTACAAGCCTTGTTTATTGCAACAGTGAGCCTTTCAAAAGCATTATCAGTAGCAGCTCCGTAAATGACAATGCCATAGTCGAGAATAGAGAAAACTGAACTGTGAATTGCCAAATTGACAGCTTCAGGTGTTAGACACATTCTGAGTTAATAGAGAAGACCAATCCTAGCGTTGACGGCTCTGGCAATATTTTCGATGTGGGGTATATAGGTGAGGTGACTATCGAGGGTGACCTCAAGGTACTTGAAATGCTGTATTTGTTCAAGGGGGTCACCTTGGTTATTTCTGATAGTGAGAGCATGACCTTTTTATCTACTGCAGGCAGAGGAGAACAATAGGACTTTTGTTTCCTTGTAGTTTAGCACTAGTTTCTGTTTGGAGATCCAGTGCTCAACGTCCAGGAAACCATTCTGTAAGTTGCTTTCGAGCATGTGCGGGTCAGGGTGGCTTGCAAAAAAGGACAGCGTCGTCTGCATAGAGCAGTGTGCGCA
Organism: Neoceratodus forsteri; assembly: GCA_016271365.2. Taxonomy (NCBI): domain Eukaryota; kingdom Metazoa; phylum Chordata; order Ceratodontiformes; family Ceratodontidae; genus Neoceratodus; species Neoceratodus forsteri. The sequence goes on along the minus strand of JADMNL010000023.1, from coordinate 331,068,372 downwards.
GATGGCAGGCAGATGGTAGATTGTTAATGAAGATGCTGAAAAGGAGGGGACCCAGAATTGAGCCCTGGGGTATACCAGACCGAACTGGTTTCTGGTCAGGGATAGCATTGGAAATCTTCACACATTGTGATCTGTCACCAAGATAGCTTGCAAACCAGGACAGTGAATCAGGGGAGAGGCCAGTAAGAGAGAGAATTGTTTAAGGAGGAGCTGGTGATTAACCGTGTCGAAGGCCATAGTTAAGTCAATAAAGACTGCCCCCGCAAGGCTGCCTTATTCAATAGATTGGTGGACGGAGCTGGTGAGTTCTAGAAGAGCAGTGGTAGTGCTGTGTCCTTTCCTAAAGCCATGTTGTTGTTCACACTGTAGGGAGTATTTGCTGAGGTAATCGACTAGTTGGTTGGCAAAAATACACTTGCGTATTGTAGCTGCAGTCTTGGTTTGGACACAGATGCAAAGACTAATGTGGCCCAGAGGAGCAGCACTACAGGAATGGTTGGTCATGCTGCATGCCAGAGGCAAATTGTTGTTCCTGCCACAGTGTTTATCAGATGGTACAGTACAACAGTAGGTGATACTGTGAGGTACACAGTAAAGCCTACGGTGTGTCAGGCAACAGTGAGTGGTGCTATCCACACAGTGACAAGCCCAGCTGGAAGGTGTGGTCTGACAGTGGATACCACAGTCATACTGTCCTGTGACCCTCATGTGCTGCACCAGTGGCATGGGATCCCTACACTACCATACACATGGCTGTCCATGTGTGCAGGGATCCCAGACAGGTGTAGGGTATGTGCCCCGTGGGGCACGCATACCATCATACTGGCACACTGCTATTAGGAGCAGTCCCATCAGTGGAATATGTGCACTGTGTGGATGGCCCCAGCCATGTGGAAGTACCCACTATATTGTGCAGCCTGGCCACCTGTATATCCTCCCCTCAACAACCTCCATTCCCACAGTGCAGCATGTGTCTGCTGGACTGTGTTGGTGTACCCCAATGGGGTTACTGGAGGTGTGTGCTGCATGGATGCACTGCCATAGTGTCCACTGGGTGCTGGGGCACCCACTAATACCTGGCAGGGTCAGAACTGATGCTAGATGATGGCGACATGGGTGGTGCCATCTGTGTGCAGCATGTCTATGCCATGTATTGTACTGTATGTGTTCTGTTCATTGTTTTTTATCAGCTTGTTCACCAGGTAAGCACACTGGGCCAAGGTCCAGTGCCAGGAAAGACCCAGAGACACTAACTGTGTGGCTGAGATGCAACAGTGTACAATAAAGTCATACAGTGTACAACAACACAAAATACACAAATATCACATTAGGTACACATTACAATACCGTACAAATAGTTTGTTGCTGCAAGTGGTGTTCTAACTCAGTTGTAACATTTATATGAGTGTTCACTTCACAGCACTGTTGAGGCATTGCATTCCTCAGTTTGTGTGCCTGTGCATATGAAGTGATCCAGGGTGGCTGTCCGCCCATACTGCCTCCTCATTGGATGCACACAGCCTTGCTCCCTGTTGCTGCTGTGTTCATACCCCCCATCCTGGGTTTGGCTGGCATTAAGACCACCTTTTCATGGGCAGTAATTTGCACCGTGCTACATGTTACACTAACACACGTTGTGCGACGTTATACTTTTGAATATACCATTGTGCCTTTTTGCATGTCCCCACCCCTCACTTTGCACCATGCATACGTTATCTCATAGCACTGGTGCTATCCCGTTGCTCGGTGCTATTTGGCCTTTTGAATATAGCACTCCAGTACAATCGATTTGCATTAGGTGCAAAGTTTTGAATATCTGGCCCCTAGTGTTTTCTCCCTGACAGGCTGTTACTTAACCTACATTCAGACTCATCTATGTTGTATTACACATCAACATAATAATTTTACCAGGGCTGACACTTCCATCACTAGCAGGAATCAACACATATTAGGCCCTGTTAAAGAGCACCTTTCTTGATGGTTCAAAAAGTTACATCTTGTAGTCATTATATACCGTATTAGACCTGAAAGGGTGTGTGCATTTGTTATTTTGGCCAAGGTTTACTCTGCCTTCCACAAGTTGGATTTGTTTTTGAGCCCTGCTTTAGCCCTGCTGCACTTGCCTTTGCTGTTCAGCTGCTGGACTGCTGGCTCCCGATGGCATCACTGTAGGGCAGAGGAGTGACTCACACTATGTAGTACAGTGCAGACACAGCAATTCTGCAAGGGAACACTATCAGTACTCAATGTACATACTATGTTGCCCCTTCCCCAAAACACCCTGTTAGAAATGCATTATGCCAAAATCCAAATGCATTGTCAGTATGTTTTTTTTGTGTAAAATTGACTTTCTTCTGCCTCTGTAACAAAGCATGGGGACTGAGAGAAGACAGAGTTGCTGTCAGCATCTTTCCAAGTCCTTTTGACTTTCATACAAAAATTACCCCATTTTGTGAATGACAGGACATGAAACTTACAAGAACAGGAGGCCGAGTTTCAACTGCTAGGAAAATACATTTTATAAAAAAGAGCAATATTTTATTGAGAGATAAGAGACTGTGATTTAGAGCACCTTTTCCAGTACTTTTCACGTTCATGCATATATTACGCCTTCTTGCACTGATTCTGGAATTGCATTTCATTAATTTTGCAGAATGGTAAAACTAACTGCAGAGGACAGTAATGAACTACAATTCCAGAATCAATGCAAGAAGGGGTAATTTATGCACGAAAGTCAAAAGACCTGGGAAAGGTGCTCTTTAAAACTTGTTATAAAGCAGACACTGACAAAACAGCAGTGAAGTTACCAACATTATGCAATACTAGTAGCAATACAGCTTCCTAACAGACACAGTAGAGTAGCACACCCAATGGTATGAGCAGCCTGGAGGCTTGCTGACTCAGCCTTCAGCAATCCTGGAGAAATGGACCACATCAAAAAAGCATTAAAAATATGAATTTGTCAACTTTGTTGTGAAACCTGAAACACACATAGTTTTTATAGAAATGTTTTTTATGTTGTCTTGTGCATGCACAAGAAACATATTGTGGTAACTTGGAATAGCAGGTTTTGGAAGTGCGCTCCTGTAGTGGCCAGTGGCACCACTGCTTTTTTGGGCTGGGCTCTGTGGCACAAATTAGATTGTACTCTGTCTATGACAGCAGTGTAAAAGGGTGCCACCACCTTGAAAGGATTTAGCCACTGCAATGAGGGAGTTCCCCCTCATTGCAGGGCGTGCCTTCCCTGGTGTAACATTTCAATAAACAGGGCAGAGCCATCCACCTCTCACAGTCCCCATAACAGCCGATGTTGGGGGTGCCCAATCCCCCTGTCGGCATTTGCACTCACCAGTTAATTTGCCGATGAGGTAGTCCAATCCCTGTTGGCAAAATGTCCCCCCCAAAAAAATGTGTTGTGTGCACTGAGGGAGTGCCCAATCCCCCTCGGCTCATGCTGTCCCCCCCAAAAGCACACCGTGTGGCCGACGGGGATGCCCAATCCCCATTGACTCTAGCTCCCCCCCAAACAAAAAGTCAGGTGGCACACTGGGAGCCCACCCCAGTGTGCTCATGCACCCCCAGCACACTGTATGGCTGACGGGGTGCCCAATCCCAGTCATCTCCAGTCCCCCCAAAGAAACACCCAGGTATGCCGGCACACTGGGAGCCCACCCCAGCATGCCCCAAGCATCCCACATTGCTCTTTTTTTGTTTTCCCTGTAAAAACAGAAAATGGTCTTTCATGCCCCCCAACCTGCACCCACCCTGTGTGCACCCACACACCCCTCACCCCATACTTACCTCCGGAGGCCAGCGTGATGATTTTCGGTGGACCGGGAACACGTCTGCACTCTTCAAAGTCGACTGCAAACTGAAGAAATGCTGGTAAGCTGTATAATGGCATAAATATGTTTTTTTTTCAACTTTGGTGGATATCTCAGCCATTTTTGGGAATTATTTCACCAAATTTTCAACAGGGGGTTCTTGGGACCCCACCTCATGAACTCAGTCACTGTCATTTTGCTATTGGGTCCTGAAAGGGGATCTCACGGTCACTGTGCTGAACCACCTTTTGGGACTGATTAATGAAATGAAAGTGTCACAGTTCATGAGTGGTCTCAAAACCCCCTATGTTGCAGATTTGGTGAGAAAATTCCCAAAAATGACTGCATTACGAGTGTGTGTTGCTCAGTTCCTATGCACACTGGTAACTTTGAGAACTGTTAATATTTTAACTCCAGATTTTCAACATTGCCATTTTACCACACTTCCTTATGAACAGTACAGCTGTCATTTTTTACATTTCACCCGAAATGTGTTTTAGCACATGTGGCGCATAATAGTGCTGTCGGTGTGTGAAATCAATGTTCTGGACAGATTAAGAAAATCACAGTGACACTGTCCATGAGCAGAGATCCGAAAATGCATATGTTGAAAATTTGGTGACAAAATCATACAAAATGCCTATTTTATGAGTGTGCGTTGTGCAGTTTCCACGAACACTCTTAAGTTCGAGAGTTGTTAATTTTTTCACTCCAGATTTTCAACATTGCCATTTTTGTACACCTCCTTAAGAACAGTACAGCTGTTATTTTTCACTTGCTGCGTGAAATGTGGTTTTGCACATGCAGTGCACAATGGCGCGGTCGCTCTAGGAAATCAATGTTCGGGTCAGATTAAGAAAATCACTGTAACAGTATTCATGAGTGGAGGTCCCAAAATGCCTATGTTGAAAATCTGGTGAGAAAATTCCACAGAATGACTGTGTTACAAGCATGCATTTCGCAGTTTCCATGCACACTCATAACTTGGAGAATTTTTAATATTTTCACTCCGGATTTTCCACATTGCCATTTTTGCACACCTCCTTAAGAACACTACAGTTGTCATTTTTCACATCCTGCCCAAAATGTGGTTTCGAGCTACCGGTGCAGAATGGTGCAATCACTGTGAGACATCAATGTTCAGGACAGATTAACAAAATCACAGTGCCACTGTTCATGAGCAGAGGTCCCAAATGCTTTCATGAGGTGGGGTAAGAAAAATCCCATGTTGAAAATTTGGAGTGCAAATACCAACAGATTCTTGGGGCATTAGGGTTTCTAACCATAATGTCCCACCCTGTAAAGACTAACTGGGGTCAGGGGTGTGACTTTAGATTGTCGGTTCTAATGCTCATGCCATTCCACCCCCACCCTGCAGCTACTGACAGGCATTGAACTGTACCTTGCACTCTTCAGCCCCAAAGTTCACCCCATTCTCCTATACTGCACCCATCTCAATGTATTTCCAGATAGAATGGGGTGAGCGTAAGGCCAGAGGACCCCAAGGCAAAACGCGATACTTGTCGGACTCTGCAGGGTAGGGTGAGGTGAAATCGCATGAGCGTTATGGCCGACACCCAAAGGCACACCTCAGTGCCTGTCAGTCTCTTCAGGGTGGTGTGGGGTTAGCGTCACTTCCGTACTTCACTGCCATTCCTTTTATGCATCTGTCTAACTCCTGCACTGCCAATGCTAATGTCAGCAATACAACATTCGGCATTGACAGATGCTTGTTTTTAACGTTGCTGCCTCTTTTACTTGTAAAAACCATTGCACATGATTTTAAAAACTTTGGAGAAACAGGTCCTGTAAACTTGCTGACAGGGAAGACTAGACTGTGAGTTCTGGAGATGACATCATCATCAGCTCTTCACTGAAACTGGCTTTTTTGAACAGGTAGTGAAATCAGGGTTACAAAATAGCTCATAACTTTAAAATGAAGTAACATAGAAACCTAATTTTTGGTATGTGACTTATGGGGGTATACTTATTCTAATTATGCAAAGTAGCACTTTTGTCCGAGTCCCTCTTTAATAACATGATATTAGAAACATACAGTGTTCCATTTAGCATATACATTCCTTTGCTCTTTGGCAAAAACAAAGAAAAAAGGAAACCTTACCACTTCATATGTGACATGCTTTATTTTAAAGCTTAACTTTTAAAATGCTGTTGTGATAATACTAACGACTGCTTTTATAAAAATTAATTTGACTTTTCCATGTATAAATCCTTTCAGTCAACTTCTTAATGTCAACAATGCTAATCTTGGGGGTGGATCATGGCGGATGCATTCTAGCCATCTCCTCATGGCGCTTTAATTAATTGTCTACAAGGGGCAAGATCAAGCTGACAAAATCTTTTAATAAAGGCACCGGCATACTTTTGTGCTTAAATGGCAGCTGTGCATCATAAAAATAAACAGGCAAAATTGAATTTTGAAGTTAAACAGCAGGGAGGTTGGGTGGGCAGGAGTGAGTGTGGTGCAGAAATGAGTGCGGGCCCCAGCACGATGGCCGATCCAGATGAGAACTCCGCCACTATGGCAGACATTGGGAGATCCCTGGCTGGCGTTCTGGCTACTTTGCTCCAGATGCAGCAGGAAATGAAGTCAGGATTTTTAAATATTACAGCACAGCTCATGCACTTACAAAGGGTTGTTACGGGCCTCTCCGAGACCACCGCGATGCACTCAAACCAAATCGCGGAGCTGGAGACCCGAGTAAGCCAACTGGAGGACACACTATCAGACATGGCATCTGAGAGGAACAACCTTAAAAAACAACTGCAGGAGCTTCTAGCCCGGGTAGATGACCAAGAAAACAGGTCCCTCAGATCGAACCTACAAATAATAGGACTGCCTGAGGGCACTGAGGGCTGAAACCCTGAAAAGGGCCCACACACTTGGCTGGTCAAACATCTGGAAATGCCACTGGAGGCAGCAATGTATGAAGTTGAAAGAGCACATTGTGTTAGTCCCCCTCCAAAACAGGGGCACAGACCTCGACATTGCTTGGTGAAATAGCCTTGATATGTTGATAAAGAGGCTGTACTAAAGCAAGCAAAAAGTAAGGGTCCCAGCCTGTACAACACCAAGATTTACATTTGCCAGGATTACAGCTGAGACCTCCAAATCCAGAGACAGAAGTTCACCACTATAAAGGCTAAGTTATTTAAAATGGGATGGGTGTTCTCATTCCTATACCCAGCCAAACTGAAGATCATGAGAGCCGGTTAGCCTCCGAAGTTCTTCCAGTGCCCTGCAGCTGCAGCACACTGGGTGGAGGAAGAGGAGTCCAGAGGAAGGGATGCGCATTCGGTGCCACCTTGAATGGCCACAACACAGTTAAGTCCCCATATGTGGGTTCTTTTTTCTTTCTCTACCTTTTGTTTTGGCATGTGCTCTGTTGCTGGGGATAAAAGGTCTTGCACCGGAGTTTGTTTACTTTACCCTCGTTGTTTGGGCTAGGTGAACTTGCAGAGTGCCCGATTCTACAGGCCTGACTTGCAGGCCATGCATGGTTAAACCTGTTCATGCAGCCCAGTGAATTGATACAGTGGTGCTCGGATAACCAATTCCCCCGACCATGCCTAGGGACATGGGTAGCAGTGGTGCAGCGGGAACTCTTAAGCCATGTGCTTAATGGAATGATTCACAATATATTTTTTCTGGTGTACCCTTAACCTGCAATCTGACTCGCATTCAGTTTTGTTAATGCCATGTTATGGTGTGCTTCTTTAGTGCTAGCTGAATTATCTTTTAGGGTGTGCTGGTCTCAATACTTCTGGTGGGACATAAAGGGACTGGGGTTCAAGTTAAAACAATTTTGTCACTGTCTCAGTTGATATAACCCCATGGTTTGTCTCTGTCTACTGTAAAGATTAATCTGCAACACACTCTCATGGGGTTATTTTTACAAGTCACCCCTTGGTTACTTTGACTTCTTATTAGAAATATTCACGCCAGTTTGGCTCAGTTAAAAATACTACATGGTTAATTTCCTTGTATTCACCATATTCACCACCTGTTGTTTGAAGGATGAATTGTCTCAAAGCGCCATTGTGCTTTGAAAGGGGGGATAGGGGGAGCATTCGTTCCTTCTTGTGGGAGTTGCCTTATGGGTAACTTAGAGCGGGGAGGTCGAAGGCAGTGGCAGTGCCTGATCTCAGGGCCTGATGTGCCTCTATACGCTGTGCAGGAGAACTCGGCCCGGAGGATAGAGACCCCGGTCTGTTGCAGGGGGGTTAGTTTTTCTGAGGGAGGGCTATGTTGACTAAAGGAAGAGGAAAATAATCTGTTTTTGCTACTTAGATTTCAGGGGTGGGTTGTTGATTTGTGGATTTTTTCTATATGAAAGGGAGGGGGGTTTGGATGGTGACCAAGGGAGGGCTAGGGATGGTGGGGTATGGCTGTTTTCTGGGTTTTACTCTCTTAGAAACATGGTTCAGGAAGTGCAGCAATGTTGTTCATATCTGGGCCAGTGTCAGATGGTTCAGGGTAATGGAGGGTGATGTTAAAATAGTAACGTGGAATATCAATGGTCTTAAGTTGATTTTAAAATGCAGGAAAGTCATGGCAGAGATTACATAGAATGAAAGGACAGGTTTTACTTCTGCAGGAGCCCCACTTCTCCACTTTGGAGGCCTCGAAGACTGCCAAGTTTATGGGTGGGACTTGGGTGTCCTCCACGTTCTCATCAAAGCTGAAGGGGGCCTCAATCTGGATACCACGTGGTCTACAGGTGAAGGTGTTGGAAGAGTTGGTGGACCCGGTGGGCAGGAATCCCCTTGCTAAGCTAGCCCTATTAGGGGGATGGTCAATTTTGGTGGGGTCCGTGTATGCATCTAATGTAGATGATCCAGGATTGTTTCAATGGCTAGCCCTAGATTTGTCTAAGTGGAAGGGATCGTGGGTCTTTGGAGGTGACTTCAATTGCATTTTAGATACAGTGCTAGACTGCTCCGCTGTGTCTACTGCACCCCTGTTGAGAAATGCTAGAGCGCTGGAAGAAATGCAGGCTGAACTTGGCCTGATTGATGCATGAAGACATGCCAATTCAGCTGGGTGGGATTATAGTTTTTTTACACATGCCCAACACTAGTATGCACGGATTGACAGAATCTTTGTTGATGGGGTGGGAGAGGCGTTTACCATACTGTCTTGGTCTCAGATCATGCACCACAAAGCTTGCAGCTACAGGTGTTAGGTTCCTCTAATGCACCTCGAAGGTGAAGACTAGACCCACTTCTTTTGAAGGACCAGGGGTATGTAGAATTCATGAAGGAGAGTATACAGGAATTCTTCCTGCACAATGGTAAGGAGGACACCTCATGTGGCACCCGGTGGGAAGCCTTAAAAGGCTTTTATCAGAGGGCAAACTATCTCCTATGCCTCCCACCAGAGAAAACTTGAGGATAGGGAGCTAGCCTCCTTATCCACTTAAATAGAAGCCTGTGAAACAGCTCACAAAGCAAAACCAACCAGAGGACTGTATACTGTTATTCAGAAGCTGAAGTGGAAATATAATACATTAAACAGCTCTCATTTGGAGAAGATTATTCTGAATGCTATTGCGGGTGCGTACTTTGATGGGGACAGGGGATCTTCTGGCATGGCAGATAAAGAAGAGGGAGGCCAGAGAGAACAGTTTGGTATATCTGTAATGCACAAGGGGTAGTAGTTCAGGATATGGAGGGAACTGGAATGGCATTCAGAGACTTTTATAAGTCCCTTTATTCCTCCGAGTGTAACCCCACAGAAAGAGAGTATGACATTTTTTTTGTGGACGTACCGCTCCAAAAATTTAGCCCGGAAGCCTCTCTGGCACTCAATGATCTGCTAACTAGACAGGAGATAGAGTCTGTGCTCAAGGCTCTCATGGGAGGCAAGGAACCGGGCCCAGATGGGCTCCCTATTGACTTTTTTAAAACCTTCGGTACTCTCCTCATGGAACCCCTATTTGACATGCTAACAGAGAGCCTGAAAGCGGGAATTTTGTCCCCCTCTACATGGTCTGCCATAATCACAGTATTACCAAAGCCAGGTAAAGACCCTACTAAATGTGTCTCTTACTGACTCATTTCCTTTCTTACCGCCAATTATAAAATATTGGCCAAGGCGATGACATCCCGCCTAGATCTTCTCCTCCCTGATCTGATACATCAGGATAAAACTGGCTTTGTGAAAGTTAGAGAAGGAAAGCACAACATCAGGCACACATTAAATATTATTTTTTGATGAGGTCGGGCCAAAAGCACACAAGGAGCAGCAGTGGTGGCGTTAGATGCTGAAAAGACCTTTTGACCATGTGAAGTGGGGGTATCTTTTTGAGACCCTCAGTAGGTTAGGTATGGGCCCAGACTTCTGCCATTGGGTGTATGCTCTATACACTCTCCCTCGGGCACAGGTGGTGGTTAACGATGGCATGTCCTGACCCTTCACCCTGGAGTGTGGTACCCGGCAGGGCTGCCCCCGTCCCCTCTGTTATACGTCCTTTCCTTGGAGCCCCTAGCTGCATCCTTGAGAGCCCAGGCAGGCATCAGGGGCTTTATGGGTGGGCGAAGTGAACATAAAGTTGCAATGTACGCCGATGATCAGGTTCTTTATTTACAGAACCTGGCGCAAGATCTGCCGGCAGTCCACCAGTTGATGAGGGATTTTGGGAACATTTCGGGTCACAGGGTCAACTGGACAAAAAGTGAGCTCTTGCCGGTGAGGGTACTGGACAGGGTCCAGTTGATAGCAAACTTGAGGGGCTTACAGATGGTGTCCCAACTGAAATACCTGGGTGTCCAACTGTCAGCTTCTATCAAGCATATTTATGCCCTTAACTTTAAATCCCTCCTTGGGAAATTAGCAGAGGACTGTGACAGGTGGACGGCACTGCCATTGTCTCTGCTGGTTAGAGTGGGGATAGTAAAAATGACAATCTTGCCGAGGTATCTACATTTGTAACAAACACTACCTATCAGGGTACCCCAGATGCATTTCAAACTCCTGAATGCCTTGATTCACAGGTTCATCTGGTGGAGAGGAAGTGCCAAAATTCGCAGAACCACATTGTAGTTGTCTCATGGGGAGGAGGATACAGGTCTCCCTGATTTCAGGGCATACTACTGGGCTGCACAGCTGGCCTACTTCCCAATGGGGGTATACACAAAGGCGTGTTCCTGGATGGGACTGGAGGAGGTCATGCTGCATGGCAACCTGGGGAACGATGTTCTGGGGGGTTACTTGGGCTCTCCAGATGGCCAGAGATTACTGAACCCTTTCACAAATACAACCCTGGAGATTTGGGCCTGGACACATCAGCTCATAGGGCATCAGACACTGGCCTCTCCATCCTCAAGCCTAATAGCTGAAATGCGTAGAAGGGGACCTTGTTCTCTTGCCTTATTGCAGCGGCTTTGGAGCAGGAGGAAAAAGGGGTTGATCTCTGTACAGCAGTTATATGAGGGGGAATGATGAAAACCTTCCAAATGATCTGAAAAAATTGGAATGTTCAACCTGGTGATTTCTTTGTATATTTAAAGGTGTGACAATTCTGTGGAGATGCACTCTCAGAGACTTGTGGATGGGCCACCCCTCCTCCCTTTGAGGAAGAGCTCTTTAGACCCCAGCATGGAAAAAAGCCTCTCTCAGTTTATTATTGCTCCATAATGGGTCATCAGCAGGGTCCCATAACCCTAGCAAGCTCAGAGGGAGCAAAGAACTCATGACCCCCATAGACCATAGTACATGGAGATAGGCATGTTCACACTATGAGAGTTGCTCCCATAGTAACAAACTTCAACAGATATAATTAAACTTCTTGCACTAAGTCTATATCACCCCTGCTAGGCTTCATGCCATAGACAAGTCAAAGTCCAAGCTCTGTCCTAAATGTGGGATCGAGACTGGGGAGTTTCTCCTCATGGCATTAACTTGCTCAAAAATAGCCCTTTTGGCATTCCCTACATGGTACTATGTGTCAAGTGCTTGGATATGCTCCTTTGAAGTCCCCTGTGGAGCTGTTGTTGGGGGCGGATCCCACCCACCCAAAAAGGGCTATGAGTGACCCTTTGTGGTCCCTTGTGCTGGTCAATGCCAGGCGGACTGTTGCTCAGATGTGGCTGTCCTCCTGTCTCCCTACAGTTACTAAGTGGGCCAATAACCTTAGGTCCTGTATGGCCCTGGAAAGGGCACAGCTGGGAGCTCTGGGTAGAATATCTAGGTTCCTAGAGGTGTGGCAACCACTGGTGATTGCAATAGAGAATGGTATATTTCCAGTCTAATCCCTGGTTTTCTCCTTCTACTCATGATTTAATTAGATGTGTATCAAGTTTCCAATCCTTAATAATTGTTGACTGTGATTGTATTACTCCCTATGGGATGCAGTCATGCAGCATTGTAAATGAAATGTCTTCAGTGGTGTCTAGACCAGGAACTTAATGACCTGTTAAACTATACCAGCTCTGATAACTGTGCAATGTATGTTGACTGTACTTCCTTGACCAATAAACTATTTTTGAAAAAAAAAAAAACAATGCTAATCTTAAAAAATAACAAGCTTATAAGTAACATTAAAATGCCAGATCCAGTTGAATCTTTCTGCATGTCATATGTCCTTGAATTACAATATCAGGAATTCTTGTGAGAAACAATGCAGGAAACGTTCTAGCTCCTTTTCAAGTCAAAGGACTAGAGTCTGTTTGATTAGTGGTTTATGCTTGTAGTGCCAGTTTACTTGTATTTCTTTGAGTCTTTCAGTTTGGCCATTTGGTATGTTTGGTTGCTTTTTGTTGCTAATCTGTATTATATTATATCTCAGACTGGCCTGTCCACAGCATAATGACAAGGGCTCAGACTGGAGTATGGGTTTTGCATGGTGGTGTATCCAAAGCTGAAGTGTTGTTTGGCTGACTAGACTGGAGCTGGAAGTTTCCCTGGCCTGTATACATAGGGAGGTGTCAGCAAGACATAGGGTCAGGGAGGTGTAGTACCACAGAATTCAGTGATGGGCTGCTCAAGTTATTCAAGCTGTTTAGGCTGTTGAGGCTGGAGCCTGGGTGCCCATCATTGCCGAGGGTGACGTGCTAGAGGACATGCTCATGGAGGAGATGGAGCTGGGTGGTGAGAACATTGACGTTCATGGAGTTGAAGAAAGGGAAGCTGTCAACAGAGAGGGAGGCCAAGATCAGATCTTTGGCTGCCCAGTTGTTGTAGGAGTAGTCAGGGTACATGTCATTGTAGGGCTGCATGAGGCCATTGAATTGGGGGCCACAAAAGCCATTCACGTACAGATCGGCATGTCAGTTCCTACCTCGCTTTCTCCACTTCTTGACAATAAACAAATTCAAAATCTGATATTTTAAAAAATGCATAATTACATATTTTAGCCTAACTTGAAAAATACAGATGAGTAATATGACAGGTTCTGCCAAAACAAGTATAAGCATACATAATTTGAAATGTTCTGTTAGCGAGAATCTGGATTTAAGTCACTGGCTTTTCATTTATTGAATAAAATAAAATCTACAAAATGAGTTCAGAAAACATACTGTCCCCAGTGCAACAGTGAAGCAAGCTGGAAATAATCTCCTTAGCAGCACCTTGTAAACATTTACATGATGCGATGGTGCCAATCTTTAATGGCCAATTGATTACAAACTGCTGTGTGTATATATGGTTCTATTTTGCAAAGGTTTTTTTTTTTCCTGTCTGTTTTTTTACAGTGTGTTAAGTGACATTTAATGACATACCACACCCAGACACTGGGGAATCTTGCCTCTTCACAGAGGTGACCGCAATAAAATTGTGATTTGGCTGGTCTTCTGCAGAGCCAAGTTGTGTATTGGAGGTGCAGGCCCAGAGACCCTTTCGTTTGTCCTCAGATTGTTTTACCTACCTTACCTACCTATCGACTGACCAATCTGTTAGCAGACCAGTTTAAGTAAAATAGATCTGTAATTCAACATTGTGTCACCATGGCACCCACTAGGAAGATGCACAGCAGTTGAAATATATAGTTAAAAATTCTGTCATTGTTTATTTTCATGGCAACATATACAGGCAAGTTTAACATTGGTTGAAATGTTATTAATATGCATTATATTAGACACGGGATGGGACACATCTGTTTTAGATCATGGTCCATTAAAGATCCATGTGTAGTGGTAAATTGTCATGCCACTTTTTTTATACAGCAACAGACAGGACTCGCACTGGGTAGGGGTGCTCAAAATAAACAAATTCATACATTGGTAAAAAAAAAGCGGGCACTCACCACCTTATAGAAAATAAAAAATTCTGTGGCATTGAGTTAAAATAAGTTTATTTAAAAAGCTGCAAAGCACAAAAATCAGGTTAATACCTGACATGTTTCAGACTTGTGGTCCTTTATCAAAGGTATGAACCTGAAATCAGTATAAAATCCTTAAATACACTTGAAAACACCACTTGCTTCAATCACAATGCAATTAATAATCAGCTCTGGAACAGAACATTAATTCAAATATCATGCATAGTAAAGGTCACACATAATTTATTAGCAATCACTAAAAAAATCCCCCTTTTGCATGATCTTAAAAAAACATATAAATCCTCTAGGAATTAAATACATAGTGCTTAATAAACATGATCTTCACTATAAGAAAGACACAGCAGCAAAATACGTGCTATAAACCATCCAATATCATTTCCCCATTGCAACTGGGGAAATTATATCAGGGGGTTTATAGCAGAGATTTTGCCAGTGTGACTTTCTTATAGTAAAGATCATATTTATTAAGCACTAAGTACAATATTTAATTCCAAGAGGATTTATATGTTTTTTTGTCTGATTTATTGTATATGTTTTTGTCTGATTTATATGTTTTTTTTAAGATAATGCACTGAAGGGGATTGTGGTTAGCTGTCTGTTAAAAACCTGGCAACAAGGATTTTACATGGACAGTTTGCATAATTAGGAAAGCAAATAAAAAATACAGAATTATTCCAGTCCGGAAGCTCCCCTGAGTCTCTGATGGTAATTAATATGTATTTATTTACATTTCAGAACACGTTACAGTTTAAATTAACAGAATGGAATGCATTTTTACCACAGTTTCTCTAAAATTTTAAACAGGGGCAAAAGGGCTAAAACTGACAATTGTTAAAAATATTTGAGTCATTTTATATCTGGGTGTGTGCCTGGTCATGATGAGAAATGGGATCGAATAATGGAGAACTGGTTTATTTATAGAATAGAACTTGGTGGTAATTAACACATGGGGGACCTAACTACGTATTGTGTATTTTTTAATCCAGTGTTTATAAATGCTTGTTCTGAATTTCTCACTTCCCTCTCCCCTGTTTCTCCACCTCACCCTCTCACAATTTCCAAATGTACTGGATGGAAAAGACTAAGGACTTCACAACAAAAAAAGAATAAAAAGATGTTCCAGGTGACATTCTGCCATTCAGTGAGTTGTACCTCTTTGCGCTGCCCATGCTTGGAAAGCAGGAGACCCAGGTTCAAATACCAGCAATGTAACATAATAGATTTGCAATTTGTATTTGGCCAGCAGAGCTATGATATTAGGCACCCAGGTTTGCACAGAGGTTGGCAGCAAATATTTTAAGTAAATGTAGCTACCCCCTTCCCATAGGTCATTAGCAAGGTTAGCCAGACCATTGTGGAGGCCATTGAGCCAGTAAGGTGCTCTGATACAGAAGGAGCATTGGCATCGAGTAGTCCGGCACATCGGGACTAGTAGGAGTGTAGAATAGGAGGTGCACATATGTTGGGTCTTGGGGGATCTGTGGAGTAAGCATCCCAAACCCGAGGGCATGTGTCCAAGGAGAATCTTTTTTGCAAGCAGGCAAGTGTGATATTTAATTCTCCCATGTAAGTTGAGCCACCCAGCCTGTTTATAGACATCGCAAGTGTGGGTGAGGTGGGGTGCACCAATTTGGAGTCTACAGGCCTTGTTCAGTGCAACAGTGAGCCTTTTGAGAGCAGTAATGGAGGCAGTTCCATAAATGACAAGGCCATAATCAATTATAGAGAGCACCGAGCTGTGATTAGCTAGATTTAGGGCTTCAGGTGTTAGGGATTTTCTCAGTTGATAGAGGAGCCCAATCCTGGTGTTGACAGCTTTGGCAACATTTTCGATGTGGGGTGTATAGATAAGGTGTCTATCAAGGGTAACCCCTAGGTACTTAAAGTGCTGTATTTGTTCGAGGGAGTCACCTTGGGTATTTCGGACGGTGAGAGCATGAGCTTTGTGTCGACTGCGGGTGGAGGAGAACAGCGGGACTTTTGTCTTCTTGTAGTTTAGCACCAGTTTATGTTTGTGGAACCAATGCTCAACTTCCATGAAGCCATTTTGAAGGTTACTTTTGAGGAAGGATGGGTCACGGTGGTTGGCAAAAATGACAGCATTGTCCGCATAGAGCAGAGTTCATTGGTGAAAGGCAGATAGTAGGTTGTTGAGGAAGATGCTGAAGAGGAGTGGACCCAAGATTGAGTCCTGGGGTACACCGGACCAAACAGGCTTCTGGTCGGAGATAGCATTGGAAATCTTCACGCGCTGGGATCTGTCCCCAAGATAGCTTCTAAACCAGGGAAGCATATTAGGTGAGAGACCAGTTAGTGAGAGTTGTTCAAGGAGGAGCTGATGATTAACCATGTTGAATGCCTTGGTTAAGTCTATAAAGACAGCACCCACAAGACTGCCTTTGTCAATTGATTTGTGGGCGTAGCTGGTGAATTCTAGGAGTGCAGTGGTGGTGCTGTACCCTTTCCGAAAGCCATGCTGTTGCTCACATGATAAGGAGTTTTTATAAAGGTAATCCACAAGTTGGTTGGCAACAATACGTTCGAGTATTTTAGAAAGGGGAGGGAGGATTGATATAGACCTATAGTTGCTATGTAGTGCACGGTCCCCAGATTTATGAACAGGTGTAACAATGGCTATTTTCCAGACCTGTGGGAATTGCGATTGGGTTAGAGAGAGGTTAAGTAACTTGGTGATAGGTGGGAGTATTTCCTCCACGATGAGTCTGATTAGCTTGAGGTCTAGAGAGTCATCACTGTGTCTGGACTTGCCCAGCACAGTGTTCAGTAGTTTTCTGACCTGGGTAACTGAGACACATTTAAAGTAGAAATGGGGTGATTATTTGTCTTGTTCCCTGTCTGATATCCAGACGTTAAGGTGGTATCATCAAAGAAATCTTGTGGTAACACACTACTCAGATCAGTGAAGGCATCATTGAAGGTATTTGCAATTGTGAGTGGGTCAAGGATGGGGATACCATTGAGGTTCAACATCAAGGGTGCCTTTTTTGGGTCCTTCCCCATAACATCTTTGATATTTGACCAGAATTTCCTGCTGTCACCCCATGTGTTGGTAAGTTGGTCCCTGTGGTGATCGCTTTTTGCTTTATGGATTGCTTGAGTGCAGGAATTTCTTGCAGCTTTATAGGCTTGCCAATCCTGTGGCTTGCCAGATGATTTAGCACAGTACTAGAGGTGGGCCCTCAGTTTTATGCTGTTGATAAGAACAGGAGCAATCCAGGGATGTACAGTGCCATGCACCTTCATTTTCTTGAGGGGTGTGTACTTCAAAGGCGGCATTGAAAGTAGTGATAAAATGTTGAAGTGCTACATCAATGTCAGAAGAGGAGTCCAGTAGCGACCAGTCCTGACAACGCAGGTGTTATTTTAGGAGTTCCAGATGGCCACGTCTTAGCACTCTGTTGAATATAGTTAGAGGTGGTGGGGCATGGAATTTGTTGGTCCAATTGCAGGTGACAGGGGAGTGGTCACTGAGTGAGTCAGGGTGTACACTTACATTGGAGATACGATCAGGCCGATTGGAGATTATCCAGTCAAGGGTGGTGCTTGACCCAGTCTTATAGTTAATTCTAGTGGGAGAACTGACTAGTTGAGTAAGATGCAGAGCTGACAGTGCATCTTTTATGGGGCCAGTGGAAGTTGACAGCCAGTTTATGTTGAATTCACCAAGTATTATTGTCTCAGCGAAGTGGTTTTATGCTCGCAGGTAGCCCAAGACTTTATAAAGGCCCGTAGTAGGGTCAATGGGAGGTATGTAAACTGATAGGATTGTGATAGTCTTGTGGTGGGCCCCCAGCAGCACTTTAATCGCTAGTACCTGGGTGGGGCAACCAAGGTTGGCCACAGGCAGGACCAGACCATTTAGGGTGTCTTTTAGATAGATAACACAACCACCACCACCAAGCTTGATCGACCTGTCCAATCTGAAAGTAGTGTACCCTGGTATGGCAACCGCTGCAACCGGTATTTTGGGAGATAGCCATGTTTCCATGACAGAGAGTATATCAGGGTTATTTAGTGCACCCAGGCCTTAAGGAAGTCAATTTTACACAGGAGGCTACATATGTTAAGAGAAGTCAGGTGAAGAGTTCCCTGTTTGCGGTGATAGACATTAGGCATAAGGTGTGCTGATCTTGGGTTGGGGTGGATGTTGCTTGATAGCAGAAGTAGCAGGAGGGACAGCCTAAGGAGGTATTCTCTTATCTATTTGGACACATGTTTAGTAGTCATTCTGGAGCTCTGCTGTGATTTTGCAGTCACTTTTACGCCCAGGGAGTGGAAGATAATGGGACCCAGGATGATGATGATGCGGTGGGTGGGTGGGCAAGTAGAACCGGTAATCTCACTGTGGATAGATAAATAGGGGGGACCAAGGCCAATCTGAGATGGTAAAGTAATCCCCGGATGTCAAGCCTTTTGTGTAATGGAGGCTAAACCCAGGCGCTAGGTTGTGGAGTTGAGTCCTGTTAGATAGAGTGTTTCCAGTGAGACTGAGCAAGAAAAAGAGGAAAGAAAGGTGTTGCAGGGCAGCAGTGGTAGGTAGGAACACAGCAGCAAGCTAGATTTAGTAAGGGGGAGGATAGACAGCAGGGAATGTGCAGCACAGTAGAGGTTAGTTGGACCAGGCAGAGCTGAGAGACAACAGCACTAGGTGTCAGTGCAGGCAAATCTTCTTCCATACAGACTATTTTGAATGACAGGCATCCAATTAGGATGGAGTCTGAGAGGAGGGAGGTGCTTAAGCCTATTTAATAGTGGCCGGGTTTGGGGCTGGGGGGTGGGAAGAAAATATAGACAGCAGAAAGAGGAGGCAAGAGGAGCGCTCACTTTCTGATTGGTCCAAGTAGAACCGTACCTTCAGAGCTGGAGAACCAGGCAGCGGAACACTGGTGGTGGCTGAGAGTTTGCCATCTGTCCGGGGAGCTGCTTCTTGCACCACGGCAGCAGTTACAAGCTCTGTTCAGGGGCTGAAAGCTGAGGAGAGAGGAAACACAAGAGAGTTTAAGTAGAGCGCAAGTGAGGAGGGATAAGGCAGTGGGGGTAGAGATTAAGTGTTTAGCAAGACAAAAGGGAAGGGGCAAGGCACCCGAAAGTCTGAGCACAAGCACTTGTTTGAACAGTAAGCTTCATAATTTGCCCTCTAAAGAGCTGTTGCACTTGGTAAATTAACGAGTTGCAGGCATTTAACACAGTACGTGAGGAATCTAAGCAGGTACAAATTTAAGCATTGGGGGAAAAAGCGCCAAAGGATAGAGACAGAAACAGAGGTGGCACAGCCAATTAATGAGGAGGCCAGAGGAGCGCTTGCTTTCCAATTGGTCCAATCATGGAGAAATCATTCCTTCCTGGGAATGATGGCAGTGGGCTACCCAAATAGCCCCCACCATCACTCCTGGTATGCGCACTCCCAGGACTGCCAGCAAGACTGCCTGAGGAAAATGGACCCAAAGGGGAACCCTCCCTGACACTAATTTAGTACTAAAAGCTAGAACTAACCATATCTTACCTGTGCCAAGAGGTTCTTAAAAAAAATATATATATATATACATTTAAAGTCTCGATTGCAAGGCAAACAGTATATAACACTTGTGACATTTTAAACAATTAAATCACAGCATTTATATGTACAGATTGAGGTAGGCATTTGTCAAAGTACCCGTATTCCTATAATTATACCTCCCACCAAATTACCAAATGCTATTTAACTAAGATGCTGCCCAAACAACCCACACACTCACACATGCATACACTCACTAGACATACCTACGCAAAAGGCAAAACATTTAAATAAAAGATTAAACTTTTAAAATTTGGAATCAAGTTATTGCTGTTATTTAGTCATTAAGCTGTAAGGAACCAAAATGGCTTTATATCATCAGTTACTCAACCCTGCTCCGAGGAGCAGCTTCCTGGCACAGTTCCAAAGTCGAGTCCTTAAAGGAGTTTTTAAGTGGCAGGTCCACCACCAGGTGTGAAATAAAAGTCCAGATTTGGCTTGGTGGTAACATCTCCAAAGGAATCCTTGGCCACAATGTAATACTTGGTATGGGTTCCAGCCAGGTCCTGCACCATGGCAAAGTTCTTGAATAAAGTCAATCCGGGCAATGGTGTGGTGTGGCACATGGCCCGTGCCTTTTGGAACAATTGTTGAGAGGGACAACCTCCAGCTCTGGGGTGATGTTTCAGTCTTTCTAGTTGCTGTTTGAACACCCAGTCCTCTCTCATCTCCTCGATGATATTCCACATGCTCTCAGACACATAGGGATAGTCCAGAGATGGGTACTCGATATGCCGCCTCCTTCTCACCGATCTCTCTGTCTAGCTCCACTTGGGCAAATCTCATACACTTGTTCTTCGGGCCTAACCTGGTTGCAGCCAGGCCCCATTTCTGTAAATGATATTCAATGGGTCCCTGCAGTTTAACCCATCCATCCAGGTCTGGAGAATCCTTGCACAGACAGGCTGACGTGGGGTATGGTCTGCCAGAGTGACCACAGGGCAGTGGAAGGGCCAAGGAATGGCTTGAAAAATCTGGTTATCTGCAAATTGAAACCTCTGACCCAAATGCTTCTCCTCATCAAGGTCCTCCTCATCTGCTGGAATCTCCTCTCTCTCTATGGTCACACCTGAATCTGACCCAAGGTGCCCCAGCTTGATCACAGCTCTGGTCTTTATGGGCTCTGAGGCCTTCGATGCCACTGACAGGGCTGGTGGGCTGCCTCCAGACAGGGGCCTTGGTGGGGACCCCCTGGGCCCTGGGGGAATCACCCAGCTGACTTCTCAGACCCTGCCCCTTCCTCTGCTACAAGGATAGTCAACAGCCAGTGGCAGAGAGCAGGGCAGACAGCTATGCTCCTCGTCGCCCCCTGACTTCATGTCCACAGTGGCACCCTTCTCCTCCTCTGCCTCCACTCTTACATCAGG
This sequence comes from Neoceratodus forsteri, assembly GCA_016271365.2. Lineage (NCBI taxonomy): Eukaryota > Metazoa > Chordata > Ceratodontiformes > Ceratodontidae > Neoceratodus > Neoceratodus forsteri. Next base: position 331,047,305 of record JADMNL010000023.1, on the reverse strand, counting down.
GGAAAGGTCCCTGGGCTTCTCTACTCCTTCTGGGGCACTATCTCCAAGGGAAAGCTTCCCAAAACTCATCTCCACACTGCCCTGTTACCACAATGAAGGGGGCCCCTCTGAAATGCTTGGGGGGTATCCCCACTGAGAAACCGGCGGGGCACAGTCGAAGATACCCCCCGGGCTGGAACTGGAACAGATCCCACAGACCGGCAGTCACACAATGCCTTCCCCTCCCATACCCACATCATGTGCACTGTTCCCCTCCCATACCCACATCATGTGCACTGATCCTCTGCTTGTCCTTTCAGTCCTGCATTCCAAAGCCAGGTGAGCACCAAGGAAGGAATTATAGTCAACTGCTCCTCAAGGGGGGAAGCTTCCTCTTCCACTTTGAATCCCCTGCCTGCTATCCTCTGATGATATTCCATTCAACCACCCCAATTCTCCTTTTTGCATCTCAGACAGTACTCCAAACTAGCTTGCAGAGGGTCAAACAAATTATCTTACATTCTGGCTTTTCTGCTTGGTTTCAAATGGTTTCCTGTTAGCTCTCAGCACCTCCACTCCTTTCCAAATGCTGCTGCAAAATAGGGCTGAGCTCCAAGCTGCTTTTCCTCTCCCACAGCCTCCAGCTAATCATGGGAGCTGGAACATCATCACATGACAGTCATGCACAGCCAACACACCAGCAACACTTGCAGCCTAGCAGGGCCCCAGGCCTAAACCCCACGCCACCAATGGATTTTAAAGTGTGCCACATGGCCTAGCAGCTAGAGCGACCCACCAGCCCTCCGGTCTGGGGATTTAATTTATTTAGGGTGTGGAGGGAGCACAAAACATCCCAGACAAGCCACCACATGTAGCCACACCTTCCGCGTACATCTAGGGGCAATCACAATGGTCTGGGGGAGGAGGCCCATAGCATAGATACTCTTCTTTCAGCTTCCGAATAAATAAATAAATAAATAGGTAGAGCTTACCCAGGCAGATGCAGGCCCATTATCCCCCAACTTCTGTGGACCCAAAGCAGAATTCATTGGATGGCACTCACAGGAACCACCGGCACCCCCTGGACTTCAAAGGGAACGTTGGATCTTCTTGGGGAGATAAGGCTCATGGAAAGATTCTAAAACTGAGGAATAAGTTCATTAATGACCAGAACTGAATCAAACACTGAGACTAAAATTCTAAACTGAACCAAATTTATTCTCCTGGGCCCCCAAAGATTCAGAGGAGCCCAGGGGTCCCATTAGGTAAAAAATTCAGACATTCTTACAGCTCCATGGGGCTAACTTTCTACAAGTGTAAGACGTGGGAGATATCTTGAGAGCAGAACACAATAGACATGCAGAGTATTTTTAAGCTTAAAAATACAGCGATCAGCTACTTTCTAGACCAATGATTTTCCTCCAGAAGCATGAAGCTCCTTCACCCACTGGCACTGGTAAGTACCTCTCCTAATGAACTTCACTTTCTCTACCTGAGGCATCCAAAACCCTGTTCATCACTGGAGTGCTCACAGAAAACACCAAGCCACTCCCTTTCCATCAAGAAATGAGTAGCTTCTCTCACACCTGCCCCTAACCTTTCTTACCCCAGTGACACGGAAGGTGCAGCCTGCCAGTACCTCAGCTGCCACCCCTGCACCAAACACTCTTCTAGGCCTCCAATTCTGGCCTGCTTTCCACCAGGGTACTAGGGCTCCCAGTTCACAATTTCAGCCCATACCCTTACTGCTGCCTTCAACCTTCTTGATGCTGGATCTCCCTTATGGTGGTTCATTCCTTTGCCCACAGCAACAGAGCAGTCCCCAAAACCATTTCTCTCTGTGCTCAATTGGAGCTGCTAGAATGAGAGGGAATGCTCTAAGGCACTCTGCAGCCCCCCTGGCACATCCAGTGGCCTCAGGCCCTGTCTCTACAAACAGGCTCTATAAGGGTAAAGCTTCCCCCTGGCCCCATCTCTGGCCTGCCTGAGCTGCCCTGCCACCTGAGAAGGCAGAAGACTGCCCACACCAGTCCTCTCCTGCAGGGACTCTGCCACAGCCCCCACAGTCCTGATCACCCAGGCTCCTAACCTACCTCCATGAGCCTCCAGCCGCCCCCGAGGCCTTCTCACAGCCTACACCCCAGGGTGACCCAGAACCAAAAATGACCACACTGTGGCTACCTATGACCACCCATGGAAGGCACCCACCTGGGACCCGGTGCCTCAATGCTGCATTTAGTTGGCCTGCCTACTGGAGGGGGGGTGCTCCCCTTCACACTGCCATCAGGTGTTACCCGACGGCCTCTCTCCTTCAAAAGACCAAGAAACTTCTTGTCTACCTGCTTATATACTTCCCTAACAACTGCTCTGTGCTACCAGCAAGTGGCAACTAGCAGAAATTGCACTTCTCCAGAGCACCTTACAAAAAACTTAATACCCTGGAGGAGTGGGAGGGGGACCCTAAGGTGAGCATTAAGCACCTCTCGAATGAGTGGGGGCTTACATAAATAATGTACCTTTTTACAGTATCACAGCTGATGAGCTCTTCTTTCACCAAACTGGCCATAATGTATGTGCTAGAACCTTTAAATTGACTACAGCAGTCACTAGTCACTGAACCACTCAAGCAAATTTTCCACAGTAACATTAAAGTTCGAACTGTTAATAAGTGCAACTGGTTATTTAGAGTTCGAACAGTAAAGTTCAAACTGTGAATAACAAATCGAATGGTAATTACTTACCGAGGGATAGGAGACATGATTTTCAGTGATAAAACTGATATTTGCCATCTAGATATCTTGATTTTAAGACAAACATCCAATTAAGCATATCATTTAAGACAATCATCCAATTAGGCACATCTGCTTCCCTTCCCTGCCCTGCCCAGCAATTTTGAGCTCAGTGCCTTCTCTTTGGGACTTGAATTTTAATTTGAATACCTGTTTTCTGGATACTGTGCCTAATGTTAACTAAAAGTGTTTTGCCAGAATATTACTTTTTAGCTACCCTCAGATAGTGCCTCTTTTTCTGGGCTGTTTCTCCAAGGGGGCTTGCAAGTAGAAAAGTCAGCCAAAATTGTATGTTAAAAATAGTGCAGCTAATGTAATTTAACGTGTTTTGACTGAATTTATTCTGCAACCCTCTGATAGCGCCTTCTGCTCCATGGCTGCTGCTCAGTAGGGGCTTGCATTTTTCTGTGTAAAAGCCAGCCCAGTTTGTATATTTACTGTGTTAATACCTATTTTAATATTGACCAGAGAAAAATCCTGCTCTCTTGCTGATACACTGCTTCTCTAGCTGCACTGTCTTAAACTTTGTCCTTTCCTCTCTGCTATTTTTTGTTCCCTCTCCTTCCTAATTCATACTCTTCCTCCCTACCCAGGCTACCAACACTCTGTCTGGTCAGGCCTTTCCTTGGCGTCAAGGCTCAGACACCCCCTGCTAGACTCTCCATTGTTCTCTGTCTACCTACAATCTATGCTTTTACCCTGTCCCTCTCACCAGTTAACTTAATCAGCTGATTCTTTCAGCCAGTATAAATTAACTAAGTGGGGTTGCAAAACAAAACACTAGTGCTTTCCATAGTTTACATACCACCAGGAAAGCAAACAGCTGGGTTAGCACAGTTTATTGACAGCCAAAGGAAACTCAGTCAGAACTGGGAACAAATTGTGGTTGGAGATTTCATCACAAACTGGCTATCAAATGACACAGCCACCTCCAAAGATCAAATCTTGGGCCTCTACTTCACCCAAATGGTAACACAAGCCACAGGACAAAACTACAAAACAGGTATGAGCACACTCATTGATTGACTGCTCGCCAACTGCCCTGAGCACATCACTGAGGTGTCAGTCCTTTGAACTCCCTCAATTACCATTCCCCAATGATGTTCACCTGGTCAAACAAGTTAACTAAGCCTGCACTGCAACTCACAAAGAATCATTGTCTTAGAGAGGGTCAGTTGGAATCTTTGAAACAATACCTTAGGATGCTCGACTGGTCGGCAATAAATAAGGCCCAGGATGTAAACCAAGCTTTGGAATATTTCTGCTCCTGTTTCACTAGTGCTTGCAACATATTCACCCATATCAAAACCAAGAAAATTAAAGGAAGCTCAACTCCATGGCTCAGTGGTTCTCTCCTTGAGCTTGTGCACAATAGGGACAGTCTATGGCATAAAGCTAAAGCCACTGGAAAACTTACTGATCTCACATCCTACAAGACAAGAAACTAGTGTACAAAACTTATCAGAAAGGCCAAAGCAGTATACTACAAAGAACTACTAGGCAGTATATGGAATAATGGTAGGGACTTCTGGAGTGCAGTGAAATCCCTGACAGAAAGGAATCAAAATCTACACCAGTTACACTGCATGAGCCTAGAGACATCGCTAACGCTGTCAACTCAGCGTTCACAGACCTTAGCTTGGTACTACCAAGCAACTATCTAACCTCCCCTCTGCCTGAACAACCACCCAATCTAAGCCAGCCCGCCCAGACAGATAACACACCACCTTTCTATTTCAGACACATCAGCAGAACTGACACCATCAGGTGTGTCACAAGGGTACTGGGCAAGACAAGGATGGGAAGCGATCAAATAGACAAGATGCTAGCCCTTACACTGGAAGAGGTTTCCCTATTGCTTACAAAAATAGTTAACAAATTGCTATGCACTGGAGTCTTCCCTAACAAATGGAAATTGGCACTTGTGACCCCTGTATTCAAAAATGGCAACAGACCTAGTCTATCCAATTACAGTCCGATATCCATCATACCACCCCTATTGAAAGCACTAGAGAGGATCGTCTCGGACCAATTAACTGAATATCTTGATAAACACAATCTACTATGTCTGCAGCAACACGGTTTCCATAAAAAGCGTAGTACGCTAACCGCACTAGTTGACTACACTATTCTACTTCACAATACATTGGACATGGGAATGGCAGTGGGATCTATCTCTATAGATCTCACTAAGGCATTCAACACTGCCAATCACTGACTCCTCCTCAGCAACTTACTTGACACTGGACTTTCCACAGTCACGGTTGCATGGTTTGCAAGCTACCTCTCATGCAGAACACAATGCGTGAAGATATGCAGCCAACTCTCAAAAACAAAGGAAGACACTCTTGGAATACCCCAGGGATCCATACTTGGCCCGCTACTATTTAGCCTGTTCATAAACTCCCTTTCCTCTGCCTATCCAGCTCACATGGTACTCTACGCTGACGATGCTGTAATCTCTGTACCTGGCAAGGAACTGTCAAAAATCACCTCCGATCTCCAACTCAGCTTCCAAAGGCTAGAATCCTGGTTTGAGCAGAACAGGCTTCTGCTTAATTATAAAAAAACCTAAGGACATGTTATTCACTCTTCCCCTCAATAAGAAAAAAAATATGGACCTCTGACAATCAAGAGCCATAAAGGAGAAACAATCGAACAAGTATCCACCTTCAGGTATCTGGGAATACACATCGATGATACCCTGACTTTCAACTTGCATATCAAGCATGTCATAAAATCTGCAACCACCAAATTAGGAGTACTCTACCACCATAGGCAGGCAATGATACCAGAAGCTCTGAAACCTGTCACCTGCAGCTCTGTACTATCCACTATAGATTATGGGTTGGTGACATATGGGGCAGGCATGGAAACTGCTTTGAAGAGGATAAAACCCCTCCTTAACAAGGCCAGCAGGCTGATTCTTGAAGTGGACTACATAACCCATACATGCTCGCTTTACAAGGAAACTGGGTGGCTCCCATTCCTGCAAAGATTAAAATATCAGACCTGTCTATTAGGGAAGAAATCACTTCTTGGCCAAATGCCTGACTCCAACAGTGAGCTCTTTAAACCTTCTATGTCAACCAAGAACACCAGAAGAGTGGCTAAGGGAGTGCTACAGGTGCCTCAAATGCACACCACATTTGCCCAAAGATCCCTAGCATTCCATGACTCCAAGTTGCTAAATGACATCCCAGTGACCCTCCTAGAAATTAGCAAGCTAGGACCATTTAAAAAGGCTCTCTACTCCTGGCTCTCACTTGATAACAACTGTGACTGCTCACATCAACCCTAGGTCACTTCTGTAACTCATACTAGACTTCCCAGGCTACCCTATCCAGAATTTTACCTCCCCCCTCTTATATCACTCCTTCAACTCATCAATACTACAACCCACCCTAATTGGCTGCCACCACTGATACTCAATGTCTCCTCTGGTGGCGAATGACCCACTGCCCAACACTAGTTAGCATCTCTTGCCTCTGTAACTTAAATGCACTATATTTGCTTGTACTGTGATCCACATTACTTTAGTGCCGCTATTATTAGTATCAGCACTTAGAAACAGTAACCTGAAATGTTAACTTTGTTAATAGAATTCTCTGTACAGTTTGTTTTATATTCAACTGGTGTCCTTGTATGTATTGAGCACTGTTCTATCATGTAATCAAATGTACCTTATGTGTTTTTCATGTCTTATTTCCTGACTTGGAGTCTTTGAAAAAGATACTTTTTGGCTTAAAGGTTGTAATCTGAAACTTTCAATAAATAAATAAATACAGGTGTTGTGCTGTCCTTGCCATGGAGTAGTTGTGTACAACGCTAATTTGTAAATTGTTAGAAAAACAAGATGGCTGACAGGAGGAACAGTATTTTCTCTGAGTGGGACTAGTAAATTTACAGTTTGAACAGTAAATTTACAGTTCAAACTGTTTTGATTTACCTGTCTGTCTTGCAGCTATCACAAAAAACATTAATAAAAAATGGTAATATATTATTTCACCAAACCATCAAAAGGCACACCCTTGGCACACAACCCACCATCCCTAAAAATTTCAAAGAAAAATGCCATTCCATGTGGCCTGTAGATGACAGCAAGAGGAGCAAGATGGCCGCTTGAGTGGTTGACCTTTGTTTAACATTGAACAGCTCCAGATACTGAATGCTACTGTATTGTTTATTGAGCCACAAAAAATGCCTGCAAAAAGGAAAGACAGACAGAGTGCGTCATCTGAGGAATACATCTCGCCACGCATTCAGCCACTGGAGAAAGCCTATCAACCGCATACCAGCCCCGGAGGTTGGAGGGTGCCTGGCATTGATCCTGGGTCTCCAGTTCCTCAGGGCATCAGCTCCTTCACAGCTTCTCATCCATGATTTGCACAGGGGACCCCAGGGTTGTTAATGGAGAAAACATGAAAGTTTCCCAACACAGCAGACTCAGCAGCGGATGAGTTACAGAGTGTACAGAGTGTACAGAGGGAGCAGGAAATCTGCTCCGATTCTATGTTGGATTCAGAAAATAAATCTGGAATAGCAGTCAGAACAAAATTTGAGACTTGACAGGTGCCTTTTTCACAGAGTAAGCACACCATGGAGTCAATGGGGGACTCCATTGAAAAATATTGGAAGGAGTTCAGCTACTGGACTGCAAATTTGAAGCATTAAATCAGAAGGTGGATTTTATGCAGAAGGAAGTAAAGCAAAATAAAGAAAATATAAGCAACCTTCAAAAGCCAACTCAGGATATTTCTCAAAGTATTCAGAAAATCACTGACTAAGTGAAGGTGATCGAGTTATCTGGTGTAGGACTGGCAAAGGATAATTATAGCTTGAACAGGAAAGTTGAGATGTTAGAAAATCAAACAAGGTATCGGAATTTAAAAATTGTTGGTTTGCCTCTGAAGCTGGATGATGATTTTGACACCACTCGAGACCTGGTAAAGGACATTTTTGTTGCAGTTTATGAAGCACCCTCTAATAATCTTTCCTTTGAGATTAAGGCATTTAGAGTGCTTAAAAATGTGGAATTAAAAGCTCTGACATGGGACACTGAAAATAAAGTTACCATTTGTTCTCATTGGCCTTTGAATCTGATAGAGATCATATTTTGAAACTCTCTAGAATGAAAGAAACATTGCTGTATGAGGGGTACATATTTAATGTTTTTGCTGACTTTGCATACCCAACACAACAATGAAGGTGGAAGTTTTTGTCCTATAGACATGATGTTCTAGAGCTGGGAGCTCAATTTCAGTTACGTGCGCCAGCAAAGGTGTGAATTTGGTACAAAGAGAAAACCTTTATATTCTTCGAGACTGACCAATTGGCAGAATTTCTGAGGGGTCATAATAAGGAGTCTGAAAGGGGGTCTAAGTCTTCTAATACATCAGAATTGGAGATGTCTGCTGTTGAAGGTCCTGGAATGTAATTTCATCCAGTTTTGTGTTCCCTGAAGATTTGAACTTGTATAGTTGGCAAGGTTTCCTGCGTGAAGGAGTGAATATATAAGGAACATGTTAGAAATAAAAAGAGATGGTCTAATAAAGAAGTGATTGCCTCTGCTATGCTCTCTACTGCAGTCACTCAGACTTGAATTAGATGAATTGGTTGATTCCCCCCTTCCCCATTATGATATGAACTGGAGATATTCCTCTAAGAATGATTTTTCATTTTTTCATTTTGTTTTTGTTTTTTGGGGTTCTTAGTACATACATATTTATGTTTAAAATGGAAAATCATAATAAAGTGATAAAAAATCATTATAATTCAAAAAATGGTAATATATTATTTAACCAAATCATCAAAAGGCACACCCTTGGCACACAACCCATCATCCCTAAAAATTTCAAAGAAAAATTTCATTCCACGTTGCTTGTAGATGACAGCAAAAAATCCTGTATTAACCTATGGGAAAAACATGTTTTTTTTCTGTTTATTACCACTTTATATCTCAAAATCCATATATGATTCTGTCATGAAACTTTTCAAATCTCGAGACACTGGCAGAATGACAGTGCTTGCTAAATTTTGAGCTATTTCATTGACAAATGACAAAGTTATTAACGTGCAAAAATTGGGATTTAACATTGAAGTGCTATACCAACCCTAACTATAGGGGCACGACCGCGCCCCTATAAATACTTTGGCTTCTCTCAGAACACAATTATTCTCAGACTTTTTCCTTAATTACCCACTAATTTATTTTTCAGTATGTGTAGTGAACTACATTTCCCTTAATCCTTAATCCTTAAAGGTGGTGGTGGTGGGGGGGCAACAGGTGGCAGAGGAGGAACAAGGAACGTACTACAGAAATCACAAACCCAGCAGCAACAGCAACTCCATCAACAGCAACAAAAGCCACAACAACAGCAACATTACCAATGGAGGGAAGAAGATAATTAACATATATCGTCACATTTTTAACACCATCAAAAATGAAATTGTTAGATAAGGGACTCTCCTTTGTGCCTATGACTCCAATAAACAAATTTTAAACAATAAAGATCTGTATAGACTATGCAGGAATTTATCTTTTAAATCATTTTTCAATAAAAGAAAAATTAACTTCCCAGACTCCTCTCCACTACAGGATGAAGTTCCAGAAGTGGAACCGCCTAAAATATTACATCCCATTTTGACACGGTTCCATTTTACAACCGGCCCCAAGAGCTGCGGTTGAAACCTTCAGGACATTGTGTGAAAAAGATCTGCTGCAATTGTTTGAAAATCTGCCTGCCATAATGTTTAATAATCCGTTTCTATGTTTTCTATGTTTCTAACCACTGAAGAAAGAACTGCCTTGGATAATCTCCAGAAAAATAAATCAATCACTTTGAAGCTGACTGATAGGTAGGTGGTAGTGCTGTAATAATGGAAAGTGTGGACTATAATATAGAGGTCCTGAGACAACCTTCAACAGATCTTTTTATAAAAAATTAGATAACTGTCCCTCACAGGATTTCAAGTGGATTGTCACTGAAGTAATCACTATGGCTCACAGCAGAGGCTTCATTGACTTACAAATGAAAAATGTTTTGACATTCACACCACCCTATCAAGCTGACTTTTATATTCTGCCAAATGTACATAACTCATTAAATAACCTCCCCAGCAGACCCATCATAAGTGGCACTAGATCCCTTACAGAGCCTCTTTCTAAAATGGCTGATTACTACATTAGACTATTCATTTCCACACTGAGATCACATGTAAAAGACATTACATCTGTCTTGCAGTTACTCAGTGAGTTGGAATTAGAGGAGAACACTGACAACTCTTGACATAGAGGCATTGTATACCAACATCCCTCACAAGGGAGCACTGGATGCCATAGCCCATTTTCTCAATCAGAGGGACCAATTAGAGAATTCATCCACTGAGTTTTTGTTATAACTCTCGGAGTTTGTTCTCAAGTTCAGTCTATTTTATTTTTTGGATGTTAACTACCTCCTGGTAAAGGGGACAACCATGAGGGCTACATTTTCCCCCAGCGTGGCCAATATGTATGTCACCCTTTGGGAAATGGAGCACATCTATAATGCTACTCACAACCCATATTTTGATAAAGTGGGTCTTTGGAAAAGATACATAGATGATGTGATGGCTGTGTGGTGTGGAAAAGCAGCAGAAGAACTTATTACATACATCAATTCAACCAACCTCCACCTAAACTTTACTTGTAACTTTGAGCCAGACAAAATTAACTTCCTGTATCTGGAAATGTCAAGTGTGTGTGTGTGTGTGTGTGTGAGGTGTGTGTGGCCAAGTTGACACAAATATTTAATGTAAACCTACAGATAGGAATACCTTGCTCCTATTGTCCATCTGCCATCCATGCCACACGGTCATGAATACTGTATACCAAAAGGCCAATTCCTCCACCTCCAGAGAAACCATAGTGTTTGAAAGGGGAGCTGTTTTTCTAAGAAAAAGATTTCTTGAAAGGGGGTATTCACAACGTAATTTGGTACAAACTGAAGATTTTGCTAGAAATTGGAATAGGCAGGACCTACTGTTTAGGAAGAGAACCCCCTCAGAAAACCAAACCACAATACATTTTTTTCAATTCTATTTTATCTCTGTTGGTCTGGGGCATCTCTCAGAGGTGCCCTCTCGATACTGCCCTCTACTTCCCACCGAGCCCCTCCTCCTTGGTTCCCCCCACCAGGATTTCCTAGCCCCCCCAGATCACCCCCCCCAAGGAGGGCCCACCTCACCTACCTGGTGGCACTTCCTGGAATTAGAGGATCCGTCCTGTATGGGTGGTGCCTGTGACTGCTGGAGGAAGGGTCTGGCATTGTGGATGTGGGGCAAGATCCCTGGGCTCCCATTGCCTCCCCAGTCCTCCAGGGTTTTTACCATATGGTGTCCCTCCCTCATAGCATGGATGTGCAATGGCATATATGGCAATGACATGCCGACGCCTGCCAATGCTCCGCCCCCATGTCTGCAGGTGTCGCTTGTTCCAGCACTTCCCCTAGCTGCCACCAGGAGCCACACAGGAATGGCACTAACCCCAAATCCCTCCCCAGGAAGAGAAAGCAGTCCTCCAGATGCTCCATCCCTTCCCTCCTGTGCTGATCCTCGGTGGCCTGAGTCCACTCCCGAACCCAGTCCCTGGTGTGGCATGAGGTGTGGTGTCCAGCACCTCAACCTTGAGCACCATGGGATTGGCCCAAACCACAATATATTTTATTACCACTTTTTTACCCATTCAAAACATGTGGAAGAAATAATTAGACAACATTGGTTTGTCTTCATGGGAGATCAAGCTCTGGACCAGTATGTCAACTGATTCCCAAGAATGGCTTACTGTAGAGTTGATACTCTATGTGATAGTCTGGTCTTCAACAAACAGCAGAAAGAGGGTGGTATCAAAACGTGGCTACCCAACTACAGCAAAGGATTTTACACATGTAGGAGATGCAGCTACTGTGATGTCATTTCACATGGTAAGGATTTCATTAACCTCCAGAAAGCCAAACTGTGGTAATCAAGGATCTAATGACCTGTGGCATTAGTGAGGTGATCTATCTTGCCATGTGTAACTGTGGGGCCTACTATCTAGTCAAAACTATAAGAAAACCATGTGTGTGTGGGTGGGAGAATATTGCCGTACTCTTCAGAATAAGAACCTCAACTTTGCCAGAACAGTATATGTTCATTTAGCCAGAGGAGTAACAACCACAAATTCCTACTCAAAGGGATTATAAATGTACATACCACCCTAGGAGGGTGGAGACTTTGACAAAAAGGTGCTATTCAGGGAGACTTTTTGGACCAGGGACACTTGTTTACCGTGATTGATCAGACTGGGTGGGCCAAGCAGTCCTTATCTGCCATCAAATTCTATGATAAGAGGCAAACTCCATTTTGCAGATGGGAAAAACTGATATTGTCACTGGTGTCTGAAACATCTGAATCAGTTTTTACCAGTGTTCTATCCTTGTACTCTTTTGGTATTTGTATAAATATTCAGACTAAAAGAAGGCTAAGTTTTTATCAAATTAAATAAAGCAAAATAAAAAGAGTACAGGAAAAAAGTTATAGAAAAATACTATCTTTGAAGAGTTACTGATCTAATCTGGTAAAAAAACTGCAAATTCAGTGAAATGCTTTGTTTTTACCAGTGTATAGAAAGACCAAATTCTGGAATTTTACCACATTTTCCAGTAAAAACTGAAAATCAGTTGGCCAGGACTCAATTCAAGGTTTGACCTGGCACCTTTTTTTGAAACTTTAACCTGTTTTGCCTCCATTTGTGTAGTAATAACGCTTTTTGTCTATTTCATCTCTCCTCTCCAGTTCTCCTCCAGCTATATCCAACATTTGTTTGTGATGTGAGGTTCCTTATTACCTGCTAGAAGAAGGCCAGCAGCTTAAAAGGATACTTCTGATGCCTCTAATTGTCTAGTTTAGCAAGCATTCTACCAGCAGCTCTAACAAGTGACACTAGTGACCCTGAGCATGACCTTCTGGAAAGAGCAGCTATGTTAGCCTTACTTTTAATGTAGGCCTCCTGATGTGCTTTGTTTTAACTTTTTTTATTTAATGATTAGTATTTGACAATGTTTTCTGTCTTTGTGATCTGCATTTAGTATTACTGATACTAGGCAAACAACTTTACACTTAATGTGTATACAGCTTTGAGTACTGCCACTACTTAAGCCATCACTACCTGAGTGCCATTGCCTTTGAAAAAGCACTGTTTACAGAGTGTGAAATGCATCAGGTGAATGGGGTTCAAGTGGATCTTGAGTATTATGTTTTTGTTTCTGAGAAACTATAATAAAGAATTGTTCACCAGCCAGCAAGTCTTGAACTTACTTTTTCCAGTTTTGCTTCTGTCCAGATTTAGGAAGGATGAACCCAGAAAAAGACTCACAAGATCAGGCCTGTCTCAGCCTCCAGCTATCACACAGCAATAGCAGATCTGCTTTGTTTTATGTTTTTGCCAGACTTCCTTGAGATCCTGTTGAGGCCAGAAACTTATTTTTCCAGATTCAGTGTTTAACTGGCTAAGCAGGGCCGTCCATCAGTTTTTTTCCCTGTCCTGGTTTTTGACTGGCCCCTTGTTTCCTGACAGAAAATTAAGGAGGTCTCTAGTTTTAGTTCTATTCCATGAGATTTTAGATTTCTTTGTGGACATTCCAGACACCTGATGGTTGGCTGCCGGGGTCATAGGTTATCAAGACAGCTGCATCATTGTCCCTGGAGGAGCCTTGGCTCCAACACGTTTTAAATGTGTTTATTGCACCTCAAATTGAGTGCTGGCACCCATGGTTTGGTTGCAGCCTTTCAGGGTTGGTGTCCAGTTGCTCATGTGGTGTCAGTGGCACATTGTTTCTTTGTTGCAGTGGTTGGAGGGGTCAGCAGAGGGAGGAGTGCTGGGGATAATCCTCTTACAGCATGTGTTCTCTCTCTCTCTCTCTCTAGCAGAGCTCAGTTGCATGGTGTTTAAGAAGCCAAAGAATAAATAAATAAATAATGAGGTGTCCTTGATTGCCCCATCCCCAATAGCAGTACTGGTGGACTGGAGTGAAAGAAAGTGTGGGCATGGCCACTGAAGAGAGGGAACAGGAGGCCCCAAAGATTTCCTGTAGTCCGTCTCTCTTACTGCACCACGTGTAGTTGAGCAAGGGCTGCCATGGGTTTAGCAGCACAGAGGAGTGGTGGCAGTGGTATTCTTTGATTTTTTACAACCTTCTTTATTAAAGTTATACCATTATTTCCAGGACAGAGACTTACACACTTATATCCCGAGGCATCTCCCCGAGCCCACCTCCCCAAACTGGAAGTGGAAACTATGTACAACCCTCTAACTATATACATACACAGTTACATTTAAATGTCCCCGAACAAAATAAACCATTCATTAACTCAAATTTCCTTACATCCATCATGCAAGTTCGGATGCTAATTACTTCTGACCCTGAGTAACTGTGTCCCTAGGAAGAGAGAGAATCCCGACTTCCGACCAAGAAAAGGCCTACCCAATTTGTTAACCTCCAACCTAATGTGTGAGAGTTTTATAGAAGCAAATACGGAACTTCTCAGCAATTAAACACTAAGTCATGCACAGCGATGCACCCTTAAGGATTAGTCTTATGTTAACTACACCAAATACTACTCTTCAGACAGACAGATCCGGACCCGAGGACCTTTCCACTGCAATGAGTACACTGCCACCAAGGATCCCCATTTCATGTCAAATATCTTCTTTTTTCCTTCCACCCACATATGCTGCTTAAGTCTCTCCAAGATCTGCAGAAAGTCCCCCAGCCAATGATCGTAACTATAAGCATTATCATCTTTCCAATGCTTAAGAACAAAAGCTTTGACCACTGCTGATATGAGGGATACATGGCACTTAGCAAGGTTGGTTGGTATTCTACCCATGTCCCCAAGTATACATATTTCAGGGCAGATATACTCCGCATAATTTAATACCGGGTCCATTTCTGCTTTAATTTGGGCCCATAGTGGCTGAATCCGAGGGCAAGACCACAAAACATGTAGTAGATCTCCAGGATCCATGTCACATCGAACACCGATCTGTCTGTCTGAGTTTCCTAGAACACAATTTAGCAGGGTGTAGTAGATATTTGAACAAATAAAAATTGCATAGTAGTATACTTGTATAGGCTGGTATTTGTATATTTCACACTTCTATCAATCAATTCTCAGGGGGATAAAACCCTATCCCAATATATAATCCTATTTTCGGGGCCTTTACCGCCATAATCTAACAAGACCTTGTACACTTTAGACAAGGGGTGATGTGAAAGATCCAAATCCTTTAAGTACTCCCAAGTAAACACTTTACTTTCCCCCCTGTTGTACACTCTCGTATAAACTTTTGCATCAGCTTAGTAAACTGAATCTTTTTAAAAAAATCCCATTCCCGAGATGACGTAGGCAGGTGCACCCCATCTACATCCATACAGTCCGCCACTTTAGAATCCAATAGCAGTGACCTCCATTGCCCACTCAACACCCGATTCCCCACTCGAAAATTAGGGTTTCCTACCATCGGCTGCTCCTAGCCCTCTTTGTGCTCTCCTTGCCATGGGATAACCACTCCCTACCACGCTTTAACTGATTTATATATGGAGATTGCTTGCTAATACCCAGCAATGTCTCGGGTCTACATATAAAAGGGCATTTGGGAGAGCTTTAAGTCCTCCAGGACAAGCCTTTCAATTAGTAACCACGTTGGGATGTATGCCTCATTTTCCCTGTCTATAGCACGTCCCATATACCCAAGTTGCCCTGCAAGATAATATAACATCAGATCTGAAACCTTCATGCCTCCCTCCTGATGAGGGAGGCGAAACAACATGTTTTTTCCTAGCAGGTTTGGAGCTCCAAAGAAATTCCAGGATAATCCTTTGGATATTAGCAAACTTGCCTTGGGGATACAATAAGGAGAAAGACAGATCGGGTAAAGCAGTCGAGGCAGAAGGTTCATTTTGATTAGACCCATTCTGGTGAAATCTAGAGCTTCCTCCACCTTTCAATATCTTGCTTAATTTTGACTACGATACCGTCCACATTTTCCTCCACCCCAACTGCGGATCTGGCCAGAATCCATATCCGAGATATTTAATTTTGTCCGGAGCCAATTGAGCTGAAAATGATCGAAAATCCGCCCTATGAGTATGAACTGTGAGTGGGAGGACCTGAGTTTTAGACAAATTCAGTTTATAATTAGACACCCTTGAAAAGTTCTCAATAATTTCCAACGCCCTCTGAAAGCTTTCGGCTGGATTGGATAAATGCAGCAAAATATCATCGGCAAATACCGATAGTTTAAGCTCTAACCCCAGAACTTCAATCCCCTGTACTCCTGGATCCATCACTAAAAATCTCAACAAAGGCTCGAGGTAGATGTTAAATAAGATAGGTGACAAGGGACAGCCCTGTCTAGTCCCATTCTGGAGAGAAACCTCCATAGAGATAGCCATTACACAAAATTCGGGCTGTAGGGGCTTTGTACAAATTTCTAAGACCTACCAAAAGCTCTTTTGGAAATCCCATTCTCTCCATTGTGAGAAATAGAAATTGATGGGAGACCCGATCAAAAGCCTTCTCAGCATCCAACGCTGTTAAGGCCATAGCAGATTCAGAATCAGCTGCTCTCTCTAGGATATGATGGAGTTTCCTCAAAGCATCCTGGGCCCCCCTTCCCGGCATAAACCCGACTTGGTCTTGGCTAATCAATAAAGGAGCAACCTTCATGACCCTATTGACCAAAATTTTTGTGAGTATCTTCATATCTTGGTTCATTAAGGCTATGGGCCTATAACTACCTGGTAAATGCCTGGGTTTATGTGGTTTTGGAATCAACACAATATAAAGCTTGGTAGAGTGGGGATAGGAACCCCGTCACTCATAATATGCTACAAAAGTTCTTTCAATAAAGGGTATAATTGTCTCTGCATGAACTTTATAGAATTTGCTGGAAGGCCATCGGGCCCTGGTGCTTTCCCATTTGGCAGATCTTTGATGACCTCTAGTATTTCCAGATCTGATATTGGGGCAGCCAGGGCACGAGCCTGTTCTAGACTAAGTCTAGGTAGTGGTATCTGATCTAAGAACCCACTAATCTCTGTCGCTGACTTAGGGCCCCTGCCTGGTATATTTGCAGCATAAATAGCCCGCAGCGCTCCGCCAACTGCTGAGGCCCGATATCATCTGATCTCCAAACTGCACTGCCACAATCGTTCTTTCAGCCTCCCACTCCTTGATCCGATGAGCCAATAACCGACCTGGTATATCTCCCTGCAACAAATATTTAGCATTTAGCCTCTCCAGCCAACGGTCTGCCCTGTGATACCACATCCCTTTAAATTCCTCTTTCAGCTCTCTAAGCTCCCTGTCAATCTCCATAGAGGACCCTTCTAAAGGTGATAGGGACTTAATGGCCCCCATTATGAATTCCTCCCGAGCCCTGGTGAGCTTATTCCACCTAGCGGAATATTCCTGCGCCCATCCCGCATACAACACTTTGCATGCAGGCCAAGCCAAGTTCTTGTTCCTAAGGGTTGGGATTTGATCTTGAATAATTTCTTTAAGTTTACCCTCCATGCTAGTTACCAAATTGTCCATCATTAATAACCTATCATCTAGGCGCACCAGTCGGCTTGGGGTATATGATCCATCCTCCATACCATTTGTATCAGGGAATGATCAGAAAATGTTCTCTCATAAGTGTAAATCCTCGACCCCTTAGAACTTCCTATTGACCAAAAGAAGTCAATCCTAGAGTAAGTCTTGTGCACTCCTGAATAAAAAGTCATCTCATTCCCTCCCACTTTATAAATCCTATATGGGTCCACTAATGCTGTAGCTTCCAAAAATCTATATAATGTAAGCTGCGATGGGTTAGGCCCTTTATTAGAAGGAGGTTTTCTGTCGACCCTGTTGTCCGCACATGTGTTCCAATCTCCTGCCAAGACAAGCGAACCGTGTGGAAGTGCAGCCATATCCGCCTCTAATGAGGCGAAAAATTCTGTCTTAGCTGGTGTAGGCCCGTAAATAGAAGCACAAACCAATGGGTGCCCCAAAAATGAGCCTATCGTATATAACCCTCTACCATCCTCCCTGATTCGAGTGGACTCAATTGTGTAAGGACATCCTTTCCTGACTAATATCGCTACCCCACCCGAGGCTTTCGCATTTCCGATTCCTACTACTGTACCTACCCAACCTTTCCTAAGCAAATGCAATTCCTCAATCAATAAATGGGTTTCCTGAAGCACAGCAACATGTATCCCCATCTGACCAATATATCTAAGTACAACCAGCCTTTTCTTCCTACCTCGAAGACCTTTCACATTCCAAGATAAAATTTTAAGTAATCCCATCTACTACATCTTCACCCTTAACCCTCTCACCCATATTCTCTGCTTTTCTTAAGTTCCCAGTCATGGATTCTCTCTCTTTCCTCCCCCCCAGAAAACTCCCCTTAAAACTACCCCCG
This sequence comes from Neoceratodus forsteri, assembly GCA_016271365.2. Taxonomy (NCBI): domain Eukaryota; kingdom Metazoa; phylum Chordata; order Ceratodontiformes; family Ceratodontidae; genus Neoceratodus; species Neoceratodus forsteri. The sequence continues at coordinate 331,029,044 of JADMNL010000023.1, read as the reverse complement.
ATCCTCCGATCGCCCTCCCTAATCTGCCCGAGACGTGTGTGAGTCAGCTCCTGAGATGCCTCCATTCGCCTCCCAAGTCCCCATATTACCCCACAAGAACTTTTACTCCCCCCTAATCTCCTAGTCAATCCCCCTTTCCATTAACATTTTAAGGGGAGGAAATCCAGTGCCCGATAGCTTACAACTCTCCCATTAAAGTTATCTGCTGCAACAGGTTAGCCAACATTACAAATCCCCCATACAGGGGGAAAGAACGACGAAAGAGAAGAAGAAAAAAAAAGGGTGAGGGGGGAGGAGGGGAGGGAAGGAAAGAGGGAAGGTCCAGAAAGGAAAAAGAGAGAAAAAAAAAAAGGGGGGGAGGAAACCCCCAACAACATAAAATTCTTCTCAGCAATATCACATGTCCACAATGTTATTTAAGTTCTGTTTCTCGTCGCCTTGTTGATAGTTTCCCAGTCCATTCTTCTCCTTCAAGTCCCCGATTTAAACAAGTCTGGCAGTTCCACTCTGAGGATCTCGAGGGCTTCCTCAGCAGTGAGGTACCTTCTATCCCCATTTGCTAGTTTTACCACCAAGGTAGCTGGGTATTGAAGCCTGAATTTCAGTCCTGCCATATACAACTTTTTTTTAATGTCACTGTACACTTTCTGCTTCTCTCTCACGGGGGACCAAATCCTGAAACAACCAGAGGGCCCCTTGCCAATACAAATTTCTATTAGCTTTAGCCTTATTCAAAATATGGATTTCTCTTATAGTTCAGTCGCATATTATATACTCAGGACAGCTCCAGTGGAGGGTCTCCCTCAACACACAGTGAGCCCTCTCAAGAATATGCATCGCCAAATGGAGTAGGCCCAAATAGCCTCATCAGAACTCCTGCATGAAGACCACGCAATCTGTGCCTCTGATCTCTCAGGAAGCCCTGCCAATATCAGGTTGTTCCTCCGGCTCCTCGCTTCCTGGTCTTCCAGCCGGCTTTCCAATTTTTTCACCTGCCTTTTCAAACTGACCACTTCCTGGTCCATAATGCCAGCCTTTCTTTCTTGTGATGCCATCCTGCTTCCACATCTCCAACTCGCTGCGTGAAGTACCTGCAAGGCTGGTTTCAGGACTGTAAAGTCAGCGACCAGACCTTTGAGCAGCTGCTTAATTTCTGTGATGTCCTCGGCTGTTGAGTGTTCTTCCTGGCCCTCCCCCTTCCAGTCCTCCGAAGCCTCCGAGTCCTGGTGAATGGGGCTTAGGCCGCTTGGTCGCTGGGGTTCTGGCAGCCAGAGGCTCGAGGCTTCCCTGCTCCATCTCGGCCTCACCTGCTACCCACTGCTCAGGTGGCGCGGTTTTAGCTCCCTCCACCACGCGGCAACCAAACCGATCCTCCGAATACAGCAGCTTCAATTCGGGTGCCCCTTCAAAAGTTTCTGGCTGTGTGGGGAATCTAGGCGAGTGCAATTTAAGCTAATTTTGTAGCGGGGCTCGGGAGCGCTGTCAGAGATGTCTACTCCATTGCCTGCTCACCACGTGACCTCGGCAGTGGTATTCTTTGATAATCACGCATCACGAATAGTGCGGGTCATTATAGCGTGTACTTAATAGGGCCGAAAAGAGTAGCGATACAACATTACTGCAGATATCAATAATAGCTCAGTTACTATTGCGTTTGGGTCTTTTATGGTGTATTGTTGTCATGGCATTATCAGACATAGTCTATCGTACTAGTGGCCTTGATGGAAGAGGAAGCCTAGATATCACAGCAGTCACAGAAACATGGTACACAGAGAACCATGATTGGGATGTCAACATACCAGAGTACACAATCTACAGGAGGGACAGGGAGGGTAGAAGAGGAGGAGGAGTAGCTATCTACGTAAGGGAAGGAATCAAAGCAACAGAACTAAAGGGTAAACAGGGAGGAGAGGAGGCACTGTGGGTCACCATGGAGACAGGAAATGGCACCACAATCCGCACGGGGGTTGTATTCAGACTCCCATCTCAGGGGGAGGAAATGGACAAGGAAATGACAAAAGGCATCCTTAAGATGGCAGAAAAAGGGGAGATATTGTTGATGGGGACCTGAATATGCCAGATGTTTCCTGGAGCAACTTTGCTGCAGCCACATCTAAGAGCAGGGTCATTCTTGATGCCCTACTGGGGGCATGCCTCAGGCCCTTAGTGTTAGAACCCACTTGGAAGGGAGCAATCTTAGACCAGGTGCTCTCAAATGGGCACAGAGAGAGGATCTCAGATTTAGAAGTGGGTAGCCATCTGGGAACAAGTGACCACCAAACAGTGTGGTTCACGATAAACACAGCCATAGCATCAAGGCATACAAATGTGATGGTACTGGATTTTAGGAGGGCTGACTTTGTCAACATGGGAGAGTGCCTCAGAAAAGCACTAGCAAACAGCAAGAAGAAGGGGTGGAGGAACAATGGGGAAACATCAAAACTGCCATCACAGAGGCAACAAGCCTTTGTGTGAAACAAATAAACAAATCAAAATGAAGGCAAAAAACACTATGGTTTTCAAAAGAGGTGATGGGGAAGGTTAGGGAGAAAAAGATAGCATTCAGGAAGTATAAGGAAACACAGAAGGAGCAGGGCAGAGAACTGTACCAGTTAAAGCAGAAGGAAGCAGGGAAGGCAGTCAGAATAGCAAAGGCCCAAACAGAGGGAAGGATAGCCAACTCATTTAAGAAGGGATATAAAACCTTGTATATGTACATTAGGGTGCAAAGAAAGACCAAGGGAGGGATAGTGAGGCTTAATAAAGGAGAGGGTGACAGTAAAAAAGCAGGGATACTGAATGAATCCTTCTGCTCAGTATTCACAAAAGAAGAGGAAGGGGAGGTACCTAATCCAATCAATAGAAGCACTCTGGATAGGGGGGTTGATACCAGTCCATTCACAGAAGAAAGGGTTAACTTCTGAAACTGAAGGTGGATAAAGCAATGGGACCTGATGGGATTCACCCCAGAATTCTAAAAGAACTAATGGGAAAACTAGTGACACCACTGACTACCCTTTTTAACAAATTATGGAAGGATGGTGTGGTACTTGAGGAGTAGAGGAGGGCGGATGTGATCCCCCTTCACAAAAATTAGAGCAAAGCATAGACAGGACACTACAGACCTGTTAGTTTGATCTCAGTGGTAGGAAAAATAATGGAATCACTTCTGAAAGAAAGAATTGTTAAGTACCTAGAGGCCAGTGGGGCACAGGACCCGAGGTAGCATGGATTCGCAGTGGAAAGGTCATGTCAGAGGGATCTAATAGAGTTCTTTGACTGGGTGACCAAAGTAGTAGACCAGGGAGGGGCTGTGGACATGGCCTACCTAGACATTAGCAAGGCATTTGACACAGTCCCACACAAAAGATTAATAAACAAGTTAGCCAGCCTGGGAGTGGGTCTCAGGGTGGTAGCCTGGGTAAAAAATTGGCTGGACAACAGTACACAGAGGGTAGTAAACGGAGTCCACTCTGAAGAAAGGGGTTCACTAGTGGGGTACCGCAGGGTTTAGTACTGGGACCGGTCCTTTTTAATGTCTTTCTAAGTGACATTGCAGAGGGACTGGAAGGAAAAGTATGCCTTTTTGCAGATGACACAAAGATCTGCAACATGGTTGATACACAAGAGGGGTGGAAAGGATAAGGGACTTGGCAAGGTTTGAAGAATGGTCAAAAGTATGGCAGCTTAAATTCAATGCAAAGAAGTGCAAAATAATGCACATGGGAAATAAACACCCAGGGGAAGAGTACACAATGGGGGGGGGAGGTACTAACAACAACAAAAATGGAAAGGGACCTGGGGTAGTCATATCAGATGACCTAAAGATAAGCAAGCAATGTGAGAAGGCAGTAAGGAGGGCTGGGGGATACTGGGATGAATAGGGAGAGGCATCACCAGTAGAAAACAGGAAGTTGTAATCCCTCTGTAGAGGCAGATGGTGAGACCCCATCTGGAGTGCTGCGTGTAGTCTTGGAGACCCCATCTTCACAAGAACATAGACAGGATGGAGGCAGTCCAGAGGAGGGCAACTAAAATGGTGCAGGGTCTGCACCGGAAGCCATACGAAGAGAGACTAAAGGAGCTTAACATGTATACCCTCGAGGAAAGAAGGGAGAGGGGGACATGATACAGACTTTCAAGTACCTCAAGGGAATCAAGAAAATCCAAGAGGGTAGCATCTTTCAGAAAAAGAAATGTGCAAGAACAAGAGGACACAATTTGAAGACAGAGGGGGACAGCTCAGGGGCAACATGAGGAAGTATTTTTTTCATGGAGAGGGTGGTGGACGCATGGAATGGCCTTCTTGAGGAGGTCATGGGGTTAAAAATAGTGGGGGAATTCAAGAATACATGGGACAGACATAAGGCAGTTCTGGTAGGGGTTAGGAAGAAGTAGGCTGTTGGTTAACTAGGATCTGCAGCTTATCCAAAAGGTAGGGAACTGAGCAGACTGGGTGGCCCAAGTAGTCCTTATCTGCCATCAAAGTCTATGTTTCTATAGTCATGAGTGATTTGTTTTTGATTTTAGACACAGTGGAATTTTGAACAGGTGGCATTACATGGTGTATACTTGATCTGATACATGTATTTTATACATATTCTTTTCATATTCTCACCATACTAGGCCTCTCCTAGTCTGCATGTAAGCGATTAACAGTGTGGTTCATTGAGAAGACAAACCCAGTGCTTGCCCCTGATCAAAACTAAGCTGCAGGTGGATTATGCAGCGTAATCCTTCTTTCCCTTCACCACTCGCCCGTACACCACATGAGTCTGCCTCAGGTGAGTAGGCTTAGTGAGGCTGACTATGTGGATTTACTCAAACATGTTAGGGTGACAGGGACAGGTGCTAAATGTCCACTGCAAATATCCCTCCTATCTATAAAAAGTGGCAATGCACAGGAGGATGCACAGGAGGGAGCATAACAGGAGCCAGTATCACACTTAATCTGACTCAGTTCTTCTGTGAAACTGTGTCTTTCGAGATCCATCTGGTACATGCGACAGCATATTGTCTGCGGGGATGGGGGGGCACTGATTTAAGTGTGTCTGCTGTTTTTATTCAATTCTCAGTCTATAAATGGACAAACTGTCTCTAGCATTGCCAAAACAGTGAAAGCAAGTCAGTGTTCAGTCTGTTAAGTCATGGCTGCTACTCCACAAACTCTGTCCAAACAATGTCTTGATTAATTTCATATCTCTTATCTGGTTCAGTGTCAATTTAGCTTGCACAGTGCTATTTCGTGCAAGCACTAACAAATAATACCACTAATGTGGCAAAGCGCTACAATGTACATGCTATATAACTTGCGCTTTAGTGGTCATGCTAAATTAACATTGAACCGGTCACAGCACAGTGTAGTGCAGGTATTTCCCAAGGAGGGGGTTAAACTGTTGACCCTAATCATGATTTGTCATCCCTGAAATTCACAAGTTCTATCCAGTGTGCATATCTGAAAGACAAAAAGGTGCAATAAACAATACAAACAGTTCTACATAGATAAATTGTTCCTAGTTAAACAATTTACAGAGCCCATAGACACATAAATCAGCAGGTTTGGGATTAACAACACTTCAAGAGATATTTCTATACAGACAGTTGGTTCCTATCTGACCAAACATCCCCAGTACTCTACATCCCAGTAACACCACTCAGTGTTATTGAAAAAAACATGTGGCATGATATCAATTCTATGATGCACTATATAAAGAGGTAGGCCAGTGTAGGCACCAGAGGTGTTATAATTGAGCTTAACAATGGTTTCAAAGGTCTTTCTGAACATCATAATGGGACTTCCTCTGGTTTCTTGGCAATTGGGCTTGCAATTCCTTCCTCGTCAATCAACGATTGAGGTTTCTTAGAATGGGCTGATTCCATTATAACATTTGTCTCTTAATCTGGTTCTCCATAATCTTCCATATTCAACACAGGTTTGTGTTCAGGTTCAAAGGCTGGGGTAGCTGGCATAACTGGAGGTTCAGAAGATTATGAATTTTGATTTAATGGTGTGTTAGTTGCTGTTAACCAATCATCAGGAGTGTTCAACAGACAGTAAATGTCCACAGTGGAATAATAATGTAAAGATCATCCTGCTCATCAGATAAATCTATTGCATATCATGCCGGGTGCAGAATGACAGATCTTTTGTTTAGGCTTGTGGAAGACTCTGGTCTCTATTCCCTAGAGCAGTACTGTGTCATTGTTCAAATTTGGCACATCCAATTTACCAGTGGGGAGTAAATTGTTACAGTGTAAAGTTTTACTTCCAAAACGGTCCCCCTCTGGGTGAACCCAACACACTGGAAGGTCAACAAGTTTCTCTGTGACAACATAGAAGATTTTGCATCAATAATCTGCATTTCTGTTCTTTCCTGGTAGCCCAAAGATCTGGATCAAGAGTTAGTCCCCAGGGAGAAACTCTTGACCTCTGACATGTTTGTCATATCTAGTTTTGTTTGCCAAGATCCTCCTTGTAGACAGTTCTGCAGCCAACCTGTAGGCATCATCCAGTTGCTGTTTCAGTCTCTGAATGTACTGAAGTATGTCTCTAAACTATTTCTACTAGGTGACACTGTAAATGCAATGTCCACTGGGAGCCTGGCTTCCTGCCCAAACACTTACAGGTACAGAGACTGTCCTGTGGCATCACTGTGAATTAATTGCAAGCACGTTGAACATGGTCACTTGCTGATTCCAATTTGATTTCTGCAGAGGGTCCAAATGAGCCCAACATATCCAATAAGGCTCTGGCACAAACTGGTTCTCTCCTAAGAACTCAGCTACTACTGTTACCAGTTTTCTCAGCCTTTCAGATGCCTGCAAGGGTGCCTGGATATGCTGCCATCGCTCAGCGTTATCCTCACTCGAGGTATCCTCTAAGTCTGAATCCCACCAGAGCCACTACCCACACAGTATAATTGTCTTTATCAGAGGACAAATTACCCACACATTCTACCACAGCTGAGAACAATTCACTTTAAATATTTTTATTTGATTTTATTTGTATTTTATTGAAGTCTCAGAGGCACGTTCACAAAGGCTCCACGTCAAGGATAGAGAGAACAATAGTTGAACATGGTACAGGGCAACACAAGTGTACAGGTTACGAAAAAATGCATAATTCAAATAGATTACATACAGTATTCAGTAAGTGCATAGTAAGTGTTGCTAGGTTACATATATTACAGTGTTAACCTATTCTACCCATGGTATTTTGCAGTCAGAGAGGAAGACCTTTGTCAGAAACATCCAAGGCAGGGGAGACACTGAGATAGAGAGCAGGTTAGAATAAAGGAGATTTCTAAAGTTAGGGGAGGGAGAAGGTAAGTAATGTAAAGATATGGGGGATTGTCAGGGGGTAAAGGAAAGGTAGGGTAGAAGGGTACTAGAGTAAATAAGTAAAAAGTGACAGCAGTAGGAGAAGGAGGGAAAGATATAGTCGAAGTTAGGTCGGGCACTCACAGCTACTGCCGTTCATTAGATGTTGCCACAGTTTGGCTTTGAAAGGCCCAGTTTTGATGTCTGATTGGAGGTCAGGTGGAAGGTTATTAAGCCAGGTAGGTGCCCTATACATAAAGGAGTGCTGTGCCTGTGTAGTATGGCTGAAGGGGACCTGAAAGGTGGGGCTGGCCATGCTTCTGGTACGATGGTGGGTATCTGACCTGTTGAGGAGCTGCAACAACTTTGGTGTGGCTAGACCTAGGCTGATTTTCTTCACTAAGAGGCAGGTATGGTAGGAGCTTCTGCCCTGAAGATTCAACCAGTTTGCGTGGTATAGAGGTCACAGGTGTGGGTGTTAAGGTGGGAGCCAGTGACTAGGCTGCAGGCCTTGTTAAGGGCAACAGTTAACCTCTTGAGGCTAGTATTGGTGTCAGAGCCATATACTATTAACCCAAAGTCAACAATTGATAGGATGGAGCTAATAATGGAAAGATGGGTATCTAGTGTTATGCCAAGATATATGAAGCTGCAGACTTGTTTGAGGGGTGTGTGAAGGTTGTTAGTAATACATAGTTGGGTATTTTTATGCTTGTTGTAAGGGCTGGTGAAGAGCATCACTTTCATTTTTTTATAGTTCAAAATTAATTTCTGATGAGAGAACCAGGACTCAACTTCAGTGAAACTTAGACTGCTGACGAGAGGTGGAGGATCAGGCTGGCTGGTGAAGAGCAGAGCATCATCTGCATAAAAAAGAAGGTTGGTAGGGCAGATTAGAGGGAGGGTATTAAGGTAGAGGCTGAATAGGAGAGGACCCAGTATTGAGCCTTGGGGAACACCAGACCGTACTGGGCGGCTGACTGAGAGAGTGTCCAGTATTTTCACTCTTTGGGTTTTGCCCTCCAGGTAACTTTTAAACCATTCAGTGACATTGTGAGAGATCCCAAGGGTAGATAAGAACCTGAGTAGTAAGATGTGGCTAACAATATCGAACGCCTTGGTGAGGCCAATGTAGACTGACCACACAAGGTGTCCATGATCTAGAGACTTATGGATTAAATCTGTGTATTCTGGTAGGGGAGTGGTGGTGCTGTGGCCCTTTCTGAAGCTGTGGTGTTGAGCACATTATATATTGTAGGTGGCAAGGTAGTTAGTAAGCTGATCAGCAACAATGCGCTCTAATGCTTTAGAGAGGGGAGGCAGAATGGAGATTAGATGATAGTTTGAGTGTGTGGCCCTGTCATCACTCTTGTGCACAGGTGTCACAACAGCCACTTTCCACATCAATGGGAATTGGCCAAGACAGAGGGATTGGTTGAGTATTTTGGTGAGGGGTGTCAGGACAGAGTCAAGGGTGAGGTGGAGCATTTTAAGATCTTGGGTGTCACCACTAAATCTAGATTTGCTGAGGGCACATAGTAAGTATTTTTTAGTTGCCTTGGTAGTTATTGCCTTGAAGTAGAATGGAGGTGTATTAGGGGGCATATTCACTTTGATGTCCTTGAGCTGACAAGGAGAATCATCAAAGAATTTGGGAGGGAGAACACCACTCAGGTCAGTGAAAGCAGTATTAAAAATATTTGCTGTTTCTTTAGGGTCCTGAGTGGTCACACCATTAAAATTGAGCACTGTGGGAGGGGATGTATTGGGTTTGCCAGTGAGATTTTTTATGGTCTCCCAGAATTTTTTGCTATTATCCCAGGAGTTGGAGAATTGGTCTTGGAAGTGGGTGATTTGGGCAGGCATTTCTGGCCTCTTTGTAGCACTGCCAATCACTTGTTTTTTTTTTTTTGTGGTGCATGCTACGTGCAAGAGGTGGTCCAATGAAGCCATGAGGCTTAAGAGGGGTGCAGTAATCCAAGGGTTGCTGGTAGATTTACAAATCATTTTTTTTAAGGGAGCAAATTTAATGCATGCTCTGTTGAAAATGGAGATGAAGTGCTTTAGTGTTAGGTCAACACTTGGTGCAGCGTCAATTAGTGATCAGTCACACTAATACAGGTATTCTTGAAATTGTTCAAGTACTCCTCGATTTAATACATGCTGGTAGGACAGTTTCTTATGGTGTCTAGGATATTGGCATGACCACTGGCACATAAAAGGGGAGTGGTTGCCGAGGGAGCCGGGCAGGACCTCAGTGTCTGTAATTCTTTCTTGGTGGTTTGTGAGAATAAGGTATAAAAGGGTGTGGGTGTCAGTTCTATAGTTTAGTCTAGTGGAGGATTGGACCATTTGAGTAAGACCAACAGCTGCAGTGGCATCCTTGAAGGGGCCAGCCTCAGGTGCTTGCCAGTTGATGTTAAAATTTCCAAGTGCGATAATCTCTGAGCTATTGGGTAATTTGGAGATGTTTTCAATGATAGTATCAAAGCGGAACCTATATCTTTAGGTGGAATATAGACTGACAGGACAGTAAGTGACTTCCCTTTATGCCCCAGGGTTATTTTGATGGCAACAGCCTGGGCACCATTACCAGTGGACAACATTGAGAGAGCATGACCCTGGAGGGTATCCGAGAGGTAGTCTGCACAGTCCCCACCTCTTTTTCCAACCCGATGTGCACTGAAAAGAATGTAACCTGCAAGGGAAGCAATGGAGTCAGGTGTTTTAGGGGAGAGCCAGGTTTCAGCGATGGCTAGAATGTCAGGCTTGTGCTATTGAACCCAACCTTGCAACTGATCTAGCTTTGGAAGTAGACTGCGAACGTTGAGGAAAGCTATCTTAAGATTGCTAGAGTTAGTTTGTTGAACATGTGATCGCTGCAGGGGGCCGGGGTTGGGGTGCACATTCCCCGAGAGCAGTAGGAGTAGGAAGTCATGTCTGATAAGCATGAGCTTAACCAGCTTAGGTTTGGGAATTATATGATGTTCTGGAGCTGATTTAGCTGGCATGGGCCTTGGGATTGAAGTAAGGTGCGACACTAGAAAGAGAGTAGTGGGAGGACCAGGGTGCATATTGCCATAGTGAGGCACATAGGCAGCAGAAAGGTGGGTTGCACTAACACTCTTGGTGCATGAGGGCAGTATTATGTCTAACAGCATAGAATCGGGGAGGGTAGATGTGGCGGCATATTGTACTGGCCAGCTGGGGATAGTTATTACCAACAGGGAGACAAATGTAAGAGGGTACATAGTGAGCCACACCATTTACCAGAAGTCTGACCAAGGGAGTTAGTAAAATGTTAGCATTCAACTTGAAATTGTGGGGAAGGGGGCTAGGAAGTTGAGCTGTCCATGGCAGATCAGTCGGATCCACTAATATAGAGTCTGTACTTAAGGGAGAATGGGGGAGGGTTAAGTAGGAATGGGGGACAGGACTAATGGCAGGCAAAAGTTGAGAATAAGATGGATAACTACCCATCTTACTTTGGGTTGGCCAGGTAGTGCAGAGGTAGGGTGCTTGCCTTTGGTGGAGAGGGTTGAAGGTTCAATACCATGAAGCGGCAGAAGTTGGAAAATAACACGGGAACCTTAGGAGTCTAGAGGGTGGACTGAGAAGATTTGTGGATTGAAAGGAAGGTGAGGGGCTGGGTGGAACAGGGATGGATGTGATAGGGAGAGCTCACTAGTGACTCCTAGTGATCTCCAGGTATAACCGTCTAATGGAAAAATGGGGACTTAGAAAAAGTAAGGTCACATGACTATTAGGACCAATACATTTAGGGTTGGACTAGGACGGGAGGGGCAGTCGATGCACTTGCTCATCAATGGGCTACATCAGTCCACAAACCACAGTGGGTCCATTTCTCTGTGCTCCACAGTACATGGGAACCTTGCTGTCATGTTCGGCTCCGTAGGGGAGCTGAGGGTAGTTTGCAGGAGAGCCTGGAAAGAAAGGATAAATATTCCTAGTTAGTTAGGGGAGTGCACTTGGGAACAAAGGAATAGGACAGCTGAGGCAGGAAAGATTGGAGGAAGAATGGAGGAGGGGAGAGAAATACTGCATTTGCACAGCCCAGGATACCGAGGAAGGAGTGCTCAGGTAAATTTGAATTCAGTCCTTGTGCATAAAAACAAAAACATTGGCTTTGTACAGTTGCTAAATTTAAACAAACTTGCTTCAGTAAAAGATCTTAGCTGACTATGTGGTGCCTCTGGAAAAACAGTAACAATTTGGAGCAACTAACAAGGGCTTCAGTGCATGTGAAGCTAACAAACTGCCACATTAAACACACTGGGTCCGATTCTCAAACACTGCACCAAGAAGCAAGGTGTGTGCGCCAAGCAGCAGGACACAAGCAGCAAGCTGCACCAAGACACAAGCAAGACGGGATTCACAAACACACCATGCGTGAAGTGAAAGACCTGCTGCATCAAGTACCCCGTGTGCCAGCACAGTGCCAGAAGGCAGCTAGCGCCATGACGCAAGGTGTGTTGCAACAGGGGTAAGACATGTAGGACACAGGAGTGCAATTCACAAAGGAGCACCTAACAGCAGATACCAAACACCTGCTACATCACACAGAGCTGATCCAAGGGGACTTAGAAAAAGGAAGGAAAGGGGCAGGGCAGTGATACAGGACTGAGACACAGGACTGCAGCAGGACAGAGATGGACAACTGCCAGGAGGATGTTAGCACCACAGGCCCTACTGGCCACACAGCTGGCCAGGCAATGCCATAGGCGACATGCCCACCGGGTGGTGCTAGACAGCAGGTGCACAGACAGCAGCAACGCAGACACCAGCAACATGCCAGGTATGTGTACCGGCCACACACGGACCTGAGTGAGGAGCAGTACATCACACGATATTGACTTGGCAAGGCAGCCATAGCAGAGCTATACTAGCAACTTGATGCCAACCTCAGAAGCAGGACCCGGAGAGGCCATGCCATACCAATAGAGGTGAAGGTATGTGCAGCCCTATGGGTACTGGCCACTGGCGGTTTCCAGACACCAAGTGGTGGCACCACGGGCATCTCACAGCCCTCCATATCACGGTGCCTGATGGCAGTCATGGATGCCCTCATACACAGGTCACACCAATACATCCACTAACCCACAGATGCCCAGGAGCAACTGGCAATCAAGCAGGGCTTCTACAGTATGGCAGGGTTCCCATGTGTGCTTGGTGCAGTAGACTGCACACACATTGCCATAAGGGCACCACCGGATGAACCAGAGACCTATGTCAACCGGAAGGGCTACCATTCCATGAATGTACAGGTCATCTGTGACAGCAGGTGTAGGATCCTCAACGTTGTGGCACAGTATCCAGGGTCCACACATGATGGGCACATCATCAGGAACTGCAGAGTGTGTGAGGCCTTCCAGAGTGGGACACTCACGGATGGCTGGCTGATTGGTAACGCACACATGGACACGTGCAGAATGGGTGGGCATGGGACGAATGTGGGCACAACACTAACCAACCCCTACCCCCCCACAGGTGACAGCGGATACCCACAACAGCCCTGGCTGATGACACCGGTGAGGCATCCACAGAGTGCGGCAGAGCAATGGTACAATGATGCCCACACAGCAACATGCAGTGCAATAGAGCACACATTTGGCATCCTCAAGATGAGGTTCCATTGCCTTGACAGATCAGGGGGTGCATTGCAGTATACCCCGGTCATGGCATGCAAATTGTTCATAGCATGCTGTGTGCTACACAACATAGCACTGGCACATGGCACACCACTGGCAGAGGATGAGGATGCAACAGCGAGGATGGTGACACTGCAGGGGAGGAGGAGGAGGAGGAGGAGGAGGAGGAGGCTGCGGGGCCAGCCCATGACTGGTGACAGCAAGGCCAGGCACAACACACAATAGCAGGACAATGGAGGAGAGTGCAGCTAATCGCGGCACACTTTGGATGAGCACACAATAGTATGCGCAGTGTGCACGGCCACAGGTACACCAACACCACCATGCAGCATGCAGGCCCTGAACCACAGCCCCAGGACCATGGGAAGACCACACACATGCAGCAGTGGCACACACAACAGGCACACTGGACAGCAGTGCCAAGCCAATGCAGGGAACAAGAACACAGTGCCAGGAACCCAGGTTCCACAGCAGACAGCACACTCAGCAGGTGGACTGGAACAGCTGCGGCGAGATGGAGGTGTCGCCGCCTGAGCCACCACATAGGCAGTGGCAGCACAGGTGACACAGATGTGTCCATTGTCTGTGTGCCACCCCACACGGTGTAGCACACAGTGACATGAACAGCGGCAGGGGCATCCAGGTGTCCAAAGCAAGCAGGAGTGACATGTGCTTGAGCAGCATGATGTTGGGATGAGGGACAGTGTGGGGCAGTCGCACAGCAGCCACGGTGCTAGGCAGTGGGACTGCACATGCTGGGGCTGGGGCTACAGACAAGTGGCACGCAGCACCCCAGTGTCAGTGCCAACATGTAATGGCAGTGCACAGTGAGCACCAGAGGCAAGCAGAATGGGAACATGGGGGACAAGTGTGGGTGGGAGGCCACACACACCATGAAGCAGTGCCAAGGGGGATGCACAAGGGTGGGTGTAGTGCACCACAGGCAGCAGGACATGGGTGTGTCATGGCACACCCATATGACATGTCATGTGGACTGGCACAGTGCCACCAGAGGCATGCCCCCCCCACAGAGCCGAGGTACCCTGCAGAAGCACAGTGTGCAGTGAGGGGGGGATGGCAAGCACAGCTCGCATGGTGCACTGTGCAGTGGCAGCGAGGTAGCCACAAGTCACACTGACGATCTCAACTACACTACTTGCAGTACCAAGTTATCTTGCATGCAACGCATGGTGCATTGTGAGCTGCGTGCCGATAAAGCTGCTGTAGCATGTGCAGCAGCGGTGACTCACGGGGAAGGTTGGGAATACATGGAACTGAGCCATCAGCATGTATAGGGCCTGGGCAGCGGGTGCTAGGTCACACAAGAAGGTGAAGCACAGGCACAGTCCCATCCACACTGCAGAGGGAGGCAAGGGATATCACCAGTCACAAGGGCAAGCTGCAGGTGGCAGTCCCAGTTGCCACAGCACACTGGAGCAGGGCACCAAACTTCTCAGATGATGAGACAGTGCTTCTCATCAGTCTGGCTGAGCAGTGGAGCAGGGTGCTGTTCCCATAGGGGGCACAGCAGTCCAGCCCAGCTGACAGGGAGAGGGTGTGGTCCACCATAGGCAGTAGGCTCCAGGCGGTGTCTGGAATAAGGAGGACCATGAGGCAGGCCAGGCACTGCTGGAATGACCTGGCCTGGAGGGAGGGGTGACTCCTTGGACACCTGAGGAGGATGGCTTGAGAGGCTGATGTCCAGATGTGTGGCAGATACCCACGCCGGTCAGGTATGTGGCACCAGTAACATGTGCAACACACAGCACACAACAGGGACCTTGACTGCACAGAGGGGTACTGATGTTGTCACACACCTTTATGTCCCTGCAGGTGAGGACAGTGATGCCGAAGGCCAGGCCAGGCCCAGGGATGCCGGACAGGATGGACATGGTGGAGGACCCCACAGAGAGCAGCATCGGCAAGGTAGGTGTGCAGTGGTCATGTTATGTGTGCTGCAGTGCAGGCGACTGTGTGGGGACCAGCAGGCAGGAGGTATACACACACACACACACACACACACACACACACACGCACCAGCAGGCTGGCACAGGTTGCCATAACTGGAGGTTGCTGGTGGGGCACAGGCACCATGGACACATGTGTGGGTGTGTGCCACACACATGGCCGGTGCACTGCGCAGCCCATGCAACATGTGCCATGGCATGGTGGTGGCATGCTGGGCATGTATTGGTGGTGTGGGCTACATGCATGGAGGTTGTGCATGGGCCTGTGGCGTACTCACTGGCTGTCACTTTGTGTTCCAGGTGCCCATGGAGGCTTGAGGAGTGAGCAGCAGGGCCAGGATGCATGGTGGCATTCCCTGGAGTGGGCGATGGATAATGGAGCTGTGCATGCACTGCAGATGAGTGCAGCACTGTTGTATGCCTATAGCTGATTGTGGGACACTGCCCACTGCACTGTGTACCACTTGGTTCATCATGACTGTTGCTGTTTTGTGATGTTTATGTGTCCCTAATACAATGTTGTTCAATGTTCACACTGTGTCTGTGTGTCACGTTGTACTGTGCATGCCTATCACCTGTCTTTGCTGTACACTGGTCGGGGACAGCCATTGTGTGGGTGGCAGCCCACAGGGCCTCTGCAGGGCCCCTAGTGGTGACAGGAACCACCATCCAGCAACATGCGGACAGCACTGCAGCGTGCCACAGGGTGTGGTGCTGCCGCATGCAGGGCACGGTGTCAGGACACTGTACCCTAGTGGGCCTGTGCCAACCAGTGTAGGAGTCCTCTTAGTTCCACAGTGGCATGCCATGGTGGGTAAGCCAAACCACCAGTCAACAAGGTGGGACCCTGCGGTTTGGGCCTGCATGTGTCATGCATGTGTTGGTGCCAGCCATGTGGGGCTGGGTGGTGTGGCATAGTATGTGGCATACCACAGGGCCCACCCAGAGGACTGCTGTGCACAGCCCTGTATGGCTGCCATGGTGGAATGCCACACGGCGGATACTGTGTGTGTGGATTGGTGTTGCATGCACTGTGGTGCCCCTGTGTGGTGTGGAGGTGACAGTCCTGCAGCGGCCTTGCACCCAGGTGCAGGGGCACACATGGCATCAAGGACAGGTATGGCACTGTGTGTGCCAGGGCTGCGCCTGTGCTGGTGCTCCATGCCATGGTGTGTGCATCCACTGCTCACACCGGCAACATAGGGGGAACTGTCTGGGTGGTGGTGGCTGGGGGTGCATGGGTGTGGGAGTGCTGTGTGAGGGGTCTGCGGCATGCCATGGTGTATGCACCTGGGTGCATGCAACAGGTCCCAGGACTGGCAGTGGGGGCCATGCAGGCGTCCGGTAGTTGCCAGCAGGGGTGGCAGTGTGCTTCCAGCTGGTGTGTGTGGGGGGGTGCCTCTGTCAGGGGATGCAGGGTTGTGTGCGGGTCCCATGCTACAGTGCCATGTGAGGGTGCATCAGGGCCATGGGCACTGTACAGGGGACAAGGGTCACAGGTGCATGCAGCAGAGGTATGCATGGCCCAGATGCCTGCACAGCCATGTGTGGTGTGTGTTGTGCTGGGGCCCCTGTCCATGGTCAGATGAGCGCACTGGAACATTGCAATATGTTGGGCGGCACCATGGGGCAGCACCCTGCTCTGATGTGCATGTCCGGCATGCTGTGTGCACCCTACCGGTGTGTGTGTGTGCTGGCCTCCCCCTCCGGCCTACAGTGTCCACTGGCTCACTGTGCAGTGCATGGTGGCTGTACTGCTGCATTGCCGCTCTGTGTAGCTTCCAGCTGTGTGGCATGGCCTAGCTGCACCACCACCACTGGTGGCACTGTGTTCACTCTGTGCCTCTGTGACTGGGTCTGTGTCACTGGGAGTCTCTGTTGTGCTGCAGCAGTCCCTGGCAGCCTGCTGCTGTCATCCCCTCTACCTCCGGTCCTGCTGCCGGTGGCTGCCATCTGTGCTGGGGTGTCACTGCCGGTGCGCCTTGCCTGGCCATCCACCCTTCACAGGCTCTACCACCCACCTCAGGGTGGGCCCTCTTGCGGCCTCGGGAACGGGCTGGATTGTGTTGTCCCAGCCTCCGTGCTGCACTGGGTGGTGGCATGGCCATGCTGTAGGCATCCACTGTACCATCCTATGTCTATCCAGACTGCTCCCCATCACTGACACATGGGTGGGTGTCCATCCCCCTGTGTCCAACATGGTCCTGTACCCCTGTGTGTGGGTGCACACCCTGTGCCATGTTAAGGGGTGCTTCACCATGGTTGACATCCGTGCTCTGTGTGTCTGTGGCCCTCTGCCGTATGTACTTCACTGCGCCATGGCCATCCTCCACACCGGCATTGCTGTGTGGCTCCAGCCCTACCCTGCTGTCTGTTAGGCCCGCGTGTCTGTCAGCAGTGGCATCTGCATCTGGCTGCTGTTCTCCTGTGGCTGTGTGTGTGCCTACAGTGTTGCCCACAGCCCTGTCCTCGGGCATGGCTGTGCTTTGGCCCGTGCTGTGTTGGCACTGTGTCTGGCTATTGTCCCGTGGGCATCTCTGGCTGCCCTATGCACTGTGTGCCCTCATGGCCCTATCCCACATCCTGTCTGCTGGCTGCATTCCCCATACTGTGGTGGGTGTCTACCGCCCCTCTGGTGTGGCACCACACATTGCAGTCTGGGCATATCTGTGTGACCAGTGCCACACCGACTACACGTTGCTGCAGACATCTTGCAGTCTCCTGCAGTACAGTTGCCATTGCCATTATTGCTTCTATCTGGGTGATATGCTGCCCCATGATGTGTTCCATGAGCATGGTCTGCCGTTCTATGGCATCTGTTTGGCATATGACGCACAGCCACATGTCCTGGAGTAACCGTGTTGTCTGTGTTGTTTGGTATGTCCCTTCCTGGATCCCATGTATGATGGCTGCTTGGATATCTACCACTGTTAGCTGCAGCTGTCCCATGTGTGCACCTGTGGCTGTGGTGTGTTCCTGGATGCTGTCCTGTATCCCTGCCAGCTCCCACTGTGCTGCCTCCTGGGTGAGCAGGACATCCTGGCAGTAACGTAACAGAACTTCCCCAAGGTCATCCTCCAGTGGCAGTGGGGTTGCACCATGTTCAGCTGTCCCACCTGCACCTCCATGGTCGGTGTGACAATGCTGTGTGCCTGGCCACTGCGGCCTACAGGGGTGGGTGTGTTGCCTGTCCATTCCACGACAGGGCCATCCCCTCTGTCCCCCTGCTGCTGTGTGTCCACCATGGTCTGGCACTGTCTGGATGTACTGGACACGGGTGTGCCCTGACCAGCGGTGCTGCTGCTGGATGGTGTGGCATTGCTGTCAGTGTCACTTCCCTGTTGGGCCTCTGACTCACTTTCTGTCACCCTCCTGTTGGCCTAGCTCACTGTCCTGTCACCGGTGGTTGCCTGCTGCTGGTTCTCCTCACTGTTGCTGTGTCTGCTGTGCTCTGATGCCTCACTGTCACTGTGGGTCCTGGCATGGCATTGTGGTGGTGGTGTTGACTTGCTGGCTGTGGCCTGTTGTCTGGTCACTGTGGTCCTGGCACTTGCTTGGTATACAGACAGATGTGCACAGTGCATTACCTCAGTTGCCCACATGCTGGTATGTGTCCAGTGCCACAGTGCATGTCCAGCCTGTGCCAACCAGTGGAGGGGTCACTCCTGCATAGCATGTGTCTGCATGGGGCCCAGGCTGCACTGTGTCTCTCTTCACCTACCCACAGATCCCTGTCTACTGTGGGTCCCTGGAGCCCCTGTGGTGCATCAGCCTCCACTGGTGGTGCCACATTGGCTGTCTGCACAGTGCTGCCACCTGCCCCATACATGCCCAGTGCTTACCTTGTGCATGTTGTTGCCATTACAGGTCTAGCTCTGTGTCGCCATGTATGCAACGCGTGCTTATGTGTGCCACTACACGGTCCTCGTGTCTGCTGAGGGGCTGTGGTTGTGTGCGTCCTCCTCCTGTTGCTGTCATGCAGCACCTGTTGCGGGCAGCCTTCTCCTTGGCATGGCACCTGATGTCACAGTGCCGCTTCTGCAGCTCCCTCACACTGTGCTGGCTGGGTGCCACTGCATTCACTAGTCTGGCTACCTCTACCCATGCCTCCTGCCGCTTTGCCCGTAGCGTCTGGTCCCCTCCCTGGGATAGTAGCAGGTCCACCTGTTGGGTGTCACACACTGGTCAGTGCCTTACACCATTGCCCCACATGCTCATGTCCTTCTGCCACACATCACACCTACCTGGGCCTCTATTGCATCTAGGAGGATGTCTGTCTCCTGGTCTGTGAAGTTCTTTTTCCTGGAGTGCCCAGTCTTCTTCCTCCATGTCCCTGGGGTTGGCTGCCCCCTCTCTCCTTGCTGCATCCTCTGTGGTTCTGACATTCCTCCACCCTTGCATTTAGATGCTGCCTGCACCTTGCATGTTGCCTACGCTGTTTATATGATGCACCGTACGTGCATGAGCCACGTGTGCTGCGTCTGGCGCATGGTGCATTCCTTACAGAACAGGGTGCATTGCAGATGGCACAGGTGGCTTTGGTGCATGCTGCATCTGACGCACCTTGCGCCACTCTAAGGGCATTTTTGAGAATCGGGCCCACTGTCTGATAGAAGACAAATGCGCCAGGTACAGAATAAATTACTGTCTGCAATTAGAGAAAAAACTCCATAGGTATGCCACCTAAAAAACAAACTAAAGTTCCATTTTACACCAGTCCACAAACCACAGCAGGTCCATTTCTCTGTGCTTCACCATACCTGTGAATCTTACTCTCAGCAGGCTCCTGCAATGTTGGACTCCATAGTGCAGCTGAAGGTAGTGTGCAGGAAAGCATGTAAATCTTCCTGTCAGCAGGCTCCTGCAATGTTGGGCTCTGTAGGGGAAAATATGATAACTGTGCCATTCCACTTTGAAGATGGATCACAGCTTTTGTTAATTTACCTTGGTTATCTGTACCAGAAATGAATCAGTCACAGAAAACATGAAGTATGTAAACATGATAATTGATACTCTAAGATATTTACATATGTAACAGGACAATACACACTAAGACTAAAGGGAAACAGTATTTCTGCATAGATGAAAAGAAAAACTTTTGAAACACAAAACACACAGAATAACTGAACTCACTTTTATCAAATTACTAAGCAGAGCAGACGGTTACCCCAACCAGGAATGTGGTAAGTTAGGCAGACTCAAACCTTTGATGCTGCTCTCTCAGAGTTTCAAATCCTAGCTGACTATTCAGGCCCAACATACCCATTCATAATTCTGTTGGCAAGCCTGATTCCACCCACCTCATTGTGCATGCTCCTGTAACATCATTTACTGGGCTACCCCTTTATTCCTGGAGGCCATCACTCTGGAAAATAGGTCCAAACTGGATTTTGTTCATTAAAATAAGCTTTCTTTGTTTTAACTGCAGTCTGCCCAGCAGGATATGTTGTGTCACTGTTGATAACCACAGCATCTCCTTTGATATGAAAGGAGCTCAATTTCTTTTTAAGTTTCCCCCAAAACAGCAGTGTATTAACTAGAAAAGGGCCCTGCTATTCACACAGAACAAAAGACATTTCCCAAAGAGGTAGAACTATAGCTGCCCCCACCTAGCCTTTGATGATTCAAGAATGTGATCCCCAAGTAACACAAGACTGTGACATCTCAGCTGCTAAAGTGTGGCTAATGCAGGAAGAAAATGAAAAAAGCAAAAAAAAACAAAAGCCCATAAACTGTAAAAATATATGGCAAATGTTTACAGGTTTCATTAAATTTTTCTGGTTGTGGACCACCTTGACGGTAATAGGGAGTAGTCCATGACTTCCTAATCCCCCACAATGATAACAACTCATTGACTAGGTGACTTTCAAAGTCCTGATCCTAGTCGGAATGAACTCTGTTTAGTAGTCCATACTAAACAAAATACTTTTTCAACAGAATCTTGGCAGTGCTTGTGACCTTTTGGTCTCCTGAGGGGCATGTCTGGGCATACCTGGAAGACATTTTTTGCCTGGCTCCAATCCCAAAATGTCAATGTACCCCAAGTTCACGGGAGCACTTGTAGTAATGTTGATCAAAGATGCTACTCAGGTGGGCAGCATTTTCCGCTGAATGCATCTCATGTACTGCTTACAACAGTTCTCAATATCTGTGCTTATTCGTCACCAATAAAATCTTCTTTTAATATAGTCCAATATCCTGTCAGCTCTCAAGTGTCCCAACTCATCATGAAGGTTATTGAGGGCCAGCTTCCGAAATTTGACTGGCAGCAACAATCGTCTTTGGCAGGGCCAATTGTTACTCTGTGGCTGTCTGTAAATTACAACTTTGTGCACTTTCAGTGCACTCCAGTCTTTCAGCAGAAGTAAGGGGTCTTCATGATTGACTTGAAAAGACTCTGGGATCTGCCACACTGGAGAGTTTTAACAATGTCTCTGATTGCAAGGTCTTCAGCTTGTTCTTTCCTCCAGTCTTGAAGACACATTTGTGCCAAGGTAGGTTTACTGGGTGACATGATATTGCAGTAGGCCACAGGTATGCAAACGGATGAGGTGCCCTTGCTGTCCACCTGGTGAGGTGGCTAACTGAAGACTGCTGACTCTTCATGGTCATATCTTTTGCACAAAGCTTGAATGTCAGTCTTTGGGATGTGGATCAACATGGGTCCTGGTACTCTGGGGTGAGGTCTCCTGGATAGTACATCAGCACTGATATTGCTTTTGCTGTGGCAATACCCAATGCCAAAATCATATGTTGAGAGGATGAACAACCAATGATGGTTTATGGTAGTCAGTTTTGCCATTTTCTTCATGTCAGTGAGTGGGTTGTTGTTGGTGTGGACTGTGGTATAAGCCCCACACAGATACTCTTGAAACTGGTTGACAGTTACCCACTTGAGTACTACAAACTCCAGTTTTTGTTCAGGGTAGTTTATTTCTGAGAGGGAGAAACTGTGACTGGAGTAAGCTATTGACTCAAGTCCTTCTAGGTGTTTCTGATGTAACCACTCCTACACCACTGAGAATGGCACTGGTGTGCATACATAGGACTTCATGGGGTCTGCACAGGCCTACATGGGGGCATTGGTTAACTGTCTGATTATCTCATCAAATGCCTCATCACAGACCTGGCTCCTTCTCGGTGCAAATGGATCATAAACTTGTTAGTAGACTTTTGCAGCTGTGTACATTGGAAACCTCTTGTGTTTCCTGTTGACAAGAGGATACCATTGGATAAAGTCATGAAGTGGCTTGATGATGTTGGTGTAGTTTTTGATAAAATTTGTGGTAATAACCAAACAAAACCCAGAAACCTCTACAGTTCTCTAAGCCAGGTGGGCTTGGGCATAGTTGTGACTGCCTAGACATAGTCTAGATTAGTAACGTACCAGGTCATAATGTCACATGACATAATAGCGTGCAGCATTATGGCAAACCTGGACTTGTGCACACCCCGAGTTAGACCCCCCCGGAGTTGACAATCTTTAGTGGGGAGATGTCCGGGGGTGCAGCCCCCCATAACGCTGGGTGTGGAGGGCAGAGCACCCCACAGAACAAAAATATACAGTATGCCTCATGGCATCAATCACGCAGCATGATTGTGCCATGCGGCATTATGACGTGCAACATAATGACCCCGTGCCAGTTGGTAAATATGCCATCTTGAATCCACATTACATGAAAGATTTTATGCTTACAATGAAACAGGTTAACCTGCCTACTTTCAAAATTACCATGTTCTAAAAGTTAATTTTAGAACTATTTTTCTGCAACATTTTGTACAGTACTTTGTTATAAATGATGAAACTTTTGTTGCTTGATTTAACCAAGTTTTTTTCTCTCATTAATTTCTTTTTCCCCTTCCCGACTGGCCTCCTTCTACCGCCCCCCCCAACCCCGTCACCCTGGCATCCACTGGACTAATTTCTGCTTCCACTAGGTGCCAGTTGGCAGCTGAGGAGCCTGCATGGGGTCGGCATAATTTCTCCGGTCTAGATTTTTCCTGTTTTTACTTCCCAACCCTGAGCACAGAGAGAAGGCATGCAATAACACCAATGGCCGAGCCGCGTACGTTTCTGCGTGCAGCACGCCTGGTGTCTGCCCTGCATCCACTCCCTACATTGTGGGTCCATTGCCCCAGCCCCCAGCCACCACCAGGGGCCAGTCAATCAGTGGACTCCATCCCCACCCCTCCCCGGGAGAGGAGAGCAGTCCTTCAGAAGCTTGATCCTCTCCCTCCCCAGCCAACCCCCAGTGGCCCGCTTGCACTGTGAACACGGGTCATCGGCATGGCAGGAGGTAAGGCATGGATGCCTCAGCCCTCCACACCACTGGGCCAGCAATTTAACCAAGTTTAATAATGTCTACTTATAATGTTTTGATATTGTTGTGCATAATGTTTTTTTAGAAACTGATATGTATGACTGTATGAATGATGGACCCTGTTGTAAATGAGCCTCAGCTCAACTGGGCTATTCTTTTCTTGATTTTCAAGAATAAGTGATTACTACTACTAGTAGTACTAATGTTGCCCACATAGTTAGCTGAGGTCATGAAGAACTGCCACTTGTTGATTGATAATTTGAGGGTCATACTCTTCCAGCCTGTAGTGTACCTTGAACAGCTATGCATCATGTTTCTTCATAGCCTTTCCAAATATGATGTTGTCCAAATATACAAGATATGCTGATAACTTCATGTCACCTACTACTCTTTCCATTGTCTGCTGAAATGTGGTTGGTACTCCTGAGATTCCATGAAGCATTTGAAGAAACTCATAGAACCCTGGGGTAGAGAGGGGATGAAGTTAAATTTTGTGGGTGAAATTTTCATGAAATCAGTTATTTCGCCATGTGAAATATTTAGCGGAATTCGAGTGTTCCGCGAAATATTCCATGGGCATGAAATTTTGGCCGCGAATGGTGGAATTTTGCCAGCAAGAGGAAAAATTTAGCATTTCGCACACATGAAAAATTTTGTGAAATTTACATTTTTCACGGAACAAAGTTTACCAACTTCGACCATCTCTACTCGGGGGAGGGGGCAGATGAAAGCTATCTTTTCTCAGTCTTGGTTGGCCATGCGGATCTGGTAGTAGCATGACCTTAAGTTCATCACACTGAACCTTTGGCTTCCATTCAGGCAACCTAATGCATCCTGGACCCATGGTACAGTATACTGGTTGGGTACAGTTCTTTTATTGAGGGTTTAGTAATCCACATACAGTACATCCTTACTGCCCCACTCTTCTTCTGAACCACTACAATCTGTGATGCACAGACATTCTGAGATTCTTGAATGACGTCAATGCTTCTGAACATCATCTATATCAGCTGGTGCCAGCAACCAGGATCTCTCCTGGAATGGTTTCTTGTCAGTGACCCAGATGTGGTTTTCCACACCTTTGTGCAGCCAACATCCCATTTCTTCAGGGAGAAGATATCTTTCCACTTTGCCAACTTTTGCTGATTCTGTTCAGCCACTCCAATGGCAAGGAGGGGTCTCCAAACTTGAACTGGGAGTGGTCTAATTGTCCTGGAGCAGGGTTAACTCTCTTGTGTGGTGATACCATGAAATCTGCACAATAAACCCAGGAAAGGGTCAATCTTCTTCGAATGGTTACTGGTCATTATGTTACATTCTCCTACAAACTGCTTTCTTGGCTCCTATCTGTGCTGTTTTCCACATATACTGTTACTTGTCTCACATATTCATGGGCTTTAGTTGGCAAGATGCTAGGCCTCACTATGAGTCCATCAAGCAAGACAGCTTCCTCTGGCCATCAGCATCAGCAACTGATTATGGCAGGAACCCTTGAAGTGCATTACTCCCTTGATAGCACATTCAATTTTTTTTGAGGGAGGGTAACACTACCTTGTTTCATTCCTGGTGCCAAAACGTTCCTATAGATTCATCCTCTGGTATGACAGCAACTTCAAGGCAGCTGTTATCATTTTGTACTAGTCCATGAATTGACATCTGTGCCTCCCTCTGTTAAATTTCAAACTTTTTGCACAAGCACTTCAGGTGGTTAAACATATGAGCATTTGTTCCTATAATTATCGGTAGCTCCTCATACATGTCCATCCATAGTCATACCAGGTCACATGACTCCACAGCTGCAGGAGTTTCAGCATTGCTCACAGAGAAGGAGATCTAGATCCAGGTCAAACCCAGATGGGGTATGAAGCATCATTCAGATCCCACATGTCAAAGCCTTTCATTGGCCTCATTATTTTATGTGAAAGATATTTGTCATAATAGTCTTGGAACACTATAATGACATGTGAGCCACTAGCTGGGAGTATTTAGGTGGGCTGTTCATCTATTTGGGCTTCCACATCAGTCATGGGACTCACAACTTCATCCCATTTCCTTGACACTTTGATCATGGCATCTAATGGCTTGACTTTCATGTGTACTGCAGCTTTAGCTGTGGCTACAGGGGAGCAACTTGTTTCCAGGGCACCAGAGTACTCCTCTACTGAGGCCTGCTGAGGTCTAATAGCCTGAGATCTTGGACAGTTTCTCTCTGATTATCTTGTTGGTGACATTCTGAAAGTTACTTTCTGATTGATACTGACATCGAGTATGGTCATCCTTCCTGCAGTGGTAGCAGTAAATGTCATCCATGTGCATTTGATGTCTACGCATCCCAGACAATGAGTTTCATGGGTGACCTTCCTCCATGTCAAGATTTCTAGGCAGTGGAAAGGTAGGGTAGCCCCCTGGTTCTCCCATCAGTTTCTTCAGACTGAACAGAGGGGCATGGACATCCACCAGTGAAACAGAGTAGGACTCTTGTACTCCAACACTTGAGGCAGCTAATAAAACATTACTTGGAGCAAGCATACTGGAGACTGAAGGCTTGGGCCCATGGGGAATGGGCCATGCATGCCAGGATTCATCATCACATTCATTATCTCTTGTTATTAGCTTTTGTAGCTCTGTAACATAGAGTGGATTCCCACTGTTCAACATTTGAGCACCAGTGGTGGAAGCAGTTGGGAGTCCCAACCGTTCTTCTTGCTTCTCTGCCTCTCTCACCTCCCACGGCAAAACTTGGTAGGAGAGTGGGTTAGAAGTCTCTTTCTCAGGTATAACTTAAACAGCAGTAACTCTGAAAATTGAGCAGCTATCAGTACCTGTTCTAGTCATACCTTGTTCTGATTCTTTGTCTCTATCTTACTTCTATGATACATTTTCTGTAAATCTTTCTCTAGTTGATGTAGATAGACAGAGAGGAGCTCCCCCAGTATTGTTTTTTTGCCTTAAATTTCAAGTACATGTCCTAACTAGATTCTTTACTACCAAACACACTGTCCTAGGTGCAAATGTATTCACCTACTCTGGCCTCTGTATCTGTGGCATGCATCAAATGCCAGCCTTTGTAAACTTTCTGCAAATCTCTTACACTTCTCAGCTTCTGAGCATTGCCATTCACGAAGCATGGGGACAGCATAATCGATCACAGTTTTATAATCATCTTCTCCAGCAGGGGTGATGATAGTAATAGTAAAGACTGTTAAGCATCTGTAATAGTTGGAACCAGCATGGGGCACTGGCCACAGATGCTCAGGGATTGTCCGGGTGGACAACATGGTCTGCACATGCTTGAATGTCTTCTCTTTGCTAGCCAACAACAGTTCCATTTTTGTCTTGAAATTCCTAGTGGTATTCAGGAAAGGTGAATGAGGTTTTGGACTGGCAGGACTCCTCTGGTTTATCAGCACCCATCCCTCCCAAGACCCCATAGGCACCACCATGGCAGGCAAGTTCATGGCCCCTAGATTCTTCACAGTTTTTACAATTATGTTTCTGGTTCTGGTACCTGGTTTCCAGGCACTGTCTGAGTTTTCATCTTCCCACAAATCTTCAGGGCATCATATAGCTCCTTCAAGATGAATTCAGTGTCCTTTTCCTTGGACACGTAATTTATCAAGAACAGTGTCTTGAGGCCTGGACCCTCAAATACACGCCTGTGTTCTACCTCTTGAAACATCAAATTTACTTTTGTAGACATTTTAATGAGAGTCTCTGAAAGGCCTTCAGATGTGTCTAGAGCCCTCAGGTGTGTTCAGAGAGTCAACAGGAGATACCAGCCCCCAGTGTGTAACCCCTGGGTCACCATGTATAGATTCACACCCCTGCCTAGTGACTGTATAAGGCCCACGTGGTTGAGAGGCCAGGTTAGTTCTTTCTCCTATAATGTGGGTGGGGGGGTGTTACTCCAGACAGAAAAAAGAAATAACTCAGTACATCTTCCCAGAGAGAGAATAAATAGGAAGATGTGTGCAGCATTACCCTCTGAAATTCACTACCTACCCTGGATTACCCCCCCGGGACCAGTTATAGTACAAGATCCTGACATGCAAAATGCTGACACCCAAAATCCCAATGGTCACAATCCCAATGGTATGACACTGCTGACAGCACAATTCTTGGTACTGTTCCATGGGGAAGGGGGCTCTGCCCGTAACCCCTGTGAAATATATATAAACACCTTGGGGTCACCATACCATGGGGAATGAGGTTTTTGGGAGGTCCACCATACTGTCAGGATTGTGGCCATTGGGATTTTGGCATTGGGATTCTGGGTGTTGGGATTTTGCATGCTGGGATCTTGTACAGATACCCCTTGGACCACGTGAAACAGTTGTTACCTTCACTAGTAATCAATATGAGCAGGTTGCACAAAGCAGGCACACACACAAAAGGAAAGTCCACAATTAACTTTAATTTGCAGCAGTGGTCTGAAAGTTGGAATGGAATGGGGGTTAGTCAATTTCAAATCACTATAAGCACTCCCACCCCATTACCAATGTGATTCAAAGGCTACTGTACTGTGTGCCAATCACCACCCTGTCAGTTCCCACAAAGTCAAATGCAGGCACATGCCCAATCAAGGGGCATGATGGGATACCTTACACAAGGTGATGTATACATTTAATAATTGTTATACCTTTTGTAATGTACTTCAACCAGTCCTTTGTCACTTGTTGCAATTGCAAACATTTTTTAATAAAATAAAAAAAAAGTTCTCACACAGATACAGGAGCACTTAGACAGTGGCTTCATGGCTCCCAGGTTTCCCAGATGCAGGGAGGGCCCCCAATAGTCTGACTCCCCACTTGATCAGGAGTATCGAGTACTCAGGGCATGAGCCCCATGACGCCCTGTTCCCCAATTCATGCCACTAGATAAGGGCCTGAAATCCACTTACCTGACTGTGCAGCAGCTGGATTTGGGTGCAGGTCTCTGTTCTTGATCTCACAGCTCAGCAGCCTTTCTAGGTGTGGGTCACTCATCTGGATTTCTCACACAACATTTTGCTAGCATTGGCTTGCCAAATGCCCCACAGCCACAATCTCTTGGTAGCTCAGTTTAGCTGGTGACCTTCTGTCACAGCAAGCTGTATTTAGGAAGGATGAGCCCACAAGAAGACTCAAAAGATCAGGTCTGGTTAGGCATTCAGCCCTCTCACAGCAGCAGCGTATTTGCTATGTCTGGTATCTCTGCCAGACTACTTTGAGCTCCTGATGAGACCTAAAACTTCTTTTCCCAGATTCAGTGTTTAATTAGCTAAGCAGTGTTGTCCATCAGTCTTTTTCTCTTGTCCTGGTTTCTGTTCAGCCCTTTGTTCCCCATCAGATCATTAAATAGGTCTCTGGTTTTAGTTCTGCCCTACAGGTCTTTGGGGTTCCCCTCTAGACATTCTAGCCCTCTGAGTGGTTGGCCACCAGGGTCAGAGGTTATCAAGATGGTCATGACCATGTTACTGAAGGAAACTTGGCTCCAAATACCATTTTTTTGTGCCCCTTCAACATGAGTGCTGGCCCCCAGGGTTTGGTAGCAGCCCTCTGTGGCTGATGTCTGGTTGAGCCAGTTGCATTGTTGGCATGTCTGGTCTGAGTTGTCACATCTGGAAGGGTCGGTGGAGTGAGGATCACTGGGGTGGAGCCCCTTGCAGCATTTGCCTTGCTCTGGTGTTGGTAAGTTCAATTGCCTTGGTTTAAGGTGCCACAGCTGAGGTACTCTTGATTGCTCCTGTTACCCACTGCCAAGAATAGGGAACTTGAGCTGAAGAATGTGCGACCACTGAAGAGACAGTGCACAGGGTGTGGAAGAGTTCCTGCAGCTTGGCACTCTCACTGTGCCACAATTGGGGTGGGACAATGGCCAACATGATTTCAGCAGCACAGAGAGAGAATACAGCAGCACAAAGCAGTCCAGGAAACACCCAAGGAGGGGGTTACAAATACAGCAAAACTACAGTATTCGCCTTTCAAGAGACAGGAAAGCAGTATGAAATGCGAATAGTATTCAATAATTTTGTACACATGGATACCCAAAACTAATGCTCAGAAAGATGTAGTTCAGTTTGGATTTCATCAACCCCAGGGTGTTTACTTGGTCTGTTGTTTAATGAAATAGAAACATAGAAACATAGAATTTGTTGGCAGAGAAGGATCTGGTCTACCCAGTATGCCCATTTAACTCTACCTACAGTATCCCTGCTGACCCTACTTGATCTCCATTTCCTCCATCCACCCTTTGTTCCTTTCCCCTTAGATTCTCTTATGCCTATCCCAAGCTTTCTTGCACCCTTGCACTGTTTTTGTCTCAACTACCTTGGCTGGTAACTGTGACACTTGGACAGCTGGTTCTGATTAATCTATGCTTTTTGTAATATAAAAATGTGTTATTGAGTGTCTCTCATGAGACATGCTGAGACAGCCTATGGGATGACCCCCCCCCCCAGGTATCAGTTCAAAAGACAGGATATGTTAAACAGCAGATCTTTGTAAGGTGATTAACTTGCAAAAACTCGCATTTTATAGCCTTATTTAGGATCTGGGTTGTTTGAAACTAAGATCTAAAATATCAATTTTATGACGTCCTCAGGAAGGGCAGTTAATTTCAACTGGAGCTGGAAAAACTATGTTACAGCTAGGTGAGAAAACTGCCAAGTTGTAAAAGCTCTTTAATGTCTTTGTGAAAGCAGGAAACTGCTCCTGGATGAAAGACGACACTGGAAAATCATAGACTTGATTGGGAAGTCATGTGGGGAAATAAGTTGTTGCTGATGTCACCTATTTAATTTACCTTCTGAAGTATATGACATCTTGATTGTATAATTTTTAATAAACAGAGGACGAGCTGGGTGACATCATGGAGAAGGCAGGTTCAAGACAGTTTTTTTTATTATTATGCTGTGACTGACCTTGAGAGACATTCTTGTTTGGACTCTCTTGAAAACGACATCTATTTCACGCACTGTTAGAAGGTATACATTAGAAAGACAAGTCTAAGTGTACTGTGGTAGGAATTTGCATCTTTAAACCTTATTCTTTTAAAAGAGTGTATGTTTTGTGATGTATTGTTCTGTATTTACATTTTACATATTTTGTATCTATTTTAAGTAAAACCTCTTATTTTAAGAGACTACTTGGTGTGCCTTTGACATTTTTACTTTGACATGTGAAGCATATATGGTTAAAGCTGACTCTGTGTATAAGCTACTGGGTTACCAAACTGGGAAAAGGTAAGAGTTTATTCTGAGGCCTTTCACAGAGTTTTTAAGGGTTCATTTTGTACACCTGGTTAGGTGCCCATAGGCAAAAGATATCTGGCCCCCTGAAGAGCAGAATTATCTGAGCTCTAACATTGGGTACACTAGCAAGTGGTTCACAGTTTGAATCCCTCCAGAACTTAAGGCCAAAGGTTGATTCGAACCCACAAAACAGACAGGAGGGTTACCCTGTTTCTGTTCCTGTTTACAATACTGCACTCGGAGGTTGGCACTGTGGGAGCAGAGGGCCTGACCTGCTAAGTGGGGTTGTGACAGATTAGTTGGCAGCGGCGTGCATAAGTTTGGTATTACAAGCTTTTATTGTCAGTGTGTCGGCTTGATACTGTACAGCTCACTTGCAAAAAAAAAAAAAAAAAGGCAGTGATTTATTTTTGAAAGGAAACAGAACTATATCACTTGGATTACAGTCAAGTTCCTGCCTGTTTTATTTTTTTTTCTAAAGTGCAAGTCAGAGTAGCCGTAGTTAGGGAAGAAGATGGCTTCCAACTACAGCGGGCACACTGTAGACTACTTAAAGCAGTTGTGCAGGGACAGAGGAGTCCTGTTTGAGGCGAAAGCCACCAAGCAGAACCTCATGGATGCCCTGATTGTAGCAGATACCCAGAGCATAGAGTCACAGACAGTGACTGTCAAGGATCAAACCTTGAGTGTGGAAGGGCTAGTGGACAGTGCAGTGTCCAGATCTGATGAGCAGGGCAGCAGGGCCATGGCCAGTGAAGTGCCACAGCAGCAGGGGAAGGTCACCAGCATTCTAGATCCAGAAGTACTCACACTGCAGATTGAGTTGAGCAGAATGGAGCTGGAGTTCCAGAGAGAAGAGAAGCGAGAACAGCTAGCTGCAGGGGAGAAGAGGGACTGTGAACAGTGAGAGGCAGAGCGAGAACACCGAGAGGCAGAGCGTGAACAGTGGGAAGCAGACTGTGAGGAGTGTGAGCACCAGAGGCAACATGAACTGGAGAAGCTATGACTCCAACCACCAGCACCAGAGCAGGTAAGTGGCTTGGGTTTAACTGGGACTACAGGACTGGGTTATAAATTGAATTCCAAATTGATAGCCAAATTTAAAGAGGGGGAGGATATGGATGCCTTTTTAAATTCTTTTGAAAAAGGTTGAATTCAGGCTAAAATTCCTACGGAGTCCTGGAGCTTCCAGCTCTCCCCGCTACTTACTGGGAAAGCTCGGGATGCATTGGGTCAAATGGACAATGAGGACAATAATGATTACAGCAAACTTAAAGATGCACTGATAAAAAAAAAATGGATTAACTGCTGAATCATACAGAGCTAAATTCCACAAGCTCAGGAGAAGCCTGGACATGAGCTATGAGGAGCTAGCCATGAAACAACATCAGTTTTTAAAATGTTGGTGGGAAGGAATTGAAGCAAACTCTGCTGATAAAATTGAAAATGTGATTTTGTTAGAACAGTTTTTCTGGGCATGCCCAGCAGAGCTGAAAACCTGGCTGGAGGATCGAGATCCAAAAACAGTGCAAGAGGCTGCTGAACTCTTGGACCGCTATGCCAAGAGCAGACCTACTCTGAGAGTGAATGGGGTGGGTGTGGCAGTGCAGAAAGGGAAAAGCGCACCTTCAGGGCAGCTAAAACCCTCACTGCCTCCACTGAAACCAGTTAGCCCCAAGTTTCAGACAAAAGAGTTCTCTGAGAAACAAAATGAATGTTTGTTGTGTAAAGAAACTAGGCATACTGCCAGACAGTGTCCCAAACGGATAAGCAATATGCAGAATGGCACTAGGAAAGAAATGGGTTGTTTGTGTGTCCCTGGAAGCATGCCTGTGAACATGAGGGAACACATGCACCCAGTCATGGTGACTGGTGTACAGACACAAGGGTTAAGGGACACAGGGGCATCCCTGACATTGGTAAAAGGGGATCTGGTACAGCCTGGTCAGCTTATACCTAATAAATACATCACTGTACAAGACTTTACTGGTGGGGGGAAAACATTGCCCCTTGCTAGTGTTCTCCTAGACTGGAGTGAAACAGGGGGAACTGTGCAACAGGTGGCGGTAGCCAAAACGTTAGCAGTGGACATCATCCTTGGCAATAATCTCCAACAGGGGATGGTATGTGCCGTTACCCGTAGCTAAGCAGCAAGGGGAAATTGTAGTTCCCTGGACCCCACAGAAGCCATTGTGAAAACCACTGGGAGGCTGCTTCCCCAGCCTGTGTCTCCTGATATGGAGACTAATGAAAAGGGGGTAGAAATTTCCCCAGTAGCAGTTAACCTCACAGCTACAGAGGGTTACTCTAAAGAAGGAGAGGTGACCCACTGTCAGAGGGTTAGGAGTGACAGTGATCCTGAGTGCCCTGATGCTAGTTCTAGGAATCCTAGTTTAGAGACAGAAGGGGACCTGTTCCATGCCTTGGGAATGTGTGAGGAGTTTGCAGCTGCTCAGAGAAGTGACCATAGTCTAGAGAAGCTGAAGGCTTGGGCAGACTCAACAGGGCACAGGGAGGTGATGGCAGAGATAAGGTTTATTGGGAATATGGACTGATGTATATTCAGGCTGTGCAGACAGAGGGGGTGCTAGGCAGGCAGCTTTTCATTCCCGAGGGGTATCGTGAACAGTTGCTCAAGACTGCACATGATATTCCCTTGTCTGATCATCTGGGAATCACGAGCACTATGCAGCGGTTGGCCCAGAATTTCTATTGGCCAAACTTCATCCAGCAGGTGAAGGAGTATTGCAGGTATTGTCACCAGTGCCAAGAAATAGGGAAGGTGGGCAAGAAAACCCAAGCCACCCTGATTCCATTGCCCATAGAGGAGGAGCCATTCCAGAGGGTGGAAATGGATATTGTGGGGCCTTTAAATACCCCCAGCTCCTCAGGGAAGAGATTCATCCTGACTGTGGTGGATTATACCACCCGGTACCTAGAGGCAGTCGCCCTATCCTCACTGAGGACAGATAAAGTGGCAGATGCCTTACTTGAGATTTTCTCCCATGTTGGGTTTCTGCAGGAGGTTATCACCGATCGAGGGGGTTCCTTGATGTCGGACCTGATGAAATGTTTATGGGAGAAGTGTGGGATGATGCAGAGATGCATGACACTGAATCACCCACAAGCCAATGGGCTTGTGGAAAGATTCAATGGTACTCTGAAGTCAATGCTCCAGGCGTTTGCTGAACAGCATGGGAGGGACTGGGAGAAATACCTTCCCCACCTGTTGTTTGCTTACAGGGAGGTGCCCCAAGAGTTGACAGGATTTTCCCCCTTCAAACTCTTATATGGATGCCGAGTATGTGGGCCCCTAGACTTGATCCTAGAGAACTGGGAAGGCAAGCATGCCACCCAGGGAACTCCCATTGTGGATTACATCCTTAGGTTTAGGGAAAGGCTGAAGGAGCTTATGGGGACAGCCCAGAGCAATCTGGCAGCTGCCCAACAGAAACAAAAAGTGTGCTAAGACTGCAGAGCCAGATCTTGCTTGTACATGGTGTGACCCACCAGAAGTCATGGTCCTTATTCCAGTCCGGAAAGACAAGCTGCAGACTGAGTGAACAGGACCGTACAAAGTAGTTAGGAAGGTAACTGACGTGAACTATATTATAGAGTTACCTGACAGAAGATAGACAGAAAGGATGTACCATGTCAATGTGATGAAGCCATATGCAAATAGGGCTGACATGGTGTTTGCAGTGTGTAGTCCTGGGGAGGGGACGGATGAAGGAGACCCCCTTCTGGACTTGCTGGAAGAAAGTAAGCAGGAGTCGTCTGTGGAGGCAGTTAAATTGTCTCCCCAGCTGACCCTGGACAAGGTCCAGGAAGTAAGGGAGGTTTTAGCAGACTTTGCTCCATTGTTTAGCACCAAGTCTGGACTAACTAAGGGTAGCGACGCACAATGTGGAGACAGGGACACAGATGCCCATACGGCAGACAGCATATCGGGTGTCAGAGGCTGTCCAAAAGGACATTAGGAGGGAGGTGGAGGAGATGCTGGATTTAGGGGTAATTCAGAGATCCCACAGCCCCGGGCCTCACCCGTAGTCCTTGTGCCCAAGCCAGATAGCTCTACTCATTTCTGTGTGGACTATCATGGACTGAATGCAGTCACAAAGTCAGACACCCACCCAATGCCCCGGATGGATGAACTCCTGGACAAGTTGGGGGGGTGATCTACCTTACGACCATTGACCTGACCAAGGGGTATTGGCAGGTAGAGTTGATGGACAGAGCTAGGGAGAGGTCAGCCTTCGTCACTCTGATAGGCTTATTTGAATTTAAAGTAATGCTTTATAGAATGAAGAATGCCCCAGCCACTTTCAAAAGGTTGGTGAACCAGGTGTTAAGTGGTGCTGAGGAGTACACCGTGGCATACCTGGATGACATTGTCATCTTTAGTGCCAGCTGGGAGGAACGCCTGTCCCACCTTAGGGATGTGCTGGGCAAGATAGTGAGGGCCAGACTCACTGTCAAAGCCGGGAAATGCCAGATGGCCATGGGAGAAGTGACATCCCTCGGGCATGTGGTAGGCCGGGGACAGCTCCATCCTAACCAAATAAAAATAGAGGTGATTCAGGCATGGCCCAGACCAGAAACATAGAAGCTGGTCAGGAGTTTTCTTGGGACAGCAGGGTACTATAGAAAATTTGTACCCAATTGCAGTGCCCTGGCTGCTCCTCTATCTGACCTGGTAAAGATAAGCATGCCAAAGAAAATTACCTGAGACCCAGCCTATGAGAAAGCCTTTACAAGACTGAAGGAGGCACTGTGCAGTGCTCCAGTTTTGACAAGTCCTGACTATAACAAACCCTTTATAGTTCAGCCTAGTGGTGGGTGAAGTGGGCTCAATCCACTCCATGAAGCATTTCGCGGAGCACAGGAGGATTCGTGGAGTGCTCCACAATGTGAAGCGGAGTACTTCACGTTATAATGAGGACACGAAGTCCATTGGAAACAGTGATTTCACGTTACTCCACCTCCACTGGTCACTACTCTTTCAAATTTAAGTCGAAGTACATTGGTGGCAGTTCACTTCACCTCACTTTGCCTTGTTTTTGAGCTCCGAAGGTGGATTTTGCAGTGATTCATGGGAGTTCTGGTCACATGGGCTCTATATTGATCTGCGCAGCCTCAGTTCAAGGTAGTATGAGTAGGAAGGAGTAGGAGACAGTGTGCTCTGATAGCTGTCTCTAGGAATCTTTTAAAAGCTGTTCAAAAAGCATTTTTGTTTTGTTTTTTGGGATCCAAATGTAGTTCATTGATTGTGGGAAACCCTCCTGTGCTCACATCATCGAGCGTTTTTGTTTGTGTGTGTATTTTGAATGTAAATTTACAACACTGAGTGTGTGTGGTGAAAGACAGTGAAGTGGGTAAGCAATGTGAGAAGTCAGTAAGGACAGCCAGGGGGATACTGGGATGCATAGGAAGGGGCATCACAAGTAGAAAAATGGAAGTGGTTATCCCTCTGTACAGACAGTTGGTAAGATCCCATCTGGAATACTGTGTGCAGTTTTGGAGACCCCATCTACGCAAGGACATAGACAGGATGGAAGCAGTCTAGAGGAGGGCAACTAAAATGGTGCAGGGTCTGCATCAGAAACCATATGAAGAGAGACTGAGAGAGCTTAATATGTATACCCTTGATGAAAGGAGAGATGGGGGGACATGATAGAAACTTTCAAGTACCTCAAGGGAATCAATAAAGTCCAGGAAGGTAGCATCTTTCAGAAAAAGAGATGTGCAAGAACAAGGGGGCACAATTTAAAGATAGAGGAGGAACAGCTCAGGGGTAATGTGAGGACATTTTTTTTTCACGGAGAGAGTGGTGGATGCATGGAACCGCCTTCCTGGAGAGGTTGTTGGGTCTAAAACAGTGGGGGAATTCAAACATGCATGGGACAGACATAAGGCAATTGTAGGGGGTTGCAGGAAGTAGGCTGTTGGTTAACTAGAATCTGCAGCTTATCCAATAGGAAGGGAAATGGGCAGACTGGGTGGGAAAAGTGGTCCTTATCTGCTGTCAAAGTCTATGTTTCTATGTTTCTAAGTGTGCTGTGTGGGGGAAGGGTGTATCTGTGTGTAAGTAGGTTTAAGTTGGAGAACTAGTAATTTCTTTGTGTTTTGGTAATATTTTTGTTATATAACTGACTGTGTTACTGTACACATAGTAAAACTGTCAGTAATAGTACAAATTTTCTTGCTGCTTGTTGTGTGAGTGTGGTGCAGAATTTCATATGGTCAGGTTGTTTAAATTACAAATTTACATTATGTAGCACTGAGTACACTGAACTTTTGCATTTGCATCGCATTCCTTGTTCAGCATCGTACACAAAGTGCTCTGTGTTGTATGTGCAGTGCTGTGTGCATCAAATATAATACACCTTTTAAAATTTGTGACACAGATTAGTGTAAGTGTAACTAAGCGCAGCAGTGTGAACCTGCTATCCACTGCAGCTGCCTGATTTTGTACTGCGATTGT
Organism: Neoceratodus forsteri; assembly: GCA_016271365.2. Classification (NCBI taxonomy): domain Eukaryota; kingdom Metazoa; phylum Chordata; order Ceratodontiformes; family Ceratodontidae; genus Neoceratodus; species Neoceratodus forsteri. The sequence continues at coordinate 330,992,052 of JADMNL010000023.1, read as the reverse complement.
GTTCTCTGTTCTTAGTTTTGCTGCTTGTAGTGCCGTAAAAATCAGCACTGTCTGTATTCAGTGTCTCCCCCACCTCCACGTTGAAAAGGTATTTTTTACCAGACTGGATTGTTTTTGTGACCCCATCAGCACCACTGGTTACCGAAGTTTTTTAATTCCATGACAGTGCCACAACACAGTAGTCTCTTATCTGTTGCTGAAGCCACAGTTGTTTATTTTGCTTCACATCCAGCTAGCGACCCTCCAGTCAGAAAATGAATGTATCAAAATCTGAATTTGGTAATAATATCTGTGGTTGATCCCCCAAAATGCCTGCAAAGAGATGTGCAAATAAAGCTGTTTCTGGCCATGGCAATGTTGGCAGTAAGAGGGTCTGTGGGCGTGATAATAGTACGCAGACGGAGAAGTACATTGCTGATGTGAGGAAAGGTATTTCTCCTGCAATGTTTTTTACAGTCCAGTCAGTAGCTTCACTGATAGTTGGAGGAGATGATGTTTTCCCAGCCGGTGGTGTTAGTGTTACTGATGTTAGTGGTGGTGAAGGTAGTATTAGCATTGTTGTGTCAAGTTCTAATTCCGACCAGTGTACCGTATCCAAACATATTGAGTGTGAAGCAGTTCAACTGTGTGACAGCGTATATGATGTCATACTTCCCAGTAACATCCCATTAGCTGAACCTGATTCTGATGATCATGTCAATGATAGCATACAGTGTGATATTCCATCCACCGTGGCACTTAACGTCACTCATTTTCCATGCAGTGATTCACAGTGTGGTGAAAAAATATCAGGTGATGGTGGTGTAGATGATGATGATGAATGTGATGATGATGATGTTGCTGTTGTTGCAACATGCAGTCCACATGTTAGCATCCAAGCAGAAGATGTGGATGTGTATGACAGTGACTTTGATGAATATGATGATGATGTAATTGACCCCGGTTGGGAACCGGAGACAAAGAAATTAAAAGTGGCTGTGTCTGAATCTGTTTGCAGGAATCCCCTGTAAAAACTTGTGATTTACCTGTTTTAGTGGATGATGATGATGATGATGACTACCCAGTACTCAATATGATAGGTAGTCATGGTGGTCAGTTGCAGTCCAGGTGTGCAGTGCCAGAAACATCATGTGCCCCCTCCACTTCAGTGCTTAAAATAACAGACTTAAATAAGCTACATCATCATGGACATGTTAAAAGCACAGCATCACAGTCCCTTGTTTGGGATTTTTTTGTTCAAGAAGCAAATGATGATTCAGTTGCAATCTGCCAGGTTTGCCATGTGCATGTGAGTCGAGGTAAAAAGGGGAGCCATCTTGGGACAGGAGGACAGCATACTCATCTTATGAATAGGCACTTGGCTCTATGGACCCAGCACAAGCTGGCAGCTAATACCAGACTGGGGCATTCCCCCATATCTCTGGCAACCATAGCCAGCATGTTATCCCCTTCCATGACTGTTAAGCCCAGTAGGAAATCAAATGTGTGCAGTAGTGTGGTAATAAGAGCAGAGGATTACTACAGGCATGATGAGGTGGAGGACCATAATGACTTTGAATGTTGCCTAGTGCTGGTGAGAGTAGCAGATTTTGTGGTGGTGGTGGTGGTGAATGCAGTATGTCTAGTGCAAGTGGTACATCAACCCCGGTTGGCAAATCTGGAAAAATAACATCATTTCTGGGTTTGTCATCATCACCTGTGCAACCATCTTCATCAAATGTCCACACTTCACCCCCTGCCAATGCCATTCATCACAGAGCACAACCATTTGTGACGAACACACCCTGTGTAAAACGTTTAAGTCAGCCCATGTTACAGAGTGTTTTTGAGCATAAGCTGAAGTACCCCCCCAATCATACAGTGTCACGTGAACTTAATGCTGCTGTAGCAGAAATGCTGGCAATCAATCTTTTAACCTTCTCCTTTGTGGAGAATTCTGGGTTCGGTTTGCTGCCCGTGCCTGTCCAAAATGGAAAGTCCCATCCAGGACATACTTTTCTGCCTGTGCTGTTCCAGAGTTGTTCCGCACTGTCTCAGACTCAGTAAGACATGCCCTTCAACATTCCTCCTCTCCATTCATCCATTTAAGTATGTATATGTGGACAAATGGAAAAACAGTGGGGAGCTCATATCTGTGTATGACTGCACACTAGGCGCAGGTGCCGGGGGTTGTTTGTGATGCTGGTAGTGTGAATAATCAGTGCAGGAAGGTGGATTGTCACAGTAGCAATCTTCCGGGAATTCGCCAGCATGCAACAGTTGCTATGCGCAGTGTGACCTGTTCACACACTGGTGAGAACATGGTGGACATGGTACTGACTGAAATTGATAGATGGCTAAACCCTCTGTCCCTGAGAGCTAGGTTCATAGCAAGTGACAATGGGTCAAATGTGGTGAAATGCATCAAGAATGGTGGATTTTTTTGTGTTCCATGCATGGCCCACTGTTTAAATCTTGTGGTTCAGGAGTTTCTGCAGCAGCCTGACATAAAGGAAATGCTGACCATTGCACGACGGATCTGCTCTCACTTTTCAAGATCTGGAAAGGCCCATGACCAGCTGCGGCAGTTGCAGATACAAAACAGCCTGCCTCAGCACCGCTTGAATCTGGAAGTTGTCACCTGATGGAACTCCACGTTATACATGGCAGAGAGGTTGTATGAACAATACAAAGCCATCACAGAATACCTTGTTATGCACACTAGCCGTGACAGTTCTGGGGCCTCCATGTCTATGACGACTGAACAGTGGCGCCACATGGACTCTGTAATAATAATTTTGTGGCCCTTTGAACATGCCACACAGGCAGTGAGTGGTGATCCTGCCTCCATTAGCCAATCAATTCCACTGCTGCGGGTGCTGAGGCAGACATTGGTGAATGTACAGCATAGCCTTGATAAAGACAAAGAACCTCTGTGCGAAAACACTGAGGCAAGGGTTACCCCAAAGGGCATTTGGCTGGGAAGCCAAGTTTCAAGAAAATACAAAGTCACACATGTCCCCACAATGCAAAGCATCATGGGCTGCATATGCAAATCACCACAGAGATATGCTGGTCCAACTTTAAGCAGAATTGCATGGTGCGAAGGCCTCTCACACAGTTTGCAAAGGGTGCTAACGAAGTTAGCACCCAGCACAAGCCAATGAACTTCATTTCGCCCTGGTCTGCTGGATAACACTGTGCAACTGTGATGCTGAGATGTGTGTTTTTTATATATATAAATATTTGCTGGAGACGGAGGTAGCGATATGTTGCTCGACACACATACTGACAGTATTCGACCACAATAGTCACATTGTGAGCATTCAGTATAGTGATAACTTTGCCATGGCAACAATGCTGGACCCATGATACAAACGTGGAATTGCATCAGTACTGGATGGAGGGCCTGAACAGGTAAAATATATCAGTGGTCAACTGGTTCGCTTGGTTCATGGGGCACAGAAGTCACGTGCCAAGGTTTGCAAACCTCAGCAGCATAATGTAGTTGTAGTAACAACAACAAAAAAGGAAAGGGACCTGGGGGTAATCATATCAGATGACCTTAAGGTTAGCAAGCAATGTGAGAAGGCAGTAGGGAGGGCTGGGGGTATACTGGGATGTATAGGGAGAGGCATCATCAGCAGAAAACAGGAAGTTGTTATCCCTCTGCACAGACAGTTGGTGAAACCCCATTTGGAGTACTGTGTCCAGTTCTGGAGACCCCATCTCCGCAAGGACATAGACAGGATAGAGGTAGTCCAGAGGAGGGCAACTAAAATGGTGCAGGGTCTGCAAGAGAAGCCGTATGAGGAGAGACTAAAGGAGCTTAATATGTATACCCTTGAGGAAAGAAGGGAGAGGGGGGACATGATAGAAACTTTTAAGTACCTCAGTGGAATCAACAAAGTCCAAGAGGGTAGCATCTTTCAGAAAAGAGACTTGCAAGAACAAGGGGACACAATTTAAAGATAGAAGGAGGGGTTCAGGGCAATGTGAGAAGTATTATTTCATAGAGAGGGTAGTGGATCCATGGAACAGCCTTCCTGAGGAGGTTGTAGGGGTCTAAAACTGTGGGAGAATTCAAGAATGCATGGGACAGACATAAGGCAATTCTTGTGGGGGTAGGAAGAAATAGGCGTGTTGGTTAACTAGGATCTGCGGCCTATCCTGTAGGTAGGAAATGGGCAGACTAGATGGGCCTAGCGGTCCCTTATCTGCCATCAAAGTCTATGTTTCTATGTTTCTAAAACAGGCATCTGACAATAAGTGAAGATCCTCTTTTGTACTGGAGTGGAAAGGTCAGTGAATGACCAGAGCTGACTGCAATGGCACTGAAGTACCTCACATGCCCATCCTCCAGTGTAAGTGTTGAGAGGGTATTCAGCTCAGCAGGTGCAATAGTCAGGGATCGTTGGACAAACCTGTCTCCTGCAAATGTTAGTTTGCTAATATTCATTAAAATGAATGAGAGGCACATACCAGCACGGACTGCAACCTCGGTATTCGTTCCCCGGCCTAGTCATGGTGGTCTTGCTGATGTGGAAATGGAGCATCCTGGTGGCACTGGCAGTGGCTGCCTGAAATGGCCCACCACTGATGTAAATAATGACACAAAGGAGAAAGAATTTCCCAGTGGTCAGACTTCAGACATCGATCACTGTGAGGGCAGTTTTCTTTATGAGGATGATGATGTGGTTAATGTTTGCAGGTTTTAACTGCAGTATTTAAAAGGCGGTGTGCCCCCCCCACCCTGGACCACCACCACCGGGACTGATGTTATCCAAGTCTGCTGCCACCATGAGTCTGTCTGCCCCCCACGGACCACCACCACCAGGACTGATGTTATCTAAGTCTGCTGCCACCATGAGTCTGTCTGCCCCCCATGGACCACAACCACCACCAGGAATGATGTTATGCAAGTCTGCTGCCACCATGAGTCTGTCTGCCCTCCACGGACCACCACCACCACCAGGACTGATGCTATCCAACTCTGCTGCCACCAACAGTCTGTATGCCCCCCACAGACCACCAGTCCACCAGCTTCTTAATATTTAAACCATAAAGTGAATATGTGAACTCATGTTTGTTATGCTGCCTCACTTCCTTAAGTTGTCTGTTTTGTTTTCTGTAGCTTTTCAGAGCCGCAGTGTCAAAACACATACAGTACACTTCTTTTTTCTTTTGAGGAGAACAAAAACAGGCCATCGCTATTACTCATTGGGAAAGATGCTGTAGCTATACCGTACAGAGAGAGGAACCGATGCAATGTCCATGTGAAATCCATTCTGGTAAGTATGAAGATTTTATTTCATCTGTTTCATTGCTTTGTAAAGACTGCTGCAAATATTACACACAACAGGTTTGTCTTAGTAGTTGACAAGATGTGTCTCTGAAATGTAACTTGACAATAGGGATTGAGATTTGAGAACCAGGGAGGGACACATAACAATGAAGTTGTAACTTTTAAGAAGTCATTCATTTCTTTTTTTAGGAAAATGTGCAATACTTTGTTGTTCTGTCAAAGTGGCCTTATCCAAAAAAGTTCATCAACATCAGGCACACCTCCCCAACCCGAGCTGAGCACACATGCAACACGCAAAGTCATTTCATTCAATGACCATGACCATCATTAACAACCAGACTCCAGAAGGATGCTGATGAAATCTGTGAAGAAGTAAAAAAATAAGAAATCATTACAGACAAAACTGAAAATATGATTCCCCCCCCCAAAAAAAAATAAATACTTACCTTCATGTGCTTGAGAGTTGTCCATTTCCATTTAAGTGCAAAAAATTCTCATCGAACACTGGAAGGTGCACAGCAACAGTTTGGAGTTACTTGTGTGATGCAGAACAATAGCATGAGCACATGTCCATGTCAAATTCAACCCCCTCATCATCACCTACAAAATACACAACCATATATCTATATATATATATCTACTCACCAAGACTACTATTACTGTACATCCAAAGGGCACCTTTTAGTCTAGTTGAGATGATCACTTTTCACTTTTCTGCACACAAGGAGGATGCATTGTGGGCCTGCAGAAAAAATCTGGGGACTCTGTGCCGCCACTGCATGCATGACTGAGTGCGCCATGAATTCTGGGGGACTTTGTATGTGCTGAAACAGTCTCTTTTCACTTCGTTACCACTTGTCAATTTTCTGCACACAAGGAGGATGCATTGTGGGCCTGCAGACAAAATCTGGGGACTCTGTGCCACCACTGCGCGCATGACTGAGTGTGCCATTAATTCTGGGGGACTTTGTATGTGCTGAAACAGTCTCTTTTCACTTTGTTACCACTTGTCAATTTTCTGCACACAAGGAGGACGCATTGTGGGACTGCAGAAAAAATCTGGGGACTCTGTGCCACTTTTGTGTGTTCTTGATTGTTGCTGTGAGCTCATAGTCACGATGTCATAGTGACATTTTTACAGTCAAAGCAGCATTGCAAGAATGTCCTCACAGTTCTGAACTGTACTTTTTTTTGCTACTTTAAATTGCCACAGCAACCACTACTTACGTGCGAGTCGTCAGTGACATGAATGATACGATTCTTCTCACAATTTATGTCTGCTTCTCTTACTCCTACTTTTTTCATGTATGAAAACCAAATGAGCACGTCTTCCAATATTGTTCTGACCAGCTTCGTATTTATTTGCAGTTGCTTTTCAATAACTATTGTTCCTTGGTGTCATATAAAACACTGACTGATGCATAGCTGTTAGTTAACAGCAGAAGTTATATATGACAACTACTTGATGTGATGGAGAAAATTAGAGGAAAACAATGACAAAGACCTGGTCACACTGTCAGCAGCACCAATTTAAAAGAATGCTCCTTTCATTATTTCACCCATGAAAAAAGGTAGTACAGCACACTCAACTACTACAAATTATCGTATCACTCCAGTCAGTCAGGATGTAAGTAAAGGAAGCTGTAACATAGCATTAAAAAATATAGGTCAGAGTTATCAACAGATTGTTGCACTGCTGCTTTACAGACAGTCAACACATTATATAGTTATGGTGATGCACATAAACTAATATGCGGGGGCATTACTATCACTGGCATACTTCTTGCTCCACAGAGTGCAGTATATGTCTGTGAAAACCACCCATAATTTCATTACAGTGAGTCACATGATGGAGGAATTAACAATCTGAAAAGCAACCCACATTTGTGCCACACTTCCTCAGCAACATTAAGACGTGATGGCACGGGGAGCGCAGGTGCATGTTCCACTATACTGAATGTCCAGCAGCTATCCCAAGCAATGTTTCCTAATGTTATAAGGTTCACTTTGTGGTGAAATGTGAGATGTTTCCACTACCAAGGCTCTTCTTACTGGAAATGTGGCCACGCATTTCACAACAAACTGACCATTAACATAAAGAAACATTCTCAAACCTGCACATTCTGATATTCACTGTAGAGGCGAACACCTATACGCACTGTCTTTGCCATCATGTACTAATTTTGCTGAGAAGGAGGCAGAATGTGGTCAGATTTTCAGAATGGGAATGCTTCTGTCACATGACTCACTATAATGCATTTCGCATTGTTTTCAAAAAATTATTGCACTATGTGGTGCAAGAAAGATTCTGGAAGGAAAAATGTGTATGATTTAATAATAACAAACAAAAAGCGCACAACAAAAGTACAACACAGTAGTGGGGTGGGTCAGGGGTGGGGTGGGTGTGGGGCAGAAAACAATACCTGGACTTACTAAGGCCGTGGGATGCAGTGGTGGTCCAGCAGCAGGTGCAGCACTGAAAGTATTTGCTGCTATTCTTCTACTCTGGTAACCTGCTGCTCCAAATTAATTACGCTAAGTTGTTTTCCTCCAGTGCTGCCCACACCAGGAGGAGGTCAGACTGGCTAACAGGGACTGTGCCGGGGTCCACTGCAGCGCGTAATCCAGGGAGTGGGGCTGGTGGTGGACAGGGTGGTGCTGGTGGCTGTGGTGGCAGTGGTGGTGGTGGAGCACCTGATATAGCCCTCCTCCTCCTGCTGTGGTGGTGACTGCTGCGAGGCACATCTCCCACCCCAGCAGCACCCTCGGCCACTGTCACGGAAGGACCAGCAGGTGGACACATGGCCCCTTCCATGGCAGCCTGCCACTCTGCCCTGTGGTGATTCATCATGTGGGTGAGCTGGCCACCGGTCCCCAAATGTATCCCAGGGGGACCACAGTGCACCAGCACACCACACACATGGCACTGCATCACTGTGCTGTCTCCCCCCAAACAGTTAAAAAACTCCCACACTGGAGAGCTGCGGAGGGGACCAGACACAGTACGCACTTGGCGGGCACGAGTCCCACCACCACCCACTATTGCCGGGGCCACCTCCTGTGGCTGTGGAGGTGGTGGAGGGGGTGCTGCTGGAGCCCCAACAGCTTCTACTAGTGGTGGTGGTGCAGAAGGTGGATGAGCAACAGCCATCAGTGGCATTGGTGCTGCTGCTGCTCCTGTTGCTTCCATGGGGGAAGCAACACTAGCCAGGAGTCTGGAGCAGTCCAACATAACACGACTGCCCCTCCCCCATGGGTCCGCACTCCTCCCCTCCTAATGCTCCCACGTGCCAGCATCTCACCTTCCCCAACTCCAGCCTGACCCTCCATCCTCCTGGGTCCATGGGACGACACACACACACACGCATTCGTATACACACACACACACACACACACACAGTCAGTCACACACACAAAATAAAAACAGAACTTATACAAAAAAATTCACTAACCAAAAAAACACTAACACAATACAAACACTAAATAAAATAGCTTTTTAAAAAGCTGTTTGAAATAGCAGTAACAAGAAACGACTCTGAGAGCCAAGCAAACTCCTCTCCTCTCACAATTCTGCTTTCTCTCTGTACAAATTCAAAGGAGAAAGTGAAACTACTTCTCTGACTCACTTCCTTCCTGCTTGGCTAAAGCATGTGACTTACAGTACTGCAGGCCATGTGATTTGCCTATTTTCTTCTCACTTCGCCTTACTTCACATTAAGGCATAATGAGAATGCGAAGTCGCATGGTAATGATAAGGTGAAGTGAGCACTTTATGAGATCCACTTCGCGTTGTGCTCCGCAGACGAGAAGTGGTCACTTCGTGTCCACTACGTGGGCAGATTTATAATTCACTGCATCTCTAGTTCAGACTGATGCCTCAGACATGGGAATTGCGGCAGTACTGAGTTAGACATCCAGCCAAGGGAAAGATCACCAAGTAGTGTATCTGAGTAAAAAGTTACTTCCCAGGGAGCAGGCATACTCCACTGTGGAAAAGGAGTGTCTTGCCATAGGGTGGGCCCTAAAGAAGTTAGAGCCATACTTACATGGGCAGCAGTTTTTGGTACAGACTGACCACAACACTATGGTTTGGCTGACGCAGATGGGAAAAAACAATGGTAGATTGCTAAAATGGAGTCTTGCTTTGCAACGGTATGACAAGACAATTTTACATAGGGCTGGGGTGAAAAATCAGAACTCAGATGGGTTGTCTCATGTCTATGAGGAGTTAACTGATTTTGGAATCTCATCCCATGCAGGGGATAGAGTCCCCAAATTCAGTCTAGGTGGGGGGAGGATTGTGACACTTGGACAGCTGGTTCTGATTAATCTATGCTTTTTGTAATATAAAAATGTGTTATTGAGTGTCTCTCATGAGACATGCTGAGACAGCCTGTGGGAATGATCCCCCTCCAGGTATCAGTTCAAAAGACAGGATATGTTAAACAGCAGTCTCTGTAGAGGTGATTAACTTGCAAAACTCACATTTTATAGCCTTATTTTGGATCTGGGTTGTTTGAAACTAAGATCTAAAATATCAATTTTATGACGTCCTCAGGAAGGGCAGTTAATTTCAACTGGAGCTGGAAAAACTATGTTACAGCTAAGTGAGAAAACTGCCGAGTTGTAAAAGCTCTTTGATATCTTTGTGAAAGCAGGAAACTGCTCCTGGATGAAAGAAGACACTGGAAAAATCACAGACTTGATTGGGAAGTCATGTGGGGAAATGAGTTTTTGCTGATGTCACCTATTTAAATTTACCTTCTGAAGTATATGACATCCTGATTGTATAATTTTTAATAAACAGAGGATGAGCTGAGTGACATCATGGAGAAGGCAGGTTCAGGGCAGTTTTTTTTTATGCTGTGACTGACCTTGAGAGACATTCTTGTTTGGACTCTCTTGAAAACAACATCTATTTCATGCACTGTTAGAAGGTATACATTAGAAAGACAAGTCTAAGTGTACTGTGGTAGGAATGTGCACTTTTAAACCGTAATTCTTTTAAAAGTTTGTATGTTTTGTGATATATTGTTCTGTTTTTACATTTTACATATTTATTGTCTATTTTAAGTAAAACCTCTTATTTTAAGAGACTACTTGGTGTGCCTTTGAAATTTTTTCTTTGACAAGTGAAGCATATATGGTTAAAGTTGACACTGTGCATAAGCTACTGGGTTACCAAACTGGGAAAAGGTAAGAGTTTATTCTGAGGTCTTTCATAGAGTTTTTAAGGGTTCATTTTGTACACCTGGTTAGGTGCCCATAGGCGAAAGATATCTGGCCTCCCGAAGAGCAGAATTATCTGAGACTGTACATTGGATATGCTAGCAAGAGGTTCACAGTTTGAATCCTCCAGAACTTGAGACCAAAGATTGATTGAACCACAAAACAGACAGGAGGGTTACCCTGTTTCTGTTCCTGTTCGCAATACTGTGCTCAGAGGTTGGCACTGTGGGAGCAGAGGGTCTGACCTGCTGAGTGGGGTTGTGACAGTAATGGGTGTTTACTCACCTGGTAAAGGTGATTGTGTTGGTTGGCATCCATGGCACTCCAGACATTACCTCATGGGTTACAGCCCACCTGATAGGCTAGTGATGCACATGACCCAGATCAGATTTCCAGTATATCCAGGTCCCAGAAACCCCTGCTCTCCAGTTTGAATCTTCCATAGCTGAAACAAGGTTAGTTAGTACAAAGAGAGGAAAACTTGCGTTGGTACAGTCAGCATACACAGAGGAAGCTTACCATGTGTGGTGTAAGGGAAGCCAAGCGGCCTGTATTTTATTCCCTATGTTACAGTCTAATCTCGAACCCAGGGGTTCGACTGATCATGACAGTAGACAACAACTTCTCTTTCCGCCCCTAGGGTGCTTGGTGAGGACCCCTTTTCTTGTCCCTGGGCCGGACGCTCCGATCACTCCTGAGGAGGGCCTTGAGTGCCATGGATGCCAACCAACACAATCACCTTTACCAGGTGAGTAAACACCCATTGTGATTGGTTGGCATCCATGGCACTCAAACAAACTACCTCATGGGAGATAGAAGCAGTTAGCACTCTGGGTGAGAGCGAGTGAGTCGGAGTGGCGGTCGTGAGGCTGCTGCCAGAACCTGGGTTGCGAAGGAGGGCGGATGGCCTGGAGCTGTTCCAGCCTGTAGTGTCTGGCAATGTGCAGGGAGCTCCATGTGGTAGCTCTACAAATGTCTTCTGAGATACAGAGGCTCTCTCCGCCCATGAGGTGTGCAACCACTCTGGTGGAGTGGGCCTTGATCCCCTGTGAGGTCATCAGGTTTGCCGTGTAAGCATTCTGGATGACGCGTCTTAGCCATCCGGCGATTGTCATTTTGGAGGCTGCAAAACCCGCCTCTGACCTTCGGGGGCGATGGAGCAGCCTCTCCGTCTTAGCGGATGTGGCGGAGTTCGCAACCAAGTAGGCCGAGAGAAGCCTGACCCAACGTCCAGGTGGTGTGGGGCCCGCCAGGACCCTGTGTGGGAGTGTGTGGAAAGGTGGGCAGCTCGATGAGCTGCTCTCTGGTAGAGTGGTCAAGACCTTCGGTTGGAAGGCTGGCACCGTTCTCAGGCTGACCCCTGCGGGGTGAAGACCATATGGCTCAGTGCAAGACAGTCGCCAAGCTCCCGATTCTTCTAGCCGAGCAGATGGCCACCAGAAGGCAGTCTTGAGGCCACCCAGAAGAGGTCCGCCTCTAAGGAGTGGTTCGAAGGGGCGATTTGAGGGATCCCAGTACCAGGGGAGGTCCCAGGCGATGACTGGTCTGGACCTCGGTCGGAGGAGCTCCACCGCCTCAAAGAAGCGTATGGCTTCCGGGTGTGCACCGGCAGATGCCCTTCCACCGGAGCCTATAGCCGCCCAATGGCCGACAGTTGTACCCTGAGGGATGAGGGGCCAGACCCTTGTCCACTCCTTGCTGAAGGAATAGTAGGACGGTGGCCAGATCGGACTGTTCGGGCACCGACCCTCTTCTCTGACACCACTGCGAGAAGATGGCCCATTGCCTCTCATATGTGGACGTGGTGGAAGCCCGTCTGGATTGGAGTAGGGTACCGATGACCGACTCGTGATACCCCATTGCCCTTAGTCTCCTCCTCTCAGGAGCCAGGCTGTGAGCTTTAGGGTCTGCGGGGACGGGTGGAGGACCGGCCCCTGTGTCAGCATGTCCGGGCGATAGGGTATCTGGAAGCTGGCTAGCGACATCTCTCTGACTGTCGCGAACCAGGACCTGCGTGGCCAGTAGGGGGCCACCAGGATGATCTGATGCCAGGTCCGGACCTTGGTCAGGACCTGTGGAATTAGGGGTGATGTGGCGGGAAAAGCACGCGTACTCCGCATCAGGTTTCGCGACAGGGCGTCTGTTCCCGGGGAAAAGCGTCCTGAACCGCGAAGTAGTACCTGTCGACTTGGCGTTGTCCCGATGCCATGAGGTCCATGGACACGGGCCCCACGTCGCCTGGATCGCTTGGAATAGAGTCGGGTAACTTCCATTCTCCGGGTGAATTTGTTTGTCTGCTGAGCCAATCTGCTCGGACATTCAGTTTCCCCTGCAAGGTGAACTACGCCCAGGTGTAGAGTGTGTCTGTGCCCAGTTGAGCACCGTTGCCGTTCCCTCATCATGGCTCTGCTTCTGGTTCCCCTTGGCTTTGTGATGTAAGCCACTGTCACCCAGTTGTCGGACCGTGTGGGACCGGGCGACCCAGTATTAGACGCCTGAGCCCTCAGGGCGTGAGACACGTTCTCATCTCCAGGATATTGATGGAGAGTTGCGCTCCTCTGGAACCATACTCCCTGTGCCATTGTCCCCCAGGCAGGCACCCAACCGAGAGACTGGCGTCTGTCTCTATGGGAACTGGGCGAGGGGTTCCAGTGGGACTCCCTGGATGAGTTCCCTTCTGTTGTCCACCATGCCAGGGAAGATCTTACCACTGGAGGCAGTGGCACGCACTGGAGGTTGTGTTTGCTCGGTGCCCCCCGAGACAGGGCGTAGTTCTGGAGTGGACGCATGCACCACCTGGCCCAGGGCATGAGGTCGATGCAGGATGCCATGCAACCCAGCAGTTGGGCAATTTTTCCCATCGTGGTGTGGCTGCGTGCCCTCATTGCGCGTGCCAGCTCCCTCAGGTTGTGGACTCGGTTCGGAGACGGCTTTGCCCAGCCTTCAGCTGAGTTGATGAGGGCCCCCAGATGTTCGATCTGCTGGGTGGGACTGAGATGGCTCTTTTCTCGATTGACCACCCAGCCGTGGTCCTCGAGGGCCTGTAAGGTGAGTTCCATGTGTGCTTGCGCCTGGTCCTCGGAGCTGGCGTGGATGAGCCAGTCGTCCAGATACGGAATAATGTCCAATCCCTGTTCTGAGTCTGGCCACCAAGGTTATGAGACCTTGTGAGACTCAGGGCTGATGTGACAGTCCAAAGGAAGCGCCTTTGTACTGGAAGTGGTATTTCAGGGATGTGGAAACGAAGGAACTGCCTGTGTTTCCTGACAATGGGGATGTGGAGGTAGGCATCCTTCAGGTCGATGGACGTCATGAAGTCGCCTACCCTGATGCGTTGATGGAGTTGATGAAGTGGGACCATGTGATGGTTTAGCTGCTTCAGGTCTAGAATTGGTCTGAGCTCCCCCAATTTCTTGGGTACCAGAAAGAAAATGGAGTACATTCCCATTCCCTGTTCTGGTACCGGGACGGGCTGAATGGCCCTGTTCCGGATCAGCTCTGCTAGAATCTGCTGGACCTGATGAGGAGAGGCTCTCCTTCTGGACACGGGGGATGACACGAATCTGTGGGGGATATGAGCGTGGGATAGCTCGATGGTGTATCCCTTGGACACTACGTCTCATACCCACCTGTCCGATGTGGTGGATGTCCAGCGGTGGGCAAAGAGGGCTAGCCTTTGTCCCACAGATGGGTAGGGGGACTGCCCACAAGTTTCCGGTGGTGGGCAGTCACTGTTTTCCCCTGAAGCCTCTACTTCGACTTCCGGATCTTTGTCCCCGGGATCCAAAGGAAGTGGACTGGTAGTTCTGAAGGAATGGGCCGCAGGAGCTGGAGGAAAAACCTCTACCTCAAAAGGAGTGGCCCTGAGGAATGGTGTCCCTGCGGGGTTGGCCAAACTTGTTCCCACCCCGAAACCTCCGTCTAGAGGAAGGCAGGAAAGAGAGCTTGGGCCTGCTCCTGAGAAGGTCCCTACCCTCTTCCTTTTGCTTTAGGTAGTCCTGTAGTCCCTCCCCAAAGACATGCTTTCCCCTTAGAGGTAAATTTTGTAATAAAGTCTTAGATTCCATATCAGCGTCCCAGAGTTTCAACCACAGGGCCCTCAGAGGCCCGTTGATGGCCGGTGGCCCTCGCCTGAAGCTGCAGCGAGTCCACCGCCATATCAGCCAGATATTTGGCTGCATCCAAGGAGCACTCAGTAGCTCTGCCTCCCTAGATTTAGGGGTGGTCTGTTCCTGGAGCTCCTCGAGCCAAGCGGATCTGTGCCGAGTTGTAGATGGGCGGTGGTCATTGTCTTGGCCGGTGGTTCCCTCGATCTCAAAGTCTTCTTGAGCATATCCTCGATCCTCTTATCTGTTGGGTCCTTGAGGGCTATGGTACCGCACAAGCACAGTTTTCTTGCTCAGTGCCGCCACTTGAGGATCAATGGTGGGTGCCTTGCACCAAATGTCCGACTTCTCACCCTGAACGGTACATTCTGTCAGGTTTCTCGGTTCGGCATCCTGCCGGATCGAGGGACTATCCATTCCGTGCTAAAGATGTCTTCAATGGCTGGACATACTGGGAAAGTCTCTGTGGTTGTGGGTCTAAGCT
This sequence comes from Neoceratodus forsteri, assembly GCA_016271365.2. Classification (NCBI taxonomy): domain Eukaryota; kingdom Metazoa; phylum Chordata; order Ceratodontiformes; family Ceratodontidae; genus Neoceratodus; species Neoceratodus forsteri. The sequence goes on along the minus strand of JADMNL010000023.1, from coordinate 330,976,949 downwards.
GGATCATTGGATCCAGCTTCGACTCAGGTTTACTTTCTTCAGGGTCCTCTGTGCCTAACCCCATGGTGGCCTTGATCATCTTCATGAGCCCCGGGATGGTGTCGAACGAACATAGCTTGGAGGTCAGGGAGGGAGCTGCCTGTAGCTCCATCTCCTCCGTGTCCGATTCCTCCCCATCTTCGTCTTCTCCTCCTGCATCATCTCTCTCCCCGTCCTCGAGCTTGCCGTCATGTGGGGCGACCGGGCGGGTGTCCTCAGGGATGGGCGGTTCCTCTGGTAGGCCCTTGTCTTGCCGGTTCGGGCTGGGAGGCCTTGCCCTGTTCTGGGTAGGGCTTCCAGCTTCCATGATCTTGAGCATGAAGTTCTGTTGGCTCTCCATCATGGCCCGCTTGTTGGTTCTGGGCCAAGAGGAACCCGGGTCCATCCACGTTGAGTTGCTGGATCTGGGGTTGTTGGGTGCCAGCGGTGGTGTCCTCTCCAGTGAAGAGGTCATCGTCCAGGAGGCAGGCACGCATAGGGGCCCTGGGGTTTGGGGAGGAGATTGCGCTGCACGAACACTTCTTGGCCTTTACCATCTGAAATTAGAGAGAGGTACACTTAAAGACGACCACACCTTGATCCTCTCTCTCTCTCGCTTCTCATAAACCTTTTTTTTTTTTATATATATATATATATATGTGTCCCGTCTGAGTCCTGGGCAGACCCTGCCCCGAGGGGAGGACTGGGGACGCCTGGGCAGAGGGTACTGTGGGAGGACCCCTACAACAACAGGCGCAGAAGTGGTGCAGGGCCCGGTATGGGAGGGGCACGAGGCAGCCATGGTGAGAAAAGCCAGAAAGAAAAGCCAGAAAGAAAACCCACTGGGGTCGCTTCATGAGGGACCGAGTGGAGTCATTGAACATGAGTTTTTTTTTTTTGTTTGTTTTTTTTGCAAGGAAAAAACAACACCCAGCCCTGATTCCCCCACCCCACGCTCTGAGGCTGGATGGCAATCGGAGCCCATGGATTCATTTTGGGGGTCATGGATGCGTGAGGGCCTTATTATTATATTTTTTTTTTCAACATCCAAGGGAGGAAAAACGCTCGGGAAGAGCCCAAGGCCCCACGAGGCTACCGGTTAGTTCAGGGGTAGAGCCTCAGAGAAAAACGGATGGCTCTCCCCCCCCAGCGAGAGAGACGTTGCTCTCAGCTACGTGGGCCCTGAGAGGCCTGCTCTCGAACTGCGCTACCCGCCTCCATGAAATTGCTCCGAAATGGCGACTGCGGGAGGCTGCTCCTGCTCCCCGGAGGTTCTGTGAGTGGGAGGAGGGAGGAACAGCTGGCGGGAGGCCAGGAGGCGAACGGTGCGGCTCGGAGCCGGCAGGCGTATGCCGAGGCATGCGGAGGGAAAGAAGGCCCCAGGAGGAGCTACCTGCGCAGGCGTGAACTCGCTTCCCCTACCTGGCCAGCGGCAGGAAAGCCCAGCGCCGAGACGCAGGGGAGAAGGCGGCCTGTGAGGGGATGGCAAGGCTGGGGGAACGAGGCCTCTTGTGGCCCCGCTGCCAAACGCACACCAGAAGGGTGGAGGATGGATGGAGGCAGGCCTATGTGCCTGCCGCGACTCCAGAGCTCAGGCCGAGCGACTGAGCCAGTCGGGAACAACCAGCAAGCACCAGCGATAAACGGTACCTCCAATGGGGTGGAGTCGAAGCCAGGAGCAGCGTGGGGAGCTGGGGCCAGCCGACTACCCTGCCCTGAGCACAGGCTGAGGTTAGCGTCATGCTGAGGTCATGTGGCTGCCATAAAGCTACAACATATCTCAATCTCCAGCCATACAATAAGAACATACAGGCATTTAAATGGAAAAACTTGGTTTGAAGATGAAACAGAGCAGGCAGGATAATTTTACACACAGAAAAAGACTAGTTCCTACATGCTGAGGCCATGTGGCTGCCATAAAGCTACAACATATCTCAATCTCCAGCCATACAATAAGAACATACAGGCATTTAAAGGAAAAACTTGGTTTCTAGATGAAACAGAGCAGGCAGGATAATTTTACACACAGAAAGAGACTAGTTCCTACCTTGCTAGAGCAGACAGGGATCCTGAGTGTGCTTCTTGCCTATTCAGATGCACGATTCAGAACTGGAGAGCAGGGGTTTCTGGGACCTGGATATACTGGAAATCTGATCTGGGTCATGTGCATCACTAGCCTATCAGGTGGGCTGTAACCCATGAGGTAATGTCTGGAGTGCCATGGATGCCAACCAATCACAATCTGTTTCAGGAATCCACCACTCTTTCTGTGAAGAAGAACTTTCTTATATCCTTCCTGAATTAACCCCCAATGGCTTCATTTCATACACCCTTGTTCTTGAGTACATTTTCTTCTGAAACATACTCCCACTCTGTACCTTATTAACCCCATTAAGGTATTTAAACATCTCTATCACATCCCTCCTCTCCCTTTCTTCCAGAGTGTGCACATTGAGCTTCCTCAGTCTCTCTTGATAGGTCTTCTGTTGAAGAGTCCGCACTATTTTTGGTGCTCTCCTCTGGAATGCCTCCACTCTGTCTAGTTCCTTTCATAGATGTGATATAAAGCATGTTGTAAGAAATATATGTCCGTGAAGGTAAATCAAAAGATCCATTTGAGAGGTTGATGCCATTATTGTGCAGAGACAGGGAGTTATTTAATGTCTCTGCTAATGTATTATTTGAATTATCTTTATCAGTCTAGAAACCCCTTGTGAACTGGGCTATCCATATTGAATATCTGAATTATGATTAGATTTATTGTTTCTGGTTCTTTAGCTACCTGGGATCAGAATAATTCAGTCTTTTCTTTTGGTGGTGAGGTCAGATTTTTGTATACAGACTTTGACCAGGTCGACATTTTATCTCTTTGCAGTTGTTGTAGCCAAGTTCAAATGTAACCTCACTTTATCATCAAGTAGTAACTGCAGTCTTTTTTACAATCAATTAATCAATCATTTTTTATTTAGCCAGTCAATTAGATAATTGAGTTAGCTCATTTTCAAGATGGTCCTGGACACATAGGACAAAAACAATTTCAGTGCTACGATATAACATATTGCACCAGAGATCATTAGAGAATGTAGAAAAATATACTGCCAGTATGAGCCGGAGCAAACTTACAAACTCAATTTCAAACCTACACACATACATACATGTCATTTTAGCGTGTACTGGTCGGGATCAGTATGGCACATAGGGAGGATAGGATGAAGACAATGAAGGGTAGGGTAACTGGGAAGACAATACTCAAGGGAAAGAGAAGAGAGCAGCCTACTATGTGGAAGGTTTTCAATGAGAATTGATTTGGGGAAGGAGGGAGGTAGGAAGCTCAGGAAGGGGGGGGGTAGTTATTTTAGTTAAGAGGCCGGCCAACAGGGGGTATAGGAAGGCCAGGGTATATCTAGGGGCAGGGGGTTCAACATTTTGGGAAGGTAGGACTTACCTGAAGCAGTCACACATCGTTTGAAGGCATTTATATAGCAGCTGTCTGAAAATGTGGGGGCTAGGCAGCAGGGAAAGTTTAAGAGCTTTCTGCATGTTATTCCAGAGCAGTGGTAGAAAGGAGCTAATGGCCATTGAGACAAGATGAGCCCTGGACCTTGGTGTTTTAAGTAGGACAAGGCAGGAGTTCCTTAGGCCATAGATACTTTCAGAATGCTCAAACAAGTCGCAGATATAGGGTAGTAGTTTGTTGGTCATAGCCTGGAAAAAACACATGAGGGTGTTTCTTTGCCTCTGCAGCGGGAGGAACGGCCAGTCTAGTGCTTGGTACAATAAGCAGTGGGGGGTCTCTGCACAGGCAGGCCAAGTACAAATCTCAAGGTACGGTGATAAAGTGTATCTAGCTTTTGTAGCACATGCTGAGGGGAGTGACTATAGAGAAAGTCAGCATAGTCAATCAAAGGAAGAAAGATTGTTTGAACCAGCCTTTTTGTAGCGTCCAGAATGAGTAGGTGTCTTATGTGGAAGAATACTCCGAGACGCTGTCTTAGCTTTTTTGTTAGTTCACTTAGATGTGCACTGAAGTTGAGTTTATTATCCATCCAGACTCCCAGATATTTGAATTTGTCCACTATTTCTAATGGTTCACCAAGGAGGGTAATAATCTGAGGAGAGCCAAATGTCCCCATGTTGAGGGAGGAAGGTGGGGAGATAATCATGGCTTTTGTTTTTTTGGCATTTAACAAGAGCTTCAGTTTATTCTTGATATACCTGAGTACCTACTTAGTTTGGCAGCATTGAGAATCAAACCAGACAGCATAATTACTGCATCTTTGTTTGTGCTGAGATATACTGTACCTGTTTGAAAAAGGAGAACATTCCAAAATCTTGCGGTCTTCCAAAATGCTCATTTGGTAAAGTCAGTGTAAATAAAGATATGCTTGGTTTTATATAATTTGAAAACAAGAGTTTGCAAAAATGTCCATGGTAACTTTGTTTTCAACAGCCTGATTCCATTTTAGCCTCTTCTTGATAAAAACATTTAAAGAGACCCTATGTAAGATTTTTGCATAATTCGTTTTATAATGTATTAAAAATATCTTCAGTCCCCCCCCCATTTTTTCTTATTTACTGAAAACAGCTGCAGGAAAACAAGATTATTGCCCCCTTAACTTCACCTGATCTGTCTGCTTGTCTACACCTGATATTCTAATTTTCTGTTAATTACATCATATCATCTTCACACAGCAGATTATGATGCCATAAACAGAGGAATGTGATGTCAGGTGTAGACTAGCAGATGGAGTCAGCAGGGCAGAGATTCTGTTTTTATATAAATGTCCTTAGTAATAAAGAAATAAGAGTGAAAATTACAGGAAAATATGAACTATGGCACTACCTGAATTTTGGCTAAATATTACTTTATTCTATATTTTCCTTACTGTGTCAGGTAGTTTTTAAATTATTATCAGCAAGATGAAAATCATTGGGAGTTAATAGTATTTTCAAATGCAAAATGATCACAATTAACCTTGCCTAGCATGATTCCATGTCATGAGGGCGTTCGCCGAAAGGCAATCGCCATTATGGCAAGTATACATCGCCGAAATTCAGTTTTGATATACACTCTGTGGGAAAATACAAACAGGCAAAGGACTCTATATTACAATGTCATGAGGGCTGTGCCCAGCACCCCCAACTGAGGCTTTTCCCCGCACCTCCTACTTTAGGATTCTCAACTCCAGGGGGGATGCAAAATTGTAAAAAATTAAAAAAACTACTTGGACCGGGCATAACAAAACATACCTGTGCCCAAACCCGAACCTAGCATCCTGGCCTCCCCAGTCCAGCACCCACTCAATATGCCATGGAGCAGCTCGGCATCTCACCGCTGCACCACCCCTCACAAACCCTCCCTCCCACCCCCCACTCAGGGTGCTCTGCTCCCCATGGGCATGTATACAGTATATAGTGACATTCTGTTGCTATTCACAAACCCACCCCATCCAGTCACCTTCCCTACTCCCTTGCCCTGTTGACATGTGCCACAAGTGGGTCGCTGTTTTGGTAGGTGCCCACTTGTGAGTAGTGCATGTCACAGGATACTGTCTAGTACTGTACCGCAAAAATTATTATATATTGGTAAGTAACAAATTACAGAACCCAGTACTTTAGTGGCAGAGTAAGAAGTTAATAAGCCATTCGATACAAAAGTCACTGTGTCATGAAAAATCACCAGGCCTAATTCTTGTATTATTCTTAGGAAACATTTACCCTGGGTATTATGATGGGTGTGGGGAGGGGATCAAAAGGGACACATGCAAACACAAATACATTTCTGCCTGCACTGGTGTTTGCCCAATTATGACAAAATTCTGGAATCCAAATTTCAATGGGTCCCACAGTTTTATAACAGTTTCCACAACATACAGAAGCTTGTGTAATAAACCTGACACAAGTTGAAAAAAGTAGTGTATGCTTCAGAAAAACAGTGCATGTGTCATTTGTTTGATGCAAGCTCTACATTTTGTATACAGACTTCTAGACCATGTCACAAATGGTCTAGCAGTGCAGACATAAGCCTACTTTGAAAATACGGGTTGCTAGCTCTGGTCTGAAAATCCTGCCCCAAGTCCCTGGGTGATCTGCTCAGAAGATTATATAACTCGTATGGGGTGGCCATCAGAATCTTTGCTTTTAGATAGAGGCCCTATTCTAACATAAAAATTTTCCTGCTATTAAACAAATTATTGCTTTATGATAATTCAGTTCAAGTCAGACCAATTAGGGATTGCATGCGGGGGGAGGGAATAAATATTTAACAGAATCAAATTATGAGGCTTTATATCGGTTGAAACAATTTTAGGTGTGAGTAAACACATCATAGGAAACCATGGGTTAAAATAAGAGGGGTAACATCTAAATGGGCATATACTATATATTAGAGATATGAATAAAGAACTAACAAGTTCTTGTAGATGATGCAAGCATTGGACTAATTGTAGACACTGAGGAAGTCTGTAAACTGGCGCAGTACAATATGGATAAGCTACTTAAATGGTTGCTAGAATTAAGAATGTTGTTCAGTCCAGATAAATGTAGAGTTGTACACTTTGACAAAAAAAATTATTATATGAATACACCTTTTAAGAAGCTGAATTAAGGAAAAGTGACACAGAAAAAGACCTAGGTGCAACTGCCAGTAACGACCTGATGTGGAATAAACACATTAGGCTCAATTTTCAAATGCTGCCACAGAACTTGTGTCATGCCCTGCATCCAGCCTTATCCTTGGTGCAGCTGGGTCATGGTGCAGCTACTCACATGCTGCTGCACCAAACACCTCTGCAACAACTCTGCCCGATTTTGGTAGGTTAGGTGCAGTTATGACACTTTACCTGTGTATACTGTGAGTATAGCAACCGAATATGTTCACCACGTCAAAAAGGTGACTCATATTGGGCGCTCTACTCATGGGCTGCCTGCAAGGGTAGCAACTGTACATGACCACTGCAGTACTAGATGGCGACAGAAGGGAGAATACTGAGGGGAAGGGGAAGGGGAAGGAAAGGGAATGGGTTTTCAGGGATGGGTGTACCTTCTGCCACTGAGTTAGCCATGTGGAGTGGTAGTGGTGTGGGTGGCTAGCTGTGGTGCTTCAGGTACAGGATTTGAGACTGGGACTGGGCGTGTAAAACTTTTGCTGCTGCCTGCGGCTCCAGCACTTAATTTTTCATGCAGTGCAGGTTTTTGCGCCTTCCTCAACATGCACCACCCTGGAGCTGATAATCCTTATTCAGGTGGCTGCAGGAGGCAAAGTCCCCCATGAGGGGGAGGTGCAGGGGGGCCCACACAAAAAACCTTTTTTCGATTCCGGATGTTGGGTCGCCTGAAAGTGTATATCGCCGATTTGCTTGTCAATTATATACACTCACCATGATAGCAATCGCTATTCTGCAATCACTGTTATGACATGGAATCTTTACTTGACTTACAGCAGCTTGTACCAGATATTTGGCACAAGCTCTGTGAAAAGAGTACCCAGGATTGCCACAAGCCAGACCATAAAAAGTTTGTCTAACTTGCAGCAGTTGGCTCATGGGATCGAAAATCTCAACTGCTAGCCAGGAGAATGCAGGAAGCCCCATGCACCATATGTTTGGTACACCCAGGGCTTGTGACATTTGGGATAATTTGAAAATGAACCCCTTAACCGTATTGTCAAAATAAAGCTAATCAGATTTCTGGCTGCATAAAACACAATATACTAAGTAGGGACAGGAAAGTGTTGCCACTTTACAGATCTCTGGTGCAATCACATTTAGAATATGCTGTTCAGGTACAGAATCTGCACACGAGAAAGGAGATTCAAATAATTGAGAAGATATGGAGGAGGTGCGCTAAGAGGATTAACAGGCTGGTGGGGAAAACTTATGAGGAGTGAATGGGAGACTTACATGTGTACATATTGGAGAGGAGGAGATGTAGGGAGGATATGAATATGGGCATATAAGGCATGCAGAGAGCAGGAACTTGCTTACACATTATGGCTCATACAAAATGAAAATAAAACCAGGGGTTAGAGCACATCATTATAAGTTACAGGGCAACTTATTTAGAGCTGATAAAAGGACATTTTAGTACACACAAAGAATTATAAATAACTGGAATATGTTACCAGAAACAGTGTTAGAAGTGAGAATTCTAAGAAAGCAATAAGCCACAATACAGTGTGCATTTTAATGCATGCCCCAGGGGCTCAGTAAGGCATGAGGCAGAAGGCTGAGTGTCCTTATGCCCCTGGAAAGTGCATTACAATCCTATGATGCACACCTTGGAGGGGCTAATTACTCTTATAAAATGGCTTTAAGTAGTTTCTTGGAGGAGAGAAATGAGATTTGGTACCTGACTGTGTGTTTATAGAGCTTTAATGCATGGTCATGTGACATGCTTCAGACAATCATGTTTGTGGATTTTCCAATGTCATTTTATAAATTAAAACTAGAGATGCAGTGAAGTTAAATTCTGCCCGCGAAGTGGACGCAAAGTAGCCTACATCGCGTTACTCCCCGGCTACTGAAGTGCCCATTGAAAACCACTACTTTGCCACTTCACCTTGTAATAATGATGATAATGACTTCACGTTGCTCACTCGGCCTTACTTCACTTAAAGGTGGAGTGAGAATATACAGGCAGCCCACACACATCACATGGCTTAAACAGTCTAGGTCACATACATCAGGCAGGCAGGAAGTGAATCATTAGATGGCACAGACATGACCTCATCAACAGCACTGGAAACATGAGATTGCGATGACTCTTCATCTGCATCAGAACCATGTTCAACCAATGTGGGGAGGGGGATGGGAATGTTGGGGAGTGTAATATCTACTACAACTCTGACTCACAGTCATGCCTTTAGACTCCACAATATTTGGGAAACTGGTTAACTTGTTGCCATTGGCATGGGTTGAACATGGGGCAATACTCATGCCATCAGCAATTTCACTACCACCAGCAGGGGCAACAGCATCTCCTACCATGACCGAAGCTACTGACTGCACTGTGAAAAACATACTCAGAGAAATCCCTTTACTAGCATCAACTATGCTCTTCTGCTGTGTACTACTACCATACCCATGGCCACTCTTGCCACTGGCAGCAGTGCTTGGCCAGAAGCATCTTTGCATGCATGTCTCTTTGCAGGCATTTTTTGGGATTACACAGAAAATTTACAACAAATTGAGATTTCTAAAATTTATGGTGGATGGGAAACCAAAAAACAACTGTGGCTTGCAGATGGTGATTGGGCACTAACAGAGGCAAACGTACAGACAGATTAAGGATTGTGTTGTACACTCCAGAGATGCAGACACAAAGGCACACCAGCACCTTAATCAGTGCTAATAAATCCAAAACTGGAAAAGAATACCTTTTTGCTGGGTGGGGGCAGTGCCTGCAGTAACAGTCTACTACCAAGATACCACAAAGCAGTACAAAATAATGCAGATGGATAAGAGGTCCACAGTGCTGCAATTACTGTGTGGCACAATAAAATGTGCTTGACTTGATGGCATGCGTCGCACACACACTCACACACACACTACAGGTAATGCACAGCAAATTGAAAACTTCAGTAATATAACCAAATCTTTTAAACAAACTGAAATTATGTACTGAACCATGACAATCAGCAAAAAAAATGTCAAAAATGATTGAAAATATTACTGTGTGTATACGAATACAGTTATACAACAAAAATATAACCAAAACAGTTAGAAAGACTACCTTTCTCCCAGTTAATCTGCCTCCACCACAGATACACCCCTCCCCCAAGCACACTTCAACAGTGTCTGTCAGTACACAGTCTGTATGTTCTAAATTAACATGTAAAATCCACACAAAAACAATTAACACTCAATGATATGAGCACAGGAGGGTTTCCTACAATCGATGTACTAAAGTTTGAGAAAAAAAAATGTCTCAAAAGGCTTTTTGAAGGGTTTTTAGAGGGTTTGAATCTCACAGCTCTGAAAGCAAACTGTCTCCAGCTACCACTACATAGAACTGAGTCTGTGCAGAACAATCTATGGCCTATGTGACAATCCCATGAATCACTGCAAAATTCTCCTTAGAGCTCATAGACAAGGTGAAGTAATGCGAAGTATATTGATTTCAATGTACTTTGCATTAAAATTGGTGTAGAAGTGGTTGGGGAAAAGCGGAGTAATGCAAAGTCATTGCTTCCAATGGACTTTGCAATCATAATTATAAGGTGAAATACTCCGCTTCGCATCGTGGATTACTTCACTGATTCTGCCTTAATACGTGAATTGCTCCACGTAGCGGAGTTTGGCCACTTTGCCCACCTCTAATTAGAACCCAGTTGGATAAATTTATGGAAGCTGAACAATTTCAGCATACAACCTAGTGAGAACAGGCAGTTAATAAGGGCCAGGGCCTACTGTTTCCCTGGTAATTACACTATGTTATTATGTGAATAAAGATGATAAGGATTGGATCAATTTAGGTGAGCAATTACGGCTTACAAAAGCTCTTTTTTATAGATGGGCTGAATACGTGACAATAGCCCTGCAAATTGAAATCAATGTCAGTCTCTAGCCAGGTTAAATACAAGAGTATGAGGATATAAGCTTTAATTTTCAATAAATTCCCCTTCTGTTAGTTTATTTAATAAACCTGAAACATTCCAGTTAAGAATTAAAATGGCCTATTGATTTAGGCAACAAGTGCAATAATATCCAGTGTCGGTGCAGGATCTTGAGCTATATTTTGTAAAGTACTGGTAACAGGGCCTGTTGAATTGTTCCCCAGTGCTCCATCTTTCATTCACCCAACAAATGTTTCATCATCATTCTGTTGAATCTCTTCTTCTGAACAATGAATCAGACAGTGATTCATAGAAACATAGAAACATAGAATCTGATGGCAGATAAGGACTGATGGGCCCATCCAGTCTGCCCTTTTTCCCTACCTACTAAAAATGCTGGAGATCCTACTTTATCTCTGGTTTTACCTCCTTTGAATTGTTAGGGTCCCCCTATGTCTATCCTATGCAGTTTTGAATTCCTTCACTGACTTTGCTTCCGACGCCTCAGCTGGGAGGCTGTTCCATGTCCCTACCCCCCTTTCCGTGAAGAACTTCTTACTTACGTTGCCCCTTAGTCTACCCTCCCTCCAGTCTCATGTCATGCCCTCTTGTTCTAGAGCATCTTCTTTTCTGAAAGATGCTACCATCCTGTACCTTATTTATTCCCATTAGGTGCTTGAAAGTCTCTATCATGTCTCCCCTCTCCCTCCTCTCCTCCAGTGTGTACATATTGAGCTCCTCCAGTCTCTCCTCATATGACCTTTGGTGTAGGCCCTGCACCATTTTTGTTGCTCTTCTTTGAACTGCCTCTACCTTGTCTATGTCCTTTTGGAGATGTGGCCTCCAGAACTGGACACGGTGCTCTAAATGAGGTCTCACCATTGATTTGTACAGTGGCATCATCACCTCTTTTCTTCTGCTGGAGATACCTCTCCCTATGCACCCCAGCATCCCACTGGCTCTCCCAACAGCCTTGGCACACTGTTTGGCCACCTTTAGGTCATCAGATATGATCACCCCCTGATCCCTTTCCTGTTTGGGGGCTGTTAGTAGCACCTCACCCATCATGTATTCCCACCTGGGTTTCTGCACTTCAAGTGCATAATTTTGCACTTCGCATTGAATGTAAGCTGCCACAGTGTGGACCATTCCTCCAGTTTAACTAGGTCCTTCACATCTTTTCCACTCCTCCCAGAGTGTCTACCCTGTTGCAGATCTTAGTATCATATGCAAAGAGGCATACCATCCCCTCCAGCCCCTCCACAATATCACTAATGAAGATATTAAACAGGACTGGCCCTAGAACTGAACCCTGTGGTACCCTGCTGGTCACTCTCCCTTCCTCGGATTTAGCTCCGCTTACTACCGCCCTCTGTGTTCTAGCCCTCAGTCAATTCCCAACCCAGTTCACCACCTTGTGACCCAATCCCAGGCCACCCAGCTTGTTTATAGGTCTCCTATTTGGAACAGTGTCAAACGCCTTGCTGAAGGCAAGGTAGGACACATCCACTGCTCCCCACAATCGACTTCCCTGGTCACCTAGTCAAAGAAATCTATTAAATCTGACATGACTTTCCTGACATGAATCCGTGCTGCCTCAGATCTTGTGTTCTGCTGGATTCAAGATGCTCCACTATCCCTTCTTTTAGCAGGAATTCCATAAGTTTCCCCAACACTGAGGTCAGGTTGACAGGTCTATAGTTTCCAGCCTCCTCCCTGCTCCCACTTTTGTGGAGAGGGACTACATCAGCCCTTCTCCAGTACTCTGGAACCACTCCTGTATCCACTGAACTGTTGAACAGGGCTGCCAGTGGTGCTGCCAGTACCTCCATTAACTGCTTTAATATTCTATGGTGTATCCCATCTAATCCCACTGCCTTATCTACCTTCAGTTTTGTGAGTTTCTTTAGGACTCTCCCCTCTGTAAACAGACTGGTGTCTACCTCCCTTCCAGTCCTGTTTCTTAGCTGTGGTCCATCCCCTTCCTCTTCCTCTGTGAATACTGAACAGAAATATTTGTTCATGACTGATGCTTTCTCCTGGTCTCCTTCCACGCCCTCTGCCTTCCTCCCCTTTTAGCCTCCCCCCCCCCCCGGTCTTTCTCCTTTCACTAACGTACCTATAGAAAGTCTTGTCCCCTTTTTTAACTTCTTCTGCTATTTTTTCACTCTGTCTTTGCACTCCTGACTGCTTTTTCAGCCACCTCCCTGTGTTTTTTTAGATATACTGCCCTGTCCTCCTCCTTCTGTTTTTCCTCGTGTTTCCAGAAGGCCGACTTATTTGCCCTTTCTTTCCCAGCCACTTCCCTTGAGAACCATAGTGGTTTTCCTTTTCTCTTGCTTTCGTTTACAAGCCGAACGCAGATGTTTGTCACCTCCACTATGGCTCCTTTCAGATGGGCCCATTGTTCCTCAACTCCCCCTCCCCCAATTTTCCCCTTCTGCTAGGGCTTTCCTGAGACATACTCCCATCCTAGTGAAGACTGCCCTCCTGAAGTCCAGGACCCTCACTTTTGTGTGGCTTGATCCTGTTGTAGTACTCATATTGAACCACACTGTCATCTATAATTCTGTCCCTGCTGGTTAGTACCAAGTTCAGCATCTCCCTCTCTCAGGTTGGCTCAAGCACTAGCTGCTTGAGGCATGTCCCTTGCAGGGAGTCCAGGATGTATGTGCCTCTGGCTGAGGCAGCTGCTGGGATGCTCCAATCAACATCCAGCAAATCAAAGTCACCCATCAGCAGCACCTCCCCTCTAGCTGCCATCATATGGATGGCTTCCAGTAGATCCCTGTCCATTTCCTCTCCTTGTGCTGGGGGTCTGTAGATCATGCCTGTGTGAATGGCTGTGCCACTGCCCTTTTCCAGGGTGACCCACAGTGCCTCTGCCTTCCCCTGCATTCCTTGCACCTCTGTCATCTTTATACCCTCCTTGACGTAAAGAGCCAATCCTCCTCCCTTTTTATCTTCCCCGTTTGTCCTGAACAAAGTATAACCTGGTATTGCTATGTCCCAGTCATGGTCGCCATTACACCATGTTTCTGTAATAGCTACAATGTCCAGGTCAGCTTCTGCTATCAATGCTGCCAGGTCCTGGATTTTATGCCCCAGGCTGCGGGCATCTGCACACATGGCCCTCCATTTTCTGCAAATTCTCCTCCTGACCTCCCCCCTTTTCCCTTTGTTTCTCCTCTTCTCTTACCTTATGCCAAGTTCAGAATGCACTGGTGATATTGTGATATTACGATCCTCCATGATGGCTATGTTATCCTTTGGGTTGGGCAGTATGATTTACCCTGCTTTCTTCCTCCACCCCCCTTGGCTAGTTTAAATGTTTGCCAATGAAGCATCTTAACTGTTCACTTAGGACAATGGTCCCCTTCCTGGAAGAATGCAGGCCATCACCTTGTACAGGTCCACATCCCTCCAGGTAAGTTCCCAGTCCCCAATGAAGTTGAAACCCTGCTCTCTGCACCAGTTCTCCAACCAAGTGTTGAGGTCCCTGGTGCGGAGATCTCTAGCCTCCCCCTTGCTGTGGACAGGCAGCACCTCTGAGAAGTTCACAGAGCTTGGTATCTGCCTGAGGCCCCTCCCCAGCTCTCTGGTCTCCTCCTGTACCCTTCCTATCTCTGCCTTGTCTCCAGCCAGATCATTGGTTCCTGGATGGGCAATGACATCTAGCTCCCCTCTCCTTGCTACCAATCTAGTGATCCTCTGGATCCGCTTTCCACCCCTCCTAGCTATGCCTCCAGGTAGGCACTTTACCTCCCTCTCCTCCTTGCTACCTGCCCCCAACTCCATTCCCTGGATGATGGAGTCCCCAATCAGGAGCAGCTTCTTCTTCCTTCAGTGTCCTCTACCACCTACCCTTAGGGCTTCATTGTGGAGATCACGCTTATCCTCTCAGGGCACAACTATGGGTGACCCTGTGGGGCCTTCCCATTCCTCCAACACAGCATAAGAGTTCTTTAGTTGCACCGGCTGGGGGATGTGCCTCTGACCCACCTCCCTTACCCTGCCTGAGCCCACCATAGTCCAACCACTGCTCCTGCTGGGCAACCTTTGAGATAGTGGGTGTGGATTTGGTGGCCTCTGGGTGGGGGAAGAGACTCCCCAAATCCTTGCCAGCTCGACCCAGAGACTGGCAACCTCTGCCCTCAGCTCAGAGAGGTGCCTCCAGATGGGGCAGCAGCGCAGCATCCAAAAAGTACTCCTGAAGACTGCTGCCCCACTGCCACTGCACTGCAACACTCCCAGCATCTTCCCTTTTTCCACTGCCTGTCACTACACTGACTGTTCTAAGGGTACCTTCCTTCTGCAAACTACTGTGCCCACTAGCCACAGTACTTCCTGATGTAGTAATTCACCTCCTAGCCCCTGCACACAATCTTAGTCCTGACCCCACCTGTCTAACTTCCTGTTTTGTTTTGTTTTTCCCTTCTCCCACTTCTTTCCCCCTCTTGAATGAGAGTTTTCACAATTCAGTCACACAATTTTCAGGTCTACTTTGTTTAGCTGTCTGAGTGTTTTTGCCCTTTCCTGTGTCCGAACAGAAAGTATCCAAATGTCTTCCAGGTGTGTCCCTATAAAGGTGGACAAGCCCGGGGTGGGTGGGATGGAGGAGGGTGGGAGGCCCACTTCACCTGAACTTCCCCCTGTGCTACCCTCCTCCAAAAACAATCAGCTGCAAGAAACCCTCTAATTCAAACACAAACCCCAGCAAAACAGAACCCCAAGCACAAGACAACAGCAAAAGTGGCCAGAAGCAACAGTATCCTCGATGGTACAAATAGAAAAACTGCAGCTTAGCTCCAAGTCTCTAGGCCCCTCTGCTTACAGATCTTTTCTCCCCACTTAGCCTGCTACTTTCAAAAGGAAGAGAAGTCTTTAATACCTGTAGATTAATGAGACAGTAACCTCATCACCCTTCTCATACTGACTCCTTCCTCTACCCAGGCTCTTTGTTACTTAATACCTACTTATTATTTACTTCTAGGTATCATTGACAGACTGCATGCTCCTGAAGACTCCCTGCCTTCTGGAACTCCTTCCATCTAAAGGTTCAGGCCCCTGCATTATGACCACCTTTCAAAGGGCAAGTCAGGGAACACCTAGACCTTCATGTGGCTGATTTTGCTATAGTTGGCATCCAGCCCAGGCTCAGGAATTTATCTTAACAAGTGTTTGTTTTATTTTTTCATTCTTGTATATTTATGTCCTATACTGGGGAGCACAAACATCCTATATTACTTATTTTTGCTCTTAACCATCATGTCTGTTAAATTACTGTGCATTTGTATTTTGCTCTGTTAATCTCATGTACCTTTCCCCCAAGACACACCTGCAAACTAACTGTTCACAGGTCAGCGTCTTCTCTGCCTGGCAAAAGTTTAACATAGAAACATAGAAAACATCAGTAGAAAATGACCATTGGTCCCTCCAGCCTGCCTTATTTTACCCTGTCCTACCCAGGAAGCTATTGTCTAATTAGGTCATTGCCCTTGCCTTCCACCCTGCCCTACTACTACCCTTTTTCTAATTATTAAGCCTTTTACTTGGTCCCTGCTGCATTTGAAATTATTAGTGGTTTTTGCACACACCACCTCTGCTGGTAGGTTGCTGCATGGCTCAACCACTCTGTCTGCAAAATATAACTTTCTCATGTCCCTCCTGAATCTTCAAGCCCCAGCCAGCTTCCACTCATGTCTCCATAATCTTGATTCACCATTCCTGCTGAATATTTCCTCTCAATCTATCTT
Source organism: Neoceratodus forsteri (assembly GCA_016271365.2). NCBI lineage: Eukaryota > Metazoa > Chordata > Ceratodontiformes > Ceratodontidae > Neoceratodus > Neoceratodus forsteri. Next base: position 330,960,620 of record JADMNL010000023.1, on the reverse strand, counting down.
ATTTATTCTTTTTAGGAACTCAAAGTTCTCAGTCATATTGCCCCTCACCCTTCTGGTCTGTAGCATGTATGTGTTCAAAGCCTTAAGTTGATCCTTGTAAGATCTGCCCTTATGGCCCTGGATCATTTTTGTTATACTACCCTACACTATCTGTAGCCTGTGTTTGTCTTTTGTTAGGTAGGGACTCCAGAAGTGGGCACACTATTCCAGATGTGGCCACACCATTGATCTCTAGAGGGTAGGTCACTTCTTGCCTCTTGCTGCTGAACACCCTCCTAATACACCCCAACATTTTGGTTGCCTTGTTGTAGGCCTTGATACATTGGATAGATTGTTTTTGGAAGTCACTTATAATGACCTCAGATCCTTTTCCTCAGAGATAGTGTCCAATTTAACCCTTCCAATCACATAATCTATCCTGGGGTTCTTGTTCTCTATGAGGCCTATGCATGAAGATATGGTCGAGTATGTGCAATTCACATGTACCCTCTCTACACAGCAACACACTCTGGGACATGTGCAGGGTGTGCAGTATGCATGACCACATGCATCCGCAAGGCACCTGTCTGCAACTTTGCCCACGGTGCAAAGCTGCATTGGGGATGGTTTGAGGGGCACAGGCGGGCATCCAATTGGTTGTCTGTCCTTGGTCCCAAAGAGGATCCCCTGCATCCCACAGTTAGGGGATTCTGGGATAGGTGGGACCAGTGAATGCTTGAATGGCTGCCCCCAGACCTCCCTGTTAGCCTGGTGGACTGGTGCAGTAGAGTGGAAGGATGTCCTGTCCCACTGCAGCCTATGGGTGTCATTTGGGGCATGTAAAGGACATGGCAGGGTCCTTACTGCCATACCCTACACCCTCTTTTTCCTGGCACTCGGTGCCTCACAGCCCCAGACATACCACTGGACCAGTCAAGCACATAGCTGTGTGATCGGCCAGAGATCAAGTATGGAAGTGATGCACATCCCTTTCTTGCACACACACTGGGGTCTGTGGGACTCCCAGTGCATGATATTGCCAGTTAGGGTCACCTTCATGCTGCGGATGACTGGTGCATAGGGCACCCATACTATCATGCATAGGTCCCCATGTGCATCACTTTGTACTGCTTGCCATTGAATTTCCACTGCCAGACTTTAGACCACTTTCTTAACCTTTGTGGGATCCTTTGCAGCTCCCTAACATCTTCCTTGTTGTCTAACCTGCCACAGAGTTTAGTGCTATCCGTGATGAGACACATCTTGCCCTGTATTCCTTCTTCTATGTCACTGATGTACATATTGAAAAGGATCAGCCCAAGGCCTGAACCCTGTGGCACCCCACTTGTGATCTTCCTCTTCCTTGACTTGACCCCATTTACCATCATTCTCTGCTGTTTCCCCTAGCCAGCTTCTGACCCATCCAACTAAATCTTTTTTTGCACCCAGATCCTCCAACTTTTTCAGCAACTTTCTGTGTGACACAGAGTTGAATGCCTTGTTCAAGTCAAAGTACAGTAAATCCATTGCTTGCACCTTAACCACTGCCCTAGTTACCCAGTCAAAGAACACTAACAGGTTGGTATGACAAAACATCCCTGCCACAAACTAAGGCTGCTTACTATTCTGGAGCCTATTTCTGTCCAGGTAGTCAAGTAAATCTTATTTAACTGGTGTCTTCATTAATTTGCCTGCTATTTAGGTAAGAATAACAGGTCTGTAATTTCCCAGTTGCTCCTTGTCTCCTCTCCTGTGGAGTGGAACTATATCTGCTACCCTCCATTCTTTTGGATCCACCCTTAACTGTAGTGACCTATTGAATAGCCAGTTCCCTGAGCACCCTCAGGTGAATCCCATCTGGCCCAGGTGCCTTTTTCTATTTTAAAGGCTACAAGCCCTTTTTGACCCTTTCTCCTGTAATTACCACCTGCCCTTTTCTGGGATCCCTCTTGCAGCAGCCTTTATGCCACTTTCTGGCAAGGGCCCACTATCCTCCACTGTGAACACTGAGCAAAATTAGTCATTATGAATGGCTGCCTTCTGTTCATCCTCCTCCTCTATTGACCTGCACCACTCTGTCAGCCTAATGATTTACCTTCTCATCTTCCTTTTTTTCCTAATGTGTATACATAATTGGTCCCCCTGACCCCTTCCACAATTCATGTTTCTATTTCTGCTTTTGAATCCCTGACTGCCGTCTTGGCCTCTCTTATTTTTAACTGGAATTTACTCCATTACACTTCTCCTTGTATCTAATGAAGGCTCCTTTTTAGCCCTCGCTGCCTTCCTCACCTTTGAGAATCAGATTGGTCTCTTGTGCCTGTTTCTCATGGTAACTATTCCCAGGCATGCCTTAGTTGCCTCTAGGATGCCCCCTTTAATTACTTCCCACCTCTCCTCCACCCCATTAATTTCATCCTCTCCCCTGCTTATCCTTGACTAGTTCCCTCATCTGGTCAAAGTCTGCACTTCTCAAATCCAGACCCACAGCCTTTGATGAGGGTATACTGGTACTCAGGGCCAGACCCAACTATATGGTGTTATGATTATTGGTCATTGGACCCCAGTGACCCCCCCAATTCTCATTCAGCCTACAATTTCTGAGTTGGTGAGCACTGTGTCAAGAATGGCAGTTTGCCTTGTGGGTTCCTTGACCAACTGTACCTGCAGACAGTCCTGTATTATATTAAGCACCACCTGACTCCTGGAGCTGTCAACTGCTGGAATGTCTCAATCTACATCTGATAGATTGAGATCCCACCACCACTACCTCTCCTTTTCTGCCCTGTCTGAATTTCTGAACTTAGCTCCCAATCTCCCTCACCCCTCTTTCCCAGCAGTCTGTAGACCATCCCATCTACAGTTTCTTACCTAATGTGGTCATGAGCTGTACCCACAGCAATTTTGTCTACCTCTTCCCTCCCTGGTTGGACCCTCTCCTCCACCATCTCTATGTCTTCCTTGACATAAAGGGCTAGCCCACTCCCTTTTCTGTTGCTCCTATCTTGTCTATATGTAACCCTGAGGGGCGCTATCCTAAGGGCTACTACCCCTGCCTGCCCTAACTGTGGCAGGGTGAGGGGCCCAGATCCATTGGCGGGTGCCTCCACCCAGAGGTCAGGGTTAGAATAGTCAAGGTTGACTCAGTCACAGCCATCTGGGTTGCTGCAACCCCCCTTTCTTCCCACTAGTGGCTCACGCAGTTCAATTTCAGTGATCCTTACCATATACACTTACTCTCCAGCTCGAACCAGTCAGCTCACTCCGAGGACCCCCTGAAAAGTAAGGTACAGTTACACCACATTCATTGGGCAATATTTCACCATTCATGCACAGCATAGCCAGTGTACTTTTGCAAAACAAGCAATTTGATTTATTTGAGGGGAGATAACAAGGACCGGGGGAAATCAGATTGATTAGCTTACCATTACAGTATATGAAAATCTACCAATGGCTCTGTGCACAGGCCTAACCTATTAATTACTGTCTACGGGTACCCAAGCCCTAATGGCTAGTTCCTCGATGCAGCTGGTTGGGGCCCTGACACAAACGAACATTAAATTCCTGAGCAGATCAGGTGAAGCCAGAAAGCTCAATTAGTGCCATCAGCAATACAGCAAAGCGATTATTGCCTTTATTTATAAGTTTTAACAGGGAGCTACCCTGATCCAGTACTCACAAGCCCAGCAGAGAACCACCCTTTCACCACTCACAGGGCTGAACCTGAACTTCAACGGCCTTCTCACACATTTATATGGAAACAACAGAGGGGTACCATACCAGGCAGCTGCTTCCAGGACCCGAACGAATTCACAGCAAATGCGGGTGTTTCACGGCAGCTTCAACGTCCTGACAGACCGAGCGCGATTCATCAGATTCTCCAGTCCTCGTCAGGTGAAGCCTGGTAGGTAGCTGTGTTTGTACACAGCCTCCTCTGACTGCAAGCCTGCGAATTTGATTCGTGGAGTGCTGGCAATGCAAAATGGCCACCTCAGGCCTTTCACGCGCTTGCCGCGTGAACACTCAATGGCGCAAGAGCTCAGAGCTCCCTTCTCCTTCACAGTCACAACGCATCTGCCCCTAACAGCATGGGGCAATCCTTACAGCTCGGGCGCTACCCGATTCCATTGGCTGGTTACACATGCCAGTCACTTATTCTAGCCCTCAGTGGTGTGAAAAGGCGCCATGACCCATAATGCCACATCCAGGAATTACAAGCGGTGCCCCCATTGGTCATCTGGCTCCATCCTGAGTCCTGATTCCGGGTTGGTCACCTCCACTCCATTTCCAGTGCCCCCTTAGCTGCTATTGGACCCCCTTCCACATAGTCTGGGTCCAATATGGAGGGGCACAACGTAAAGTCCCAGCTGCAATAAAAGGGAGTTAGGTAAACTGCAATTTCACCAACACTATTCAAGTTCCTATAGGGAACAACTACATCTTTCAGGTGTGCTCCTAGCGACTGCAGAAATGGAGCGATCAGACAGCAGTCCAGGGTGGGACTCAAGCAGGGAAATCCAGTCCTCCATTTGAACCACTAAAGCCTGCGAACAGGCAGCTCTTAAAGAGACAGTACTGGAGGCTTTAAAAGCACTCACAACCCCCACATTTAGCGGCCTTACGCCGAACACCAGCCAGGCATGGAGCATTCAAGCAAGCTCCAGGAAGGCTTCTAGGAACCCCCATTTGTAGGGGGGTTACACCCTTCCTGGCCTGGAAAGAACTTGTCATCCGCATCAAGTAGTTACCCTTAAATTACTTTAAGGTGAACAGCTTAATTAACATTATGTCACACTTTAGATTACATGCATTGCTACTGCATCTACAGTTTACCACAGTTTATGCAATATTATCCACACACACAACTCTTTTCCCTTGTTTAAATCAGGTCATTAGTTCCTGCCCATGACACCTGGAAAGAGGGGACCCCTCCCTATCAGCTACTTGTGGGTTACCTAAAATAGGGGCACCACTCTGGAAGGGCAGTACTAACAGGCTAGAGTTATCCCCCAAGGCTAGCTTAGGCAAGGAACTCGGGGACACATACACCCCTTTATGGACCACATTTAAGGGCAGGTCCACAGGCTGACCCAGAGACTCATAACTCAACTTTACTACAGGCCGTACTTCTCAGTTAGAGCATCTAGGGGTCTCAGAAAACCCTGCTACAGGCCCCAATTCCAATTCAGCCTCATTGAGATTAGTAGGGGAACCTCCATAGGGGATGGGGACCCAGTGCTCATAGTACTTTTGGGGGCATGACCCTCTACATCAGGACCCACACTACTTGGCTCAGCTGGGGACTGTTCAGGCACTAGTAAAGAACCATCAGGGCACTCAAAATATTCTTCAGGTTCCGGCATATCACTGGCTTGTTCCCCCACATCACTTCCTTCTTCTGAAAAGTCAGATAGTTCAGCCAGGTCAGACAGTTCAGCCAGACTCAAGGACCCCACCCCTTGGGCTTTGCTGCTACCCAATTCATCCTCTAGAAGCATTGTTCCGGAGACAAAGGTGGGGGTTCAGACAGTCCAGAAAGCCCAACCTCATCCCCAGAGTTAACGAGGAGAGTGCCCTGAAACAGTTGGCTTAGTTCATAAGAGGGATAGTATTCAATATTATTTTCATTGTCTTCAAACACAGATTGGCGATCATCTTCATCAGCGGGGTTTGGACAAGGCCCTCTTATTTGGCTTGCTGAAGAATCAAGTGGTCTGGTTTTTTTCTTGGCAGCAGATCTAGTCATAGGCCTGGGGGGGAAGGCATTGGGAGCTTCAGCTTCAATCAAGATCTGCCCAATTGGCAGCAGATGATTTCTGTGTATAGTTTTCACATCTTTTGAATTGTTTTCAGGCCACACTTTATATATAGGTAAATCTGCCAGTTTTCCCACAACAATATGAGGGAGGTGATGCCATCTGTCAGCAATCTTATGTTTGCCATGCAGTTCCAGATTCCTCAATAGCACTCTATCCCCTTCTCTCAGTTCCATTGTTTTCACTTTCTTATCATATCTCTCCTTGTTGGCCAGGTTTCGTTTAGCAGCCATAGTCTGGGCCAGTTGGTAGGCATGGTTCAATTGGGCCTTCAACTTCTGTACATACTGTAGATGATTTTCTGCTTGCACCCCATCAGGGGAAACCCTGAAACACACATCCACTGGCAGTCTAGCCTCTCTCCCAAACATCATCCTGTACGGGGAAAATCCAGTGGCATCACTTTTGGTGCAGTTATAAGAATGAACCAGGGTGCTAATCTGCTGGCTCCATCTAGGCTTGTCTTTGGGTTGTAGTGTGCCCAACATATCAAGCAATGTGTGGTTAAACCTTTCAGGTTGAGGATCTTCCTGGGGATGATATGGGGTGGTTCTTGATTTTCGTACTCCCCACAAAGATAGCATTTCTTTAATCAGGCAGCTCTCAAAGTCCCTCCTCTGGTCAGAATGGAGTCTCTGGGGGGCCCCATAGTGCACAAAGAAGTTCTTAATGAGTACTTTAGGCACCGTAGTCGCTTTCTGATCCTTGGTAGGGAAAGCCTGGGCATACCGGGTAAAATGATCAGTGACTACCAATATGTTACTGAGGTTTTTTAGATCTGGTTCTAAACTCAGGAAATCAATGCAGACCAGTTCCATAGGGGCACTGGTAGTGATATTGACCATGGGAGCGGCTCTCTGAGGTAAGGCTTTTCTTTGCAAACAGCGGCCACAGGTCTTGACATACTGCTCCACATCTGCACTCATTTTTGGCCAATAGAATCGGGTCCGTACCAGGTCAAGAGTTCGGTCTATGCCCAGATGCCCCATGTGATTATGCAGGGACCTCAAAACCAGTTCTCTAAAAGCAGTGGGCAGCACCAGTTCTTGTTTGTCTACCCAACCCTCCTTATCCACAGTCTCTCTCTGTATAGTAGTTGGTTAATCAGCTTTAACTTTGGCCCTTCTTTGTATAACAAGGCAGTTCTCAGGTCAGTGGAACGCAACTTGGACCTGTCCCTCCCGGCCTGCAAAGCCTCCACAGCCATTTTTATCATGGAGTCTCGGGATTGAGCCCATTGGAGACTATCATTGTTGAATTGGGGCAGAGATATAGTGTCTAATGAAGAAAAATGACAGTAAGCAACAGGTATGCAGCTCTCGGATGGCCCCAAGCAATCCACCATGCAGTCTACAGCATCAGAAGACACCTGTTCCTCCTTGTCAAATTTTTGGCAAAGGGCTCTTATGTCAGGTCCTGACAACCTGACCCAGTCAGTTTGTGGCATAGGCCTCCAAGAGAGAGCATCCGCATCTATATGGTTTAGGCCTGCTCTGTACTCAACAGCATAGTCGTAGGTGGCCAATGCAGAGAGCCACCTATGGCCAGTGGCATCCAACTTGGCTGAGGTCTGCACATTGGTCAGAGGATTGTTATCAGTCTTTACCAGTATCTTAGCACTGTACAAATAGTCATGAAATTGATCAACAATGGCCCACTTCAGAGCCAGGAACTCTAGTTTGTGCACTGGATAATTTTTTTCTGAAGGAGTCAGACTTCTGCTGGCAAAAGCTACAGGTCTCAGCCCGTTTCAGTGCTCCTGATATAACACAGCCCCCAATCCTTGTAGACTGGCATCAGTATGGAGAACGTACGGCTTGGCTGGGTCAGCATAGGCCAGCACTGGGGCATGGGTAAGTTGATATATGATGTCATAAAAAGCTTCCTCACACTCAGTAGTCCAGTGGTTTCCAAACACATCATTCAGCCGAAAATACTTCTTCTCTGTCTCAGAGTGCACAACTTTCTTATATTTTTTTGTGCGTGGGAAGGTACCCCTGAGTAAGGTTGAGGAGGGAGCGGATCACTCAAGAATAATCTTTGACAAACCGCCTGTAATATCCACAAAATCCCAGGAACAATTGCAGCTCTTTCAAATTCTTTGGCTGAGGTCAAGTAGTCAAAGCCTCCACTTTGCTGGGGTCAGTCTGTATGCCTTCAGTGGATACTATGTGGCCCACATACTTCACCGAAGTTTGGAAGAATTGGCACTTGTCTATAGATAGCTTGAGACCAAAATCCTCCAGCCAATTCAGGACCTTGAACAATCGGCGTTCATGCTCTTCCAACGAGCGGCCAAACACTATGACATCATCTAAGTAGACCAAATACCCAAGCAAATTCATGTCCCCCACAGCACATTCCATCAGGCACTGAAAAGTAGCTGAGGCACCTGAAATCCCTTGAGGCATCCGGATGAACTCATAGAAACCTAGAGGGCAAATGAATGCAGTCTTCTCTTGGTCCTCTGGGGCCATCGAGATCTGATAGTACCCACTGTGGAGGTCTAACACAGAGAATCACTTACTGCCATTTAAACAATCCAAGGTGTCCTGTATGCGTGGCATGGTATACTGGTCGGGAATGGTCCACCGATTCAAAGTACAGTAATCTACACACATCTGAACTGCCCCATTCTTCTTTCTTACTACTACAATGGGGGAAGCATAGGGGCTCCTGGACTCTTGTATCACACCAGCAGCGAGCAACTCTTGCAAATGCCGCCTCACATCGTCTATGTCATCCGGGGCCAGACGCCAAGATCTCTCTCTAAAAGGCCTGTCATCATGCAGCCAGATGTGGTGCTCAGACCCTTGCACACATCCCACGTCCCATTCTTTTAGGGAAAATACCTGTTCTCTGGTGGCTAGCTTCTCACTGATCCTCACTTTCCATTCAGCAGGCAACGGGGAGTCTCCGAAATCAAACAAGTCGGGAGTTACCCTGTCATCTTTCCTTGAACCCTTGCTATTGGGCAGCACTGCAGTATCTGAACAATGTACACTTGCCAAGGTGCACCCTCTTTTTATTCGAATCTCCTTGTCGGACACATTATGAACTTGAACCGTCACCCTCTTGACATAAGCATGGGCCCTAGCCGGCAAAATACTGTGTTTGACCAGCAGTCCCTCAGGCAATCTTCCCTCCCCAGGTGCATCCAACATCAATAACTTATTCTTAACATCTGTTCTCAGTCAGACTTCCCCTTGCAAAACATACTGGGCATTCGGGGCAAGTATCACCGGTGCCGGATCCTTCTTCCATACTACACCCACCGGACCTTCAGGTTCCTCCTGGCTAACCTTCTTCTGAGTTTCAGAGACCTTTTGGATCACAGCAGGTATTCTTAGGGCTCACCCGGTCCTAAACGCTTGCTTTTCTGAACACAATTGGGCTAATCGACCAAACATATGAGCATTTGTCCCAATCAACAGGGGTACCCCATCATACAGTCCAGTGGGGGGGTAGACTAAAGCCAAGGTTTCCACCTGTTCATCCACTCCAGCCACAGAAGTAGGAAATGACAACCAGATCTGGATATACCCCAAATATGGATAAGCCTTGTCACTTAGCCCCCATACATGTAGGCCATCCAAGGGTTGTAGCGGCAGCTCAGGTAGGTGTGTCTGATACCAGTCCTGAAACATGATGGTTACCTGAGAGCCACTATCTAATACAGCTCAGGTGAGAATCCCATTTACTCACACTGGGGCCTCCATTGAGTGCCCGACCACATCAGACTATTCAGGAGGCACAGCCTTGACAGTTGCTTGGGCGTTGGCCCGGGTCACAAAACCCTTCCTGGGGAGTTGGATGTGGGCCCTGCAATGCCAAGTGATCAGTCTGCTGTTGACCTTCCTTAAATTCTCTGGCAGCTGGCACTCAGGCTGAAAGTGTCCATGCTTCCCACAATGGTAACAAAACTTGGGGTCCCGGGGGTCTCTATGGGGAGGGGAGTACTTTGTCTGCTGGGGGCCCTCGGGGGGGTGAGGGGGTTCCCCAGAGCTAGAACATTGGTTTCTAAACAACTCGGGTTCCCCAGGCCTAACAGGGTGGGTAGTGGACCGCCTCAAATCCCTCACCAATTCTCGTAAGTTTCTAACCTCGACCCTCAACTTGCTTTCTACTTGGGGATCAGAGGAAATGACATGCACCCCCACATCACCTTGAGATTCTGTGGACACATCAGGCCTTCCTGAGAGGTGGGTCTTCTCAGGGGCACTAGACTCAGGGGTTCGGCTTGGGTTCACAGCTCCCACATAGGGTTCCCACCCGTCCTCATCAGTCTCCACTTCTCTAATCTCCCTCATCAATTGACAGTATTCAGGCGGGGCAGCCCGTCTATCATGTAACTTAAGTTTTAACAATATCACACTAGAAAATCTAGCAGACTTCAAAACATGTTCCAACCTGACTTGGTTCAAGGCCGTGGCTGTGATCACCCCTTTTCGATAGGCCTTCTGCAAGGCCCGCTCCACCCTAGCAACAAAGGCGGACAGTTTCTCATTTCTCCATTGCTTAGCAGACTTGAATTTCCATAACAAGTCTTCCCCAGTCTCTGTACTCCCAAACACTCCCTCCAAAGCAGAAAGATACTCTGCCGCGGTGGCTTCTGGGTTAGTGGCCTGCAAGAACCTAATGGCTTCTAAAGCGGGGCCCCGCAGACTCTCCATCAATCGCTTTCTTTTCTCCCCCTCAGAGCATTGCCACTCCTGAACTAAGGGGGTGGCGTAATCCATCCATGCCTCCAAGTCATCCTCCCCTGAAGGCACCGGCACTGTGCCAGAAAAAAGTTTCAGCCTTCGGTAAGAATCGAGCTGTATAGGGGGAACCACTAAGGGCAGTGGAGCCAAAATAGAACTCTTGGGGGGACAGGGAGAGGTACCTGGGGAAACCTGGGGGGTGGCATCACTAGAGAGGTCCAATGCTTGCAGCAACTCCTGGGTAGTCCTCCCTTCCACAGCCAGCAATTTAAGCAGTTTACCTTTGAAACTATTAATCTGGGGGGACACCCCAGGAGTGACTGACCCACTCCGAATGTGAACAAGGCTCCACCCCTGTGGGGCACCCTCTGGGTAAATCACTGGAGGTACCCTCTCAGGGTCGATGGCCACACTGCACAAAAGTAGCACCTGCAGGGTCTGATCAAGCAGGTCAGCCATATGCCCCTTCACCTCCACCTTGCCCAAACATTTAACACGCTCTGCAGTAGAAATAATGTCAACTGTCGGTGTTCCCAGAAGCATGTCTAATAGTATCACAATTCTCTGGGAGTCCAGCTCTTCAGCTTTGCCCCACCCCATCAGCTTGTGTACCATTGTCTTAATAGGATCCAACTTAATTTTTGCCATAATATCCCCTTCCAGTTTCCCCGTCAGCTTTTCCATTTTTATGCACTTTACCCACTAGGCCACTAGGGGATGCTAATCCCAGCGGTGCCTCCAATTTGTAACCCCCAGAGGTGCTATCCTAAGGGCTACTACCCCTGCCTGCCCTAACTGTGGCAGGGTGAGGGGCCCAGATCTGTTGGCAGGTGCCTCCACCCAGAGGTCAGGGTTAGAACAGTCAAGGTTGACTCGGTCACAGCCCTCTGGGTTGCTGCAACCCCCCTTTCTTCCCACTAGTGGCTCACGCAGTTCAATTTTAGTGATCCTTACCATAACACTTACCCCTGGCTTGAACCAGTCAGCTCACCCAGGGACCCTGGAAAGTAAGGTACAGTTACACCACATTCATTGGGCAATATTTCACCATTCATGCACAGCATAGCCAGTGTACTTTGCAAACAAGCAATTTGATTTATTTGAGGGGAGATAACAAGGACCGTGGGAAATCAGGTTGATTAGCTTACCACTACAGTATATGAAAATCTACCTATGGCTCTGTGCACAGGCCTAACCTATTAATTACTGTCTACGGGTACCCAAGCCCTAATGGCTAGTTCCTCAATGCAGCTGGTTGGGGCCCTGATACAAACGAACATTAAATTCCTGAGCAGATCAGGTGAAGCCAGAAAGCTCAATTAGTGCCATCAGCAATACAGCAAAGCGATTATTGCCTTTATTTATAAGTTTTAACAGGGAGCTACCCTGATCCAGTACTCACAAGCCCAGCAGAAAACCACCCTTTCACCACTCGCAGGGCTGAACCTGAACTTCAACGGCCTTCTCACACATTTATATGGAAACAACAGAGGGGTACCATACCAGGCAGCTGCTTCCAGGACCCAAACGAATTCACAGCAAATGTGGTGATTCACGGCAGCTTCAACGTCCTGACAGACCGAGCGCAATTCAGCAGATTCTCCAGTCCTCGTCAGGTGAAGCCTGGTAGGTAGCTGTGTTTGTACACAGCCTCCTCTGACTACAAGCCTGCGAATTTGATTCGTGGAGTGCTGGCAATGCAAAATGGCTACCTCAGACCTTTCACGCGCTTCCCGCGTGAACACTCAATGGCGCAAGAGCTCAGAGCTCCCTTCTCCTTCACAGTCACAATGCATCTGCTCCTAACAGCAGGGGGCAATCCTCACAGCTCGGGCGCTACCCGATTCCATTGGCTGGTTACACATGCCAGTCACTTATTCTAGCCCTCAGTGGTGCAAAAAGGCGCCATGACCCATAATGCCATATCCAGGAATTACAAGCAGTGCCCCCATTGGTCATCTGACTCCATCCAGAGTCCTGATTCCGGGTTGGTCACCTCCACTCCATTCAAACAAGCAAGCAAGCTCTGGAAGTCTTCTAGGAACCCCCATTTGTAGGGGGGTTACATATACATGGTATATCCTGGTATTGCAAAGTTCCAGTTATTTTTTCAGTCAGGTCTAATCGCACATCTGTATCCATCAGCTGGAGCTCACTAATTTTGTTCCCTAGGCTCCTGTCATTTAGGTAGACTGCTTTCCAGCATGGGCTACACCCCTTCCCTCTCCTTCTTGTTAGCACCTCTCCATTTGTCCTCCCCTTCCCTCATTAATTTCCTACCCCTTGCTTATTCTATGTGACCCTGCCCTCTGACTCCTTTTCATTCTATATTATGGCCCCTGTCAGAATACCTTCATACACACTGCTGCTAGCCCCCATTTCTGGGGAGTCCTAGCTATGTTCCTTTTTTGTTCTCCTTCCTCTGTGGTTCTCCCAACTTCAGTCTCCCTCTCCTTAATTTAAATGCCCACCAACAGAGACATAAAATATCTGCCCCAAAACACTAGCCCCTTCTCTTTTTAGGCAAAGGTCATCACTCTGGAAGAGCCTTCTGTGCCAGAAGCTGCTCCAGTGTCCCAAAAAGTGGTACCCCTCCATCTGACACCATCCCTTCAACTTCCCATTAAACTCCTCAGTCTCCTTCTTCCTCACTCTTCCCTTCTGCTCCATGTCTCCTACCTAGGGCAGATCTTGAAAAAGGCCAAAGAAGCTGACTGTAACTTCAATCTGCTCTCCCCCCAGCCTTCAAAAGTTGTGCTTCACTGTCAAAATAGGCTTGTTCATCAGATCATTGGTACCCAAGTGTACCAGCACTCCATGTCCCCAACCCCATATACCATCATTCCTAGCCTGGCCATGTCCTCGATAGCTGATGTTCCTGGAAGGCATCTGACCACCCCCTCCCCTTGCACTCACTTCTCATCACCTTTTCCACACCTCTGATCATCAAAGCCCCTACTACTAAGATAATACTTGCTGCCTTGTTCCTGATCTTACCACTGGGTATCACCAAGTCATCCTGTTCACTCTTTCTGGCTGACTCTAATCGATTTCTTTGACTGAGTGACCAAAGTAATAGACCAGGGAGGGGCTGTGGATATGGCCTACCTAGACTTTAGCAAGGCATTTGACACAGTCCCGCACAAAAGATTAATAATCAAGTTAGCCAGCCTGGGAGTGGGTCCCAGAGTGGTAGCCTGGGTAGCAAACTGGCTGCACAACAGGACACAGAAGGTAATAGTGAATGGAACACATTCTGAAGAAAGGGGGGTTAATAGTGGAGTACCTCAGGGCTCAGTACTGGTTCCAATCCTCTTTAACGTCTTTATAGGTGACATTGCAGAGGGTCTGGAAGGAAAGGTATGCCTCTTTGCAGATGACACAAAGATCTGTAACAGAGTTGATACACAAGGGGGGGTAGAAAGGATGAGAAGGGACTTGGCAAGGTTGGAGGAATGGTCAGACATATGGCAACTTAGATTCAATGCAAAGAAGTGCAAAGTAATGCACCTGGGAAATAAAAATACAGGAGAAGAGTACACAATAGCAGGGGAGGTACAAACAACAACAATAATGGAAAGGGATCTGGGTGTCATCATATCAGATGACCTAAAGGTGGGTAAGCAATGTGAGAAGTCAGTAAGAAGAGCCAGGGGGATACTGGGATGCATAGGGAGGGGCATCACAAGTAGAAAAAGGGAAGTGGTTATCCCTCTGTACAGACAGTTGGTGAGACCCCATCTGGAGTACTGTGTGCAGTTTTGGAGACCTCATCTATGCAAGGACATAGACAGGATGGAAGCAGTCCAGAGGAGGGCAACTAAAATGGTGAGGTCTACATCAGAAACCATATGAAGAGAGACTGAGAGAGCTTAATATGTATACCCTTGATGAAAGGAGGGACCGGGGACATGATAGAAACTTTTAAGTACCTCAAGGAATCAAACAGTCCAGGAGGTAGCATCTTTCAGAAAAAGAGATGTGTAAGAACAAGGGGGCACAATTTAAAGTTAGAGGGGGGACGGCTCAGGGGTAATGTGAGGAAATTCTTTTTCACGGAGAGAGAGTGGTGGATGCATGGAACCGCCTTCCTGGAGAGGTTGTGGGGTCTAAAACAGTGGGGGAATTCAAACATGCATGGGACAGACATAAGGCAATTATAGTGGGGGGTTGCAGGAAGTAGGCTGTTGGTTAAGTAGAATCTGCAGCTTATCCAGTAGGTAGGGAAATGGGCAGACTGGGTGGGCCAAGTGGTCCTTATCTGCCATCAAAGTCTATGTTTCTATGTTTCTATGACTCTGAGCTCCCACTGAAAATAAAAATACAGAATTATGTATGGGCATTTAAACACACTTATTCTGTGTTTCTATTGAGGGGTTCTTTGTATTTTTCTTTTTACCAGGAAAAGGCTCCATTGAGTGATTCCCATTTACAGGAAGGTCTGATTTAGGATAGCAAAAACAAATCCAAATAAACAAAGTACATATACAGAGAGCAATATGGGTAACTGCATGATATATCTGTGATGAACCCCAGGGAAGGGGGGGAGGACCCCAGAGGAAGAGGAAACTACTGGTGGGGACTCAATTGTCCAGTGACTGAAGTTGGAGGCACCCAGCAGTGCCTCCCTGGAAGCACTGCATGGAGGGATGGGAAGTGGATCCATAGGATTGCAAAGGCAATAGTAGGGAGGGAGTAACTGGATCTCATTGTCCACCTGGGGACAAATGACCTGGCAGGGGACAAGGTGGAGTTAGCCAGAGTCCAGGAGGATTTCAGGAAGTTGGGGGTGAGCCTAAAGCAGACAGCACACTCCGTCTCCTTCTCGGAGGTCCCACATGTCCATGACATGGGGGAGGCTAGGTCACTCCGCATCCAGAAATTCAACTTCTGGTTGAAGGAATGGTGCAGAAAGGAGGGTTTTGGCTTCATGGGAGTGGGGTCCCACCTGGAGGGATGCGAGCCTGTATAAGGATGTTGGCCTGCATCCATCCGGGAAGGGGACCTTAGTCATAAGTGAGAAGTTTGAATGCTTCTGCAGCAAGCATTTAAACTGGCCAAGGCAGGGGGCCAGGAAGGTCAGGAGGCTTAGTATCCTCTCCCCCAAGCACATGATCTACACAAGTACCCAAGGAGTGGATAGACAGACAGAGGGCAGAATTCAACTTAAGGGCAGAAGACAGAGAGGACCAGGGAAAAAGAATGCCCATGAAGGGGGGGGTGGGGCTTAGGGCAACAAAACAGGGGATGGCCATCCTATCCTGGAGAGCCATGTGTGCTAATGCCCAGAGCCTTAGTAACAAGATGGAGGCCCTGGAGGCAGCCATAGCACAGTCAGACCTGGACATTGTGGCCGTCATAGAGACCTGGTGTAATGATAACCATGACTGGTAGGTGGCCATTTCAAGCTACAATCTATTCAGGAGGGACAGGACAGGCAGGAAGTGGGGAGGAGTAGTGCTTTATGTGAAAGATAACATAAAGTCCACAAAGATTCAAGGGGAACATTAAGAGGGGGGAGATACTGTGGGTTAAGCTTGATAGAAAAACAGGGTCAGCCATCCGCACAGGGGTAATTTACAGACCACCAGCCCAGGGGGAGGAGAAGGATAGGGAGATGATGCTGGCCATCCAAAGAATGGCACACAAAGGGGACATAGTGCTGGTTGGTGACTTTAATATTTCAGATGTGGACTGGAGCCTCCCAGCAGCAGTAGGTTTATCCTGGACTCCCTTCAGGGAGCCTTCCTCAAACAACTGGTCATGAAACCCACATGGCAGGAGGCACTACTGGACCTGGGGCTCACAAACAGGGACAGTGCGATGGGGATTTCGGTTGGGGAGCACCTGGGTAGCAGTGGCCACCAGTTCAGTGTGGCTTAGCATAACTGAAGGGGCAGAACCCAGCCACACTAAAATGTAAATCTTTGACTTTAGGTGGGCAGATTGTGGGATAATGGGGAAATGCTTGGAAGAGGCACTAACTGGCATAGGAAAGAAATTATGGGTAGAGGAACAGTGGGCAGTATTCAAAACAGAGATAACAAGGGTAACACAATTATGTGCAAAACAGGTTAGCAAGGGAAAAGGAGGAGGAGACCATTATGGTATTCCAAGGAGGCAGAGAAGAAAGTGAAAGCCCAAAAAACTGCATTCAAACAATACAAAAAGACACAGGCAGAAAGGGACAGGGAGAGGTACCAGGAGAAACAAAGGGAGGTGGGGGGGAGCAGTAAGGGAAGCCAAAGCACAAACAGAGGAGTGTATTGCGAAAGCAGTGGTCAGAGGGGACAAAACCTTCTACAGGTACATAAGTGAAAAAAGGAAGGCAATGGGATGGATATTGAGGCTGAAAAGGGAGGATGGGAGTAGAGTGGAGGATGACAACAGCAAAGCTGACATACTGAACAGATAATTCTGCTCAGTCTTTACAGAGGAGGGGGTGAGAAGAAAGGGTAGGAAAGGCATGGAAATGGATACAAGTCCTTTTCCATGGGAAAGGGTCCTAAAGGAACTGGGTGGAATAAGAATAAACAAAGCTATGGGGACAGATGGGGTACACCCCAGGGTGCTGAGGGAGCTAAGAGAGGTGGTGGCTGAACCTCTGGCAACCCTGTTTAACCAGTCACTGGAAAAGGAGAGGTACACAAAGACTGGTGGACAGCTGATTTAGTCCCCCTATACAAAAGCAGGAACAGAGAGGAAGCTGGAAACTACAGACCAGTCAGCCTGACCTCAGTAGTGGGGAACATCATGGAAACACTACTGAAGGAAAAAACAGTGGAACACCTTGTTGCCAGCAGTCTACAGGATGCAAGACAACATGGTTTTACTCGGGTGGAGGTCGTGCCAGACTAACCTCATTGAATTTTCCGACTGGGTGACAAGGGAGGTGGATGGGGGGGGGGCAGTGGACATAGAAATATAGAAACATAGAAGTTGATGGCAGATAAGGACCACAAGGCCCATTCAGTCTGCCCATTTTCTCTACCTTATGAATGTGCCATAGGCCTTTACTCTGTCAATGGCCTATTTATTCATACTCATATGTATTGCTCCCTTATGCCTATCCCATGCCTGTTTGAAGCCCTGCACTATATTCATATCCACCACTTCCTGAGGTAGGCTGTTACATGCATCCACCACCCTTTCTGTGAAAAATAATTTCCTCACATTACCCCTTAATCAGCCTCCTTCTAATCTCATGCTGTGTCCTCTTGTCCTGCTATTTTTCTTATATTGAAACATGCTAGACTCTTTCACCTTGTTAATACCCTTAAAATGTTTGAATGTTTCAATCATATCACCTCTCTCCCTCCTTTGCTCTAGGGTATACCTACTAAGCTCTGTTAATCTGTCCTCATATGTTTTCTGATGCAGTCCCTGCACCATTTTGGTTGCCCTTCTCTGGACTGCCTCCATATTGTTAATGTCCTTGTGCAGGTGTGGCCTCTAGTACTGCACACAGTACTCCAAATGGGGCCTAACCAGTGTCTTGTAAAGAGGGATTATTACCTCCCTCTTACAACTTGTGATACCCCTACTAATACACCCTAACATCTCTCTAGCCTTAATTACTCCTTTAGTGATCTGCTTGGATGATTTCAGGTCATCTGTGATGATGATGCCCAAGTCTCTTTCTTCCCTTGTGATTGCCAGCAACTCCCCTCCCAACCTATATGTAGCTTCAGGGTTTCTCTTTCCTATGTGCATGATCTTGCACTTCTTTGCATTAAACCCCAGTTGCCACTCTTCAGACCATTTTGCCAGTTTTTCCAGAACTCTTCTCATTCTGCTCACCCCTTCTGGATCATCTATTCTGTTGCAGATCTTGGTGTCATCTGTAAACAGGCAAACCTTACCCTCCAGTCCATCTGCAATGTCACTGATGAAGATATTGAAGAGGACTGGCCCCAGGACTGATCCCTGAGGTACCCCACTTGTGACTTGCATCTCTTCTGACTGTATAATGTTTACCATCACTGTCTGTTTTCTGCCCGCCAACCAATTTGCCACCCAGTTGACCAACTTCTGACCCACCCTAAACCTATCTAGCTTATTAATCAATCTTCTATGTGGAACAGTATCGAAAGCTTTGCTGAAATCAAGGTAGGTGACATCAACTGCACCCCCTTTGTAAACCGCTCTGGTTACCCACTCAAAGAAATCTATGAGATTAGTTTGACAGGACCTTCCTTTTGTAAACCCATGCTGTCTTGGATCCTGTGCTTCTATGGATTCCAGGTGTTGCACTATCCTTTCCTTAAGGAGTGCCTCCATAATCTTGCCCACTACTGAGATAAGACTGATTGATCTGTAGTTCCCTGCCTCCTCCCTGCTGCCACTCTTGCGGAGCAGGATCACATGAGTTCTTCTCCAGTCTTCTGGAACCTCTCCTATGTCCAGAGACTCACTAAACAGTTCTGCTAATGGCTCTGTTAGTTCCACCCTTAGTTCCTTTAGTACCCTGGGATGTATTCTGTCAAGAGGTCTAAACCTCACTTTCAGATTCTTGACGATATTGGGAATGCAAGTAATCACAAACACGTTGCATTAGAGTAATAAACAAGTTTATTACTACCAAAGGGATAAATCACAGTTGCCCTAAGCAGTTCTTACCAATACGAACTGGGAGCCAGTGCTAAGCGTTCCCTACACATTGAGGTTTCTCTGTAGTCTCTTGGGGTCTCTCGGGTCTCCGAGGTGTAAAGCCTGTGCATTACATTATATACCTATGATAATTACTATGGTTACCAAAAGACAGAAACATTTCTAGTTACAGAGATGAGCCCTATTGGCTAAATTAGAGGTGGCTCCACGGTCCAAGATAACATTACACAATTTCTGTAAAGTCATCAGTTTTAGAACAAAGAAGTTCTTATACAGAGTCTTACATAACTAAGTGTAGTGGTACAAATCACCAAAAGATGGCAATGCCATCTTACATATAATAATTACTTCAAGGACAGGAGTCTTGGCATCTGACAAGTAAGAAATAGACAGAAAATACATGGTAAAATATATGTGCATTAGCAAGCAAAGTGGATTACAACAATATACATTCATATCCTGACATCTACTCTTGTATGGTAGATGCCCTTAGCCCTAAATATTAGTATAACCTATACCTAAGCATTAGCTGTCTACGGTGTACCTCTGAGGGTATCAATTAGAGTGCAGGGACCTCGTGTAACAATTCCAACAGGTCATATTGCCCATTAAGGTATCTATAGAAAGTCTTGTCCCTTTCTTTTACTCTCTATGCTAGTGTTTCCTCGGTTTGGGCCTTTGCCTGCCTTACTGCCTTCCCTGCTTCCCATAGGGAAGTTTGGTATGCCTCCCTACCTTCATCCTGCTGTGTTCCCTTATATTTCCTGAAGGCCAACCTTTTGGCTCTGATCTTTTCTGCTACTGTTTTTGAGAACTAAAGTGGTTTCCTCCTTCTTTTCCTCTTGCTTTTCTCCCTAATACAATGGGATGTTGCTTCAAGTATTGCATCCTTAATGCTTGCCCACTTTGCCTGTACCCCCTCACCCCTATTTCTTCTTGCCAGGGCTAGCTTAACTCTGTTGGCCATCTTATCAAAGTCAGTTCATTTGAAGTCCAATAGTTTTGCTTTGGAATGGGATGATTTAGTTCTAGTGGCCAAATTGAACCATGCCATGTGATAGTCATTGGCCCCCAGGTGACCTTCTACCTGGAGATCTGGAATCCTTTCCCTATTAGTCAGTACTAGATCCAGGATAGCCCTGTCTCTTGTGGGTTGTTGTACCAGTTGTTTGAGTCCCACCCCTGCATAGAATCCACTATGTGTCTAGTTCTGGTGGATGTTCCTGCTGGTATTGACCAGTCTGTATCTGGCATGTTGAAATCGCCTATTATCAGAACCTCACCTTTAGCTGCCATGTTTTTTATATCTTCTAACAGTAATGTGTCTATGTCCTCCTCCTGATCTGGAGGCCTGTAGACAACCCCAGTTCATACAGCTGTCCCATTTCCTGTTTCCAGGGTGACCCACAGTTCTTCTGGCTCCTTATGTGTATTCTGAATTTCTGTAGCTTTGATATTTTCATTGACATAAAGGGCCACCTCTCCCTCCCCTTTTGCACCTCAGTCTCTTCTGAACAGTACATAGCCGGGTACTGAAGTCTCCCAAGTGTGGTTACTGGTGAACCATGTTTCGCTAATGGCTACTATGTCCAGTTTAGCCTCTGTCATTGTTGCCTCCTGGTCTGGGATCTTGTTTCCCAGACTGCAGGCATTTGTGTACATGATTTTCCATTGGCCAGATTTTCATGTATTAGTTGTGGGGTGAGGTCTGGCTTTTCCCCCTGTGCGTCATATGGGGAGCTGGACCTTTTTCCATACCTGGCCTACCTGGATTTCAGCAAGGCCTTTGACACTGTGCCACATAGAAGTCTGTTAAAGAAGCTGGGGAACATGGGAGTGGGTAGGACGGTGGTGTGGTGGGTGGGGAACTGGCTGGATTGCTGGACACAGAGGGTGGTGGTAAATAGCTGTCACTCCGCAGAGGGAAGGGTGACCAGTGAGGTGCCACAGGGGATCAGTGCTGGGTCCAGTCCTCTTCAACATCTTTATTAATGATATTACAGAAGATCTAGAAGGGAGAATATGCCTATTCACTGATGACACAAATCTCTGCAACAGAGTGGAAACACCAGAGGGTCTGGATAGACTGAGGAGAAATCTGAAGAAGCTTGAGAACTGGTCAAGGGAGTAGCAGTTGAGATTTATTGCAAAGAAATGCAAAACAATGCTCATGGGGCATAAAAGGCCAGGAACAACATATCACCTGGTGGGTAGGGGGGCTGGGCTATAGAATGCTCCAAGCAGGAAAGAGGCCTAGGGATTATCATCTCTGATTACCTCATGGTAGAGAGTCAGTGCGACAAGGTGACAGGAAAAGCAAACAGGGAGGAACAAGGTGCAGGAAAACACAATTTTTCATAGAAAAAAGATGTTCCAGGACTAGGGAACATGGGATGAAACTGGAGAGAGGGAGGTTCAGAGGGAACATGAGGTAGACTTTCTTCACGGAGAGGGTGGTGGATAAATGGAACACCCTGCTGGAGGGGGTGGTAGAGGCTGAAATGATTACAGGATTTAAGAATGCATGGGATAGGCATCAGGGGATCCTAGTAGTCAGGTGAAGGGACAACCTAGTTCTAGAGAAGCTTGAAGAAGCAAAGTACGTGTGCACATGGGTGGGGTGGTGTGTGTAACGAGAAGTTTACACACACGTAAACCCTGAGAGTGAAGCAGCTCAAGGGGTTTGTGAAAGTGTTTAACACTGAAGGTGTGTGCAGTCTTCAAATTTAAACACACTACCCCATCTTTTATTCTATATAGTTGCTAGGTTTCCCTTTTTCGCCACAGCAATTATATAAAATTGCAGATGTTCCAGTGTGGCCGCACTTCGGTTTTGTTTTAGCCCAGTCCACATATTTTCAGCGTACAGGATTTTTACATGTTTTAAATTGTTTGTGTAGCCCAGTCCAACATTTGGAAATGTGAAACATTTTTTAAAAATGACTTACCGCTGAGTCCCACTGGCGGTCAAGTTTCAGGGGAGAAGGCAAGCAGCGAGCAGTAAGGATCAGACAACATGCAGTAGGTGCATGCACAGAGCAATGGAAACTGGGCATGGGTTTGCTGTTATAAACACTCCTTTATAATGGCAAATTATGCCACGGTTTTTCTATTGGAGAGAGGGAAAGTCATTAATTATAAAATGATTATACACTGTGCATACCAATTTAAGAAAAAATAAAACATAGTATAACAGGATATATAATTGGGAATATGTAATATGAGCAAACAGGAGAGTATAGGTAATAATTTCATGGGCCCATAAAGGGAACCTTAAGATTAACCACAGTTCTACTCATCGACACAGTGACAGTCCAACAGAGTTTTAATTGCATTTTGGCCATCACAAAGACCTCAAGAGCAAAGCTTGAGAGGTCCTATGAAATCATCATAAAAACCACAAGATGAAAACACAACCTTCCTTGTGTATTGTTGTACCATATATTATTTTCCATAGTATATGGTTTAAACAGTGTTCCTTTCCAGTTTGCCTGTCTGCCAACTCTCTGTTCAAAATGTGTCCTCCACTGCTAAACTACCCATATGCACATGACACAAAGATGTATGTTTCTTATACGGTATAAAAAACACCCGCACCCAACTGATAATTAGCCCACTTATGCACTTCTTTACTATGTTTGAAAAATATAAACGTGTTCATTTTTTAACTTTTTTTTTAATAAGCTGTTTTTTCCTCCGTGGCCACCTACCCCTGTCATTGGGGCCCCTTCTGCCCCCAACCCTGTCAGCCTCTCCCCCACTGTCTTACCAGTGGGGATCTGAAAGGAACAGGATCCAGGAGCATCAGGGGATGTCACATATGGCCATGAAGAGACATGAGCTTTTCTGTGTTTTTCTCCCACCTGGAGCAATGGTGTGCATGTGAGGTGCATGTTCTTGGAGGCGCATGTGGGGGTCCCAGAAAGTGAGTGCTCCTTTCACCCTCCTGACATTGCATCAGCCCCCCCAAACCTCTGCTCTGACACCTGGCCTCCACTGGGTGTCAGCCGAGAGTGAGGAAACTCCACCTCCCAATCCAGGAGATGAGAGCAGTCCAGTGACCACTACTGTCATTTCCCAGCCTTCTCCCCACCAACCCCTGGTGGCCTGAGCTTGCTCCCAAACTTGGGTCACTAGCATGGTGTGAGGTGTGAGGTGTTTCATCTAGCACCTCAACCCTCAGTGCCACTGAAGCAGTTATTTTTTTTTTTTGTAGACTTTATTTTTGCTCTTCCGGGGTGCTCGCTCGGCAGAACTGCTACTCCCTGCCTGAACCCTATCCTCGGAGAGACTCCCCCAACTACCCAAGCAGGCCTAGCCTCCTGGCTCACCCCCAGGATGGGTCCATCCTCCTCTGATGGCCTATCTGAAATTAGAGAGGCCTTACCTGAGTGCTGGGTCAGCTGTGGAGTCCTCCGAGGCAGTCGGCCAGTGGTGGGATGTGAGTCCTGCCCCTGGAGCCCATCATCTCCACAATCCATAGTGTTTTTTTTTTCTTATTGGTTCCCCAAGAAGTGAGGCATGTTATGATGCCCATGCATGGCTGCCCTGCTGGCATCTGCAGCACTCCTCCCCCTTACACTGGTTGGTGTGCCTGTACTATCCCCAATCTCCATCAGGGGTCACTAGGACATGGAGCGGACCCTTGAACCCTCCCCAGGGGGAGGAGAGCTGTTCTCCAGATGCTCCATCCTCTCACTCCCCTGCTGACCCCAGACCGCCGGGCTCATTCCAAACCTGGGTCTCCAGCGTGGCACGAGGTGTGGCATCCAGCACCTCAACCCTCAGTGCCACTGGGCCGGTTGCAGTTAATTTTTTAACTTGATAAACAAATCCATAGCTGATCATAAAATCTAGCTCATGATTTTCTTCAAATGTGCCTTGCCAGTGCAATACTTGAAACTGTGGATGCCCATTAAAATTAGAGGTGTAGCAAGTGAGACTTTATGATCAATAAAGGACCTGTTTATCAAGAAAATATATATTCAATGGGTGTATGTAACCAGAGTAGTGTTATGCTTGTGCAACTGTGATAACTGTTTGGCCATTTGCACTCTCTGTTCCATGGGGAATTATCACCCTGTAGGGGTAGCGAAGGCAAGGAACCCCCAAAGAGGGTTCCACTCCCCTCGAGATGCCACAGAAAGATTCTCTTGGCTAAAGGTACCTTAGGAAGGAACCCCAAAAAGAACATTAAGCAGTAAACGTTGACTACAAGGTACAGAAGCAGATTGACAGCAATGAGACAGCTTGATTGAACACAAATGAGATGCACAGGTTGTCAGGATTGCACTGATAAAATGGATTGCACTGATGACATCAGGGGCTTCCTAAGGAGAGAGGGAATGGTGAGCAGGGCCACCATCCAACAGAGGAAACCTTCCTAAGGAAACTAGGGAATACACTATAAACAACTAACTACATATTAGGACCTTTGGCATGGAGGAGAGGAAAACCCCCTTTTAAAAGGAGGAAACATCTGGGGATCCAAGGCCTAGGTCGCCTTTCCTCCAGGCTGAGGCAGTTTATTTAGTGATGGCTCTGCAGTTGCAATTTAGAAACCCAATCAAAGGGGAGGAAATATTCCAGTTTGATGGAAAGCTGTCATGATCCCTCTAACAGGAATGCCATGAAGGGTTGTGAAAGGCCTCTGCAACAACATGTACTCTGCAGTGAGAGAAGACTTCCAAGGCGGGAGGAGGAGGAGGAGAGTGATGACTGCTGAGGCACTCAGCCAGCCTACTGACGAAAACAAACCAGGTGAACCAGAGTTGGTCATAGGAATAGCTTTTGAAGGGCCCCAACGTGCCATAGCCAAAGGAGCGCTCTTTGGCTTTAAGGACCCCAACCCTCAGAAGCTAAAATCTTAAATTCTGCATCAGGAGGTGCACCATATGACTGCACACTAAATCTCCACCTACAGTGAGGACATTATCACTATGGGCCAGATAAGAAGGGCCCTACACTGATACGGACTTTGTGAGTGCAAAGCGAGACCGATGGCCTACAGGGCAAGCTCTGAGCTAGAAAAGGTAATCGACATGGTTGGCATGCCTCTGATCTGATTTATGAATGAGAGCATGAATCAACTTCAAATGCTACATAGCAGGAGGCTAGGTGAAGACAGCGGCAATTAGGTAGCAGAGTATTGGTGAGGAGGCCGGGTAAAGACAGTGGCTTTAGATATTGATGAGGAGGCTGGCCTTGAAAGGTTGCGAGTGAACTCTGCAACACAAGAACTACCAAGGCAGTGCCTGTGAAAGGTTGAGAGTGAACTCTGCAACAATGAAAACTACCAAGGCAGGGCCTGGGTGAGGTAGGAGGCGGTAGTGTGAGCCAGCATTTAGTAATTTGATTGTAGTAGCAACCAGCAGAAAACAAGCCAACTAGTTCCATTATGGAAGCCGAATTGATGGTGACACAGAAGGTAGGTGTTCAGGAAGTGAGAGGCTGTGATGCCTGTGATTGAATCAATGAGATTTTTTTTTAACTTAAATTTCAATTAAGCAATCCTTTTGCACTTTAAACTTTACCTTGCTCCATGCAGTACATAAATCCATGTAGTCAAAAAACTGTACAGAGTAGGATTGACATTACCTTTAAAGATTTCCTTCTTTTTTTGCATCATTATTCCCCCCTTCAAATCCCTTTTCCCACTTATACTATGAAGTTTATATTGAACCAGTCTTCAAAAGGGCTAGTTTCATGACTTCTTTCTTTTTCAAAAATTAATAGACCATGAATCTTTCTATTTCTAATACAGGATTACCTTACCCAGCTTCCAGTCTCTCTCTTTTCCCTTACAAGTGTTCTTTCCATCTATACTTTCTCATAGGATTCTGTCCTTTCCTCTAACTTTACCTTATACTACATTAATTAAAATGATTTATATTGCTTCTTTTATTATTTTCTACTAATCCCTACTTCTAAACTTTCACTAACTATTTACAATTTTATATCCATGTTGCCCATCATTGACAAAAAAACACATAGATCCCATCTAACCCCTGTAAAGTCCTTTGACCCTTAATACCTGTCTCTTCCTTCTTATAGGAATTAAATCATTCTAAAGCAGTTCCAACAACTAGGTGTTTCTATACATATACAGTTCCTGATGTTTTTAACCTTACCATCTCTTTCTTCTTCTCTCAGCCCAGCAATTGGTCCAGCACTTTTATCCCCTCTACCTCCTCCATGTACGTGAAAAAGGGCAGCCATCTAGTATTAAATGTGTCCACTTGCAGGCATAATTTGGCCGTTATTGCTGCTAGAGTCTTTATTGTTATAAAATTTGTTTTCCATTGCTTGGTCGTTAAACTATTATTTGTCAACCAATTTTGTGTTATTACTTTGAGTGCTGCCACATTTAATACACAGAACAGGTATTTGGATGCTGCTCCCCTTAGTTCCTTGGGAGGTCTTCCCAGGATAAAATGTACAAAAGATAGTGGAACCACCAATTTTATAATCTTTTGTATGGCACTTTGTATCTGTGTCCAAAATGAAGTTACTATCCTGCAGTTCCAAAAAATATGATAAAAGGTTTATTTTTCCCCACAGTCCCTCCAGTATTTGTCTGAGTAGGAGCTCTTGTAATATTTTGATACCACAGGTGTTATAAAGTACCTCCTACATACCTTCCATCTAAACTCTCTCCAGGAAGTAATGGCTGTGGTTTTATGCTACCCTCCCCATATCCATTCCCAATCTACATCTTCTATTTTTGGTGCCCCTTCAACCTCCCATCTGTTTTGAATATTCTGAATCGCTAATAAGCCTTTCCCCTCCTGTAAGGATTGGTACCCTTTGGAAAGTAAATGCTTAAATTCAGGCTGTGCTCCTCACCTATAGATCATATTAATCTCTGGGACTGGTTCTTCTCTAATAGTGTCTAGTCCAGGACCCTTTAATATGAAGTTTCTGCACTGCAGGTATCCAAAAAAATCCTGTTTTGGGATCCTGAATTCCCTTTGTACTGTATCAAATGGTTTGACCCCTTCCGCCTCTAAGAGATGATCTAAATACTTCAGGCCCAAGGATTCCCATCTTCCCAAACATCTACCTACCGTCTCTATTGGTAGTCCTGGGATGTATCTGAGGGGATGTATTTCCATATCCTATCAGGATTTTCCCACTGTTGCCTTGCCTGGATCCAGGCGGACAGTGTATGCCTAGTCCAGCGGTTCCCTATTTCTTTCAAGTCTTTCTATAAAATCATTCATGGTAGGACCCATAAAGGCACCTGAGGATGTGCTCTTCCTTCCAATAACTGCCAACCCCTCTCTGCCTAGGATGTATCATTATGGCTATCATTTGTAATTGTGCTGCTATATAATAGTTCTTTAGGTATGGTAACCCCCAACCCCCCTTTCCCTTCCCTTCTTGGAGAACTATCTATCTAATTCTGGGTTTTTTCCCTGCCCACACAAATTGAGATAGTTTTTTCTTCAAGCCCTTCCACTCCGAGGCTGGGATGTTTAGAGGAAGCGTGGAGAAGAGGAACAAGCAGCGTGGCAGGACGTTCATTTTTATACTATCCATTCTGTTTGAGAAAGAGAGGGACAAACTATTCCACATTTTTAAATCCACGGCTATTTGCTGGAATAGGGGTCCATAATTCTCACCAAAAATGTCTCTTAAGTTCTTTGGGATCCAGATACCTAAATATTTAATTTTATTTGAAACCCATTTGAATGGAACCAATTCTCTTATTTTATTATTCAAATTTCCTTTTTTAATATAGCACTTCGCTTTCATCTTTATTCACTCAGAACCCCGATATGCCTTCATATTTTCCCAATAATTCTAAAAGAGGGGGTATGAATTTCTCTGGATTATCCATATATATTAGGATGTCGTTATCATAAAGTGATGTTTTACATGTGTTAGTCCCTATTGTTATACCTTCTATATTGACTAAAGTACGTAGAGCCTCCGCCAACGGTTCAAGATGCAGGGCGAAGAAAAGTGGGGATGGGGTATCCCTGTCTAGTACCCCTTTCTATATCAAAAGATTCCAAAATTGTCCCGTTAACTCTTACCTTAGCCCTTGGTTGTTTATAACATAATTGCATCCATTTTAAGAAGTCTCCCCTGATTCCTATTTTTTCCAATACTAATAACAGATATGTCCAGTTTAGCCTATTAAAAAGCTTTCTCGGCATCTAGAAAGATTGCCAACTGTGCTGTTTTTGTGGGATTGCTATAAGCCATTATATTCAATAATTTTCTAATGTTATCTGTTAAATGTCTATTAGGAATGCAACCTGTTTGGTCTATATGCACTAAATATTCCATATAGTTTTGTAATCTTAGGGCTAACAATTTAGTTAAAATTTTTTAAGTCCTGATTCAACAGGGAAATGGGTCTATAGTATTCACATTTGTGTCTTGGTTTTTCTGGTTTGGGCAGAACAGAAATTAAAGCTTCTGCACATGTCCCAGGTCTGTTATCTTCTGTCAAGCAATGATTAAATGTTTGAGCCAAAATTGGAGACAAAGTTCCCTTAAATTGTTTGTAAATTCTGCACTATACCCATCAGTACCTGGGGATTTTCCTGTTGGTAACATTTCAATTACTTTTTGGACTTCTTGGGATGTGATTGGAGCATTTATGTCTTCCCTCATTTCAGTTGTTAATTTTGGCAATTTTAATTGTTGTAGGAAATTCTTAGTTCCCTCTGTGACCTCCTTCTTCCCTTTTTTTTCTGTATATAGTTTTCTATAAAAGTTTAGAAACTGTTGAGCAATTTCCTTTGGTTTGGTCCGGGGGTATTCAGATTCTCTGTATTATGAAGGTGGGTAATAACTCCATCAGCTTGGGCTTTCCTTAATCTATAAGCCAATAGTTTGGAAGCTTTGCCTCCTACTTCCTGACATTTATGATTGATACATCTTAATTTGCCTTCTGTTTTTTCATTTTCCATTTTATGTAATTCTTCCCTGGCTTTCAATAGTTCCTTATATATCTTAGAATTCTGAGGTTTCTGTTTGTGTACTTTCTATAGTTCTCTTATCTTCCCCAGGAGCTCTGTACCCTTTTTATTCTGTAATTTCTTTAGACCCGCTGCATAACTAATTAATTTTCCACACAACACTGCCTTGACTGCTTCACAGATTGATAAATTCGAACACCCTTGTTGTCTATTCACTTTAACCACCTCATTTATGGTCTCTCTCAACTTCTTCTTTAACATCTTACTATTTAGTAATGAGACATTTAATCTCCATAAAGACTGTCTGCCCTCTTGCTCCGTCTTCAAGTAAATTAAGATTGGGGTGTGATCTGCTAAAGTAAAATTACCTATTTGGGATCTTGAAATCTTATAAAAGTGTTGTTTCTGTGTATAGGAAGGATTGATCCTGGAGTATTACCTATGGCCTGGGGAATAGAAAGTGTAGTCCCTCTCTCTCATATGTTGGTTTCTTCAAATATCCTGCAGACCCTGCTCTTGGTTAAGCTTTTTTAAATCTTTTTGCTTTAGCATTTGTCCCTGTGTTTCCAGAAGATCTGTCCATGTAACTATTTCTAACTATATTGAAATCTCCCCCTAGGATTATTTGACCTTCTTGATAGCCAACTATTTTGTATAAAACTTTACTTATAAACTTTTCTGGATTTTGGTTGGGAGCATAAACGTTCACCAAGTGTATTTGTTTTTCTCTTAGAATTCCTGTAACCCTTACAAATCTGCCATCCATCCCTGATTCTACTGATGTTATATGCAGTGGAATTTTTTTTTTAACCAATATTGCTACTCCAGCTTTTCTGGGGTTCAGTGAAGCTGCCGACTCCACCCTACCTACCCATCCCCTTCTTAACTTGTCATGTTCTGACCCTGTGAGATGTGTTTCTTGTTCAAAAACTATGCCCCCCAGCTGTTTCAGTTCCCCCAATAGTCTGGTCCATTTCACTGGGGAATGTATACCCTTTACATTGTAAGAAATTATCTTAATCTCCCCCATTATTACTTTCTGTATACACTGGATTTTCCTCCTGCCTCCCTAAACTCCTCCTTTATACCTTGGATAATGTCTATTAAACTTCTCATTCTCGATTCAGCAGTCTTTCTTTTTAAGTACCTTTTAAATAATACAGTCTCTATTTTCTGTTTCCCCTTCCTTAGGATCACTGTTCATTTCATTAACGTTTTGCCCTGATGTGCAACATGGATCACATGTTTAAGAACAAAAAAGTAAACATACACATACATATTCAGCCTAAAACATTGTACCAACATGGTAAACCTCCCCCATCCCCAACAGTTGAGAAGGAGCAAACAAGAACTCCAACAGGAGTAACACAAAACTATGTGTGAGTTATTACTAGGTTAACTTCTACTCCAGAAGGGCTGGTAAGTCAATGTGATAACCACGTAGTGACCTGTAGAGGACTGATATTCCTTTCCTGGGATATACTCTGAACAGAGAATAAATACCCTGTCATGATAGGCTTTACGTCACCTGTTGTGCCAAGCTAATGAAATTAGGTTAAGTTCCTCTCCCTCCTCCCCTTTGACCCTTCTGTGTCCACTGGGCAATGTATTAACACACTATAAATCTAATTCTTGACTGTACTGTTCATTAAGTAAGCCACTGCACAAACTATAATAGAACAGTTAGTTCTTCCAGTTATTTGTCTGTCCTTTGTGCTGTTAAGTATTCCCACTTTGTTCCTCCGTTTTTACATTTGCCTAGTCTATTTATTCCCCTCCTTGTACTCTAAGCCCCAGAATACATTGTCCAAGTCTTACTTTCTTCTTTTAATGTTATAATCCCTTCGAGCCACTCCTTGAGTTCTCTCAATGTTCACTTGCCCGACACTCCATTTTTCTGTTCATTCCTTTCTCTCCTGTCTACAGTATCTTCCATTCGCAGCTCCGCATGACACAATAAGCCCTTCAGGTCTCTGGCTAGTCCTTTCAGAAATGTTCCTGATGTGTCCCTTCCGGTTTCCCTTCCAGCTCGGCTCCACGCTTCATCCTGTATTTTTCATTCCAGCTCTACCATTTCTAGGTCTGGTAGCTGTATTTTCCACTCTTTCAACAGTGGAGCTGCCTCCAGCAGTAAAGCAAAAATCTTTATTCCTCCTGAAGTGTAGACTTTCAATTTCGCTGGGAAATTTAACTGAGCCCTAATACCCACTTTCTCCTTTATTTCTTTAATTATTCTCTGATTCTTTGCCTCTTGGCTTTTACAGATGGAGAAAAATCATGGTCAAAAAATATTTGGATGGCATTGAATTTATTGTCCTTTTGTCTCCATGCCTCCTGAAGTACATAATCCTTGGCCTGGTAGTAAACCATTCGTACAATTATAGAACATGGCCTGGCAGATAGATTAGTTGGCCTAGGGCCCAGGGAACAATGAGCCCTGTCCATTTCATAGTGAAAATCTGATGGACGTGACAGCGTAGTTCTAAGGATTTGCTGCATGAAGTCGATCAAAGACGAAAATCCTTCCTCTGCTCCCTCAGGTACCCCATGAGCCAAAAGTTGTTCCTCCTCACTCTGTTTTCTATATCCTCCATTCTAATTCATGGTACTCTATCTTGTTTTAATAGGTATAGTAGAAGCCGACTCGAAGTGTCCTGGGTTTCTCTCACCTCTAAGATTTTGGCTGTATTCTCTAATACTTATTTATTCACATTTTATAGATCTTGCTGTAAGTCCGCTACTGAGGACTCAATTTTCTGGATGGAGTATAGAATTTGCTTTAGAGTACAGCTAGCCTTTCTAGAGCATAAACTGTCTTCATCCATAGAGTCTGATGACGATTCCGATGCGGTGTGTGGTCACGGAGTGCAGGCCGCGTAGTTCTCAATACTAGTCCCCAGCTTTAGTTGCTTCATTTTTGCTGCTGATGGACCTGTTTTCAAGTTTTTGTCCTTGTTTCCCTTCGGTGGCATAACCCAGTACAGCAGATGTTCTATCATTTTGAATACACTTCTTTATTGGTGAGGATTGATTTAGATCTTTATGGTCAAGGTGAAGGCGGTCCAGCTCAGCCCTGTTCACATTTTGGTGACATCACCGAATCACTGAGATTTAGCGTAATTGAAGTGATGAGGTTTGGCAGATAATTGCTATGGTTTCAACATGAATAGGGAATTGATATGATTTGCATGAATACCTGAAATGCCATTAAGGCGGAAGTAGGTTATTCCAATAAGGAGCATTTGCAATGCAGTAATGGAATGCAATGAATATTGTGAAAGCCATGTAGGCTGTCAGGTTAATGTGTTTATGCACAGATAGCTGAAAAACCATGTAGGCAAAGAGGCAAGGCAATGTCATATAGCTTACATAAAATCATGCTCCTGCTAATTGGAGCCATGATGCCCCACTGTGTCACTGCAGTCCCCAGCCATGGGAATAACAGGGAAACCACAAGCTAAGCACCATCAGACCAAACAGCAACTGTAATGTTGGTCGGGTAGGAACCCCCAAAAGAGACACCTTTACTGGCAAGGTCCTAGTTAGGAACAGAGTCATAGGATAGCAAGCTGCCAGAGTAATGTGAACAGGGGAAACAAATTAATAACTGAAAGGTTCAAAATAGTTAAATTCAGAAACATGCTGTTAAAAAGCCTGCAGCTGTAAGCTCAGACTGGGCAGCTAATGTAACAGCTAAAAGTTTCAGTATAGCAATGCAGCAGTTGGCTGAGTGGAATTAGCATGGGGTGAATTAAGAGCACAGCCATAGAACAAACATAGTTCAACAGGGAGTGGTAGCTAGCCGAGCAGTATGAGCCTAGACCAGGTGCAAACAATAAAGGTTAAAGCATAGGAGACAGAAGAGAAAGAGCAGTGTGAACTGAAGCATAAATAACAATTGCAAGAAAACTGAGGATTGCTGGGTAGGGACAGAAGCTTGAGCTGAAGCATACAGATAACAATGCACTGGAGGGTTCATTGCCCTGGAGCAAGCCGTGCCGCTGACCAAATCTGTTTCAAGCCCTACCGGAAGTTTCACTGCCCTGGAGCAAGCCGTGCCACCGACTGAATCTGTTTCAAGCCCTACTGGAGGGTTTACTGCACTGGAGCAGGCTGTGCCATTGACCAAATCTGTTTCAAGCCCTGCTGGAGGGTTCATTGCCCTGGAGCAAGCTGTGCTGCCAACCGAATCTGTTTCAAGCCCTACCGGAGGGTTTACTGCCCTGGAGCAAGCCGTGCTGCCAACCGAATCTGTTTCAAGCCCTAGCGGAGAGTTCACTGCCCTGGAGCAAGCCGTGCCACCCACCAAATCTGTTTCAAGGTAATTTCTCATCAGCTGTTTGCACCGTTGAACAGCGCCATACCACAACTCGCCTGCTTTTGTCTCAAGTTTAAATCTTGGCGCCTTTTGATTACATTTTCTATTGCTACTGAACTGTGAAATCAGGTGCCAGTCTGCAAAACTTGGATGCCTGCTAGATTTGTAAAAGTGCTCTAAACTGTAAATTGCTAGCTTCCTCCTGCTCACCAAACGTGTGTGGACTTAACATTTAAAATATACCTCCCGAATTTCAGTCAGGAGAGCTAGTGTGTTATCAGGCATACGCTCTAAGTATAGCAGTATTCACAAGGGCTTTCTGGCACCCAGTCCCCGCAGCTCTGCTGAGAGATCTCTGCCCCAATCTTAATTACCCCTGCTGCTAAGCACTCTGTCCCACAGCCGCTATGCGGCTGCTCCCCACCTGCCCCCACTACTCCCACCCTTTCTCAGCATTTGTTATATAGTGGTAGTGTGCCCCGCCTACTGTAGGAACGTAAAGAATTTTAACTATCTCCTCACTTTCTCATCTGCAGCCTATACTTCTTTGCCACTAGAGGCTCTCAGAAACCTGCTAAATCTTATCTCTATCCTACTTCTTGGTCTGCAATCTGGTGTGCAATCAGTGTTGTTAGCCCAGATTTTTCCTCCTATACCTGCAGAATCTTTTCCCTCTTCAAATAGCTTTCTCGCTGTCACATACTCCATCCTCACTATGACACTCACTTTTCTAACAATAGGGCCCAAATCACTGTGCTATCTCTCTATTAGTCTCTATTATTGCTTCACTCTTAGTGTTGCCCCTGTTAAATGGCCCACCTCTTGGGACGGCGTCTCTTCACACCCTACTGTTTCTTCCAACATGCTTACACTATCCCACTCCCTGCCACCTTTTCTTTTGTCTCAAACAGGATCACCTACCACATTGCTTACAGCTCCATAACTCCCCCTCCTATCACCTCCTTGTCTGCCCCATTCTTTCATTGTAAACTTGGTACCTGCTCCTCCATCATTAATGTTAGCAGGAGATGTTGAACTCAATCAGGACCTGCCGATAACATCCCCCACCATGCCACAGCCTGGAAGGACTTAAAGGGGCTGCATATTGTTCACCTGAATATTAGGAGTCTTCCCCACAACCTAACTGAACTAGAGGCCTGGGCTACCCAATATAACCCTGACATTTTGTGTCTCTCAGAAACCTGGCTAAAACCCTCCACCCCTGATCACCTGTGCATGTTACCTAATTACAAAATACTCTGGCAAGATAGGTCCACATCTAAATGTGGTGGTGATGTTGCTATCCTCTTTAAAACTCACCTATCCCTACACCAAAATGTCTCTCTCACCCTCTCTCACTGTGAAGCTATTCATGCTACCCTTCAACTAGGCTCAAAGAAACTGCACATCACTGGGCTTAAGGAACTTCTATCCCAGGTGGATATAGTCATTGGTCGTAATGAGGTCCTCATCATGGGAGATCTTAATCTCAACTGGATTAGCAAATCTAATCAGTCCTACCATACTGTGGTACATGGCCATAACCTCCACCAACTAATCACTGACCCTACTAGGGTCTTGGCCCCCCCCCATTCTAGTACACTAATAGATTGGGCTCTTACAAACTGTCTCTACAGCATAGTCTCTGCTGGTACTCTGGCAGATGCTATAGGTGATCACTCCCCAATTTACTGCATCTGGCACTCTGCTAGACTGCCATCTCCTCCTCCCCAAACTCATCACCTTCCGTAATCTGGCTAATCTTAATCAGGCACACTTTTTGCTTGACCTCTCAGTGATTGACTGGTCTCCCATCTTTGCCTCCTCTAATGCTCAATCAGCCCTTGACTACTTCCTGGCTAGGTTTGGCTGCCTACAGGACATCCATGCCCCCAGAGTCACACACCGCATACAGGGAACTAAAACAAAGTGGCTCACCAAAGATCTCCTTACTCAATTTAGGGCAAGGGATAAAAGTTGGTGGCGTTTCAAGGCCTCAGGGCTTCGAGCAGATTTTAACGACTATACAGCCCAGATAAACTCCTGCAAAAGGAATATTCACCTAGCAAAAAGATCTTTCTGTAAGGACCTACTAATGAAATCTGCCAGTGACACCAGGAAACTCTGGTCCATCATAAAAACTATCCTTGGAGCCAACAAAACATCCACTAGTAATGACATGTTGATAAACAACATACATTGTAATAATCCGTTGACCATAGCAAATGCACTAAACTGCCATTTCTCTGATCTATCGAGCTACTTAGCATCCTCCCCCCCCGGTCCCCCCACTTCCAGTTCCATGGACACAGAACCAGCACTCACTCACTCACCGTTCTGGTTTTGGACCATCACCATAAAAGAAGTTCTAAACCTGTTACTCTTCATCTCTGATAGCACAAGCCCTGGTGCTGATGAATTGGAACCTGACTTCTGAAAATTGCCGCCTCTTCATCATCTCCCTTAACGTAAATATATTTAACTTATCAATATGTCATGGCACGGTCCCCAAACATCTGGAAGATAGTCAGAATCACTCCATCCTAAGAAAAGTGATCCTAAAGATTTATCTAACTATCAACCTATTGCCATTCTCTCCATGCTCAGCAAAATCCTGGAAAATTAGTGGAACCCAAACTACAGCATACCTACTGAAGCATAACATCCTCTCAGATTCCCAGCATGGCTTCATGCGTAGTTTCATGGTGCTACCATTGCCATCCTAAAACTTACAAACGACATCTATGGTGCAATGGAATCTGGCTTTTTGACATGTGCTATCTTCATTGACTTAACTAAGGTGTTTGACCTGGTAAACCACTCCCTTCTCCTTACCAAACTCCGCTCTTTTGGTTTCTCCACCGAAACAGTTGCCTGGTTCAATAGCTACCTAACCAACTGGATGCAGGCTGTAGCTTTTAACTCAGCCATGTCCAATCTCTCTCTCCCATACATATGGGAGTTCCCCAAGGCTCCATACTTGGCCCGCTGCTTTTCTCTATTTTTATAAATTACCTCCCATCGGCTGCACCGGACTGCTCTTCCTTGCTGTATGCGGATGACCTTGTCATTTACCGAAATGGTAATAATGTCATGGATATTAACCACTCCCTAACTGATGGCTTCCTAAGTATTCAATCCTGCCTACTTGAAAACAGTCTTGTTCTAATGCAAGCAAAACTCACTCCATGCTTTTTGGCTCTCCTGCCAGACTCAAATCGACTCGTAACTCCTTTCAAATATTGTGTGAAAATGGTTCCCCGGTAGTTAGCACCAGCTCTTTCAAATACCTGGGTATCCTCCTTGATGAATCCCTGGATTTGACCCCATATCACCGCCGCACCTGCAATCGGTCAACGCCTAAAATCGGAGGTGCTGCTCGTACAAGCTATGCCCTCACACCATCTGCCAGGCTGGCTGTGGCTCAAGGCCTACTGCTTCCGGCCTTGGCTTATGGCTCAGTCATGTACCTAGAGGCTTCTAAGACCTCGCTCCACAGATACGACACCACCTACAATAGTATCTGTCGCTATGTCTCCGGATCGCCACATTTCAAACATCATTGTCAGCTTTACGCTGACCTAAAATGGCCCAGCCCCTCTGCCCACCAGCTACTAGCCATTGGTTCCTTACTTGATGGTATAACTAGATCAGGTCTCCCCAAATCCCTTGCCTCCTTGCTACACTCCCAAACCCCCTCCTATGGTCTCTGATCAAATGACTCTGCCCCTCTCTTCATCCCTAGATGTAAAACCACTATGGGTGCCCGTGCTTTTTCTTACTCTGCACCTAAGTACTGGAATGCTATCCCTCAAACTATTCACCTAGCTCCCACTCATGCTGGTTTCAAGAAACCCCACCATGAACATCTACTGGCTTCAAATCCCTGCACATGCTTCCCATCCACCTTAGCTTTTCAATCCTCCCACCACCCACCCTGTTTCTTTCCTGCACTCCACCTTCTTCCCCTACCCTCTTTTCACCCCATTCCCCCACCTCCTCCTCCTCCCCTTCTCCTTTTTTCCCTCTTCCTCTCTCTCTCTCTTCTCCATACTGTGCCTATTCACTTATTGTTTTTCTGCACTCTCCTGACAGCTCCTGTACAGACTTGTTGACACTTGTTTTGTGTAGTTTACTTTTTCCTAAATGGTACTGTCTATATTGTTTTGACATTGTCGAATCTCTGTATATCATAGGAATCATAGGAACGATACTGAGCCAGATGGACTTTCGTCCTATATGCTCGCCACTTTCTCCTAAATTCTAATCTGGTTCATATGCCTGTCCCATCTAGATTTTAACTCAGTAATAGACTGACTGGCCACAACCTCCAAAGGTAGTGTATTCCAATCATGCACCACCCTTTGATTAAACCACCATGTACTTCATACTTTCTTTCTTTTAGATGCTGTTAACTGCATTGGTGAGACCTAGTATTGTACATACTACTGTTTAATTCTAACCCAGTGATGTCCTAAAGATCATCACTTTGCCAAGCCTTGTAAACTAAGCACATATCACCTCATTTTCTCGCTGCCTCCAAGGAATACATATTCAACTCCATCAATCTGGTTGCATAATTTTTCCCTACAATATTGCAGATAGCTCTTGTTGCTCTTTTCTGGACCCGCTCCAATAGGATTGAGTCCTGTTTTTTAATGGGTGACCACACCTATACTCCATACTCCATAATGGGCCTCACCAAGGATATATACAGAGGCATGACAACAGTCCTACTTCTGGATGATATATGCCTCAGTATACAATTTAAGATTCTATTACCTTTTTGGGCTATATTTTGTGCTAGTGTGGATGAGAAGGACATATTATCTGATACTCATTATGTCCAAATCTCTTTCCTCATCTGTTATTTTTAATGGTATATTTCCTAATTTATGAGGTAGTTTAGGATTTCTATTAACCAGATGCATAATAAAACATTTATCTATATTTAATGTCAATTTAAATTTATTTGACCATGTGTTGATATTATCTATTGTATCTTGTAGATCTGATGTGTTTAGTCTAATATTTACTTCTGCACCAATCCTACAGTCATCGGCGAACTTTTGCATCCATACAGATTTTTGTTTTATTTCAAGCGATGATACATAAAGATTAAATAGACAAGGGCCCAACACTGATCCCTGAGGCACCCCACTAGTCACTCCCAAGCTATCGGACTGTTCCCCTCTAATACTCACGCATTGATTTCTATCGTGTAACCAATTTTGAACCCAATTTATAATATAAGGGTTTATAATCAGATTTCTCATTTGTTGTATCAATTCATGGTGAGGGAGCTTATCAAACACCTTCGAAAAATCAAGAAACAGCACATCGACAGGGATTCCCTTATCCAATCTATCTATAACAAAGTTATAGAAGGCCAACATATTCATCTGACATGACCTACACTTTACAAAGCCATGCTGAAATTCATCTGTGAGATGATTTGTTTCTAAATATTCATATATTCTATCTTTTAATACCCCTTCTAAAATCTTGAAGGGTATGGCAGTAAGGCTAATGGGTCTGTAGTTTGCAGGATCCATCTTATTTCCCTTCTTATAAATTGGGACAACAATTGCTGATCTCCAGCAATCCAGCACTTCACCTGTGTCTAATGACTTCTGGAAAATGTGTGTTAATGAGGGAGCTATTGTCTCTGCCAGCTCCCTAAGTACTCTTGAATGGAGCCCATCAGGACCCGAGGATTTAGTAGGGTCTAATTTAACCAGTCGTTCTTTGATTTCTGTATGAGTTATTAATATTCTTTCATTTGGGTCTGGATCAAACCTTATAAAAGGATATATATACTTTATCATTGAAAAAACAGTTTAAAAATATTTATCTTGCAATATCTCGCCATTTCTTTGTTATCAGATGTACTATCACCATTTGTATTTCTAAAGGGCCTATAATATTAGAATTTCTTTATGTTATTGATATAGGCTAGAAGGCCTTTTGGATTTCCTTCTACCCTAATTAACCAAGCTTGATTCATAGTCAATTTTAGCCTTCCTAATTTGTTTTTGATGTAGTTTGTTAGTTGTGTATATTGGTTTCTAGTTTTATTTGATCTATTTGTTTTCCACTTTTAGTAAAGTTTATGTTTTTTGTTGATTAATGATCTAATTTTATGAGTCCACCACTGTACTTTTTTATTTCTCCCAGTATACTTTTATTTTGTGGGAATATTTTCCATTTCTTGCTGTTTTATTTTTGAGGAAAAAATTTCCCATATTTCTTTCAAAGGTCTATCATCGAACTCTTTTCTCCACTCCCATTTTGAGAGATTTGTGTTCATTTTAACAAAGTTTGCTTTACCAAAGTCATAAATGATGGTTTTGCCCCTTTGAGTTGATACTGGTTCAGCCAATTTAAATTCCATCTTAAGGTAGTCGCTTGTTCTTAATGCAACAGTGGTCTTGCACTCACTCAGAGTGTCTCCCATATTTGTTAAAACTGTGTCTAATATATGTTCACCCCTGGTCTGATCTGTTACACACTGAACTAACCCAATTTGATCACAAGCAATTTGAAATTCTTTCTCAAAAGATGTTACTGAAAAAGATGTTCCCCAATTTATTCCGGGTAGATTTAAATTGCTCAGAATTAGCCTGTCTGTTGGATTTAGGGTCAATATGTGATCAATCAAACTTTTATTGTATTGGTGAAATTGATGATGGAGTCTGTAACAAGTCCCAAAATGATTTTGGAGCGTGTCGGTAGTAGTTTAACCCATACTTGATCCATCATATCCAGTGATATCAGTTTCTGACTTTATACTATCTATTATATACAAAGCCACCCTCCCCTTTCCTATGTGTTCTGACTTTCTATAGTGTGTAGCCACCAATATCCTGACCCCAGTCAGTCATTTACATCCCACCATATTTCAGTCACAGCAGTTATAAGTATATTATTATGGTCAGAATGTTTCTAAATTTCATTTTATTTTTTAAGTCCTAGCATTAACTAACACAATTTCAAAATCGGATTTATCAATTTTATTAATATTTTTTGTCTTATGTATTTATGGTGGCATAACCCGATCCCCTTTCTATTTAGTTTAAACTGTCCTTGTGACTTTAAATCTCTTTAGCTAGGGTATCGAGTCTCACCCTTCCAGGTGTAGTCCATCATGCTTAAAAACTCTGGATTATTAAATGCTGACGATGTTATCCAAAACTTCTGCCCTTCTTTTCTACACAATTCTCTCAACCATCTGTTTAAGGTATTAATTTTGGAAGTTTTAGCTGAATGATAACCAAAAACTGGAGGTATGCTAGATATTATTACAGATATATCATCCAGTTGTCAATATTGTTTGTATTGCAGATAATTCCCATTTGTCTACCTCTCCCTTATGTTGCATCACATTGTACTTCTCATGTATTTTTCACTTGTATGCTCCCGGGTCATGCCTGAAAATAGGCATCTCTATGTCTAGTGCACCCACCCGGTTACCAAAAGCAAATAAATAAATAAATAAATTAAGGGTTTGCAAAATCTGGTGAGTAAATGGGAGCCTGAGAGCACAGGCACAGGATTAACACAATACAAACAAAGGGCAACACAATGCTAGGAAAACCAGAAAGCCACCCCCAAAAAGAAAATGCAAAAAGGAAAACACAAACACAGGACAACAGAAAAACAAGTGCACGAAGAAGGACACAGCAGCCGGAGGCCAAAAAAATACTAACCAAAGCAGGAAAAACATACAAACAGAATCCAGTACAAAGCAGGCAGAGCCCAAAGC
Source organism: Neoceratodus forsteri (assembly GCA_016271365.2). Lineage (NCBI taxonomy): Eukaryota > Metazoa > Chordata > Ceratodontiformes > Ceratodontidae > Neoceratodus > Neoceratodus forsteri. The sequence goes on along the minus strand of JADMNL010000023.1, from coordinate 330,919,494 downwards.
ACAAACAATGCTGGGGGGGAGGGGAGATCCCAGCAGGCCCCAAGGGAGAAGACAGACTGACAGAGCCTCTGGCTTCAGAAGGTGGCTAGGAGGAACTGCTTATATTGCGCAGGAATGGGGCATGGCTGGTTGCTCACCTCATTGAACTACAGGCATAGCCTTTCAATATAAATCTGTATTTTACAGACGTAATAAAAGTGGCAAATTAGTGGGAATTTATGAGCTCAGTATAGGGTGAATTCTTAAACAGCAAAAACAAAAAAAAAAACAATCAAACAGACATCATTGTGTGGTGGGCAGATGGGTTGTTCAACAGGAAGAGAGTAGAGTTTGAACAAAAGGTATTTATCTGACACTTTGACACTTGCTTTTTATGTGATGTAGCTGCTGTTGTAACATATGTATATATATATATATATATGTGTATATGTATATATATATATATATGTGTGTGTTGTACCACAGTAGCCACATCACTATTACAGTACAACAGAAATTGAGAGGACATGGACATCCATGCACAACAATACCTAATCTTATAACATGGCTACAAAAAATCCTACCATCTCATTTATCACAACACATCACTTGACCATAGATTATTTCCCTCTAAATCCACAGTTAACTTACCACATTACAAAATCCTGAGTGATACCTAGGTAAAAAAAACAAACAACATATATCTCTACACTGCAGCATGTTTAACATTCAACACCAATGTCTTCCATTACCTCGTTGTACAGTCAAAGGACATCCCGAACTACCACAATGATGAACGATATTTACAAAGTCAACTTTGATTTCTTTGACAATCTGTCTACCACTGAATGGGTAGACACTACGTGTGGCAATAAACAGTCGACACCAAAGAGACTGAAAAGAGCAAATAATGATGACAGCTGCCCTGAACAGCAAACACTCAGCTGGCATCTACCATTAATGACTGAACTAGATCAACTTGAAATGAAAAAAAAAATGAACCAAACACGTACAAAAGCACAATATGGGCAGCCAATGTATTCAAGGACTGGTTTACCTCAAAATTCCAAAACATCAATATCAAAACCATTGCAGCGACTGATTTAGCCCAGACCCTCTGAGAGTTCTATGCCTCTGTTCACAGCAGAGATGGTAAACAATACACTATCAGCTCCTTCATAGCACTATGAACAGGACTTAATCAACACTTCAACAGTGTCGACATTCAGAAAAAAAAAACATTACCACTGATCCAGAGTTTAAAGCTGCAATGTCTTTGTAGCTGTACTAAAGGAATACAGACATGCGGGGCATGATGTCACTAAGCACCATCCCCAAATCACATGTGCTGATTTACACAAAATCAGAACCTCACCCACCCTTAGTCCAAATACTGCCTATGGCTTAGTACGCTGAGTATGGTTTGAGATACAACTAGAACTGACAAGACGTGGCAGAGAAGGATTAACAAAATGACAATAAAACTTCTTCACATTACAAACAGATAACTCTGGCAAGGAATACATCTCCCTATACCTTAATGAAGTAACCAAAACCATAACATGATTAATGAGAAACAAAAAGACACACTCAGAGGTCTCTTATTTGCACAGCCCAATAACCCACAATGCCCAGTAAAACTATTTAAAACGTATCACTCCAAATGTCCAAAAGATGCTCCTGCCTTTTACTTTCACCCCAGAAAATTACCTCAGTCTGTACTTGACCAGTAAGACTGCTGGTATGGAAAACAACCCGTGGGAGCAAACTTTTTAAGGGACATGATGGTAAAAATCTCCACAGATGCTGCACTAAGCACAAGAGACACCAATCACTTGATTAAGAGCATAGTAGTCCAACTCATCTCTGATGCTGGACTAGGATCATGAGAGATTATGACTGTCACTGGCCATTGCTGTGAAAGCAGCCTGAAAAAACTCTGGTCAGAGCCAACACAGCTGCTTCAGAGCAGTGAATCTAGTGAAAAGTGCTCCTGGAACTATGAAATCAGCATGAACCCCAATGTCACGTGCCCAAAGGTTCGGTAGCACTTTAAGTTTCCTAAACTACAACATAGCTGCAGTGTAACTACACAGTAACTGCATTGCAAGTGCAATGTAGCTACATGTAACAAAACTGTAACCACAGTGTAATTACCCTGTTGCATGTAATTAATGGTTACCTACCCAGCAGTTCATTGAAACTAACACATAAAGTGTGACCAAAGGTTCTCTCCCTGTGACGTCTGATTAAAGTTTCTTTTCTGTTTTTTTTTTGCTCCTTTCCAGGCTCCCCAGCTGGCCACTTCTTTGGGCCATTTAGGCCCACCACTGCCACTCTGCCCCATCTCCATACACCAGCCCTCAATGCCACAGCCCCTGGGTAACCTGACATAACCCTTCATCGGGAGGCTCCCCCCTTCTGGGGGAGAAGTGCCCATAGGCGCAGACATGTATCCTGGATGTGGTGGGGTTGGCTCAGACATTTCCAGGCTTTGTGGCAATGGGGATTGACAGCCATCATCTGGTTGACTGGGAGGCAGTTTTCCACTTTTCTGCCCTCCTCATTCTCCTCCTCTCTCAATGGGCAAGTCACGATGGTGACCTGGGGCAGGGATGTTCAGTGATGTGTTGAGGCATTATGCCATCTAGAATGCCACCCAAGCCACCTCCAGGTGCCAAAGGCCAGCCCACTCCCTGGGAGGGAGGCATCCAAAGGATGGTCTGGACTCCCTTCCTGCTGGACTCTGCTCCTGACACCTGACTCGGGATGCAAACCCAGGCTGCCAGTGTGCCAAGTGAACCCCTTTCACTCTGTGCCATGGAGCCAGCTGATTAAAGTTTTGAAAGCCGACAAGTTAAAAATAGTTGAAGAAATACTACAGAAAACTAGAAAAGGTATGTTACGTTGCTATAACACAGAGAACATTCGTTTGAACACATTAGCCTACTTTACTCCTGGGTGTCTCTTGCCAGCATGGGGATTGACAGCCATCATCTGGTTGACTCCTTGCTCAATACCTACTTAGGATTATTCTGCTTTTACTACTTCTCTCAGGAAATATCCACCCCAACCCAGATCCCCAAGCAGGACCCTCTCACTCATGTAGCTCCCTGAACTCGCTCATGTTAGCTTCAATCAATATCAGGAGCCTCCTGCTCAAACTTGACCAGCTCCAAGTCTGGGTTTCCATATATAAACCAGATATCTTTGCACTCAGTGAAACCTGGCTTTCACCCAAGGTACCAGACAACTCTGTTGCTATCCCTGGCTACGCCATTTTCAGACTTGACCATATAGGGAAGTGAGGAGGTGGCTGTGCCATTTATGTATCAGAATCCCTTATGAGTCATATCCTTCCAATAGCACCTCTAACCTGCTCATCCCAAATGCTTGCAGTGAAAATCATCCTTGGTCATCAAAGAAAATCCCTCACAATCATATCCATCTATATTCCACCACGGGAGCAGGCCTTTGGGGTTAGAATGATTACTGACTACTTCGAAAAAACTCCTGCACCGCAATGAAACAATAATGATGGGGGATTTCAACATTAACTGGATTGCTCTGGAAGCTGACCCACTTAAAGATACTCTGACATCGAGTGACATCTCCTGTCCTACACGAATTAACTACAGAATTGGCTCCAGCTCCTTACTTGACTGGCTTCTCACCACTCATCCCAGAAGAATTTTTAATGTGCGTGTCCTGTCCGACGCATTAAGTGAACACTCCCTAGTACTCTGCCAGTGGTCCAATAAAGTGCTCAAACCAAAAACCAAGTTTACCTTCCACTGTATGCTCAAAAAAGGGAAACTCACAGAATTTTTAAGTGCCCTCTCAGTGACTGATTGGTCCCCCCTTAAATATATGACCTGTATTGATACTGCACTAAACTTCTTTACCAGCCATTTCAACTCAGTTTGCAACCAGTTTGCCCCCCTTAGGAAAATAAAGCCCAAAGGCATAACTAATGCTTGGATCACCCCAGCACTATTAACTATGATGAAAAATAGTGACAATCTGTGGCACATAGCAATGGGAACCGGACGCCACACCGATATGCAGAAATACAAAGCTGCGACAAACCAATGCACCCAAGCAGTGCAGAGAGCTAAGCAGTTGTACTATAAAGGTTCACTAACAGACAGCTGGGGGAATAGCAAACAATTTTGGGAAAACATAAAAAAACGTACGGGAAAACCAAACAAATCCCCTCCCACGATGATAGAGGTCAATGGCACACTCACTCAAGATCGGAAGTTAATCGCTGACTCCTTTAATACTGCATTTACTGATCTCAGTGAAATACTCTGTCCCGACTTTCTAGCTAGCTCCCCCCGACCACTAGCAACATAAATACTACCACCCCCCAAGTCCCCCCCCAATTCAACATCAGAAGGATACTCCCGCATGAAGCTCGCAGATACCTAGAGAAGGTGCTTGGTAAAGCAAGAACAAGTAGTGATACCCTCAACTTAAAACTTCTCCGACTTGCACTGGAAACTGTCCTACACCTCCTCACCAATCTCATAAACCTCTCACTCACCCGCAAGCAGTTTCCCTAGGCTTGGAAATCTGCCATTGTTACGCCTGTGCATAAAAGCGGAGACTGTACACAGCTCTCCAGTTTCTGACCCATATCAATTCTCCCCCCACTATCCAAAGCTTTGGAATGTATAGTAGCTGACCAACTGACCAAGCACCTAGATAAGTACAACATCCAGTGTAAACAACAGCATGGTTTCAGGAAGGGACATAGTACGTCCACTGCTCTGCTTGACTTTACATCTCACATTCATAAGGCCCTCGACGCCAGCCAACTACTTGGTGCAGTGTTTGTGGATTTAATTAAGGCATTTGACACCATTAATCACCAGCTACTCCCACATTTACTCTCTACCCTAGGGCTATCTGTTGATGTCACCAGCTGGTTTGAAAGTTACCTGATGGGTAGGGTCCAAAGGGTTAAAATTGGAGATACTCTCTCTGACTGCCTTCTGGTTCACTCAGGTGTTCCGCAAGGATCCATCCTTGGCCCGTTGCTTTTCAGACTATTTTTAAATGATCTCCCTGCAGCTTGTGATGCCAGTTTGATCCTCTACGTGGCCGATGTCATTCTTTTCTTCAATCTTCATAGCCCTATCCAACTATCCTCTGACCTACAATCCAGCTTTACTGCAGTTGAAAGGTGGTTCAATCAACACAAACTGTTGATGAAGTACAAAAAAAGAAAGGCCATGCTGTTTGCCAACACCCACAGCAAACACAAAATGGCTGACCTACACATCCTAAACAGCCAAAGCCTCCAACTTGGTCAAGTCCAAGAGTTTAAATACCTGGGTATTACTCTGGACAGCCCACTGTCCTACACCACCCATGTGAAGGCAATCTCTGGAGCTAATAACTCCAGAATAGGCACCCTCTATCACCATCAAAATTGTCTTACTCAAGAGGAAATGCATGTTGTGGTAAACAGCTCAGTTATATCGTTAATCGACTATGGTCTAATCATCTATGGCGCAGCCAAGGACACCACATTAAGTAGGGTCAGAACAGCCCTGAATAAGTGCTGTCACCTTGTGACTGGTGCTAGTAAAAGAACCCACACCTGTGAGCTGTACAAGCAGTCAAACTGGCTGCACCTTCAAAGCAGGATAGCATACCAAACATGCCTCCTGGCGAGGAAAATCACTCTTGGTCTAACTCCTTCTTGCATGCTTGGCCTCCTATTAACAACAACAGCCACATGTTCCACCTGCAATTCTGACAAATTCACCTTCCACATCCCTTTCTGTCACACAACCCAAGCCCAGCGTGCCTTTTTCACTAGAGCACCCACCCTAATGAACCGACTACCTCCTGAGATCCTGTCTGAGTCTAGGCTTGGCCCTTACAAACACAATCTCCAACACCACCTTAGAAGTCTCAGTCACTGTGACTGCACCAACTAGCCACCCTCTGAATGTCCTTACACCCTGTCCTCCAGTTACACCCGGCTACCCTCTCAACCTCAATCTTGCCCCACCCTTTCTCGCCCTTCTCCCCTCACCTACCACTTACTACCCTCTAACTATTCCACATACCTTTGCTTTGTCCACCCACTTTACCTCCCCTAAACCTCTCCCATCCTTTTTCCCTCACTGCTCCTCTCTACTACCACCTACCCCCCATGTTTAGACCACATACTATTATTTGGTTTGTCATACCCCCCCACTGCTGCTTTACTTCCACCTTGTCCCTGTCACCTTCCACCTCTGCTCCCGGGTTGCCCAACCTGCCTAAACAACTCTCCATTGCCACCATCAATTCCACCCCAAGAAGCCTCACTTCATAACTGCACTTACCCTTGACACTCGCACTCTATGATGAGGTCTACCCCTCGGACCACATCCCTATCTTCCATCCATCTAACTCTATACCCTCTTTATTTCCCCCTATATCAACACTACATCCTAAACCCTCTTTATTCCCCCATATCAACACTACATCCTTCATTCCTTTATAAGCTAAAACAACTCACAAGTCTGGTAATCTAACTTAACCAACCAACCTTGCTTTCCATATCTTGTAATTCAGGGTACCTTGTGTTAACTTTTATATGTCTCTGTATTGTACTACTGTCTCTGTATTGTAAAGGAACCACTGGTTCAAAGCTATTTTGTAATCCAAGATCCCAATAAATAAAAAGTAAAAAAAAGAAAAGCATGGGGCTGTGCTGTTTTGCACATTTGCACTTTATGTGACACTACTATGGCCCAATATTCATACAGACAGCAGGTGTCAGACAGCAAGTACTGCCTATGTGAATATATGGCTTAATGACAGATGCACGCTGTACTTTTCACCGAATGACTGGATGATTTTAAGTACTAGGCTCTATGACCTCAGCCTTCAACCCTGGTCCTAATTGATAGGGTCCAATGCTATTACGCCCTCATACAACTTATGTTTATTAACAAGGAAGATGATACAGCCATTAAGCTTTAATGGTGCCTTGAGAATTCACTTATATAAAAATTTAATATAACAGATTTCCACATAATACAGCTATAATAACTGCAAAATGTTTTCTCCCATTAGGAATCCCAGTTATAATTTATTGTTATAATGGTGAACACGAACTGGGTTTCCCTCACTCACATATGCAAACACTGCTTCCCTCATGTACACACTATGCTTCAGCCCAATGGTGCTACTGAGCTAGCACTATTAGAACTACTGGTCATACTGTTTTCTATCATTTTTGGGTAACATTTTCAAGGCGAGGAAACACTACCCAGGAATTATATAAAACAAAATATGGGAAGGTGTATAAAACTTTTGAAGTTTACACACACCCTTGGTGTGGGATGCTCTCATAAATCTCTCAAGCTTTGCACTCAGGGTTTATGTGGCATCCCACACCTTGGGTGTGTGTAAATTTCTCAGTCATTATATACATCTCCGCATGTATTATTCTATATATAAAATGACCTTCAATACAATTCATACATAGCATTTATGTTACAGAACCAGTGCAGTCATTGCACTTTGTTCTAGAAAAATCAATAAACCAACATCTTAATAGAGTCATGCTTAGTAATTTACCACACCTGGGTTGCAACTGAAAAGGAAAAGAATTCCAAACTGGTAGCCCAATAAAAGAAAAAGCCCAACAGCCAGTTGAGGACTTCACTTTAAGAAGTTCAAATTCCAGCCCACAAGAAGCTCTTTAACAACAGCGAATATTCTGAATCTGTAACAGATCTGTAAAATATGCAGGGACCTTTTTGGGGCAACACACTTGTACATGAATTTAAGTAGGTGGAATTTCCGCCTTTCTACCAGAAACAGCAAATTTCAGAAACTACCTAACATTATCACAATTGTACAACTGATTGAAACTTTCCAGTCTCTGAAGGGCAGAAACATAAAACTACTAATGTTGGCATTCAAGATAGCACTAAACAATCAAACTGTAAAATAAAAAAGCTGGCAAGGTCCAGGCAGCTGATGTGCTGTATTTAGATTTCAGTAAGGACATTGACACGGCAACCCAACCATAGAATGCTTATCAAGATCTGGTCCAGTGTTGCAGAGGGCTGAGGCACTGCAAAGCACCATACCTCACTCCACACTAGCGACCTGAGTTCTGGAATGAGCTCGGGTTGCTTGGGGAGGCTGGTGGTGGTGGTGGAGATGGGGAGGGCTGGGAGATGGCATAAACAGCCGACAGGCATCTCTCCTCTCCCAGTCAGAGGTGGTTCACCTTCACATCTCCTGGCTGCCACCAGTTGGAGGTCTGGTAGTAGCATCAACACTCAGGGGGCCAGACAGATCTCTGGGTGGGTGGAAGGATGCCACGGTTCCAAAGCGCATGTGAGCCTCCAGATGCATGCTCTTCTGTGCCACACCACAGCGGCAGGCAAAGGGGAAGAAAAACAGGAGGAAAAATAGAGGGGATTGGGCTTCACGAATCCCTGCCCAAGGTGACATGACCCACCTTGCTGCTCCACTGGGGAAGGGGAGGCTTCTGGGTGACAGCCATTGGGGGAAGGCTGCCTCCCTCAGCTCCACCACAGCACAATCTGAAGGGGAAATACCCCAACCCCAGTAGATGAAAGGCACAAGGATGTCCAGTGGCACCTAGGGACAGGGCTGAAATTGCCACCTGGTCAGCCCTGGAAGATAAAAATCTTTATTTAATGGAATGGGATCCATTCACATTTCTAGACTGTGTAGTACAGTACGGGCTGCAAGTCCATTGACCCACACTGTGGACCAATGGGCATACAGGCCTACTGTATGCAGTCAGTCGGTGGGCGGCAGAGTGGCTTGTGGGTGGGGAGCTGCCACCTGCCGCTGACCGGGGAGCGGGTGGTGGGGCTCAGGCGGGTGGGGAGGGGGGTACCGCTGGACTACCAGGGATGGATTGTTTTTAATATTTTATAACTGACGCCCGTGATTGGTCTGGACGTTGGTTCACTGGACCACCAGGGATATTGGACCTTTATTTCAATACTAATGCACACAATCAGGCTGGATGCAGTCCACTGGACCACCAGGAATACTGGACTTCATTTCAATACTAATGCCCACGATTGGGCTGGACGTGGTCCACTGGACCACCAGGATATTGGATCTTTAATTTAATGTACATGCCATACATGATGGGGCAGTGGGGCACTTTGCATTGCGTCAGTCCCCAGCGGCTGCAGCCTGGCAGGGTGCCAGGCGCAAGTCACTGGGGATAGGCGCACCTGCATGCAAATGGGGCCATAATGACATGCAAATGGCCCCATTTGCACCTTGCATGCATTATGGCCCCATTTGCATGTGCACTTTTGAATATCGTGGGTGATGCGCCTAGCACAATGGCACTTGCACTAGCGCATCCCCCTGCCCATCTCTGGCCACTTATGCTGGTGCAGTGCCACTGCGCCATGTACATTGCAGGTGGACACAGCATGATATTCAATGGTGCAGAGCCATGGTGCAGCACCACTGAATATCACCCTTTCAATGCCCTGGCACATCCCAGTTGCGCTTTGCCCAGGCTTGCGACACAGCCTGGCGCAGTCTGAATATCCCACCCTGTGTGTTTTCTTCAACCAAAGCTGTCATGCCCATGTTATAAGTGAATTGGCCCATTCCAGAGCATGGGTTTACTAAGAATGAATCCACACGTGGGTGGTTGAAAGCACTTCGTGCCTCCCCCCTGCCTCCAAGTGTGGATTACTTCTCAGTAAACCCATGCCCTGTCGTGTATTAATCCTTACATATTCCATAAATACATTATGATTCCAAGCATGCACCATGTTTAAACAGTACTAATTCAAATTTGGTAACATTAAAAAAATTAAATGTAAACATGTAGTTTCACACTCACCACCACAAAACAGAAAAATGCTGCTTGCAGATTCCAAAAGTACCAAAATTTATTAAAGTGCCGGTACAAAACAAATCCTCTTCCACACGCCATGACACATTTCAAACTAGGTCCTTTTTCAAAAGGCATGTAAGATAAGTTAAAAGGACATCTTATATACTCTAGTGTGATGTCATCAAGTAAGGACATACAGGTGCATGTGATTCAGTGCAATAAATACGTTTTTTAACAACAAACATCTAATATACTCTAAAACATATACTATCACAGTATAAAACATTAAATACACAAAACCATACAACCCAAATTTATAAACTAGTATCCCATATATAAAGTTCATAATCTCAAAAAAAAAAAAATTCTGAGGATCCATTACATGCATGTTAAGTCCGATGGAACCACAAGATTGTTGTATAATGAATGGCTCACTCAAAGATTTTCTATAAACATGTATTTATCTAAAAATTAAAAAACAAATGTAAATTCATAAGTTATAATTCTACAGTATCTATTAAAACCAGTGAAAAGATTTTTCATATGTTTTAACAATACATTATTTTATAAAGTTGCATAAATAACAATCTTGCAGCTATCTTTGTACACAGATACAATTAAGGTAAGGTGTTAGGTCAAATTTATCATTGAGACTTGACTTTCTTTATGCTTTAAGGGTAAAAATCCAGAAACCCTCTCTTTGGGAGAATTTGATTGTCAGAATTGCCGCCTCTGGGTTTAACACACACTTTTTCAATGCCTACAAAGCTAAACTCATGTCCACTTTTATTGCGTGCCCTCATAATATGAGATGCTGTGGCATATGTCTCATCATTTTTGTTGAAGGCCCTACAGTGTTCCCTAATGCATTGTTTGAAGGGTCGCTTAGTTTTTCCCACATAGAATGCTCCACATTTACACTTTGCTTGATAAATTGCCCAACTAGTATCACAGGTATTAAGTTGTCTGATAGAAAAAAAATGTTATAGTTCTCATGATCACTGTCTGTCACATTTGGACTACTGAACTCCTTAGTCTGTGATACAGCATAACAATAGGTAAATTTTTTGCACTGATAACAGCCTGTGTATTTATTTGTCAACCAAGTTGTTTATGTACTGCCTGTCTGCTCTGTACTAACATGTCTCTGAGGTTTTTAACACGTCTGTATGTACTATAATCCTTGGTGTTTGTGCATGATAGTCATTAAGGCCATTGTCCCCTTTCAGGATGTCCTAATTTCTATTTAAGATGTCCCCCATCTTTGAACCATGTACTGAATAGGTTGTCACAAAATTCAATCTGTTGTTTTCTGCATTGATATTTTGTGTTCTGGGTTTCAAAGTTTGTTCCCTATTGATGTTCTGTACTTCTGCATAAGTTCTACTAATATGTTCAGAAATCCATTTTCATTTGTACGTGGATTACTTGCAGAAGCTAATCAGGCAAATCCCTTTCTCACGGCTACCACAATACCACAGGGAGCTCATATTGAGACTGTGACTTTGCTTCTGGAGGCCTTCAGGAATTTGGAAAGAACTCTAACAAAGGCCAGAAAAATTCATTGGAACATTACTAACCTGGATGCATATCTCCAGGTTCAACGTATTCCCTGCAGCCTTAGAATCATCAAGAATCCAGCTTTTGGCATTGACATGGAAGATTTCATGAAACAGTGGCATGACATTCAGGACAATGCATCTAACAAACTTATGAAAATCATCATTCAGTATGGAAAAGAAGTAAGTGAAACTTTGAATAAGAAAATGAAAGAACAAGAAAAAAATCACTCTGAATTTTAAAAACCTTGCTGAGTTTGATATGCATAATGTTAGACTTAAAGAGACCATAGCTAAACTGGATTTTGAGTTAAAAAACTGAAAACTTGTTAAGTTCAAGGGGGACTTGGATGATTACCAATTGGGAAGGAAATACAATTGGAGGAAGAAAACTAATGTAACGACTATTCCTAATGGCATCCTAAGACCTGAGTACAGGGTATCTTTTAATTTTAATACAGACTTGAGCTAGTCAGAATCAGCCACTTTGGGGAATGAGGCTAGCATTAATGTGAATGAAACAACCCACACAGCCGTAGACACACCCATCTCAGATGCAGCCCCAGGAATAACATTTATCAGGATGATTTTCAGATGGCTTATCAACGAGGCAGAGGCAGGGGAGACAAAGGGGAAGAGGAAGAGGAAAATGAGGAGGGGCAAGAGAAAGAGAAATGGGAACAGATTTACAATGTCATCATCAGAATGCCCCACAGCAACAATGTCAAACTCCCTGAACCAGACAGTACCAACAGTCCTTCCAACAATATCTACAACAGCAACAGCAGGGGTACCCCCACCCCATCCTCAGAATGTTTACAGAAGGTAATAAACTTATCTGAACTCCCACTCACAAAGACTGAAATTATCGTTTTAAACAGGGGTTTGTCCTTTGTCCCCACTACAGGCATCAATAAGTTTGAGACTTTATTGACTTGCAGAGATTTTGCAGAAACTTAAGTTTAAAATCATTTTTCAGTAGAAAACATGATAATGTACAGCCAAATGTGTCTCATGTCTCTGAATCTAGTGAAATGTTTAACCTTGAAAATTGGTACCAATGCCCATAAATTCAGGAGTAAATTTACTTTTTTTCCTGCACCCACCTCAGCCATTTTGACCTTCCAAACTGTCTGTGAAAGAGAACTGGAAACTCTTTTCTCTACTTTACCTGACCTTAGATACAACAATATGTCTAATATTGAAAGGTCAACTTTAGACAATTTGAAACAAGACCCTAAGATAGTTATATAACCAGCTGATGAGGGGGAGGCATTGTGATTCAGAACACCACTGACTATATCAGTGAAATCACAAGGTAGCTGAGTGATACTCAGTTTTATCAGAAACTTAACTCAGATCCAACTCCTATATATAAATATAGCATTAATGAATATCTAGAATATACTTTTCAGAAGGGCTGGACAGATACAGACACTAAAATATTTTTGTCTGTAGACTATCCAGTGAAAGTTACCATTTATACTTTACCTAAGGCACATAAGGAGTTTACCCACCCCCACCCCCACCGGGACAACTAATAGTAAGTGGAATAGATTCCCTTACAGAACCCTTATCACAATATGTGGACTACTATCTTAGACCATTTGTGGAAAGTTTAGGATCTTATGATAAGGACACCACAGATATTCTAAACACACTGGAGAATATGGAAGGTTGTAGGGATTCCATTCTCATTACGATGGATGTGGTATCCCTATATACTAACATTCCACACGAGGATGCATTAGACAGTATTGACTATTTTTTAAATACAAGAAATGCATGTGTAGAACCCGCTACAGAGTTTCTAATGAAGCTGTCAGAATATGTGCTCAAGTGTAACTGTTTTACTTTCCTAAATGAGTTTTATTTACAAACCAAGGGGACTGCCATGGGGTTTACTTTTGCTCCCAGTGTGGCCAGTCTTTACATGGGACTATGGGAGAATACTGTGATCAGAGATCCAGACAATAATCCATTCTTTTCTGAGCTATATCTATACAGACATTTTATAGATGATATATTTATCATATGGAAAGGTACTATGGAACAATTTCAGTCTTTTGTAGATTATTTGCATGAATCTAATCTGAATCTACATTTTACATACACTGTGGATACACACCTGATTAACTTATTAGACTTGTACATTAAAAAATCAGACACTAGTGAGATAAGGACAACTATATTTAGGAAACCATGTGAACGTAACACCTTATTACATAACACTAGTTGTCATCCACAACATGCAGTCAATAATGTACCAAAGGGACAGTTTTTACACTTTAGGAGAAATTGTAGTGAAATACAGTATTTTGATACAGCAGCACAGGAGCTAACTGACAGGTTTATAGAAAGGGGGTGCAACTCGAAACATATTAGTAGAACTTATGCAGAAGTAAGGAACATAAATAGGGAACAAACTTTGAAACTCAGAACACAAAATATCAATGCAGAAGACAACAGACTGAATGTTTTTTTTTTTAAAATTCAAGTTTATAAAATGTTTACAATACAGAGCAAGATGCAATACAGGACATGAAAGGAACAATCACAATGGAAAAACATCACTCCTCTTGCCCCCACCTTGGCCCCTACTCCTCCCCTGCCCACCTCCCCCCCTCTCCGTTACCCACCCCAGTCTTACCAGCACTCTATGAAGCATCTCCAGCCCTGGAACAACTTTCAAGTAGGCTACCCCATTGCCTGACAATCCAGCCACACTGCCATATCAGGAGGGGGTTATTCCCATCTGAAGCAAATGCAGAGTGTGAAAACTCTCCCAAATTCGGTTGTATCTGGGGAGGCAATTCCTCAGGCTTGCCCCTATTTTTTCTACGTGCATGTTGAATAGAAGCTGCCTTAGCCATTCCGTGTCACTTAGAGGGAGCTCATCCAACCAATGCCTTAACACTAATTTTTTGAGGGAGGAGGAGATCATAGCCATGTGATATATCCTGGCCTTCACCTCCACCTTCACATAATCTCCAATTAAACAAATTTCTGGTGTAAAGCAGTCGTCTATCCCCAATAGCGGATCAGCCTTGGCCTTAATGACATCTCATAGGTCCCTGACACGGGGACATTCACAAAATACGTGATAGAACAACAGAATGAATTTTGTGATCACCTATTCAGTACATGGTTCAAAGGTGGGGGAAATCTTAACTAGAAATTGAAACATCCTGAAAGGGGACAATAGCCTTAGTGACTATCATGCACAGACATTAAGTATTAGTATACAGTAGACAAACTGTACATACACAAACAACTTGGTTGACAAATAAATACACAGGCTGTTATCAGTGCAAAAAAATTGCCTATTGCTATGCTGTATCACAGACTAAGGAGTTCAGTAGTCCAAATGTGACAGACAGTGATCATAAGAACTATAGAATTGTTTCTATCAGACAACTTATTACCTGTGATACTAGTGGGGCAATTTATCAAGCAAAGTGTAAATGTGCAGCTTTCTATGTGGGAAGAACTAAGCGACCCTTCAAACAATGCATTGGGGAACACTGTAGAGATATCAACAAAAATGATGAGACATATGCCACAGCATCTCATATTATGAGGGCACACAATAAAAGTGAACATAAGTTTAGCTTTGTAGGCATTGAAAAAGTGTGTCATAAACCCAAAGGAGGCAGCTATGACAATCAAATTCTCCAAAGAGAGGGTTTCTGGATTTTTATCCTTAAAGCATATAGAAAGCCAGGTCTCAATGATAGATTTTACCTGACACCTTACCTTACGAACATATGGACATACGAAATTGCCAGCAGAAACTGGCCTCATGGTCTGTCGAGTGTGCAGCTAGCCCCTTAAATGAACGTTATTGTATCTGTGTACAAAGATAGCTGCAAGATTGTTATTTATATAACTATTTAAAATAATTTATAGTTAAAACATATGAAAAATATTTTTGCTGATTTTAATAGATACTGTAGAATTATAACTTATGAATTCACTTTTGTTTTTTATTTTTAGATAAATACATGCATACAGAAAATCTTCTAGTGAGACCCTCATTGTGCAACAGTCTAGTATTTCCATTGGACTTAACATGCATATAACAGATCCTCAGAAATTTTTTTTTGAGATTATGAACTTTATATATCGGATAATAGTTTATAAATTTGGGGCCTCATGGTTTTGTGTATATAATGTTTTATATTGTGATTGTATATGCTTTAGAGTGTATTAGATGCTTGTTGTTAAAAAGTGTATTAATTGCATTGAATTACAAGCACCTGTATGTTCTTACTTGATGACGTTACACTAGTGTATATAAGATGTCCCTTTAACTTGTCTTACTTGCCTTTTGAAAAAGGACCCAGTTCGAAACGGGTCAAGGCATGTGGAGGAGGTTTTGTTTTGTACTGACACTTTAATAAATTTTGGCACTTTTGGAATCTGCGAGCAGCATTTTTCTGTTTTGTAGTGGTGAGTGCAAGACTACATGCTTACATTTCAATTGTCTATTGTCTCAACACCCCTACCCTGTGCAGCTTTGTTTCTTGAACTGCTGATTAAAAAAATAAACACAGCTATTTCAAATCATTTATTTAACTTCTTAAAAAATCAGTCTACTATCTATTTTTATATAATAAGATAGTGGTTGGAAAAGGAGCATCCTGATTGTCTAACAGCATTCTAAGTGGGTTATGTTAACAGCTGGAAACCCTCATGTACAATAAAAGAATTAAGGCTTCATATTTAAACACAGCTGATAGTGTCATGCAAAGGATAATGCAGCATATAAACGTGCACACTGTCATTCCAGAGCTATAGTTGTAAATGCATAACACCCTTGTCTAGCACATGCTGCATGTATGAATACAGGGTGTGGTAGCACTATCCAAACTGTAGAGGTACAGTGTACCACAGTCCCCTGCTGTCAACAGACATACAAGAGCAAAGAGAGATAGTGCATCCCAAAAAGATTAATGCCTTTGTTCCTGGCTGCCATAGCAAACACCAACATGTTAATTTATTTATTTATTGAAAACTGGTAACTGGAAAAGGCACTCTGAGCCAAGACACATTTCCAGGTACATCTCAAAGGACAGGGGGAAAGGAAATAATAATTAGGATGTACAAAATATGTAAACAAATAAACAGGTGGTAAAGTGCAGCAATTGCATTATTGTAACAGGATATAAAAGATGATAAAGTGTAGCAGTTAATGGCTGTGGTAGTGTATAGGCAGAAGCACATTGTATGGCACTACAGCAGCTGTGGAAAGGCTGTAGGCCTTAAGGCAGTATGTCAGCTAAGGCTAGAGCAGGAGAAGGAGCAGGTGGGAGCAGCAAGAGGTTTAAGATGAGGTTTGAGGGAGAAAAAGGATGGGGGAGAGGTAGAGAGAGGTAGGAAGATTGTTCCAGATGGAAGGAAGACAAGGAGAAAGCAGATTGCCCAGCAGAGATGTTTGTGTGAGGAATGGAAAAGGTACGGGATTCTTGAGAGCAGAAAGTATATGAGGCAGAGGGGATGGGAGAGAAGAGGAATAGGCAAGTAGGAAGTCAAACCAGAATTTGGAGATGATGGATTCACAGTACATGAGGTGATGGGAGGGAAGGGGAGGGTTAGAGAGGGTGGTGTAAAAGGAGCTGTGATGATTAAGAAGTGGAGCATTAGTGGCAAAATGGCAGAATGCATTGCATAAGGTGTCTAGTTCAGTAAGGGAAAAAGATGAGGCAGTGCCATAGACCACAGAAACATAGAAATTGTTGGTAGATAAAGACCCCCATTTGGCCCATCCAGTCTGCCCATTTTCCCTGCCTACTGTGCACTGTAGCCCTTACACAACCTCTAGTTGTCTTTACCCCTTGTGTTCCTTCCAAGGTCCCCTTGTATCTGTCTCATGCATGCTTGAATCCTGTGAGTGTTTTGGCACCTACCACCTCCACTAGGAGGCTGTTTCAGGCTTCCACCACCCTCTCTGTAAAAAAATGTCCTCACATCCCCTCTGAGCCCCCCCCCCAGCTTCATAGTATGACCCCTTCCCTTCGAGTCGGTCTTTCTGTGGAAAATGCTACCATCCTGTTCCTTATTAATACCCGTTATGTATTTGAATGTTTCTATCATATCCCTTTCACTTTTTTCCTCCAGTGAGTACATATTTAGTTCTCTTAGTCTCTTCTCATAGGGCTTTTGATGCAGTCCCTGCACCATTTTGGTTGTCAGCTTCTGTACTGCCTCCACCCTATCCCTGTCCTTCTGGAGTTGGGGCCTCCAGTACTGGATGCAGTTCTTGAGATGTGGTCTTACCAGTGGCTTGTACAGGGGCAACATTACTTCCTTCCTCCTACTGGTGATACCCCTCCCTATGTACCTCAGCATTCTACTAGCCTTTCCCACTGCCTTTTCACTCTGCCTGGCTACCTTCAGGTCATCAGAAATGATTACACCCAGGTCCCTTTCTTGTTCGGTGATTGCCAGTACCTCCCCTGCCAGCTGGTATGCAGCTCCTGGGTTTCTGTGCCCCAATAGCATAATTTTGCACTTTTTAGCATTGAAACCCAGCTGCCAGACACTTGACTATTTTTCCAACTTCTGCAAATCATTCCTCACACACCCCCAGTGTGGCCTGTTGCAGATTTTTGTGTTATCTGTAAACAGGCAGACTTTCCCTTCTAACCCTTCTGTAATGTCACTGATAAAGACAATTATTGCAAAAATCTTCTCACGGATGCTGCAGGGGAGTCTAGAAAATTCTGGACTCACATCCGGTCCTTCCTGGGGTCTACCCAGTCCCCTACTCCAAATAACATGATCTTAAATGGGATCCACTGTAATGATCCACGGACAAGTGCTAATTTCTTCAACCAACAATTTTCTGACCTGTCCAAATACACTTTGGCCTTCCCCACTACACAACTTTTAGGCATACACACTGAGCCCCTCATGGATACATTAAGACCATCCTTTCACTTCAAAGCTATCTCTAGGGCAGAGGTACTAAAACTTCTAAACTCTCTCTCAGTCAACACTAGTACTGGCTCTGATGGTATTGAACCAAGACTACTGGAGATAGTAACCCCATTTATAGCCTCTCCTCTTGCTCAAATCTTTACATTATCCTTCTGTCAGAGCCATGTTCCTGATATCTGGAAAATTGCCAGAATCACCCCGGTGTTCAAAAAATGCAACTCTAAAGACCCTTCCAACTATAGACCAATCGCTATATTAACTGTGCTAAGCAAAATTCTTGAGAAGCTTGTAGCTACTCAAACCATTGCTTTCATACATAAAAACAACCGTCTCTCCTCTGCCCAATATGGTTTCCGTAAGGGCCATAGCAGCACCACCACCACGGCCCTGCTCAAATTCACCACTGACACTCTGTCTGCCATGGACTCAGGCTTCCTCACTGGGGCAGTTTTTATAGACATGACCAAAGCTTTTGATCTTGTTGACCACCCTATTCTTCTTACAGCTGTAAAGTCTATGGGTTTCACAATGGGTGTACTGGCCTGGTTCAATAGTTATCTGTCAAACTGCACCCAAATCGTGAAATATGCTTTCACCATCTCAGACCAGGTTACTCTAAATGTTGGGGTACCCCAGGGTTCAATTTTAGGGGCCTTCCTCTTCTCTATATTCATCAACAGCATTACCATGGGTCTCACCTCCTCTTCATCCTTCTTGTATGCGGATGACATAGTTCTATATACTAACTCCAAAAACCTGTCCAACATAAACTGGGCCCTGTCATCTGACTTTCATAGAACTCAAACCTGGCTCTTTGACTACAAACTGGTCCTCAATGTAACAAAAAGCCAAGCTATGTTGTTTTGGTCTGCTATCAAACTTAAATCCTACAAAAATAGCATCAAGGTCTCCTCCCTGGCTCCCCTCCCAAAAATACAGTCACCTCATTCAAATATCTTGGGGTCATCCTTGACCAGTCTTTTGGTTTTGATCTTCATGTCAAATCCACCTGCAAATCAGTAAACTCTAAGCTAGGCATTGCTTATAGATCTAGCTATACACATGCTTCATCCACTAGGCTGGCTGTTGCCCATGGCAGCCTTCTACCAGCACTGACCTATGGAGTCATCACATATGTGGCCATACCTAAGACAGTGCTTTGTGCCTGAGGACACCACCTATAATAACATTTGCCACTATGCCTCCTCATCCCCTAGGCTCAAACACCACTGCAAACTCTACTCAGACCTAAACTGGCTGTCACCTACTGCACTGAGACTCTACTCAGTTGGCTCCCTAGTGGACAATGTATAAAGGGCACAATCTCCTGATAGTCTGGCCATGCTATTGTCTCCTCAAACACCCTCCTATGGCCTACGCTCAGTGGACAAGTCCCTACTGCAAGTACCAAGGTGTAAAACCTCGAAAGGCTCCCAAGCCTTTCCCACTATGCCCCCGCTGCAATAGAACACCTTACCATTAACACCTCACCAGGCACCTTCCCATGCCCTCTTTAAAAAAGGGCTTTGCGCCAGCCTATTTGCTTAAACCTCATGCACCTGTTTTCAACCCCCATGATCCCTCACTCTGCCTATCTCCCATCTGCCTACTGTGTTTTTACCTTCTAAACTGTCTCTCTTTTCTCTTCCTCCTCCTCCTTCTCCTAGTTAAATTGACACCTATTCTGTCTCTACCTGCACCACTCCCCCATTGCTCCGTCCAGTGTAAATGCCTTATCCTTTCTTCTCTTAGGACAGTGGCTTTGCACCACAAACTATCCCATAAGAAAAATTGTTATTACTGATTTCATTCAATGAAAAATTGTATTTGTTTAAACTGTGCACTTACTATGTACTCACTAGGTTACTGTCTATTTGTTGCCTAGGTCTCACTACTTGTTAGACAGCTGAATTTATGTTTCTTAAATATTTACTTTGCACCTGTATTTTTGTCTTCACTATGTATACTTCACAGTCTATTTATTAAATGCTTTGCATGTATTTTTTTCTTCAATTTTGTTATGCTGTACTTGCAATGTTGTTGTCACTTTTCATGTTGTAATCCTCCTGGGTCATGACTGAAAATAGTCATTCTATGGCTATCTCACCTACCCGGTAAACAAAAAACAAATAAAAGACATTGAAGAGGACCAAGCCTAGTACTGACCCATGAGGCACCCCACTTGTAGCCCTGCCTTCTCCCGAGTGGACTCCATTTATCACCACCCTCGGACTCCTTCCACTCAACCAACTTCTTAACTAGTTTACTACATCCTGTTCCACTCCTAGACAGGCCAGTTTGTTCACCAATCTTCTACATGGAACAGTGTTGAAGGGCTTTCTGAAATCCAGGTAAGCCACATCTATCACTCCACCCTGATCCACTTCCATGGTCACCCAGTTGAAGAATTTGATCAGATCTGTCTGGCAAAATCTCTCTGCTGTGAAACCATGTTGCCTTTGATCCTGCAACCCACTTGTTTCATGGTATTCCACTATCCTTTCCTTCAATAGTGATTCCATAACCTTGCCCACTACTAAAGTCAGGCTGACAGGTTTATAACTTTCTGCCTCTTTCCTATTCCCACTTTTGTGAAGTGGGACCTCATCTACCTTTCTCCAGTCCCTCGGAACCCCCACTGTATCCAGTGATAAGTTGAGTAAAACTGCCAGTGGAGCCCCCAGCACCTCTCTGAGCTCCTTCAGTATCCTAGAATGAACCCCATCTAGTCTCATTGCCTTGTCAATTTTTGATTTTGCTAGTACTCTCAGGACTTCCTCCTCTGTGAAAGGACTAGTGTCCACCTCCCTATCAATTCTGCCAGTGATCAGACCATGTCTGCATAGTCAAACACTGGGAGCACCATTTTAGTTATGAGTTCATGTCGATTTGGGATGATAGGCAATCTTTGTTACAATACAAGACACCAAGTTTGGGGTGGAGCATACTGTGCATGGCATCAATGTGGGCGGAGAAGTCAAGCCTGCTATCCAGCAACACACCAAGATTTGTGAAGCATGGGACAGCCTCACGTGGAGTGCCATCTAGGGTGGAGCCTTGTGGGACTCCAGACTGGATATAGAGGGGAAGGCACAAGGCACCACCAACCACCAACCTAGACCAACTGGAGAAGGCCAGAGAGGTAGGAACTGAACCAGTTAAAAGCTGTGACTGACAGACCTAAGGTTCCCAGCTTCTTCTGAAGGAGGGGATGGGCTACTGAATCAAAGTCCTAACCAAATCGATTAAGATAGCAACAGTGATATGACCCTGATCCATCCTAGTAAGGATAGAGTCACTGACATGCAGAAGGGAGGATACAGTGAGCGGTATTTACAAAAACCAGACTGAAAGGGTGAGAGGCAATTGATGGAGTAGAGGAAATCAGAGAGTTAGGAATAGACAAGTTTTTCTTGGAAATTAGCAAGAGTAGGAAGGAGGGAGATGGGATGGTAGTTATGAGGGGAGGTAGTATCACCATTCTTACATAGAGGGAGAACCCTGGCAAATTTCCAGGTCTGCAGGACACTGCAGAGGGGAAAAGAGAGGTTGAGTAAGAAGGTGAGGGGTAAAGTAATAGCAGAGGCAGAGAGAGACTGAGTAATTTGGGTTCAAGCTCATCAAGACTAGCCACTTTAAAGAGATTAAGAGGAGCAAGAGTATGAAGTGTATCCTAAGGAGTGACAGAAAAGAAGTGGAAGAAGTTGGATGAAGACTTGGGGGGCTAAGGTGAGTAGGGTGCAGCAGACAGATTTGAAGGAGGAGGGAGAACACAGGCAGTGAAAAGAGTTGAAGCGAGAGACAAGCAAAGAGAGAGGGGAGATGAGCAAACCATTCAGGTACAGCAAAGATGAGGAGGACTGAGGAGGGGGGCCCCAAAAAGGGAGTGAATGACTTTCCAGAACTTAGCAGGGGACTTAACGTTGTTCTGGAGGTTAGAGTGAAAGTAATTAGATTTAGCTGCTCTTGTAGACTTGGTGCAGGAGTTCATAAGTCACCTGTAAGTAAGTGAGGAGGTCAGAATGGGAATAAGGCCAATTTGAAGTGAGACCAGGCATTATCAAAATATTTACAAATATAGATGAGGTCTGCTGTGATACAGGGGTGGTAAGATCATTTGACATGGGATTTTCTTAGAGTGGTGTGTTTGTCCAACACTTGCAAAAATTTGGAGTGAAAAAAGGAAGGGCCATATCAATATCAGCAGTAGTGAGGATAGGAGGCTACTCAACACCCGCAAGGTTTCGAAATGAGGGCATCAATATTTAAGGAGCAATGAGACCTGGACCATACAAATTTGGGAGGTGCAAAAGGGAGACAATTTTCCTGAAACAATAAATGATACAATGGTCCCTAAAGGCATCAGGCAAAATAGTATTTATTTATTTAGTTTTTGTTTACCGGGAGGGTGCGCTAGCCATAGAGATGACTATTTTCAGGCACGTCCTGGGAGGCTGAACAGCGTGGAAATACAGCTAAGAACAAGCAATGTGTAACACGTCAGGTAATACAATAGAAAAAATGCACTTGCGATGAGGAAGGGGTACAGATTATATAGGTTAAGTGATAACATTGGAGTAGGGTAATTTGGCTAGTGGAGCAGAACAGTAACATCAACGACATGCAAGGATAAAATAAACCAGTAATGTCAAGCAAGGATACAAAAATAAAAATGTAAAGTAAAACATACAGTAGGTATATCCCTGGAGAAAAAAACGTGTCATACAGATACAGAAGTTGTGAAACACTAACTAATAAGTGTTGAAGGGGGTATAGATGTCAGGGAATTGGAGAGTAGAGATTGGTTGGGGCTAGGAACAGGGCAGTACACAGAGATATTCAACAGGAAAGTGGGGGAGAGGCTAGGGACAGGTAGAAGGCATAGTTTAGCACTATAAGATGGGAGGAGGGACAGTTCTAAGGAGGTTTAAAGCAGGAGCATTGATTAGATTTGATGAGGTAGCGGTGGAGTGCCTTTTTAAAGGCTACATGTGTAGGTGTGAGGCAGACATCTAGTGGGAGGGAGTTCCACTGCTGAGGAGCATGGTGGGTGAAAGCACTGGAACCTTTGGTTGTTTTGCACTCGGCATGCACAAGAGGGAATTTTCAGATGAGCACAGGCTGTAGTTGGGAGTGTGGGGATTGAGGAGTTCCACCAGTGTTTTAGGGGTTTGAGACCTCAGAATGCTATAAATACTGGAGCCAATGGCATGGAGTCTAGTTGCATGTGGAGATAGCCAATTTAGATCCAAGAAGAGGTCGCAGTGGTGTTTTAGCTTATGGGAGGAGAAGGAGGCATACCTACAGATATTATTATAGGCAACGTCCCATCTATGGAGGTTAGATTTAGGTATGGCAGTATACATAGCTACTCCATAGGTCAGGGTAGGCAGAAGAATCCCTCGGGAGATGGCTAATCTTGCTGAGGGGGTTAGTACATAACTAGTTTGTTATGCTATGCCTAGTTTGGAATTGACAGATTTGCAAGTGTTCTGTATATGAAGTTCAGAGTTTAAGGATTGGTCCAGAGTAACCCCTAGGCATTTAAAAGAGATAGCTGAGCCAATGGGTGATCCATCTAAACAGGAAACCCTGAAGTTGCTTTGGCATGATTTGAGTTTTGAGAGGGTGCCAAATAGCATGGACTGGGTTTTGGCCTCATTAAGAACAGGTTTGTGCTCAGTGAGCCATGTTTGGGTGCATTGGAAGTCTAGTGAGAGCCATAGATTGATGTAGGACTCATTTTTTGCACTGGTGTATAGGACTATGTCATCTGCATACAGTATAGAGGAGGTGGCAGAGAGATTGGAGGTGATATTATTAATAAATAAAGAGAAAAGAAGTGGCCCCAGGATAGAGCCTTGTGGTACTCCTACAATCACTGTGGCCTGATTCAAAAGGGTTGAATTGAACTTAACGTCTTGGACCCTATTTGATAGGTAGCTGTTGATTGGAACAGCATCGGAATATCGGAAGAGACTAAGTTATGAAGGTGGGAGAAGTGAACCCAGTCCAGCAGAGAATGGTTAGAGGAGTGGGGATTGAGTCAAGTGGGTTCAGTAATGAGCTGTGAGAGATTTAATGACAATCTTTTGAACAGTAGACCTTGTGACAAGGGAGAGCCAATTAAAATTAAGTCCCTCAGAAGAACAAGTACACCCATCAAGGACTGAGAGGTCGGGGAGGAAAGTGTATCAATTTAGCATAGAGGAAAAGATGTTAGGGGAGGCATAGACAATGCCAATAAGGATGGGTAAAAGGAATGGTATTGAAAGAGACAGAGCAAGTAAGACCATGATGGATGCAGAGAATCACATCACCTCCACATCTACCACGGTCCTGCCTGATGAAGTTGTAGTCAAAAATGGTTGTACAACTGTCAGAGATTCTACAGGAAAGCCATGTTTCAGAGATGCGTAGAAACATAACATAGAAATATAGAATTTGACTTCAGATAAGGACCGAAAGACCCATCCAGTCTGCACATTTTCCCAGCCTACTAAAGAAAGCCGCAGATCCTACTGTAACTCCGGCTGTACCTCCCTTTTGCAGTCAGTAGGGCTCCCCTATGTCTATCCCATGCAGTTTTGAATTCCCCTACCAACTTTGCCCCCACCACCTCAGCTGGCAGGCTGTTACATGCCTCCACCACCCTTTCTGTTAAGAAGTACTTTCTCATGTTGCCCCTTAGTCTACCCCCTTCCAGTCTCATGTCATGCCCTCTTGTTCTAGAGCATCTCTGTTTCTGAAAGATGCTATCTTCCTGCACCTTATTTATTCCCGTTAGGTATTTGAAGGTCTCTATCATGTCTCCCCTCTCTCTCCTTTACTCCATTGTATACACATTGAGCGCAGCAAGTCACTCTTCGTATGACCTTTGGTGCAGGCCCTGCACCATTTTTGATACCCTTTTCTGAACTGCCTCTACCCTGTCTATGTCCTTTCAGAGATGTGGCCTACAGAACTGGACACAGTACTCCAAATGAGGTCTCACCAATGTTGTGTGCAATGGCATCACCACCTCTTTTCTTCTGCTGGAGATACCTCTCCCTATGCACCCCAGCATCCCACTGGCTCTCCCAACAGCCTTGGCACACTGATGGGCCGCCTTTATGTCATCAGATATAATCACCCCCAGATCTCTTTCCTGTTTGGTGGCTGTTAGTAACACCTCACCCATCATGCATTCCTCACCTGGGTTTCTGCAACCCAAGTGCATGATTCTGCACTTCTTTACATTGAATGTAAGCTGCCACACTCTGGACCTTTCTTTCAGTTTAGCTAGGTCCTTCCTCATCTTTTCCACTCCTTCCAGAGTGTCTATCCTGTTGCAGATCTTAGTTTCATCTCAAAGAGGCACACCTTCCCCTTCAGCACCTCCGCAATGTCACTGATGAAGATATTAAACAGGACTGACCCTAGAAGTGATCCCTGTGGCACCCTGCTTGTCACCCTGCCTTCCTCGGATTTAGCTCCATTTACCACCACTCTCTGTGTTCTGTCCCTCAACCAATTCCTAACCCAGTTCACCACTTTATGATCCAAATCCAGGCTGCCCAGCTTGTTCACTAGCCTCCTATGTGGAACAGTGTCAAATGCCTTACTGAAATCCAGATAGACCACATCCACAGCTCCCCCCGGATCCACTACTCTGGTCACCCAGTCAAAGAAATCTATCAGATTTGTTTGACATGACTTTCCTGATGTGAATCTGTGCTGCCTCAGATCTGCTGCTTCACTGGAATCAAGGTGCTCCACTATCCTTTCTTTTGACAATGATTCCATATTTTTTCCCACCACTGAAGACAGGCTGACAGGTCAATAGTTTCCAGCCTCCTCTTTGCTCCAACTTTTACGGAGTGGGACTACATCTGCCCTTCTCCAGTCCTCTGGAACCACTCCCATTTCCAGTGACTTATTGAACAGGGATTCATGTGGTGCTGTCAGCACCTCCCTTAACTCCTTTAATATTCTAGGATTTATCCTGTCTGGTCCCATTGCCTTGTCCACCTTCAGTTTTGTAAGTTCCTTGAGGACTCTCTCCTCTGTAAACGGACTGGTGTCTACCTCCTTTCCAATCCTTTTTCTAAGCTGTGGTGTTTCCCCCTTCTGCTTCTACAGTGAATACTGAACAGAAATATTTGTTTAGGATTGATGCTTTTTCCTGGTCTCCTTTAACACCCTCTCCTTCCTCCCTTTTTATCCTTATAAATCCTCCCCCCCATCTTTCTTCTCTCACTAACATACCTATAGAAGGTCTTGTCCCTTTTTTTCATGCCTTTTGATATTTTTTCTCTGTCTGTGCCTTTGCACTCCTGACTGCTTTTCCAGCCTCCCGTTGCTTCTCCAGACATACTGCCTTATCCTCTTCCTCCTGTGACTCCTTGTATTTTCTGAAATCCAATTTTTTTGCTCTTATTTTCCCCACCACTTCCTTTGAGAACCATAGTAGTTTTCTTTTTCTCTTGCCTTTGTTTATTAGCTGAATGCAACAGTTTGTCACCTGAACTATGGATCATTTTAGATGGGCCACTGTTCCTCTCCCCCCAGCCATTCCACCCACTCTTCTAGGGCTTTCCTGAGACATATCCCCATCTTGGTAAAGTCTGTCCTCATGAAATCCAGGACCCTCGCCTTTGTTTGGCTTGACCCTATCGAAGTACTCATATTGAACCACACTGTGCGATGGTCACTGGAACCCAGGTGCTCACCCACCCTGATATCTGTTATTCTGTCCCCATTGGTTAGTATCAGGTCTAATGTTGCTCCCTCCTGGGTTGTCTGTATGTGCTGGGCTAGTCACACTCACAGAAGATCAAATTACGTATCAAGCTCCAAGCAATGAGGTAGACTATGTTCAGACCTTTGGGGAGAGAAGGTGAGGAAGAGATAAGGGAAGCAGGACTAGGGTTAGTTTTGATGTCTCAAGCTAACAAGGGAAGAAGGATAGAGAATAATTTACATCTGTGGTGAGGCAGAGGGGTAGAAAAGGAGGGTATGGAAAGTGGGAAGATGGTCCTGTGAAAGGGTTCAAGGTTTAGAGAAGAAGAAGCGAGGAGGTCAGAGTGAATAGGTGGGTAGGAAGGAGTGGAGGGGAAGGGAGCAGTAGGTGTGAATAGGTGTGAAGAGGGAAGGGGGAGGAGGAGGAGGAGGAGGAGGAAGGGACCTACAAAGAGACAGGAAAGTAAGGAATAAGGCCCACAATAAGCAATAAAATGGAGTGCATGATCAGTACAAATTACAAAGAAAACAACAACAAAAAAACAATCAGCACACTGGGGTCAGCTGAATTGGCTAAGCACAGACAAGGTTAAAATGTGAACTCTCTAAGAAAGGGTAATACAATGGCTAAGCACAATCTGATTAGCTGTAGGAATTCTTTGTAAAGGACACACTGATTAGGGTCACCAAAAATAACAATCACAAACCAAGTACAGTAGTGGAACAAGTATGTTCAAAGGAGGTACCAAATTAATACAATGTAGGCACACTAGAAACCAAAACCAGCTAAGTATACACCACAAACTTGGGGCTACCTAGACAGAGAGCACCAACAATTTCAGACAGCCAGGAGTAAAACTAAAGCCACTGCTCAAACTCACAAGGGCCTTATTAGTTGAGCAGTGGATTTGATTTGACTCCCGTGGCTCTTTAAAATATAAAAAAATACGATTTTGAAACAGCCCCCCATTGCTATCAATACAGCGTGCCCCAGCATTATCCAAACTAATATGTCACAAGACATGATGACCCTGCTAGTACTGGGAGCAGAAAGGGGAAGGAATTGAGTGTCTGGCTCCTCCAACTGAGGAATTATGATTCCTTCCCCATAGAAATAGAACCAGTAATGACTTCAGAAAAGTGGAGTTTTTAAGTCATTGAGAGATAAGCTGCTGCTGGGGGGGGGGGGCTTGAGAAAATATTTAAAAATGAGAACAATTGGTGCTCTTTAAACTCTGACTGCTCTGGGAGTCTTGATATATATCTGTGTCCCTTTTTGAGTCTGTCAGTATACCTTACATGGCTAACTGGTGGTCACATGTTGTGTGTCATATCCATGTGCAGTTTAGGAAGCCAGATGGCTGCCTGGTGACAATGGGAACTAAGCTTGCAGGCAGGTTTGTAAAGGGCAGAAGGAGGGCCTACACCATCTGGGCTGCCAGACATGCACTAGGGTGAGAAGGACCTCTTATCACTGAGGATGATGACTACCGCATGTGGTGGATCACAGTGCCATCCTAGATCGGTTCCACCAGATCATAGGCCTTGTACTGATTGCACTGTTTGGTTTCAGAATCACTAATACTTTGTTCTATTTATCCACAGCCATTCAAGTTTTAAACAGCAGATTTTACCCTGCAGCTGGTACCATGGCTGAAAGCATCATCCTATTGGGAGGGGGCAGCATGCCAGATGGTGAATGGAATGTGTCTGCCAGTGTGCATACACATGTTAATAAGTTCAGTATAATTTATTTAATCATTGAATCATTTGAGGTGTGTTGCATGTTAGGCATATGGCCATTTATGTATATATTCCTGGGTATATACTGTATGTCTCCTGCTGCTTTGTGTCTGTTGGTGCCATGGGGAGGGCATGTGTACATGCTAGTGCTATGTTTTGTGTGCACCATGGCATCTGAGAGAGAGTGTGTGTATGCTGCAGTGCCTGGGGTGGGGGGCTTGTGTTCATGTGGGGTTTTTGTTCATGCTGGTGCCAGGGAGTGTGGTGCATGGCCTAGCACTGTATATTCTGCCTGTGTACATGACTGTGACAAGTCAACATCTGCATAGTTCTGATGACCCCCCTTACTGCCACCTATGGGGTCCTACTGTATACATGTGTATCATGAACCAAAATGATGGAATTTTCTTCATTGTGATGGGCTAGATTAGATTGATGTGGAGTGGGCCCTGGGCCACAGTGGAAGCCCATGGAAGATGGGGAGCCAACAGTAAAGACATTGTTGTTGGGGTCAGTGGTGTCGTTTTTGTTGTGATTTTATTTGGTGTCCTTTTTTTTTCATGTCTACGATGGCTTACAATTGTTGATACCAGGACTGGTGTTGTGGTAGCCAGTAGGTGCATATCAGATGTTTAACAGCAGGGTGAGGGGGTTCAGCAGAATAGTTCTCATGTGTGGGTGCCTTTGCTGTCATGTTTGTAGTGCTGCATGTGGAGTTCAGTCCACATTGTATCACTTACTAAGACTCCCATGTGGTGTGTGTATCCATTACTTCTACAAAGCTGCAAAAGACAGACATTTGACCACATGCACATGGCTTACACTTTGTTTGTGCAGATTTCACACATTCATTACTTACCCACTTTATGCTGCGCATATTTGGCAGTATGTCAGTTATGCAGAGGGCTCTGTATTATCAAAATAAATAATTTCCACTGTGCAATTCAGAGATCTACTGTGCATTTTGTTACTGACTAAAGCAAGAGATAGCAGGGGCAAACAATGCCTTTGTTGTAGTACCTCACACATTCACTGCCACATACATAAGCATACACATACCCACTCACTTGAATAATGTGTGTCTCAACTTTAACATGTACCTCACTGACATACACATACACAAACACACACTCATAAATGAATGTACATAAATATACTATTTTTAAAATACTGCATTGTTAATTTTTATGGCTGCAGTGGGTGTAGCCCTGCAGATGTTTGCTATGGCAGTGGAGAAAGGAAGCACTCCAGATATTCAATGGACTAGAGAAATTACAGGTTTTGTGGTATTATTCTGCTTTCTTTCAGCTGAGAAATGTTTCAAAGCACTGTTGTGTGTGCTAAGCTTCAATCTGGTTAGAACTGTCTTTCAAGAAAGATTCATAGTTCATAAACATGTCAGCTCTGTCAATCCTTCCCAGCTATAAAGGGAGATAAGCAGACAACCCTGGGACCATAGCAGTGAGTAAGTCAAATGTCACAGAATGGAATATTTATGCAGTAAATCACCTGATGTCACAGCTCTCACTGAAGATAAGTCAAAGGACCTCTAGACGCAGTTCATTTGAGTTACAGGTTGTTTTTACAGTGAAGGTTTGAAATGGACTGTTCATATGCACTTTTTTCATCCTAAAACTTACCATGCTGTTGAAATTCTGTTGCTAAAGTACTGAAAAAGGAGTTTGCTCGTCTGTGCTGGTTATGTGCCTTCTTCCTGAAAACTTAGATCAGCTAAGCTAGCTGTTTTACGGGGAATGTGTTTTTTACCTTTGAGTTCAATAATCTTCACTGTGCCTGTGCTCACTATTCATCATGTTTGAGGTGGAGAAATATAAAGATGTTGAGGACATACATTTAAACTTCGATATTGGTATCCAACCTTACCAATTTGAGCCCACAGTATCCAGTGTTAATCAGTGTGAGGGGGCACATACTGCATCTGATTCTGACATAGAGACTGACAGTTCTGATTCAGATGACACAAATCAGAGACTTACCTTGGGTTGGGTAGTATTTTTAATTATTAATACCTAATCATTACTTTATCCATAATCTAGGGGTCATTGTCTGTTTTATTTAGCAACACAAAGCTATTCCAGTCCTTCATATCATCTGTGATAGCCCCCCATTATATTGCATAGCAACTCATTGACTTATGCTGCATCACAAATTGTATATCTACATTTTTTAATATGTCTTTGTACTCATCAGTTCTAAACTTTATCTAGTCATACTGTTTATTGTGTGTGCATGTAGGGGGGCTCTGCAGTGGTGCCCATGTGACCCAGTGTTATCATAATTTGATGGTGCTTCATATTATTTTATTAGGGGCTGTGTTTGGATATGGTTTTATCATGTGTTGCAGTACAAGTATATTTGTGCATTTTTTTCTCATTGTATACGTTACCTGTTCTGATGTGTGTGTGTGTGTGTGTGTGTGTGTGTATACTGCGAGGGTGATCCTGACTATCTGTTCCTGTACTGTCACCTGGTGACCACATGTGGATGTTCATTGACAAGGGTCAAAACTGGCACAGTCCCCGCTAGCCAAATGCCGTTAGGTATTGTTTTGAGATAGACAAAATATTTGTAAGAATGAAAAAGAGCATTGCAAGTCTTACTTTTACCACTTTGAAAAACAAGACCACAATCCTGAGCATGTGCATGATGTTGCCATGGACTTGACACACATGCTCAGGATTACGGTCCTGTTTTTCAAAGTGGTAAAAGTAAGACTTGCAATGCTCTTCATTATTCTAACAAAGATCCCCATGTTCAGAAGAGCATATACTTTTAGCCCCAACTATCACTTTCACTTGTTCAGGAAATTTGCACACACGCAATGAGTGGTCACATCGAGAAGAGGCATCTGGTGGTAGAAGATCAGCCAAGCACTAAGGTAATGCGCTTGGTCTGAGCTAAAGTATATATTTTTAAAATTTATGTAACAGATCTTACTGTTACTTATACTGGGGCACATGAATAGTTTATTTTGCCATAGTATGTTATTACAAGCACACTGGTCACACAAGTTCAGTATAGCTGCTGACAGTGTCCCTTTAATGTGTGGACTGCTCATGTACTGCATTGATAAAAGTTTCTAGAAAGCTGCAAAGTACAGTAAGCTGAAACTGAATAGCAGCTAGAGACAAAACATTAGGAAACTGTTATTAATTCATTGCAGTGAGCAGTGCACACATTAAGCAACTCATTGAAAAATGCTAAACCAGTGAGCTGGAAGGACAGTTTAATGTGACTTGTACTGTATGTTATATTGGAATATATGTGCATATATGCGTATAGTTATTAGTCAGTGTGTGTGTGTGTATCACAGCAATTAGAAAGTGCAGATAGGTGGCTCAGTAGTTAGTGCAAAAATTGCTGGTCTACATTCCCCCACTATATTGATCAGTTTCACCCTTATACATGTCATTGCTGAGTTACATGAGTTGTCTAGTGGCAACCCCCCCCAACCCCGAAGTCCCTTGGAGCCTGAAAAGAAGAAAACGGTCCCTCAGTGTCTTTTTTTTTAATCTGTGGAAATGTGTGTAGACAATGCACTGCTGAGTTATACTGGAATATATATAGGGGATATGACCTGACCTGACTGAAGATATATTTATCTTCATGAGAGGCCAGTGATATCATGATATGTCATGAATGGCAAAGCCATAAAGGAGAAATCTCAATGTCACTGGCCTCAAGTGAAGATAAATATGATAACTTCAGTCAGGTCATGTCACGTTCTGTTTATGCAACATATGTTTTGGGCCCCACCCAGCACAACCCCCCACATGTCCCTATCAATACAATCACCCACATAGTGGTGATGGCCCTCCCAACACAATCCCCGATAGTCCCCCCCCAAAAAAAGCTACAGATGGCATTTCTTATTTAAAAAAAATAAATCTGTTTGATCCTATTTTATAGTAATTTTAAAAACTTATCTGGTTGATCCTGCCATGCCCCCTCCAAACACAATCTCTCATATCATCCCAACCCTGCAACACAACAGATGATATAGTTTATTTAAAAACATTGGGCCAGATTCATAAAGGGCAACTCAGGATGCAAGGCAACTTGCTACTGAAACAATGGTGCAAGTAGCACTTGCGCCCTGAGTTGCGTCATGGTGGGATTCACAAAGGCAGCCTGTGACATGCTGCAGGCTGCCTGTGCCCAACTGCACCAATGCGCCTGAAACCCCATTGCGACAGGATGTAAGGGGGTTTAAGGCAGCAGTTGCACCCTATTCACAAAGGGTGGCTGCTATGTCCCACATCAGGATTCCGGTACAATCCCCAGTGGACATCTGTCAAAGACCACTTACGCCATCTATGAGGTGGTGTAAGTGGTCTTTGCCATCCACAGAGGGTTGCCACTGTGCCCCAGCTCTACAGCCCCTGTGGGCTACAGCCCCCCAACAGCCCCAGTTCCCAGGTATGGCACCCACTGTGCCTAGATGGTGTCTGGAACACCCTATGCCCAGACCCCCACACATGTCCAGAGCCCCCAAATGCCCTGCCCCCCCACATGCCTGGAGCAAGATACCCCCTCCACGGCATGTCCAGTAAAATTCTGGTAGTCTAGTGGCACCCCATCCCCCTCCAGCAGAGCCAGCACACCCAGTCCCCCCCACCCCACCCAGCTGGCGAATGGCACAGCCACCTCTCACCACCATGGCCAGCCACCAACTGAGCTTTGCTGGGATCGCTTACAGTAACCACTGTCATTCACAGAGCATGTATGATTACTACATGTTCTCCTGGCAAATCTCTGTCAGCAGCTGGCTGTGGTGGTGAGAGGTGGGCTGTGCCAGTCATCAACTCGCCTGCCGGGTGTGTTTGTGTGGGGAAGGGCTGACACCGCTGGAAGGGGGGTTGGGGACCACTGGGCCACCAGGGCAGTTAAGGGTGTTTTTGGGGGGTATCCATGTCAAGGGTGATCAGGGATGGGGCTCACACCTTACTGGGATTGGGGGCAGGCATGGGGGCACCACGGCTCCTGTCAGCTGGTGCATCTGCTGCCTACCCTGTCCTGCAGCTTGTGGCATACCTGGGAGCTGCACCATACGTTGCACAGCTACCGCAAGTCACAGGATGCAGGCTCCTGGACCCCACTTGTTTCTGCATCGGGAGCAGGGTCCAGGATGCAGAGGCCATTGCTGCAACCTACCATTGTTGCAGCTTGTGGCAGATGTTTGTGAATCCAGACCATTATCTGGTTGATCCTGCCATTTTCAAATTATTTAAAAAAACTTCTCTGATTGATCCTGCCCTTAATTTTAAACAAATGATTGTTTTAAGATGTATCTGGTTGATCCTGCCACTTTGAGCACTTTCGATTCTCCCCTCAAATGTACATGTAGTGTGACCAAATGCTATCTACACTGATACATGACATGGTGCCAGACATTTACTATAAGGCACCCTGTGCTATAGCAACACATACTCATGCTTCCCTCTGAAGTTCTGAAGACGCGGACACTCGCTGTGTAGTCTGTACTGTCTGCAACTTCTTTTAAGAAACTAACAGTAAGCTGAGAATAAATGACACCCTTTTCTAACTGTTGTAACACAGAGTGCCTTGTAGTAAACGTCTGGCACCACATCATGTATTGGTGTATAGTAGATAGTTCTCGGTCATGCTACATTTCAGGGGGGAAAGCAAAAGTGCTCAAAGTGGCAGGATCAACTAGATACGTGTTAAAATAGTCATTGCTTAAAATTAATGACAGGATCAACTAGATAAGTTATTTTAATAACCTTAAAATGGCAGGATAAACCAGATGTCTGAGTCATGTGGGGGGGGGGCTTGCAGGCAGTAGAGAGAGACTAGCGATGGAAAGAGGAATTGTTTCACTTTCATTAGAATGATGTATACAAACATAGATATATTACCATGATGTATAAGAACATGGAGATATCAATGATATCTCCACTGCCTGCCTGAGATACTACTTTTTATCTGTGCATTTATCCCAAAACCTATGTTGTATAAATGCATATATGTGTATATGTATTAGTCAGTGTGTGTGTATCACAACAATTAGAAAGTGCAGTTAGGTGACTCAGTGGTTAGTGCAAAAATTGTTAGTCTACATTCCCCCACTATCTAGATCAGTTTCAGTCTTATGCATATTATTGCTGATTTAAATGAGGTGTCTAGTGCCAACCCCCCCCAACACTCCAATGTCCCTCAGAGCCTGAAAAGAAGAACATGGTCCCTCAATGTCTTTTTTTAATCTGTAAAAAAAAGGTCTGTCACTGATGCAACCTTGCACCCACCACCCCACCCCACACCTCCCAGACCCCCCACACACTCTCACTCACCTGAACGGATCCCAGTGTGTAGATCCACTGCTCCATAGAAGACACGTCTTGCTGCTAGAACTGGTGGCTGCTATATGAGAAATAAGGTAAATGCAGTTGAAAACCCACTGAAATACATTGAACCACACTTACCTTATTTCTCATAAAGCAGCCTTCAGTTCCAAAAGCAAGACATGTCTTTGATGGGAGAGTGGATCTTCACACTGGGGCCTGTTCAGGTGAGTGAGGGTGTGTGGCAGAGTCTGGGGGTGCAGGGTGGTGGGTGCTCAGTGGAAGGTCAGGCTGAGGGGTGGGAGTCACATCACCACCTACTCTGCCTTATTAATCCCTATCTAGTGTGAGGCCCCATGACCAAAGTGAACTCTGGGCCCCCCCCTTGCCTCCAAGATACCCTTGTGTCTATCCCACTCCTTCCTAAATTCTGTGACCATTTTAGTCCCTACCACCCCCTCTGGTAGGCTATTCCAGGCATCCACCTCCCTCACCATGAAAAAATATTTTCTTATGTTTCCCCTGAGCCTTCCCCCATCTAACTTCTTTTTGTGCCCCTTTGACTTGAAGCATCTCTTACTTTGGAAGATGCTTCTTTCCTGTGCTCTGTTTATACAGGTGATGTATTTGTATGTCTCACTCATGTCCATGCCTCCCTCCTTTCCTCCAGGGAATGCATATTTAACTCCTTTAATCTTTCCTGATAGGTCTTATCCCACAGGCCCTGCACCATTTTACTTGCCCTCCACTGCACCTCCTCCACCCTATGTTCTTTCTCAGATGAGGCCTCCAGAACTGGACGCAGTATTCCAGGTTTGGCCTCATGAGTGTCTTATACATGGGTGAGATGACCTCCCTCTTTCTACTCATGATACCCCTCCCTATGCATCCAGGCATCTGGCTAGCTTTTCCAGCCACATTATCATACTGCCTACTTTCTCTTAGGTCCTCCAAGATGATAACTCCCAGGTCCATTTCCTGCTTGTGACTATCAGTACCTCCCCACCTAGTTTGTTCTTTGCCCCTGGGTTTTTCTGCCTTATGTGCATGATTCTGCACTTTATTTATTTAATGGAATTTCGGAAAAAAACTTTTAAGTAAGAACTGTTTTACAAAGGGTCCACATCCGTTAAACAGTACAAATACAGACATAGCTGAATTCATGGTACAAATAAAGACATAGTTGAAATATCAGTACATAACTGAATTCACAATACAAATACAGACATAGTTGAATTATCAGTATAGGAAGAAGCAAAAACATAGAAAACAGCTAAGAGTTTCTTATGAGTTTCATAAAGGGTTTAATACTAAGTGCTGTATGGTGCAAGGAAGTATATAGAGAGAGGAAAATGTAGGATAGGGAGAGAGCGGTTAGCGAATGCAGCGTGGGGATAGAGCAGCCCAGGGGGACTTCTTTGCATTGAATTCAGCTGCCATTCTTCAGACCATTTCTCCAGTTTTCTAAGGTCTTCCCTCATTCCTTCAACAACCTTACATACATACATACATACATAGACAGTGTCAGCAGATAAGGGCCTATGGCCCACCCAGTCTGCCCATTTGAGCTTGTAAGTTCAGTTTATGTTTTCCAAGAAGTCTGTTGCCCCTTACCCCCCTGACCTCCAGAATTCCTTTATGTCTATCCCATGCATTCTTAAATCCCGTGATTGTTTCAGCCCCCACCACTTCCTCTGGCAGGGTGTTCCACTTGTCCACCACCCGTTCTGTGAAGAAATTCTTCCTCACATTTCCTCTGAATCGTCCTCCCTCCAACTTCATCCCATGCCCTCTAGTCCTAGAACATCTTTTTCACTTAAAAATAGTGTATTCCTGCACCCTGTTCTTCCCTGTAAGATACTTGTATGTCTATCATATCCCTTCTCTCCCTCCTTTCCTCCAGGGAGTACATGTTCAGTTCCTTCAACCTGTCCTCATAGGACTTGTGATGCAATCCATGCACCATCTTTGTTGCCCTCCTCTGAACCTTCTCTGTCCTGTCTATGCCCTTATGTAGGTAAGGTCTCCAGAACTGTACAGTGTACTCCCGGTGCGGCCTCACTAGTGTCTTGTATAGTGGAATTATGACCTCCCCTTTTCCTGCTGGTGATGCCCCTGCCTATGCATCCCAGCATCCTATTTGCTTTACCTGCTGCCTTGTCACAATGTTTCCCTGCCTTGAGGTCGTCAGAGATGATAACCCCAAGATCCCTTTCCTGCTTGGTACATGCTATATCCTCACCCCCCAACTGATATATTGTGCCAGGGTTTTTGTGCCCCATATGCATTATCTTGCACTTCCTTGCATTGAATTTCAACTGCCAAACCCTGACCATTCTTCAAGTTTCTGCAGGTCCTTCTCATTCTGTCTACACC
Organism: Neoceratodus forsteri; assembly: GCA_016271365.2. Classification (NCBI taxonomy): domain Eukaryota; kingdom Metazoa; phylum Chordata; order Ceratodontiformes; family Ceratodontidae; genus Neoceratodus; species Neoceratodus forsteri. The sequence continues at coordinate 330,881,986 of JADMNL010000023.1, read as the reverse complement.
CTCTGGTGTGTCTACTCTGTTACAGAGCTTTGTGTCATCAGCGAACAGTGAAATTCTGCCTTCTAGGTCCTGCGCAATGTCACTGATGAACCTTTGGAGTGTACATCCTATTGCGTCCCTTTGTATCATCTGTGAAGAGGCATACCTTCCCATCCAGTCCCTCTGCAATGTCCCCAATGAAGACATTGAAAAGGACCAGCCTATCACTAACACCTGTTTCACCCTGCTCATCACCTCTCCCTCTCCAGTGTACCCCCTGTTTACCACAATCCTCTGACTCCTGCCATTCAGCCAGTTCTCCACCCACTGAACTATTTTAGGATCCACACCAAGGCTGCTCAGTTTGTTAATCAGCCTTCTATGGAGGATGGTGTTGAAGGCCTTTCTGAAGGCCAGATAGGCCCTGTCCACCACACCTCTCTGGTCCACTATCTTAGTTACCCTGTCCTGCTGTAGATTAGTACAATGAGTTAGTGCAAAACACAGTGCTCATCCTAAATACAGTAAAAGTTAGGGTTAGATGTATAAGTAAATAAATGCCATATAAGGCAGTGTAAGTGTGGTTGTGTTTGTGTGTGTGTGTGTGATAGTGCTCCATGTGTGTAGACTGTGCTCTGCTATACTGGAATAGACAGTATATGCATATATTTGTATATGTATTGGTCAGTTTGTGTGTATCACAACAATTAGAAAGTGCAGTAAGGTTGCTCAGTGGTTAGTACACAAATTGCTAGTCTACATTGCCCTGCTATCTTGATCAGTTTCAGCCTTATGCATGTCATTGCTGATTTAAATGAGTTGTCTAGTGGCAACTCCCCCATCCTCCAATTTCCCTCGGAGTCTGAAAAGAAGAAAACGGTCCCTCGATGATTTGTTTTATTTGTAAAACTGTAACAGTGCACTGCTATGTTCTACTGGAATATATATGCATATACATTGAAGCCCACCAGGATGAAGCCCATCTCTGCAGAATTCTGCAGTAGAATTACTGCAGTAAACAATGCAATCTCAATGGGAGTTAATATATTTTGTCATGCAGGAAACCTGTGACACTGCACTTCATCCTGGCGGGCTTCATTGCCCTGCTATACTGGAATAGACAGTACATACATATATGTGTATATGTATTAGTCAGTTTGTGTGTATCACAACAATTAGAAAGTGCAGTTAGGTGGCTCAGTGGTCAGTGCAAAATTGCTAGTTTACACATTTCTCATTGCTCACAATACCAATATGTTGCAGCCATATTGGCACTTGCATGGTTTTATTTTATCATGTTGTAATGTAGATGTCTAAAGTCTAACAATATTGTTATGCACTAAATCAGAAGTTGGCAAGGGCCAGCAATGTCTGTTTTGGGGCTTTATCAGGGTCTTTCCCACACACATATGTGCATGTGCATGCACACACACACACACACACACACACACACACACACAGCAAATGTTATATTAGTGGCACAACTTTAACGTGTAGTCTTGCAGTTATACACACACACACACACACACACACACACCTTTCCATCTTTCACAGAAGAATGCACAAAAATACCTACACAAAAGGTGATTTGATTTACGATATGCCTTGCAGAGGCTAAACTGCACTGAGAGAAGTGGTCTGTTTGTATTTCTACACAAAAGGTGAAAGATTGAATGTTATTCTTGTTCATAAAGGGACAAAACATATATTAAATGCAGTTACCTATTTACGGTATGTCCCCTGAAGCCCTGAATTCCAAATATGTGATATCATAAAGAGGAAATGAGCCGGGTTACAAGAAATGGTCATTCATAAAAAGTTTTAATATTCTCATAGGAATATAGAAAGCATTTAGGGCATGAGAAGCTTGTATAACCAGTCAAACCAGTCACGCCTGCCCTTTCTGTTAATTCAAAGCCAATTTCAACTTTCTTTAGATGTTTTGAGAAAAATGGATAATAATGGTTCCCTCTGGATCCAGAGAAAAATCAAGTTATAAAAGATGTATTTAATTGGCCATGGTAAATACGATACATGGATAAACAGACAGACAGGCAAAAAGACTGATAGACAGATAGATGGATTTTTATATTGAAAGCACCTTTTTCATCTTCAAGGTGCTGCACAGACATTAAACAATACATCCAGACAGACAACAGAACGTGTAAATAAATATATTTATAAAACAGTAAAGAAAAATCTAGAAACTTCATTAGTCAAGGGATGTCACATGACTGTGCATTATATTCCTAACACCATGTAGTTAAGTGCTGTATGTCATTACCAGGGGAAAAAGTCTTTGGCACCTGAAAAATCAGGTCAGTTTCATGTGTGTATTTTATATAAAATGTATTGAAACAAATAAGTTTTTTTTTAAAAAACTCATATTAATAATATTTCACTTTCCACATAATACAAAAAGGCAGCAAGGCAGTTTATAAGCAAAATAAGCCATTCCAGGGTGTGCATTAAAGGAGGCCAGTGCACATCCCACTGCTGTAAGAACATTCAGCCTTTGACCACATGCCTCACTCCCCTTGGGCATGCTTTACAATCCTTTATGCACACTTTACGATTTGAAGACATATTGCTAGAGATGCAGCAAAGTTTTACTTTGCAGTGATGTTCCATTAAGTTGGTACATTTATGTAGTGGAAACTTACTAAAGTTGGCAATTTCAAAAACTTTGCCCATTTTTGGGGTGAATTTTGATGCAAAGTTGGAGAAAATGCTGGCAAAGTTTCAAGTTTATTCCAGCCTGGCAAAGTTGGAACTTTGTGAAGTTCTTGCAAAACAAAACTTTAGCAACTTTGCACATCTCTGCATATTGCTTACATATAAAACTCAATAACTATGATGCAAAAGTAGAGATGACATACCATATTCATTGCAGAAAAACGTGGCAATGCACTTGTTAGGGTTAAACAGACAAAAGTAAGGAAATGTGGCATTAGGGTTCTGAACCCTAACTCCCCACCCCTACCCAGCAGGCAACAACAGGGAATAAAGATTACTATTTGATCTCTCCTGTGTCTTCACAAATCAGGCATGGTGAGTGCCTTGGGGTTATCAGCTCTAACACTCACCCCATTCCATCAGTAAATAAGCTGAGTAAAATATATCAGAATAGAGTGAATGTTATGGTTGACAACTCCAAGGCACAGACCATGCCTGATTTGCCAAGATGGAACATTAGGGTTGGGAACCATGATGGCACATTTCCTGACTTTTGACAGTTTAACCTTAACTAGTGCATTAACAAAAATTTTTGAAATTAATTTCCTTCATTTTTGAGATAGTATAATCATATCTTAATTTGCTTGTGAGAGTGCAGGGCTCTCTGAGCCCTGCTCTTCCACCCTTCCATAGATGCATACATGTTCATTTCTGTGGAAGCACAGGGCTCTCTGGGCCTTGCACTTCCATTTCTGCCAAAAGACCAATTTCTTTCCTTCATTGTATGGCTTGTTAAAATTTCAATATTATCCAAAGGGCATTTGCATTTCTTCATTTTTTATGCTTTGTTTATATTGTCCCTAAATGTTAATGGTGGGAATATGTGTTATTCTCATTGTACTCATTAAGACCATTGTTTTGATATATAGATTGTCCTTCAAGTCCAAGTACTGAGGGAGTTATGGGTTGTTGAAGCTCCAATGTTATCCTATGGGAATTTTCCTTTTTTAAATGTTTTTTCTTATTTTGCCCCAAATGTTTAGGGAAATGATATGTGTTATTCTTGCAGTACTCATTAAGACCTTTGTTTTGATATTTAGATTGTCCATTCAGTCTAAATATTGAGGGAGTTATGGCTTATTAAAGTTCCTATGAGAATTTTCTTTTTTTGTCTCAATTTTTATGTTTTATTATGTGAGCCCTAAATCATTAAGGGAAGTTATATATAATTCTTGTAGTACTTATGAAGACCTTTGCGTTGATATATAGATTGTCCCTTAAGTCCAAATATTGAGGGAGTTATGGCTTGTTGAAGTTCAAATGTGGGGGAAAAAACTGATTTCAAAATCTTTTTTCATAAGAGGCCATTGTTTTTTCGTATGAACAAAAAAGCCATATGAAAAAGAATAGGAAAAAACCCAAGTCCAAGTTCTTAATTTCATATAAGGGCATTCTTTTTTCATATGAATGAAAAACAGCATACAAAAAAGGATGCCTTCATAGAGAAAAAGAATTTGGACTTAGTTTTCTTTTTCCCATTCTTTTTTCATATGAAGGCATCCATTTTTGTATGTTTTTTTTCATTCATACACAAAAAGAATACCTTCCTACTAAAAAAGAATCAGAAAAAAACATATCTCCAAATTCATTTTTGTATGAAGCCATCCATTTTCATATGGACCAAATCTTTTTTTCATATTCTCATATGAAAAAAGAAAATCATCTCACAAAAAAGGATTTTCAAATGTTAAAAAACTACATTTCTGGGTCATTTTTCCACAAACTAAGTACAGGATCTACCTAATGGGGTCCTTATTGGCAAGATACATGTGTTGGTGTGTGTGCAGCATGTCATTTTTGTAGGGTTTTACTTTTTTTTAAATGGAAACAAAATGGCGGCCATATGGAAGAATATGTTTTCCTTAAGAAAAAGGATTACCCACATATGACAAAGGATCCTTTTTTGTATGAAGCACATTTTTGTTCCAAGTAGTTATCCAAAATCTGCACAGAGCATGCTTAGAACTGAAATTTAAAAATGTTAGAACTTTAGAATGGATTAATATTGTTTTGCCAAAACAGTGACAGGCACATTTGTGGGCCAAGCCTTTTCTACCCTGAACATTTCAGATCAAATTCCAAACCATCTGGGTACTAGGCGAGGACAAAATAAATAACAAAAAACTGTGATTTTTTTAACTTTTTTTGCTAGCTAGCTCTCAGAATCCACACATCCAACCAGAACGAAACTTGGCTAGCCAAGAAAACTACCCCCTGAAACCACAAATGCAATATTTTGTGTAAATCTGTTGAATGGTTGCAAATATATTAAAGTGCAAAGTTTGAGGTTTAACATATAAACTCCTGTTCAATCCTAACCATAGTGGAGCTACCATGCCACTATAATGAATAACAGCCAACAATCTTTCATTGTTCACAGAATACCTGATCAAAAAAGGCATGTTTTAAAGTAAGTTTTAAAATAGTCTACAGATGTGGCAGAATAGACATTCAATGGGAGTGTGTTTCATAATCTAGAAATAGTGACAGGAAAGGATATGTTATTTGTTGACTTTAACCTTGACAAAGGGATAGAAAACACATGCTGTGCAGTAGAACACAAAACCCACGTGTCTGGGTGCAAGTCATAGAAGTACAATAGTCTCAATCCACTTAGGGCCTTTAAAATCAGAGTCAGAACCTTAAACTTGATCCTCCACCTAACAAACTACCAATGCAAAGAGCCCAGCATGGGAGTTAAATGCTCCAACCTTGTAGTAAAGAGATCTATGATGTGACTGTGGTATGTGCTGACCTTGCAATCAGGGGGCCAGATTTTTAGAGCCATAGAATTGCCGTAAGCCTCAGGTACACCAGAGATATAGCACACTGGGCTAACAATAATCTAATGAGATTTTCAATCCCATGTGGCAACTGACTCAAGTTAGACCATATTTTTTGGTCCCTTAGGCATACGGCACATTATCTCTAGTCTGTGGCTCTCTGTACTCTTGAAACATATCTTGCTCTCTGGGATTAGTAGTAGTAGTAGATTTTATTTTTTTATGGTGCCCTTCCCCGGAGGCTCAGGGCGCCAATGCAAAACAGAGACAGCAGATAAAATAATAAATATCAACCAACTTAAAGCAACATAACACACAATTAGATTACAATACAACCAAACCCTAATATGAGTCTTAACTAAAAAAATAACCAAATCACATTGCACATAACTAAAGTGGTTGCCCTTGATTGCCAGAAGGGAATATTATTCCCCAAAAGCAGGAGGAAAAAATTAAGACCCCTTCAGAGAGAATTCCATAAAATGGGACCTGCTACTTTAAAAGTTACGTCCCCCAAGGTTTTTAACCTTGACCTAGGTATAGAAACATAGAAGATGATGTCAGATAAGAACCGAAAGGCCCATCCAGTCTGCCCATTTCTTTTTCTACCTTATGAATCAGCCTTTGCTCTGCCAATGGCCTATCTATTCATACTCATCTGTATTGCTCCCTTATTCCTGTTCCATGCCTGTTTGAAGTCCTGCACTGTATTCATATCCACCACTTCCTGAGGTAGGCCGTTCCATGCATCCACCACCTTTTCTGTGAAAAAGAACTTCCTCACATTACCCCTTAATCAGCCTCCCTCTAATCTCATGCTGTGTCCTCTTGTCCTGCTATTTTCTTATACTGAAACATGTTACACTCCTTCATCTTGTTAATGTCCTTAAGGTGTTTGAATGTTTCAATCATATCACCTCTCTCCCTACTTTGCTCTAGAGTATACATATTGAGCTCCGTTAGTCTGTCCTCATATGTTTTCTGATGCAGTCCCTGCACCATTTTGGTGCCCTTCTCTGGACTGCCTCAATTTGGTTAATGTCCTTGTGAAGGTGTGACCTCCAGTACTGCATGCAGTACTCCAGATGGGGCCTAACCAGTGTCTTGTAAAGAGAGATTATTACCTCCCTCTTCCGACTTGTGATACCCCTACTAATACACCCCAACATCCCCCTAGTCTTACATACTGCTTTAGTGGTTTGCTTGGATGATTTCAGGTCATCGATGATGATGATGATGATGACCAAGTCTCTTTCTTTCCTTGTGACTGTCAGTAACTCCCCTCCCAGCCTATAGGTGGCTTCAGGGTTTCTCTTCCTTATGTGCATGATCTTGCACTTCTTTGTGTTAAACCCCAGTTGCCACTCTTCCAACCATTTTGCCAGTATATCCAGATCTCTTCTCATTCTGCCCACCCCATCTGGATCATCTACTCTGTTGCAGATCTTGATGTCATCTGCAAATAGACAAACCTTACCCTCCAGTCCTCAAGGTATCAAGGTTCAATGTTCAAGATTCAATTATATTAAATGTATACAATTCTATCAGAATTATTACATTCAAATAAATACAATAATAAACCAAGAAGTACACACACTTTTATAAATATTACAAATTTAAAAACAGGACCTTACATTTAAGTCCATATATAAAAGGCAGTCATGTTCAAAAGTGCTTTGCAGATACATACTTCATATAGCTGATGCAAATTTATCTAAAACATATATAACTTTTTTTCCTTTGATTTCATCAAATAGAAGCATTTTTCTTTATTTGATTGGTTGGTTATATAATTTTAAAAAAGTGATATCCACTTTGACCTCTCTCTCACAAGCTTTGTACTTTCAAATAACATATGTATCATAATTGGTAGGTTACCCATACTACATGAACAAAATATGTTTGACCTTGCTTTACTATTTTACGCAAAACACAAAGTCTTTCCACTTAGCAGGCACAGTCTAAACTAGCTTAACATATTTCTGTGTTCCTTATTTTCACAAAAATCAAGATATTTTTTCACACCCAAACTTTCCTTAACTTGCATATACAACCCACAATTATCTAAATTATGGATTTTTTCAATATCTACTTGCACAACAATATCTTGTAACCCTTGTTCACTTCTGAGACAGATGCTAATGGGTTAGAAGTAGCTTTTGCTGACCAAATGTTCTCCATAACAATTCTTTTGATACATATATTCAATCTTAAAAAACAATTTTCTTTATTCTTTCCATGTTGCAATTTATTAAAAGTATCGCGCTAATACATTTTGGTAGCCTATTACTATCCATATTTACAATACATCCCTACATTTTAATAACCTTAATAAGTACTCTGGTTTCTAATAATAACATTCTGGTTTCCAGCCTTAGAAATGTGAAAGGACAATCTCTGGGCAAGTTAAGCATGTATCTAATAAAAATAAATTGAATTGTTTCAATGTTATAGGCCTTTGTACTTAAGCCTTATATTTCACTACCATATAAAGTTTGACTAATAGATTTAGCCTCAAAGGCAGTTTTTAATGCTCTAAATAAATTATTAGCAAATTTGTAGGCAAAAGAGTTTATTGCCCTAGTTGTTTTATAAGTATTTTCCTTTACAGCAGTAATATGCAATTTCCATGACAAATTTCTATCAAACAGTACACCTAAATATTGATATTTCTTGATTTCCTCAAACTCATACCCATTAAGTAACCATTTATTAATATTGTTTGATTTACTCCCAAATGTCATGATTTTAGTTTTTCCAACATTTAACTCCAAATCCATTTGCCTTAATTTTGACATAATAACAATAAGGCCTCTTTTCAAGTCAAGAGGAGTTTGTGACAGTAATACAGCATCATCTGCATACAACATAATCTGTGCTTCTTCATTGTTCATAACTGAAGGAAAAATTTTCATAACCAAAATGCTCTATACTAAGGATTCTGGGCCCGATTCTCATACAGTTACTTCTGGCATAACAGCACTTGCGCCATGTAGAATGGTGCATGTAGCAACATATGCAAGCATGTTGCAGGCCACTTGCACCAAACATCAGTTACACTCCCAGTTGCACCATAAACCCCCTGCGACATGGCACTAGGGGGTTTACGGCAGCAGTTGTGCACCATTCCAGAAAGGTAGCACCAAAGTCCCCACCATCGGGATTCTACAAGAACCCCCAGAGGAGAACTGGCAATGTAAGTTACATAAGCATTTAGCTGGTGTAACCTATGGCTGCCCCCCAGGGGTCCTGTAGACCCACCTGCAGACATGCCACCTTGTCCGCCCCCCATGCCAGCATACCCCAGTGGGGCCCTGCAGGCTACCCATACTCTCATCCACCTGAACCACCCGTTGGCACAAGCCCCACAGGGTGGCACTGCCATCCCCCCACCCATGCCCTGAACTGCAAGTCGCCCACTGCATATGCAGCAATTACCCTTCCCTGGTAGTCTAGTGGCTCTCCCAATCATTGTAATAAACATATATATCTCCTATACCCTGGTAGTCTAGTAGCCCCCCCAATCATCATAAAATACGTAATGATCTCCATATCCCTGGTAGTCTAGCGCCCCCCCTCTGATCAGTATAAAATAAATAAAGCTCTCTGAATCCCTGGTAGTCTAGTGCCCCCAACCAACATAAAATAAATAAAGTCCTCCAATTTCCTGGTAGTATAGTGGCCCCACCCCCTCATGCAGCCATGCCAGTCCACCCAGCACCCCCACCCATCCCAGCTGGCGGCTGGCACAGCCCACCTCTCACCTCCATGGCCAACTGCCAACTGGGTGCCATAAAGAAGCACTTACTGTAGAGACATGCTCAGAAATTAAGTTTCTGGGTGCGTTTTCTGCAGTAGTGCTCACTCAGTGGGTGGCAACGAGGAGGTAGACCAGTGCGCTAAACCAATCACCAGCTGAGATAATGAAAAACACTGAGAATGCAACTTTGTGGTGGGCCACTGAACCACCGAAATGGAAGAACTCATTTTATGTTGATCGATGAGGGCCGCTGGGCTACCGGGGACTGAAAACTTTGTGTTAATGCGATGCGGAAACGTGAACCTGAAATGGAGATCATTATGTATGTTAGCATGATGATCGAGAGACGATGGACTTACCGGGGTATAGAATATATCTTATCACAATGATTGAGGGAACCACTAACTCAAAGTATCAGAAAGAATATGTATGTGTTTAACAGTGATGGGGGGCACTAGACTACCAGGGCTTCCCTGGGTATATGCCACATTTGTGGCTGGTGACTTGGGGTCGGGGCATGGGCGGGAGGGTTTGACCTTGCTGCCCTGCTTTTGCGGCTTGCAACATGCTTTCCAGTTGCTCCCTCAGTTCAGCATACCTGGCCACATGTCGCAAGTTGTAGGACTTAGCTGTGATGACCCTGCCCCTTCTAGAACTGAGCACAGGGTCAATGTCGCAGTTGCAGGTGGCACAAGTTGTGTTTGGCGGTGACTTGTGCCACCGTTCTAGAATCAGGGCCTCTATATATAAATTAAATAACAAGGGAGCCAAGACACAACCTTGTTTGACCTCATATTCTATGTGTAATCCTTCTGTCAAAGCACCATCTTTGGAAAATCTCACCTGAGCAGTACTATGTGAGTGTAACATTTTCAAAATATTAAGTAGGTGATTATTTCTAAATCAAATAATATGTCCCCAAATGTGTTCCTGTTCACAAAATCAAATGATGATTTAATATCAATGAAACAAGCATAAAATTTCCCTTTTTTCCCTAAGACATCGATTTCCACCAAATAATTTAAAGTAAACACTAAATCAAGTGTACTGTGATATTTTCTGAAATCACACTGAAATTTTGAAAGCAGTGATTTTTCCTCCACCCACTGCTGTAGCCTATCTAGAACTATTCTAGAATATGTTTTGTGTACTACTGGTAACAGTGTAATTGGTCTATAGAAACTAGAGTCACATCTCTGGCCTTTTTTAAAGAGTGGCATTATATGACCCCATTGTTCCAAGACTGGTAGAATTAGTTTGCTACTGATTATTGTGAAAATATGGGCTAATAGATTTGATCAAAACTCAGTGTTACATTGGAAGATTTCTGCCCAGAGACCATCTATACCAGCTGCCTTATTTCACCTTTGTGCCATTATGGCAACAAAAACTTTGTAGGGCAGTATAGGATGCCTTTCTTTCTGGTTTGCTATAAAAAAAAAACTTCTTGGATTGGTTAAATCAATTATTAGACAGTGTTTTAGACCTATACACAGCTTTAAAATGTTTGACCTAATCATTTGCTGGTATTGTTTGTCCACCGCACATAAGCAGCCAGCAACCAGAACATCTGCATAACATTTGACCACAGTGCTTCCTGCAATTTTAAACCAGAGTAGCTGTTTATAAAGTTTCTTTTTACCTGCAATCAACCTCCTACATTCAATTTTCAAATTTTCAGTGCTAATTTAACAGTGACAGACTCGTTTTTTTATGGAGAGCCTCCCTACTTTATTGCTCTGTCTATTTTTTACATTCAGTGTCTTACCATGGTTTTGATATCTCCATATAGCTTTTCCCTTTAATTCTATCTTTTGTTGTCAGTTGGGATGCTAACTTCTCCATAAAATCAGAGAACTAATTTATTACACCAGCCTTATCAAATCCTTTTGCCTTGGTGATTTTATTCAGAAAATTGTTTGTATCATTACTTATTGTTATTGCTTCTATCACTTTCTTTGCAAGGGGTTCCACCTAACTTTCTAACCATACATGATACACATGTTTATAATTTGCTTCATATTCTAAGCTCAACTTCCTTAAAGTCGCCCTATAATCCAGGTTTAAATTACACAGTACAGGGAAGTGGTCACTATCCCATACTTTATAAACTTATAGATAATTAACTTTGTGATATGCATGAGCATCTATATTACAGAAGTCTGACAAACTTCCCCCACTTAAAGTAGTGAATGTTATCTCTCCTGTCCAATCCCTTTTCACATAAGCATTTAAAACACTTAATCCATGATTTGCTGCAAATTTCAAAAACGTATTTACCTTTCAGATTTAATAGTTTATCTCTAGACTGCCTAATAGGGATACCAGTAGCATCATCAAGACACCATTCTGTCATCTTGTCCACAATTTCATCTCCTATTCTAGCACTACAATCTGCCAAAACTACTAATACACTTGAAAATGGCCCTTCAGTACTTCTACGTCTTTTTCAATACAACTAAGAATATTTAAAAAACCATCACCAAGGATTGCAGCTGGAAAATAGATGTTAAGAAGTACTAAAGGTTCATTCCCATCAGAAAGAACTGAATACATATAATATAAATTATGAATGCTTGCTTCCAGACACTTTATTGTTATGGAGGTGTTTATAAAAATTGATAGCACCCTTTTGGTCTGCCAAATCTACAGTCTCTGCTGGCTAGCAAGTACCAAGCTCTAAGTCCTTCCAAGACACCCTTCCTTTCTTTAAAAGTAGTATATTATAACCTGAAATCCATTGTGTCCACTGTTTGTCTACTATTTTAGATTTCAATCCAGCAATATTGTAGCTTAAAATTGTTATTAAGCCATCTGTTTTATTTCTTTCTGTTAATCACTTACTAAAATCTGAAATATTTCTTGTAGTATTTGAGCTAAAACTGTCTTCAGATATACCTCCTTTTGGACTATGAACTTCTATAATCTTAGAGTCATCCTCGCAAAGAATAGAACTGCTGTTTATACATATACCTATTTGTCTGCTTCTCCTCTCCTAGGCAAGCTTCTTACATCATCTCCCACTAAACTACATTCCTTTCCATAGATTTCAAAAATGTTGTAATGTGAGGTTGTGTTGTACTAAGTACATTTTCAGATCTAAACTTATTGCCATTCCATTCCATACTGTTTTTATTTACTGGTTGATTATGTCCCAAAATAATACTTGAATCAAGTGTAATACCAATTTCTGAAAATTGTTCCTGAAGGTAAAAAAAAAGTGTTTCCTTTTTCAAAACTTGCCAGCACAACACATACCCATCCTTTGTTTGGGTGGGCTCTACATCTATAAGCTGATTTAATATTAGCCCAACCAAATTTGTTTCCCAGTACACTCCTTACTAAGTTATATGCCACCAGTTTTAAAACATATGGATTTTCACTTCTGGGTTTTGGAATCCCTTTTAAATAAATCATGGGTAACATGTTGACCTGTAGTATTAATAACTCCTTGTGATATTCCTTATTACAGCTCGTATTTTGTATTTCCTGATCCTCAGTCTTTAAGTTCTTATTTTGTTAGAATTGTGAAATCTGAACCATTTTTTGAATGTTATCTCTAATGCCCATATCGGATAAATCTTCATTTTTTTGCTCTGTTCCTTTCTGAGGCCCACAAATTTTCTTACCTTTCTGAACCTTAGTAGAACTATTGGTAATGCTAAGCATTCTTTTTGTTTTTCCTTTTGTAACTATTTCGCCCTCATCCTTCCATCCATTAAATAATTGATTACATCTTTCATTTAATTCTGCTACCAAGATATCTATTTCTTTGGCTTCTTTAGCAGCAGTTTCTTCTGTAATCATTTTTAATGATTTTTCTCTTTCTTTATTTTTCTCCTTCCCATTACTACTTTAATTTTTTCAATAACCACAACCTATTTCATTGGCGACAAAGTAGATTCTACGATTAATTCATTTTCCACAGTTACAGGCTTCTCAACAGCTGTACCAATAAATGTGTGTAATAATACAACTAATTCCCGAAGTTGTGAGTTGCCAAACTGTAGTTCTTTTTTTTTACTTCCTCTAAGTTGTTTAGAATACTGTATAGCAGTTAATATTAGTTAGTATTAGTGCCTGATATATTTAGCATGACAACTCTGGTTGTACATATTAGTGCCTGATATAATTAGCACTCAGTGCTTACTCCTGGAGTACAGTTAGCATTGCACATTATATTAGCAGTCTGTTTATATTAACAGTTCTTTGCTTTCAGCTAATATAGCTAATATAAATGGAAAGCTAATATAATCTGCTATACTGCAAGTTTAATCTCATTCTTGTTAGCCTTAATTCCTTCGTTTTCTGCTTTGTGGATCATGGATGATGTAGCCTGTTATCCAGCCTATGATCACTAGTGGGAATGTTGTTTATTATTTTAAATATGGCTCACATCTCAAGGTTTCACCTACTATGTGGGCTTTTTCAAGAGATGCCTTTTTTTCATTTATTCAAAATAACTTGAAACTTTTCTTTATTCTGTCTGCTACTTCTCTATTTCAACAATTCTATATCTCCAGGTGTAAATATATCTGCATTTCATTTCATTTTCAAATCTTCCCTTTCCTTCTGTTAAAATGTTTCCTTCAATTATTTGTCCCCTTAGGTTCCAATCTTTTCATTTTAGATTTCTCCTTCTGCGTGAGACACTAACCTGATTTCATTTGAACTTGGAAGAGACTGTCTGCAGTTTTTCATTCAGTGCCCCCACTCCCCTCTCTGAACAGGAGGTTGCTTTACATTTTGTATCACATCAGGAGAGGCAGCTTGGAAAAGACATGAGGACTGTTCATTTCCTGTGAATTCCCCTTCATTTTCCCCTTTTTCTCCCTTCTTTATATCACAAGTGGGAGACATTGGGGGGGGGTAATTTGTAGGGGGTGTCCAAACTAAATTTTTTAATACCAGGTGTCATAAAGGATTCAAAATCTATTAAATAAGATTTCTCAAAATGTTTTCCAATTACAGATGGCTTTATAATTATGCTACCCTTTTCCTGAACTTCTACTGGGTGCGGTACATTATTGATACATGTAACAATATCCTAATTTTCACAAATACCAAATTGCTTTCCTGCTGAATCTAGATGTTCTGGACCAATTAATTCTGATCTGCACAGGGCTGGACCAGTTATATTATGTAAATCAGTTGCTATATCTTCATTCATAATTACACCATGTTCCTCACTGACAGGTACCTCCAAAATCTTTATTTCTTTCAACTGAGGATTTAAAGATGTGTGACCAGAATTTTTATTAATAGGTGATGAAGTCATATTCGGATTAAAAATATTTTTCAGAACCCTTTTGTTCCCTCTTAGGTCCATGTGAGTTGCAGGATATTGTAAAAAAATCTGTTATTCTTTGAATTTCAGCAACTGTAACAACTTTATTACCTTTCAGATCTTGTTTCTTAGACCTTGCTTTTTGCTTACATGTACTTCATTTCTTCTGTAATGACGTTATAAAAACAGTGCTATATCTCAGAGAATGTTGTGAGCTCACAAAATATGAATAATTCAATAGGATAAAACCATAGTCGTGTTTATTAATTTGCACAAAACAAACCCTCAGCTTTTAACTACCTAGCAACAAGTATTTCATGTAACAATCTTTGATAGAAAAACTTATAATCCCTAGAGAATAGCAAAAATATAATGATGTATAATAATGTTAGATTATTAATCTTCAGATGCAGTCATTAGCGTCTTGCATAGGTCAAAAAATCTTTAGAAGTATCCAAGTGTGCCAGCCCAGTGGCACTGGAAGTTGAGATGCTGGACACCACACCTCACGCCATGCTGGTGATCCGGGTTTGGGAATGAACCCAGGCCCCGGGAGTCAGCAGGAGGGAGAGAGAGGATTGACAATCTGGAGGAATTCTCTCCCCTCTCAGGGAGGGAGGGATTGCTGTCCTGCTCAACAATCTCCCTCTGGCAGTGGCCAGAAGAGATGCAAGTTGGGAGGCATGTTGTCAATGTATGCCATCGGCACGGAGGGGGGGTGGAGAAAAAAGTGGTGAAAATGGAGCTGGCAGGCTCTGTCATGGCTCTCCTGCACCTGTCCTGGCTCTCTGAGCATCTGGATTTCACTCCGGGGGTGGAGGAAAGCCAGCACCCCTTCGTCTTGGCCCTGTCATGGGGGGGCCTGTGAGGGATTGTAGGGGAAGTCAGGTGGGTAATGGAGAGCCAGAGACTGAGTCCCTCTGAGTGGGGGACTGGAGCTGCATGCCAGAGCTGGAGCAAAAATAAATAATAGAAAAAAAAGAAGTATCCAAGTGCTAATCTCAGCACTGTATGCTTGAAAATGTACTTATCAGTTTGCTTGTTCTCAGCATTCCATGGACCACTAAAATCTTAATGCCTCAGGCTGGTAAAACTATAGGCAGTTCTGGCCACTTTCATCTTAATGTAATGGCTCCAGTACACAGAAAGATCTCCCCGGATTTAATTGCTTGAATCCCCGACTTCTTTGCTTAAGTTATCTGGGTTCTTAAATGGCATTTTCTAACAGGTTTCTGGGTCAGATATTTTATAGGATCTAATAAATAGCGGGTATGTTCTAATAAAAACAGAATATTTATTTATTTATTTATTTAAAAGTTTTACCAGGAAAGGCATACTGAGCAGACTACCGCTCGATTCCAAATGCGTCCTGGGGGTTGTTGGGAACGGGATGTTAGATACATATGAAATACAGAGATACAAAATACAGAATATTGAAAATTCACACAGATTATATACAAAAGATATACACAGGAATATAAACAGTATGTACACAGCATGCAACAGGCAGTAATCAGTAGAAAGTGCAGTGACAACTAACTGGGACAGAGTTAAAACATTTCGAGTGAACCATAGTTTTAGCAGCTGGTGAGCTGGCTCATTCTAGTGTGAGTCTAGGCAGCATGAGCAGTTGGTGGAGACTTGCCCTTTAAGGAGGGAAATTTGTTGCCAAGAGGAGGGAGCATGCCGGATGTCCGCAGGCAAGGAGTTCCATAGTTTTGGTAGTCAGGCTCTAAAAGCTGACTGGCTTGCAGAGGTCACCATATATGGGACTTGAAGGAGCCGGAAGTTGGAATTTCTGAGTGAGTATGTAGATGGTGTTTGAGCAGTTAGGGTAGAGGCGAGGTAGGAGTTCAATAACTGGGCCTAGAGTTTTGCTGTGAGTCTATTACAGTGGTACTGGTGCTTGTCAAAAAGTGAGGGAAGGTTAAGGGACTGGTAGAGGTTGCAGTGGTGGGTGGAGGGTGGGCAGTCCAGTGCAAAGTGACAGAAGGAGTTGAAAAAAGAATCCAGTCTAACCAGGGTGGATTTGGGGGTGGCACTGTATACCACGTCCCCATAGTCAAAAATAGGGAAGATCATTTTCTGCAGTATTTCTTTGCGGGCTGGCAGAGGAATGCAGCTACAGTTACGGTAAAGTGTGCCCAGCCTGGGGTGCAGTTTTTTGTGGGTTGCTTCAATGTGAGTAGAAAAGTCGAGGTGTTGGTCCAGCCAGACCCCTAAGTATCTGATGAGGTACAATCTTCTAAGGGAGTCCCATCAAGGGTTTTGAAGGTGGGGGAGGCAGGGAGTCGGGAAAGTCCCTGTCTCGTGCCAAAGGTTAAAGAGACCATTTTCTTGGCATTGAGAATAAGTTGATTAGTGCAAAACCAGAGCTGAACTTCGGTGAAATCTTGCTGGAGTCTGGATGCTACTTCCAGTGGGGAGTGGCCTGAGGTATACAGAACTGTATTGTCTGCATACATGTGAATGGATGTATGCAGGCAGGTTGATGGCAGGTCATAGAGGAAAATGGAGAACAAGATTGGGCCAAGGACAGAGCCTTGGGGGACACCAATGGTGATAGGGAGGGGATTGGAGGTGGAGGCACCAATTCTTACTGGTTGGGACCTGTCTGCCAGGTATGATTTGAACCACCTGATGGCCACACTGGAAAGACCTGCGCTGGAAAGTTTTGACGGAGAAGGGTATGTGAGACTGTGCTGAAAGCCTTAGCTAGGTCAATGAAAATGGCAGATGTGATGTGACCTTTGTCCATACCTGTCAGGATGGAGTCAGTGAATCTGAGGAGGGAAGTGACAGTGGAGTGGGATTTCCTAAAACCAGACTGGTTTGGAGTAAAGAAGAAGGAGGAGTCAAGGAAGGCAGTAAGTTGCGAGAGGACTAGATGTTCCTGGATTTTGGCTAGAGTGGGTAGGAGGGAGATGGGGTGGTAGTTTCCGGGGGAGGATGGGTCTCCACCTTTAGGGAGGGGGATGACTGTGGCAGGCTTCCAATCTGAGGGTATAGAGGCCGTAGTGAAGGAGAGGTTGAAAAGGGATGCTAGAGGTATGGTGATTGTTGGGGCAGAAAGGTAGAGCATTTTGGCATCCAAACCTGAGGGGCATTTACCCTTTGAGGGATTGAGGGCAAGCAGGGCTTTGAGTACTTCGGATGGAGTAACCAGGGAGAAGGAGAAAGCTAGGTAAGGGGTTTGAGTGGGTAGGGATGTGGATGTCGGGTGGTGTGTAGCGGGCGGTGGGTTTGAGTAGTGAGGAGATGCACTGCTAGTGAACACCAGGTTGAAAACTGTGGTAACTGCATGTGGTTCTGATATGGTGCAGCCACCTGCAAGTAGGGGCTGGTGGGGGCTGGGTGGGAGGGAAGAAAGTGATTTGATCGACCTCCAAAACTTGGCTGGATGATTTAGATTTTTTTGGAAGGATGATGAGAAGTAGTGTGCTTTTGCCTGACAGATTAGCCTGGCACAGGCATTTCTAAGCATTTGATAGCGTAGGTGGTCAGCATGCATCCCCGATGACTTACAGGCTTTTCACGCCTGGTCCCTGGCACGGAGGTGGTCCATGAGGTCTGCAGTGATCCATGGCAGATGGGCTCCTCTTACACAAACCTTTTTGAGTGGGGCATAGTGGTCCCAGACAGCAAGAAAATTTGACTTGAAAAAGTCTAGGGCGGAGTCCATGGAGGTGGCACTGCGGATGTAAAAAAAGTCCAAGTTCGCCAAGTCATTTAGGAGACCTTCAAGGTTAAAGGATTTGTATGACCTGATGAGGAGAGTTTTTGGAGGGGTGACTTGGCTTTAAATATTTTTCTCACTATGTATATCATATAGTGATCGCTCAGGGAGTCTGGTAGGAGGCCAGAGGCTATTATCCTGTGAAGGTGAGAAGTGAGGGCCCAGTCCAGCAGGGAGTGGTTTAGAGTTTTGTGGTTTAGACGCATGGGCTCAGTGATCTGTTGAGACAGATTTAATGTTGCCACATGGTTTCGGAGCTTGGAGCTAGTACTAGAGAGCCAGTTCCAGTTAAAGTCGCCAAAGATGTGGAGCTCACCTCCTGAAGTAATGGTTTTTAGGGTGTCCAGGTGCGCAGTGACCGAGTTTAATTGGGAGTCTGGGGAACAATAGGAGCCTGCTATAAATATGGGGATTGAGTGAGGTAAGGAGATTTTTATTAGTAAGGTGTCGATGGTTTCCGGGAGTGCAGATAGTGAGACCGGTGAGAAATTTACCATGGATGATATGTAAATGGCTATACCGCCTCCTCTCTTGGTGCCCAGGCAGTCATGACGAGTGATGGTGTAGCCAGGAATAGCTACTTCTGCATCCAGGTTGTGTGGTTTCAGCCAGGTCTCAGTGATAATCAGGATGTCAGGACATAGTGATAATACTAGTGGTTGTAGCAAGGGCAGTTTTTGTAGGAGGCTGCATATATTTAGGTGGGCTACTTTTAGGCCTCTGGGTAGTTGGCCAGTGGGGAAGGGGTTGTGGCTAGTGTGGGTGGCTGGTCCAGGGTTTAGCTTGATGTCTCCTGTGAGGAGTAGTAGTAAGAGTAGTACCAGTTTTGAGTTAGTCAGAATACTTTTTGGCTTACGGTGGGCAGAGGGAGTGTCGGGGGGCTGAGCGAAATAACTCGATGCAGGGAGTTTCAGCACTGTCAGCCCAGCATGAAAGGACGGGGTGAGGATGGATGGACCAGGAATCCAGTAACAGTGAGGCCCGAGGGGGTACTGTCCAATCATGGAGAAAGAGCAGGGACTTGGGTGGGAGTTTTGTGAAGTAATTTCTGGGGGACTAAGCTATGATTTAGGGAAGAGCGAGGATGGGAGGGATGCTAATGCGGGAAGAAGGGCTATCCCCAGAATAGATTTATAGGCTATGTGCAGCATGGCGTTTCTAGAAAGGGGGATTGAGTGCAAATAATTAGCTGTAGTGGCTGCTAGTGGTGAGAACTGATAAGCTGCAAATGGGAAAGTAGGGTGATTGGTTAAAAATATCACCTGACATAGTCTATATAATGAGTTGCTCACCAAGGGTGGTGGTGGTGGTGGGACAGCTGACGCAAAGTGGGGAGAAACACAGTCCTCAGAGACAAAGTGGAAATAACCAAAGCGCCTGAAATGCCTTTCGTACCTTCGTTGTCGGCTTGGGGGGGCAGTTCCGTATGCCCTCTCGACCACCAGTGTAGAGCTTCTGTTTAGACTTGCTTTGCTTGGGGGGAGGGTGGCTCCGGGAGCCCTCATGACCACCAGTGTGGCTATCACCGGGGGAACTGAGGAGAGAGGACAAAACACAAGGTATTTATAGGAAATGGTGTACGGGGGCGTGGGGTAGCGAGCAAGCAGAAACACATTACTCGATTTACTTCAACATTTGTTTGAGCTGTTTAGGTTCTGCCACAGGTTTTGTTTAGCATTACTTTAATTCCCTGTGGGGCATAGGATTCCTCGCTAAAATCCTGTACAGTACACTCCTACAACAGCCTAGTCCTGTGTTTCAGTAGAAGTAGAAGTTACCGGTAAAAGAGAATTGAATTTGAATTCAGAATGACAAAAAGAGCAGCAAGGGCCTTATATGTTTTTGGGCTTAATTAAAAGTAACAGGCAGAAAATAGATAGGAGTAGGGATATTTTGGCTTAAATTTATGCGAAAAGGACAGATTTTACAGACTAGCAATACAATCTGGGAACTGTCGGTTAAGAGCACAGACTAATCTAAATATTGGGCAAAAATGTTTGTTACAGGTAGAAATTAGGCTAGAATAAATTCATTAAAATTAATCTAAATCATAGGCTAGAGAAGGCAGTAAAAATTAGGCACAAGTAATGTGATAAGGCAGCTTTACAAGACAAAGGGATTCAAAACTGGAAGTTGACACCAAAAAAAAACTCCATCTCCAGCTCGTTTCCAGGTATGGTCCCACCAGCTCTTAAGGCACACACAGCAACAGACTGTTTCTGCTACACATTTTTGGGAGATACTTATATACAAAAAAAACCCACTGTCTTCACTAGTGTGGAGACAGAAAATCCTTGAAACAAGTACACATTCCTCAGAGACACAGTGGAAATAACTGACGCGCCTGAAGTGCCTCTTTCGTAGCTTCGTTGTCGGCTGGGGGGGGGGAGATTCCGTATACCCTCTCGACCACCAGTGTAGAGCTTCCATTTAGGCTTGCTTTGCTCGGTGGGAGGGCGGTTCTGGGAGCCCTTAGGACCACCAGCGTGGCTATCACCGGGGGAGCTGAGGAGAGAGGACAAAACACAAGGTATTTATAGGAAATGGTGTACGGGGAGGGTGGGGTAGCAAGCAAGAAGAAACACGTTACTCGATATACTTCAACGTTTGTTTGAGCTGTTTAGGTTCTGCCACAGGTTTTGTTTAGCATTACTTTAATTCTCTGTGGGGCATAGGATTCCTCACTAAAATCCTGTACAGTACACTCCTGCAACAGCCTAGTCCTGTGTTTCAGTAGAAGTAGAAGTTACCGGTAAAAGAGAATTGAATTTGAATTTGGAATGACAAAAAGAGCAGCAAGGGCCTTATATTTTTTTGGGCTTAATTAAAAGTAACAGGCAGAAAATAGGTAGGAGAAGGGATATTTTGGCTGAAATTGATGCAAAAAGGACAGATTTTACAGACTAGCAATACAATCAGGGAACTGTCGGTTAAGAGCACTGACTAATCTAAATCTTAGGCAAAAATGTTTGTTACAGGTAGAAATTAGGCTAGAATAAATTCCTTTAAATTAATCTAAATCATAGGCGAGAGAAGGCAGTAAAAATTAGGCACAAGTAATGCAATAAGGCAGCTTTTCAAGACAAGGAGATTCAAAACTGGGAGTTGGCGCCAAAAAAAACTCCATCTCCAGCTCGTTTCCAGGTGTGGTCCCACCAGCTCTTAAGGAACACACAGCAACAGACTGTTTAGGCTACATATTTTTGGGAGATAGCTATATGCAAAAAAAAAAAAAAAACAATCTTCACTAGTGTGGAGACAGAAAATCCTTGAAACAAGTACACAGTCCTCAGAGACACAGTGGAAATAACCAACAAGCCTGAAGTGCCTCTTTCGTACCTTCGTTGTTGGCTTGGGGGGCAGGTTCTGTATGCCCTCTCGACCACAAGTGTAGAGCTTCTGTTTAGGCTTGCTTTGCTCAGGGGGAGGGTGGCTCCAGGAGTCCTCACAACCACCAGCATGGCTATCACCGGGGGAGCTAGGAGAGAGGACAAAACACAAGGGTCCAGATATTCAAACTGTGCCCAAAAAGTGTGCAATAGCAGGAGCAAGCACAAGTCCATTGTGCCCACGTGCAAGAGGCACGATATTCAAAAACTGAGCCGGCCAAGATGCGCCTACAGCCGACTACTGAATATCGCACCACCTGCACCATAGCGCAACTAGGGAGGGGAAGCTGAGCATATCTGATGCGTCACAGTGCAACAAGGGATGTTCAGCTGAGCAGTCCAGAGGCACCGTAGCACAACCAGGGATGCCCCCCATCAGCAGGGCAGCAATGCAACTGCACAACCAGGGATGTAGGGGCTCACCACCCATGCCACAGATGGGTAGAGAAACACACAGCAGAACAGACATTGTCCCCCACACCCCATGCACTGCACAACTGGGGAGGCTGAATAACCATTGGCCCATGGAGACAAGCAACCAACCCACAGCTGGGCCATGGTGCCCCATCACACCCCTGGCAAGCTGTGACCGCAACACAAGGAGGGCTGACCACCCCATGCCACAACCATCCCCAAATGCAGAGCACACCCTGCACCATGACCCCAGACACCTGCCCAGGAGCAGCGTCCACCACTGCAGGATACCCCATCCATGCCACCCCACCCCAGTGTGACAATGCAACCCTGGCACCATAGAACCATGCAAGGCAGCCCCACCACGAGCACCCATCAGCGGGTTGCAGCACACAGCAATGCAGTGACGGCATACACAGTGCCAAAATACACAGCCCCCCCGAGGTACAGCTGAGAGACGGACCATGCATCGGCACACGATGTACCCCACACATGACAGGGCATGCCCCAGACCCCACCACCAGTGGTACAGCACCTTGCACATCCTCCCAAGGACACACTCTGACCCAGCACTGGCCACAACAGCCAGCGCAGACACCCGCAGTGGTGTGTGAAAGCATGCACCACACCGGATGCAACACAGTGCATGGACAAACACCCACCCATACCCAAGGGCACACCAACACAGGGACGCAGTAGCGGGGCAACCAAGCCCCCAGTGTGGGCCCATGGAAACCATGTACACACGGCCAGTAGTCCTCCATGGCACAGGAGTGCCAGCCACCCTGTACAGGCACTGTGTACCTGTACGCCACCATCATTTGCCCGGAGCACAAGTCACAGACAGTGGTGCACATCCCCTGCAACACTCACAAGCCACAGCATGGAGGTGGGACAACAACCACGGAGGCCACAGTGTCACCCGAGGCAATCATGCACCACACCAGTGACAGGAGGCAACCCAGCATTGTGACAGGTACAGTGGCTGCCCTGCATGGACAGCCACCACTGACATGCCAGCAGACCGTGCAGGTCACAGACATGCAAGGGTGTCAGCTGCACATGCCATGGACGGGCTGACAGGTGCACCATGGACACAGGGCATACACCATGGACCACTGCACACAGTCATCCAGTGAACATGGAAAAACACACACACCACAGACACTGACTGATAGCTACTCCCACACCATAGTCACCTCCACATGGACACACACACATACCCATGACTGCACCACCCCTGATGCCATGCACACCACTGCAGCTGAGCACCTATAGCCCGCTGCAAATCAGAGACCACCACAGTATTCATATCAAAAGATTTGTGATCAAAAATATCAAAACAAGCTATTTACAACTATGCACAAATGTGTGAGGGGAGGGCCACAAACAAGGTGGGGGTGGGTAAGGGGCAGGGGCAGGGGTGAACAAATGGGACAGGAAAGGGGGGGTGTGAGGGTGGGTCCAGTGGGGTAGGGGAAATCAGGGGCATATGGATGTTCAATGGGAGCCCGGCCCCCCGTTCCAGCTGCACCACTTCCCGTGTCTCCTCTGGACCCCCAGACACTCACTCCTTTGCAGGATGTCCAATGATGCCCTCGCCATGTTTAGGATCTCCTGAAGTGCCTCCTGGATAGCCTGCAGCTGGTGGACACCTAGGACAAGGGAGCACAGTCAATAGGTGTGAATGCACAGCCCCATACAGCCCACCCACTGTGCATGGCATATGGCCATGGGACATGCCTCTGTGATGGTGTGTGACCACCCACAGTGATCACGTCCACAAGACCTGCCCACCCAGGTGCATACAGCTATGTGGACCGCTGCACACACCCACTGGCCAAGTCCTGCACAACACCACCGTGGCTGTTTAGTGACATGGCTATGTGGTGTAAAGGCACTGGCACAGCCATGTACCCGGTGCACGCATGGACCACCATTGACACACTCCCAGACATGCAGTGCCACTGGACAGTGCTGACTGTAACAAGTTGCGTGCATGGCAGTGGTGTCAATGGATGGTGGCCATGCCCCACTGCCTGCCCTATTACACAGCATGCAATAGTAATCATGGAGGTATGGCACTCACCATCATCAGGCCGGTCCCTCTGGTGCTGTGGACCTTCACCCCTTCTAGTGGCCCTATCTTCCTGCTGGTACCTCTGCTCCCTGGCCAGCCGCCTCTCTTCCAGCCCTGTGGTGCAAACATGGAGAGAGGAACATCAGCACAATCCTGTAGCAAAGTCCCCTGCCCCCATGTCAGTGCAATCCCACCCAGCCAGACCCACCCACCCCACACCCTGATACACCACACAGCCAACACAGACAGTTCCTCCCCGTTCCAGACACATACAGCCGTGGAAGATAAAGTGTGTGGATGTGTAACACCACCTGGCATGGCGTGCCCTCACAACGCGTGTGCGCGAAGCAAACAAGCAAGTCGGTTCCCTCCTCCTCAAATCGCCATATCTGTGTGGCACTGCTCTGCCATCCGCTCCTTCCTGTGGCCTCCTCCAGGGCATCACCACCTCCTGCCACACCTTGCTCCTGGACCTGTCCAGTGCCTCCCCAAACAGTGGGCCATAAAGTGGCTCAACAATGGCCACCAGGTTTGCCAGTTCGATTTGGGTCCACTGGGCAGCCCTCCTTTGCGCCATCTCACTTGCTCAGTAGGTTCAAAATGGCACTCTGCAGTGTGGCTCCACCACGCACAGATGCTGCATGGTATAGCGCTGCCATTCTCTATCGTGACCGTCACCGGACAGCGATAGTGGTGCACCCATGCCTGATGCTGATGCCTGGGGGGAGCAGGTCAGGGCACAGGTCAAGGGTCTCTGGCGCGCAGACAGGCACAGTGCCGTGGAACCCGATGCATGTGGCACGATTGGGTGCCCTGCGTGCTACACCTCCAGTAGATGCCTGCGTGCTGTTGCCCAGTGCGCTATGATGCCCAGTGCCACAGTGCCATATAGGTGAACATTGCTGTAGTGCCACTGGCACAATGGTGGCCATGCCCTGCATTGCCTCCCGTGCACAGCACGTCAGCAGCGCGGCAAGCACCTGCATCAGCAACCCGGGCATGCGCAGTGAGGTGTGTACTGTGCATGTCACAGAACTGTGCCTTTGGCTCAGCATGTTCAACACAATTATGCAAAGTGCAACAGTGCAATATTCAGCCGTCATATGCAAATCAGCTAATCAGCCATTCAATGGCGCAGCACTGCAATTTGCATCCACTTAAAGTTGTGCCTCACCTCATTTGCATGGGTTGCACTATAAAAGTGTGACATTGGGCTGCACTGGCCATAGTCGGTTACTGCAGTCTATTGGTGAGTTGCATGCTGTTTGGGAATGTGGACTGTGGATTTTGGGACATGCATGGGACTGCACAGTCACAGGTAACAACTTTCATTCTCACAGGCTAAATCATGACCGAGCAAGTTGTGGGAGAGGAGGAACACAGTGGTGGGAGGAGGAGGAGGCTTAATTTTACCAAGGCCGAGACAGATGCCCTGTTTGAGGCCTACCTGGATCAGGAGCCGCTTCTCAGTGGATGGCAGGGAACACCACAGGCCCATGCTGCTGCATGGGAGAACGTGGCACTTGCAGTGAACCTGCATGGCAGCCACCAGCGCTTCATGCAGGAGTGCAAGAAGAAGATGGGCACAGACAGGAGGAGGATAAAGGAGAAGGTGGCTGCCATCAGGGCAGCACGAGCTGCAACAGGTGGGGGACAGCTGGAGGTGCTACACCTGACCCCACAGGAGGAGAGGGTTGCTGGCAGCATGCAGCATTGTGCCATTGAGGGTGTTCTGGGTGGTGGCTTCCAGATGGGTGGTAGCCCGTCACTGCATGGTAGGTCATGGTCTGTCTATTGGGGGGGCAGGGTAGGTCACATGCAGTAACGCAACTTTGTTTTCCCTTACAGATCCTGAGCATCTGCATGGGTCAGCGGTGGTGGGCCTGTCCACTGAGGCCAGTCAGATGGAAATGGAGGAGGGCTTATCCACCTCCACAGGTATACACAGCTCAGTGCGACAGTGGGCTCACCTGGCTGTCCAGACTGATGTTTTTGGAACAGGTGTGGAGGAGGCCCTGCACGTGTCCCAGCGTGCCAGCGTCCATGGATGCCAGCATGTTGTGACTCGGGTTGGTGCCGGGTCTGTCACCAATGATGATGTTGCTAACGCCATGGGCAGTGACACGGGTGTGCCACAGGATGGCCACACAGCAGGTAACATCGCGGCCATGGCTGTGGGTGGTGCCGATGTGGAGGCCTGGCTGTCATCAGTCCCAGCCTGTGCCTGTCAGCACCAGTGGGGCAGCACTGGTGTGTGTACAGGACAGTGGGACTGTTGCGGCCACTGCGGCAGCACCAGTGAATCCTGGGGAGCGGCAGCGGGAGGGGCAGCATCAGCAGTCGGCCAATGGGCTTGGGGGTACAAGGTCAGGGGGTGGCATCAGTGCACCACCTGTGGACATGCCCAGACCTGATCCTGGTGTGCAGCGCCCACCCTCAAGGAGTGCTGAGCATCAGGGCTGCGCACACCCTGAGGGACAGGATGCTGAGGAGGCAGATGACCTCTTGGATGAGCACACCTGCATACTGCAAGCATCAGTCAACCAGCAGATGCGGCTTGCGACGTCGGTGGATGCACTGCATGAGGCTCTGGAGCAGGCAGAGGAGCATCACAGCAGAGACACCGCTCTGATCCTGGCAGGGATGGATCAGTTGTGGGAGGATATGACTGCTGCCATTGACAGGCAGACACAGGCATTCACTGCTGTCATGGCCACAATGGGCACACAGTTATTTGCCCATGCGTCGCAGACACCACGCAGTGCACTGTCCACCCCCCGGTCCTAGCTTCATGCGACACCATCCTTGTTGACACCAGGTTCAGCTGTGGGCATCCCGAGCACGCCTGGCGCAGGCATGTTTGGTGTGCTGCAGACCCCTGCATGATCATGGTTGCGTTCATGCAGTGGAACCCCTTGGGGACCATCGGTGCCACCCCAAGAGGCCAGTGGTCAGCCTGTCAGTGCTGGCGGGTCTCGGCAGGGCCGCCCATGCATCCGTGGCGGCCAGGGCACTGTGGCACGTAACTGACCTGTCTCCCAATGTGGCTACTGTCTGGTGCTGCCCTGTGTGCATTGTGTCATTCAGCAGACATTGCACGGGTGGGTACCCGACCCTGCACGCGGACACACAGTCCATCTGAACACCCTCCCAGCTGCTGTCCGCAGTTGTGTGTGCATGATGATGCCTGCATTGTGCTGTACAACAATGTGCAATGGTGCTCAGCATCTGACACACACACAAGGACAGGCAGTGGGCATGGTGGTCTGTGGACATGTGTGTGGCTAGGGGTTGCATTCTGGGTTGGGGTGCCTCCTACTCTTTCTGCATGTCTGGTGCGGGTGTGTGTGTGTGTGTGTGTGTGCGTGTGTGTGTCCACGTGGCATGTTAGACCTCACCCATCCCTGGTTGTGTGTGTGGTTCCATGCCCGGCCAGCTCCCTTGATGGCATGCACCCCTGGTGTGTGTCCATGCGTGTTTGTGGGTTGTGCCTTAGCCACTGTTGGTTGCACATGGCTCCATGACTTACCTGGGTTGGCTGAAGTGCTCCTCCGTGATGGTGTCCCGGTGCAGCTGTGCCAGCCGGAGCAGTCGGGGGTCCGGTCGCCCAAGGGGGGGCTGCCCATCACCATTTTCACTGGCGTCCTCATCGTCCCCATTGCTGTCCCCCTCTTCGACCTGTATGGCTATCCCACATTCATTGGCCATGTTGTGCAGGATGCAACAGGCCAGGAATAGCCCACAGGCCTTTGAAGGTCTGTACTGTAGGGCACTGCTAGAGGTGTCTAGGCAATGGAAACATGCTTTCAGCATCCCGAACACCCGCTCAATGACATTACGTGTGGTGGCGTGTGCCTCATTGTAGCATTGCTGCGATGGGGTCACGGGCCGCCGATAGGGTGTGAGCAGCCAGGGACAGAGTGGGTATCCACTGTCACCTGTGTGTAGAGGGTGGAGGTTAGTTTGGTGATCAGCATCGCCTGCCCGGGCCATGTAGGCCACTACCATGTCACCTCTGACCAGCCCCCAGGCCCTATGTTTGTCCATGGTTTGCATACTCACCCACTAGGTGGTCAGTGGGGATATCCCACTCTCGAATCTGTGCACAGTGCCGACTGGTGCCAGATGAGGCATCATGTACTCCCCAGGGTGCATGGCACAGACATTGGTTATGCCCCCCCTGGCATCGCACACCACATGGCAGTTGATGCTGGCATAGCCCTTGTGATTTATATATGCTGCCCCCTCGGGGCCAGGTGGTGTGCGGATGGCCACATGGGTGCAGTCTATTGCCCCTAGCATGCCAGGCATACATGCTACCCTGTGGAACTCCTGTATATTTGCTGTGCGCTCCACCGGTGTGCTGGAGAAATGGATGTACTCTGCAGCATGTGGCAGCAGTGCGCTGAGGAATTGGGTGAGGTGGCATGATGTGGCCGACTGGGTTATGCCTGTGGTGTCCCCAGTTGGTCTCTGGAAGGTACCCGTGGTGAGCAAGCACATGCAAACTGTCACTTTCATCTCCACTGACAGAGCATGGCTCCGTCGTGTGGGTGCCTGCATCACATCACTGCACAACTCACAGAGCCGCCTCAGAATTGTACGATTCAGGTGGTACTGGCCCATGATCTCCGTATCACTATACAGCTTGAAGCTGGTGTGGGCTCGGTACTGCCTGTTGGGGGGCATACCGCCGATGGGCCCTTCCACGGCCATGCCCCCCTGCTGTCCACCTTCTCACCCCCCTCATTACTGCCTCCATCTGGATGGTGGCACTGGCCATGTCCCCGGCTTGTGTTCACCCCCCCGGCAGCTGTTTCCGTATTCCCCCCGCTGTCCTGGCTGCTACTTCCCCTACACTGGGAACACCTGCCTGTGCTGGCCTCACTGCTGTGTGGCAAGTACTTCCCCCTTCTGCACTGTGGCTCCCCACACCTTTCCCCGAGCCTGTTGGTTCCAGGTGCCCTTTCCTGGCCTGCCCTGTGTGTCCCTGCTGCCCAGTTTGTCCTGCTAGACTTCGGCCTCATGTGCCTTCCCTGTAGCATTCTTGCACCTCTCCCTTACTCCCTTTTATTTTGGCTCATTTCTACTATGACGCTACTTCTGCTGGCTCCCCTATTGCACATGGCACATGTTGTTGAATATTGCACTGTGCCATTTACATGTATGCATAGTTCCTCCCCCTTCAGTTGCACATGCATTCATTATCATTGCGCTGTTGCTCAGCGTGATTTGGGGGGCACAACTGCCGCCTGCTGAATATCGCAGAATGTCACTTTTTTGGACTTGCGCAGGCACAACCCTATTGCACATGGCTCAACTGTTTTGAATATCTGGGCTGAGGTATTTATAAGAAATGGTGTACGGGGGCGTGGGGTAGCAAGCAAGCAGAAACACATTACCCAATTTACTTCAACATTTGTTTGAGCTGTTTAGGTTCTGCCATAGGTTTTGTTTAGCATTACTTTAATTCCCAGTGGGGCATAGGATTCCTCGCTAAAATCCTGTACAGTACAATCCTGCAACAGCCTAGTCCTGTGTTTCAGTAGAAGTAGAAGTTACCGGTAAAAGAGAATTGAATTTGAATTCAGAATGACAAAAACAGCAGCAAGGGCCTTATATTTTTTGGGGGCTTAATTAAAAGTAACAGGCAGAAAATAGATAGGAGTAGGGATATTTTGGCTGAAATTGATGCAAAAAGGACAGATTTTACAGACTAGTAATACAAACTGGGAACTGTCGGTTAAGAGCACAGACTAATCTAAATTTTGGGCAAAAATGTTTGTTACAGGTAGAAATTAGGATAGAATAAATTCCTTTAAATTAATCTAAATCATAGGAAAGAGAAGGCAGTAAAAATTAGGCACAAGTAATTCGATAAGGCAGCTTTACAAGATAAGGGGATTCAAAACTGGGAGTTGGCGCCAAAAAAAACTCCACCTCCAGCTCATTTCCAGGTGCAGTCCCACCAGCTCTTAAGGCACACACAGCAACAGACTGTTTCTGCTACACATTTTTGGGAGATAGTTATATGCAAAAAAAAAAACTATCTTCACTAGTGTGGAGACAGAAAATCCTTGAAACAAGTACACACTCCTCAGAGACACAGTGGAAATACTGTAACTGACGCGCTTGAAGTGCCTCTTTTGTACCTTCGTTGTTGGCTTGGGGGGCAGTTCCGTATGCCCCCTCAACCACCAGTATAGAGCTTCCATTTAGGCTTGCTTTGCTCGGGGGGAGGGCGGTTCTGGGAGCCCTCACAACCACCAGTGTGGCTATCACCGGGGGAGCATCGTTCTTGGCTTGAGGAGGGCGGTTCCGTATGCCCTCTCAACCACCAGTGTAGAGCTTCTGTTTAGGCTTGCTTTGCTCGAGGTGATGGCAGCTCTGGGAGCCCTCATGACCACCGGCATGGCTGTCACCGGGGGAGCTTCATTGTTCGGCTTGGGGGGTGGTTCCGTATGCCTCTCGATCACCAGTGTAGAGCTTCCATTTAGGCTTGCTTTGCTCGGGGGAGGGTGGCTCTGGGAGCCTCATGACAGCTATCACCATGGGAGCTCAGTTGTCAGCTTGGGGGGGGTTCTGTATGCCCTCTCGACCGCCAGTGTAGAGTTTCCGTCTAGACTTGCTTTGCTCGGTGGGAGGGCGACTCAGGAGCCCTCACGACCACCAGCATGGTCAAGGTGACAAACCCTCAGCTTTCAACTACCTGGCAACAAATATTTCATGTAACAAGCTTTGATAGAAAAACTTATAATCCCTAGAGAATAGCAAAAATATAATTACCTGTGACAATGTTCACAGTATATGCTCTATGGTGTCCGTGTAAAAAAGTATATGTTGGCTGTACAGTCAGACCATTAAAGCAATGGATCCAGGAGCATATAAGATCAGTAATGAATGAAAAAGAAGATACCCCTGTACGTATACATTTTTACAACATACACATCACAGATTCTGACTTGATTCGCTTTATGGGGATTGAACATGTAAGGCTGAATAAACTGGGAGTGAATAGAACAAATGACCTGCTAAAAAGAGAGAGCTATTAGATTCATAAACTGAGGAGTGTAAAGCCAATAGGCTTGAATAATTCATGGGACATTAAACCATATTTATTGGATTAAATCCTGGAGTTCTGAGTGATAGTACAGTGAGTACATTGGGTTCATCACACCATCAGAGTTGAGAAACACTGCATCCTTATATAAACACTCCCAAAAAACCCACCCCAAACCCCCCCCACACCCCCACTTTATTTTAACCTTACTTGTCATCATTATGATATATAGCCACTGACTTGATTCCATGTCATAACGGTGATCGCGGAATAGCGATCGCCATTACGGCGAGTGTTCACACTCGAGGAGAGGATGAAGAGGGTGCCTGAGACCTATGGGTGTTTTTTTTATTTTACTGTGGGGGGCTGTGCCCCCCCACACCCCCATTAATGGATTCTCAGCTCCAGGAAGGGTGCATGTCGGGGGGGTGAAAAACTTAGAAAAATACAAAGCTGCCCACTGGCAAAAAAAAAAACACACCACACTGGACCAGAACCCTGCACCCTGTACCTCCCAAGTGACCACCCACCCCACCACGCCAGTGGTCCAGCTCAGCAGCTGACAACCATACCCCCTCCCACATACCTTTCCTCCCTCCTTCCTCCCCCCTTGTGCATTGTACATTCATTCACCCTACCTCATCCACCTTGGTATTCGCTCACTACCCTGCCAGGTAGCCCTGTACACAGGCACCATGACTGAGACACCCTTTTTGTAAGCACTCAATCATGGTCGCCCTCTACACAGCATACCCACTGGGTTAGCACATTTGATGTTAGTTTTTCCTTCTAATCTGTATATATTGAAAAGGAAAGCCTTATTAGAATTATGAGGGAGGTCGCATATATAAAAAACTACATCTTACAGTAGATTTGTGCTTTTCCATGGCTAGCGTTCTAGTTAAACTAATGAGCACTATTTTTAAATATAAACACAATATAATGTTGAATTTATTTTGAGTTACACTAGTATTTCAATTGAAACATAGCATCTTGGTTTGCTGGCCAAGGCACCTAGCTTCACCTGAGCTCTTTCCTTCTAAGACTGCTTGAAAGGCAGAGTAGAGAAACTTACCAGAGCAAGGGAGAAGGATTAAGACTTAGTTTGGCTAAGCAGATTTACTGTGTGGTGGTGTTTTTATTTTTTACTCACAGGGATTGCTACTGTTTGTTGCTAACATTTCATTACTTTATTTTTTCTCTGATTCAAATTGTTGTTGCTGGTATACCTTCTTCTACAAGGTGTGCCTACAGGTGTGTGCTAACAGATTACTGCTGTAATCTTCTGATTCAAATTGTCTTTGCAAGGTATATCTTCTGTTACTGCTTTATTTTCTCTGGGCAAAGTGTTTCTTACAGGGTATATCTTTCTGAAATTATTACAGGTGGTGCTTTACAGGTTTTACAGTTTTATCTAACATTAGGATAAGCTTTCAGGGTTACTGCATTTGTTGTTGACTGATTGTTTCTGCTCTTACCTCCTTGTTCTTTCATCCGTGGTTCTTCTTTTTAGGCGGGGAAGGCCCAGCCACCCACCCCATCCCCAACCACCCCACGCCACACTCCTTTATAGGGTACCACAGTTATGACATATCCTGTGGCAGAGCAGGAAGGGGCGGATCAGTGGGGCCCCCAAGGTGATATCATTTACAGGGGCACTAGTAATTTAACTTGTTGTAACAAGTTAGACAAAGCACAATTAAACCATTACTTGCATTTTTTTCCTTTTTTTCCTTCTAATTACTCTGACTAGTTACAAACCCAGCAACTTATTTGGAATGGATTTCATTAACTGCAGGTACTGTGGAACAATTTTCAGAAGGACAGTCTTACAGGATTTAGGACACTGTCCTACCATGCTGAGCCTTGAGATCTTAGGCTCAGCCCGCAGCATGGGCAGAGATTGCACACCTCAAATTTCATATTGAAGAGGAAATACATTAAAAGAACCACCCGCCATTTCCCCAGCATCCAACAGAAAAACCTCGACCTCAGAGGGTAGTTGGTCCAAGAGGTTGGCAGGTGGTTATGAGGAGCAAATCAGGTGCCCCATCACTCTCTGCTCTCTAACACATTACCTCCAAAAACCATATAAACACTACAAACAGGTATCTGCCTCTATCTCTGAAATCAAATAAAGAGGCAGAAGACACTGCAGAGCAGGATCACTGGCACAGGAGCTAGCACAACAAAACTCACCCAAATCAGGAACCAAAACTAAACAAGCACAAAGGAAATCCAAAAACTTCTGATCATAGGGAGACTCCATGATTCGGGAGTTGATACCCATCTCCAGCCAGGGTGATGGTCAGATGTCTCCCAGGTACATCAGCATGGAGAGACACTGACCGCATTGCTAAAATTGTTCACAGGCAGGAGAAAACATTGATGTCCTAGTACACATAGGGACTAATGATCTCGCCAGCTGGTCAGCTGTGGAGACCAAGGAACACCTGACTAGGCTGGGTGACAAACTATCATCTATTTCGGTCTGGCATCTCCTTCTCTGAGATCCTGCCAGTCTGGGAGAGGGAGCAGATGGACGGAAGGTCAGAGAAGGGAGATGGGAGCTAAACACGTGGCTCAAGGACTGGTGCCAGGAAAAGGACACAGATTTGTAGGGAACTGGCAACAGTTCTGGGAGTAAAGTTCTTTAAATTTGATGGACTGCATCTGACTAAAGAGGAGTCAGTGCATTGGGGCAGAAGTTTGACATCTTTGCAGAATATTTAAACTAGGAAATGGGGAGAGAGTGCAGCACCATACGTCGAATGGGAAGAACACCCCTCCCCCCTCAGCTAGTGGTCAAACAGGAATTCAGCAAGTTTGCCATTCATTTGCATCACCAGGTAAGAAAAAAGGTTTGTCTCCCCATACGATGCACCGGGTAATGCCAAACTTCACCCAACAACTAACACACCAAAATCTGGCCAATGGAAAATCATGTACACAAATGCTCACAGCCTGGGAAATAAGATCCCAGACCTGCAATAATGTCAGAGGCTAAACTGGACATAGTAGCAATTAGTGGGACGTGGTTTACCAGTAACCACACTTGGGAGACTTCAGTACCTGGCTATGTATTGTTCAGAAGAGACCAAGGTGCAAAAAGGGGGAGGAGTGGCCCTGTATGTTAATGAAATATCAAAGCTACAGAAATTCAGAATACACATAAGAGCCAGAAGAACTGTGGGTCACCCTGGAAACAGGAAATGGGACAGCCATAAGAACTGGGGTTGTCTACAGGCCCCCAGACCAGAGGGAGGACATAGATACATTACTGTTAGAAGATATACAAAACATGACAGCTAAGGGGAGGTTCTGATAATGGGAGACTTCAACATGCCAGATACAGATTGGTCAATACCAGCAGGAACATCTGCCAGAACTAGACTCATAGTGGATTCCCTGCAGGAGGGCCTCAAACAACTGGTACAGCAACCCACAAGAGACAGGGCTATCCTAGATCTAGTACTGACTAACAAAGAAGGGATCACAGATCTCCAGGTAGAAGGTCACCTGGGGCCAGTGACCATCACATGGTATGGTTCAGTTTGGCTACTACATCTAAATCATCCCATTCCAAGGCAAAATATGGGACTTCAGAGGAGCTGACTTTGATAAGATGGCCTACAGAGTTAAGCTAGCCTGGCAAAAGAAACACAGGTGAGGGGTACAGGCAAAGTGGGCAAGCATTAAGGATGCAATACTTGAAGCAACATCCATTGTGTTAGACAGAAAAGGAAGTGCAAAAGAAGAAGGAAACCACTTTGGTTCTCAAATACAGTAGCAGAAAAGGTCAGAGCCAAAAGGCTGGCCTTCAGGAAATATAAGGGAACACAGCGGGATGAAGATAGGAGGCATACCAAACTGCCCTAAGGGAAGCAGGTAAGGCAGTAAGGCAGGCAAAGTCCCAAACTGAGGAAACACTAGCACTAACAGTAAAGAAGGTGACAAGACTTTCTATAGATACATTAGTGAAAGGAGAAAGTCCAGAGGGGTATTGCTAAGCTTAATGGAGAAAGGGAGCATGTGAGGAGGAGGACCCCTGTAAAGGCATCTATCCTATATAGATACTTTGCTCAGTATTTACTGAAGAGAAGGTAGGACAGGGCCCACAGCTCAGCATCATGGACACAGGGGGAGGGAGGTGAGCACTACTTCCTTCACAAAAGAAAGGGTCCTACAAGAGCTTGCTAAGCTCAGGGTGGATAAGGCAATGGGACCTGATGGCATACATCCCAGGGTACTTAAGGAGCTAAAGGAGGAACTAGCAGAGCCATTAGCAGAATTGTTTAGTGAGTCTCTGAGCACAGGAGAGGTCCCAGAAGACTGGAGAAGGGCTCATGTGATCCCGCTCCACAAGAGTGGTAGCAGGGAGGAGGCGGGGAACTACAGACCGGTCAGTCTTACCTCAGTAGTGGGCAAGATTATGGAGGCACTCCTTAAGGAAAGGATAGTGCAACACCTGGAATCCATAGGGGCACAGGATCCAAGACAGCATGGGTTTACAAAAGGAAGGTCCTGTCAAACTAATCTCATAGATTTCTTTGACTGGGTAACCAGAGTGGTGGACCAAGGGGGAGCAGTTGATGTCGCCTACCTTGACTTCAGCAAAGCTTTTGACACTGTTCCACATAGAAGATTGATAAATAAGCTGGGTAGGCTCTGGGTGGGTCAGAAGTTGGTCAACTGGGTGGCAAACTGGTTGTGGGCAGAAAACAGAGTGGTGGTAAATGGTATACAGTCAGAAGAGATGCAGTCACAAGTGGGGTACCTCAGGGATCAGTCCTGGGGCCAGTCCTCTTCAACATCTTCATTAGTGACCTTGCAGATGGACTAGAGGGTAAGGTTTGTCTGTTTGCAGATGACACCAAGATCTGCAACAGAGTAGATGATCCAGATGGGGTGGGCAGAATGAGAAGAGATCTGGATAAACTAGCAGAATGGTCAGAAGAGTGGCAACTGGGATTTAATGCAAAGAAGTGCAAAATCATGCACATAGGGAAGAGAAACCCTGAAGCCACCTATAGGCTGGGAGGGGAGTTGCTAGCAGTCACAAAGGAAGAAAGAGACTTGGGCATCATCATCACTGATGACCTAAAATCATCCAAGCAGACCTCTAAAGCAGTAGGTAAGGCTAGGGGGGTGTTAGGGTGTATTAGTAGGGGTATCACAAGTCGTAAGAGGGAGGTAATAATCCCTCTGTACAAGACACTGGTTAGGCCCCATCTGGAGTACTGCGTGCAGTATTGGAGGCCACACCTTCACAAGGACATTAACCAAATTGAGGCAGTCCAGAGAAGGGCAACCAAATGGTGCAGGGACTGCATCAGAAGACATATGAGACAGATTAACGGAGCTCAATATGTATACCCTTGAGCAAAGGAGGGAGAGAGGTGATATGATCGAGGCATTCAAACACCTTAAGGGCATAAATAAGGTGAAAGAGTCTAACATGTTTAAATATAAGAAAAATAGCAGGACAAGGACACAGCATGAGATTAGAGGGAGGCCGATTAAGGGGGAATGTGAGGAAATTCTTTTTCACAGAAAGGGTGGTGGATGCATGGAATGGCTTACCACAAGAAGTGGTGGCTATGAATACAGTGCAGGGCTTCAAACAGGCATGGGATAGGCATAAGGGAGCAATACAAATGACTATGAATAGGTAGGTCACTGACAGAGCAAAGGCCGAAGGCACATTTATAAGGTAGAAAAAGAAATGTGCAGACTGGATGGGCCTTGCGGTCCTTATCTGCCGTCAACTTTAATGTTTCTCTGTTTCTATCTTACTGATATTGATTACCTTGTTTTCTTTGTGTTTTCTTTGCATTTCTAGGATATTCTATCTTCATCCCTGGAAACTGGAGCAGTGGGCTGATTACTACTGGAAGCTGATAGCTATACCATCTTCTTCTTCAAAATAACTTTCTTCCATCTGTCTCTAATTTAATTTAGCCTATGCCTGCTTCCATTAGAGTAGTTACTTATATAAAACATGCCTTAATAAAGGTAAACAGCTTATAAGACTACTTAAAGTAATCACTATAATAGCATCTTAATGAAAGTGACAGGCACTTGTAAAAATATTTTGTTACAGGGGCATCTGTGATGTCAAGTTGTTTTTGGTTTTATTTATAAGGGCAGAACTGTCTTGATTTAGTGCTTTATTCCTTGCACTCTCTAATACTGTCCTAGAGTACCCCATTGCCAGAAACCTATCTTCTAATTCTTTGCTTTGTTCAAGGAATTTTTCATCCGTGCTACAATTTCTACAGTCTTAACATTTGGCCCACCCAGAGGGATTGAATCTTTTAGTTTAGGGGGTGGGCACTGTCAGCTCTCAAGACAGAATTGGTTGCTGTTTCTTTTCTGTAGCAACTTGTGCTAACCCATTTCCCAGGAACTCCTACAAATTCTAAATCCAAGAGTTTTAGACTCCTCTCATCCATTTGATAAGTGAATTTCAAGTTTAAGTTGTTCATGTTAATCCACTCGATAAACTGTGGCACCAGTGTCTTATCACTCTCCCATATACAGATGCAATCATCTATATATCGATTCCATGATTTTTATATATTTGTGGTATGGGTTTCTGAAAGGATTTAGAATGTACCTCTCTTTCCACCTATCGAGAAATAGATTTGCATAGCTGAGGACCATACTTACCCCCATAGCTGTGCCACAACCCTGGACAAAGTAATCTCCCTGGAATTCAAATGCATTGTGTTCTAGAATAAATTTTAATGAGTATCAAATTTC
The DNA here is from genome assembly GCA_016271365.2 of Neoceratodus forsteri. Classification (NCBI taxonomy): domain Eukaryota; kingdom Metazoa; phylum Chordata; order Ceratodontiformes; family Ceratodontidae; genus Neoceratodus; species Neoceratodus forsteri. Next base: position 330,843,997 of record JADMNL010000023.1, on the reverse strand, counting down.
TTAAGTGTATCAGTGGCATCTTTTAAATAAGATGGTAGTTTTATTATTCAAGTTTGTAGAAAAAAGTCTACAAAGATATACAAATTTTCAGTTAGGGCCCCATTCCCCAAGACAATTGGCCTCCCAGGGGGATTACTCATATGTTTGTGCATCTTAGGGAGAATGTAGAATCCTGGTGTCTAGGGGTACTCACACCAGAGATACTTAAATTCTGACTCCGTTACATCCTCATTTGATACAGCACTATTCAATAGTTTGAACAGTTCTTTTTTATAAACTAGGATTGGATTAAAGCTTAAGGAGGTATAATTAAAGGCATTATTCAGTAATCCCCTGACTATATCTACATACTGGTTCTTATTCATCACTACTACACTACTTCGCTTGTCTGTAGCCTTTATTACCAAATCCTGTCTTACTGATAATTCATTTAAAGCTGCAGTCTCCTCTTTTGACAGATTGCATTTTCTGGTAGGTGTTACTCCAGACAACAGTTTCTGTACTTGATGTAAAATCATTTTTTCATATGTCAATAGAGCAGGGTTAGTTGTGAATGGGCAAAAGACAGACTTGCCTTTAAATCATTGTTGTCATAACTCTCGGAGATCAGCTATGGCATCCCCATTTATTGCATGAATGCTTTGTTCATAGTCCCGATTTTGCAAAAGCGAAGTAAATTCCTCCTCATCTAGGAGATCACGGTTCACAGCATGCTCAAATGTAATTCCATCATCTGCATACCTGTCCTGGGTGGGTCCATCATTAACATCCTGTGGTAAAATGTGTTGTAAAATCAGATCTAAATCTTCTCCCAGCACTGGGGGTAGTTCTTCAGTAAACCCCATATTGTTTCTATCAGAGTCCTCTTTACTTTGGAGAAACAGTTTTAATCTTAATTTGCAAAATAATTTTTCCAAATCCAAAATAATGGAAAATTCATTTATTTTTGGAGTGGGTATATAAGAAAGTCCATTGGATAGAACTGGTGTCTGTGTAAGGGTTAGTTCTATATTTGAGATGTTTATTACTTGTAGGCAGGTGTTTTCTTCAATCTTGATCTCAGGAGCATGTTTGTGTTTTTTGTGCCCACCCCTCCTGCCTCTCCTGGTTTTTCTTCTTCTCTTTCTCCATTTCGATTTTTATACAAAAAAAAAAAAAACTTTTCTGACCCTTGACCTCCCTTGCTGCCGGCTCTTCTACCTGGATTTTGCTCTTCTCCACTTCAGGATGTCCCCCTTCTTGTAATCATCTGCATCCCTTTGTAGCTTTGTTTGTTTTCTAGCTATTATTTCTTTTTCATATTTTACCAGTTTTTGTTTCTTAAGGGCACTATTAAAATCCTTGTACTCTTTTTCCTTCCTGTAACTCAAGACCTGCTCCTTCACCTCCTTAAGTTTGTCGGTAAGCTTATTTAACTTATTTGTTTCTACTTTAATCAGTAATTTTAAAAAGAGTTTTGAACACGCACATGCAGTTTGAAACCACTCCTCGAGGTATTCAAAGTTTTCTAATCCACTAAACGGGAGTATATTAATATGTAGCTCCCAACTGTTTTTATATAATCTTGCCTTATTCAAAAATTAAGTTTAGCTTCAAGGAATCCAATGTTTATTACCTCTTTAAAAAGGGGTTTCGTTGTTTTCCTGTTTAGTTTTTTAGATTTTAGGGAAGCTTCCTTAAAAATTAAAAACTACACAGGAAAACAACGAAACCCCATTTTAAAGAGATAATAAGCACTGGGATCCTTGACGATAATCTTAATTTTTGAACAAAACAGGGTTATTATTGCATCTATTTACAGATGGCTAAAGCAAATAGCTTTACAATGCAGTCTTCATAAAAAACAACAATACAAGACTTTAAAATACCACACAAGGTAATTTACAGACCCTAAGGGTCTGGCCTTGTTTTTCTTGTTTTTTTTTTTATTATTCTTTCTTTATGCCCCCTTCTCACCACCTTGCTTTCCTTTCTTTGGGAGACTGCTTTGTGGCCTTGTACATCCCTGCTTGTCATGCCAGGTGCCAGTGCAGTCCACTCCCCATGGAGCCTTGGTTGTACCCCCAGACGGGTATGGGACGGGACCCCCTTACTGTCCTGACGTGTCTGTCTTTTGTCAGGGGCATGCTGTCATCAGGCACTGGCAGGGGCACTGGGATTGGGGCCTGGAGCTCTATCTACAGAGAGCACTGCAGGGTTTTTCTGTTTTTCTGGCCCCTCCCACAGAATGTTGGGACACTAGGGGAGCCTATGGGGCAGTACATGTTGAGACATGTGAGCAATCCAGCTCCCAGCCAATGTTCCCTCTCCCTTCTTTCTGCAGTCCTGCAGCACCTCCACCCATGGTCACCCAGTTGGCGGTAGAGCAGTGGGACATGCATCCCAACCCACCCCAGAGGAAGAAAGTAGCCTCTGGGTGCTCAATCCTTCTCCCCATGGCTGACCCTCCAGCAGCCCAAGTCCGTTCTTGAACCTGAGTCACTGGTGCCATGAGTGGTAGCCCTACCACTGTGCTGGCGGGCTGGCCTGGCCTTGTTTTTAAATCAATAAATGCATGCTTTAAAATATAAATAGGCAAATAATGCACTTATGCTAGCCACAGGATTTTGAGCAACATATGAAACATTTTGGGCTGAAGAAAGCCCCAAAAAACTATTGTGTTATATTCTTTAACAAGGTGGGAATCACTTATTTGAAACCAAGTTCACTACTGATGTTTAGAATGGTTGGCCACAATATGGATCTCAAATATCTGTTAATGAATTGTTTTGAGAGAAAGAACATGATTACTTAAAATAAGTTTGAGACTTGTTTTACAATATAAGATGAAAATTAAAATAAGTGAATTATGCGTGTGTGCCTTACATAAAGAGTCATATACACTATAAAAGCTTTTGGTTTTTAATTATATATATTTTTAACTATAGATCCTAAAGAAGCAGTATGTATAACTGCAAAACGTTGATATCCCTCTGAAAATAAATCTCTTTTATTGAAACAACATAGTGATTAGTATTCAGTTTATTAAATCTACATCCGGTGAGTGGGTTGATTATCTTCAAATCTGGTTGCAAAGTCTATTTTTTGCCCATTCACAACTAACCCCGCTCTGTTGACATAAACTGCTTTACATCAAGTACAGGAACTGTTTTCTGGGGTAACACCTACCAGAAAACACAATCTGTCAAAAGAGGAGATTGCAACTTTAAATGAATTATTAGTAAGACAGGATTTGGTAATAAAGGCTGCAGACAAGGGTGTGGGGGTGGGGGTAATGTGGTAGTGATGAGAAAGAACCAGTATGTAGATATAGTCAGGGGCCTACTGAATAATGTCTCTAATTATACCTCCTTAAGATTTAATCTATTCCCGATTTATAAAACAGAATTGTTCAAACTGTTGAATAATGCTGCATCAAATAGGGATATAAGAGAGTCAGAATTTAAGTATCTCTAATATGAGCACCCCAAAACCCCAGCATTCTACATTCTCCCTAAAATACATAAAAAACATGAGTAATCCACCTGGGAGGCCAACTGTCTAGGGGAATGGAGCCCTTACTGAAAATCTAAATATCTTTGTAGACTTTTTTCTACAAACTTGAATAGTAAAACTACCATCTTATTTAAAAGACACCACTGATACACTTAAGAAATTTGAAACTCTGACCTTGAATGAGAATTACATATGGCTTGGGGATGATGTGGAGTCTCTGTATATCTGCATAAGGCATGATGATGGTTTGTATATGTGCAGGTATTTTCTGGAAAACAGTGAAAATGCAGGAGAAATGCCCATTGAATTCATTTTAAACTCACTGAAATTTATTCTAGAACACAATGCATTTGAATTCTAGGGAGATTACTTTGTCCAGGGTTGTGGCACAGCTATGGGGGCAAGCATGGCCCCCAGCTATGCAAATCTATTTCTTAGATTGTGGGAAGAGAGTTTCTTTCTAAATCTCTTCACAAACCCATACCACAAATATATGAAATCATGGACTAGAGAGATGATTGTATGTGTGTATTGCAGGGTGATAAGACACTGGTGACACAGTTTATCGAGTGGACTAATATGAATAAGTTAAACTTGAAAAATACTTATTAAATAGATGAGAGCAGTCTAAAATTCTTGGATTTAGAATTCATAGGAGTTCCTGGGAAACAGGTTAGCACAAGTTGCTACAGAAAAGAAACAGCAACCAATTCTGTCTTGAGAGCTGACAGTGCCCCCCCCAAAACTGAAAGATTCAATCCCCCCTGGGCCAAATGTTAAGACTACGTTGAGATTGTAGCACAGATGAAAAATTCCGTGAACAAAGCAAAGAATTAGAAGATAGGTTTCTGACAAAGGGGTACAATAGGACAGTATTAAAGAGTGCAAGGAATAAAGCATTAAATCAAGACAGTTCTGCCCTTATAAATAAAACCAAAAAACAACTTGACATCACAGATGTCCCTATAATTTTTGTTACAGAATTTAATGAACTGGCAGGAAGAATAGAAAATGTAATACATAAGAATTGACCTATTCTCATGAGTGATTTAGACATACGAAGGGCAGTAGGTGACAAACACAGAGTATCATTTAGCTGTGCCAAAAATATCAAGGATTAGGTAGTACATACTGTAGTAGGTTACCAGCCCAAGCTCACACTTTTAAAAACTGGCTTCCACAGAGTTCTTCTGGATTTCATCAATGCAAATGCTGCAACATTTGTAAACTTGCATGAACAGGTAACTCCTTCCAACATCCACTGCTTACTGATATTAAGATGGAACCCAGGGAATGCATTACCTGTGACACACTGTCCACAGTATATGCTCTATGGTGTCCGTGTAAAAAAGTATATGTTGGCTGTACAGTCAGATCATTAAAGCAATGGATCCAGGAGCATATAAGATAAATAATAAATGAAAAAGAAGTACCCCCATAGGGGTATGCTGACCAACCGAACAATGAAACATCTACAGTGAAGACCATTACAGTGACAGAAATCGACAGGTCACTGTAATGGTCCTTGCTGACATCGGCACTGCATCTCCAAGTGTTTCACCCCTTCCCTGAGACAACTACAACTCAGAGCTGGTTATATAAATACCAGGTAATGTGGGGGCAGAGCCCCCCATGTGGGGGGTTGATGGGGTGCAGCCCCCTGAAGAAAACACACTGGCATGCAGACAGCACAATGCAAACACTAGACATTGTGTCTGTCGATGTCAGGGATGTCGGCAACTTTGGTGTCGCTGCAGCATAGGTAAACCCCATGTAGGTACACATTTTTACAACATACTGTACACAACTCAGATTCTGACTTGATCTGCTTTATGGGGATTGAAAATAAATAACAAAAACAGCTCCTCCGAAAAACAGGTGCTTGAGTTACTACTGAAGTCAAAAAAGAAAAACAAAACTCAGCACTCTGTAATTGGCGTTCACAGCAGGCATATTTTATTAACAAAAAACGACGCCAAGCCTCACCACAAGGAACAAACAATCCCGACCGGTTTCATGCACAGCACGTCATCAGGGGATAATACCAGGTAGAGCCAAACACCATTTTATAGGTTTACCCTTAAAGGCATACTGACCTAAAAGGAACTTAATACATCCATTATCCTATAATAGATTAAATGGATTTAATTTATCTACCACATATGCATGAGCATAACCCTAATAGTGTAAAGCTAATACAAATCTTAAAACTACAGCAGACAAACTAAATAAAAAATATTAGTTAAAAAATATAATGCAATCATGATGTACCAGAACTACAACATATATATAAAAAAATTTTTAAATACATCTAAAGTATACTGTACTAGACAGGAAATCAGCTCCCAGCCATCGGGACACACTGAATATTCCATGTCCAGATACTAAGGCAATCAGCATCATTTCTCTGTAAATGAAAAAAATGTATATACATTAGTATAGGGTAATAACAACTATAGACAATGCATCAACTCTATCTTATCATTAAGCCCTGGGGCTACAAGAGCCCCCAATGTAAAAATCCAAAAGGACTCTCTATATTTCAACTTAGAGTCCAAATCTCCTCCCCGGGGCCCTAACTTAACCACTTCAATGCCACAAAATTTAAATACATGTGCCGAATCATCACCCGCAGTGAAGCAGTATTGGTTTTTGAGAAGATCTGTGAGAGACAGTTACCAGGTATACTGAATCAGGACTGTCCATCTACATATGTGAATATATCTAAAATGGAATCTGAGGCCCTTAGAAGCTTGGAAAAGAATAGAGATATTACTATTAAACCTGCAGATAAGGGTGGGTCAGTAGTGGTTATGAACACTTCCAGTTATATACAAGAGGCATGGAGACAACTGGAAGATGTGGCATTTTATAGGCCATTGAGTACTGACACAACTAAGAATTATAAAGCAGAGATTGATAGTTTTCTTTTTTCAGCGGAAAGTGAGGGTATTATTGATCACAATGTATTGTTATTTTTAGAGGTAAAACATCCAGTATTGGCCTGTTTCTATATGTTACCTAAGATACATAAAGATTTGAGAAATCCACCAGGGCGTCCAATTGTGGCAGGGATAGGGTCTCTTTTAGAGCCACTGTCACAATATGTGGATTCCTTTATTAAGAAACATGTCAATACATTACCTTCCTTTATTAAAGATACAGGGCATTTTTTGGAGATAGTGGATGACATGCAGTTAGAACCAGAGTGGATTTTGGTATCCATGGATATTACTTCCCTGTATACCAATATCCCACATGAGGAGGGTCTTTATGCATTGGATTATTTTCTTTCACAGGATGTAGAGGTTTCTTCTGGTAAAAATAATTTTTTACTAGAATGTGCAGAACATGTACTCACAAAGAATGTTTTCCTGTTCCAAGACCATTTTTTCTGCAAGTTAAAGGCACAGCTATGGGTGCTACTTTTGCACCCAATTATGCTAATCTGTATCTTGGTTTATGGGAAAAAAACTATGTTTACGACAGGGACGCCAATCCATTCTATGATTATATAGACATTTGGTGCCGATACATTGATGACATCTTTATGGTGTGGCGTGGATCTCTGGATGCTTTATTTTCTTTTGTCAAGTACTTAGAAAATAGTAATTTGAATTTGAGATTTACTTTACAACAGGACCAGATATGTGTATCCTTTTTAGATGTAAGTATTATTAAGGAGAAAGATGGTACCCTCAGTACAACTCTGTTTCGTAAAGAAACAGATAGGAATTCATTATTGCATGCATCCAGTTGCCATCCACACCATTTGGTGTTGAGTATACCGAAGGGCACAAATGTTAAGAGTTAGGCGTAACTTTAGTAAGGATGTGGGCTTTATGATTCAGGGTTCCGATTTGTGCAAAAGATTTGTAGAAAGAGGGTATGCCTATGGTAAGGTACAGGAGGCTTTTCAAGAAGCTGTGTGTATGGATGGGGGGATCTTATTAGAGGGAGAAATTGTACACCCAAGGAGCAGAGAGTTAACTTTGGCACTACTATACTAGACATTCTAAAGCTATTGCACAGGTGATACGGAATAATTGGAATGTCTTGTTGGGTGATCTACGTTTATCGGAAGTGAACCGATGTAATCCTAGGATGGTTTATAAGAGGGGGCAAAGTATACGAGACAGATTGGTGCATAGTTATGTTACACCTCTGGATAAGGGTATTGGCAAGGATAGCTCTGCTGCCCCCTATGGGATGTTTCATTGTGGGAATTGTAAATTTTGTAAAAATACACTTAGATGTAAGACCTTCACAAGTTGCAACTGTACTAAAATTTATGACATCAGGGATTTTATTACATGTAGTACCATGAATGTGGTTTATTTGGCAACTTGTCAATGTGGGGCTTTTTATGTGGGCAAAACCACACATCCATTAAAAGTACGGATGGGTGTACATCTTAGATCGATTGCCCACAGAGACACTCGAAGTGCCCTGGCAATACATTGTGATCAAAATGTGGGTGATGATTCGGCACATGTATTTAAATTTTGTGGCATTGAAGTGGTTAAGTTAGGGCCCCGGGGAGGAGATTTGGACTCTAAGTTGAAATATAGAGAGTCCTTTTGGATTTTTACATTGGGGGCTCTTGTAGCCCCAGGGCTTAATGATAAGATAGAGTTGATGCATTGTCTATAGTTGTTATTACCCTATACTAATGTATATACATTTTTTTCATTTACAGAGAAATGATGCTGATTGCCTTAGTATCTGGACATGGAATATTCGGTGTGTCCCGATGGCTGGGAGCTGATTTCCTGTCTAGTACAGTATACTTTAGATGTATTTAAAAAAAATTTTTATATATGTTGTAGTTCTGGTACATCATGATTGCATTATATTTTTTAACTAATATTTTTTATTTAGTTTGTCTGCTGTAAGTTTTGAGATTTGTATTAGCTTTACACTATTAGGGTTATGCTCATGCATATGTGGTAGATAAATTAAATCCATTTAATCTATTATAGGATAATGGATATATATTAAGTTCCTTTTAGGTCAGTATGCCTTTAAGGGTAAACCTATAAAATGGTGTTTGGCTCTACCTGGTATTATCCCCTGATGATGTGCTGTGCATGAAACCGGTCGGGATTGTTTGTTCCTTGTGGTGAGGCTTGGCGTCGTTTTTTGATAATAAAATATGCCTGCTGTGAACGCCAATTACAGAGTGCTGAGTTTTGTTTTTCCTTTATGGGGATTGAACATGTAAGGCTGAATAAACTTGGAGGGAATAGATCAAATCACCTGTTAAAAAGAGAGAGCTATTGAATCCATAAACTGAGGAGTTTAAACCCAATAGGCTTGAATAATTCATGGGACATTAAATCATATTTACTGGATTAAATCCTGGAGTTCTGAGTGACAGTACAATGAGTATAATGGGTTCATCACACCATCAGAGTTGAGAAACATTTCATCCTTATATAAATGCTCCCAACCCCCATCCCAAACTCCCCCAAACCCCTCACATCCCCCGTTTCTTTTAACCTTACTTGTCATCATTATGATATATAGTCACTGACTTGGTGCATTTGATGTTAGTTTTTCATCTGATCTGTATATATTGGAATGTAAAGTCTTATTGGAATTATGAGGGAGGACACATATATATAAAAAAACTACATCTTACAGTAGATTTGTGCTTTTCTGTTGCTAGCGGACTCGTTAAACTAATGAGCATTATTTTTAAATACAAAAACAATATAATGTTGAATTTATTTTGCGTTACACTAGTATTTAAATTGAAACATACCATCTTACAAATATTAATTACCTTGTTTTCTTTGTGTTTTCTTTGCATTTCTAGGACATTCTATCTTCACCCCTGGAAGCTGGAGCAGTGGGCTGATCACTACTGGGAGCTGATTGCTTCACCATCTTCTTCAGAATAACTTTCCTCCATCTCTGTCCAATTTAATTTAGCCTTGTCTGTTTCCATTAAAGTAGTTGTTTATATAAAATATGCCTTAAAAAAGGTAAACTGAACTTGTAAGAATACTTAAAGTAATCACTATAATAGTATCTTAATGGAAGTGACAGGCTTTTGTAATAATATTTTGTTTTGGTATAGACTTAACATGCACTATATGTTATTCACTAGGGTGATTTTTGTAACTGATATGTCACAAAATCAGTAATTGTCACAGCTGTGTTGTATCACAGCCAATTGGATTTGTCTGTACTTAACTACTGGTGATTCTCTAGACAGCCATGCCTCCTGACAAAGGGCTAGGACCGAAGTGCCGGGGCAAGTGGTTGTTGCAGTCACACTGGACGCAACACAAGTGTATTTGCAATAAAGTTTTAAAATAGTTATTAACGTCCTTGTGCTGCTTTTGCTTTTTCTCAGGAGTGCAGTCAACATTTGGTGCTTTTGTTTTGCTGTTGGGCTGGCTGCCCATTCAACTGCACCTCCCATTATAGGAGGAGTATCACAGCTTTGTATTGGAGTTCCTTCAGCTGCTGCAGTACACAGTGCTGAAGACAGCCAAAGGCGTGTGTGTAAAATGTTGTACATTGAGTCAGATGCAGTGCATTTATATGTGCATCCAAAACAGCATTAAACAGGTGCACAGCAGACAGTAGAAGGGAAGTAAACAGCAGTACACAGGATGGATAACAAGTATGTGCACAACAGCACCCCCATGGCAACCTAACAGTAGTCAACATTGACCCATGGGCTGTGTATGTCCCCCCATCCACAGAGCCCATAGGCCCACACATGGTGGTATGGCCACAAAGGACAGGCAGGTGGTCAGAGCCACAGCAGCATGATGCAGTCACACATGTGGGACAAGGACATCCAATACACAAGTGGCCAGCCACCAGGATGCAGAAGCATGACATGTGGACCACAGCCCCTTGGTTAGACATGTCTGCAACAGGGATGCAATGCACAGAGTACCCAAAGAGCACTCACCTGGCATGCACAGGCCACCATGATATGGTGCTCTATGGCAGACAGGCCCAAACAGTGCAACACAGCACAAGCCAACAGCCTGTTAGCCAGTGACCATAAGACCCCAGTGGAGCATGGCATGCACCACCAAAGGTGTGCATGCAGCTCTAGACCACAACCCCACAGCAGGGATGCCTGAACAGTACCAAAACCCTGGCAGTGTGTGTAATCAGACACACCCCTCCTGCATGCCACTGGACCAAACACCCACTGCACATTACACGGACCATGGTTCCCAGCCACACAGAACAGGCATATGTGTTCCAGGACTGCAGTACCAACTACAATATACACAGTGGCTACAATGCACCAGTGGGCAGCATGGGCTTACTAAATACTGACTGCAACCTATACAAAAGGCCTAGTATGTCACACAGCCACACACGTGTGTCTACAACTGACAATGTGTGTGTACGACAGAGCCACCACAACCCATACAACTGCAACAGAAGGGGATGTGCCAGATGACAACACATGGGTTGGAAGGGTGGGAGGGGGTAATCACTGAATTGTGGAGACTGTTGCAGGCAGGATTCTACATCTGTTGGCAAAATGTGACACAGAAGTCCAGGATATCACAGAGCTATTTCTTCCAAGTCATGTAGAAGAACAACGTACCTTTGCTGGGAGTTTGAAAACCCTCCGAACACTGCAATGTCATCATCGAAACTCAGAGAACAATTGTCTTACACAGAGTATTATAGTCAGAGATAACAAAGTATGTAACTAAGCAATAAACTCTGCCAAAAGAGCAGAAAAGTAAATATAGCAATTCTATTGGTTTGCTTGATTGGCTGCTTGGACCCTACAACTGGTAGTTTTCATGTACACAGTGTTAAGAGTGTATAGTTGACTAAGCTACCTTTGGTTACAATACAGTTATTTATAAAAATATGTTGATCATTGCATTATAACAAAAGCTGTAGATGGCACACTAGCATTAGTAATATAATCATAGTGAATAATAGTCCCTAAGCACATCCTTGTAAATATGAGTAAATACAGATGCACTTTATGCTTCAGTGTTTCTTCTAGCCTGCTTGTGGGTCTGTGTGGCATGTAGGTCTACATATCCCTCTCCCCTGTTGCCTGCTAAAGAGGCAACACCAAAAGGTATAGTGTTTTGGGTTACAGTCTTGTGGACCGAGTAGCATAAATAAATTTTAACTGAGCACGATGTTGTTTGAGTGTCTTACGAAGGCAACATAAGGTAATAATCAGAAAAGGAATCAAGAAAACTTGAATAACAACAAAATCTTTAAATGTGTGTTCCAACCATGTGTTGGATAATGCAGTACTTAAATCGCCATCATGAAATAAGTCATTGAGAGAATCACCAGCTTTAGTAATACTATTACTAATATGAATGAGATGTGTGTCCTTTCTATGTAATAAAGATTGAAGATTCAGGGTAAGTGGATCAATATGCACATTAAACATAGTAGGTACTGTTCTATAGCATTCAAATAGTCAGGGTCACTATCAATGTAATAAAGTTTCGGGGTGGGAACAGGCATGATAACTGTATGACCAATGACAGTGCACTCTATCAATCAAGCAATCAATTTTTATTTTACCAGGTGAAACACCATTGAGGAGGACTCATTTACAAGGTGGACCTGGGTCATGAGGTACAAAATAGAAGTTAGGCATAGTAACACCACAGGTGAGAGGTCAATAGGAGAAGGTCTCATAGTTGGTTACAACACAATATTGTCCATCACTGTTGTAGGTCACTCTAACTTCAGGAAGGTGCCACTTCATGAGTTGTACTGGGCAAATAATGGAGGCACTGGTAGTCTTTCAAAAAAAGAGATGTGCAAGAACAAGGGGGCACAATTTGAAGATAGAGGATGGATGGCTCAGGGGCAAGCTCTCACTGCCCCGGTCCCGACCCCACCCCCAGAGAACTCGATGAAAACTTCAACCCTTCTTAAGGTAATTCCTGAGCTCCTCTGGACGTGGCTGTTACTGTATTGCAAGTGCTTATCTGGTTTTGGATAGCGGGCAACCGGCGAGTGCTGCTCCTTCACTCGCTGCACTCCACTCCGGCTGGTTCTGCAGGACGAGATCTATGAGCCGAGCCAGTTGGCGTATAAATGCAGACTGTTTATTTATTGCCTCTTTTGTGACATGCCTAGCCTATATTTAATGAACTTCTCAGTGACTTTAAGGGGCTTTGCCTAGGTGGCGTTGGTGGTTGCCCCCTCTGATAGCCAGGCTTGATGTTAACTAGCTCTGTAGTAATCTTTTAGGGGCATTCAAATTGAGCTCTGCAGTTACCTAAGGGGCATTTTTACTGAACTCTGCAGTTACTTTAAGGGGCCTTACATACGTGGCCTGGCGGTGGGAAGTGGTGTGTAGTTGCTCGCTGCAAGTGCGGTTTGTGCCCCTACTCGCCTCCCGGCTACCTGGGCTGCTGCTGCACGTGGAGCTGCCATCTTGACCCAGGGTTGGCTACCTCCCATTCAGCCTTTTAGCCCTCCCCACAGTAATGCCTCTGCTCGGTTGCCTCATTTGAGGATCAGCCACTCTACTATGTATTAAGTTTAGACTGCCGAATAAGTGTTTAAAAGGTCCATTTTTGCTAGCTGCTTCCTTTACCTATTTTGCCTGCCTACCTCTGTGTTATTTAAGCAAGTGTGTGCACCAACCAGCGCTTTACCTGAGTACCTCACTAATCCACCTTCCTACACTCCCCCTTCCCTCCCGGACCCCTATTTAATGATCGCTCTCTCTTTATTTTTTCTCGGGGTTCAGTGAAGCTCTGACCGCCCCGGTCCTGACCCCCACCCCCGAGAACTCGATGAAAACTTCAGCCCTTCTTAAGGTAATTCCTGAGCTCCTCTGGATGTGGCTGTTACTGTATTGCAAGTGCTTACCTGGTTTTGGATAGCGGGCGACGGGCGAGCGCTGCTCCTTCACTCGCTGCACTCCACTCCGGCTGGTTGTGCAGGACGAGATCTAGCCCCGCCAGCTTCGCCGGCTGCCCCACCGCCCCCCCCACCACCCTTGGTGAACAGTCACTTTTATAGCGATAGCGATGGTCATGTGGCGCTGTTGAACCCATCAGCCCACTTCCCCATTAGCAGACTATACCACTCTGCCACTAGGGGTTTTACTACTATTTTCGTGCAGTAGTCTCCCTGCAGTTACAGTCGCAGTCACAATTGTACTCTTTCTGCTGTTCCTACTGGGGATTCCTCCGCCCTCCTGCTATTACCCTTGGTGATCCCTCCACCCCCAGTCCTCTCTCCAGGAGCTCATAACCCTTTGTCTTCCACTACCCGCCCCAATACTCCCTACCTGTCTAGCTCATGCTCACCATTCACCCCACTCCCTCCTTATCCACCTACCTTACATACTTACTTGGGTCTGCCGTCCCTGTTAAGTGTGCTGTAACAGGGCCTGACTACCCCTGTGAAATGGCCCCCATTCTGGCTGGCCCACCTGCCCATTGTCAGGGTCCTCAGGTGCACCCTGTCCCTAACTCCCCCCCTTCCTCCTGGGGGGTTGCCAAGGGGTTAAGGATAGCCCATTTGAACATCCGCAGCCTCTTACAGAATTTTGCAGAGCTAACAGCTTGGGCAGTCCACTACAACCCTGATGTCCTGTGCTTAACTGAAACATGGCTTAAACCCCATACCCCTGACTCAGCCTGCTCCCTCCTGGGCTACGGCATGGCCAGACTCGACAGGGCTGGCAACAAAAGAGGTGGGGGTATACTTATATACCATAAGGTATACCTAAATATTTCCATGATATTGTCCCCTACCCAGGTACCCTCTCCCTGCGAGTTTCTCCACTCTCTCCTTCCCCTTGGCAACACCAAGAAGGTGCACATAGTGTGTGCATATAACCCTCCCAAAGGGGGTTTGCATGGCCTCTCATCACTCCTGGAGCTACTTAGGGAGACGGTGGGATCCAGTGAGCTCCTTATACTAGGGGACTTCAACATTAATTGTCTGGGACCTAATGCCAAGTTGTGTGAGCCTATGCTCTCTGGCCTCTCCCTCAGCCAGGTCATTGCGGAACCCGCCAGGCTCTCCTACTGTGGAGACAAGGGGACTCTCATTGACTGGGTCCTGTGCAACCGACCTGACAAAATCGTTCAGTCGGGACTCCTTCCCGACTCCATTTCAGACTACTCACCGGTTTACTGCATATGGGGCCATAACCCGCCCAAGGTCCCCAGCCGAGTGGTTCTGATGAGGGACTACTCGAAACTCATTATACCGAACTTCCTCTTGGACCTGCAGGGAGTATCCTGGTCCCACATCATGGCTATGCTGGACCCCGTTGTAGCCCTTAACCACTTCCTCGTGGCATTTGTTCCGATTCAGAACAGGCCCGCTCCCCTTTCCAAGAGGCGTGTCAGGGGCTCTGTCACAAAATGGCTTCACAGCGAGCTCTTATCTCTCATGAAGCAGTGTGACAAGGCCTGGACCAAATACAGGGCTTCTCGCAACCTAACTGACCTCCAGGAGTATTGACAGCTTAGAAACTCCTGCAAAAGGGCAATACATACTGCAAAAAGCCAATACTACAGCTCAGCTTTGATGGCCACTGCGCGCGACCCTAGACGTTTCTGGGTGAACATACGTAATCTAATTGGTGGCTCAACAAAACTCTAGTTACCGACATGACAATTGGCGTGGCCAACTGCAACAACCCCCTAACCATTGCCTCCTCTTTCAACTGACTATTCACTGACTTGGCCCCTGTCTCTCCCTCACTCCCAACTGCCCCAGCCCCCGCTGGAGACTCCCACCCCCCGTCCGCTCTTCTACCTTAAGAAGATCACTGTGAGGGAGACCCATGCTCTTCTTGCTGGTCTCTCTCACCACCCGGGGGTAGGTCAAGATGGCCTTGAACCTCGGCTCCTCAGCCTGGGGGCTCCTTACATTGCCAGGCCACTCGCCCACATACTCAATGTCTCACTTATTACTGGGGTCATCCCCGACATTTGGAAAATTGCCAGGGTTGTCCCCGTCCTGAAGAATGGTGACCCTAAGGACATCAACAATTATCTTCCTATCGCCATACTATCTGCTGCCTGCAAACTACTGGAAAAAGCAGTAGTGTCGCAACTTGTCCACTACTTCCAGGAATACAACGTTCTCTCCCCCTGTCAGCATGGCTTTCGAAAAAACCACAGTACCTCGACAGCGCTTGCCGAAGTCACCAACAGAATCAGGACTGCCACCGACCAGGGAAAGTTGACGGGTGCTATATTTGTGGACCTATTAAAAGCCTTTGACCGAGTAGACCATCACCTCCTCCTCTCCACTCTCCAATCCCTTGGCCTCTCTGGCCATTCCCTTGACTGGTTCACCAGCTATCTAGGGGACAGGAAGCAGCTCACCTGCTTCAACCGTACCCTCTCGCCCCTCCTACCCGTCCACAGTGGGGTCCCGCAAGGATCCGTCCTTGGTCCGATACTGTTCTCTCTGTTTATCAATGGTCTGCCCTCTGCTGCCACTGAAGGACACCTTACCATATATGTGGATGACCTTGTATTACTAGCCAGCGCCCATGACGTTACCAACATCAATACCCAACTCAACCTAGACTTCTCTCGTATCAGAGCATGGCTGGATGGGCACAAACTCGTAGTCAACCTTAAGAAAACACAGGCCATGCTATTTGGCACCGCTGTTAAAATCTCCTCCTGCTCAATGGCCCTCAACATTCTTGGCACCTGTAACTCCCCCCTGCTGACAATTGACTCTGCAAAGTACCTCGGAGTCACCCTCGACCCTCAACTAGACTTCGCAGGGCACATCAGGAATGTATGCAATGCTACCAATGGCAAACTTGGCCTAGCGCACAGGGCCAAGGACTGCCTCACCCGCCACCCGGCTGGCCCTAGCCAGGGTGATACTACTGCCCACCCTCTCCTATGGTCTCATTGCCTTTGCCGCAGTCCCCTCCTCCTGCCTAGCCAAGTGGGATACCATGTACAAGAACATATGCCGCTTTGCGCTCGTGGACTCCGTCTCACTCACCGATGTGAGCTCTACTCTCGTCTGGAATGGCTCCCCCCAGAAAAATACCAGATCTACTTCATGGGTAATTTCATTGACAACGTCATTCAGATGGCAGCTCCCGCCTCGCTCGCCCTTCCCCTGAGACATGCCTCCTCGTCTACCATCTTAGGTCCTGCACATCCCAGGCCTGCCTGGTCCCCAAGAGCCGCACCCTCACTGGTGATAGGGCATTTACCTCCCATGCACCCAAGCTGTGGAACTCCCTTCCGCCACAGGTTCGTGCCTCCCTCTCCCACTCCACCTTCAAAACCTCCCTTCGGAACTTCCTGAAATCTGCTGCAGCCTACCTATGTGCTGCCTAACTGCCCAGCTCCACCTCCCAACTTCTTTGGTACCTCAACCTAGCTCTGTCCCTCTCGCCTCCCTGGCGCCGCACTCCACTAGAAGGTATATGATCTAACTATTGTCTTTCCACCTGAGGTGTGGTCTCTCACCACCCCGTAGCCCCAGGGCCTGTATTGTATGGTAATCTGTAACATGTGGGTATGAAATTCCATTGCTGTATGTTGGTAATCTGTGACATGTGTGTATGTAATTCCACTGCTTGTTCTCTTGCCTTATAAATCCCTGATGTTTTATTCCCAATATTGAAGGCTGTCCCCTCCTGACTGTAATGCTGCTATGTAACTGCTCCTCTGTCTCACCATTGGAGTATGTCTGCTCCTGTTTGTAATTGATGTCTAATGTATTCCTCCTATGTAATTACCTTGTAATTCTCCCGGGTCGCACCTGAAAATAGGTACTTGCTGTCTAGCGTGCTTACCTGGTTACCAAAAGCAAATAAATAAATAACGTGAGGAACTATTTTTTCACAGAGAGGGTGGTGGATGCATGGAGCAGCTTTCCTCAGTACGTCAGGGGGGAATTCAAGATTGCAAGGGACAGACATAAGGAAATTCTAGTGGGGGGTAGGAGGACGTAGGCTGTTGGTTAACTAGGATCTGCTACTTATCCAATAGGTAAGGAAATGGGCAGACTGGATGGGCCAAGTGGTCCTTATCTGCTGTTAAAGTCTATGTTTCTATGTTTCTATGGTGAGGCATTGTACAATCTGTAGCTGCATGTGTATTGCATTCAGCATTGAAGAAGGTGATGTGACATTAATAGGAGCAGAAACATTTTCAAAGAGATTATCATTGAACGTATGTGACTAGTCCACAGAGTTTGATGAATAACCACACACAGGTGTGGTTAAATCAAAAACATCACATCGACACAAATAATGTTAGCCCCATATGGTACAACAATCAGTATGTGGGGCTACCCAGGCATACAGATATGGATGAAACACCAGTAGAGGAAGCAAGTTGATTCATTCTCAGTAGATGCTGCCCTCAAGATGGAACACAGAGTGGACTTTAGCCAGATTGTTGAAAACTGAAGAGCTCTTGTTCGAAGAGCAGGCGGGACATGGTGAAAGTAACATATAGGGTGTCCCACATGGCGCATTCATGTGATGTTTAACAGGATCCTTGATTCAGGTATCGTGTGACATAGCCCAAGTTCTGAGCAGTGGCCAATGAAAAGGACACTATAGTAGCCATGCACTTATTTATTTATTGAATTTTGATGACCGGGTTGGCCCACTTGGTAGTGCATGTCAGGGTTTTACAGTAGGGGCAATACTATTTAGCCATACATCTATCATGAATTAAATCTGGGAATCATCCCTGATTCTAAACCCCAGAAGAGATTGGTGATAGTGTTTATGTCATATGTACCATAAGCAGAACAAAGGATTTCCCTGTCTATGTGTTGCTCTTTTGCTTCTTTATTATTGTAAAAGATCAATTCATTGATTTTGTTTTGGGTCTCATTAAACAAACATTCTATATTGTGCTTGTTATACGCCATGAATCTCTTCTCCTGCGATGAACCATTAATACTGTGTAGCATGGGCTGTATGACATCTTGACTAAGTTTACTATTAAATTATTTTGCATGGCATTGAATTTTTGCCAGATTGGCTCTATTCCAAATTGACATACCAGATCCAAACACACCAGTAACAGTGTCAGCTATTTCTGTTACATCTGAAACTCCCAAACTCCATTTAGAGCGTTTGGGGTGGAACACCCCCTCATTGCTTCACAGTATGGTGCCCAGCTACAGGGTCTTGTGCACATGCTTAATATGCTGCCATTAAATTAAGTAGCATAACAGTGTGAAATTTGCAAACATATGGTGGCACAATGGACAAACTCAGCCATTTTCATCAGGTTCAAAATAACAGGAACATGCATAAATTGTACTTTGTTAATAAGTGTCCCAGTGATGGATGTTGCAGCCAGGCCACTGGATGGACCTGGCTCCATTGTTGGGCATTGCAAGGGTTTGTCTGTTGAGGCTGGAATAACTGTAAGGAAAAGAGCAGCTGTTGCAATTGATTGACTGAAACAGTGTTGGCACATGGTGGTATTGGGAAATTGGAAACAAAAATCTGGGCCCATCATTGCTATCAAGTTGTATAGGCCTGTATGATGTTGGTTAACTTGGCATATGCACAGAGTTCCAGTAGGGAAAATACAGTTGTTGGGCCAACCTTTAAAAGTTCCTTTAGCAAGGCAGGCAACTGGGAGTTCTTGTCCAGTAGAATTGCCCATCCTCCAGTCAATCTGTACAGTAGGATTGTCTGGGGAAACCAACATGGTGTTGAGGTATGCGTCCCTTCCCTCACAGTCACATGGGTAGAGGGGAGTTGAATGGTCACTGCTGGGAAAAAAGGCAGGGGTGGAAATAAGCGCGGACCCCCATACACATAGTCTAGAGATCTGAGAGCTACAGTATTTGAAGATCTCTTAGGACTGATGTCTGGTCTTGCTGTGATACAACCCTCCAGACCCCCAGGATCAGAAAAGTGATTAGTGATCTCATTTCTGGAAAACAAAAGGAAAACAGATTAGTACACAGACCTCCCTCCCCCAGCTGGGGGAAGGAGCCTTACTTACCCTTATACAGTTTCAGTTGGTTGGTGTGGTACCACTTGTCTATAGATCTCTTGTGGTCTTTCAGTCGTATTTGATAGACAGCAGGGTTCAATTTGTTGAAGATGTCATAGGGGCCAGCCCATTTGCTTGTCAGGGAGTGGGCTGGCATGCCATATTTCAGTATCATTACCTGATTGCCAACTTACCATTTGACCTCTTTGACATTCTTGCCAACATACATTTTGGACTGCTGTTGGGACTTGCCCAAATTTTCAGCAGTGAAAGTTGGTTTGGACTAGGCTGTCCTTCAGTTGTTTGACATAAGTGTCAGCCGACACACTATCCATGGTTGAGGTACTCAGACCTACCCACAAATGTTCTGGCAGTTGCATCTGTCAGCCAGTCATCACCTCGAAGGGTATGCAGTGGGTTGCAGCAGTACGGGTGCCTCTAATTGCCATTAGGAGTAAGGACAGTAGAATATTCCAATTTTTAGCATTTTCAGCTGCAAATTTACACAACATTACCTTAATCTTTATGTTGGCTCTCTCTACCTTTCCAGAAAACTGAGGATGGTAAGTTATGTGAAACTTTTGGCTAACACCTAACAACTGCAAACATTCTTGCATTAGTTCTCCTGTAAAGCTTGTTTCTTTGTCTAAATCGAGCTTGAGAGGTAGGCCCCATCTGGTAAATACTTATACCAGAATTTTTGGTGTGGCTTTTGTAGTGTTGTTCCAGCATGGAAAGCTTCAACCCATTTGGAAAAAAAAATCTGTGATTACAAGTGCATACTTGTTACTTTTACTGGCTAAGTTAAGGGCTAAATAAAGTCAATCTGTATGACATTCCAAGGGCATGATCACCATTATGTGAGTAGTTTGGTGTTTTTCTTGCCTGGAATGGGGTTATTCAGGGCACAGGTGATACAGTTGACCCGATAGTGTTGGATGTATACATGTTGGCCAGGCCACCAACCAGCAGTTTTCAATCTTTGCATGGTCTTCTCTACACCCTGGTGTCCACCTGTAGGGGTGTCATGGACCTGATGAATGAACTCTGATCAGAGTTCCTTAGGGACTACCCACAGTTTTGTGTCCTCAGATTGGTACAAGACAAACTTCTGGTCTGGAGACAGAAAAATACTTTTGGAATATCCCTTGAATGGATTGTTTTCAGGTATTGTCTTTTCTGTTTCCTAGAAAAGGTACTCATATACTGCTTTTATCTCAGGATCCACCGTTTGCGCTAAGCCTAGATCCAGTGGGGCAGCTCTGGCCCACCTGCGAGTGGCCACTTGGTTGGCCTCCCTTTGGGGTAGCATTTCCTATACCTCCCCTCTCGTAAGCACCATCTTTGGCTAAGGTGTCTGCTCAGTCATTGAACTCATTGCATGGTTCAGCCTTAGAGTGGGCCTTGTCATTATGTATGTACAGCTTGAAGGTAAAATGTTGGACCGGGGTCTCAATGTATTTGAACACCTCCCTGTATTTAATGGAGGTACCTTCTGAAGAAGCATAATCATGTGCAAGGCCACTGATTTACAGTGATTAAAACAATGAAATTCCATTTTCAAGACTTCAGATTCCGGAATTGCACTGGTAATTGTTACTCTAATTTCTGGATTTTACCGGGGATTCTGCTGTCATTCTTTTAGTATGTGTATAAATAATCAGAATAAAAGAAGGCTTAATATACAGAGCATTAAATAAAGCAAATTGAAAATAGTACAGGAAGCAATTATAAGAAAAACACAAGTTTTGTATATTTACTTATCTGGTAAAAAATGCCAGATTCCATGAAATCTTTGTTTTTACCGGTGTTCAGGCAGCCCTAATTCTGGAATTTTACCAGGTTTTCCAGTAAAAACAGGAAACCAGTGGCTTTGATCATGTGTCTTCCAGAAAGGAAGAAACTCTGTGAGAGAGTTACACACCCAGGATAAGTCTGAGAAAATTATGGTGTCCTCCTCACTTTTTCCTGGGATAAGTTCCAAGGTGCTGGCAACAGCTGCCAGTTCGGCATATTGTGAGGAATTGATACTGCATTGTTTGGATATCTCAATGTTATCACCCTGTGGACAAATTACCAATATCCCAGACCCTACCATGTGTCCCTTAAAGTAGGAGAAAGATCCATCTGTAAAGATTCAGTATAAAGTGGCATCTGCTATGACTTCTAGAGTGGCTGGGCGGAAAGGGCCTGGTTGTGGCAAAGTGGGAGGTTCTATCCACACTCATGAGGATCTCCTTGGTAAAGGAGTCCATGTGCCAAAATGGATGGCATTTTCATAGAATGGACAGTGATGTGTTGATCTTGTAGGAGGAAGGACCAATGAATAAGTCTGGTGTTTGAAACATTACCATCCATTATACGTTCTGATAACAGAAAATTGGTGGGGGTGTGATTGGTGTAGAGTACAATAGGAGAGAAGCCTACAATGTAGGTTAAGCATTTCACTGCCCAAAATGTAGCAAGAAGATTCCTCTCACATAGAGAGTACTTCTGTTCCACTGGGGTGAGAACTTGGGAGGCATATGTGATGGGCTTAAGTTTGTCATTGACTTGTTGTACTAATACTGCTGACATGGCAGTGTCAGAGGTGGCAGTTTCCAAATGGAATGGCAGCTCTGGGTTGGGGTTGACCAGAGCTGGAGCTAAAGCTAAGGCCTTTTTCAGTGAGGTGACAGCCACTATATGTTGTGGTCCCCATGTCCAGAGAACATCCTTTTTCAGTAGCTTATACAAGTGTGCAACTTTCTGTGTGAAATCACAGATAAAATCTCTGGAGTAATTTACCATATCCAAGAAGCGTCTCAGGGTGGAGACACTTGTTGGTAGGGGCAAGTCCTGAATGTCTTGGACCGTGTTCAGGGTGGGGCTTAGGCCTTCTGCAGTAAGGCGTAGGCCTAGAAAAGACACTTCTGGCTGCCAGAACTGGACCTTGGCAGAGTTACATTTGTGGCCTGCCTTCTGTAGCAGTGCTAGGAGTTCCTCTAAAAGTTGCAGGTGTACCTGTCTCTTTGCAGGAGCCAAAAGAAGATCATCCTCATATTGCAATAGGCAATGGGGAGAGGAGAAGTCCTGTATAACATCCCTCAAGTGGATGTGGAAGAGGGAGGGGCTATTATGCAATCCCTGTGGGAGGCAATTGAACATGTATTGACGCACTTCAATGGTGAAGACAAACTTGTATTGGCTCTCAGCGGCCAATTACAATGACCAAAAGCCACTGGAGATGCCCAAGGTGCTGAACCATTTATGCATAGGTTTAAAGAGCCTTAGTACATCTGGGGCAGATACCATGGTGGGTGCACAATTTGGGGTAACTTAGTTGAGCTTCCTGTAGTCAATAATCATCCTCCAGTTATTTTTGGGCTTTTTCACAGGCCAGATTGGAGAATTAATTGTGGACACACAGGGCCGGGTAACCCCTTGGTCCAGAAGTGAGTTCACTGTGGCTCTCGAGAGGAGATGGTCTCTATTGGGAAAGGATATTGCCTTTGACGTGGAGGATCTGCCCTGGTAATCTGGATGAGGGTATTCATTCTGCCACAGTCATGTTTGTTTTTGTTGAAGGCCTGTTGATGTGTGTCCAGAATAGTCCTCAGTTTGGGAAATAGAGCATGTTGTTTGAACATGCTGATGATGTCATACTCCACATCATTGGCCTTTACTACCAACATGACATGTGAATCGTAAATGAGAAGCAGCTCACCCAGGCCTGCACCTAGAGAAGTAATCTGTTGGCTAGATCCACCACACACTTGTAATGGGCTAGAAAATCCATACCCAAGATGCTTGGGTGATTACGCAGGACCATCAAGTCAAAACGGTGTATCGCCTTCAAGGTACCAATAGTAATAGGCATCCATTTGGACTGATTGGTTATAACTATGTTCCCCTCAAAGATCTGTGCAGAAGTGGCCTTCCCTGTCAACCAGGGAGAGTGCCTAGGATCATCTTGGTGTAACACTGAAACTGCAGCACCCTTGTTCAAAAGTAGTTCAAGCTGGCGGCCCCCTACCAGCACTTCTACACATGGGCATCCAGAGTCATTGGTAATCAGAACAGTGAGGATTTGAACTGGGGCCTGACACCATCAGTCCAATTCATTTTGTTCTTACAAAGTGTCGTAGGGTGTTGGATCCACCTCACAAAGCATTTGCCTGACTTTGGAATATGGGGACTTTGAGTGCCCGCCCCCATTAGAGTCTTCCTCCAAAGGGAGCAGGCAGAATATCCACTACGGCTGTTGTAGGGCCTGGTGAAGTGAGTATTTAGATTGCTGTTTTAAACTTACAAAGCTGTTCGACTTCTTCCACCAAATCCTTGTATGAGGGCTCAGAGCGATTACCCTTGTAACCACCCCTTTGATTGCCCTTTTGGTTCGATTGGTTTGACTTTGGTCGCTACCTGTTCTTATTGTTGTTGTTGTATCCTCTTCAGTTTTGGTAGGAGAATTTATCCTGTTGGGAGTCATTTGACTTCCCTTCCACCACCTACAGTGCGCAGGAATCCATGCTGCCTTGGACTATGGCCACCTTTGGCATGGGGCCCAAACCTAGATCTTTTGCATAGACCTGGTGGGCTCACTTGACCCGCTCTCTGATGGTATGGAAACGATCGTTCCTAGGAAATACTGCAGCCTCCACCTTCTGCTGGAGGAGTGGCTGGAGGTTTCTAAAAAACAAGCACTTGAACTAGAGTAATTCCTTGTCTGGATTTTCACCAGCCAACTCTTTGCCTACACTGTATGCGAGCCACAGGTGACTCTTGTATTGGGCTGGGGTTTCTTTGACATGCTGCTTAATCTGCGTTACTTGCATCATGCCGACCGCATTGGGGTCGAGCACCACCATGAGGTGAGTAGCAACTTGGTCGAAGGGGGCTGTAACATCATTACTTATGGCTTCTGGCAACTTTGCTCACAACGTGGGATCCACAGTCTGCTTTAACACTTGGACTTGATACTGAGGTGCCAGGCCGAGCATTTGGCACTGGTTTTGTACTTTCTCCAAATGACAGCTAAGGTTATTGGTTGGTGCCATATGACCGATTTTGTCCACAATATTCTGAATGGCCTGTGTGAACTGCAGTGCACCGGGGCCTGATGTCCCTTGCAGCATCTGTGCAACTATGGTTCTGGCGACTGCCTCAGCCTTGGCAGTGACCATGCCCTGAATGAGCATCTGTTGTTCCATCTCCTTCTTGATCGCTTGGCTCACAGCTTGTTTTACTGCTTTGGCTTGTGCATTGGTGATCTTAGCTTTTGAGATCTCCTTTGCAATCAGGTTCTCTACTTCCTCCCTGTCCTTCTTGTTCAAGGTGGCCACTGATGGGTTAGGCCTCAACCC
This sequence comes from Neoceratodus forsteri, assembly GCA_016271365.2. Classification (NCBI taxonomy): domain Eukaryota; kingdom Metazoa; phylum Chordata; order Ceratodontiformes; family Ceratodontidae; genus Neoceratodus; species Neoceratodus forsteri. Next base: position 330,819,195 of record JADMNL010000023.1, on the reverse strand, counting down.
TCCAGTGTCTCAGGGGGTGCCATCTTGGGCACTTTCATCATCGCTGTTGTCATCTTCTGATGACATCAATGAAATGGGTGAGGGATATGGCATAGCTCTCACATGACCTCTAAGGATTGCCACCTGCTCATGTACCTTCACCATCTTAATTCTGCACACCATATGATTCTGTCTACTTTGAAACTGCCCTTTACTAACATGGTCTTGCAAAACTCTGTACCTGACACTCACTGCATGATTTTCCCAAATCCCCCTTTTCAATGCATTCTGATATCTCTCACACTCTTGCTCCAACTCCTCATTCTCACCTTTTAATGCCTCATTCATACCTGTAAGCAGGTCATTCAACTGTAACACATGCCTTTTGTCCCAATGTGCCCTTTCATTGCCTGCTTGCAACCTAACAATCTCCCTATCGTTCTCCTGTACAGTGCATTCAAGTTCACCCTGGGTCTCGCGCTTAAGCTTTTCAATTACCTGTTCAAAATCCCTCCATTACTCACCCACCTCTCTGGACTTGGAGCCCAACTCCTTTTCAGAGCTAGGACCTCCATTTCCAATGCATGGAGCATTATGTATAGGGTGGCAACAAAAACATCTTTTTGATCATGCCTCTTTGTTGCAAACTTTGCTTCCGAGTACAGCTTGCCAACATACTGTACCAGATTAACTTGCAACTTCGCCTCCAGCACGAAATCACCCCAACCTCCATGGAAGGTCAGGAACTTAAAGACATCTATGCTGAGCTCGGAATTAATGGCCATAGTTTGGGGTTTCTGTCTGTCTGCACTAACTGCCGATCCGTAGTGTACCAATTTGCCCAGGGCCCAACAGCTAGACAGCTACAAGCTTGGCATGGCATTCTTACTGAATCCTTCCTCTAGCCGATGAAATGAGCGGTGAAAGCTCTCACATCTGCATGATCCCTATCCTGTTCATCGTGATATGTAGTGTGCTGGTTTGGTTCTGTCCAAACAGGTCCTGCTATAGTCGCCACTTTGTTGTGAGCAGAATTTGAGACCTGTTGGCAAAACACGACACAGAAGCCCAGGATATCACAGAGCTATGTATTCCAAGTCATGTAGAAGAACAGCATACCTTTGCTAGATGTTTGGAAACCCTCTAAACACCGCAATGTCATCATCAAAACTCAGAGAACAATTATCTTCCTCAGGGGGTGGGATATTCAGAAATGTGCCAGAAGCAGGCGCAAGAGTGGTGCAGTGCATGTACACTGCACTGGTGTGCATCCAATGCGATATTCAAAGTCTGAGCACCATGGCAAGTGACAGAGCAAGATGGCTGAATATCACAGGGATGCACCATAGCGCAACAAGGGCTGCACCAGGGAGCAAGTCAGCAGGCACCATCGCGTAACCAGGGCTGTGCAATGGAGCAAGGCAGGAAGCACAGGAGCACAGCATGGGCAGGGCAAGGGACAGAGGTTCATGGGCCATGGCACAGGGCACCCGGCACAGTGTGGAGCAGGCCACAAGAGCAAGACACATTGCCATCATAGTGCAGGGGATGACTGGAGGGGGGCAAGGCCGGCGCACGGCTGCATGCCCTGACCACACAATCCACTGCAGTGCATGGAGGTGGCGTGACACCTATGGCCACTGGCAGGCAGCCACAGGCAACACCCACAGGATGGCATGGGACATGGCACTGAGACCAAAGCAGACAACACACAAGCTGACAGCACATAACACACCAGCCACACAGCCCAGCAGGGAACAAATGCACACCACAGGGCACACACACACACAAGCCACTGTGCGCAGACCACCTGTCACAAACCCCAGGCAACCTCAAACGTGACACACAGCCACCATGCACATCACTGCAGCATGGCACCAAAGCCAGCTGCAAAGCAGACACAGACATGGATGGCTACCAAAACAGAATTGTATTAAAAGCAACAACCAACAATAACAAACTATATACAGGTGAACAGAGATAGGGGGCAGGGAACGGGGAGGCCACAATCAGGAACGTAGGCTGGGGAAGGGGGTGGGGAGACCGGGGACATGGTAGGCTGGGTACAATGGAGGAATGCGATGGGTGTCAGTGGAAGGGAGGGTGAAGCAGGCCAACAGGCACCTCGGGAGGTTCACAACTACCGGCACTTTGGCCATCTTCTCCTCTGTGGCCAGAACAGGGCCTGCCGAATGATGCAGGCCACCGCAAGGGTGACCGTGGTGACCCTCAGGATCCTTTCCAGCAGCCTGGTATGGACATCCACCAGATGGGCACCTAGGAGAAAGGAGGGGACATGGATGAGTGTACTCCCACATGACCATAGCCCACCTACCGTGTGCAGTGGACAGTGGTGGCATGCACCCTGTAGGGGCACACAGCCAACCACAGCGTGTATGCCCACATGAGCCACCATCCTGACCATCCACAGACATGCACAGCACTGCACACCACCACCAGCCATGCGCAGCATGCCACAGCCATGGCAGCCAAGTGAATGGCCATTGTGTGGGGCTGTCAGTGGCCTGGCTGGGACCCATATGCATCCACAGCCCACCCGCAGTGGCCACACATACATGCCCAGGATGTAGCATGGTACAATGAACCATGCCAGTGAAGCACAGCATGTAATGGCCATGTGCGCGGGGGGCTGTTGCCCACCCTACCCCACACAACAGCATACACCACCAAAGTGCCTACCTGCAAGCTGTGGCCTGACTGGCACCCGACCACCTGCATCTCCCACCTGGCCAGCATCCCTTCACCATGCTCCACCACTGGCCTGCTGCCATCTGGCAGCAGCACCCACCATTTGGGCTCTGCGTTGATCTTCAGGACCTAGTAGGGAGACAGTAAGAGACAGACATCAGCACCGGACAGCAACACATGGGCCCCCCCAGCACAGTATACCACGTGACCCAGCGCAGTGGCATTGCCATGGCACAGCACACCTACGGTGGGCTGCCGTGGCTGGTGGGATTCCCAGCCATTGCCCCCCACCCACAGCAACATGATATGACACCCGCTGGCAACCCACACAACACCAACATGGTACGGACAGGGATATGTGCACTCACCTGGCCGTGGCACAGCGCCCCTCCGGACATGAGCCTGCAGTGTCCTGAGATGGTCCGGATCCCTCCACCGCAGGTCCCTGTACCTGTGGCAGCACTGGTCCCCACTATGGCATGACCCTGTGGCTTTCTCGAGCTCCTCAGCCACCCCCTGCCACATCTCAGTGTGTGGCTGGTCCAGGGGTACCTGCCCATAAAGGGCACCAATACATGGCTCCACCAATGCCACCAGGTTGACTAATTCTACCTGGGTCCAATTGGGCACTCTAGGCATGCTACTATGAGGCATGGCTGTATTCAGTACAGCAGAAGCAAAATGGCGCTGGTGAGTGCATGAGACACACGTGCAAAGGATGTGCGACATGCCTGGTGATGCACTGCCATCCCCGATCTTGCATCGGCGGGGTATGCGTGATACAGCTGGGGCAATGCTGGCATTGCCTGCAGGTACCTGGGGTCAAATGGCACACGAGTCGGTCAAAGGGTGCATGCATCTGCGTATCAGCGCACAGCATGGATAGCATGGTGCACTATAGGGTCCAGTGTGCCCCATGAGCCATGTGCCAATAGCACACGGGCACCAATGGGCGTACAGCACATGTACACCACATGCTCAATAGTGGCAGGGTGCCATGCCACCTGTAGCACACTGTGCATAGGAAGCACCACCACCATACGTGATGTCAGTGCGCACATGCGCTGTACCATGCAGACCGTGAACATCACACAGATGTGCCATGACATGCGCATGAGCAACTCCACTGTGCAATGCACAATTCTGCGATTTTCAGCAGGCATATGCAGATGAGCTGATCAGCATATCTGCAGTGCATCAGAGGCATTTGCATCTCATTACAGTTGAGCATTCCCTCATTTGCATGTGATGTGCTATAAAGGTGCCATGAGGCAGCACAGGCACCAGACTAGTATTGCATCCTTCACAGGTAGGACACCAGGCACTGGGCATGTCGGGACTGTGGTGTGGGGGGCCTCGTGTGTGGCAACCAGCACTAACCACATGTCTCCACCCACAGGAACAGCATGTCAGAGCAAGAGGAAGTTGAGGAGCAGGGGTCTGCATGGAAGCGCAGGCCCAATTTCACAAGTGCAGAGTGCGATGCCCTTTCTGATGCCTACCTGGACCAGAAGCCCCTCCTGAGTGGCTCCACAGGCACCCAGCAGGTGAGGGCAGAAGCATGAGCGGGTGTGGCCAGGGCCATGAACCTGCAGATCATCCATCAGAGGTTGGTGCAGGAATGCAAGAAGAAGGTGGGCATGGACCGCAGGAAGATCAAGGAGAAGGTGGCAGCCATCCAGGCCGCATGTGCCGTCATGGGTGGTGGACAGCCTGAGGTGCCACAGCTGACACCGCAGGAGGAGCTTGAGGCAGTGACTATGAGGCACAGCACCATTGAGGGTGTTCCCGGAGGATGGGGGGTAGCCCATCACTGCATAGTAGATACAGCGGTGCATAGGGATGGGGGTGAGGTGTGCATAAGGGCAGGGGTGTGTGATGGTGGCACTAACATGTATATGTTCCCTTACAGATCCTGAGCCCCTGCGTGTGGATGCAGAGGCAGCGGTGCCCACCCTGGGTGATGTCGGGGACCTGGGGGAGCGCCCATCCACCTCCACTGGGGTCCGGGGCCCAGACAGCTGCCACACCCTCCACACTGTATGCACAGATGCCTGTGGCATGGGCGCGGATGAGGCCCAGGCAGTGTTTCAGTGGGATGCCAGCCATGGTGTCCAGTATGCTGAAACAGTGATCAGGGCAGGGTCCACGTCCTATGATGACTTGACCGCTACCCAGAACAGTGGTGATGCTGAATAGGGGGAGACACCCCTACCATGTACCGGATGTGGCAGCGCTGATGGTGCACAGGTGGCACTGGCAGACCCGCTAGCCACACCACCTGGTGTTGTGGTGGCCACCATAACTGCGGTGTAGTACAGCCCATCTGGCAGTGGGGGTGCAGCCTACCCAGTGACATCACGCGCACAGTGGCCGGAAGGGCAGCAACGGCAGCAGGACGGTGCAGAGGGTGGACCAGGTGCAGTGTCCACTGCCAGTGCACCGCGGACAGTACAGGCCCAAGAGGGCTCCACTGTGCAGCCCCCACCTGTGCAGGGGGCCATGCAATTGGGCCACACAACCCCCGTGGGTCAGCATAATTCCCAAGCCCCCAGGGCACTGACCCACTGGCCAAGCACACCCGTCTGCTAAGGGCATCCATGGAGCAACAGATGCAGGTAGTGGCAAGGGTGCATGCACTCCACACTGAGCTGCACCAGTCTGCAGGGAGGCAGAACCAGGACTTTGAGCAGCTCCTGGCCGAGGCCACATGCATGCAGGAGGACACGATCGCAGGCCTGGATCGGCTCACCGCTGCAGTCATGGCCGGCCTGGCACCATTAGCCACCCTGGTGCAGGGCCGTCCACAGCAGTCACCATGGAGTGCATTCTCCATCCCTCGGTCCTGTCGTCATGCGACCCCAGCATTGCCATCACCGGGATCAGCTGTGGGCATCCCGGGCACACCTGGAGCGGGCCTGTTTGGGGGCCTGCAGATGCCTTCTAGGGACCGGTCGCATTCTCACAGCAACACACCTGGGGGAATGTCTGTGACACCCCTTGTGGCTGCTGCACAGCCTGCATCTGCTGGGTGGTCTAGGCGGGGCTGTCCACATGTCTGTGGCAGCCATGCACCTGCACAGCAATCATGATCCGCCGTCCTTCCTGTCCGCTGCCTGCCACAGCTCTGTATGCACAGTGGTGTGGTGTGTGCGTACCTGGGCCATGACATCCGAGGCCGCACGTCATGCCCGCCTTGTGCACACCCTCTCAGCCACTGGCCACAGTGGCATGTGCATGATGATGTCATCACAGCACCGGCCACCACAGTGCACTGGTGCTCAGCATCTGACACATGCCTATTGGTGGCCTTGCGGTATGCATGTGTGTGTGCCCATGTGACTGTGCCTGTGTGTGTGGGGGTGTGTGGGGCTGTGTGGGTGGGTTCCACTGTTCTGTCAGGGGTGCTTCCATGGTGTCCTGTCCCATGTCCATTTATACCCCCCCTCCGGCTGTGTCTGTTGTGGGGCCCTGCCAGCCATGCCTGTATACCATGCCCTGGTCCCTGGGACATGTGTGTGGACCTGTTCACCTACCTGCATGCACCATAGTCCTCCTCTGCAATGGTGTCCCTGTGCTGCTGGGCCATCCTGCATAGCCATGGTTCCTGTCATCTGGGGGGGCTGCCCACCACAGTTGAGCCCGGCATCTGTGTCGTCCACACTGCTGTTTCTCTCTTCAACCTCGACAGCTATCCCACGGTCAGTGGCCATGTTGTGTAGCACACAGCAGGCCAGGAATAGGCCACAGGCCTTAAAGGGGCTGTACTGCAGGGCACCGCAAGACCTGTGCAGGTGATGGAACCATGCCTTCAGCAGTACAAACACATGCTCGATGATGTTTCATGTGCTGGCGTGTGCCTCATTGTATCTCTCCTGCGCTGGGGTTGACGGGCACCAGTACGGGATAAGCAGCCAGGGCCTGAGTGGGTATCCGCTGTCACCTGTGGGGGAACGTGTTGGGTTAGCACGTTGGTCAGTGTGGCTGCCCCCCACCTACACAGCCGAACCCTCTACAACCCATACATAGCATCTCCCCCCATGCCCTGCCCTGTTGCGCAGGGCTGCCCATTCCTGCTGCATACTCACCTACTAGGTGGCTAGTGGGGATGTCCCCACTCTCGAACCTGAAGCACAGTGCAGATTGGTGCCAGATGAAGGCATTGTGTGCTCCCCCAGGGTGTGTGGCACAGACATTGATTATGCGCCCCTTGGCATCACACTCCACCTGGCAGTTGACACTGGGGTAGCCCTTCCTTTTGATGTAGGCCACCCCCTCTGACCCCGGTGGTATGCGGATGCCTACATGGGTGCAGTCAATGGCCCCTAGCACGCCAGGCATACGTGCAACCCTGTGGAACTCCTGCCTGTTTGCTGTACACTCCGCCTGTGTGCTGGGGAAGTGGATGTATTCCACAGCATGTGGCAACAGTGCATTGAGGAACTGTGTGAGGAGCCATGACGCGTCCAACTGGGTTATGCCTGTGGTGTGCCCTGTTGGTCTCTGAAAGGTGCCCGTAGCGAGCAGGCACATCACTGCCGTGACCTTGGTCTCCACTGACAGGGTGTGGCTCCATCTTCTGGGTGCCTGCATCTCGTCACTGCAAAGCTCACAGAGCTGCCTCAGAATTGCCCGGTTCAGGTGGTACCGGCCCATGATCTCAGTGTCGCTGTACTGTTCGAAGGTGGTGCAAGCACGGTACCACCTGTTCAGGGCATACCACCGCCGGGCCCTTCCATGGCCACGCCACTAGTCCTTCTGCCTCCTCACACCCCTCATTACTGCCTCCATCTGGAATATTGCACAGGCCATGGCCCAGCCTGTCTGGGTCTCCCCCCTCTGTGGCAGTCTCCCTGTGCAACCCCGGCTTTATGCTGCTGCCTGGGCCCCTGCACTGTGCGCACTTCTGTGTTGGGGACCCACATGCACAGTCTGGCCTGCCCACAGGCATGGTCAGGGTCACACACCCTGTTCCACTGCCCATTGCACCTCTTGCCTCTGTGACTGTCCTGCACCCCTGCTGCTGTACTGCCTGGCCAATGGTCCTCACCCTGTCACTGTCTCACACTGTCTCTGTCCCTCACTCTGTCTCTCTCTCTCACTCTCTCTCTCCTTCTCTCACCTCTGCTCCCCTTGGTGCAAGCCACCATCCTCTGCTTGCTCCATCCTTTTATAGGCTCAACTTTGCTCTGCACATGTCCCTGTTGCTCCGCACTTGTGCCATCGGCCTGCTGCTGAATATCGCACTGCGCTGTTTATTCATGGCTACGCCCCCTGCACTTGCGCTTGCATTCATTAGGGTTATGCATTGGCACACTGCGATTTGCACTGCGCATTGTCACCCACTGAATGTCGCTGTTTGGCACATGTCCCCCGTTGTGCTGGCGCATCTCACTTGCGCCTTGCGCAACTGCTTTGAATATCCCACCCAGAGTTTTATAGTCAGATATAACAAAATATGTTGCTAAGCAACAAACTGTCAAAAAGGCAGGAAAGTAAATATAGCAATTCTATTGGTGAGCTTGGTGGGCTGCTCGGCCCCTACAAAAGTGATGAGTATATAGCTGATTAAGTTACCTTTGGTTACAGTACTGTTATTCATAAAAATATGCTGATCATTGCATCATAACAAAATCTGTAGATGGCGCACTAGCATTACTAATATAAGCATGGTGAATAACATTTCCTAAGCACTTCCTAGTAAATATGAGTAAATACAGATGTGCCTTATGCTGCATTGTGTATGCTAACCTGCTTGTGGGGCATGTGGATCTACAAGACACAAATAGTGTAGAGGCCTGCCACCAACAAACCAGCAGTCTTTAGACATGTCGCAGTGCATCCTCTACATCCATGGATGTATGTCCAACAACTGGCACAGAGGTGACCCTAAGTGTGCCCATGTAACACAGCGGATGAAAGTCACTAGCACTGGACCCTGCAAGAGGTCTACCCACAGTGCAGGGGTAACCCCATGGTGAGGTAATGTTGGAGTCAGGGAACATTTGTTGATAAGGTTATTGAAAAGGTGGTTGCGTTGCAACTGGATGATCACCTTACAACTCACAAGGTCTATGATACTCTCCAGTCCAGATTTAGGAAGAAGCATAGCACAGAGACTGCACTTGTCCAAGTATTGAATGACCTCCTGATGGCTAGAGATCGAAAGGCATGTACCATTCTGGTCCTTCTAGATCTCTCTGCCGCATTTGACACTGTAGACCATGGTGTGCTGCTGGAGTGCCTGTGGCTTCTTTGTGGGCTGTCTGGTACAGTGATCAAATGGTTCCACTCTTTCCTCGCGGACAGGCCTCAGAGAGTTGCCACCGGAATTTATTCCTCTGGCACTCACTCCCTGCCCTGCAGGGTGCCACACGGTTCCATTTTGGCCCCCATGTTGTTTGCAGTGTCTGTGCTGCCATTGGGAGATATCATCAGGTGAGTTTTCACTGCTGTGCAGATGATAATCAACTGTATATGTCCTTTCTGCCTGGACAAAATGCTGCACTCTCTGTGTTAAAGAACTGCCTTACCGAGATCAGAACCTGGATGAGTACTAGCTGGCTGAGACTGAATTCGGACAAGACTGAAGTGTTGGTAGTGGACCATGGTCATCCGGGGGTGGGTATGGGAGCTGGACAGGCATCAGGTCTTTTGATCGATGGCATGCAGCTCACTACCTCAGACTGAGTGCACAACCTTGGCATTATTTTTGATGATGGCCTGACACTAAAATCTCAGGTGTCGGCTGTCGTCAAATCCTCTTTTTACCATCTGAGGAATATCACCCGGGTGAAACACTTGGTTCCTCCGGATGATCTTCCAACATTGGTCCACGGATTCATCACTACCTGCCTTGATTACTGCAATTCCCTCTATCTAGGGCTTCCAGGGGTTGATATCCGTTGCTTGCAGCTAGTGCAGAACGCGGCAGCCAGGACTTTGACTGGGACTTCCAGGTCCAGTCATATCACTCCTGTGCTCCGCAAACTGCACTGGCTGCCTATTCAGTGGTGGATCACATTTAAGGTTGGTTTGCTAACCTTTAAAGCCCTACATGATTAGGGACCCAGTTACCTGCAAGACCTCTTGATACCCTACTGCCCCCTCCGTCCTCTCCAATCCACCAACAAGGGATTGCTAGAGATTCCCAGGGTACAATTAAAAACATCTGGTGCCCGTGCTTTTTCCTTTTCATCTCCAACCCTGTGGAATTCTCTAACTCGTTGGTTAAGAGAATGCCTGACCATCAATAGATTTAGGATTGAGTTATAAATGTATTTATTTAACTTGGCCTTTCCTAATTATGGTTAACCTGTTTTTATTCTTCTGTTTTAAAGTTATATTTGTATTTGGTTTTCTGTGCAGCACCTTGGTTTTGAAAGGCGCTATAAAAATAAGGTTTGATTTTAATTTGATTTGAACATTCTGCATGTGTGATGAACACAACACAGGCTGCTTGGGATGCACTTACAATAAGATACTGGACTGCAAAGGACACACATTCGATCGTGCCATGTGGGACGCAATGGTGCATGTAGTAGGAGGACTGTGCAACATTAGTCGAGTACAACAGGCATATGCGCAGCAACTGGTTGTCCCAGGACATGAACAACACAGGCATGGGCAGCCTGTGGACAGGAATACTAATGCGCACAGCTCAAGGGCAGTTCCAGTATATGTCAGGGCATAGTAACCAAAACAGCAGCATCTGTCACATGGCCGATGCTTGGCATGACACACCAGAGCCACAAAAAAATACTGTGGCAGGTGTTGTTCATGCATGCGATGGCACGTCAGCTTGTGTGGTGAAGGGGTCACAGGCATCCTGGTTTGTCATAGGTGATTGCCAAAACATAGCAGACTCATGTGCCAAAGCCATACAGCTTGCCTTTGATGTGAAGGACAAAGGCCACTGTCAGTAATGCCATGGACAACATATAGCCCCCAATCCCCCCCATGATCAATGACACAGTGGCAGCATGCACACATCAAATGCCACAAAGCAGGGATGATACTGTTGTTGATGGCACACAACAGTGGAATACCTAGGACCCAACAACACTGCTGTGGAAGCACACTGTACAATACAGCAATGGACACAGCAGGGACCCTAATAGTGTCAAACATGCCAGGGGCCAGACCAAAGGCACATCAGGGATACAACAAGCACCTGTCCTTGATGCATAGGGACCGAAAGCAATACACATGCTAGAACATGCCAGGCCATAGAAGTCCCACACTGACACATTATCATGCTAAGCACTCAGCTGATGCAACAAACAACAATGTACCACCACCCGACAAACTGGGACACATAGTGCACATGTGCACAATATGTGCTCATTTGTATGCTACCTATAGCATCATGAATGAAGTCATGTCCCTCCCCCGGACTGTCCCTGTCAGGCAATCGCCTACATACCCAGTGCACTGAACAGACATTGCTGAAATGTCAGGAACACGCATACCCACAACTAGTGGTGGCAGAGCACTTTAACATGTGGGCCCAGTTCTGGCTAGACCTGTTGATGGAGCACTGCAACAACCAAGCACAGGACACACTGCACAACAGTACAGTACCGTAGAACCTCCCACCAGCATGCCATACACAGTATACCCCACAGTAATCCATACAGTACTATGAACAAACCAAAGCTGATGCACATATATGTACAGATCATATGTATTGACACAGCACAACAGGGATATGGGTTGCAATCCTTAGGCAGCACCAATAGTGTACACTGGGCTCAATGAATGGTACAGTACAATCCATCCAATGGTAATACATTATATACCAGAGAGCAACTACAGCCACGTCATAACTGTCTGTTGTGTGAGTACAAATTGCATACATGACAGTTAAGAGCATGTAGTCTGTTGACCACATTGATCTTATACTACGTGCAGTACCAGGTCATACAGCTGTACTGCACGACATGGTGGTTGGGAGCCCAAGACAATGCCTGATCCCAGCCACCAGGATGAATACCCAGGTGACCCCAGCCCACCTGCTTATGCAACCAATGTCAGAACCCCTCTGGCGCACACTTGGAGGTCGCGAGGGCTACAGCCAGCTCTGCCCCACCCCACAGAAACCTGAGCACCGAAATCACACTGCAGAACCCCTCCAGTGCATACTTGGAGGTCGCGAGGGCAACAGCCAGCTCTCCCCCACCCCATGGAAACCAGAGTGCTGAAATCACACTGTAGAACCCCTTTGGTGCACACTTGGAGGTCGTGAGGGCTACAGCCAGCTCTCCCCCACCCCACAGAAACCGGAGAGCCAAAATCACACTGCAGAACCCCTCCGGTGAACACTTGGAGGTTGCGAGGGCAACAGCCAGCTCTCCCCCACCCCACAGAAACCAGAGTGCTGAAATCACACTGCAGAACCCCTCTGGTGCACACTTGGACGTCATGAGGGCTAAAGCCAGCTCTCCCCCACCCCACGGAAACTGGAGTGCCGAAATCACACTGCAGAACCCCTCCGGTGCAAACTTGGAGGTCGCGAGGGCTACAGCCAACTCTCCCCCACCCCATGGAAACTGGAGCACTGAAATCACACTGCATGTACTTACTAACGCAGCAGAAGCAGCCTCCCTGATCGTGACCATGTACAGCAACTGCTGGATTTGCCCTGCCGAATGCTATGCGTTCAGCTCCCCACTTCCCCCACCACCACCCTTGGTCGGCATCCCAATATATAGGTAGATTTCTGATAACATGATCATGAAATAACCTATGAGTCTACTTTCCCACCTGCAGCTTATCTTCTCCCACCACTAGAGGCCCCCTTCTTTCATACTACAGACCTGACTCTTACATCAAGCTCTCTAGCCCATCCATGTTCCCACTCACCCTCATCACTCTCCTCTTACTACTCCCTCAAACACCTCATCCTCCCACTCACAACGCAACAAAGGGGAGCAAAATTGGCACATCCTATCCCCACGCAGCCTGGTGCTCCCAACCCTACCCCCCCTCACACTACACATGTACTACCAGCCTGTACAAGCCCAAGTGGAAAAACAGTCAACAGCACACACACACACCACACCACATACATACACAGATACTTCAACATCTACACCTTCACCTCTGGATTCCATCTCCCACAGCAAGAAACCCTCTGGGGCCCCTCCTTCTCTTGCCAACCTCCGTCCACACCCACACTACAGTGAATCCCCCCCTTCCCCACTTACTCCTCCTATCTGCCCCCTTACCCTGAAACTTCCAATACCCACCATGGCACACATGCAGCGTAAATGCCATAGACCAACTCATCGAGCAAGCAGCTATCACCTCAGATCACTCATACTCCTTCTGCTTCTGACGGGAAATGTCCACCCAAACCCTGGCCCACTAAATTCCCTACCGTCCCACCCATCTCCAGGAAACGGGCTATGCATTGCCTCACTAAACATCTGCAACCTTCAAAAAAAAGGAACCCTTTTCAGGGGTGGGTGCTCCAGCATCACCCTGATATCATTGCACTGAGTGAAACCTGGCTCTCCCCCTCTGTCCCCGACTCGGCAGTTAAACTCCCTGGATACCGCTTCTATCGCTCTGACTGAGTGGGCAAGCAAGGGGGAGGCTGCACTCTCTACCTTAAGGACTCACTCTCTGGCCACCTACTACCCCTGCCCCAACTAACTTCCAGGGCTCAGGCCCTCACCCTAAAATTAACGCTAGGTAAGTCAACCTCCCCTCTCCTCCCCACCACTGCCTATGTCCCTCCCTGAGACCAGAAGCTAGCCTTCCAAGCCATCATGTCCTACCTCGCCACCCTTCCCCAAAGCATGAAAAAATACTATTGGGGGATTTCAACATAAATTGGCTGGCCAAAACAGCTGCCCCGTACATCAATGAGGCCGCAGCTCTCAAGCTCTCACAGGTCGTCAAAACCCCCACCAGGTTACATGCTTACATGGGGACATCCTCCCTACTAGACCTAGTATTCACCAACTGCCCCCACAAAATAACCAGCACCCTAGTCCTCACAGATACCCTAAGTGACCACTCACCAGTACTCTGCTACTGGTCTGGTACTCCCCTCAAAACCCCTCCTAAAATTACTTCTCAATGTAAACTAGGGCCTGGTAAACTAGCCCAACTCAAGGCCCAACTCAGAGACTGGGACTGGACAGCCCCTAACAAACACTCTCAACCCAGACCACGTCCTCAAACTATTTATCACCACTTTCAATGCAGCCTATGACAAGTTCGCCCCCTCACCAAAACTATGTCCAAGGAAAATCATGCCTCTTGGTTCTCGGACGACCTCCAAGGTCTACTACAACAGCGTGACACCCTATGGCACCTAGCCCATGAGACCCAACAGCCTCTGGACAGGCAACGATATAGGGAGGCCTGAAATAAGTGCACTTGGGCCATGTGCACCGCCAAAGCTAACTATTACAAAGATACCTAAACCTCCACCTGGGACACTGGATGAAAGTTCTGGGAAAACATTAAGGAGCTCTGCGTCAAAGCCCAAAATCTGCCACCTAACCAAATATATATTGATGGAAGCCTCTCCACCGACCCCCTCAGTATAGCCTCGGCCCTAAACTCCGCCTTCACTGATCTCTCTCTCATGTGCTGTCCCCAAAGTTCTTCGATCCCCCACCAGCCCGAATCGCCCCCCACCCTCCCCTTGCTCCACCTTTCTACCTACAAATCCTCACCCTGGAGGCAGCTAAGCCCTACCTAACCAAAGCCATTAGCCACTATCACTATAGTCATGATTCCCTGGACCTCAGACTTCTTTGCCTCACCCTCCTGGAGGTCCTGGCCCCACTCACCCACATTCACAACCGCTCTCTTTGTCAAGGGAAATTCCCCACCCACTGGAAATCGGCCTACATCACACCCATCCATAAAAGTGGGGACCGCACATCCACAAACAACTACCACCCCATCTCTATTCTACCTCCCCTTTCTAAAGCACTAGAACGCATAGTAGCCGACCAACTTACTGACCACCTTAAGAAGTACAATCGTCTATCCAGACAGCAGCATGGATTCTATAAGGGTCATAGTACCACCACTGCCCTCCTTGAATTTACCTCCCATGTCCACTCAGCGCTCGACCACAGTCACCTCACAGGAGCCATCTTTGTGGACCTATCTAAGGCATTTGATACCATAAACCATGCCCTCTTACTGAACACCCTGGCTTACACGGGTTTCTCCAATGATGCCATGAACTGGTTCACCAGCTATCTCTCCACTAGAACTCAGATTGTCAAGGTTGGCCCTGTCCTGTCCCCCCACCTCCCAATCCATTCCGATGTCCCACAGGGCTCCATACTTGGCTCCTTACTTTTCAGCCTTTACCTTAACTCCCTCCCTTTGGCCTGACCTGGGAACCTGCTCCTGTATGCAGATGATGCAGTCCTGTTCACCTCTGACCCTGCACCCCTCAAACTCCACCAATCTCTCCAACACTCTTTCTGTGAAATTAAACACTGGCTCACCACCCAGTGTCTTATAATTAACTACAATAAGACCAAAGTTATGATTTTCTCCCATCCCTTGAAACCACTCAAAAAACTCTGCCCCCTATTTCTCACTGCTAATCATACCCCCCTTGAACAAGTTAGCAACTTTAAATATCTAGGGATCATGCTAGACACTGCCCTCAACTTTAATCACCATATCTTGAACCTATCAACAGCCCTTAGCTCCAGGCTAGGCGTACTCTACTGGTACAAACACTGCTTCACCCCTGAAGCCTTACAACTTACCATAAACTCCTCTATCCTCTCCCTGCTAGACTACGGCATTCTAGTCTACAGTGCCACACCCTTCACAGCCCTAAACAGACTCCGGCTTGTGCTCAACAAAGCCTGTCATCTCATCCTTGGATGTGACCGCTTCATGCACACCTGCTCCCTCTACAGTGCCACAAACTGGCTAAACCTGGATAACAGAATCAGGTATCACACCTGCATAATGTCCAAAAAGGTAATCCTAGGCCTCACCCCCCCCCCGCCCTGGACCAAATTATCTTCCCAACACCACCTGGCAAAACTACCCATAGCTTGAACAAACTGCTGCTATGTGTACCTCGTGGCCGGACATCCCAATTCCAGCGAACTTTCAGCTACAGAGCCCCTTCCTGGACTAACACACTCCCCTGCCAAATAACTGATGAAGCTAGGCTGCACCATTTCAAAACCAGGCTAAGAAACACCTACTGGCCTCCAACCTTTGTGACCGTACTTGACCCAGAGCATCTCTGAGTCCTCCTTGCCAATGGCCTCTATAAGCAAACCTTTTTTACTGGACAAGCAGCCCCATCAGTACCTCTCTGCTACCTTATGGCTGTGCTAATCTCTTGTAGCAAATCATGTATCCTGAACGAATAGTGCACCCACCGAACAAATGGGTAACCATGTTAGCGAATTGTAATATAATGTTATGTACAGCATCCTGTAAACAATATTGTCCCTGTCTCTGTCCTATTGTATGATGTGGAACCTTTGTAAATGAGACTTTGATTCAAAGGTCTTTCCGAATATCTCAATAAATAAATAAATAAATAAAATCAAACCAAATACCTGCCACATGCATGAGGGACAAGTTGTATAGATGTAAATACAAATGCACCAACAGCAAGAACACATCTCACACATTGGTGATTGCCAGTCAGACAGTGGACAGAACATGCTGGGTAGTATAGCACATGCAATCTGGCCAAAACATGGCCTGTAGCCATATCCTTTGCCAGTATGATCTGCCAGCAATCACCACTGTCTGGTCACATATACACATATTATACGTGGGGCAGGGTATAGTGGGAGGTACCAGCAGGAACATCCCTGAATGGCATGTGCAGATGAATGGCATGTGGATACATGCTGAAGCATACACTACATATACACCCATGTCTGGCCATGGTGTATGTAATGCCCCCTCCCGCACACAGCATGCACATTCCCCAAAAATAATTGCCATGCACATGTCCACTTACCTGGTCATACTACAGTGCCAACACGTACCATGCACTTGAAGCGCTCCAGTCACTTCTGCTCCCTCCTGGCAAGGTCCCCATATCTGTGCCAGCATTGTTCACCAGTAAGGGGGATCTTTGTCTTTACAGACAGCCAGCGTGCCACAAACACCCACACCTTGGTCCTGGGCCTTGCACCCTCCAGCACCCCCCCCAAACAGCTGAGTCTCCCTTGTCTGCTCTACCAACTTGGCCAGCTTAACATCATCCCAGCACTGGTCCCTCTGCTAGACTGCCCTACAATGTCTGAGTATTGTCATTGTTTGGGTCTTTGCTTTACCATTGTGCCACCTCCTTGCCAAACATTGTGAATAATCATGTGTTATCACGACTGTTGCACAGTGTACAGCACAGCAAATGGACCACACAAGCATCTGTAGCACCACACAATCACCAAGGATGCCAGTGCTGTGCAAGTGTGACTTGTGTGTGACCAGAATGATGTGATGCATATGCATAAGCACACACCCTAGCTGTGATATGTCATGCATAAACATAGTGCTGTGCTGGGAGTAGCGCAATGTCTTGCATGAGCGTAGTGTGGCACTGGTATCCAGTAACATCATCACTGTGTACAGCGCTGCACTACATCACACAATAGTAGCAACTGGCTAGCATGGTGCACACGTCGCATGTGACCGTTCATGACTATGACATCTTGGCTGCACCGTACAAACATGAGAACATCATAGAAACACGATTTGTGCGATGCACAAACTCTGGAACACATTGTGCAATGTGCTAAATCGCTACAGTCAAACATCCTATGTAAATTAGCCTCATTTTACAGTTAGTAGGTTCCACCATGCTGCAGTGACACAGAGAACAGCGACCATCAGCATAGTGACAACACGACACAGCCAATTGGTGTTATGCCATCACTAGAGAAAACTATGTTTTCTGTGGGGGGCTTTGCCCCCCACATCCCCCATGCAGGGAGCTCTGTCCCCCTTTCACCCCCCAGACTTTAAATATCCAGCTCCGAATCAGAGTTGGTTCAGGGAGGGAACGAACACCCTGGAGGCAGCAGTGTCAGGAATACAGCGGACCATCACAGTGAACTGTCGGTAATGTCACTGTGATGGCCTTCACTGCATTACCATGTGTAATTGCACCCGGCTATTTAAAAGGGAGTAGTGCCCCCCCCCCCCACAATGTGCAAGTGAACTGCAGCAACAACACTGCTCCATACAGGTTTATGCAGCTACAGCACATGTGGAGGAGGGAAATGCATCCCAAACAGCGTCAGGTACGTTACTGAATTGGCTTGTTATTTATGTAAACTGTGTGAACATTACCGCAACACTGGAAGGGCATAATGTGGGACATGTTGCAAAAGTACACATTTTGCAGTGTTGCTGCTACACAATGTGTGTCCCACAGGCATGGTGTGATTCCCTAATGTTCTGACAATGTCTTTGAATGGCTGCTATAACTGTATTAGTTCATTGCCCTACTCATGTGATGTGCCTGCTGCTCTGATAATGCTTCCCTGGCTGCCACCTCTGGAATGATTGTTACCCATTGTAATCATCCATATTTGTGTACCAGAGGCTGATGTACAGATTTAAATTATGATGAGAAACATTTGCAAATGAGCATGTATGCTCAAAGGTGTGCATACAATTGCTTATACAATGGTGTATCCATGACCCCGTAACACTCCCCATCTCACACTACATGTGTGCCCATGCAGCTACATCATATGGTGTGTCCATACCACCAGGCTGCACACAGTACAGGGGTATTGCTGTGCTACATTCTGAGGGTATCATGCAGGTGTACCATCCATGATGCTAACATGGCAGACCAACACCCATTAAGGTGGTGCATACATGCCACTGTGTGTATCTGCTGTATGGTCCATTTCTGAGCAGCCTGTTTGTGTAGTGTGTTGTGCTGCATGCCCCTACACCATATGCATAATGATGGCCCACAGCCTACTCATGCTACCATTGTACACATGTCCCTATGGGACAGGTGCTGTGTCTTGTACCTGTACAGTAGCATGACATGGACATGACATAGTACAGAGGACTCAAACGATCTTTGCATGGCATGTGCCACTGTGGTTGAGACTGTTCCAGTCATGCAGCTGTGCACATATTGGGGTATACAGTTGGGACATGTGTCTCCAGGGGCCTACACAGGTTCCAGTGGCAGGTATGACTGCATGTGTTCCACACATCCTGTGTCCACTGTATGGGCTGGTATGCCACATGCCTGTGTGCTGTGCACAGCCACGACAGCTGTATACCCAGGTCAGGTTTTGTGCATGTGTAAGCCATACATCATGCACATGAGCATGTTGGCTATGGTGTGGAATGTGTCCCACTGGGCTTCTGACAGGATGCTACATTGCACATACCGCCCTGTGCAAAGCCTGTGGGACATGCACGGCAGTGTTGAACTGGCCAGACACAGTGCAAAACCACAGACACACACACACACACACACACACTGTCAACTCTTACATACATGGTACAAACATGTTGCACAACACTGAGCATTGCGTGTGTTTTACAGGTCTCCAGGATGTTGGAGATAGCCTAAGGGCAATCCACTTTATGGAGGAGTAGCTGCATGCCCTGGTCCATGCAGTCAGGGAGAAGGAGTCCATACTATCCCGCAATCGATCCACCGACACCACAGTCAGGAGGGCATGGGACGAGAAAGCAGAGGTTGTCAATGAGGTGGGTGGCTTTGGCCACTCAGTGGAGGCTGTGCAGAAACATTGGTGAGACCTCTGCTGGTTGACCAAGGGCAACCTGGCTGCCCTACACCATGACCAACAGGCCACTGGTGGGGGACCACCGACCATAAGTATGTCCCGGACCATGGACCTGGTGGAAGAGGTGTCTGCCTCCACCCTTCATCCAGTGGAGGTCACAGGAGTGCCCAAGAAGGGTATAAAAACCTGCCCTACGTCCAGTACATCATATAGGTGGGTACATGACATGTACACATCACAGCATGCATAGGTACACACGTGTATGGGGTTCCACGGTTGGGGCACACGTCCATTGTGGGCCTATCACAGGCCTTGGTGGTCCTTGATGTGATGGTCACTGGGACACTGTGCTGCATGCATGCTTGTGGCACAGATGGTTGTGCTGTGCACATGGCTCCTATGGATTGTGCACAAGCAGATAAGCTGTATTACTGTGCAGTGGTTCCACTATTTTCCATGGGTGTTGTTGCATGCAGACATGTGTGCTGAGTGGGTAGGGCTGTGTATCCAGTTATGGCACTGGCTGTGTGAGAACCTGTTGTACCACTCAACCACCCCCTCCTGTCATGATGGTTCATCTCGTACAGTCACAACTGTTTCCCTGTCCCCCTACACTGTGGATGTCTCTGGTGTGGATTGCTGCTGTGCCATGTATGGTGTCAGCGGAACGTGGTGACACCGTTGATGTCATGGTGTGACTCACCACAGCCGTGCAATGCAGCATATTGTATGACATGTGGGGCATTGCCATATTGAGCCATGACACGTGTCCCAGGATGGGTTGCCTTTGCAATGGTCAGTATGGCCTCTTCCCTTATCTGTTCCAGGGTGGCTGAGAGGTATGACACCTGTGCATGTGTTGCAGGTGTGGGCGTGTAGGACAAGGGACTGTGGCATGCATGCATGCATGTTGGGAACATGAGTGGTGACTGCATGGGCCATGTGGGCCAGGGAATGTGGACCTGTTGTAATATTTTCATACTCTGGCACTGGGTGACGCACGCTGGCACATATTGGGGTGTGCATGTTGCACTGGAAACATGCATTGTGTGCAATACGATGACACTAACTTCTGTCTCCCCTTTCCACAGTGCATGCGGAGCCATCTAAAATGGTGGAGGAGGATGATCACAGCATGACTGGGGAACAGCAGTCATCAGCAGTCCAGCAGCGGGGTCCTATTGCCTACATCATGGAGGAGACCTATGACAACAGTGACCAGGACATCTTCAACCTGTCCACAGGGGGAGTGTTACCAAGTGTACCACTGGGGCAGCAGTCTCCAGGGCATTGACCACCAACACACAATGCATGGCATGAGGTCCACCACAGCCCCCTGATGAAGGCTCTCCAATCCACCACCATCAGCATCACTGCCAGTGGCACCACCACCACCGCCGCCACTGCCATCACATCAACTGACACACAAACCCCCCACCATGACCAGTGGGGTGTGGTGTTCAGCATGTCAGCATTGCCGGCAGCCCATGGCAAGACTGTGTAGCCACCCCCAGCACCCGAACCTCTGCCTCCTCCACTGGTCTGATCATTTGTGATGTCTACACCTGCTGCTGGGGCCTGTGACATGCTGCCCAGATCTGTCCAACCCAGCTCAGTCCACCAGAGGCAGACAGACACAGACACCCAGCTGCAACTGCTGCAGGCAGCCTTTCACTCACAGGCTGCTGCAACATGCAGCTCACCCTGTTTAGGCAGATGGTGCACGAGGACATGCGGAGGCTTGGACAGCAGATGGAGGACTATGATGCCATGCTGGCCAATACCATCTGCACTGCCACTGGTGAGCTCACTGAGGTGGTGTGAGAGCACACTGCCACCAGCATGGTGGTTTCCCAGTGGGTCTGGACATTGCAGCCCCTAATGTCAGAAGCCCCAGCACCGTGGAGACACCTTTCCTGTTTGGGTTGCCAGCCAGTGGTAGATTAGGCTCCAACAGCAGGGGCAGATCATCCCAGTCAAATGTGACGCTGCCCACTCCAGGACTGAACCTCCTTCTCCCAGCCACTGGCTCCTGTCTGGGACATCCAAGAACTGGGGTGGTTGGTCCAACACGGGTGTCCCCTGCTGCCTCACCATGGTCCACAACACCCACCACCAGGGGCTGGGAGGGGATCACAGGTACAGACCTGGGGAGGCCACGGCAGCACTTGATATGTCTCTCATCCTCCCTTCCCCAACATCACCATAACCACATCCACAGTCTGCCACATGCCTGCACTGACTGCACTATGACACCGTGGGTATTGCATGATGTTATGCCCCCCCACCACCCATTTGCACACCCACACTGTCCTTCACCCTGATATCCTTCTATACATAAATGCCACATTTGTGGTGTTACACTTTTTTTTCAATACATATGTACCACAATCAACTTTGTCCTTGATTAATTTCCACTCACCTTCTCCAGCTTGTCAGGCTTTGTATGATGGCTTACCTATGTGCCTGTGCCCTCATGGCAATGTGGGGATCTCACCTATTGGGCTGCTGCTGCATCCCTTGCTCCTCTGGCTCTGGGTCACTGTTATGGTGTTCCTCATGGACTGGCATGCCAGTTCCATGGGAGTGCACTGTGTTGTGTAGAATACAACAGGATAGGAACATGCCTTATGAGGGCAGTATTGTAGGGCACCTCCTGAATGGTCCAGGCACCGGAATCACATTTTCAGCATGCCAAAGACCCTCTCAATGATGTTCTGTGTGGCAGAGTGTGCCTCATTGTATCTGTCCTGCACCACACATGAGGGCTGTAGAACAGGTTTAAGGAGCCAGGGACACAAGGGAT
Organism: Neoceratodus forsteri; assembly: GCA_016271365.2. Taxonomy (NCBI): domain Eukaryota; kingdom Metazoa; phylum Chordata; order Ceratodontiformes; family Ceratodontidae; genus Neoceratodus; species Neoceratodus forsteri. Next base: position 330,796,947 of record JADMNL010000023.1, on the reverse strand, counting down.
AGGCACTATCCCCTGTAAGGGAAACACATATGTTAGCAACCATTCACAGTGTATGCATGTACAGTACATGCCCATTCCCTGGGATGAGTTGCTAGGTGTATGACACCCCGCCCCCCCCATGCCCACCCTTTCCTAGTTGTGGCATGTGTGGGCTACATGTCCACTCAATTACCCCATTGGGGTGTGTTTGTGCTGGTCATGCTGCTTTGACTCACTGACTAGGTGCCCTTGGGGTATGTTGCTGGCTTTGAAATATAGGCAAAGGTTATAATTCTGCTAGATGAAGGCATCATGGACACCACCAGGGTACCATGACAGGACATTGGTTATGCACCCTGTTGTGTCACACACCACCTGGCAACTGATGGAGTAGAAGCCCTTCCTGTTTAGGTAGTCATCTGCTCATCACCAGTGGGTGCCTGGATAGCAACTTGGGTGCAGTCAATGGCACCAAGAACAGCAGGCAGTTGCACAACCACGATGAAATTGCTGCATGATTTCTGTGTGCTCTGCTGGTGTGCAGGGGCCCCAGGAGGCAGTATAGAGCAGTGGTTTAAGGCTCTGAGCTGCAAACCTGGAGACCTGGGTTTGAATCCCACAGCCCTCACTTCCATACTATGTGACCCTGAGCAAGTCACTTAACTTTCTTGTGCTCCCAGGTTACACCTGTAAACAAGCTTCAGCTTAGTGTGTCTCCCCTGGTTAAAAAAAAAACAAAAAAACAATGAACTCCTCCACGTGTAGCAGCAGAGCATCTAGAAATTGGGCCAGCAGGCATGAGGTGACGGACTGCGATATTCCAATGGTATCCATCACCGGTGTCTGGAAGGACCCAGTGCAAGAAAGCAAATAACAGCCATCACCTTTTGCTCAAGTGACATAGCATGGCTGTGCTGGGTATTACTGCACAGTGAGCCATTCAGAAACTCACATAGCTGCAGCAGCATAGCCCTATTGAGTCAGTACCAGCCCACCAGATGGTCCTCATGGAGGCTCTCAAAGGAAACTCTTGGTCGATACCGGTTGTGTGCATCATATCACCTCCATGGTCTTCGGCATGGCTCAGGTTGGTCCTTTGCCCTCTCCTCCACATCCATAACCTCCTCCATGGCAAACAGAATGCATGCTGTGTGGTCATCCACATTGAACTGTAGCTGCAGCATCCCTGCCTGCCAGTAGGGTTTGCCAGGAGTAAGTCCACCTTTATATAGGTGGTATTAGCACCGTGCAACGGGACCATGCTTTGACACCTTGAGCGGTGTTGCCCATCTGGATATTGCGCTGCACCTGTATTCATGTCCAGGCCCTTCACTTTGTCGGTGCATATATTAACTGTGTGTGCCTATGCTATTCTACTTTGTGTACACTATTTGGCCTTTTGAATATTGCACAACCACACTATCGACATGCAATGCCTGGGCAACCTGTTTGCCTGTTGGGCAATGATTTAGATATATGGGCCCCTGGTGTCTTTACACCTGATCCACAGTAATAGAAAATGGGAACTCCCTTCTCAACAGATTTAGCCAAGAGAATCAGAAGATACAGGAGTAAAAAGTCTGTGCACTCCTGTTAGCTAGGTGCAGAGATGGCATCTGAGGAGTTAGAATGCCAGCATATGCGCCCTTTGTCTTGGGACAACACATGACCCAAATGGAGCAAATTTTAAAAGCACTTTCCCAGAAAATTAAATTTATAGACTTTATTTATATAAAATAAATATATTCTAATGTACACCATCGAAACAATGAAATTTTGATGGCGAAACCTGTCACAGCAACAATCTCGACAAGTTTCAAGATTGTTGCTGTGATGGACCGCCAGTGAAATTTCACCATTTCAAGAGTGATTTCCCCCCATTTTGAACAAACTCAGAGTTGGAGTTTGTTATATAGAAATGGGGGGTGCAGGGGGTGCAGCCCCCCAAATGGGGGGTTGAGGGCACAGCCCCCAATACAAAAACCATAATGTCTGACAGGCAAAATTTCACCTGTCGATATTGGAGATGTCACCAAGCTGCATATCAACAACTTCAGTGTCTATGCGGCTTGGGGGAACCAAATTCTAAACCATCTACTTATCGAAAAAGAAGAAATGTATCTTTTATCTATCTGATTTAATGTATATGTTAGCATTAAAATTCCTCTGCAAATTAGACCCAATATATATATATATATATATAAAATATTAAAATAAGAAACTTAAAATGATTTAAACAATCCATATAAAAGAGAAGAAGACTCCACTCTGCCACACTCTCCTAAATTTGTCCAGCTTCTCTGGTACCATGTTTCCTCTATGGGCTCTGGCAGCACTTAGCTTGTTCTTTCTGCTTTCTGCTTTGTTTTACTGACAGGCAGAAAACACACTGTGTGGTGCTGCTTTAGTGCTTGCTGCCTCCCTAAGGGGTCCTCTGCTCTAACACCACTACTCCGGTACCACCACCATCTGGTAGCCATCCTCCTAGTGGGGAACAGAAACACATCAAAGCAGGACTGCACACCAAGAATGTCTACACAAGTAATACTGGAAAGGTTACATGGATTTACACATGGGCAAGGGTGGAATACCTGTTAAAACTAAAGACTCTTTCATGTAACTCTGCTTCTGCTGTTTCTCCTCAACAGCCAGAGTGTGTAGCAGCCATCCTCAGTCTCTCTGAGTGATCTTAAGCAAGTCCTAGGTATCATTAGAGACCTTCCTTGGTGGCATGGAGGGGGCATGCAGGACTGTAGGGATGCATGAGATCATGCAGGTAACCTGGACCCAGACTATGTAGGGCCTTATAACTTAGTAATCCAACTTTATAGGAGATACATCACTTCACTGGCAGCCAGTACAGATCCTGCAGCATCAGGGGGATGTGACTGGACCTCAAAAGGCCAGTTGACATCCTAGCAGTTGCATTCTCCACCAATTTCAGGCACCATAATGTACCTCCACTGACCCCAAGGTAAAGAGCATTACAGTAATTGAGCCTTGAGGTCACAAAAACATGCACAAGTGAGGGCAAGTTCTCTCAAGGGATAAGGGATAAAATCCAGATGATATTCCTAAAAAGGTAAAAGGCATTCCATACTACTGCTGCCACCTGAGCCTCACAAGTCAGCCATTCATCCAGAATGACACCAAAATTCTTAACCTTTGTAGCAGCTGCAAGTCTGGAAGTACCGAAACAAAGCCCCACCTCCCTCCCAGCTGTAGACTCTCTCCCTATATGATCCAGCTCAGTCACCAGTACTTCACTTTTTGAGGGCTAAGTCTTAGCCAGTTCGATGACATTAAGTCCTGGATCTCAGCCAAGCACTGATTAAGAACATCCACCATGCCCATTATCTGGGTTGCAAAGGACAGATCGAGCTGGCTATCATCTACATAACAGTGAAATCCAACACTATACCATCTAATGATCCTACCCAGGGGTAGCATGTATACTACAAACAACACTGGCAAAAAGATGGACCCCTGAGGAACACCACAGTGCAGACCCACTGGGCACGAGAAAAAGGTTTCCATCACTACCCTCTGTGTCCTGCCCATGAGGAAGGACTCAACCCAGCAGAAGACTTTGCTGGTGAGTCATAGGAACATAGAAGCATAGAAACATAGAAAGTGATGGCAAAGGGGGAGCATCCAACCCATCTAGGCTGCCCATAAGTATACCCTCCACCATTACCTGCTATTCATTGTTATGATACCCCTGAACCAATCCCATGCATTTTTAAAGGATCCCACTGTCTTTGCCTCCACCACCTCCTTGGAAGTGAGTTCCAGGAATCCATCACCTTCTCAGTAAAGAAGAATCTATGTGTGTTGCCTCTGAATCACTCCCCCAACTTCATGTTGTGCCTCCTTGTTCTTGAGTTTTTCTTTGTTTGGAACAGGTCCTGTACCTGTACTTTGTTTATACACTTCAAGAACTTAAAGGTCTCTATCATGTCACCTGTCTCCCACTGCTGTTCCGGGGAAGACATGTTTAAGACTCGCATGCGTTCCTCATAGGATTTGTTGTGCAGACCTAGTACCAATTTTGTTGCTCTTCTCTGCACAGTTTCTAGCCTGTTGATATCCTTTTTGAGGTGTGGTCTACAGAACTGGATGCTGTACTCCAGGTGTGGCCTTACCAGTGTTCTGTAGAGTGGCATGAAGACCTCTTTTTTTCTGCTGGTAATCCCCCTGCTTATGCACCCCAACAACCCATTTGCTCTTTGTGTTGCCCTCTCACACTGTTTTGATGTTTTTAAATTGTTTGTTATGATGATTCCCAGATCTCTTTCCTATGTGGAGGATTCCAGTTTTTCTCCTCCTAGGTAGTATTCACCTCCTGGGTTTATCTTTCCTATGTGCATGACTTTGCACTTCTTAGGATTGAAATTAAGTTGCCATATTTCTGACCATTTTTCTAGGGCCATTATGTCTGTCTTCATTTTCTCTACTCCCCCTGGAATATCTACCCTGTTTCCTATCTTAGTGTCATCTGCAAACAGACCCACATCTTCACTAAGTCAGTCCAAAAAAAGCCCATGGTCCACAGTATCAGATGCTGAGGAGAGATCGAAGAGGACAAGAATTGACCACTCTCCTCTATTTCTCACCCTAAGCAGGACATTCTGCACCTTGGCCAATGCGGTCTGTGTGCTGCGCTTTGACCAGAAACCCAGACTGAAGAGTTTCATAGATGTCAAAAGCTGCAAGGTGTGCCTCAGGTTGCAGTGCCACATCATCCTAGGAACCTTGTCTAAAAATGCAGGTTAGAGACAGATCAGTAATTCACCAAGATATCTGGATCCAATATGTTCTTTTTCCAAGAGGGGTTTCACCAATGCATTTTTCAATGCAGATGGAAAGATCCCCTCTGAAAGGGAACACCTGATAATCTGGATGAAAACCAGGCCCAACTGCCCAACACAGCTCACTTGTAGCTGGTTTGGGCCTAGATCCAGTTTGCAATATGTTGGTCGCTGCTCCCAGATCACCTCTACAACCTTGTCTATTGTCACTGGCTGAAACTCTCCCTGGGACAATTGACTGCTAGTGCAACTCCCCAGCTCAACACTGTTGGGCTGTAACAGCCTGCTTGGTGAGATTGAGGACCTAATAGAGGACAGTCTGTCTGAAAATAGCCGAGCAAACGCTTCACACTGAAGCAACCTTCGTGGGCTACAGACAGGTCAGATGAAGACGTCTGTCTACTACTGTCCAAAAAAGCTGAGCAGGTTGGTTCCTGCCAGCTGCAATCTCCCTGGACTGGAACTCTGCCTTTTATGGGAGATTGCCCTTTGATATTTACCATAGTGAATATTCAAAGCCAGTTTGTCCTCTTCAGCCCCCAATCTTCTCCAACAATGCTCCAACCTCTGACCCTTTGCTTTCATTGCTCTCAGTTCACCATCATACCACGGTGAGCCAATGTGTGTAACCAATGGGCACACACAAACTGATGCTATGAGGATGAAGACCCCACCAATGGCTTTATTATTGGCCACCACTGCTTCTTCTGTACCCCCAATGCATGCCTTCAATGTACCCGAGCAGTCCAGTACCACCAAAAATCCATCTGGCCTAAGCTCTCAAAAAGGGTGGTACCAAACCATTTCCATGGGAGGCAGACTACAAAGATGTGCCCTGAAGTTGAACTTAATGGTGCAATGATCTGACCAACTGATCAGATCAATCCTGAGGTTTTCTACCTCAAGCCCCAGAGGGAACATCAAGTCCAAGGCGTGCCTGTGTTGATAGGCCACAGCAGCAACTGCTTGTGCCAGCCCCAGGAATTTCTTTCCCTGATAGAAATCTTGTCTAAAATGTGAAAATTCATCATTGACCTAGCCACTGAAGTTGCCCAGGATAATCTACTAATCCACCTCAGTGACTCCAACACCCTGTCAGTAATGAAGTCCATTATTTCCTGCAAGAATTCCCCTTTGCTCACTGGAGGATGGTAAACAAACAGGATCCTGCAGCCAGCACCTGGACCCCCATGCACAGTGGTTCATTCAAATGATGAGGTGTCCCCCACCAGGTGCACCGCCAGGTTCAACTCAGCTTTAAAACAGATAGCTACCCCACCCAAACAATCATTCCTCAGGCAGTGCAACACAGCAAAACCTGCCAGGACAGCTGCCTCCAAAATCAGGCCAGCATTGTCTCCCAGCCAGGCCTCCATGAAGCAAGCCACATTGACAAAGAAATGAGATATAAAAGCCCTGCAGCCGCTACTGTGAATACAGAATTAAACTAAAGCACTCTGTTAGTGGATGACACTACAAGTTGCAGCAGGGTGGACAATGAGGACGGCATAATGGAACTAAAGGAGGATATAGCAAAATGGAAGAAGTGGTCAGGAATCTAACAACTAAAATTAGAAGTCAAAAAGTGTAAAGTTATGCATGTGGAAAGAAAAAAAATCCTAATATTCAATACTGGATGGGGGGAGGGGGTATGACTGGTGTAAACTATGGAAAAGGGGGAGTTGGAAGTCATAATTATTGACAGCTTGACAAGTTCAGCACATTGTGATACTGCATACAGCTAAACAAACAGAATACTGGGATACACAGGGAAGGCCTTCTCAGCTAAGAGGAGGGAAGTACTGTATGGGTCACTGGTTAGACCTTACCTGGACTACTGTGTCCTGTTTTAGAATCCACACCCGAGAAAGAATAGGGGCCACCCAGAATCTGTTCTGAGGAAAATGACTACTATGATCCATAGCCAGTAGGGTAGATCCTATGAGGATAGCCTTGAGGACCTCAACATATACTCATTGGAGACTAAAATGAAGAGAGGGGGCATGATCAAAACCTTCAGGTACCTGTAAGATAACAACAGGGTGGACTGCTAGGGACTGTTCCAGCTCAGAGAGGGCAACATCACAAGAGCACATAACCTGAAGCTGGTGGGTCACAACTAACTACAAAGACAGATAAAGCACTTATAAAGGTCTAGTGTTTATTTATTGAAATGTTTCACCAGGAAGGCACACTGAACAAGTTGCTCCTCTCCCGGTGCGACCTGGGGGAGGGTGAACAGGGAGTATACATTTGATAAAATACATGACAGATGCATACTTGAAACAGATAAATACAGTAAGCACTACATGAGTGCAACTTGAAACGGGTAAATACAGTAAACAGTACATGGGTGCAGCTATGACTGGGTAGCATAGCAGGATGCAAAATGCATTTTATGCAATAGTTACAAGGAGTATATGTGCAGGAACAGTAAAAACAAACAGATAAGTGCCAAACATTGTGTAATTACAAGGGGTAATATAGCCCCAATATAAGGGGTAGTGTTCTTTTTTATTAGTGAACAAAATAAAGTGCAATTTACATGATGTTTATCACACTGGATAACCAGACTAATGTACAAAAAAGCCTCTGGTGGGTGGCACATTCAGGAAGGACACAAGGAAGTATTTCATTACAGAGAAAGTGGTGTACAGATGGTACCACCTGCTGCAGCAGCTAGTAACATTGAAACAGTAGATGCTTTTATGCATGGGTGGGAAAAATGTATGGGCCTAGGGAGGATGTATGCAAATGGAGGGGGTGGGGGGAAATGTAGGCACAGACCCAGAAGTAGTCAACATTATTTCAACAATTAATGGAAGGGCCAGCACTATACTGGCACCTGAACTGAGGTACTGACCAGACAGATTGTATGGACCTATGGTCTTTATTTGCCTGTAATAGTCTATGGTTGTATGTTTTGCATGTTTACCTTACATTCCCTTTGTCTTCCTCTGTGCTTTCTTCATCTTTCCTCATCCTTTCTTTGCTATTCTTTATTTGACATTTACCGCTAATTTACCCAAAGAAAATGTTATCATTATTTTTGACCTCTCTGCTGTATATAGTTCTAATTTCACGTCCAGCCTTCTAATGATTCCCTTGCATTTCTCTAGCTTTTCATAATAGTCTGTCCTGTTGGCCTCATTCTGCTCTCCCTTGTATACCCTAAAACCATTTATTTTGTATTTGATTACATCACTTAGTTATCTAGAAAAAAAGAAACAGAAATATGCCAGCAGAAAAAGACCTTGCAGTCAATTGAGTCTGCCTGATGCAGAGGTGCTTGTCCATTATAGGTCCAAGTTCCTCCATCCCACTTATACTTGTCCCACACTCTCGTAATGCTTCCCATGGTTTTAGCCTTAACCACTTCCTCTGGCAACTTGTTCCAGTCCTCTCTCATCCTGTCTGTGTAACAGTACTTCTTAGCATCCCTCCTGAACCCACCCTCTGCCGGTTCACCTAAGTTGGTGCGACGATGTTATTGCTGATGGCAATTACAGTGCCAGCATTCTGCTGACACCGCAGTGCCCCATAACATGAGCAATGTACAGACACAGAGAACAAGTAAAACAAATGCCCAATCAACACCTGAATACCCCACCACATGCCACAATATCTCAGAGCACAACACACACAAAACTTAAGTATTGAGCCCCCCACACCACCCTGACTTAATATAACCAACTCCGCAATTGCACCAAGGTTGCTAGAGGTAGTAATTTTGATTGGTGGCACAGAGTTTCAGACAGCTTAAAAAAGAGACAGGAGACTTAGATGCTGCACAGTCATACTTTACTAGAGCAAGTGCGTATAGAAACATAGAATTTGATGGCAGATAAGGACCACTTGGCCCACCCAGTCTACCCATTTCCCTACCTAATGGATAAGTTGCAGATCCTAGTTAACCAGCAGCCTACTTCTTTCTACCTCCACCCCCTAGAATTGCCTTATGACTGTCCCATGCATGCTTGAATTCAACCACTGTTTTTGACTCCACAACCTCCTCTGGAAGGCAGTTACATGCATCCACAACCTTCTCTGTGAAAAAATACTTCCTTACATTACCTCTGAACCGCCCCCCACATCTTAAAATTGTGCCCCCTTGTTCTTGTACACCTTTTTTTTTTTAAAGATACTACCCTCTTGGACTTTGTTGATTCCCTTGAGGTACTTAAAAGTTTCTATCATGTCCCCCCTCTCCCTCCTTTCCTCGAGACTATACATATTAAGCTCCTTTAGTCTCTCTTCATATGTCTTCTGGTGCAGACCTTGCACTATTTTAGTTGCCCTCCTTTGGACAGCTTCCATCTTCTCTATGTCCTTGTGGAGTATGTAACAGAAACTGCACAGCAGGCTCACAATAGCACATCAGAACTCAAAACAGATACAGGAGCCACATGTTAAAGCAAGCACCCACACAGTCCAGAATCATATAGGTTTATACCTGATGCCACACCTGATGCCAGTAAGCAACCCTTTGCTCAAATCACTTCATGCCAAATCCACCCAGGCACCCAAAACACTATGTGCTCTAAAGCCCAGGTGGCACTAGTGCCCCACGACAACCTGCAGTAGCTGTAATGATGGCAGCAATAGTAAGTCACCATCCTAACAGTATACCCCCCCCACCAAATTATTGCCATTTCTCCTGGTACATGTAATCTTATTGGGGCTGAACAATTCACTAGAGTCTACCTTACTTGTGCTCTTCATGTACTTGAAGTTTTCTATCATGTCCTCTCTCTCTGTCTTTCTGTCTCTCTGTCTCTAGAGAGTACATGTTCAGGCTTCCAATCTCCATATGTGTATCTCTTTAGACCCTGGATCATCTTAGTGGCTCTCCTCTGCACAGCTTCCAGTTTGTTTACATCCTTCCTTACAAGAGGATTCCAGAACTGGACACAGCATTCCAGGTGTGGCTGTATCAGGGATCAGTATAGGGACAGTATGACTCCCTTAGTCCTGCTACTGATCTCCCTGCTTATGCATCACAACACTCTGTTTACCTCCTCATTGCTTTACAACACTGTGCAGATTACTTGAGGCTGCTTGTGATTGTTACCCTAAGTCTTTTTCATTATCTGACACCTTGATGACCACTCTTCCAACCAGTACCAACCCATGGGTTTTCCTTCCAATGTGCATGACCGTGCACTTATTGACACTGAAGCCCAGATTCCATATTATCTCTCCAGTTTCTCCAAGTCTTCTCTCAATTTCCTGATCTCCTCCTCACTGTCAACCCTGACACAGAGGTTGGTGTCATCTGCAGAAACGTAGATTTTTCCCTTGATGCTTTCACCAATAGCCCTAAATGAGTGCATTGAACACACCAACCCTAGCACCAAACCCTAGGGAATCCACTCCGGACAATCCTCATGCATAAGTGTTCCTCATTTGCTACAGCCCTCAGTGTTCCCTACCCCCAGACAATTTTTCACCCAGGTAGCCATTTTCTCCCCCACACCAAGGTCCCTTAGCTTCTTTATTAGTCTACTCTTGGGGACAGAGTTAAATGCCTTACTAAAGTTCAGGTACATAATATCCAGCCAGAGAGATTACTTTTGTTTCATTGTCTTGCTTACAAATGTTAAGCACTCTTGGTGGATTCTATTACCATCCCTTTTAATGTATATGGTTCAGTGTTGTGTATGGAAAGCCATATATTTGCAGATACTGCTATATTGCAGTAGTGATGTCAAAATGCTGTTATACCACTGTAGCTGTGTCTGCTGTGGTACAAAGGCATAGAAACTCATGTCTGTTAAGATTCCTCATGCTTACTTACACTGCAGATTCCTCATAATGAAAATATTAACAAAGCAAAAACATCCCAGTGGAACTGTTTGTTAAACGATGAACTGCAGGAACTGTTAACAGTCATATAGCTATTACTTAGATCACATGAAATGTTTTTTAATATTATTGTGTTTGCTCTTTCTTCTGTTTAGTTGACCACAGTAAAGAACAGAGTTAGAAAGAATGTAAATGAACTTAAACAGACACTACATAAAGTAAGGTATGGCAACCATATACTAGATTAATGTTTCCATGTCAGAGTGAGATGACATCATGGTGACCTCTTGAGCTTTGCCTTTGAGGTCTATGATGTCATGTCACCCCACAATGGAAACACAACCTTCTTGTGTATGGTTGTCCATACATCACTCTATATATTGTGACATGCATTTTTTTCCAATTACCTCTGTTTCTTGTAAACTCTTCAGCTGTCCTTCTTTTAATTCTATCATTTTGCTAAGTCAGCTTTCCTGAAGTCAGTGGCCACAATGCTGATATTTATTTATTTTGGTTAGAGAGAAAAGTACACTGAGCAACATCTAATTTCCATGTGCATTACAGAAGCACAGACAGGTTAAGTGACTTGCTCAGGGTCACAGCGTATGCAGGCGGTGGTTGATGGTTTTAAACTGTGTCCATTCATATGCATGAAGATGATCATCTGGTTCCTTTGCCCCTGATCTCATGAACCAGCTTCAGCTGGACTTTTAACAGCATCCAGTTCCGGTTTTGTGAAACCCAGTAGTCCCTCAATGCTAAGAAAACAGTCTTAATGATGTTTGGCACCAGTCAGAGACTTGCTAGAGTCTCCCCCTTCTCTTCCATCATACCCTTGATGATGCAGCTATTGAAGATATCATATCTTTCTAGTACCTTGGGGTCTGGCTTGATTGCCACTTTGATTCTTCTGTTCATGTGTATGCTATCCACAAGAAGTTTCATCCCAAGCTTGGCATGCTCTACAGAAATAAATAAAGTATACCACTTCCTGTTCACAGAAAAGTCCTCACTAAGAGGATTCTCCTCATTTTTGACTATGGAGACATTGTTTATAGTGCTGCTCCTAAGTCCACATTAGCTAGACTGGATCCTCTTTTTCATGCCTTCTGTTGCTTTGCCCTTGATAACCCCCTACCCACACACCCTTGTATTCTTTACTTTTCTCTTTTCCTTCCTTCTGTTGAAGATAGGCATCTTTCCCACTGTGTGTCCTTCATCTCCAAATGTTAGTCCAGCTCTCTCCCTTATCATTCTTCTCCCCCATTCTCTTCATAATGCATATTCTCACTCACTTGCTCTTCCTCAAGTGAAATCTACTACTGGTTAATGTGCTTTCTCATTCCATTTCCCTAAACTATGGAATTCTCTTCCCACTTCTATAAACTCTGCTCCTTCATCTCATGCTCTAAAATCTCCTTTGTGCTGTCTCTATTCATTTCTACACTTGTTTCTGATATGAGTGGTTTTCTTTTATTTGACTTCCATCTATCACTGATACTAGTATTCCTGTTTCAATTATTTCTCCCTGCTTCTTTCTGTTGCTGTTGTTGTTCTTTTGCCCATTCTGTAATTTAAATTCATGGTAATTTTACTGCTGACAATTTTATTCTTAAGTGTTTAACATAGAGTATATACTTTGCTTTACTATTTCAATTTTATTGCACTGTTTAATGCTTTTTACTTGTGTATGTTCTCTTCTCCTCCCCCAGGATGCATCTGGAAATGAGTTGTTATCAGCTTAGTATGTCTTTCCTGGTGAAACTTTTGAAATAAATACAAATCCTGGTCTGCTGGGTCTCCTGGTTCACAACTTGCTGTTTTAATCCTCTAAGACTTACTGCCACTCAATTAATTTAATACAGTTAAGGTCACTCTGCACAACTGGCTCATGAATCAAGAAATCCCTAGCTAAACATTACTAGGTCCAAAATCTCCCCCAACCCACCCTTGATGCATCCTGTACCCATTGCATGAAAAAGCAGTCCTGCATTACTTTTATAAACTTCTGAGTTTTGGTTTGTTCCTATAGGAGTGCCCCTATCTATGTCTCAGGGAATGAAGTCTCCCATGATCATAGTTCTACCCTGGATTCCCATCTTCCTGTTACCTCTTTCAGCTGTCATTCTCTGTCTTCCCCCTGGTTTGGCAGCCTACTGTATGTAGTACTCCTATGCTATATGTTTTCTTTCTACCTCCCATTATCTGTCATACGTAAACATAGTAATTCAACACCTTCCTCCTTGAAAAAGATATGTCATCTGAGACCCTTACAGCTCCTTAAGATACATTGCCCACCCTCCCTTGGCATTCTTGTTGTCTTTTCTATAAAGATTATAGGCTGGGACATTTAGGCCTCATCTATTGTTCTGATTAACCTATGTGTCAGCTATGGTCACTATATTTAAATGTTCTGCAGCCATTAATGCATGCAGTTCATCAAGTTTATTCCCTAGACTCCTTACATTTGTACATATTACATTCCACTTGTTCTTCCTCTCTCCTCTAGCCTTACCATCCTCAGTGACTTTTGACAGTCTACTGTTTCTATATTTACTCCTGCCCACCTCCCCCTTTTTCCTGTGTCCTGTATGTTCTGGGAGACAGCCAACTTTGCTTATTTTGTTTGTGTCCATCAGCACCTTCCCCCCCCTTGCCTGGTTTAAAAACTTGCTATTGCATATTTGCCCTAATGTACTGATCCCCCCCCCCCATCACCACATTCTTGGAGGCAGGCGATCCTTTGTGAACAGCCTACTATTGCCCCAGAACGATCCCCACATGTTGAACTCTATTATTTTTTTCCCTTTCTACCCTGTCCTGCACATGGCACTGTCAGCACCTTTAAGAAGGCTACTATAACAACTTACTTCAACTTATTACCTAGTACTGTGCCTTGAAACATATTTTAATATCTTCTACAGTGTGATTCACCAGATCATAAATACCTAAGTGTATCACAATGGTAAACTCTCCCCCTTCCCCTGCACCCTCCATTCTGTTCAGCCTCTACAACTGGGTATTAATCTTTTTGTAGTCACCCCAGAGAGACACAGTATGGATCTCTCCTACTGGGCAGAGTCTCACACTAGTCTCTCTGTTCCTTTAACTATGGAGTCTTCAACAACTAAGATGTGCTTTTTTCTCCCTGGCATTCTATGTCCCTTCCCCTCTGGTGCACCCATGCAGGATGAAGCCCTATCCACTAGGGTCACAAATGCTGCTACCTTGGTGGAGAAGTTGTCCTGAACTAGTTCTGCCAGTGGCACAAAGTAATTCTGTGTTTTTCACCCATAGGATCCCACCCATATTAATTCCACTACTTCTTCTCTCTCATCTGCCCTCCCCACTGCAGTCAATCCTCCAGAATGGTCATGTGCAAGGCCACTGTTTTTCAGTTTTTACCAGAAAACCCAGTAAAATTCCAGAATTAGGGCTGCCTGAAGACCGGTAAAAACAAAGATTTCATGGAATCTGGCATTTTATATCAGATCAGTACATCTACGAAACTTGTATTTTTCTCATAATTCCTTCCTGTACTATTTTCAATTTGCTTTATTTAATGCTCTATATATTAAGCCTTCTTTTATTCTAATTATTTATGCACATACTAAAAGAATGATAGCAGAATCCTGGTAAAATCCGGAAATTAGAGTAGCAATCACAGGTGCAATTCCGGAATCTGAAGTCTTGAAAATGGAATTTCATTATTTTAATCACCATAAATCAGTGGCCTTGGTCATGTGTATTGATGAGGTAAAGAAATTACAGCCCCTTGTGATCCTCATTCTGAGTTGCTCCTTGGGTACTGAACTTCAGCCATGAGGGTGGCTAATAAATTTGCACTGAAGGACATGAGCCTCCTACAAACTGGGCATCCATCAACCTCCTAGAGCACCCTTTGTAAGATTGAAGAGCTACAACCCATATAGCTGACCAGCTGTCCCCCAAGCTCTTGCCTGCATTAACATGCAACAGTGTGTGTAGAATTGAAAGTTTATTAATAAAACCTTTGTCCTGCAGAGTTTCTTGGCCCTGACCTTGTCCCTTTTCTTCCTAAGGCTGTATTTGCCCTAAGTCCACACACTTAGATTTGTGGCACTCAAATGACACAAGACTCGTTCCCACTTATGGGATGTCCACATATAGTGGGGAAATCCTGAAATTAGCTCACTTGCTGCAGTGTTGTGTGTGTGTGTTTTTAACAGACAGAAGATTCGGAAATTTGCTTAGCACCCGCAGTGTTGTGTTTTTTGTATAACAGCCACAAAATGTCCCAGAAAACATCTGAATTCCCTGAGCTTGTGGGACCCTCAGTAGCTTCTAGACCTCTGTATTTAATTCAACCCCACCCAAACCTGTAAAAATGAACAGTTCGGTCCAGTGTGTGATACCATGGGTTGATGGGGAACCTCATACTGTTTTTTTCTAACTGGAATCTACAAATGATGCCTAATACAAAGTACTGTCAGGCATTAACACAACATGCAAACATGCACTGAAAAAAGTATCTGAATGTAAATAACTTTTATCATGTATTCCATAATGTTTTTGTAAAATTACAAAATTAACACACCCCAGTGCAACCTTTCATGGGTTGTATATGCAAATTGGCATGATGGAATTTAGGCTGGTTTGCCACATCAGCAATCTCCACAAAACGTGATCAATCGTAACATGTTTTTAAACTAGACAGTTTGAGGCCTAAGGGAGGCTGACAGTGTCTCTTTAAAGGTACACTGTCAACCCCCTCAGGCCTCATAGTGTCCCTGGTTTAAAAAACACATGCTATGATTGTTCACATTCTATAGGGACTGTTGATGTAACTGGTAGTTTGATTCTTATTCCTTTTTTCCTTTTCAAAAGTGAAAAGCAGACTACTCACCATACTGATGTTACCACACAAAACCATGTTTATTTACATTCCTTGATCAACTCCCACTGCATCTTTTCTAGACTTAAGAGTACCCTAACTCAGTCTAGACACTCATAATGCAATGGCAGTAGAGGAGGCTATAGCATCAGGAGCATGGGTGTAGCCAGGCATACTCCAAGTACTCCATGGTGTGCAATTTTATTTTAGGGGGGTAGCAAATGGGCTCTGAACTGCTTCCTTTTTCCTTGAAAACTAACAAAGAAAATGCTGAACCCATCTGTAATTTTATTCACAGGAGTCGAAATTAGAAGGACTGGTCACTAATACTGTATTTGCATCCCAAGGACAATACAACTTTACAGGCTCTGGGCTGGTATGTGAGTGTCTTAGGGAGCAATACATGGCATTTGTATTTACCCAAGCATGGCAACAATCATTGTCTTGATATACAAAAGTTGTATGTATTGTGCCAAATGAGGCAACAAACACAGTCCTGATGTACATTTGTATATTGTCTGGCTACAACCCTGGGGGGGGGTAGCACACCCTAACAAGGCGGGGGAAGGGAGGTAGCAGTGAATCCACTTGGTGTGCAGATCTGATATCCCTGGCTACAGCCCTGATCAGGAGTGGCTGCACTGCTGCACCCTGTTTCTAACTTTCAGGACAGGGGTCAACCTTAACCTATTTTTGCACTAGCCTGCAGGGCTAGTTGATTCAAAATTGCACTAGCCTGCAGATGGTTGCACTAGCACGTAATTATAATGGTACATTTTGATCACTTATACAGGAAACAATGCAAGCAAAGCCAAGAAATACTCTGATTATTGCACATTTATCCTGCTCCCACATTGCGTTCAGCTCCCCAGCAGAAAAAAGACTGCAATACCATCAGAGACAGTGAGGCCCCCACCCCATTGTTTTGTACCATAGCCTCCTCTCTTCCTCTTTCTGCCCCCCACATACCAAACAGAGAGAAGATATCACAACAGCAAATGTTCAATCAAGCAGTCCTAGCTCTGCACACAGAATAGCTGACATCATCATGCACCTCACCACACTGTCACCACCACCCTCAGGGCAATGAACAGAGTCAGGCAGAGAAAGACACTCTTGGCCCCACCCTATAGTCAACTGGAGACCTGCACTTTTGAAAGTTTTTGTACAGTCTCAAGTGAGCCAAGAGCACATCTAAGATTTCTTTAGGGTGGGGGCTAGACAAACCTAAGGACTTGGGAAATAGAAAACCATGACATTTTTATTTGTAAAAGCATTGATTTTAATAAGCTCTGCCTCAACAATAACAGATTTTTCTTTAACATTGTCCTTTCATCAGCCCAGGGGGAAACGGTACACAGGCATAACACTACACTATTTCTATTTCTGTATAGGATGATCTATGCACCCTAGGAATGCCTATTTCAAGGTTTTGATTTATGTATTTTATCGAGGTTTATTTTTGTACCATACATGATCCAAAGTTTTGTTTTTAGGCTGAAATGACATGCTGAGTGGGATAAGGGTGGAATTGTATGGATGGTGATGGCTGGCATGGTCCATTTAGAAGAGCTGGGGACCCCCTACCCTTGCCAGTAATGGCAGCTATGGATCTATGGATGGTCACTTCAGAGTCTGGTCTGCAGTGGTGTCCAGGGAAAGAACAGACAGTTGAGAAATTTGGAGGGGAGAGAGAAGTTATGGTGAGGCTGGGATAAAACCCATCACCTGCAGGGCCAATCATGTATATCTCTTTGCGTTTTGTCACTGAAATGTTGGATACAAACACTCAAAATGTAGAGAAATGATGGGCACTGGTCTTAATAATATTGGACAAATTGTTAGACGTAGACACATTCAGAAAACTGAAACCTAATAACTTAACAGCACTCTACCCTTGATCACACCCTGGACACTAGCTGAAAGTCTTAACAGTGGAGTGATAATGACTCACCCTGAGTCTTTTGTGGGATCCCTCTTTTTTGAACTGCCAAATAATTGCAGCTCTTAATGAGCTGTTAATCACACCTGGCCATCTGGAACATTGAGAGAGATTAGCATGAGGACTAGAGAATGCTAAAGTAGAGACTTTTTTAACTTCATTAAAAGCCATGAAAATCTACACTAGTCAAGATGGGCTAGTAGAGAGTTAGCTGCACTAGCCCTGGTCAATTTGCACTAGTAAATCAATGTTAAGATCAACCCCTGGTTCAGGAAGTGCAATAAGAGTAGATCAAGCATTTTAAACAAAACAATGTTGGTTATAACTATACATTAGCATGCATTTCAGTTCTGCTAAGCAAGGAGGCAGATAAAACAACCAGCAACATAAATGGATTTTAGAGAAGGTACGGGATCATAAAATGTGGGGTTTTGGTTAGAAACAATAAGATGCGAAAAAGGTTGACAAAGTCCATTTTAAAGCTTTCTTAAAAGGGAAAGGTACATTTTCAACATAAAAAGATTTTAATCTGAAAGTCCAACAGGTTGGTACAATTACCTTTAAACATTCAAGTGTTTGGAGGCACTGCAATACTTGGTATACTGACGAACACGTTCCCATACATATACTTTTTGTGTTCCCTCTGCCTTTTTAATACTTCAAGTGTGATATTACTTTTTTTCTAATTTGTTGCCATTGAGGTTTTTCTACCAGTGGTCGGACGGACGGCTCTTCGGTCCTACCATCTTGTCCCACAGCTGGCTAACCGCCTCCTCCAAGTTTGCCTTACAGGTTCCCCCGAAGACTCTGTCCCCACCTCCGTTACCAAAGCCAGATAGCCATCGTGGGAAAAGGTAAGGGGCATACAGTGCCTCGACCCTCTTTGCCTCCAGGACTGCTTGTGATGTTGCGGTGCATATATTGACCTCTTCCCCCAATTCAGAATCAATTGATTCATAGCACTAGGGAGTCTTCTAATAGTTCACGTACGTGTGTGAAATGGCGAAAGTATAACGGTGTCTTCAAAGTAGGAGTGTATTACAGTAACGCTTCTTGTTTTCTACAATGGCATGTTTGCATCAGTCCTTAACGTGTACGTCCTGCTTTAATGTCACGGAAAGCTACATCTTGAGGCTGCTTTTGCGGTTTTCATTTCAGGTTTTAGTCAAACCATGTACTTGCCGTTGTAGAACAGAAATGGGTTGTGGTTGAACGTTAGATGGCACAAGAGAGTCAAACAAAGTGCACGAAGAAAGGGGCCAGTTTTTCCCCCAGCTACGTCACACTTTATTTTTTATTCTGTATTTTATCATTCTTACCACAACTGACTATTTCCTGTGATCTTAGTGGCACTCGCTGAAGAGCCTTATAAAGAAGTGCACCATGGCATTCAAATTAGAGTCCAAAAACATTTTTCTTGGTTGTTTACAAAAATAACGACATATGCCAGCCTTGCAGACAGACCCTACTATTATAAATGTTTTAGTGGTGGTTTTGTTTTCTGTCGGCACATTTCATTTTAGCACTGATACCGTTTCTTCGGATGGATTTGAAGTTATGGAGAGAAGACGACTTTCTGCTTTCACACCCCACGAATTGACACCATATTCTCTGATACCACATCTTACGTCAAAGCAGATACTGTAAGTGATATACAAAGACAGACACCTGAATGTTTTTGATAATAAGTTTTGATCAACTGTCAGCAATTCGTTTCAGAAAGCTCAGTCTATCCATACAGTACCTTTCCCCGGCAGTCCACACCCCACAACTGTTTCAGATATACTGTACTACTGTGCCAGGAAAACCCCATCTGGTGTGGGCCGTGGAGCTGCGGCAGCATACCTCTCACCCGCGGTGCCTTACGCTTACCACTATGTGTTTGTAACCGAAATTTATCCTTGCTCCATGAAGATATACTGATTTTCTATATATTGCTTAAGCTATTCCTGAACACATAAACTATTAAAAATTTAAGTGTTTTGATCGAAACATTCCTTAACACTAACACTATGGTGCTCACTATAATTTTAATTATTATTCTTTTTTTTTAAACACCTTTATTCATTTTCAGTAGAACAGAGAGACAAACATACACATACCTGGCCAAGCCAGGGAACACAACCCAAAACTGGCTGTGCAAACTATGTACATTCCCTTATGTACAAGCACACTAGAGAACCGCCCCACATTATGGTCAAGTTCCAAAGTCAATAGTGCCTTGATATAGTACGCTGACCGATGTTAGAATACACCCTTCCCTTCAATGACCAAATCTTCCATTGTATATCCACTTACAAGGATATTTTATCCTGCGGCCCCCAAAGGAGCCGGACTCTTGCAGGACGGTTTCCTAATGTGTCCCCTGGAGAGAGAGAGAGAGAGTCCCCAACCCCTTAAGCCCCTGCAGACCATAGCCAATCCCCTTTTGTCTTAGTAATGGACCCAATATGACCCAAATTTGACCATCCAAGAAATTATTAAAGTCCAAATATTACCAAGAATATTGGGGATAGCAAAGGGAAAAGCAAAGTATAGTTAGGCACAAAGGAATATAAGCATTAAACACTCCAGCATGTTTTCCTTTGCTAATCACTGTCTAACAGACAGACCTGTGTTAATTATTATTCTTAAAAAGTGAGAAGGTGCTGTACATTCTGGCAATGTGCTGCGCATTTTGAAGGTCAGTGCAATGTTTTCAATGCTGAGTGGCCGTGCAGTTTGTCTCCGCGCATAACTATACTGCACATCAGCTTAAGACACCACTGTCTCGTTTTATCGTCTGTCCCAGTGATGCCATTTTTATTTTATTTGCTCCGTTTTCAGAAAAAGAGGGACTCGAAAACAAGGGGGCATGATATCAAGCAGGAAGGGATAGATTCAAGAGAGATGTGAGGAAGTACTTCTTCACAGAAAGAGTGGCCGATTCCTTGAACAGCATTCCAGTGGAGGCGGTGGGGGCGAAGAGGCGTGTGCCTGTTTGTGTGTGTGTTGTGTGGGAGGGGTCAATAATATACAGGATCTAGGCATAAGGGTATCTTAGTGGGAATGAAGGAGGGGCAGGAAGAAAAAACTGTAGATCCAGTAGGGTCTGCGTTGATACTGTAGGTAGGGGAAAAAATGGGCAGACTGGGTGGGCCAAACGGCCCTTATTTGCAGTCAAATTTTGTGCTTCTATGGTTTACTAAACAGGTATTTTCCTTGTCCGTATTGTTTCGTCATTTATTCAAATCAAAAATAAAAGACAGTGTCTAACCCTGAGTTTGAACGTGGAATCTCATTAGTGGATACAATTAGTGATTCATATGTGCGAGTTTTCATGGTACATAAACGAAATCCAAGCCGTTGTGTAAACTAGGTCTCAAATCAAAGCGCTGAGACACTGGAAGGAAACTACTGATGTGGCGTCTGTACCTGTAGGGTAACGCGAATCCTCCTCTGCTAAACCTTTTCTCTTACGGTGGAAACCGCGTTCCTTCCTGTCTTTGTGTTTTCAGGCCACCTGTCATAGTAATATAGTGTTTTACAGAAAAAGCTTTACGGAACAAAAAAAAAAAAAAAGAATCATAACATTCATTATTTGTGATGTTGGCTACAACTGCAGATCAAGGTTAACTTCGAGTTTACAGTTAAGGTGTGTGTGTGTGTGTGTGCTCGTTTTGGGATGGTAGCTGTACAATGATCTGCGAAGGGGAATAATATCTGTATTTTGAATACTATATATTACTTTTTGGAAACCAAAACACTGGGGAGCAGTATGAAATATCTAATGTTAAAGCTAATGAATTTGAAAAAAATAATATACCGGTGGCACAACCTCTTCCATATTATCGACCTTTCTTTCTGAAGGTTATATTATGCCCAGATCAACACACAAACACGGCGTTCCAGTCTTCAAAAAATGCCTTATTTGTTTTGATTGTGCTGAAGTGATATCGATGGACAGGCCCGTGTTGTACTGCATTACACAGGGACTGCTCGAATCTTTTATGTTCGGGAATAATATTTAAGGCCTTGAGGCAGATGGTTTAGCGACCATTCTGTTTTGACTAAATGCAGCTGCTACACGGGGAATCTTACTATTAACAATTCCTCCCTTAACATAAATAAATACGAGACGTACTGATAAGTAATATGCTGTTTTTTTTTTATCTTATTGGAAAAAGAAGTGTGTCTGTCTTGTTTTGAGAAAACCAACCTAATAGGAATGCTTCTTCTCTTACAAGAACCTCCAGCAAAAAACAGACATTATTGGACAGGATAAAATGTATAGCAGCATATATACTCTACAGACATTTCGATAAGTCAAGAGATTTTAGAATGTAAACTATTGCAATAAAGTAATTGCTGCAGTAACTACTTATAGGGAAACAATATTCACATTTACTGTATATTAGTAAATCTAATTTTTAAATCCGAATCATGTGCATATATGACCATTTGGATGACAACATAGGCAGGTCTGACTGATATTCAAACAATGATTTCCTGACAGAAGAAGAGAAAACCTGTTCTGGAAGTGACTGTCCCGTTTGCATATTAAAAAGTGTCTAAAGACATCATACCTGACAAGTATCTCTTTGTGTAATTACCGCCTCTGTATGCATACACCACACATTAACCTGGGATATTTTGTAAAAATGTTTATTTAAACTGATTTGCCTTTTTTACAACAAATAAAATATAGTGTCAATATAAACCCTTAACTAAATCTGTTCAACAACCAAACATCACAGCGAAACTGTTTATTATCCAACACTCATTTCATTTTTGAGACTTATTTTTAAAAACATAATACAGAATTTATGGAAAATAAATAATTGTTGGGAACTGCAATAGGCAATTTGAATAAAATAGTTGAAAAAGCAACTTTTAATGAAAATAGCGTATATTATACATCCATTACTAAATGATTAAACTAAATGATTTTTGTTTAAATTAAAACTTCCAAAAACGTTTATAATACAAAACTGTACAATAGCAAAAATTGGCAGAAATATTTCAGAACTCAGTTAATGTTTAAGTCCATTAGCTTTCATCAAAAGGTATTTAAAAAAAGATATATTCAATGGCAGATGAACAGATCATACAATTCTCGAATCCCCCAGTTGCAGGATCCGCAGTGCTGCTTGGAATATGCTGTGTAATGCAGTAGCAAACGGTTCGGTGGGATCGGAATGCTTTGGAAAGTTTACACCTACAGTATATTATTTCACAAAGAAAGCACATTTTTTCTAGTAAATGTATTGGGATATTTTTTGTTCCACCTTTAGGAACGTTGGGGTATACTAATAAGAGAGTTAATAACAATAATACTCAGAATAGCCACGATTTGTAATGAGAAGCATTTGGTAAACATTTGAAATAAAAATTGTAAAGAAACAGGGCATCTAACTGGGAACTGAACCCAGTTAGATCACATTGTTTCTTTATAATTTGTGTTTCAAATGCTTACCACTGGGTAATAACTGCACCAATAATTCTTTACAATGATCATGCTATGCGAAACAGCTTCCATGATTAAGTTATAAAACAGCTTCCCTTTTCAGTACTTCTCATACTGATCAAAAGTAGTATGTAATCCCTGCACTTTATGTTTCATTTTCAAAACAGATCCATAGCTGTAAAAAGATCTGCCTGGCCTGTATTAATAGCAACACAAAAAGATTCGCGCTAAAACTGTTTCTTTGTAAGTTCAACTGCTTTGAGTACTGAAAGGAAAATTCTGTTTTCGGAAGCAAAACCAGCTGTGAAAAGGTGTTCCAAATATGAGAATGCATGAACAACTAGGACTGGGAAAGCAAGAACAGAACTTGATAAATCTCATATTACAAACACCCAGTCTTCTCGGCCCGCTTCTATTCTGACGTACAGTGTAGTGTGTTTGTATCTCGCGTGAAGATAATCTGCATGAATTGTGTAAAGCACAATAAATGCAGCAATGTAAGATAAAAAAAAATCAAGCTCTTTGGCATAACACAGCACATTCTTCACAGAAGCGGGAGATTCTCAATGTGTTATGACATTCGGACTGGTTCACAATGGCAGTTACAAACAATGGGAAAGACTAAGGGTCAATGTACGATAGACCACAGACCTGCTTCCCAGTCAGAAATGGCAGGGTACTTATAATCGCAATAATTTTGATGTGCGTACTTGTAGCAGATTATACAGGTGAGGGAAAGATCAAAGTCAAATCCTTTGGCTGGGATATTAATAAGGAATTTTAAGATTGTTCTCTAAACTCTGCAGCAAAACATCTTATATTTATTAAAACAGTATAAAACGGAAACAAAAACAAAGCTCCTTCATTGTTCAAGGGATTCACCTGAAATAGAGCTGATACAACCAAGGCGCTGGAAGGTTATTCATATATAGGCACACATCTGTATTTTCATCTTATAGCTGAGATCAAAATAAACCTTTTTTTTCGAAGTAAACAAAGCTCATCTGAAACATACCAGCCATCACATTTTCGAGAAATATTGCCCAGATACTGGTGCTGCTAAGTCCCAGTCGGTCCTCCAAAACATAATTTAAAAAGTCTCTAACAATCCCACCTTTCACCGTCCCGACTGAGATCTTAGTCCTATAGTCAGAGGTCATGACAAGAAGAATCTGTTTTAACTGGGTGGGAATACACTTCGTGCTGCTGCGGATCCCCTGGTGGGGTCATTCTTTTCTCTTTCTGTCTTCTATTACAAAACCAAACGCGAACCACTTCTTTTTCTAACTGCAGGCTGTCTGCCAAAGAAGATATCTCTTGGGCTGCAGGTTTAGGGCATTTGAGAAAATGAGTCTCTAGGACCCCTTTGACACTCACCTCTATGGAGGTTCTCTTCTTTCTTTTCCTGCCCTGCGCTGCTATTTTGTCAATACTGGTTGGGCTACCTGTGGACGAATCTGCTTCTTCTAACCACTTGTTTAACAGTGGCTTCAGTTTGCACATGTTCTTGAAACTGAGCTGTAAAGCTTCAAACCTGCAGATGGTAGTCTGGGAGAAGACATTACCATATAACGTCCCCAATGCGAGTCCAACATCTGCTTGAGTGAATCCCAACTTGATCCTTCTTTGTTTGAACTGTTTGGCAAACTGTTCAAGTTCATCTGATGTCGGGGTTTCCTCATCCGAGTGATCGTGGCAGTGGTGGCCTCCTACGTCTCCGTGGTCTGTTGTGTCCCTTAGCCCTGGATGCAAGGTCTGTAGTGTAGCTGAAGACGGAGGTGGTGTTAAACCACCATGATCCAACATGCCATTGACTGTGAACCCAGACTGTGAATATACATTGAGAGGCTGTCCACCGGAGGTTAGAGATGAGTTATGGCCAGCACTCGTTCCCCATGCACTTGGGTGATTTGTATGGGGCGAGTGGTGGGTAACATGAGGTGACCTGTGATGAATGATAGCCCCGAGTTGAAGATCTTCTCTCCCAGGTTTCACGTCTTGCTGGTCTAAAGGACTGGTCGCTATAGCTGACGACCAAGGACCCCCTTCACTTAAACTGGTCACCCAGTGATGTCCAAGATGATGTCCATTGCTCGGAACCCCCTGTAGGTAATCACTTTGGAGAAGTTTCTGAGGATTTCTGAAAGGACTCCCTTGCTGCATGCCCGAGGAGTCTGAATGAACCATAGAGCTGGAACTGAGAATGCTGTAGGGATTAGAGGCAGCCGTGGCCATGGTTGGTGTAGATCCCCTACTAGTTATAATATGGCAAAGGGAGCTGCTTCAGCCTTTGACATCTACCAGGCTGGGGAGCCAAATCAGCAATCATTTGGTTATTGGCAGCTTGCTTAACCAATCGAGTGTCTTGAACATTTCTAAGTTTCTCTGTCAGCCAATGGGGGACGAGGGCTGGTCCCTGTTGTCCAAATTAGGTTTGCGAGGAGCGGGAGTTACGTTGAGCTCAAGCAGGAAGTGAATCAATCTTCAAGCTCCATTGGTTAATGCTGGCTGACTGTCCATGCTTCGCAGTCTCAGATCGGGTTAACTCTTTCTTAACTGTCCCGTAGTGTGTCTCTACGAACTACAGCGCAGCTGCTAAAAAGATGACAGAGCGTGATTGAATGCAACACTTTAAACACCAAAACAAGTAAAACAAAGGGAGCTTGTGCCTTGTGGCGTATATACAATTCTCTGCAGATACATTATCTCTCTCCTGTGCGAGAATGAAAAAGGTGATACTAATTTAGGACTACAAGAGGTTCCCAGACGAGGGGCAGAATCAATGTAACTGATAGTCTTAAGCAACATACACTGATGTGCAGATTGTTTTCGGGGGTTGGGGCGGATATTTGTTAATGTTCAGCAAAACTGAAAACGGGTTCCATAAAAAACAGCAGTTGTTTTAAAGGATTGTAAAAAATGCACATGTCCAGCTCCGTAATCGATTTTGAGCACGGCACGAGGTGACTACAGGAGTTTATCATTTGTGTTTTTATTCGAATTTTTAAGAGTATTTGTTTATTTCTTGCATAGCGCTCTGTTGTCACCATCTTGCCACTGATGGTGTCGGTTTCCGTTTCCAGAATGACAAGCTAAATTCACGCAGTCTTATAGGATACGCAAACACAAAAATCATGATTTATACAAATTCATAAAAATATAGCAAGGTATCCCATTGTTTACATAAATAAATGACTATAGAGTGGGGCGGTGCTCTGTTGTTACAATAGCAGCCTTAATATTTCGCATAAAAGTATTCAAAATAAGTGGGTAACCATATTATAGGATTTCTGTTCTCCGCATGATATAGGCTAAATCAGAGTGAAAATGCATTTATTAACCAAGCCCTGCAACCTATCCGAGTTCAGAAATATATGCTCGCTGCTGCTGCTTTTTGTATTTTATACATTCCTTGTACTGGAACCTGGGGAGAGGTTATTCCTTGTTTTGGTGGACCGTTTCATGAACAGAGATATGGGCTTGTGTACACTCATTACCCACCAGACTTGCATACAGTACCCTACGTTCTCAGAATTTTATTTAGTTTCAGTTAGAAAATATCACTAGTACACTTTAGTCCCTCTGTACTTGTATCTTTCCTTTTTTATAATACACCATGCAAAGTGGGGCATTCTTCATTTGCTGCAGTGCTCAAACTGAGAGGGGAAAAATAGGCAGCTGATTTAACAGCTTAGAAAATCCCTGAAGTTGAAAATGACCTTTCCGTGCATATTTTAGAGGTAACCTAGCTGCGTAATTATATTTGCACTTATAGAAGACTACATCAGAGTTCCCTTATTGGTTTGAAATTCCATTAAATATATTGCAAGAGCTCCTAGGTTAAGCTTGATTTAAATTTGCATACATTTTCATACATTTAGGAGAAATAAAAGAAGGCTTCAAGCTACCAGAAAGTCATTAAGACATTAGTTTCTCTCAAGGAGGCTGATCTGAGGAAAAATCAAGAAACTGAGACAGAGAGCACCCCTTAATGTAGGTGAGCTTGCTATATCATT
This sequence comes from Neoceratodus forsteri, assembly GCA_016271365.2. Taxonomy (NCBI): domain Eukaryota; kingdom Metazoa; phylum Chordata; order Ceratodontiformes; family Ceratodontidae; genus Neoceratodus; species Neoceratodus forsteri. The sequence goes on along the minus strand of JADMNL010000023.1, from coordinate 330,770,075 downwards.
ACTTTTCCAAAAGCTTATAACTCCAGAGACTGCAGAGAATTGACAAGGCAGTGCATATGGATGGATAGAGGGGAATTCAAAGTAAACACAACGCTTGGAAGCGGAGTTGCTATTTCACAGGTTTTTTATGTGAATTCGGACTTGACACTATATTGATTGTTCGATTAAGCTGATTCCCAGATAAGTGATTATCGAATTTGTGATCTTAAAGGATCCTTTCCGTATACTCTTCTAGAAAAGATGTGTTATTCATTACAGACTGAAGTTAGTAAGTCTTTATCGAACTTTAGCTTTCACCTCAGAAATGGAGCATTTTTTTCTGTATAAGTTAGCAAGAATCAAGGTTTTGAACCAAACAGGGTCACCTTCAAGAGGTCATACACACACTGAATTTTGGTCCAAGCACCCACCATTACAAACAATATTTTAACACTCTAAGGATTTGATGAAACGCTCCCTCTCTTTAGTAGCAATATTAGAGCTGTTACTGACAGGGATAGTATGCCCGAAATTACAGGTGTACAGTGCAGTCTTTGAATAGTGCTCTCTACACAAAATGACACGTAATGCTAAGAAATCCAAGCTACGAGTACACTATTGTTACCTGTGTCCACTGCTGTATATTTGTATGTTTCTTATTGTGGGCACCTGACTCTAAACTCTTTTGACAATACACACATGCCTAAAGGGTTTTGTGTGAAATAAAAAAAAAAAAAACTAAACTACTTATATCTATAATGCAGTCAACTATACTTACAGGACTTTTGTTGAGGCATTCTCTGGCGGTGGTTGTTGTTTTTCTCATTTACTCTATTCAACATGCAGACGATTTTTTATAGACGTAATATTAGCACCACTCAAGTGTGCAGTGAATATATATATATATATATATATATATATATATATATATATATATATACATATATAAACATGGGATGTTGCAAATTGCATATGAAATATAGTTCACAAGTTGTTAATGATGTGCCTGCCCCTGTCGGCATTGGGCGCTATAAGATAAACATTGTGGGGTCAGAAATAAAATCCACCTCGATTTTTCAAGTATAATGGGCTATTTAGGAACTTATGAGGCTACAGTTTACAGCATAAATCTGCAACATGCATGAATATCATCTCTGAAATGTTAGTTTTAATATTGCTGTTTGGTGCGTCCTGTGTGAAGAGGGTTTCCTTAGCTCTTTCCTGCTCGTCTAACTTTCCAAGTGTAACAGATGCCGCTCTCAGGCAGTTCTTTCTGCTGCTTTTCTTTATTCAGTCTGGCATTTTTCTCTCCATGATTTGGGTTTCCATAGAGAGAAGAATAAAAGGGGGGCCATGGCCACAAATCCCTGCCCTGTGCAGAATAAAAGACTCTCATTCAATAGACGACCCTGTCTGGACATGGGAGGAAAAAAAAAAACATGCAAAGCTACTGTTGCAAGAAACTATGATTTTTCCATCTCTAGAAGAGTTTGTTACAATAAAGAAAAAAAAATGAGAATAAGAATACACCGTTTAGAATTTTTTTTCTTGGCATTCAACTGTATTCTTTTCCCTTGGTAGAAAATTAGGAGTTTCAATACAATTTGTATTACTTATGAAAAACTCGAGTTCCTTACTTTTCAGTGTATAATTTTTTCACATTGTTGTGTAATCATAATTGCGGGCCTATCGCTGTAATAAAAAAAACTTACACTAATGAATTTTTTTTCATGTTAGCTACATAAGAGAAGAAAATTATGTTCAGCCAATGACATCGGGCGACACAAAAGTAGATATCTGAAGTATAAAACGTTTAGCATGAAGTGTGAAGTATTTTACCAATATATGATACCACGTGCTAATTGGAGCACAACTCACAGACCCTGCAAAAAAAAATGACCTTGTTTGTCCTTTGGTTGAATGCAATTTTCCCCTGGTCCTGAAATAAGGCCCCTTGTGCATTTGTCCAAAACCATAAACGCCTGTAATTTGCAAAATGCTGTGAAAGAGTAACAACTGTTTCTGTTCTCTTAAAATAAACAAACAAACAAAAACTCACTCTCAGCACTAGAACAGGTTAGAATGCTACCCTGCAAAAGCAACAGCATTAGATAAGAGACAGCACCACTCTTACTTTTATAGAACCCCTAAGTCATCTTAAAGGTAGAATGTGGTTTTACAAGTCACTGGGCAAATATAGTGAGCGCCTTGAATTTATTAGCTATACAGAACTTTCCATTCGGGATTCCTAATATACGTATTTAAAAACAGAATACATTATATGTTGCAGTATATACCACAAGAAAAGCAGACATTAGAACTGAACGTGTTTTATATAAATATCTGCATTTAACTATTAAGCTGCTCCTTAATACAAGCACGATAGACGTGCAGTTCAGTTGGATAACGTGTGTGTGTGTGTGTGTGTGTGTGTGTGTGTGTGTGAAAATGGTGCTTAAAAGAAGGGTTTGTTTCAGCCTAAGCGTCAGCCAGCAAGGATCTGCGAGCAATGAACTGCCACTCAGTGTCACGACCCCTTTCCAGCCAACGTCACCTTTAGCACAAGTTCATTACAGATACAGGACAGGCTAAAGCAGCTTTGCTGGACAGGGGCAATCCCTGCACTTTTTGTCTGCTTATCTAAAAAAAATATCCGAACAGCATGAAAAGTCAACCTCAAAAGTGTCAATTAACTAGATTTGAAAGTTCTGAAGTCAACACCGTGTTATCGAAAGAATGATTATAAGCTAAATCAGCGGCATAACAAAAAAATAAAAACAATGAAAAAAAGAATGAATGCCACTGGGCGGCAAGCTTGGAGTAAGAAATCATCTGTATGGACTAATCAAATGCTAATTGTTACTTTGCCCGCCATCTGTGTATAATGCCAGTTTATCTAGAAGAAAGTTAGCTGACCTTTTCTCCTATCCTTACCCCATTATGTTTAATAAAGAAACTGCTTTTTATGAAAATGCATACAAAGGCAAGTTTAGAAAGTGAAAACTGCATGGAAATGTAATAAAAAGGCTCCCTAGTGCAAGGTGTTTGTATAAGATGCCTGTAAAACAACAAGAACACCTGCCAAGGTTCTTATAGTAAGAATCTCCATATACTGTACTGTACATTACAGACAGAAAAAATAAAAGAAGCAATAAAAAATAAATAAATAACAGAAAGAAAACAAACAAACAAACAAAAAGTCTTGGTACTAAATAAAGCTGATCTTCTTGCATACAGCATGATTTAACCACTTATTCTCGCTTTATTCCTAAACCAGTTTACTTATTCTGTAAGTCTACACCTTCACAATAAAATTATCCGTTGTGATTTGCTTAATTGAACTGGGGTTCATACCATTTGCTAAATGAAACAGTTGCCGTGCTTAAACTGCTTCATTCTGTAAACCAAGATTCCCTTAAAGGAAACCCCCAACAATAACCAATTCATGTGTTTATTTCGACAGCTCACTTCTTCCATTTATGCAGATATCAAGTATTTCAGTTTTCACAATAGAAGTATTTATGATTCCAAGACATGCTTTGCTGTATTTAGTAAGACCAGTTTGTTGTGCTTAGGAAGTAACATAGGAAGGGACTGAAAACAGATGCAGGCAAGAAGACTGAGAAAATACAGCATAATTTTACTGTTTTAAGCATTGTACTGATTGTATGCATACTGACCCTGTGAAATGAGCAGTTAACCGAATCACTGAAATCCTTAAAATGGTAAAATTAGTTAGTATGCGTAGTTTAACAGTATTTAATTTATTTAGCCTAGCATTTTTCAATGCTTTGTATAATTATGTATGTATATGCATAAAACACAGTTGCATAAATGCAAGGAAATTTAAGGCATTTTTACACAGGCATGAAGTGTGGACACTGCATAGGAAGTAGTGTATTTGCATAATGCATGTGTGCATATATTAATGGTTCTTTTAGAGCAAGGGACATACTTACCTCAGATAACATGTTTTTTGTAGAGCAGTGGAGCAAAGAAGAGAACAAAAAATAAATACAAATAAAATAATAATAAATGCAAGCAAAACTAGGTTTTTTTTTAGGATCTGAAATTCTAGGTCATGAAACTTTGAATATCTCCAATACATCAAGATAGATTATTTTACTATTTTTACATCTTCATTGCACAAACATATATCAACAATCTGACTATTGAATTAACTTGATTAATATTTGCTATGCACTACTAAGAATGGACAACAAAGTATGAATACTGGTTGATTGGCATCCCATTGCTAGAGTGCCGCCTATTTTTTTATTTTCCTTAAAATAAGTCCTGCTTTTTGTACCTGCTGCCTTGGGGGTGGGGGTGGGGGTGGGGGTGGGAGGAGGGTCAAACTTTATGTACAGGGTTTAGTTAAGACTAGGATGTTGAGGGTGGCAAAGCTAAAGGGCATTTGTCAACCATTATATAATTAATCAAAACTCAGTTGGTATGGCAATTATGATGACTAGTTTACTTTCCGTTAACATACAGACGTGGACTCTGCCAATTTGGGCCAAATAATTATTTGTTTACTGTTGCCCTCATAACAATAAAAACAGACTTTATGCTCTTCCAGAAAAAAAAAGTTTTCTTACTTTCTTCTTCACAGTGTTAACTTTCTTCTTTAAAATGCCAACATATGTGTTATGCAAAAGTGGCATATACAGTACTGTTTATGACTTCATCCAATGATATGATGCATTAAACACATAGGCATAATATGCTTATGATACATTTGATTATATTTCTTATAGGTAAAATGTTGTTAGGATTTAAATTTTAAATAAGAGAATTTGATATGTAATTTGGAACACGGAGGGCTCCAAACCTGCATGCCTATCTGTGTAACACACATTAATATTACAATTAGTCAGTTAATGGGCAAAACTTAGAGAATACCACAAGTGTTCAATTAATGCATAAAAGCATAAAGCACACTCTGCTAGCAAAACAGCTAGGAACATGAGTATCACCACAGCTACAAACAAAGCAGATTAACCCTTTAAAGTTTGCAGGTGTCTTTTAATGCATAGATTCCAATCCTCTTCAATACTGTATATATTTAATTAGTCTGTAGTTGCATTATTCGTTTTTTTTCAGGAAGGTTAAAAGGCATCAACCATCTTAAAGTATTACTGTGGTGTAGTGTTTTCTAATACTTTTCATAAAATATGTTAATTGCTGTGTTATGCTGTTATATGATTTCCTATTGTTAACTATATCTACCTATCTATATGTCTGTCTGTCTCTGTCTATCTATCTAGCCATTTCCCCATTGAAAATGCCATCATTTATTTCCCCATATATGATGGTTGCCGAGTAGGGTATTATGACTCTAACTAGCTGCATATATAGGACACTGCAACATGTAACATAAATGATGGCAAAGTGTGGTACATGAGGAAATAATACTACATGGGGGTTGAACAAGCTCATAAAGGCTTGTTCAGCCCCTTGATGATATTATTTCCTTATATACCATACTTTGTCATAATTTGTTCTCTACATAAAGTCGGTCAATATTTTGTTAAAAGCCCTGCCAGTGCCGTTTTTTTCTGCACTAAGGAAAAACCTGGTTGTTAGGCCCGATCTGATACAGTGATGTCACACAGAAACACAAGCGTTTTACTTGGACATACTGAAAGAAATATTCTTGAATTTGACGTTTGTGTATTGCTGTGTATGAATATGCAATGCATATAGGGCCATTGTAATAACTTAGATTAAAAATCTGAACTTCTACAAAAGGGTGTCATAAATTTTAAAGCACGTGTATCATTCTGAAATTAACATTTGGAGCAAAAGGGGTCTCAGACAAAACTTCAGCAGCACAAAAATACCATTAGTTTCAGCAATAACAATTATGCATCCGTGTAACAATACTTTCCATGTTTTATAGTTAGTTACAAGTCTAGCTATACTTTTAAAAATATTGTCTTTACAACCAGGGTGATGACGTTACCTGTTATATGTTTTACTTTATACACAGTATATACATTATAGAAGCACATTGCAGCATGCTGTTACTACATTTTTACACCTGGGTCTAATATTGGGCGTCAAAAATAATAGAAATTAAAACTGTGCTGTAGAATGAAATTATAATTACTTGACCCCGTCTATACATGGTGTTTATAATGGCAATCATTTTTACAAAGTATAGGTAGGGTATATAGGTAAACAAGTTTACATTTATGAAAATATATTCTTGAAAACCTTCAAGCTTAAAATCAATGCATAATTTAGACAAAGTTGCCTCGACCTTTTCCTGAAGATAACATCTTTATCCAGCATTTTGGATATTATTCTTTCTTTTTTCGCAATTATACATTACTGTGTTGCCTTCTTTAATAGGTACTTAACATTGTTCAAAATATATTGTTCAACCGTGAAATCTCACTTACCAAGTTCCTTGCTATATTGTATCTCTTTTTTCTTTTCCGAGGACCTGTTCATTTTTAAAAGACATACTTACCTTTATCAAACATGCATGTGTTTTAGAATAAGTATCATAACGGAGACCTTGGGGATATAATTTCAGAAATTCAGGTGTTTTCAATGGTTTATAGAATGATAATTCTCTATAACGTTAGGCATTGAGACATGCAGAGTGTGGTAAGGTTAGATTTGTAAATAAATTATTAAAAAAAATATGTGGACAGTTTGTTATATGTATACTACTTAAAAAAGTTAGTGCATTGGCAGCAGCACTTCATATTTAATATAAGCTGCACCTTGCTTCACTATGGAATACTTCAGGTATTTTGGAACATTATATCACAGTTTAGCACCAATCGAGAAATCCAAACAAATATGCTTAATCTGTTCTAGGATATGCATGCTGTGTTGTGTATACCTATTTGTTTACTGAAGAAGCTAAAAACTTTTGTTCCTGTTGCATATCAATCAAGACAAATGCTGATCATTCTAAAAGACAGACGTTCTTAAAGTCAGTAACCCAATACTGCTCCATAATTTGCATAACCAAAAGCCAAAACAGTTCTGAAGTGGTTGGGACAATATATAGTTTGGGAATCAGAGAGCGAGAGAGAGAGAGAGAGAGAGAGAGCTAGAAAACCTTATGAGTAAGGGTGATTCTGTCCCAGTTTAATTTACTGTACATTTTATAGTTGGTTTAGCCTCCTGATTTGATTGCCTTAGTAATATGAATTGCCTACAGCTGCTGATGATGCAGCTTTAATTCTGTTTTAAAGGTCATGTAAACATATGCCTGTAGCACAGACAATGTAAATTCAGTTTCCTTTTAATGCTCTCACTAATTCACTTTCTAACATTCGTATATAAACTTAGCAAGCACTACCAACTGCGCTGATGTTACCATTTATTTTTTTCTTATAAACAAGACGATTCTATAAGCGTAGTAACAGCACATTATATTGTACACTGGACAAGGGAAATGCCTTTTCAAGAGCTGTGGATCCTAAAAAGCAAACGACAGAAAACATCTAGGTTCTATAGACATTAAGTGTATACTGTGGCTATAGAAACAATCTTTATATACCACCCAGACAATATTGCCTATATAAACGCGGCAATTATATAGCTGTAATTGTACAAAGTTGCCATTTTAGTACTAAGTGCATCATGTACAGTAAATGCTTTGGTTGCTTAAACTTTTTATTACTGTGGTGAACTTTAATTCAGGATTGAACTTAGATTGTGCTACCAAATGCAATACATGCGTGGCACAACCATATTCAATAAGCAAAATGTTGCATACTAATCGGCATTGATCGAGCTATTTTATTGAAAAGGAGCCTACAAGTAACCACATACAGTATATCTATATCCCTATACTAGTTCAGTGAACCTTTACTAATCATTTGTGTTAGTTTTCCATTTATTGTATTTTAGCTAATAACTGCATTTAGCGTGAAAATATTGGTTTATCCTCAAAAATATTTTCGAACAGTTTTCCAGCTGCTTAATTGGTGTCCACGTGTGTAGGTCACTAAAATATACACGATTTCTTATGTACAATATACCTGTGCACTATGTGTGTTTAACTTTAACTTTTTTCATTCATTCATTGACATCTTACCTCTAACAATTCTTGGTCTTTTTCTAGGAGTTTTGGTAATAGATGAATGCATAAGCATAAGTATCACGTCCTTGCATTATTGTTAACACTAGCGTTGCCAAGCTAGCAAATGAAAAATCTTCAGTTTCTACAGATTATTACCTTTCTGAAAGCATTGCCACATTCAAATAAATTGCCTTAATAATTGTTGGGCCATCAAAACATTGTACTATAGTACACATATTGTTCTTTAATATGATGGCTACTTTGCTCCAAAACATTGCATCTTTTACAAAAAAAAGGTAAACAAATAATTGTCTAGTGAACGAGATGTTCTTAACTTAAAAAATATCACACGGCCTTATTTTACTCCTCAACGTTACAGCAGGTATCATTTCACATCTATAATATTCCGATATCAATACAAAAAGAGGACAATAACGTTGCAGTACTTAAGAAATGTTATGGATTCCAATAAAAATATATAGTGCAAAAAGCCCTGTTTGTTTGTGAAGAGCTTGACGGGTACCTGTATCTATTTAAACAAGATATAACAATAACGTATATGAAGCTCGAATACTTATTTTTCTTTCACACAACTGTTGATCAAAATGCTATATGTATCACATTAATAAGACTACACTGGTAACAGTTATCTGTGGGTTGCTACTTTTTATAAAAGAATACAAACCTTTTTCTAAATTACAGACATCTTTTGAAGTCCAGCAATACAGAAAATAAAGTAGCTTATTATAGTGAAATCAGTACCGATTGCCAACCTTTTGCCATTGGTTATTTTTTCAGTAGTAATTGTGCTAATGCAACCTACTTGTGCTTGACTGATATAAACTGAAGCAGTGGAAAACAGTTTCTTAGGGCGTCATATTATGTACGCTCAGTACTTTTAGAGGTTGAATCACCTTAGATCAAAGCTGTACCAGGATCCTACCAACATAATTAGCATTTGAGATGTCAGTCTGCCCACTTTGTAACTTTGCAAACCGAAATAGACCATGTTTAATGCAGGAACTGAATTACAGACACGCAGGTGTGTATACATGTATGCATGCATGCATTTGTGTTTGTGTGGGTGTGGGTGTAAATATACTGCATATATACTCAACATTCGAAATAATCTATATTAAAATGTATTGTCTTGACTTTTTCTCGGTAAAAGGAGATTGCATAAATAATTAAAAGGAACACCTATCAAGATCTAAGAGAAGCTAGAGTTACAACAGGGAATAAAGCAATGGATCCTAAATTAATGATACTATACTGTACGTTGTATGGAAACACTCCTTAGTATCGTTTGCTCTTTGGGAACAAAATCCCTGACATATTATTTTACTAGTTTTGTATCCAATACATACTGTACCTATATGCCTTTGCACAAAGGTCTGTGCTTCCTTCCCTCTAGTGAAGACATGCATCTTACAGGCTAAGAAAGACATTTGGGAGCTGTATTGGGTTCCCAATTAAGTAATCGACCATATAGTGGTGCTGAATTTATGCCAAGAGGCCCAGTACCATTAAACAATGAACAGTTTTATCACTGTTCCTCTGTAGATGTCTTTTTAATAGCGCATTTATTAATATATTGTACCCCACATTTAAATCCATTACTTGTATACCTAATGTCTTTAAACCTGTAACACTTACAAAAGAGAACAGCACACATACTGGCAGTAACATTTTACAGAAGTGGCTTTATTTCCCATGTTTTTTCGCTTCATTTTTCTCTATTTTATCTGTATTTCTATCTTTTAGTTTTCCCTCATGCATTTGATCATCCTACCAAGTCCCTTGGCTAAACCAATCTCTTTTCATGCAAAGGATAAAAAGAGAACAACATCAAAGTAGATTCAGGTAATTAACAGCTGAGGGGGATATAATCTAAACCATAGGCCCTGCTTTGCACCCAGGTCTGCTTCCAGAGCCAGCCGGCATGGGAGTGCCTATTCCCTGTAGCCTCCAAATCTGCTTCCTCCTAACAGCTTTGCCAGGCCTCCAGTTATCACATCTGCATTTCAAACACTGTGTCTCTGGCATTAATTATTAATTAGCCTACAGTCACCCCAGAGGATTTAAGTTTCAGCCTGCACATACTTATTCATTGACCTCTATCTCAGTTTTTGTTGGAAAAACCCCACAAGAATGCTTAATAATTTCCTTTTTGACAGAATTCCTGTTTTACTTTCATGAAAAGGGAACCTTATATTTTCATGGCAGAAAATTACCAGATTGCATAGCAATTAGTTAGAAATAATGTACGCCACTGCAAGGGTGCAATGGAGGTGTACATGCACCCCTTACATATATTCTAGAAACTGACATTTTCCAAGCACTTATTCAAAGAAGGCATACCAATGTTTAAAATTTCCAGTTTTCAAGAATCCATTTGTACTGAGTTCTCTACTTACCAAAGTCCAACCCTGGAAACTCAATATTTTTTTTTAGTAATATCAACCTCAATACACTTTTTGGTAGTACCAACATCCATACAAACAAAATAGACTTGAAGTGTATTTGTTGTATTTTAATTGTAGCGTTGTACCTTGGGATACTAAAAAACCCACATACAGAATATGCATGCAAGATACCCTACATGAAACTTTCTAAGATGATTTTTAGAGTAATGGAGACTTTAACAAACCTTTTATGTGCACTGACACTTTTTGTGTTTGGAAAGTGGTGCCAAATACTATAATTTGGAGATTGCATACAAGATCGTATTGTTTCCTGTTTCAGTACTAGGAACAACCCTTCCCCAGTGCAAGACTTTTGAGAAGTTGCCATGAATTCTCCCAAACAGAAATATATTATGACACACCGTACCTCAGCATGTTTTGTCTTCAGTTTTCTAGCATTGCATATGAGCCAGTTGGGTCCCACCCTTGAAAACAGGTTGTTAACACCAAGGTGACAGTCTTCCAGAGGCATGATATTTTGTGGGCTTAGCACAAGTACTGTAACTATTTTTCAGTCATCCCAGAAAACATGAACTAACTATGAAAAAGTAAATTGAAAAACCAAAATATGACTGTGGAAATATAGACATAGGTTGTATAGATACTATGTACACTTTGGTAAAATAACTGATACCTATTGGTAAAACAACTGATATTTAGCTATGTTTTGCATTGCATTGCCTCTGTCTCTCTCTCTGTATCTGTCATTCTCTCTCTCTCTCTTTCTCTCTCTCTCTCTCCCTCCCTTCCACCACCCATAGATGTGCACACATCTGCACAATGATTTGTTGTTTGTTTATTTGTAATTTTTGATCAGAAAAGGCAAACTAAGCTGTGATAGCTTATTTCCAGGTGTGCTCTAGGGGGTGGGTTACATGAACCTGTCTTGCTGATGGGAAATGTTTGTCTTGACACTGAGTAACTTTGTTACTCTTTTTTTTTTGGGGGGGATGCTATGTATGTCTTGCAGCTGACAAGATGGCCAACCCTGGAGATGCTTGCGGAGGTGGTGGACATTTTCATCTTGATTCACCTGCTGACAGTAACCTTACACATTCAGAAATCAGAGCTACTGATAATGCTGTCAGTGAAGGAGAGAAAGATAAGAAAGTTGTGATACCTGACCCAGAGTTGACACTGGAAGAAGTCAACATGAGTTTGACCAGGAACAGGAGGCAGATGGCATGCAGACATCAGCTGAGCTAACCCTAACAAAGGCCTTGTTAGATAGAAAAGCACATCTGGTTAGACTGCTTGCTAAGGAGGATGAGAAAATTGTGAGAGAGAGAGAGGTTAGTATGCTATTTAGTGTAATGTGGCCAGGGGATGCGGTGCTAAGCTAATTTAGTATTAGGAAAACTGCTGTCAGTCTCAGAAGACACCATGTCACCCTGCAAAAAAGCTGCATCAACTGATATGGTGGCATCAAATTAACTCTTGGGCCTGAGAAAAGGCCAACTGGCACCCTAACAGATGTTGGTCTGATCAGGCAGATTGTCACTGGAGAAAACCTTGCTGGTGGCTGGGTGGAGTAAAACACCTAATGGGAAAGACTGGCTGCCAGGTGTTGTTCAAAAGCTGCAGACATCATCACTGTTGTGGAGGTAAGAATGGCTCATCTACATTTTCATCTCCCTCCTCATCCTCCGAGTAGTAGAACTTTCAATGTCAGAGAGCTGTGTTGCAGTCTGCCAGTACAGAGCATATCCCCCATAATGGACAATGAACTTATTAAAAATTGATTGAGCACCACAAGTGGCCCAGCTACAGGTGTCACCTCTGTAGCACTTACTGCTCAGAAAAAAGTGGACTGTGTTAAACTGGCACCACTGCTCTTCACAAACTGCTTGCAGAGTGACCCTATAGGATCTGAAGCATCAAAACATGTGTCAGAGTCTCTGCATGCAGGATCTCTGGAGAATTCCTACAAGGTTTGGCCTCTGGACTGCTTATGGACCTAGGCAGAGAAAAGTACCTCCAATATTTTTGTTTCAGTGCAAGACAACACCATGGCTTTAGAAACTGTGCTTGCAGGTCCCTCCAGGGAACACAGATCTGGCCAGCCCCAGGTAAAGTCCCCAGAGGACACACACCAAGGGATTACTGAGGACCCTGCTCAAGGAATATCAGGTCAAGGGAGGCAGTTCCAAATGACTGACCTGTTCACAATGCAGGGCCAGCCAGCCCAACATCACAATGCACGTAAGACTAAAATATAAGGGGTGGTCTGTTCATCCCCTGCTAGAGTACCTTATATCCGTAATCTGTTGAAAAATTCCATTGAGTTTGTTGCTGTGGACCTTTACACTTTGATCCACATAACAGGGAAGACATGCTTTGATATAAGCTTTAAGATGATGGCTTTCCTTGAAAAGCTTTGGGCCTGGTATGAGGTGCTGAAAGATTGCCATCTGTGGTCTCCCTTCATGGTGATTCCACTTACAAACCCCACAATTAAAAATATGATTTTGTTAAGGAATGAAGGGGGTAATTTAATGGATGTCCTCTACAGATGTCTACTGGCTGAGACAGCAATGTGAGGTCTTAGACCAGGCCACACCAATTATTGATACTGAGCTGGTGTTGGCAGGTGTGGAAGGTACAAGTAAGTTGTAGCAAACCAATCAAAAAGTATGTAATCTTCCAGGCAGTTTCCATATTGGTCATAATATGAGCCTTTGTTTTTACCCCGGGCAGCCTAGATCTTGTCATAAATGTGGCTCCAAAACTAATTTGAGCTCCATTTGTGACAAATCCAAGAGAATGTTATGTCTCAAATATGGATGTGTCAGTCTACAATAATCAAACCCATTTCATTATAATCTTTGCAAGAAGCGGTGTCTCTCTTAGCATCAATGCTATTGGACTGCCCACAATAGGTCTGAGAGGCTGTCACAAACTAGTTTTCTCCCAGAATTCAACCTGCAGCTGTTATCAGTTTTCTTAACACTTCAGGTGCCTGCAAGGTTGCCTGGATATGCTGCCACCACCCTGCGTGAGCCACACTTGGAGTATCTCTACGTCTGAATCTCATCATATCCATTGTACACACAGTACAGTGCTCCTTACCAAAGGGCAAACAACCCACATCTTTTGTCATAGCTAAGAACACCTCACTTTAAGTATGGTAAGTACAACCTTCCCCACATTTGTCACAAACTTGTTCTGTTCCAGAATTCAGCCTGTGACTGTTACCAATTTTCTCAACCCTTCAGAAGCCTGCAAGGGTAAGTGGATATTCTGCCACCACACAGCATGACATGCACTGGGGTATCTCTAAGTTTAGCTCACATCAGAGCCACTGAGAAAACATTTGCTTTAAATATGGCAACTGTAGCCTTCCTCGTTGAAGATGGATAAGAGCTTTTGTCAAATTATCCTTGTTATATGTACCAGAAATTATTCAATTACAGAAGGCCTGAAGAACATACACACTAATATTTAATACTCAAAGATATTTAAATATGTTACAGGATAATACACAGTAAGACTATGGGGACCAAGTATATTTACAGAGAAAATGAAAGATTTTTGAAACAGATTGAAACAGTATCATGTCGCAGCAGTGATGGGAATACAGTGAAGACCATCACAGCGACATTTTCTGCAGTTCGCTATGATGGTCTGCTGGATTCCTGACACTGTTACCTCCAGGGTGTTCATCCCCTTCCCAAGCCAACTCCGACTCAGAGTTGGTTAATTTAATTGCGGGAGGTGTGGGGGCCAAGCCCCCCATAGAAAACACCAGTTACCCCAGTGACGGCACAACACCAGTTGGTGGTGTTGTGCCATCGCTGTGTTGACGGTCGGCAAATTCCGTGTCACCATGGCATGGTGGAACTGATAGAAACACACAGAATAACCTAACTCATTTGTATCTAAGTACCGAGTAGAGTAGATGCTTACCACAACTGGGAACTCAGTGAGTTAAGGCAGACTCGAATCCTTGATCTTGCTCACTCAGAGTTTCAGTCCTATCTGCTTTCTCAGGGCCAAACACGAACTCCAAATACCTTTGGTTGGCCAGCCCACCATGCTGCATCACCTTGTATGTCTCTGATATCACAGATTTGGCCATCTCTTTGTTCCTTTGGGAAACCACCCACCTGGAGAAAGATCCAAACTAGATCCAATCCAAAGATTTGCTATCTCCAGCTCAGTTATGTAGATTTTAGCCCCATCCTTTTGTCTCCTCCCTCCTCATCTGACTTAATCCAGGGTTCTTCTGTCTCCTTCCCCTGTCTTGTTTATACTAACAACATGTTTTTTGGTTATGAAAGAAAGCAGCCTCTTTGAAGTTCAGCTCCACAATAAAGGCCTTTGGATGATAGGGATTCTTACTGTACACACCCAACAGGCTTCTCCAGCCTGCCCAATTTGAAAGACTGTAGCTGATTTCCATATCAGCTAATATATTTTGCCAAATAAAAATAGAAAGTAGGATAAAAAAACATTGCACATTGCCAAAAGTGCTGGATCAGGAAACTATCACAGTGAAAGGTCAGGCTATTGAAACAAAGAAACTGAACTGCTCTCAGATGGAAAACCACCCAGTCCTTCTGCCCTGGCTGCTTGTGCTACATCACTACAGGCACCTAAACAGATAATACTCATGCCATATGTACCCAGCCCGGAAAGTCCCAGTACCATCTGAGACAAAGTAAGTGGATAATCTCTCTCTGCCCCAAGCTTGTAAACCAAGTCCCTCAGGATAGCTTGACCAAGCTTAACCAAGCCCCTGGGATAGCTAATCCCAGTGAGGACACTGATCAGTCTGCCCAGAATGCAGATGATATTCCACTTGTTCCTGCCCCTGACGATGAGCATGGTCAATTGGGTAAAACACTCCTCGCCCTCCCACAAGTGATTCAGACATGACTTTGGTCACCAGATGTTAGAGGAGCAGATTCTGGAAACCAAAGGTCAAATCTGATAATTCCATGCCCTTGTCTGTGGGCAACCAGTATGCTGTTCTGAAGAAGGGGTGAGATGATAGGGAAGAGGCTGACACAGAAGCCTTTTAAATTCTGTCCTTATCAAAGGACTTCTCTTCAGACCTTGAGGATTCACAATCTAAAACCTTGGTGGCAAAGAGAGTAAGGAATATTAGAATCACAAATCATAGGCCTGTTCTTCTGGTTAACCATCTAAAACACCCATATTTGATGTGTATTAATGCCACAGTACATCCTGTCACACTTAATGTTAATAGATTTAAGTCCAATAAAGGAGACTTACTACATTTTCAGTACCATATACTATTCCAGGTAATATCTTCTACCTGCAAGACATGAAAATCAAAACCTTATACGAAATTTCTCAGGCTAAGAAAGTGTGGCTTGCAGTTAGTACCTTATAGTTACATGGTAGTGGCCTGCATGGTAGAGTGGGGATTTTATTGAGAGGGTGGAGCTCTCCATGTAAAAATTGGAAGAGATACACCTGGGCAGAGCCCTTTTTGTTAGATATTCTGTACATAAATTACCTGTACTGACTTACAATCATCTATGTCTCACAATTAATTGCAGAATGTGTAGCTCTCTTTAAGGAGGTACAGCTATAACTACATGCTAACCAGCTTGCTATAATTGCCAGTGACTTTAACTGTGGGCTGTCACATGAGGCTAGAGGGCTTAAGAGTACAGAATTATATAATGATACAAATTGTTTTAGTACTGTAATTCAAACATGAGTCTGAAAGATGCATATAAGAGGATTATTCAGGGGTAAAACATATACAGTATTAGGAGTACATTGGTCACTAATGTGGATATTCTGTTTCTTTTGGACAACATTCATGTTCAAGGGCCTCTACAGTGATGGTAGAAACATCTAATCACCTAGCTGTATCCTGTACCTGTGATCTTGGACCACTGATTAAGCAGCAGACAGCTGTTTGGCAACTAAATACCTCTGTCCTGGAAAATATAAATGTCAGTTCTCAATGATACCAGTTATATATGGCACATAAGTCTATCAAATGTACATATAGTATGGCCCAGTTGGGTAGTGGTGGGAGGTGTCTAAGGAGGACTTCAAAATGTGTTTCCTGGAATAACCAAAATACACAATAGGGACAATAATTTCCACTATCTAAACTTAAGAATACATCTACATAACCTGATCTCTACTATCAGTTTAGAAAAAAATTATTTAATGGTCAAATAGAAAGTGTTAAACTGGAAAGGAAGTGCTATTAATCTGACAGGACTACTTCACTTGCACAAGAGTTACAATATGGAACCCAGGGCAAAGTCCAATGTTTTGATGTATATATAAAGGATACTGGGATAACATTTCCAAACAGCTCATGCTGGCACTTCAAAATGGGGCCAACATGATTTGTGCAGAGCCTGGGGATATTTTGTCATTGGTTAATGAGAAGGCAAAGAAAATATTTGGCATCTCTCATTTTATGCTCTGGAATTCTTCCTTTTTTTCAGGTTACAAAATTCCTACGGTACTAACATAGTTAGTTGCCAGCAGATTAGGCCTATCAGCCTATCGAGTCTGCTTGATTTGCAGTTCATGGTTACGACACCCAAGCTGAACCCCCACCCTCCTTTACCCCCATATCCATTCCCACCCCCAGAACTTCTCCCCCATTCCCTGCACTCCCCATCCATACCTTTCCCTTGTATCTGTCCCAACCCCTGTTGAACCCCCCACTGTGTCTGCCACCAGTTCTATTGGTAGTGCATTCCATTGTGCCACAACCCTCTCCTTACCGCTCCCCTGAACCTGCCCCCAACCAATCTCATGCTGTGGCCCGTTGTGGATCCTTCCTCCCTTAGTTGTAACAGACCTTCAGTGTTCACCCAATTCATCCCTTTCAGATATTTAAAGACCACTATCATGTCTCCCCTGTACCACTTCTCCTCTAGAGAGTACATATTCAGCTCCATAAGTCTCTCCTCATAGGATATGTCTCCCAGATCTTGAATCATCTTAGATGCTCTCCTCTGGACCTTTTCCAGAAGGGCAATGTCCCTACTCAAGTATGGGTGCCAAAACTGCAGGCAGTACTCCAGGTGTGGCCTGACAGACAGCTATACAGGGGTAGTAGGACCTCCCTTCTCCTTAAAGTTATCCTCCAGGTGATGCACCCAAGCATCCTTCATTACTTGGTAGTATATTGACTCTTTAATCAGCCCAAAAACTTTAGAAGATGACTGCCCCAGGGACTGATGGGATGAGTCCTGAATTTTATAAAGCCTTTATGGACTACTTGAGACCTGACCTAGTATAACTATATAATGGCATATTATGTTCTGGGCAATTTCCCAACTTTATGACACAGGCAATTTTGGTATTTTTACATAAAAAGGTGAAAAATCTGATCTTACTAGAAGCTTTTGTGCTTCTTGAAAAATAACCTTAAGATAGTGTCAAAAATCCTTGTGCACAGAGTCAGCCCGATGGCATAGAAGGTTGAGGCACTGGGTGCCTTACCTCCAGGCATGCCAGTTACTTGGGTTCAGGAATGGACCAGGGTCACTCAGGGTCCAGCCAGGGAAAGAACTGAGCATCCTAGATGACTGTCTTCTTCAGGGAGGGGGGACAGCACAAGCTGCTGCTTGGTTGCCACCCAGTGGAGGCTGGGCGACAAAGCAGATGGCCAACTCTCTGATGGCTAGACACAGGTGTTCAAGTACATGCGACATCTTACATCACACATTCACGAAAGTGTTGTATGCATGTCAACCTTGGGGAAAGGGACTACAAGAAATAAAAGTTCAGGCTGCACACTAAGGAAGCACTGCCCACCTTCCCTGCTCCATGCCATCACCCCATGCCCTGATGACCAGCTCCCTACTCTGAAGGGTTGGGAGGACAGCCCTCTGTTCCCCAGCCCTTCCATGGGGGTAAGCCATGGGGGAACTAAGCAGGAAAGACCTGGGGGGAGATGGTGGCCGGTCGAGGGAATGAGGGTAGGGGCTGCAGAGCCAGCCAGCAAGTACTCCAGCCAGACAAAAACAGCTGTATAGGAAAAAAATCCTTGTACACAGATTGTCAGAAGCTGCATCCATCATAATACCCTCCCAGCAGATGTGCACTATTCCTCATTAGAAGATAAACTTGAAAAATAAAGCATGCTAATTGGCTGAAAGCTATGCCCAGGCATACATTTATTTTTCAACAATGCCTGGTAAAAAATGAGTGCCATTTCAGGGTGCTTCATTACTTGGGGTATCCTTGAACCACCCCAAATTTTTAAACTGGCCAGTCACCATTTTTTTCTGTCTCACTTAATGAGATTGACTTCACTAACCAGTATAACATGACCCAAACTGCCTAAGTGAACACAAACAGCAAACAGCCATTTAACCTTTAAAAATCCAGACAGCAAACAAAATCTTTTTTTTTTTTTGTTTCTAAACCAAATTGCCAGCATTGTCATGGCCATTCCTCATAGCACTTGTCTCGTGCTATACCAGCCTTTCCCTCACTATTTTCTCTGCTGGGAAAGAGAAAGAAATGGGAAAAAACATAGTGGTTTCACCTTTTTTTCTTCTAAAAAATGAAAAGGTACCTCTCATCTCCTACGTTGCCTCACTACATATAGTGCCATTCCCTAGCAGTACAATTCCTTTGAGGGTGACTCGTGATTTGGGAAAACACATACTAGTGATCCCAAATCATGGTGAAGACATATCGGTGAGTACTGGAACAGCAAAACCAGAATTCCGTTTCCCCAAGGTGTTACGGCCTCTGAGTTAGATATAAAATAAATGGGGATGCAAGGGGGAGCTGGGGGCAAAGCTCCCCACAGAAAAAGTATGGTTGCTGTTCTGGTCCTTGCTGTTGTGCCTTCGCTGATATGGGCTCACTCATTTGCATTCACCCATATCACATGGCACCCATTTGAAGCATCAGCATTGCACAGAAACACATGGTGGTGGAGGAGGGAACAAACTGATGTTAGTAAACAGAAAAAAAGCAAAATAAAATGGATCACAGCCTGTATGTCGTTGTGTGTCGGGGGATGGGGGCTATAAATGTTCTTAAACAAGGCAAATCTAACTGATGATCTGTACGTGTGTGTGTGTGTGTGCGCGCGTAACATATCCATGACAACCAGTTCCAAGTCACAACTATGAAGACTCCAAGGATAAAAGTCCCTAGCTCAAAAAACCCCCAACACAACAGTCTAATGCAGGCAGAGGAACTATTTTAGTACAAAATAAATGAGCTTTAACATGTAAACATAAAAAATATTTTTTTCAAACATATATAATACAGTGGCCCATTTTCTAAGCGTACTAATACCCTCCAGGGTGGGCAGTATTGGGCTATACCAGACCTTCCAGGGGCTATAAGACCAACTACCCACAGCATCAGTCCTCATTATGCCCCTGGGTGGTCCAGTATAGCCCAATACCACCCACCTTGTTGGGTATTATTGCTTACATGATCAGTTTAGGACAACTTAGTTATTTTAAGGGAATTATGAACATGTGAACATAAGAAATATGCCAGCAGATAATTGCCCAAAGGTCTATCAAGTCTGCTCCCCCTACTCAGCAGATGCCCCTCGCTCCCTTTGTCCCCTCCATTAACACTTCCTATTACCCTGTCTCAGCCCCTTTTGAAGCAGCTCATTGTCCTGCTGGATACCACTTCCGTCAGCAATGCATTCCACTCGGCCACTACCATCTCCATAAAAAAGTATCTTCTCATCTCCCTCCTGAACCTACCCCCCCAATCTCATAGCATAGCCTCAAGTATCCCTCCTTTCGTTCACCTTGAAAAGCCCCTCCTTCCCAGTACTGTTTATGCCGGTCATGTACTTGAAGGTTTCAATCATATCTCCCCTGTCCATCCTCTCCTTCAGTGAGTACATGTTCAATTCCCTCAGTCTGCTTTCATATGGTAAATCCCCCAGATCCTGGATCATCTTTGTTGTCCTGTGTTACACCCCTCCCCAGCAACTTAATGTCTTTCTTCTGGTATGGTCGCCAGTACTGCACGCAGTATTCCAAGTGCAGTCCTACCAACGATATATACAATGACAGAATAACCTCCTCCTCCATGAGGTTATACTCCTGGAAGTACAACCCAGCATCTTATTGGCCATTGCAGCTACTTTCCTACATTGTGCTGAGTTGTTCATTGAACCCGTTATGGTTACTCCCAGACCCTTTTCTTCCTCAGTCATGGCAAGCTGTACCCTACCCAGCTGGTAGCTCCTTTTTGGGTTCTTTGGCCCAGAATGCATCACTTTGCACTTTTTGGAATTGTACCCTAGTTGCCAGGTGTCTGACCAGGTCTCCAGTTTTGTCAGACTCTCCTGCAACCCCTGCCATCCCTCTTGTTCATTAACCACCTCTTCCATCTTGGTGTCATCAGCAAACAGACTGATATTGCTATTGATGTCACCAAAATGTCAGCAATGAATATCCCAAATAGCACTGGTCCCAGCACCAAGACATCAGGAACACTGCTGGTCACCTCCCTTGGGGATGAGAGCTCCCCACCACCACCCTCTGTTGCCTTCCAATCAGCCAGTTCCTTACCATCCCACCATCTTGGCACCTGCCCCTGTGTCTTCCAGCTTACTTCCTACCCTCCCATGTGGCACAGAGTCACATGCCTTGCTGAAGTCCAGATCCAGGACATCTACTGCATGTCCCCCATCCAATTGTCTAGTTATCCAGTCATAGTATTCTACCAGGTTAGTCTGATAGGATCTGCCAGTGAGAAAGCCATGTTGTCTGCTGTCCTGCATCTCATTGGCCTCCAGAAGAGCCACCAGCCTCTCCTTCAGGATTGTCTCCATCAGGTTCCCAATGATGGATGTGAGGCTTACAAGCCTATAGTTCTCAGGTTCATCCTTGGGCCACTGTTATAGAGGGGTACCATGTGAGCCATCCTCCAATCCCGGGGTACACACCCCGCATCCAATGATTCACTGAACATTTCTGCCAAGGTGACCACTAGTACCTCTGCCAGTTCTTTTACGTGGAAAGAGAATCCAAGAGAGCAGTGGATGGTTTACTCTTGGCCATTGACCAAGAGAAAGTATTTGATTGGGTCATATGTACTTATTTATGTCAGATTCTGGCTTATTATGGAATTTCTGAAGTTTTTATTTCCTGGATAAAGTTACTTTATGGTTAGGCAATCTTGCTTCCTTATCTTAATGGCCATGCTGGGGATCCTGTTTTGACTCATATAAGTTACTTGCCATAAATCCTTCTCATAGATCAAGTTATCTGTAAGTTTTAACCCTGTATGGCATTTCCTAGACTTTCTGCTTACCCTGCTCTTCCTACATTAAAAGCCATGGCATATGCAGATGACCTCTGCCTGTTTGCCAGGACTGGTACAGATAAGCAGGTAATCAAAAACAATATTTGAGATTTTTATTCTTAGATGTCAGGAGCAAAGATTAATTTTAGTAAAGGCAAAGAGATGTATTTAGTGGATGACCCGGATATGGCACAGACTGCCTCTTTTGCTGGGATCCCAGTCATGGACTGTCTGTTAAAGGTTTTGGTAGGTATCTTTTTAGAACTAACATGGCAGTCTATAACTGTGAATATGCTTTGGATCAGGCCATGATTAAATTATCACTCTGAAAAGCAGGATGCTGTCCAAATCGAAATGATTTTGCTAACCAAAACCCTATTGATTGCCACTTTTTTACGTCTGAGCCATGTGTCTTCCCCCGCTGTATTAGAAGCCAAATTGTATAGTCTGTTTTTGCATGGTTTATGAGGAGTCAGCTTCTTTCATCAAAAGAGAAGTGACCTACAAGGGTATTAAGGAGAGCGAGCTCGATATGATTAACCCATTGGTCTTCTACCAAGTATTTTTCTTTCTTGCAGTGTCTGTCCTGTTCAGGTAGATACTAAGAATCTATGGGCCCAATTGGTGAGGGCATGGCTCATGTCTGTGCTTTTCAGTGGGGAAAAAGGATGCTTGAAACTTTCTAGCCACAATAGGTGTTCCCATCTTCCATAATAAATGCAATCTGTCTTTACTAAAATTAAGCAGTGTTGAGTTTGTCCTCTGCAGGTAAGCTTTCCTAGTAACGGTATACTGCCATAATGCAGATGTGATTTTCCATTCCAATTTTTTGCCCCATGTTCCCAGGGAAGGGAAGCATAGGACTTGAAACAACTTTTGTACACAAGCATTCTTCACTGTTTGTGGAACATAACATGGTTGTGATCCTATGGACAATTTGGTGTTAAAAATTCACATAAACACACAAAACTGGATGAGAGATACTGTCCTAGACTGTCTTGCCAGAATATTCTGGAAACACAGGACCGCTTTCTTTTTCACTGCCTATTCTCAGTGTATTTTTGATAAACTATATCTCATCACTGGCAAGAGTAAATATTTAGAACAGTTACTTATTCAGAGGTGGTCTTAGGTATCCACTCAATGATGTGCATAAAATGTCACAGCGGGGTTTTGAATATTACCTTTGAAGCCTGCAAATATTGGGCCATATGCACTAATGGGGCAGAGTGGCTATGCACATGTAACTGGGGTGCGCAACCACTTTGCACCCTACATGCCCCCCCACACCGAATGCACTAAAGGGGGTGCACAGCACATACATGCCCGATCCCCCAGCCTCACGAAGAGCAACACACCAGGGGGAAGGCAAGGGGTATGCAGGCACTATGCACCATGCACCAAAGTATGTAGTGCTTGCCATGGTGGTATAGATGGGTGCGCAGGCTATGCCAGGGAGAACCCTGCCATAAGCCTGATACGTGCCCACAGGTATTGCATCATCCATCACTAGGGTACTTGGAATGGGCCCCCCTTCTGCCGCAGTCCACTAGCCAATGGGGAGGGCTGAGGCACCTGAATAGGTGAGTGCTAGGAAAGCTGTGGCCCCTATGTGCCCCCCTGCCCCACATGACAGTCCCATACCCAGTGCCACACTTGCAAAACCCCCCAGCCACCCACTGGTACACCGATCCCGGTGAGTGAGGACCCCCCAACATGCATACACAGACCCTTCAATGCCCTGATCTCATATGTGCGCAGCAACCCCCCCACCACACAACATGGTGCATGCCTTCCAACCCGAACCTGGCACCCCTGCCCCTCATTGTTGTCCATTGGTCCCACCCCCAGCACTGTCTCCCTGTCCCCTGTACCTTTGTGGCAGTGCCACCCCTGAGACGGCCAGTGGCACAGCTCTCCTCTCACTGCCATGGCCGCCGGCCATCTGACATATGTAGGGGCATGCAGCAGATGCACACCCACATATGTCAGATGGCGGCAGCTGTGGTGGTGAGAGGAGGGCTGTGCCACTGGCCATCTTGGGGTGGCACCACTGCAAAGGTATAAAGGACAGGGGTGACCATGCCATGGGGGGTTGGTGCCATGAGGGTCACTGTCCAGCCAGCCTGCCAGTTGGGGAGCCTGTGGACAAGTGTGGTTGCCAGCAGCAGTGGTACCGGCATAGGGTTGACCCACTGTAGGCAGGGGCAAGGGCGGTGGGTTTGGACTGCCATCCCTGGTGGTGGCCCTACAGTGTGGGGGGGGTGCCACCAACCACCAGACCGTCATGGGAACATGTGCACACAGGTCTGGGTGCCTGTGGAGGGCATTTACACACCCAGACCTATGCCTCTCAGCACAAGGGATCCACTTTTAGCCCATGATGGGCATCCAATTGGATGCCTGCCTGGGACCACAACCCTGCCCCTGGCAGCCCTGCAGAGTTCTGTGTGCCAGGGAGGGCAGGGCCATGGAAAGGTGCACTTCCATGGTATATACCTGGGTACACACCTTTCCACAGATGCGGATCTACATGGGTGGGATACACACCTCTGGCACCTAGTTCCCACCCATTCATGCATAGAGCCCTCCATTTGTGACAGACTCGTGATAATGTTATACAATAAAAGATGCTTTCCCAAACTGAAGTAATTGGTATAAGTACATTTGGTCTGAAAAGATATGATATTATGAATTTCAGAGATTTCAGTGTAACTCATTCTGGACATTGTGGGCTAATTGTCCGTTGGTAACATTTGGTATTGAGGAATGGCACATGTGGTACTATAGATAGATAGATATATTGGAAACTTGTTACATTTACCGTACTAGACTAGTGCTGGGATTACTTTAAGATTATTTGGACAAGGGATCTTTGAGCCTCTTTATATGAACTATTTATATTAATGTTGTAAATTAATCATTTTTTTATTTCCCTTGTCCCCTTCCTATTTATGTTTAGCACTGTTGTTTGCTTGAGAAAGTTGGGTTGTCTGATCAATTGTATTGTATTGCTTATGTCCTGTATGATGTACTAAACTGTATGAATGACTAAACTTCAATAAAAATCCATTGGATCTTTATCTTCACCTGGACAGTAACCAGAAATGGTCAGAAGGGGCCTAAGATTAATATCACATCTGAGGGATGGTAACTTAACAATTAACTTCTGGAGCAGATCATGACATTACTAAATACTGTGCATAAAGGATTGCATAATTCACACTGAGATGCAGCATACATCATACATGAGTAAAAAGTGATAGATATCCTCTCAGTCTGATAACATGGTGCAGAGTGCAATAAAGTGCTTGAAAGTGTGCAAGTAATTCATATATTAATACAGAATGTGTGGAAAGAAATAGATTGTACCACACACCATTGGTATGTGAGACATAAAATGTGTGTGTGCATGTGTATGTGTGTGTACATGCATGCCAGTAGAGGAAAACTTACAGTGAGTGACAAAAAGTGTTATTTAAGCTTGTGACATCCAAACTTCATTTATAAATGGATGAACACACATAATGTGCACTCTACTAAAACACTTCTATGTTTCAATATAAAAAGGATCTGGGCACAGCTGTACAAGGAAAGGCTCTAAAACTAACAGGCCTCAAACTTGAATAAAAACAAGCACACCCCATTTCAAATTTCCTTAAATTCTTTCAGTGGGTACAGTTTGTGTGGGCAGAAGATTAATTCTGAATATTAAAAAGCTAGTGTACTGCTAAAACAATATTAGTTTTTAAAAGCTGCCAACCATTACCTTTCATATTTGAGGTACTTTTTCTTTTCCATTCTTCTCCTGCCTCCACCACCTGGCTCACTAACTATCTCTCTGGTAGAACACAGATGGTCTGCCTTGGTGGTGTCACCTCCCCCCTCTTGTCTGTCTCTGTGGGTGTCCACCAGGAATCTGTTCTTGGCCCCCTACTCTTTTCCCTCTTCATTAACTTGCTCCCATTGGAGGGCCTATCCTGTAAATCACTCCTGTATGCTGACAACTTAATACTACACCAAAGTGACTCCTCCTCCCCCTCCTCTCTATCCACCATTCTTACTGATGCTTTCTGTAAGGCACATTGTTGGTTCTCCACCAACAAACTGTTGGCCAATGCTGCTAAAACAAAGGCCATGCTTTTCGGCTCCAAACCCAAACTTTCTGCCCTAGCCTACAATGGTGGCCTTCTCACTGTCAAATCCCCAGATGGATCACCCCTTGACACTGTTCCCATCTTCAAGTATCTGGGGGTAATCCTGGACCTGTCCCTAACCTACACTGACCACATTGCCTCACTATTAGGTGGGGGGGGGGGATAATATTCTGCTCCAAAAAATCATCTGCAAAAGTAATATCCCTTTGGTCCCTCCTGAATGGAATTGTTTAGCTATAAATGCAAGAAGCCTTGGGAATAAGTTCGATGAATTTACCTTATTATTGGAACAATTGAATATCCATATTTGTACTGTTACAGAGACTTGGTGGCGCGATGATGACCCCTGGGACAAGAACATCCCAGGTTTTACCCTGTTTCATAAAGACAGAAGTATTATTGGGGGGGGGTGGCATTGTACCTATCAAGTATTATAAATACAGAACATATTGAACTTATTCAGTGGCCCAATATTGAGGCACTATGGGTCAAAATTTTCCCTATTTCAGCACCTTGCATTAATATGGCAGTAGTTTACAGGTCCCCAGTAATTACACACAATGATGATTTTCATCTCTTAGATTTCGTGGAGAAGATATCTTCCACTAATAACACCCTGCTTGTAGGTGACTTTAATCTCCCTGGTATAAATTGGAAGACTATGCATACTTCATCCCCCATGGAAGATAAATACTTGCAAACACTTCTGATATCTAATATGGAACAAATAGTCAACATTAGTACTAGGGGTAACAATATTTTAGATTTAGTCTTACATAACTTGGGAAACCAAATTTCTAACTGTTCAGTGCTCCAACCACTAGGTTCTAGTGACCATTCTATAGTACATTTTACCTTTAGTGGGAATTTAGGGCAGGATAATGGTAACACAACACTTTACAATTTTAATAAAGCAAACTTTCTGGGCATGACATTTGATTTGGCATCCTGGGACTGGCAATATTCCTTCTTAGATAAATC
The DNA here is from genome assembly GCA_016271365.2 of Neoceratodus forsteri. Classification (NCBI taxonomy): domain Eukaryota; kingdom Metazoa; phylum Chordata; order Ceratodontiformes; family Ceratodontidae; genus Neoceratodus; species Neoceratodus forsteri. Next base: position 330,743,187 of record JADMNL010000023.1, on the reverse strand, counting down.
ACTTCCAGAAATTTGGCAAAGTTTGATTAGCCAGTTAACCTTAGTATCAAATAAACATATCTCAATTATCAAACAAATTGATAAAACTAAATTGAAAAGGCCTTGGATAAATGGAACTGTAAAAAAACATATTAAATATAAAAACAGAGCCTACAAAAAAAGCCAAGTTATGTGGAACTAAGCAAAGCTGAGAAATCTTTAAATTCCAGTTGAAAGTGACTAAATACAGTATTAGAAGGCAAAAAGGGATTTCGAAGTACGACTGGCAAGTAATGTGGGGGATAATTATAGTCCTTCTATAAATATATTAATAACAAAAGAGGAGGTACTCCCACCATAGGCCCGCTAAAAGATATTTCAGGAGATCTAGTATCAGACAAGACACATATGGCTACTATGTGCAATAAGCAATTTTCATCAGTTTTTAATACCAAAACAGAAACTAGAAAGAAATATAATGATCATATCCTGAGTGAGTATTTCACAATAGATGCTAGCACTATACAAAAACTGCTTCAAAATTTGGATCCTTACAAGTCAGCAGGGCCAGATGGTTTACACCCCCGCATCCTTAAAGAATTAGCTATACCTCTTTCTGGTCCTGTTGCTTCCTTATTCAACAAATCCATACAAGAAGGCCAGGTTATTGATGTCTGGAGACAAGTGACTGTGGTTCCAATCTACAAGAAGGGTTCTAGGCAGGAGGTGTCTAATTATAGACCTATCAGTTTGACATCAATATTGGGTAAAATGCTTGAAGGAATTATTAAGGAACACCTTAACACCTGTTGCTTGCCTTGCTTGTAGATCAGAAAGCAGCTAACTAAAAGAAGCTACATTTGCGTTTGCGCGTGTCTGCTGTGTCCGCTGGGCACGCTGAAACTGCTGGCATTAGACAAACTTGGATAAGATAATTGTAGCATATCCTCTACTTAGTAAAGTAAATATACACCTTTAATAATGGAAAAAGAACTTAGTAAGTGTATGCAATGTTTGATGTACAGTGAGGGAAAGTATGGGAGCAAGTATGTATGTGCTAATTGCCATCTGATTACTACTCTTGAAGCAGAGATAGCGTTTCTGCTTAATATTAAACCAGTTTCTACTGATATTAGGGAATTGGAAAGTTACATTGATCTTATGGATGAACACCTTCATTTTAATGAACAATTTCCTTCACATTTAGGTAGCATTTCTATGCTTCCTGATGAGGAGACAATTGTAATGACTAGTACTAGTATACCTGTTGCCTCTGCCCCCTCTTATAAGGTGGATGATTATCCACCCTCTTCTCATGATAATGATGACTGGACCATTGTCACAAAGCCTCTTAAAAAAAGGATGGGCGGTCAAATACACAATAGTGCCCCTATTGAAACTTGTAATAGGTTTGAGCAATTGACTGTATCAAATAATGAAGTGCTACATGATTTATCCTGTGCATCACCTTTTGTTGATAATAATGGTTTAAAAACCCTTTTCAATCAGGAGTTAATGCCCATGAATACCTGTCCTAGTAAGTCTCAAGCTACCAAATCAATACCTATTAAGTTAATCGCTCCAGATTGTGTTAAACAATCACCTGTTTCTGATTCTTGTACCCCTTACTGTCTCAAAACAAGTGTTAGTCCTGGGAAATTCAATCATTAAGCACATTGACAGGGTGGTATGCAATAGTGACGAGAGCAACCGCACTTGTTCTAGCTTCCGTGGGGCCAGGGTATCTGACATTACCTCCATGATGCCTAAAATTTTACAAAATGCCGGGGGAAAATCCACTGGTCATCATACATGCCAGTGTTAATGATATAAACAACACCCCATTGAATCAGTTACAACAGGACTATGTGGCGTTATGTAACCTGTTACTTGAGAGGGGATGCTGTGTATGTATATCTGAAATTCTACCTGTCCCAAGAGCAACATTTACCATGATGCAGAAAATCAAAGCCCTAAATGAATGGCTGAGAAAGTGGTGTTTTAAGCAGGATATACCCTGTATTACCCACTGGGAATCATTTTCAGATCGTTCTTCCTTGTTTTGCTGGGATGGTTTACATCTCAGTCATAGGGGTAGTACACTTATTGGGAAAAGTATCACTAAAAATCATAAATCATTGTTTAAACTAAAAACAATGGGGGAGAATGGGTCTATTCCCAAGTCTCTGAATACTTACCAAAATATTATTACAACTAAATGTAAATTCCTAGCTTTGAATGCAAGATCTTTAAACCAACTCAAATTAGCAGAACTTGAAGCCAAATGTAAAACTTTAAATATAGGTGTGGTGGGAGTAACTGAAACGTGGTGGGACGCATCCTCAGTTTGGTCCAGAGAAATTCCAGGTTACAAGTTATATCATAAAAACAGATTAGATAAGCAAGGCGGTGGAGTTTGTATGTACATATGAAATGATATTCCTTCTTTTGAAGTGTGTTCTCCCTTTCCTTTGGAAAGTATATGGGTTAACATCTTATTGAAGGAGCAGTCCTATATACAGTAACTATTGGTAACATCTATTGACCTCCATCTGCAAATTCAGATTATACAACTGATATGTTTAAAGAAATTACACATTTTTCAGAATCTCAAGATACTGTAATATTTGGTGACTTTAACCTCCCTCATATTAACTGGGACTCATTTTCAGGACTGTCCTATGCCGAGAAAGGACTAATAGATGTGATAGTTAGTACTGGATTACAACAACTTGTTACTGAAACCACTCGAGGTCCTAATATATTGGATCTATTATTTACTAACATAGAGCAACAAATTAGCAATTTACAAATTTGGGATCCACTTGGGACCAGTGATCATTCATCTATTCTTTTTGAAATTCAACGGTTTAAAACTACACAAAGGAAGTTATACTATACAAAAAATTATAACAAAGCAAATTTTCTAAAATCAGTGAATACTTACAAAACATAAACTGGGACTCTAATCTTCTTAATTGTACAACACAACGAGCTTGGGACTTTTTTAAAAACATTGTACATTATTTGGAAAATACCTTTATTCCATCTAAGAGGAAATTTAATAATAAAGGAAAAATTCCCCTTGGTTCAACAAGACAATTAAAAATCAGATTAAAATAAAAATTAAACTTTTTAGGAAACTTAAGAATAGTTCTGTTCCATTTAAAACTACTCTATTACATAAATACAGACTATCTGTGAAAAACTTAAAAAATTCTATTAAATTGGCAAAAAATAAGCTAGAATTTAAACTAGCTCACACAAAAGACTGTCACAAATCTCTTTTCTCCTATATAAATAGTAAAAAAGGTGTATCAAGGACCATTGGTCCCATTATAACCAATGGCTCTTCTCTATCTGATATAAAAACCTCGAATCTCTTTAATAAGTACTTTTGTTCTGTCTTCTCTCAAAAATCACCTATTAGTACATTTAAAGTTCACCACGTAGATTATCATAGGTTCTATCCAACTGACATTATACAGGCTATCAAAAAACTAAAAAATACTAGTCCGGGCCCAGACGGTATTCATCCATGGTTTCTGATCAAAACCTCTATAAATATTTCTATACCTTTGTCAATTATTTTCAATAAATCCTTACAAGAAAGCATTGTACCAAATGATTGGTGTTCAGCAATAGTTACTCCCATATTTAAAAAAGGCAATAGAGGTTCTGTGCAAAATTATCGTCCAATTAGCCTGACCTCAGTGGCTGGTAAATTAATGGAATGAGTAATGAAGTCTCTAATAGATCAAGATTGTAAAAAATTAGGAATTTATGATTCAAATTAGCATAGGTTTATTCCCAAGTATTCCTGCACCACCAATCTGATATCTTTTTACAATAATATAAGTACTCTACTAGATGTGGGTATCCCTATTGATGTAATTCTTTTGGACTTTAGTAGAGCTTTCTATAAAGTCTCACATGAAAAACTCATTACTAAAATGCACAATCTAGGTTTGACACCTGATATTGTCAACTGGACTTTAAACTGGTTGACAAATCATTCTCAGAGAGCCAGAATTAATGATATCTTGTCTGATTCAGGTAGTGTGACAAGTGATATACCACAGGGGTCGGTCTTGGGACCAACATTGTTTAACCTCTTTATCAGTGATTTACAAACAGGGCCAAATAACTTCATAGTTAAATTTGCAGACAATACTAAATTGGGGGGCAAGGTTAATAATCAAGAAAATATTTCTGCATTAAAGAAGGATTTGGAAAAATTAACACTTTGGGCAAATGAAAATCATATGCAGTTTAATCAAGGCAAATGTTTAGTAGTGCATTTCGGTGTAAATAATCCAAAAACGATATATCATATAAACGGACTACCACTTCACTCATCAAATTGTGAAAAAGATGTAGGGATATATGTTAATAATAAACTTACATCAAATGATCACTGTGTTAGAACTGCTTGCATGACCAACAGACTTTTGAGGCAAATAAAACACACTTTTGTTAATAGCACTGAACAATGCCTTATTCCATTGTATAGGGCATACATTAGACCATATCTAGACTATGGCTCCCCTTTCTGGAATCCAAACCAAAAAAAAGACATAGCAATTCTTGAACAGGTTCAAAGGAGAGTAACTATAATGATTCCAAGATTAACAAACTTGGATTATCAGAACAGATTAAAAGCTACTGGTCTCTTCTCTCTTCAAACTAGAAGATTAAGAGGTGATATGCTTATGGTTTTTTAATTTAATAAACTCACCAGATCTAATGGAAAAATGTGGTCTAACACTCTCCAAAAGGAGACATGTTCAGAGACTGCATAATAAACAGCTTGAAGTAAAAACTTATAAAACCAGCAAAAGGGGAAACTTTTTTCCAATAAGAGCATCCATTGTATGGAACACCTTTCCACAAGAATTGGTAGAGGCAACTAGTGCCACTGTCTTTAAAAACAAATTAGATGTTTGGTTGAGGGATAATAGATAAATAATGTCCCACACAGTGTGGGGAACAGTCTTGAGGGGTTCTGGCCTTCTTCTATTCTTTCATAACAAGTAATACCAAGTAATACCTATGTAAGATAATAGAACCTGATCCCACTCAGCATGGTTTTGTTAAGGCCAGATCATGCCAGTCAAACCTGTTGAGCTTCTATAATGGAGTGAGTGGGGCATTGGACAGGGGTGAGGCAGTGGGTGTCATCTTTCTGGATTTTTTCCAAGGCCTTTGATAAGGTCCCTCATAGTCAACTTATTGAGGACATGGTTAGTCTTGGAATAGGGGGAAATATATCACGATGGGTGGAATCATGGCTCAAGGACCGCACCCAGAGAGTGTGTATAAAGGGCTTTTTTTCAGATTGGGATGTTGTGACTAGTGGGGTCCCACAGGGTTCAGTCTTGGGTCTGTGTCTGTTCAACATATATATTGCATCATTAAAAACCATGACTAAGGTTTGGTTAACAAAATTTGCTGACGACACACGATTAGGCTACCCAATCATAAATACTGGGGATTTACACACCTTCCAGTATGCCCTTGATGAGTTACAGAATTGGGCTACCAAGAATAAATTGTCCTTTAATACTGATAAATGCATTGTAATGCATTTTGGGAGAAAAAACATTCAAGCTAAATACATTTTTGGTGGAAAAATCTTAAAATCGGTGGACAATGAGTGTGACCTCGGTATTAGAGTATCCAATGATCTCAGTTCTAAGCTCCATTGCCATGCTGTTATCAAGAAGGCAGCTGGTGTGTTACACTGCATAAACAAACATATTAGCAGTAAAAGTAGAGATGTTCTGCTCCCACTGTATTCATCTCTGGTAAGGCCCCATTTGGAGTACTGTGCCCAATTTTGGGCTCCAGGGGATAAAGGCTCTATAAAAACACAGGAAAAAATTCAACAGAAAGCAACTAAAAAGATTCATGAAGTCAGTAACTTGGATTATAATGCTAGACTACAAAAACTAGGACTGTATACATTAGAGTATCACAGAATGAGGGGTGATTTATGTCTGGTATTTAAGGCTTTACACAACGATCACCTTTGGGAGTTATTGGGTCTTGAATTAAGGGATACAATTTACATAACCAGGGCACATCCACTACAATTAAAAGTTGAACAATGTAAAACAAAAAAAAGAAGTAGTTGGTTTACAATAAGAACTTGTAAAATCTGGAATAGTTTGCCTCTGGAAGTAGTAACATGTGAAAATATGGATACATTTAAAAAATATCTGGACACCTATTTGCAACAAAAATGCATAGTGGGATATAATTAATACTTGCAAACATTATGGACCATGGTCTGCTAGCTCTGTATAACCTATGATACCTATGATACCTATGATCAGGTGCAACAACCAGAAGATAGGGCTCTGCTATTGCATGATCTACCACCTCTTGCCGGAAGCCCACCTTGATATTGCCCATGGCAACCTCTTTCCCCTCCTTGACTATGGCTGCCAGGTGTACTCCCTCACTTCCATTACCAACCTTAACCACCTGGATGCTAACTACAATTGTATATGTTACCTTGACCTCCGCACACGTCTTCTCACTCACCACTGAACTCTTTACCCATCCCTTAACTGGCTCCCACCACAAGCATGATGCTCCTACCTGCTGGCCTGGACTGTTGCTGATACTTTGCACAATCCCTCCTACTCTCCACTATCCCTTCTTATCCAGTCTAGAACCTACTGCTGCAATTTACATCAGTCTTTATACCTTCAGCTAGAATGCCCTAACATACAGTAACTATGAGGATGGGCCAAAGAGCCTTCTCTGCAGCCAGACCCTCAATATGGAATGACCTTCCCTCTTCCCTACATTTCCTCAACCCCCTCTAAATCTAAATTCCCTTTTAGGAATGCACTTTCTGTCCACTATGACCTGTGTCTGCCCACAGGCTGCTAGCATCTTCACCTCCCTTGCGGCTCACCCTTACCTCCTCCCCCTCTTATGCTCCTCTCTTCTCACCTGAATACCATTGTTATTCCTTTTCTTGAATGATGGAGCAACCTTACCCTGTTTACCTAAATGTTATATGCTTTGTTTGCTCAATTGCTGTTGTACCGGGTACTGTTTACCTTATCTTTTCTCTGTTAGCTTCACCTTTACATTTATGTTCCCTGTATGATACACACTGCTCTCTCACTCTATTTTTACATTGTATGTGCCAGTTTCTGGCCTGAGCCATGCCTGAAAAAGGTTTTCGGATCAATGCACCAACCCAGTTACCAAATTAATAAATAAATAAATAAATTTATTGAATTCGAAGATTATTTACTTGATGTTAGTAGGTGTGATGTGTGGAACAGCTCTCTGCCTGGCAGCTGTCATATCTAGCTCTAGTGTCTCCCACTACATCATCAGCATTGTGACCTTACTGACTGCGACATCACTGCTGCTTAGGAAGAGCCACTTAGTGGTTGCCAAGTCAGCCACCTGTGATCACATAGTCAGTAAGATCACAATGCTGATGATGTAGTAGAGGGGATAGTGATAGATATGTCAGCTGTCAGGCTAAGAGTTGTTCCACACCTGCAGCACAATGCTATCACATAGAAGACTTTATCAGGAGCAAAAGGAAAAAGAAGAATACTTCAAAAATAAAAAGTTAAACTGATTACTTCTTAAAATTTGTATTATTTTCCTATCTGTTTTGGCTCCACTAGCTCCTTAAAACCAACCCAGCAGCTCATCTGCATGAAACACACACACTACAAGCATTCAGGTCTGCATACATTTTAATCCTTGTGATATATATTAATATTCCCCATGGAACCACTTGTTGCAGTATAAGAGTGGTTTCAAGTGCGTTCTGCCAGAGAGATAACAATGAAGCAAAGCTGATCTGTTCTGACTCGAGCAGAATGCAAGTGAACCCACTCTTATACTGCAACGAGTAGTGATGTGGGATATAGAGTTATATTATAGAGCGAGCGATCAATGTTATTATTTTTGTTTTTAAATGTGCCCATTTACAGGGCATCTGCACGTGAGATGCTCTTCACAGAATAAGTGTGTCTAACATGCAGGGGAAAGGAGTGCTCCCTCAATCTATAATAAAATTAAAACAACTGAGCTAAGGCTCAAGTGAAACCTGTGTCACAGTCCATATTGGGCACTACTGTCAAGTGATATTTCAAAACTGGAGGATGTCCTTCAAAAAGCTTTTAGAAAGATGATATTTGATGTCTTAATGTCAAGTGATACATTCATTTTGGACAACACTTAGAATGGTACCTTTTATTATTTTATGGTAACCAGATAAGGCCCACTAGGCACAAGTGCCTGTTTTCAGGAGTGACCCAGGAGCACTGGGGTGGTTAAGTGTCTAGCTTAGGGTCACAAAGAATACAAGTGGAGGTCATGGGACTCAAACGCAGGTCTGCTGGATATACCAAGCTCATCCACAGCTCATTACTCTAAACCTATAGGCTGCACTGCCAGCCCAAACCTTAACTCGGCTCTTTCCATTTTGAAATAAGAATTAAAATCTATGTGGATTTGAAGGTTTAAGGTGTGCATTTGTTGCAAGCTAGCTACTATGTTGGCTCTAATATCCAGTAAAAAAATGTTAATCTGCATAGTTTGTACTTCTTCATGACCTATTTTAACCAATGGGAGAGTAGATTGTATAATGTTCCATGACATCAGCAAATGCTTTGTGTGCATTCACTGTTAAGCTGTTGATGTTTAACAGAAGTCAAATCTTCAGTGAAGCATTTAGGTCAGTAATTTACCCTTTTTTAACAATGTTCTAGAAACAGCGTACACAATGGTCTGGAGTGTGGCATCTGGATTTACACTTGTTCGTCTTTCTGTTGTCTGTTTATCCATTTGTCTGTCTGTCTGTCTGTCTGTCTGTCTCTCTATCTATCTATCTATCTATCTATCTATCTATCTATCTATCTATCTATCTATCATAATAAAATGAGCAGTAAATGTTTGTCTCACAAGTAACAATCTCATGGATTGAAAAGCCTTACAGACAGGCCTTACAGAGGAGCACTCACACACTGTAAAGTTGAAAGTGATTCTAGGTTCATTAGGTCTTCCTCCTGCTTCATACTGTATGCAGGGATGAATAAGTATGCTGGGAAAGTATGCTAATTTGTACTGAGTTCCATATACCCTACTACCCAAGGCACACTGTGATTCCCTTGCTTAGCAGAACATTTTCTAGACTTGCCACAAAGGCTTGTACTGCCCTCATTCAGTATCCACTGTCTGTGCTGGGAAACTGTTCCATAGGTTCTCCACCTTCTGGGAGATGAAGTACCTAACATTTCATCAGAAGTTACACTTCTGAGCTTCAGGACATGCCTTTGTGTCCTGCTAAAAGACACCAGATAAAGCCATTGCACTCTTCGATATGGATCAGACAACTGAGTATGCAGAAGAATAAGATAATGCCAGTTCTAAGCCTTCTTTCACCAAGGTGTTTATCCCTCTTAACTCTTGTCATTTTTGTGATCATGTATTGCACTGTCCTGACTGTCTTAATGTCCTTGTTTTATAGAAAGCTCCATAACATTACACACAGTACTGCAGGAAGAGTCCGACCAGCACCTTGTAAAGTAGCAGGATGACTTCCCCTACTCTGCTAGTCACCTCCCATTTTAATGAATCCAGCATTCTTCAAGCCTTCTTAACAGTAGCCACACTCTGCTTGTCATACTTCATCCCTTGTTATTATGACCACCAGGTCCTTTATTGCCTCAGCCTCAGCAAGAAGAGCCTTTCATGTTGTGTAGGTCCTGTTTCTCCTCTCCATGTATAGAACCTTGCATTTAGCCACACTTAATCTCAGATTCAAGGAGTCTGATCAATCACACAGCTTGTTTAGGTCCTTCTGAATGTCCACTACCTCAAGGGAGTCCACCACTCTGGTCAGCTTAATATCCTCAGCATATGTAAGCATCCTGTTGGAAGCCACAATTTCTAGATTACTGATGAAAATATTGAACAACAGTAGCCCCAGCACTGATCCTTGAGGGATGATACTGAGTAGCCCTCTCCACATAGAGTAATGCCCATCAGCCAAAAGGTGATGCAGTTAGTAAGCTACCAAAGTGGTTGTAATTTTCACAGTGACATCATGGCTATCCAGATGCCATGATCCCTCACAGTGAGTAATTAACACTATGTCAGCAACGCTCTCAGCATGGACCAGATGCACAGCAAGTACCATGTGGCCAAGCATTCCTTTCAGTCGAAAGATGTATTTAGCTAAAGTGCACAGTTCATCTTACATGAAAATAATGAACAGTGAGACCATGAACAAATGAGTCCCAGTGCTTCTAGGTGAAAAACGTCTTCCTCAGGGGGAGTGATTTTATATAAGATGCACTGTGTACTTTGGAAAAATAAATCTTTCAGCTGAAAGGAGTGCTTGGCCACATGTGTTCTTCGGCTCTCACAGTGGGGCCTATGCATCAAGGCATGTACCTGATCTGGTTAGCCCACACCTGTGGATATAGGTGCACCACATGCCATGAATAAATGCCAGCAGCCCATCTCTGGCCCTGCCCCATGAGCACATTGGATCACAGTGGAGGCAGGGGAAAGAGAAGTGGACAGAGGTGGACATTTTTTTTTTATAATTAAAAGTTTATTGAAGTTTCAGCATTTTTGCAATACAAGTAGTGACCACTGGAAATAGCATGTAACCTGGCCAGGACAAGCCACTTGGATATATATAACACTAATCATGGTAATAAAAAATATGCACTTAAACAAACAAAGTCTCTAAAGAGAATAAAATGTTAACTGTAGCTAGGTAGTCTATGCATCATAATGCAGTGAATTATAAAGTAAAGATTCAGACAGTTCTGCAATTGAGTGAGGCTTCTGACTCTTGTGTGTGGTAGCTATAGGTGCTGTAGAGTGGCTCCTTCTATCCCAATGACAGCATGGCCAACATATGATGTGATAGGGTCCATCATGGTAGATAGGTGGGCATTCAGTTGAATGTCCTACCCCTTGGCAGACTGGAAGCCATGCTCCACATGGAGCAGAGGATTGTGGGTACTGTTTTTCCTGATACTGATGTGGGTTCATGTACTATGGGCAGATACTAGATGATGACCTCTAGCCATCACAGCAAGACAGGGGGGGCCAGGCAATGCAGTATCAGAGCAGCTATAGGATGGAGGGGACAGGCTTTGGCTATGACAGATTGCCTGCTGGCATAGCCTGCACCCCCCTCCACCAACATTCTGTGCCTTTATGAATAGCATTGAGGCTGACCATCGTCTGGTTATGCCCTCAGTTCTTAACACTTGCTGTAGCTAGATTGGGCACCTGATGTGGAAGGGGCCAAGCCCCTTTCATGAATGTTGTGTGGGTCTGACAGGACTCCTGATGCATCACATATTATCATAGGGAAGCCTATGGCTGTGTATATGCATCAAGTAGGTTCTGTGCATAAGGTCCAATGAGAGTGTTTTTGGTAAACAACAAAATTAAGTGTTTCTTCAGCATCTCAGCCATTGTCCCTGGCCCACTCACAGATTTTTCCCTCTTATCTGGTTTTCAAAGGCCCAATACCCTCATTCAGTTTCCTGCTTCCATTTATGTCCTGGAAGAAAGCTGTTTTGTTATTCACAACTCATACTGATATTCTGCATTGCAACCCCTCCTCCTCATCTTTCTTAATTTGAGTCTTACAGTTACTTGGTGATGCTTTGTGTTCCTCTCTGGCCTGGAAGTAATCTTTTTTTTATCCGATAGACATGGATTTTCTTTTTGTTCAGGAGTTAAGGGAGGCACTGACATGCATACATCTTTAGGGATCAAAGAAGACCATCAACCCATGAGGTTCCTTCCTTTAACCAGCTCAGCAGGAATACTCCATCACCTATTTTTCTTCAATGTACTTGTCAAGTCTGAATTGAATATTGTAACAGTATCAGCTGATACCACTTGCTCTGGAAGTCTATTACAAGTGTTCAAAACATGTTCTATGAAGTAGCTTTCCCAACATTTTCCTTGACACTTCCTCCTTTCGATGGTATTATGTGTCTCCTTGTCCCTTCTTCTTTATACAGTATCCTGAAGAACTATGTTTGTTCTGCTGGTGTTATCCCTTTTAGGTATTTGAAGACCATGGTTATGTCCCCCTCTGATTCTTTGTTTATTAATGGAAAACAGCTCCAGTTCTGTCAAGTGGTCTTCATAGCCCATGTTTTTCAAGTCTTCAGTCACTTTGATTGCTGTGCTCTGCACCTTTTCAAGCATTTCAGTATATTTCCTCAGGTAGGAGGACCAGAACTGCACACTGTATTCAAGGTTAAGCCTGAACAGAGATCTGAATAAGGACATTATAACAACTCAAGATCTGTTTATAATGTTCCTCTTGATGCATGCCATGGCTTTGTTTCCTTTGCCAGCTATTGATCGACACTATTTCTACATTGTAAATTTTCTGCTGATCAGTATTCCTAAGTCTTTTCATGCTTGGTTTCAGCAATCCCTGTGCTATTTAAGTTTTGTTTTGTCTTTACTGTCTTCTTTCCTAGATGAATCAATTTGCATTTCTCAACATTGTAGTTTAACTGCCATTTTGATGCTCTCTTTCCAAGCCTGTCTAGACCCTTTATTTCCTGTTGCAGTGTAACTACTTTACCAATCTTGGTGTCATCAGCAAATGTGGCAATTCAGCTGCTGGTTTCCCCTGTAGAGCACTTATAAATATACTGTGCAATGTATGACCCAGGATGAACCTGTGTCTGATCCCAGAGGTCACTTGCTTCCATCATGATAGACGAGCATTGATTATGACCCTTTGTTTTCTACCATGTAACTAGTTATGAACCCATTCCAGCACATCTCCAGTTATACTTAGATTCTGTAGCATATGAATTAGCTATCTGTGTGGTATCAAAAGAGCAGAAAAGTCAGCACCAGTAAAATGTAATAGTGCTATAGTATAAAGCACATGAAAAAGAAAGGCGGTCACAAAGCACTCACTACAAAAGGAGACCACTCACAAATGGTTAAATAGTCTTACCATTTAGCATAAAACATAGTGCAGTTAATATCCAAGTAAGCCAGTGGCAGAAAACTGCCAACATACAAGTGTGATATCACAGTATGCCCGATGCCACAGACTGATGTTTTGCTGAGGTGTACCCAGAGCTTCCTCAGAATGTTTTGCTGTATCATATGGTGCTATGTTTATAGGCACGGCAATTAAAGAAGCAGGTGTAACAAATTACCCCAAGTGAATTAAAATACATACGTGGTAGCTACTAAGGGGCGTGTGGAAAAAACTGTTTACATCATTAATCAAAAACAGTTAAGCAATGATATTAAAATAAGTCCTCATATACCCCAGTGATTGCCAGGCTCCTAACTTATGTTACAAAGATAACATACATAATCAGCAGGAAATAGAAACAATCACACATAGTCTAATTAGATATTTATACACACAGCACACATAATGAAAATATAAATGTGCATACAATCAAAAATCCACAGTACTGTTTTATCAAATGCCCCTAAGAAATCTATAATATGTGCGAAAAGGCTGAGAGATCTATATTTTCATTAAGACCACCATCATCTCTTGCCCCCAAAGTATATCTAATACCTCTCCCACTGCCCTATACTTTTTTCAAGGTCTCTGCCCCTCAGATTACAACTGACCTTTTCAATATCAATGAATTGCACTTTATGATATAAAGCAGGAGTATTTTTAATATGTTTTGCCATTGCATATGTATCATCACACCTATGGATTGCACATATATGTTCCCCTATATGTGTTTTAAATTCTCACGTTGTGCACTCAACATAGAAATTGCAACAACTACATGTCAACAAATATACCACCCCAGCTGTGTTACAAGAAATTAAATGCTTTATAAAGATACTTTGTCCAGTTACAGGATTAATGAAGTCTCTGCAAGGTTTTACATATATTCAATAAATGCACTTCCCACATCTGTGTGTGCCAAGGGGTGGAGGGGGGCATCCATTCCTGTCTCCTCTTTTAAGGACTCAGAAGTGCACTGGGAGCAACATAATCCCTAACAGATTTGGGCCTCTTAAATATAACTAATGGAATGTTTTGGACCAAGTTCTGTAATTTAGGCTCCACATTCAGAATATGCAAGTTATTATAAATAATTTCACTGAGCTGTCTGGATCTGATCGAATTGGTTGTAATAAAGAGGCATTCCTGTGGTGCTGCTTGTGTTTGTGCTTCTATGATAAGGCTACGCTCCCTATTCATATCATCAACCACAGTGTGTGCCTTAACAATGCTAGTGTTATTGTATCCACGTTGTTTAAATCAGTGGATATGTTCAATTTTCTTCTTTTCAAACTCCCTTTTTCAGAGCAATTTCTCAGGGATCTAATAAATTGTCCCTTCGGTATGTTATGCATTACATGAGATGGATGGCAACTATTAAACAGCAAGAGGATATTGCGATCAGTAGATTTCTAATATAAGGTAGTACATATATCACCGTCTGGATTCCTGTAAATTTTAAGATCCAAGAACAAAATCTCCCTGGGGTGGATAATATATTTAATCCACAAGCAAGTGCTTGTGCTTTCTAGCCACTTGACAAAGGTTTCAAACTGCTGCGTGGTACCCTTCCACACCAATAATATATTGTCTACATAATACCGCCATGAATCCAGATACTGAAAAAATGGATTTGTGGTGGCATTACACAGAACCAGACTTTCCCAATGGCTGACAAACAAACTCATGTAGCTGGGGACATGGTAGCCCCCATTGCTGTGCCACATATTTGTCTGTAGTAAGTTCCCTGGAACAAAAACATGTTTTTTGTTAACACCATTTTAATAAGTTCCAGGAGTTACCAGGTGGGCATTTGTAAACAAGCTACCTCTTCCCATTGTTCCGTAATCAGTAGTAGAAGGCTGCACAAGGTAGGGGTGCAGGGATAAGGTAAGGCAATCCAAGACAGGTAAAAATCCCGCACTTACCACCACTCAATATCAGAAAATGCTACTCACACTGTTTCCTCGTTGCAAAACATTTCTTAGGTGCTGGTACAGGACACACCACGCACCACATGCCTTGACGTGTTTTGGATGTAAATCCTTTTTTAAAAGACATTCTGAGGAAGTGCAGGGTCCACCTGAGTGAAGTATCAGTCTTGTGTGTCAGTAGTTTTCTGCCACTGGCTTAACTGGATGCTAATTGCACTATGTTTTATATTTAATTGTAAGACTAACCATTTTTGAGTGGACTCATTTTGTAATGGGTGCTTTGAGACCTCCTTTCTTTTTCATGTGCTTTATATTATAGCACCACTATGTTTTCTTGGTGCTAACTTTTCTGCTCTTTTGATGCCTTATGATTATGACAGCACAGGTTTTCCATGTTAGAGAGTAAAAAAGTTTGTCCACTAGCAAGTATTTTTTTATCTGGAGTTTGCCTCATATAATATTGAACTCCATTAAGTGCAGGTCCTTTCAGCCAGTTGGGTGATAAGTTACAGATACATTGACACTGACATCAGTTAAGGGCCTAAGGCCCACCCAGTTTGCCCATTTGAGCTTGTAAGTTCACTTTATGTTTTCTTAGAAGTCTGTTGCCCCTTACCCCTGACCTCCAGAATTCCCTTATGTCTATCTCATGCATTCTTCTGGCAGGGTGTTCCACTTGTCCACCACCCATTCTGTGAAGAAATTCTTTCTCACGTTTTCTCTGAATTGCCCTCCCTTCAACTTCATCCCATGCCCTCTAGTACTAGAACATCTTTTTCACTGAAAAATAGTGTATTCCTGCACCCTGTTTCTCCCTGTAAGATACTTGCATGCCTCTATTATATCCCTTCTCTCCCTCCTCTCCTCCAGGGAGTACATATTAAGGTCCTTCAATCTGTCCTCATAGGACTTGTAATGGCATCCATGTACCATCTTTGTTGCCCTCCTCTGAACCTTCTCTACCCTGTCTATGTCCTTACATAGGTAAGGTCTCCAGAACTGTACACTCTACTCCAGGTGGGGCCTCACGAGTGTCTTGTATAGTGGAATTATGACCTCCCTTTTCCTGCTGGTGATGCCCCTGCCTATGCATCCCAACATCCTATTTGTTTTGCCTGCTGCCTTGTCGCACTGTTTCCCCTACCTTGAGATCATCAGAGATGATAACCCCAAGATCCCTTTCCTGCTTGGTGCATGCTATATCCTCACCCCCCCAACTGATATGTTGTTCCAGGGTTTTTGTGCCCCATATGAATTATCTTGCACTTATTTGCATTGAATTTCAACTGCCAAACCCCTGACCATTCTTCAAGTTTCTGCAGGTCCCTCCTCATTTTGTCTACACCCTCTGGTGTGTCCACTTTGTTACAGAGCTTTGTGTCATCAGTGAACACAGAAATTCTGCCTTCTAGGTCCTGCGAAATGTCACTGATGAAGATGTTGAATAGGACTGGTCCCAGCACTGATTCCTGTGGTACCCCACTGGTCACTCTTTCTGCTGTGGAGTGACAGCCATTTACCACCACCCTCTGTGTCCTGCCGCCCATCCAGTTACCTACCCACTGCACTATTGTCCTGTCTACTCCCATATTCCCCAGTTTGTTTAATAGCCTTCTATGTGGCACAGTGTCAAAGGCCTTGCTGAAGTCCAGATAGGCCATGTCCACTGTCCTCCCCTGATCCACCTCCTTTGTCACCCAGTCAAAAAATTCAGTGAGGTTGGTCTGACGTGACCTCCCCCTGGTGAAACCATGCTGCCTTGGGTCCTGTAGTCCGTTGGCAACCAGAGGTTCCACCAAACTCTCCTTCAGTAGTGCTTCCGTGATCTTCCCCACTACTGAGATGAGACTGACTGGTCTGTAGTTCCCCACTTCCTCTTTGTTCCCGCTTTTGTATAAGAGGACTACGTCTGCTGTCCTCCAGTCTTTGGGTACCTCCCCTGTTTCCAGTGATCAGCTAAATAGGATTGCCAGAGGTTCAGCCACCACCTCTCTTAGTTCTTTTAGGACCCTGGGGTGCACCCCATCTGGCCCATTGCTTTATCAACTCTTATTCCTTCCAGTTCCTTCAGGACCCTTTCTCATGTAAAGGGACTTGTGTTCATTTCTGCACCATTCCCACCCCTTGTACTCCCTTCAGACCCATTATCCTCCTCTTTCTCAGTAAAGACTGAGCAGAAATACCTGTTCAATATGTCAGATTTACTGTTGTCGTCCTCCATGTGGCCCCCATCCTCCCCCTTCAGTCTCATTATCCCTTCCTTTGCTTTTCTTTTTTCACTTATGTACCTGCAAAAGGTTTTGTCCCCTCTACCCACTGATTTTGCAATACACTCTTCTGTCTGAGCTTTGGCTTCCCTTACTGACCTCCCTGCCTCCTTTTGCTTCTCCTGGTACTTCTCCCTATCCCCTTCTGCCTGCGTCTTTTTGTATTGCCTGAATGCAATCTTTTTGGCTTTCACTTTCTCTGCTACCTCCTTGGAAAACCATAATGGCTTCCTCTTCCTTTTCCCCTTGCTAACCTGCTTAATGCATAATTTGTTGCTCTTGTAATCCCCATTTTAAATATTGTCGACTGTTCCTCAACCCCTAATTTCTGCCCCATTCCCATTAATGCCTCTTTCAAGCATCTCCCCATTTTCTCAAAGTCTACCCCCCCTAAAATCCAGGATACATGTTTTTGTGTGGTTTGGTTCTGTTCCTTCTGTGATTTCAAACCACAGTGACTGGTGGTCATTGTTCCCCTGTGTGCACAATGTCCAGTATTGCTTTCTGCTGAGTTGATTCCATGACCAGATGCTTGAGGAAGGCACTTTGAAGGGAGTTCAGGATAAATCTGCTCCTAGCTGCTGCTGCTGCTGGGACCACGTCTAGAATATTGAGTTCTCCAACCAGCACAACCTCACCTTTGTCTGCCATCCTTTGGATGTCTAGCATCAGCTCCCTATCTATTTCTTTCTCCTGGGCTGGTGGTCTATAGACCACCCCTGTGTGGATGTCTGGCTCCATTTTTCTTTCCAGCTTAACCCACAGTATCTCTCCCCCATTTTGTTCCTCCTTGATCTCTGTGGCCTTTATGCCATCTTTCACATAAAGTGCCACTCCTCCTCCTCCTCCTCCCTTCCTACCTGCCCTGTCTCTTCTGAATATGTTGTAGCCAGGTATGGCCATCTCCCAGTCATGGTTATCGTTACACTAGGTCTCTGTGATGGCCACAATGTCCTGGTATGACTGCATCATGACAGCCTCCAGATTCTCCATCTTGTTGCTAAGGCTCCTGGCATTGGCACACATAGCTTTCAATGATTTGAACTCCCTGGACTGTTTAGCCGTTCTACTCCAGCCCCCTCCCTGGTTGTCCTTTATCCCTGGTTCTCACTGCTGTCTGCCCCTCTGTTGAATTTTGCCCCCTTTCTGCTTATCTACCTCTTGGGTGCTTATCTCCATCTTTTGCACACTGCTTTGTAGAAATATCCACTCCTCCTGTTCACTAGTTCCACTGCTAGCTGTGGGTACCCTCCTTGCTGGGTCTTGTTGCACCCTGGGTGTCGGTTTTTCCCCTCTCAATTTTTTCATGCTAAAGGAGCTTTTGGTTTGTCACAATGACCAAAGGGAATATAAGGGAGGGTCTGAGTAAAGACCCTAATGTGACCGGCAGTATAGCCGAAACACTTTTTTCTTCACAAGATGGAGTCAATCTCATTTTGGCATTGATTAATGACACACATGATGCACCTGCTGAAATTGAAGCCAAATCCATTTTCAAACACATGGAGAAGGAGGTCACGAAGAGCCATAGCATGTGTTTGTACTGTGTCACTTTAGAGACTTATCTAGAAGTAAAGTGTGTCCCCTGTGGATTGAGGATTCTCAATAAACCACCATATGGGACAGATGACCCTGAATTCATGAAATTATATAGGAGGCAGGATTAAAGAACATTCAGTTAATTTTGACTAGGGTAGATCTGATTAGAGAACAAATTACTAAGGACATAGCTCAAACAGAAGAACTACTCAAACAGCATACTGCACCAGATGAATATGCCAAATACAATAACATTTTGCATGATAAAATTACCCATTATAACAATCAGTTGCAGATGAGTAAAAAGAAAAAGCTAATCAGAGATGAAAATGACTACAAATTGAAGAGATCATATAATTGGCATAACACTAAGAAATAAGCTGAGAAGCCTAAATCTATCCTGAAACAAGCAACTGGTGCTGCTAATGTTGTTAATGCTGCTAATGAGGATGAAACAATCCTTGGCTACACAACAGAATGATTGGATAGTGATGGGTTGGAGAAGGAGATTTTTTTAGAAGAGGAAGAGGAAATATCGCAGCCGAGATGCAGTCAATGGAGAACAAGATTCCGAGAGCCTTATCAAATGTATCAATGAGGAGGAAAAAGATGGAGGAGGGGATGGCTTTGAAGAGGCAAAAAGGGAGGTCAATAGAAAATGACTTATAATGCTTTGCATTACTGGGGTGTATGCAATTTATGTTTTATTTAAAATTTGGCTGTATGGCCAATATCCTCCTGGATAACCCTTGCCCCAGTGCATTTGCTCTGGGGTTCTTTTGTTGTTCTTTTCTCTCTCTTCTTTGGGCTGCCCATGACCCAAACCAATAAGATCTCCTATAGGGTGGCTGGCTAATTTTCCCTGGGCTGAGGTGCAGATATGGCACACTGATAAGTCCAAATGAGGACAAAACACATGTCTGTGTCTGCTGTCCTCAGCCTTTGCTGGTTGTATTGTGAGGTCTTTTGGCACCATGCAATTCTACTTAAAGTCGAGCCAGTCCAAATTAATTCATGGGCATTTGCATATGCTTCCCATGATGCTTTGCATTACTGGGGTCTGTGCAATTTGTGTTTTATTTGCTATCAGCTGGTGCACCCCCTCCAAATTGAACTCAACTCCCCGATTAACATTTTCAATTATAGTCTCACTGATATGGAGTTGAAAATACTCAGCAAAGGTTTATCTTTTACTCCATCTGCCGACATTGACTTCTTTTCTACCATGGTGGATTTACATCACTTTGCCAGGAATTTTGCATTCAAGAGCATCTATTCTGATAAGATTACTGAGACTGAGGTGGACCAGAATACTGCACATATACTGAAACCCCATTCTATGTATTATCCAAGTTATAATCCTGTGGTTGCCATGTTTCTAAAAAAAAAAGTGTGAATTAGATCTGGAATTTTTGAAACGTACCACTTTTTCCTCTGGTCAATATAACTGTAGTCAACAGGAGAGGCAGGCATTACAATTCAGAAAGTAATTGGTAAATTGTAATCAAGCCCACCAATAAAGATGGGTCAGGATGATGATGAGCACTACTGACTACACTGAGGAAATCAATAGGCTAGTACAAGATAGTAATATTTAAGAAAGGTTAACATTCAACAAATTGTTGGTGTTCATGGGTGAAACTGATGAGCTGTTAAGTATTGGTTTTTTAAAGGGCTATATTACTGATGAAACATACAGGGATCTCTCAGTGGTCCACCCGGTTGTGCCCATTATCTATATACTCCTAAAATTGCATAAAAGTGCACATAAACCACCAGGAAGACCTAATATATCAGGCAAGGGGTGGGTCACTGAACCCTTATCTATGTTTCTAGACACATACTTGTAACCCTTTGTACAAACACCAAGGTGATATGTCAAGGACTCTATGGAAGTGATCAACATAGTGGAAAATTTAGATATGGAAGAAGATTGGCTTTTTGCAATGTTTGACATTGCTTCACTGTACACTGTTATTCCACATGATGAGGGTTTAGCCACCTTGGAATACTATTTAGAACAATGGGAAGAGGTTTCTCATGTACAAATGCCCACCTGGTATCTCCTGGAACTCATTAAAATGGAGTTAACAAAAACATGTTTTTGTTCCAGGGAACTTACTACAGACAGATCTGTGGCACGGCAATGGGGGCTACCATGGCACCCCAGATATGCAAATTTGTTTGATGGCCATTGGGAATGTCTGGTTCTGTATAACACTGCCACAAATCCATTTTTTTCAGTATCTGGATTTGTGGCAGCATTATATAGATGATACATTAGTGGCATGGAAGTGTACCACACAACAGTTTGAAATCTTTGTTAGGTGGCTAGAAAGCACAAGCAGTTGCTTGTGGTTTAAATATATTGTCTACCCCAGGGAGAGTTTGTTCTTGAATATTAAAATTTACAGGAATCCAGCTTGTGATATGTACTACCCTATATCAGAAATCTACTGATCACAATAGCCTCTTGCTGTTTAATAGTTGCCATCCACCTCATGTAATGCATAACATGCTGAAGGGACAATTGATTAGAACCCTGAGAAATTGCTTTGAGAAAGTGGAGTTTGAAAAAAAGAACATTGAACAAATCCACCTATTTAAACAATGTGGATACAGAAACACTAGCATTGTTAAAGCACTCACTGTGGTTGATGGTATGAATAGGGAGAGTACCCTTATCCCTGAAGCACAAACACAAGTAGCACCCCATGAATACCCATTTGTTACAACTTATTTGATCAGATTCAGACAGGTCAGTGAAATTATTTAGAATAACTGGCATATGTTGAGTGTGGAGCCTAAATTATGGAACTTAGATTAAAAAGGTCCATCGGTTGTATTTAACTCATTACCTCCAAAAGCTCCATATGAAGACCAACTAGTCATTGTTTAACTGACACAAAATGGCCACCCAGGAAGTAATGAGTTAAGAGGCCCACAGCTGTTAGGGATTATGTTGTTCCCAGTGCACTTCCAAGTCCTGAAAAGAGGAGACCAGAATGGATGTCCCCTCCACCTTTTGGCACACACAGATGTAGGAAGTGCATTTATTGCATATACGAAAACAATCAGGGACTTCATTAATCCTGTAACTGTACAGAGTATCTTTATAAAGCATTTAATTTCTTGTAACACAGTTGGGGTGATGTATTTGTTGATATGTAGTTGTGGCAATTTCTATGTTGGGCACACAACAAGACAGTTCAAAACACGTGTAAGGGAACATGTATGTGTGATCTATAGGGGAGATGATACATATGTAATTACAAAACATATTACAAATACTCCTGCTTTACATCATGAAGTGCAATTCATTGGTATCAGAAAGGTCAGTTGTAATCTGAGCGGTAGTGACATTGAAAGCAAGTTTTGGCACCAAGTTCAAAACCCCTTTGAAATACATTGAATTACATACCTGTATCTTCAGTTTGCAGTCTGGCTTTAAAGAATAAAGATGTGTCTGTGGTCCAGAGAGGATTATGGTGTTGGACCCCCTATGGGTAAGTAATGGCTTGGGGAGTGTGCAGGGTGGTGGATGTTCAGTGGGAGGGTTGGTTGGGTGGGGGTAAGTAACAGCTGCAAAAGACATCAATGGACTGTTTTTATTTTACAGGGGAAAAAAGGCACCGATGATCCCCATTCATGACACTGAGGGATTGGGCACCCTCAGTGTCACAGCTATATGGGGGAAGACATTGATGGACTTTTTTTTTACAGGTAAAAAAAAAGACTGAAGATCCCTGATTGTGACACTGGGGCATTGGGCACCCTAGTGTTAGAACCCCCCCCGCCAATCTCCAATCGTGAAACTGGGGAATTGGGCACCCCAATGCCATTTCTATGTTTTATGGGAGGGTGCTGAGAGGGAGGGTCAGGTGAGGGAATTTCAATAATACTATATATATATATATATATATATATATATATATATATATACATAAATAAGTGCAGGCAGTCATGGTGGAACACGGCCCATGCAGCCATGACCAAGATGGCCACTGCATACTTCTGTGTATGCGTGACTGTTAGCACATGGACACTACAGTGCAGTGGCCATCTTGGACATGACAGACTGTGCCAAGTTCTGCCATGACTGCCGGTACTGTGAAATAGTGCAGTGCTGTGGTCCATAGGGACAACATGGGCAGAGTACTTCACAGATGTAGAAGTGACTGTGAAACAACCCAACATGTTGTTCATTTGGAAGAAATGCAGAGTTTGTTTTCATCAGTGATCATAGAAGGACTGCAGGGCTACACCCACTGCAGCCCTTAAAATTACAGGGCAGCAGGAGAGCTATTGGATATGTACTTTGTGGGCAAGAAATGATGTTGGTCTTAATGAAAATGTAGATCTTTCAGCCTTTTTGCACAAATTATAGATTTCTTAGAGGTGTATGATAAAACAGTACTGTGGATTTTTGATTGTATGCACATTTATATTTTTATTATGTGTGCTATGTATTTAAATATTAAATTAGACTATGTGTGATTATCTCTATTTAATGTTGATTATGTATGCTATCTTTGTAACATAAGTTAGAGCCTGGCAACCACTGGGATACACGTGGACTTGTTTTAAAGTCATTGCTTAACTGTTTTTGATTAATGATGTAAACAGTTTTTTTCCACACGCCCCTTAGTGGCTACCATGTATGTATTTTAATTCCTTTGGGGTAATTTGTTACACCTATTTCTTTAATTGCAATGCCTATAAATATAGCACCTTATGGTATAGCAAGACATTCTGAGGAAGCTCAGGGTCTAGCTGAGCACAATGTCAATCTATGGTGTCAGGCATACTGTGACGTCACACTTGTGTGTCTGCAGTTTTCTGCCACTGGCTTATTTGGATGTTAACTACACAATGTTTTATATTAAGTGGTAAGACTATTTAGCCATTTTTTGAGTGGACTTCTGTTGTAGTGGGTGCCTTGTGAACTCCTTTCTTTTTCTATCCGTGTAGTACAGTATCAAATACTTTACTGAAGTCCAGATATATAACATCAACAGGTTGTCCCACATCTAGTTCCCTAACATTTTCAAAAAAAGCAATGAGGATTGTGTGGCATGATTTCCCCTTACTATTCTTCAGTGACCAAGTTATTCTTCTTTGTTGGTGTTCAACAATTCTGTTTTATATATTTGTCTTGAGTAGGTTCCCTGGTATTTATATAACATTAACTGGTCTGTAGTTCCCTTGTTTTGTATCGGAGTCTTGCTTGAAAATTGGCAACATGTGGTCCACGCTCCTTTCATCAGATACATATGCAATTCTATTTATTTGTTAACTATAATAGTCAGTAGTATGGATAGTTGCTTAGCTAGCTCCTTCAGGATGGTGGGTGCATTCCTTCAGTCCTCATGACCCTGGTTTAAAGTTGTGCACAATTAGAAAATTCAAAATTTTTGTAACTATGCAGAATTTTTGAAGTGTCTTTATTTGTTCATAACATAGCCATATATTGAGCTAAAGACCTGATATTGTAATATTTAGACAAGTTATTGCAAGCATGTAGGGGCTCAAGGTCTGGAAGTTTATTTTTCAGGGGACATTTTGTGAAAATATTTATCTGTTTATAATTCATCCCCCTGTGGAGCAAGATATGTAAATCTTTGCAGACATAACCGTTTTGTAAGGTTCATAGAACTGACTAAAAATGAGGAGATTTTGTTTAGAGATTTTTAAGTTACACGGCTCAAAACTTTGCTACGTAACTATTTGGGAAAATGTGTGAAAACATTCTAAAATGTGTATGTTTATACTTCTCTGCTCTTGCAGGTCTAGACCTAAGATTTGACATGCACATCTAATGTCAAAGTATTCTGGTATCTAATAAAACTGGAAAAAAATGGTTTACTAGTTAACTTATCAAATTGAAGACACTGTTAGTCCTTACAGGCCGCAGAATTTTTGAGGCTTGGATAAGATCCCTCTGG
This sequence comes from Neoceratodus forsteri, assembly GCA_016271365.2. NCBI lineage: Eukaryota > Metazoa > Chordata > Ceratodontiformes > Ceratodontidae > Neoceratodus > Neoceratodus forsteri. The sequence continues at coordinate 330,718,487 of JADMNL010000023.1, read as the reverse complement.
ACATCTTCCCCTTAGGAACATCTCTAATCAAATAAGTGACCTTCTCATGTCCTCAGAACTTGTACTTCCTATCACAGTGCACATAAATCAGCTATTACTCTACAGGCAGTACTTAGCTATAGATCACATTCAGCTGGCCTGCACTGCAAGCAGAAAAATCACCATAGCTGAATTGGCATAAATGTTCTGCAATACCCCTCCAACTCTCCTGCTACTTTTCCTTATGAAACCAACATTATTACTGCTCTCACCAGCCTTTTCCCTTCCCCTCTATGCCAGGTCAGGTGCATGGCCTGGCAAAATTCATGGATATGGCTTCCACAAAATTATGAAATGCCACAATTTTCACCAAGACTCATGGAATTATACTTTAAGTACTGATGTTATTTTGCAATTTGTGGCACCTTATAACTTAGGCATCCTTTAAGCAAAAGATTAGAGCAATGCCATACACAGCCTCCTTTCTAAAGTCTATGAACCTGCCAATTTTAATGGCATTGCATTCTTTAAAGTTACAGGGGCTTACAATTTTGCAGTTTCAAAATTTGCAAAAATGCATTCAAAATCTAAGGGACCTTAGTTTAACATCTCATGTGAAGGTCTGCACTGCAACACTGCAGCACTGCCTTAGTGCTGCAATACAGTGTCAGTACTGGGTATTATACCAATTTCCTGGTGTGCAGCATGAACTAACAATCTTCTGATCTTCTAGCCTCAGCAGAACTACACACAGAAAAGCAAGGAAGCAAAGAGAGCAGTAAAAATGGCAAAAGCATCAGCTAAGCTACAGATTGCCTCGGGAATTAAAAAGGGGGACAAGCAACTCTTTCATTACATACAGGAGGGAAGGATAGTTTGGCTACAAGATGGTGAGACGATCATTGAAGACAATGAACAAAAGGTCACTGCACTGAACAGTTTCATCTGTTCAGTATTCACCAAAGAACTCGGTGGACCAATTCCCGATAGTGGCATCAAGGCTGCCGACAGGGGGATCCTGAAAATGGACATGCCATCATTCACAATGGAGAGAGTCAGGGAGGCACCAAAGCATCTAAAGATGGACAAGGCACCAGGGCATAATGGACTGGACCCTAGGGTACTGTAGGAACTTGCTCAGAAATTGTTGGAACCCTTGGCACATTTGTTCCGCTGCTCTTTGCAAACAGGAACCATGCCATGTGACTAAAGAAGTGCAGATGTGGTACCCCTCCACTAGAGAGGGAGTAGGGAGGAGGCTGGCAACTACAGACTGGTTAGTCTTACGTCAGTAGTTGGGAAAATGATGGAAACAATAAAGCAGGACCTAGTAGAATATCTGGAAGGGAACGGTCTCCAGAACATAAAACAGCATGGGTTTGTTGTGGGGAGGTCATGCCAGACATACTTCATTTTATTTTTCGACTGGGTGACTAGGAAAGTGGACAGAGGCCACCCAGTGATTCTCTTCTACTTCAACTTTAATAAAGCCTTTGATTCAGTACCGCACAGGCACCTGCTTAAGAAATTGAAGGACCTAGGTACTGCAAAAAGCATAGTTAAGTGGGTGGGCAACTGGCTACAGGATAGACATCAGAGAGTGATAGTAAATGTGGTGAAGTCAGGGGAGCGAGAGGTCACTAGCTGGGTGCCCCAGGGCTCAGTCTTTGGTCCAGTCCTTTTTAACATGTTCATTAGCATGGGACAAGATGGCATACATCCCAGGGTACTAAATGAGCTGAGGATGGAACTAGCAGAGCCATTAGCAGAACTGTTTAGTGAGTCTTTGAGCACAGAAGAGGTCCCAGAAGACTGGAGAAGGGCTCATGTGATCCTGCTCCACAAGAGTGGTAGCAGGGAGGAGACAGGGAACTACAGACCAGTCAGTCTTACCTCAGTAGTGGGCAAGATTATGGAGGCACTCCTTAAGGAGAGGATAGTGCAACACCTGGAATCCTTAGGAGCACAGGGTCCAAGACATGATGGGTTTACAACAGAAAGGTCCTGTCATACTAATCACATATATTTCTTTGACTGGGTAACCAGAGTGGTGGACCAAGGGGGTGCAGCTGATGTAGCCTACCTTGACTTCAGCAAAGCTTTCGATACTGTTCCACATAGAAGATTGATTAATAAGCTGGGTAGGCCCAGGGTGGGTTAGAAGTTGGTCAACTGGGTGGCAAACTGGTTGGTGGGCAGAAAACAGAGAGTGGTGGTAAATGGTATACAGTCAGAAGAGATGCAAGTCTCAAGTGGGGTACCTCAGGTATCAGTCCTGGTGCCAATCCTCTTCAATATCTTCATCAGTGACATTACAGATGGAATGGAAGGTAAGGTTTGTCTGTTTGCAGATGACACCAAGACCTGCAACCGAGTAGATGATCCAGATGGGGTGGGCAGAATGACAAGAGATCTGGATAAACTGGCAAAATGGTCGGAAGAGTGACAACTGGGGTTTAATGCAAAGAAGTGCAAGATCATGTACATAGGGAAGAGAAACCCTGAAGCCACTTATAGGTTGGGAGGGGAGTTGCTGGCAATCACAAGGGAAGAAAGAGACTTGGGCATCTTCATCACAGATGACCTGAAATCATCCAAGCAGACCACTAAAGCAGTAGGTAAGGCTAGGGAGATGTTGGGGTGTATTAGTAGGGGTATCACCAGTCATAAGAGGGAGGTAATAATCCGTCTTTACAAGACACTGGTTAGGCCCCATCTGGAGTACTGTGTGCAGTACTGGAGGCCGCACCTGCACAAGGACATTAACAAAATGAAGGCAGTCCAGAGAAGGGCAACCAAAATGGTACAGGGACTGCATCAGAAAACATATGAGGACAGATTAACGGAGCTTAATATATATACCACAGAGCAAAGGAGGGAGGTGATATGATTGAAACATTCAAACATCTTAAGCGCATTAAGAAAGTGAAAGCGTCTAACATGTTTCAATATAAGAAAAATAGCAGGACAAGAGGACACAGCGTGAGATTAGAGGGAGGCTGATTAAGGGGTAATGTGAGGAAGTTCTTTTTCACAGAAAGGGTGGTGGATGCATGGAACGGCCTACCTCAGGAAGTGGTGGATATGAATACAGTGCAGGGCTTCAAACAGGCATGTGATAGGCATAAGGGAGCAATACAGATGGGTATGAATAGATAGGCCATTGACAGAGTAAAGGCCTATGGAACATTCATAAGGTAGAAAAAATGGGCAGACTAGATGGGCATTGTGGTCCTTATCTGCCATCACCTCTATTAATGACATTGGTGAAGGCATTCAGAACAAGATTGCCCTCTTTGCAGATGACACTAGCTAGGAGAAAGGATGGATATTGTGGAGGCAGTGGAGGACCTGCAGGAAGACCTCTAGAGATTTTAAAGATGGTCCAATATCTGGCAGCTGAAGTTTAATGCAAAGAAATGCAAGATAATGTATCAAAGGAAAGTGAACCCAAGGGTACAATATTGTCTTAACAGGGTCCACCTAAGCATCTCTCATGAAGAAAAGGATCCCAGGGTCATCATAAGCGACACCCTAAAACAGTCAAGTCAATGTAACAAAGTTTACAGTAAGGCAAATAAAATGCTAGGGTGTATAGGTAGAGGATTTGACAGGGAAGTGATCCTCCTGCTGTAGAGGTCACTAGTGAAGCTGTACTTGGAGTACAGTGTCCACTTCTGGAGGTTTCACCTGAAGAAGGATAGGGATAGGCTGGAGGTCATGCAGAGGAGGGTGACTAAGATGGTGCAGGGCCTACAGGGGCTCTCATATAAGGTGAGAATAAAGTCACTGAACTTGTATTCTCTGGAGACTAGGAGGGAGAGAGGGGACATGATCAAGACATTCAAGTTCATGAAAGAAATCAATAAAATGCCCTACTCTGGGCTTTCTGACAGGGTTGGTGGCTTAACCACTAGAGAACATGAATGGAGGCTTCAGAGTGGTAGCTTCTAGAGGGATCTGAGGAAGCACTACTTCACTGAAAAGGTCACTGAGCCATGGAACAGACTGCTGGCTGAGGTGGTGGGATCAAAGACCATGGCTGCTTTCAAGAGGGGATGGGATAGGGCAAGGGCCCACATAAGTACAGAGGGCACTAGAAGTGGGTTGGGGCTAGGTCCCAGGACTCATAGAAGGTCAGAAAAACCCACGGGTAGACTTGATGGACCTATGGTCTCCTTCTGCTGTAATTTTCTATGTTTCTAATGAATGTGGAACCAGATGAGATAATGACATAGCTACAGACCAGTTAGTAATTTATGTAGCTTTCATTGATGCCCTGCAAAATTCCAGTAATACTGTAATTCATTTTGCAGGTTAGCTTTGAAAATACCATTCATTAAAAAGGGTTATGAGCTCTACATAGTGTAGTAGATAAAAGGTGTCATATCCAATGATACACTTCATCTCTCACTCTCTTCTCCAACTCTGACAAACTAACTACTGAAGTTATGCCATCTTTTTTTATAAAACAAATGCACAATTCCAAAAATGCATTGACATTGCACATTTGTTTGGGAGCTGCAACATGTAACACTGCACGTTCTATCTGTGAAAACAAGGGATAGTGGTTTTCTCCTATGTAGATGATGGGGAATTACTGAGCAGGTGAGCCGCGGACTGCTGGGACAATGTGGAGAAGCTGCTCAGCAGCTATTGTAAACCTGTTTTCTTTATTTAAGCAAGCAGAGTTTAGCAGACTGCATGGATGCAGAGTGCTCTGCAGTGTTTCTTGCCCTGGAGTATTGGAGGAGTAAGGTCAAAAAAACTTAGAGTCACACAGCTGTGGAGTCGGGGATTCATGAATTAAGCTGAGCTTGGCAGAAGTGGAAAGAGAAACAGCAAATAGAAAGGTATCAGAAAGCAGAGAGTCTCAGAGTACAGACTTCCAGAGTGGTGAGGAGAAGCTGTATACTCCAAAATCTGTATACTAAAGGAAAACCAAAGAACTAGTAACACAATGAAAAATAATGGGGAATACTGAGGATTTGAGGAATTGAGTTACTGAATCACCGTCTGGTGGATGCCCACTGCTGACACTATGCTTTCTGCTGGTTACTTTTGTTACTGGCATGTTTTGGGGGTGCTAGAAAATGTTAAAGAAACCACAAGACTGTGTTGTAGGAAACATTTTTATGCATTTGTGGAAGTGTTTAAACCTCTGGGGGATTCACACTTGTGCATTCTCTGTGATTTGTTACTGCAGACTGAGCAGTATACCCCCAAGGTTTAGCCTGTACACTGTTTGCTTCCTTTTTAATATCCTTTAATACATTTTATTATACATATTATTTTTTATCTTTCTACGCAGCACTTTTATTCATAATGTAAATTTAAATCCTCACCCATCATTGGTTCCCAATCTATTAGACATCACATAACTATGAGTGAAGTATATAAGAACAAGGGTGGCAGCAAGCCTGAGATAGACTTGCAGTGGTGCTTGCAGTACAGCAGAATGGCAGTGTGTCATCTTTCAAGAATGGCTCCATTTGCTAACTATTATTAGAGCACAACTTGTGCTGTGGTTAGCTCTGTGTTACCTGAAAGTTTTATTTACTTGGAGTGGTCTCTAACCAACAAGATGAAGTGAGTCCCTTCTCCTATTTTTATCTATTTCTTTTTATTTCATCTGTGAGTGCTCCTGATTGCACACTGTTGCATATTGTTGAGTGTAACATGCATATTTCCATGTATTTCAAATAGCAGACCCTCTTAAGTATGCCAACGCAGTTTAGAATTTACTTTTATACTTTGAAAAGTTGGGGCAATTTATTTGATGGAATTCCTTGTTTTTATATTATTATGTGATATTATCCTGTTCATGTATGACAGAGTATGTAGCAGCCCCTGTTGCCCTTCATAAGAAGTGCACTTGAAGGGGTGGAAGCCAAGTACTGCTCAGGAGATAGTGCTGAATTGGACATCCAGAATTCTTACAACTACTACAATTTCTGTGGGACAAACTCCATAATGTTTCAACTTGTGACACTCAGCATTAAGGGGAAGAAGAATTCCATTAGATTTGGTAACACTTTGGGATTGTGGACATTTGGGGACATTTTACTTCTGATAGTCTACTGTACCTGCCTGCAAGGTCAGTCCACTGATTTCCTTGATTGTAATTACTCTGTTATCTGTGCTGAGGTTTTTAGAGGGAAGAAGGATTCCTACATTCTTAGTAACATTTTGAAACCTTTGAATACTTGTGGACATTGCTCCTGTTGCACATTACCCTCCTGAATTGTGAGAGTGATGTAATTATTTTAATCCCTACATTGAGAACCTTGAGTGTAATTTCATTTGTATTCAAATATTATGGTCTCCTCCTCCTCCTGATAAATGTAGGTACAGGGGGGCAAGTCTAGTAGGACTTTTATTATACGCAATGGTTAGCACCATGAGATAAACATTGCAAAACATTGAGTAACTCTCTGTTGTCAGTGGGAAGCCAGGACCCAGAGAATGACCAAATTAAAAGTAAAAGAAAGAAAGAAAGCAAAAAACTATAAGAAAAAACTATACTTAATAAACATCAACCTAAGATCACAAGTATGGTAAATTCTAAACACTTTGGCCATGTTGGGGGTGATGATAGCCGTGCCCAAAAGAAAGATAAGTTGGCAGACTTTGCTTTAAATTCTCAGACTAGGACTTGGTTCCAGAACTTAAACCCACTCATCAGGGTAACGGCTCTTTCTAAAGAAAATAATAAGAGGGGTTTTAAGGAATGTAGCCTAGTGAAGGTAGTAGATACAGAAGGGATCTTGGATGCAAATGCAGTAGAAAGTTCACTTGATGCCCACGTTGACTGTGAATTGGCCAATTCTGGCATAAGTGAGAGGGCTGTTTTACAGAGATTTATCTCTCTGCTTCTAGGCAGCCCTCATATTGATGCCTCTTAGGGCAAGACAATAGGCAAAGGATTAGATACAGATGTGGTAAATAAATCTGACCTGAAAGAGGTATTGACAGAGCTTCATAGCACAATACTGAGTCCAAAGGACCTAGACAAATATAATAGAGTAAAATTGTATAATACTGAAAAGAGGATCCATGGGTTACCCCAAGCAAATCACTTTGATATTCAGCCTTCACTTGGAGATGATGTTTAAATTATTCATAGTCAAGAAAGTGAAGAAATGATCTCTAATAAATCCTTGACATATTTTCCTTTATATTTAAATGAAGACAGTATTAAAATTATGAACATAATTATGCTGCAAGTTTAATGTTAATGGAACAATTGATGATAATTAGGAATGATGTTGAATCCTTGAGAGAAGACATAGCGATTAATGGGGCTAGAATGGATGATGCCATTAGGTTTTTAAATGTTAGCCATCCCCCGAGAGTCTCATCCTCTATAGAAATTTGTAGTGTGGAGGCCCAGATAAATGCTACAGTCCCTGACTACAGCTTCACTTTAGTTATTAATAATAAAGGGGTACCCAATAAAGAGAAAAGAGATAACAGAAAGGATAGAGAACTGTATGGGGAAAACTCAGTTATGAAAGGAGGTGCAAAGGGGCGTATAACTTCAGATAAGGGGAAATTAATGAGAATGGATGCCTCAAAGGCAGTAAACAAAGAATGAGTGGTGCTGGAAACAAGAATATGTTGTTGGAGATGGAAGGTTCACATAAGAATTTAACCCAAGACACTCCTAAAGAAGAGCCAAAGAACAACTTTAAGGGACATAGTAATGATACATTGATGGAACTGAATGTGGATTGTGATGCTAATCAACTCTTTGTTAGACTATGGTTTAAAAAGAGATGAAAATGAGACATCTCTGATGTTGAAAGGAAAGGTTGTGAACCTATATAATAGAGCATTGGACGTATCAATTGCTGAAAATGACATATAATATGTTACTAGAAACATACAAATGAGTTTGGGATTGATTGTGTTGATATGTATTGTGTATCTCCAAGAGTTGCTAATTACCTTTTGATTAGCAGTTATTTGCTGGAACGTTATAATTTTAAATGCGGAATTTATTAATAACGACAACAAACACTGCAGACTCCCATATAGTGTTAAGCCTGACTCCAAACCTGTCATTCTCAGTCTGTTTGGTTTTGGGAATATGCTTAGGGAGAATGACTTTAAATTAACTCATACCTTGTTTAATTTTTTAAGTCATTTTCTGCAGATCCATTTAGGCAGAAATGGGGTTCTTCAAGCTTATAGGTGAGAAGGCTTTTTTCACAGAGGACTGGTTGATTTCATTTTCAAGAGCAGTGAGATTGCAAACAGAGTTATGAAGAAAGTAGACATCCTAGACAATATGGGTCTTTACCTTGTTGATGAGTCTGCATGGATTTGCCAAAGAAATACTCAGACTGAGAATAGAGCAGGGGCTTTGGCATCTGGTAATGAACTATCAAATGTAAACAGTATGGTTTATCAAATACCAACAAAAATAGATTTCAAGTACTTGCTGAGTAGAATAGTTGACTAAGCTGTACAAAATAACTTAAAACTTCTTTTTCTGATAATACTGTAAATCGAGATCAAAATATCTCTCCAAAAAATTAGTGAATAACAAATGGATTTATTATTTCATGGAATATTTCTGGTATGGGTACTAAGTTTGTGGATAAGGATTGGATTGCCCTAATTAGGGAATTTAATATTATCTGTTTACAAGAGACCTGGCATAATTCTCAGCAAGCATTTGAACTTAATGGTTTCTAATTGTTTCACAGCCTAGGGAAAAAGAAGGCAACAGCTGGTAGATGGGCAGGAGACCTGATGGTGTACTTCAAAGTTGGGGCATTTGATGTTGTTGAAGGTGTAAGTGAAACTGATCATTTATTTGTCTTTTGGGTAAAAAGGAATTAGAAGGCCTTGATTTTATTTAACAACTATGTTCTTTTTTTTTTTTTAACCAGGTGAGACACACTAAGCTAAAAGCTTGTTTACAGGTGCAACCTGGGAGCACAGGGAAGTTAAGTGACTTGCTCAGGGCCACACAGTATGCAAGTGGGGGCTGTGGGATTCAAACCCAGGTCTCCAAATTTGCAGCTCAGAGCCTTAAACCACTGCACTATACTGCTTCCTAAAAAACATTATCTAGTGTACGAGTGTTAGTGCATGAGTGCCGGTAGGACCAAGCATTTTGCTGCTCTTCTGGCAATTGACCCTCCAAATTTTATAGAGATAAAATTTGGGAGAGTCTCCAGGTCAAGATTATGGATGTACAGATGAATTGCCCTGATTCATATATTCTTTTAATTGGTGACCTAAACTTTAAAATTAGCTCTTTTCATGGCCTGTGTAATGTAACAATTCTAAACTGGATGCCCCCTGATGCTAATAATTTCCCTAGAATTATTACTGATGATAAGATCAATTCTAATGGTCAAAGATTGATCAAAATAATGAAAAGTAATCATTTGTATCCATTGAATTGAAGAATAAAGGGTGACGATAAAGGCCACCCAACCTTTTTTCTCACACCAAGCAGCATCGATTTTAGATTTCTCACTATGAAACAGCCTCCCTGAGTTATGGTCAGAACTGCTGATTTTGACCAGGAGTAAAAGTAATTATTTCCCAGTTGTTCTGAATAGTGAATATTATCAAAATCGTATTAGGATCCCTTTGACTAAGTCATTAGCCCCTCAGCTGGAGATAAGATATCTCAGGTCAGTTAGGTGGAATGATGAGACAGACATAAAGAATAAGATTCAAGATTTCTTGGACCATTGGAATTCTAATCTTGTGGCCAACAAAATCTTTTTGAGTCCAGTACAGGTGCTGGGGGAAGTTTTGGAAGAAATAAAACAACTCCTTTATATAGTGGGGAACTATAAAAAGAAAAAAAAAACATAGGTGACAGGGGTTGGTTTGACCATGAGTGTAAATATAGAAAGAAAAAACTCATGGCCTATACAAGAGCTGTTAAAAAAAAAATCTCAAAATAAGTACACAGTGGCATCCCCCAGGATGAAACTCAATTCTGCAGCATTTTGCAGCTCTCTGCAGAATGCTGCAGCAGACCTACTGAATCAAGCAATGTAACTTCAATGGCAATTTGTCCCTACTGTCATTCATGAAAATGTGACACTGCTAGGATGAAGTGAATGTCACAGTTTCCTGCATAGCAAAGGGGACTAATTGCCATTGAAATTACATGACTTTATTCAGTAGGTCTGCTGCAGCGTCTCGCAAAGTGCTTTAAAAGTGGGTTTCATCCTAGGGGACTGTACATTTCAAGAATTAAAAACATGAAATGAAGCAATATAAGATTTTCATCGCAATAAAAAAGGGAATATTACAAGGCTCAGTGGGACTGCATGTTGATAGCTATCTTTGAAAAGAACCAACAGTCCTTTTGGTCCCTAGTAGCAAGGGGTTGTAATGAATACAAAGATGAACTGGATACCTACATTACTAAAGAGGTTTGGGTCCAATATTTCTTGAATATTTTCTATGATCCTTTGGTTAATATAATCTCAGGTATTAGTGTTCCAGCAGCTATATGGCTAGCTTTTGTAGGTTCATAGGTTCAAGCTTTTAAGCTGATTGAGTAGCATGACGTTTTGTCAGCAATAATTCTCTCAAATCCAAAAAAGCACCTGCATCTGATAAGATCCCTTCTGAAGTGTATTTATGCTTAGCAGAACAATGGTCAAACAGTTTAACAATTTTCTTTAATAAATGCATTTTAGAAAGGAGTATTCCTAAGTCATGAAGAGGCTAAGAAATTATTCCATTTTAAAAAAAAGGGAATCATTATGGTCCAAATATTCTATAGACCAATTTGTCTGCTTAATATTATACCTAAAATTGACACTAGATTCCTATTAGTAAGACTAAAAACTGAGCTTGAAAATGTGGGTGACATTTCTCCCTTATAAGCTGGCTTTAGAGAAGGCCACTCAACCTTAAATAATTATTTTATCTTACAGCACCTCTTGGAAAAATATGTTAAATTAAGAGGACAGAAATGTTACACTTCCTTCATTGATTTCAGCTCAGCATTCAATTCTATCGATAGGAATACTTTATGGAACAATATGAGGGAAAAGGGGATATGCCCCATTTTAATTAGCATTATCAAAGACGTGTACACTGATACATGGGCCCAAGTTGGGATTGAGACTAGAGGTCAGCTCTCAGATAGGTTCCCTACTAGTAAAGGAGTTAGAAAGGGCTGTATTCTCACCCCTACCCTTTTCTCAGTATATATCAGCATGATACTGAATGCTTTAGAAGTTCCTGATACAGATTCTCCTAAAATTGGTTCAATAATTTGTCCTGTGTTGGTTTATGTGGATGACTTAGTCCTTTTTTCGCTCTCCTGTAGTATGTTACAAATTTGATATCTTTTTTTTAGAATTCAATAGACTTTATTTGATTTTTTCTTTTTAAAACAACAGTACATAAAAACATAAACACCTCAGAGTAAAATAAATAAAAGAAATTAGTATAAAGACCAATATATGTTACTTGAAACAGTATAGTGACCCTCCTTGTAATCCATTAGACCACTTAGCTTACACGCTGGTATCTTGTAGTGGTTTACTTAATGTTCTACTAATTGACTTTAGGTTGTAGGAGTAATGATATAGTATGGTACAATCTTATGAGAACATTACATCAGATTTATAGTCGATAGAGGGACCGTGATATAGGAAAAGATAGTAAAGGGAAAAAAAATGAAAACACACAGACCCCTTTCCCCAACCCCTCCCACCCCTCTGAATCACTCTCTCCTATGGTAATTTAGTCCTAATCCTCCTTATGTGTCCCTCACATGGAATGACATCAAGCATCTGCTTTATCCATCTCCTTTGTTTCTGGGCAGTACCTGTTCCAATCCCCAGTTTACTATCAGGCGATGAGTGGCACTTGTATAATCAAGTACCCTTTGGGATTTCTGCAATAAGCAGTGCTTCTAGGGTACCCCATCTTTCAATATATGTGTTTGGTTGATTATTCATAAAGGCAATATGTTTTTCTAATTGTAGGGCAAGCAGCATTTCTTTATGCCACTCCCTTATGGTAGGCATATTTTCAGAGGCCCAATGCCTCAAAATTATGAGCTTGGCCACTGCAGAGATAAGGGCCATATGACATTTCCTTTGCTTCATGGTTCCTATTGGGAAAATGTTAAGTAGGCAAGTATTCGGGGAAAACAGCAAGGTTAATACAAGGATTGGACTCAAAGAGGCCTGTATGTTTTTCCATAGGGTTTGGATTTTAGTGCACGCCCACAGCATATGGTAGAGATCCCCATCTTACAAGAGTAGCGGGGGCAAGAAGGGGTAGATATTTGACCCATTTGGTAAAGCTTTAGAGGGGTGTAATATGTATTTTGCATTATATTAAACTGTACGAGTCTCAGGCGGTCCTGTTTGACAAATCTGTATAGGTTGTTCCATAGTTTTTGCCAAAATTCGGGTGTGAGTGGGAGAGACAACGTTTCCACCCAATATTGATTTATACCAGATGGCAATCTTGTGTCCAGAGATTGTATTTCTTTGTACACTGCTGATATCAGATGTGGTTGTCTAGCAACATCTAAGAGTGATGCTAAGGCCGTCCTAGGGGAGTCAAGTCACTTATTTTTCTTAATAAATGGAGATATTGCATGCATAATTTGCCATTATTTAAAAGGGTGTCTATTAGCTTCGGGGAATTTTTGTAGTAATCGGTTGTATGGAAGTAGGTTACTATTGTCCATGACATCTTTAAGTTTGGCATTTTTTAGGACAGACCAGAAGTTTAACGTCATAAGTTTTTTTTGAATCATAAAATGAGGGTTGTTTAAGAGTGGTTGTTCCCCATCTATGTGCCAGTTTATCTTAACATGATGCTGCAGTTGTTTTAAAGCTCTCAGAGACCATCCTATTGGGGAGTCTTTAACCACAGGGGGAATATGTTTTCCTAGTGAGTATAATAAAGACTGCAGTGAGTAAGGGGTTGGGGACATGAGGGTCTCCTCTATATTTAACCATGCTGGAGTGTAAGACCCCAATACTCTATCATCCGAGTTGTGTTGCAAAGTAGTCAGTTTGGTTATATGGATTGCTTCATAATAATGGAAAAAGGATGGGAGGGAAAGACCTCCACAGGGCTTGGGGGCTGTCAGCTTGTGGTATGCACATCTTATTGGTTTACTTTTCCAGAGGAATTTATTGATTATTCTCTTTAAATCAGTAAACCATTTTTTGGGGAAATAGGGGGCTAACATGCTAAGGGGATATAAAATTCTAGGAATGACATTCATTTTTATAGTACTGATTCTTCCCCATAGTGATATCCTCAGGTTATTCCACCTTTCCAGATCTACCTGGATTACTTTTATTAATTTAGTGAGGTTTTTTTTTTTTTTGCAAATAACTGAGCTTTATTGAACCATTTCCAACATAAATTACATACCAAACAACTAAATAATACAAAGAAGTACAATACCATAATCATATAATGACATATAAAAGGGAAACATAAAAAAAGGGGGGAGAGAGAACCCCAAATCCCCCCCTAAAGAGTAAAAAAAAGAGAAAACCTTCCATCCCCTACCCCCCTACCCTGGCAGCTATCCCATTGATTGACTCACCATAATTAATACAAGATCATAAGATATCATCAAGGAAAGCAAAAGGAAACACAACAAGACTGGTACATACTTAAAATAGGAAACAAAAGAAGTGCAGAGGAGGAAGGACCTTGTTTGAGACTAATTTACAGAACCAGGGCCAATACCAATCCATAAAAAAGAGACAAGAGAGACATCTATCTCTAGTACATACCTGTCCTTAAGACATTGGTACAGCTTGCCCCAACATTGTTGGAATATTAGTGAAGCATTATAAAAAGAGAAAACCAATCTTTCTGCATTCAATGCATTCATGAATTCATCCCACCATTCCCCAAACGATGGAGTCCAATCGTCTCTCAATGATGTAAGATTATTAACTTAGTGACCGATGCTACCATTGCCATTCGATATTTAGATAACTTGCCAATGCGTTACAAACATCCCAAATATACAAACCTCCAGGTTAAAGAATCTACAGGTCGTAAAATTGACTGATCCCTTGTTTCACCAAATGCCACAGTCCAACAACCTTGGGGCAAGTCCAAAACTTATGGTAACTGGTAGCAAAAGAGTCATTACACTCAGTACATTGTGCCGAAAAACGGCTGCTCAGTCTAGAAAGCCTAGCCGGTGAAAAATACAAGTTATGAAGTAACTTAAATTGAACGTCTCTCAATCTATCTTGTTTTATATATATTTGTGGGTATCGACCCAAGCCTTCTCTCATGTTTCTGCTGATTTACCCAGAGATAAATTTAATTCCCAATATACCGGGATCGGAGACACATTCGAATTCCCTATAACTATTATATGTTTATAAATCTTAGAAATCACTTTGCCCGATTGTATAAACTCTTTCAATTCAGCGAACATTGGTCCCAAGATGTCTTGCCCCAGTCCTTTATGAAAATAAGATTTAACACTGCTAATTATTTGAGTTAGTTTTAGGAAAGATTGGGTTTCCACTCCAAACTTCTCCACCAGTACCTGAAATGGAAGTAACACATTATTATGATAGAAGTCTTTAACTCACAGTTTCGCAGCCATTTTAACCACGAATCTAGGTATTGGTTGGCTTCCAATTACCAGGTTCGGATTTCTTAATAGAGGTTGGGATAAATCATATGGTTGCGAAATTTTGAACTTTGCATAGAATTGATGCAAAGCTTTGATATCCCACCCTAACGGGGTACCTCCCACCTTTTTGGAACCTTGGCCCATGGGATATATAACAAAGACTCCAAGTCAAACTTAAGACTTTTAACAAATAGTCAGTCCAAATGAAGTCCGGGATAAGAAATTTCCTCCTCACAGACCCAGGATACAATACTTGAAGCAACATCCCATGGTGTTAGACAGAAAAGGAAGTGCAAAAGAAGAAGGAAACCACTTTGGTTCTCAAATACAGTAGCAGAAAAGGTCAGAGCCAAAAGGCTGGCCTTCAGAAAATATAAGGGAACACAGCGGGATGAAGATAGGGAGGCATACCAAACTGCCCTAAGGAAGCAGGTAAGGCAGTAAGGCAGGCAAAGTCCCAAACTGAGGAAACACTAGCACGAACAGTAAAGAAGGTGACAAGACTTTCTATAGATACATTAGTGAAAGGAAAGTCCAGAGGGGTATTGCTAAGCTTAATGGAGAAAAGGGAGCATGTGAGGAGGAGGACCCTGTAAAGGCATCTATCCTAAATAGATACTTTTGCTCAGTATTTACTGAAGAGAAGGTAGGGCAGGGCCCACAGCTCAGCATCATGGACACAGGGGAGGGAGGTGAGCACTACTCCCTTCACAAAAGAAAGGGTCCTACAAGAGCTAAGCTCAGGGTGGATAAGGCAATGGGACCTGATGGCATACATCCCAGGGTACTTAAGGAGCTAAAGGAGGAACTAGCAGAGCCATTAGCAGAATTGTTTAGTGAGTCTCTGAGCAAGGAGAGGTCCCAGAAGACTGGAGAAGGGCTCATGTGATCCCTCCACAAGAGTGGTAGCAGGGAGGAGGCGGGGAACTACAGACCGGTCAGTCTTTCACCTCAGTAGTGGGCAAGATTATGAGGCACCCTTAAGGAAAGGATAGTGCAACACCTGGAACCATAGGGCACAGGATCCAAGACAGCATGGGTTTACAAAGGAAGGTCCTGTCAAACTAATCTCATAGATTTCTTTGACTGGGTAACCAGAGTGGTGGACCAAGGGGGAGCAGTTGATGTCGCCTACCTTGACTTCAGCAAAGCTTTTGACACTGTTCCACATAGAAGATTGATAAATAAGCTAGGTAGGCTCGGGGTGGGTCAGAAGTTGGTCAACTGGGTGGCAAACTGGTTGACTGGCAGAAAACAGAGAGTGGTGGTAAATGGTATACAGTCAGAAGAGATGCAAGTCACAAGTGGGGTACCTCAGGGATCAGTCCTGGGGCCAGTCCTATTCAACATCTTCATTAGTGACCTCGCAGATGGACTAGAGGGTAAGGCTTGTCTGTTTGCAGATGACACCAAGATCTGCAACAGAGTAGATGATCCAGATGGGGTGGGCAGAATGAGAAGAGATCTGGATAAACTAGCAGAATGGTCAGAAGAGTGGCAACTGGGATTTAATGCAAAGAAGTGCAAAATCATGCACATAGGGAAGAGAAACCCTGAAGCCACTTATAGGCTGGGAGGAGTTGCTAGCAGTCACAAAGGAAGAAAGAGACTTGGGCATCATCATCACTGATGACCTAAAATCATCAAGCAGACCTCTAAAGCAGTAGGTAAGGCTAGGGGGGTGTTAGGGTGTATTAGTAGGGGTATCACAAGTCGTAAGAGGGAGGTAATAATCCCTCTGTACAAGACATTGGTTAGGCCCCATCTGGAGTACTGCGTGCAGTATTGGAGGCCACACCTTCACAAGGACATTAACCAAATTGAGGCAGTCCAGAGAAGGGCAACCAAAATGGTGCAGGGACTGCATCAGAAGACATATGAGGACAGATTAATGGAGCTCAATATGTATACCCTTGAGCAAAGGAGGGAGAGAGGTGATATGATCGAGACATTTAAACACCTTAAGGGCATAAACAAGGTGAAAGAGTCTAACATGTTTAAATATAAGAAAATAGCAGGACAAGAGGACACAGCATGAGATTAGAGGAGGCCGATTAAGGGGAATGTGAGGAAATTTTTTTCACAGAAAGGGTGGTAGATGCATGGAATGGCTTACCACAAGAAGTGGTGGCTATGAATACAGTGCAGGGCTTCAAACAGGCATGGGGATAGGCATAAGGGAGCAATACAAATGACTATGAATAGATAGGTCACTGACAGAGCAAAGGCCGATGGCACATTTATAAGGTAGAAAAAGAAATGGGCAGACTGGATGGGCCTTGCGGTCCTTATCTGCCGTCAACTTCTATGTCTATGTTAAAGCCATGCGACCAGCCTTGCCATATGAATTGCTAAAGAGTATGCATAGAAATCCGGTAACTGGAGGCCTCCTAGTTGACGCCGCCGGGTGAGTTTAAGGTAGCTTCTTCTAGGAGGTCTACCATTCCACAAAAACTCCGAGCAATATTTGTAGAGTGGCTTAAAGTAAGACTTTGGCAGGTAAACATTTAGATTTGATAGTGGGTAAAAAAAGTTTGGGCATAACCACCATTTTAAGCGTGTTGGCTCTTCCCGAGAAGGTCAGTGGAAGTTTTGACCATCTGACCAAGTCTTCTTTAATAGACTTGATTAATGGCTTAAGATTTAAGTTAGCCAGAGTCTCTAAGTTCTTGGATATTTGAACTCCCAAATAAGTTAATGATTTGGTCTGCCAACGGAGTCCCAAAGAAAGGCACCAACTCTTTTGAAGAAATGGGGACAAAGAGTATACAGATGTTTTGGCCTTATTTAAACTATACCCTGAAAGCGTGCTAAACTTGTCAATTAAATCAAGAACCTTAGGAAGGGAGGAGGTAGTGTTAGAAATATGTAGCAATAAATCATCAGCAAATGCTGAGAGTTTAAATTCAGAGTCCCCTATCTTAAGCCCTTGCACTTCCCCGTTTATCTTTATAGATCTGATTAGTGGTTCAATGTACAGATTAAAAAGATAAGGTGATAAAGGGCAGCCCTGCCGGGTACCCCTTGATAGTGGAAAAGCATCCGAGATTAAATTATTGCATTGAATCTTAGCTGAGGGGCAGGAGTACAGAATTCGAACCATATGAATAAATCTAGCCGGAAGACCTAATTTCGACAGGGTAGTAAACATAAAAGTCCACTCCACCCTGTCGAAAGCTTATTCTGCGTCTAGTGAAACTAACGACGCTTCCTTGGTGGGATCCGTAGATGCAGAAATTAAATAGAACAATTTGTGGAAATGGTCAGCCGAAGAGCGTCCCTCAACAAAGCCAGCCTGCTCTGGGCTCAATAGGACATGCCATACTTTTTTTAATCTGCTGGCCAAAATTTTAGCGAAAATCTTTACATCTAGGTTTAGTAAAGAAATCGGCCTAAAATTACCCACTAAGTCTGGGGGTTTATCTGGCTTTGGTAACAAAATAATCTTGGCCTCAAACGGCATCTGGTCCTTGATCCCTTGATCACACCAAAAAGAAAACAGTTCTTGCAGTAAGGGCACAAGATTATTTTTAAATCACTGAAAGAAAAGGGCTATAAACCCATCCGGGCTAGGCGCTTTGTCCAGGCAAAAGGAGTCAATAGCTTTCTCTATTTCCTCCTCAGAGATAGAGCTGTTAATTGTGGGCCAACGTCCTCTGACAATCTCGGGTAAAGGGATAGCATCCAGAAATTCCTGGATTCTATCCACACACCTGAAGGGAGGTTGCTGGCTTGTATAGAGCTTCGATAAAGTCCTCAAAAATTTCTAATATCCTAGCGAATCTGTAACCAACTGCCCGATTCTGGATGGTTTAGGGCAGTCACCCGCTTGTCAAGATTTTGCTTCAACTGCCAGGCCAGCAATTTCCTGCCCTACTACCCTGCCCTAGGTATAAGGCCTTAACTCTGGAAGCTGAATTATTAACTTTCTCCTCTGTTTATCTGGATACCATGTTCTTAAGGAAATTAATTTACATTCTTGCTCTTCCGCTCTCCGGTTATCACTTATATTTTCTAATTCCTTAATATCTCTTAAACATTCATCTAGGAGTTTTTCTTGTTTTGCTTTGCATACCGTAGCCATACGTATTAGCTCCCCTCACCACATAGACTTAAGAGCCACCCAAGTTTGATCGATAGCTTTAATAGAACCCCAGTTACTACTAATGGAGTTTTCCAAAAAGGATCTAAATCCAATTAATGCCTTGGAGTCCTTTAAAATATTATTATTTAATGACCATGAATATGACCTGCAAGGTTGGAGAGGTAAGAAACATACAATATTTATAGGGGAATGGTCAGAGATTACACGGGCAAAGTTGCGCCTCCACCACCCAAGGTAAGCTATGTTGGCTAACCAGAAAATAATCTATCCTCGATGTGACTTATGCACTCACGAGAAAAGGTATATTCCAAACATTGGGATTCAAAGTGCAAGGGTCTGTTAAACCTGTTGATAACATAAACCTCTTAGAGCTTTCTGTGCTGGGAGGGAGAGAGCCTTTAAAATGCGATCGGTTCAGCGGTTAGACTGGACTAAGTTCCAGTCCCCACCCAAAATTATCGACATTTCCAAAGGAAGCCAAAACCAAACCCAGTGAATAAAGAAGCTAGGTGAGTCCAGGTTAGTCCATATATTGAACCCAACACTAGATTGATCCCACCTATATTGCCTGAAGCGAATATATATCAACCCTGCGGATCAGAAATTATTTCTGAATGTGTAAACAGGATCCCATGAGCAATTAGGATGGCAACTCTAACTATTTGAAGAGAACTCAAGACTAAAACCTGGTTCACCCACTTCTTAAAGCGGGCAAGGCGATCAGAGGACATGGGTTTTTGTAGAAATACTATCGCTGGTTTCAAGCGGCCAGGATTTAAGAAAACAAATTTTTACAATTGTCCTTTCCTCCTTAATATTCCAAGAAACTATATTCAGCCTGTTAGCCATTTTGTTGCCCAGTCTAAGGAAACATTGGGATAGCTGCCCCCATACTGACCCCCGACAGAGAAAATTATTTCCCCGAAATTCTCCCTCCCCAGAAAAAATAAAATACATCCATAAATGACTTAAAACCTTCCCTTCTGGCCCGAGCCAGCTACTCATCCACTGGAACATGGTACAACATAGAGATGGGTACACCCCTGCTTAAAGGCTGTTCTTAGAGATTTAATAAATGATCTTGCAAACCCAGTCCCAAAACCTGGGCTAATAAAGAAAATTTATACAATCTCCTAATCTTCGATTGAATAAAATAATGAAACTCCAGCCAATAGAGCAAGGGGCATAAGTTTAAACATTCAAATAATAAAGTAATTGCGACCTATGAATACCTCCAGTCTTGTGGACATGGACAGGCTAGACTACAATTATCTCACATGCCCTATGCACAAACCCAGATAGAGGGCTCCGCAATACCTAAGAAAGTTAAGATCAGACCGAACTGCCCCAACAAGGAGTCACTATATGATCCAAGGTAAGGGCCACAAATCCTACCATAAAATCTTGCCTTACGTTATACCCCTTGGCTGCCATATCATGATTTAACATGTTTAACTCATGAAAACTCGATTACCTATGGTTCTAGTTAAAGGAAACTGTTTATACTCTAAGGTCACCAACCATATAGAGATTCTAAAGAGAATCTGGGACCTTCTTACTAATACAAATACAGGCAGTTTAAATCGTATCCTCTTTATATATGTCATAAGCCAGTAACTAAAAGCACAATCCCCACCCCACCTTTTAGCTATAGTCCAGAATGCTTTGTTACGATATCAGCAACATATAGCAACAACTTAATTACCAAAACTCCCCTTGCAATCTGTTCAGGGGTTAAATGTAAACGTACAACAAAAGTATATTATGGCTCTTCCGACTTGCCAAAAGCTATGTTAAGATACACTAGAAAGTTATCATTTGTTGGATACCCCATTAAAAGTCAAATAAAATTATTAACACCAAATGAAAAATCACAACCAAAGTCCTGCAAGTTATCTGAGTGGCTAAACTTGGGTTTCACCCTTTGGGAAACAAGTTCAGGTGGCAGGGATTTCAAAGATGTCAGTGCCTCTCGGCGAATTAAATCTCTTGGGCCTTCCTTGGGTGTAACTTCCAGCGGGTATAATAAGCGGTGTCGAATCCCTGCAGCCCAAAGCTTTGAGGTAATCGGTCTAAAACTTGCTCGAGCTTGCCTCATTTTACAGGTCAGATCAGGCACAAGACGCAGTTTTTTGCCCTCCCATTGAAAAGCTGCCAGCTTCTTGACTTCTTTTAAAATGTGCTCCCTATCAAGGTAGTTGAGAATTTGAAAATAATTGGCCTCGGTGGTTCTGAGGATGGGGGTTTGGCTCTAAGGGCCCGATGACCCCTCTCTATGATATACTCTGGCCCATTAGGTGAGGGACCTGCCGATTTTTTAAGGAGCCTCTGGAGAAACTGGATAGTGTTCGGCCCTTTCTCCCCTTCTGGAAGACCCAGTAAGACCAGGTTGTTACGTCTGTTGCGGCCCTCTAAGTCATCTAGGCGATCCTCTAATTTGGTAATGCTTCTTTTACACTCCACCATGGTAGGCCCCAGTTTATCCATGGCTCTCTCAATAGAAGAGATCCTCGCCTCTGTGTCTGTCACCCTTCGCGCTAACTGAGTCAGGGCTGGCTTTATCTCGGCCACTTCTTCTATCAATTTAAATAATGCATCCTTTATTGTTGCTAGATCTCCGTAAATTTTAGCAGGCGCATTTCTTCCTCCTCAGTAGTGATGGCGATGAGCTCACGGGCGCGCTTAGCTTCCAGTTCGGCTTCCGCTACTTGCATTTTGCTGAAACGAGCGTAATCAAATTTTGACACCAAAACTGTCTCTAGATGTTTAAAATAGTGTCCCAGTGCCTGTTAGCCCCGTTTAGCTGTGCAAAAATGCAGATTCAGTCGAGCAGGAACTGGAGACCCAGAGAGCTGCTGCCTCACTCCATGCGCGTCACGTGACCAGACCCACAGTAGTGAGGTTTTCTTTGATCACAGTGGAGAGGGAATTGAAAATTTTTATGCCCAAATATGTTAGACTTTTGTTTTCCCATTGCAGTCCAAATTGTTGCACATCTTTTTTGAATAGCCTGTGATTCAGTGGGTAGATAATAGATTTGGTCAAATTTAGCTTATAATGTGATACTTGGGCAAACGTCTCAATTTTTTGTAATAGGATAGGGATGGTAGTACAGGGGTTCGTCGTGTGTATTAAAAGATCATCTGCATAGGCTGATATAAGGTGTTGTTTATTTCCAATCAAAAAACCCTCCAGGCCTTGGTTCACAAGCAACTTATGGATCGGGAGTCTATGTAAAGATTAAATAGGAGAGGGGATAGGGGACAGCCCTGTCTGGTACCTCGGTTTAGTGGGAAAGATTCTGAGAGGTATCCATTGCACCAGATTCGGGCCGTGGGGTTCGAGTATAACAGCTTTACCCAATTGGTGAATATTTGTGGGATTTCGTAGCGAGAAAGTGCTGCAAAAAGGAAGGACCAGGAGACCCGGTCAAAGGCCTTTTCTGCATCTAGGGCTATTAAGGCGGCAGGTAAGTGTAAGTCTCTAGCCATGGAAATAAGGTGCAGCAACCGCCTCATATGGTCACCTGCAGACCTTCCCGGCATGAATCCCACCTGTTCATCATGGATTAGCCCATTCATAAAGAGTTTCAAGCGGTTGGCTAGTATCTTGGCTAATATCTTAACATTAGTATTAAGGAGCGAGTTAGGATGGCAGTTTTCTACATAGTGAGAATCCCTACCCAGCTTAGGAATAATGGTAACCAGAGCTTCAAGGTATGTATCTTCTGAGAAGACTGATTCATGCCATGAGTTAAAGACTCTTTCTAGTAAAGGGGTAAGTTCCCCAGTGTATAGTTTGTATATATTAGTGGGAAGACCATCCGGCCCTGGTGACTTATCTGGTGCTAGCTGTTTGATTGCTGCCACTACCTCCCAATCCATAACTGGGGAGATCAGGGGTTGCTGTTTATCCTTGGGTATTGTTGGGAACGTTACTTGGTCCAAATAGGCTTGTATTTGGTCCATTGGGGTTTCCTCACTATTACAGTGGTATAACTCTTTATAATATTTGGCAAAGCTTGACACAGTCTCCCTCGGTTCTGTGATAAGGGGGCCTCCATCCCTTGGGAGGAGCCCGGGCACAAAGTGGGATGTCTCCATCTGCTTAAGTCTGTATGCCAGTAATTTGCTAGCCCATTCACCCACCTCCAGATATTTTATCTGGACTCATTTTAAAGACAATTCAGCTTTCTGATAAACTAGGCCTGTGAATTGAGCATGCAAAGCATGAAGTTTGGCCCACTCAGACTCTGTGGATTTTTTGCTAACACTGGATTCCACTTTCTTAATTTCCTGAAGGAGGGTTTTAACCTGGGTGTCGCTTCTTTTCTTTTGGATAGTTGCTATACGTAGACATTCCCCACGTAGGGCACGTTTCAGGGCTGACCAGACTATGTCTATTTTGGGGACTGAACCCTCATTGACTTCCAAAAAGGATGTGATGAAATTTTAAAATGATTCTGATTATAGGAAGTCTGCAGTAGTTGTGTATTCATTCTCCATAGAAAGTCCTTTTAGGTTCACGTCCCAATAGTCCAACTATGGAACAGGGAATGGTCTGATATTACTCGTGGGTGGATTTCGGCTTCTACTATATCTGGTAACATATGCGAGCTTACCAGTAAATAATCTATATGCGAGCATGTGCTGTGGGGGTGGGAAAAGAAAGTGTATTATTGCTCATTGGGATTTAATATCCTCCAGATGTCTAGGACACCCAATCCACCTATTAGGTCCTGCAAAGCTCTCTGAGCTGGGGAGAGGCTGGCCTTCTTAGGGTCTGATTTATCCATTAAGGGTCGGGGTGTGATGTTCCAGTCACCTCCTAACACCAGAGTTTGGGGGGATAGGGTGGACACAGTGCCCATTAGTTCAGTGAAAAAGGCCGGGGAGTCTCAGTTAGGATCATAAATTGATCCTATAGTTAGTTGGTGTACCCCTAAACTGCCATGTAAAATTATATATCACCCCTGGTTATCCCATACTTCATGTTCAAGCTTAAAGGGGATTCTCTTATGGACTAAAATGGCAACCCCTTTTTTATTGGTAGAGTTTCCTGCCCCATAGGATTGTCCCACCCATCCTTTACACCACAACCGGGTATCTTCCCTCTTAAGGTGTGTTTCTTGTAGGCATATGATATCAGCTTTAAGAAGTTTGAGGTGCCTTGGTATTACCTGTCATTTGGTCCAATCCTTGGCCCCCTTAACATTCCAGCTAATAGTCTTGATAGGACCTGCCATACTAAGTCAGAAAGATCAGGCAGTTGGTGTTCACGGAGAGGGTTGGAATTTGAGCTAATTGCTTGATGTCTCCATTACCTTGCCAAAAACATAAAAGGAGGTAGAGTGATTCAGTAAAAAGTTCTCCCCCCTCCCCCCTTATTTTCAAGCACATTCCCCACATCAATACTCAGTTCCAATGAACTAACTCCTAATCACAACATCAGGTGATGTTAAACAACAAACAACCCAGAGAACCCCCCCTCCCTTCGCTTCCATCCCGTCTCGCCAGGTTGTATCGCATTCACTTATGTTAATAACTCTGGCGGCATCTTTAGAGAACCAACCCTAAGGAACACTAAAATGAGAATATATCTGCAGGTTCAGTTAGTAGCTTTCTGGTCTGCAGTGCACAGAAGAAGGCAATCAAAAGTCTTCCAGGTCACCAGGCTTAAATAAAGTTACACTTGAGCTTAAGTAACAAAAGGCCTCCATAGAAAAGTGTTAAATTTAAAACATAATCCCTTTGTGACCGCTCAGCTTCTGTCCAAGCAGCATCCTGCCATATGTCTCCTGGAAACATAGTTGTGCGGTTGACCTTTTCATTCTTCCCTCATAGTAGTCCCCATGTATCAGATATACTCTGCCATGTTGGGCCCAGACCCTGCGGTTGTGGCCATATCAAAGCTCTGTCTCACCTTAGGACTTAATACAGGAGTGCCGCATTCATTTCACCTCTGGTACAGTGCATCTATGCAATTTGCAAAAGTAAAGTAGAGAAGGAAGAAAATAAGTTGTACCACTGTAGCACACCACTAAAAGGTTGGTCTCCTGGGGGGTATATTTCAACCGAAGGTTTGCAAGGTGAGGCCATGTGCAGGTGTAACCAGGGTTCCTTAAGATCCATTAGGTAACCAGAAAGTCTGCCAAAAGTGGTTTCCAGGTCCCTTAAATTGCAGTCCTGGTAGTTTTGGCACAGAAAGCTGCCACTACCTGTTTATCTGTAACAGTACTGCAGGCGTTAGTTCCAGAGTTGTGAAGAGTGTACCTTGTTTTTTTATATTTCTACCTATAATAGCGTGATTCTGTATATGGCTGGGGTTTTAGGACTGGCATTAATGGCATAGGCACAAATCACTGCCGCCATTCGCAAAGGGAGGCAACCTATAGCAGCTTGGTTGTTCATTTAAACAGATCTGGAAGCGCATCTTTAAGTTTGTTTTTAGCTTGCTCAAAAGTTTCAAAGGATTGCCACTGGTCACCCAGTTTCACTTGAAGAGTCGCTGGGTATTTAACTCGGAAGGGTGTACTGGCTGCAATAAGCTTTGTAATTAGTGGATGGAGTTCCTGCCGCTTAACGCGGACCACATATGGTAGGTTCTGGGCTATTCTGATTTTTTTCCCCTCCCAGCAGATCTCCTGTGGTGTTTTAATCTTGGCGTTAATGTGCTGTTTGTCTAGGAAGTTAAGTAGCTTGAAAATGATAGGCTTGGGTGCTGAGCCCGGGGGTGGAAGTGGCCGAAGTGCTCGGTGGGCCCTTTTGATGATATAAGTTGAGCCATTGGGGGAAGGCCCCATGAGTCTTTCACAAGGTCTCTGGACAAAAAGGATGGGGTTTGTACCTTCTTCTTTCTCCGGTATGCCCATAATTATCAAATTATTCCGGCGACTCCTCTCTTTTAAATCAGTAAGTTTGTCTTCTAGCTGTTTAACTTTCCGGTTTGTTAACGTGTGATCAAGCATAAGTTTGTCTATCTTTTTCTCCACTGATGTAAGACGTGCTTCAGAGTCAGAGATTCTGGTAGCCAGCGAGTCGGTTGTTGATTTTATTTGCCTGATTTCATCCACTACGCTATTCAGGGATTCCTGCATTGGCCTCATGAATTCTAGGAACCTGTCCTCCTTTAGCGGTGTTGCTCCTACTGGGGTAGAGGATGATTGAGCCTTAGGCCTCTTAGAGGCCTTGTCCTTCTCGGGAGACTGTGGTGGTGAGTGTTGCGGAAGTGCCTTCCGCATGTAAACTTCCATCGCTGCTGCTGTTGATGTTATTATTGTCTTTTTAAGTCTTTCCTGGTTGTTGGAAGATTCAAAGTTGCCTTTCCAGGTAGACTGCGATGCGGTTTTGAGTATTTCTGGCAAGCGGGCCAAATTTGATATCTTAAGTAAAAAGTCAAAGACCCTGTTCCTTAAGGTAAATATATCTAATAGCAAGGTTATTGCATTTGATGCCTACAATAACAAATAACAATTGAACTTGGATTGTATGGCAATTGATACAGTTAAATCATATTGTTATTTAGGTATAATCTACTCCTGAAATCTTTCTTGGAATAGTCATTTTGATAGTGAGTAGGAAAGTGGGCAGACTAGGTGGGCCGAATGGTCCTTATCTGCAGACAGAGTCTGTGTTTCTATGTTTCTATTATATCTTGTCAAAAGTTAAATCATCTATTCCTGGTTTAAAAAGACTGAACTATTTATTTGGTGGTCATTATATTTGGCCCTTGGTTAAGGCTATTCAATCAAAATATAACACACACGTTCTCTATGGTGCTGAAGTCTGAGCTATGTATCCTGTTGAGAAGCTGGAAAAAACTGTTATATAAATACTATATTCTTCTTTGGGCTTTAATAAATCTACTCCAAGTAAGTTTCTCAGGGCTGAGTTGGGTTTAAACGCTATCCAAGCAATTGCTGATGGTAAAATAATTAACAACTGGACAAGAAGTAATAGGCTAGCAAAGGACAGATTTGTAAAAAAATATTTATACAAAAAGAATCTTAGGAAAGATCTCGGCTTTATGTCATCCTATTGCCTAGGGCATGTCCACAAACTTTTACAAGCTTATTGTATTAACTTTCTACTGAAATATGTAATGAATAATATTATTCTAAGTTATAAATATAAACCTTATATTCTTACGAAAATTATGGATTACCATAGGACTTGTGATTTGAATGCCATCAAGCAGTCTAAATTTTCTAGATGGTACAATAATAATGACTGTGGACATAACTTTAGGCTTTTTTTTTTTGGAAATCTTGGAGGATCCTGCTCAAAGGAAAACCTTCACAAAATATAGAACTGATATGTTTTATTCAAATGTTCTCTTTGCCAGATTTAATAAATATTCCAGTTCTGATGATGAGCTCTGGTAAATGCAATAACAAATCTAGGGAAGGTTTGTTTTATGTAATGTTGCAATGTCAGTGGTACAATAAAGCTAGAAAATATTGGATAGCTCCAATACTTGACTCGTTGAAATTTATGGATGAGAAAGACATTTTAAAAATTCTGTTTGCTGTGGAGGATGATTATATTATCAAGTAAGTCACAGATTACTTAGTGACAATACAAAATTTAGAAAGAGAATGGTAAAATCACTTGAACACTCAGTTTGGACCTGAATCTAACTATAATGAGTTGTGATTTCTTACTCATGTACAGTTTAGTATTTATCGGCTGGTATTTATATTTACTTCTGTATTTTAAATGTAATTTAATTGTGTTTTGTATGATTTATTATTGCTTGTAATGATCTCTTTTATGACCGAATAAAGCCATACCATAACATACCATACCATACCATACCATACCATACCATACTGTAATATACAGAGTGTAGTAGATGACTGCTGAGGCAGTATTGGAGGTCAGGAGCAGGTCATAATGCATAATCAACAGAATCCAGTGCACCACCCTAGCATCAGCAATCCTTTTAAATGTATGTTTCTACTCACTTTGTTTTTATTTTCTTTATGATGTTTAATTTTTTAAATTTATTTATTTATTGTAATTATTGGAAAACACCTTTGAGCCCAATGGGCTTGTTTAGAAAGGTTCCACATCAGATGGAGAGTACAAAACTTTACAGTAGAGGATTTAAGCCAAAATCATATCAACAGGACTTCAGAGTGTACAATTAGTACATCAAAGCAATAAGCAGTAGACAAGAGAATTAGGGTTCCACATCCGGTGGGAAGTACAAAACATTACAGTAAAGGATTTAAACAATTTTCAAATTGGGTTTCTTAGTTTTTCAAATTCAGCTAAGATCTGGGAGATCACGTGATGCCTCAGACTGTGTAGACGCTTTTCTAGAGTGCTCCCGCTGTTTCCTCCTCTAACCTCCATTTAAACTCTCCATTTTATCTCAATCTACTTACTATAGAGAGGTACTGGTGTGCTGCAACCCTACAGAGTACAAAAGTTGAGAATTTTGGGGGATTTCAGCTTGCCGTGGAGGAAGAAATGCGAGTTGTTCAGCTGCACCAAACTGCAAAAAAAGAGAAGGCCCATTCTACCTCGGTGGCTTGAAAAATCACTACAGCCATGGAGACCACTCCTCTATCCCTGGAGTAATTTCTTGAGGAATTCCGTCCCTTTATGGATGAGGTATGCTCTCTGACTGAGGTGGTGAAAGCGGTGACTAGCAAATTAGAAGAACTGACACAACGCACAGGCGACTGCGAGGTACGCATTATCTCTGTAGAGAAGAAGCTAGAGAAAGTCGACCCGGCTATGGTGCTTGTCAGGCAACGTGTGATCAAACTTGAAGCCAAGGTTGAAGATCTTGAGGGCAGAAACCGTCGCAACAATGTGGTGGTCATTGGGCTACCGGAGCAGGAAGAAGGCTCTAACGCTGTCCTATTTGCACAGAAGCTAGTCAAAAAATAGCAGGCCCTTCTCCCTTTGGTCCTGAGTATATCATAGAAAGGGCTCATCGAGCCTGGTTCTATGTGATAATTGTGAGTGCTGAACGGCGACTCACATTATCGCGACGTCAGGGCAGCGAAAACAATTTCGCCACCCTGACATCCTCAGCACACGGAAGAACGGCACCTGAGATTTAAATGCTTTGCTTTCTGTGGGGGATGCACCCTCCAAACCCCCCTACTTAAAGATTCTTAACTCTGGGGGGGTGCATGTTGGGGGGGCAAAGGCAAAAAAATACAAGTTTTGGGCTGGGCGCAACAAAAACGCAGTAGTGCCCAGACCCAGACCCGAACCCAGAACCTCACACACCGCAAGCAGAGGCCAACCCCCAACACCATGGCGCAGCTTGGCAGCCAACCACAGCACCACCCCCTACATCCCCTCCGCCCCTCCCAGGCCACGCTCGCAGTGCTCACTCCCCTCCACTCACGTGTACATACAGTGACATCCTGTCACTACGGTCACCCACCCCACCACATCCAGTCGCCCTCCCTCCCTCCTCGCCATTCGTGTTTTTGCCCACATCTTGTCACCACTTCAGATGGTGCCGTGATTCAGGCACCAACCTCACGTGCTACCATCGAGCCTTAAGGCCTATGCCACCACCAAGGGCTCAACTCAGGACATTTATTTTCTAGTTCCTCACTTACCAGGAGCTCCAGCATCTGCTGGTGAAGGTCAAAGAGCTGAAGGAAGTGCTTTGGTAGGGATCCCTGATTCATATCACCCAAGACCTTCCCCCATCAGTGTGAGAGAAGAGGGCTGAGTATCACAATGTGGTGACCAAACTACTAGCTGCAAATATCTGTTTTTGGATGCTGTATCCTGCTAATCTGCAAGTCTCCACTGAGGGCAAATGGATCCCTTTAGAATACCCAAAATCTGCAGAACTCGAGTTAAAGAAACTGCTTCCAAAGCTTTTCAGAGATGGGTGAGAGCCTAACATGGATTCATGGGGTGCTATGTTTCAGTGTGCCTGACAGGAATGTTGAGCATGTTGGAACAGCTTTGCAAAATTTCTGGGGAAAGCTGAATTACAGTTTTGTTTCTACACTGTTGTTGTTTTGATAGACTGGCAGAACTGGTTCTTTGCAGACAATTCTTACTAACCATGGAGAATTTGGACTAACTCGAACTCAGGGATGTTCTTCTTTTTTTGGGGACTTATGAATCTGGCTCTTCTACGTGCATGATGCACTTAGAATGCAGGGTGCAGGCAGTGACTCTGTGGACAATCTGAAAGCTAGAATATCTGTTTATTTGCACTGTTTCTTTGATTATTGATTCATAGTGGGGTGCCCTGTTTATCAATATGAAGGCAATATTGAGTGGCTTTGGGTCGGTATGGCTGAGGGTCTGTAACCTCGCATTAGCAAGAACCATTTACCAGACAGGATGGGTTACCAGCATGCTTGGGCTGAAATGAGACAGGAAGGGCCCCAGATGATATGGAGGCACAGCTGATTATTTTGGGGGATTTTTCTTCTACCTGTCTCGGGTAATTTTTTCCTCATTATTATGACCCAGTGCCAGATATCATAGTGGGAACTGTCCACAAGGGATGGACCCCTTGCATACATATAGGCTTCCAGAATAAAGGGTTTTTTATAATAAGAAGTTTGCAGACCTCCCTGTGCTCCATTTTTTGTAGGAGGCAGTAAGTGTCTATTTTGCTATAGGGGAAGGCATTATTTCTGGGTCTGCAGCATTAGGGGACCATTTTAATTACAGGTCAATGAGGGGGGTTGGGGAGATAGGGGAAAGAGGAGACGCTGCCCAGTGGAAGGAATCACACACTGTAAAGTTTATGGGAGGGGGGAGGAGGCCCTCCTTTTGGATCCCTAGTAAGTTACTGGGTTGAAATGGAGAATGAATTTGGAGACGGGCTCCATGGCGGGGAAGGGACATTGCGACAGGGAATGTTTGTTTTGGGTACTGGGGGGAAGTGGGCCTTTTACAAATGGGATGGGGGAGGAGGGGGTAAAGCTTGGCACAGGGGATGCTTGGTATATCATGCAACAGGATACATGGTTTCAACTGGTTCTGATATTTTTCCTGATTGGATATGGCAGGGGTTAAAACATTTGTGTCTTGGAATGTACGTGGGCTCTGCTGTAAAATAAAATGTTATCAAGTGTTGAAGCACATCAGCTTACTCAAGGGAGGACTTATGTTTCTCCAAGAGACCCATCTTTTGGAATTAGAGGGGGTCCTCCTCCGCAGGCAATATACAGTACAGGACAAGTTTTTAATGCAGGAGATAGCACCCAGAGCAGAGGGGTGGCCATTTTAGTGGCCAGGAATATATCTTTCAAGTCTGAACAGATTATTGGGGACCCACAGGGGCATTATATATTTGTAAAAGTCACTTTGGAGAGAACTTCTTTGGTTTTGGGCTGTATATACGGACCTAACAATGACTCTCCGCTGTTCTTTACTAATTTGTTACAGGTCTTGGCACCTTTTACAGCCTATCCATGCATTATAGGAGGGGATTGGAGTTTATCCTTTTCATCCGATTTAGATAAATCAACCCCCAAAAGGCAGGGCCTCTCCCCAGCACAACATGCAATCAGAGAGCTAGTAGACCACCTGGGACTAGTCGATCCTTGGAGAATGCTATATCCTACCATAAAAGAGTTCACCTTCTGGTCCAGCATACATGGGTCCTCCTCCTGGATAGATTATTTTTTAATTAGCCAGTCATTCCTGCATGGGGTTGTGTCCATGGGGATAATTCCCGGAGTGATGTCAGACCACTCAGTGATAATTTGCGATATGTTGTTAACACCGGACATGTTGCATGATTCATTGTGGAAGCTAAATAATCAGCTCCTCAAGGAATCTAAAATAGTGGATGTTATTGTACAAGAAATTGAAGAGTATGACAGGGTAAATCTGAACTGCAGAACAAGACCAGATCTTGAAGGGGGAGCCCTAAAGTGTGTATTGTGAGGGGTGTTTATTAGGGAGGCCTCTCGCGGGAAGAGGTAATGGGAGAAAAAGGTCCTTTCTCTTTTAACTCTTGGTGGGACTGAGAGATCAATACAGCTTACTCCTTCAGAAGAAAGCTGAATATGCTATTTTAAAAACTGGAGTGAAATATATTGATCAAGAGGAGAAGGCAGGACATCTCCTGGCACTGAGATTAAAAAGGGCAGAATCCTCCTTAATTGTTCCGAGTATCAGATCCCAGCAGACTGGGGTTCTTTGCCTTGTCCCAAAGAAATTACCACTGAATTTGTAGGATATTACAAAGACCTCTATAAGCCTATGCTCAATAGACCTACCTCTGGGGTCGTGGAACAATACCTTTACCCACTTGCCCTTCTGACTCTCACCCCAACTCAGCAGGAATTGTTAGTGGTCCCCATCTCAGAGTTGGAAATTCAGTCAGCTATATCCTCACTGACAGCAGACAAAGCTCTGGGCCCAGACGGGTATTCCCCCAACTTTTATAAAGTTTTTAGTAAACAAGTAACTCCCTGGCTGAATCGTCTATTTGAGTGGATTTTAGGAGAGAACCCTTCAGATAATTCTCTGTTGGAGGCTATTATCATTGTGTTACACAAACCAGATAAAGACCATCAGTTGACAAGCAGTTACTGTCCAATATCATTATTGAATTGTGAAATAAAAATATTAGCAAAACATCTCACTAACAGAGTGAAGAGGGTACTTCCAGATCTTATTCACACAGATCAGGTAGGTTTCATGTAGGGGTGAAAGTCGACGGATCACTTTAGGAAACTAGCACACATCTTCTCCATGTCCAGAGACTCTGACATACCAGCTGGTCTGCTGTCTCTGTATGCGGAGAAGGCGTTTGACTGCATGGATTGGCAATTCCTGTTTTTAACCATGCATGAGTTTGGTTTCCTGGCTAAATTTGTTGACTGGATTGCATCCCTGTATCAGAACCCTCAGGCTAAGATATACTGTAAAGGAATCCTTTCAGACAGATTTTCCTTGCGTTCGGGAACTAGACAGGGATGCCCCCTCTCCCCTCTGGTGTTCAACATTTACTTAGAACCATTGTTTCATTTCATTTTCATTTTTATTTTTTTATACTTGTAAACCAGATGAGCAGAAAATGCCCCTTTTTACAGGTGACAAGTTGTTGTCCAAGTTAAGTGCCAATGAAGGTGTACAGGGATCCCCATAGGTATATATTTAAGTTATCTGCCTATGCTGATGATGTGCTTCTTCACCTGATTCACCCAGCCAAATCTTTCTCTTTTGCTCTGTCTATTATTATGGAATTTGGGCTGTCTCTAATTATAAAATTAATTTGAATAAGACTACTGTCTTTCCCCTGAACCATAGATTTCACAAACAAGATATTTCCTCAATGGGCATACAGTGGAGCTTCAAGTGTATAAAGTATTTGGGATTAATGTTGTCTAGAAATGAGGGTGTAATGAAGAAGTTGAATTTTGACTCCCTCCTGGATACTATCCAGCAAGATTTCAAAAGGTGGCAATCTCTTCTGATATCTCTCTGGGGGAAAATTAATATAATCAAAAGGAATATATTGCCCAGAATATTTTATTCCCTTAACATGTTAAATCTATGGTTGCCCCAAAGGTGGTTTAAGACACTGCATGCCCTTATCTCTTCCTTAATATGGGAAGGGGGGCATCCTCAACAAGCTTATCCAAAATTGGCAGCATCCACACAGGCTGGGGGCCTTAAACTCCTACATTTTGGAATGTATTACTGGGTGATCGGGTGACCCAATACTTAAGATGGTTTACATCCCAGCAAGAGATTGCCTCTGCATCATATACACCAGAATGGTTAATTCTGGAAAGAGAGATAATTGCCACCCTGAACATTGCTAAAGAGGCTCTCTTGTATGTCCCCATCAGAAGTCCTCCCTCTGGCTTATATAATTCTCCCATGTTAGTATCTCTTCAGGCACACAGCCAATTATGTGCATTTCTTAAATATTGTAATGATAAAGATCCCAGGCAGCCAATAGTTGGTAATCTGAACTTGCAGATTGGGGGTAAAGTCATCTCCCCGCATTGGCTTCCCTTGATTAATAATGTCCGGGTAGGGAAATTGTTTACTGAGGGTTCATGCATGGATTCAAACACCATAATAGTGTCCTATTCCATAGACCAGAAACAGATTTTTAAAGTTTGGCAACTTAGATATCTTTTGATAAAGATGTTTCCTGGAATAGGGAACTTGGGCAAGAGCTATGCATGGTTGGACTCTTTGATTCCAGTATGTGGGAAACCCCATGCAGTATCCCAAATATATTCCTGTCTATGAACAAACATGCTTGATACAGGTAGTGGGGTGCCTCGGTGCTGGAATACTTGTTTTTTCAAACTCTCCCGAGAAATGGGAATCCATTCATTTGGACTCCTTCAGGTACATCTCTCAAGATAGGCTGAAGCTTACATAGTACAGAATACTGAATGATTTGTATTGGACCCCCATCAAACTTAAAAGAACAGGCAGATCACCTGATGAGCTTTGTTTTAGTTGTAAAAATGGTGAGGGGGACCTTGTTCATATATTCTGGGAGTGTCCCTAGATCAAGAACTTATGGGAGTTAATCAGGACCAGGGCTGATTCCCTGTAGGGCATTGGAGAGTTATTCATGCCAGAGATCTGTTTCTTGGGGGATCTCTCCACAATTCCAGTTAAAATTTGCAGGTACCATGTAGCCACGATATCACTTACCCTTAAAAAATTAATTTTGCATCACTGGCTAGAGGCTCATACCATTACTTATAATGAATGGCTGCAAGATCTTTTATTTAATCTCCGTACCAAACAAATGAAAGCCAGTATGGGTGGCTCCTCCTCCGTTATAGGAAAATATGTGAGGGTCTTCATGCCTTATATCTCCTTCAGACTGGGTCCTCACCATAACAAGGAATCCAGGTTTATGATGTTTTTAGTTACCTCTACACTCCTGCTTTGCTCTGGCATGATGCCTGTGTATGTCTCCTGTCTACCATGTTACCTGGTTTCTATGGGGGGATGTGCAAAGCTGGGAGAGGGTGAAGGGGAGGGTGAGTTTTAGCATGGAGCTGATGTTTTCATGGTATACCTCTGTATTATGCTGCTTATCCCTTCATGTTAAAGCTTTCATGGAAAATTCAATAAACTCTGAAATTAAAAAAAAAATCAGCTAAGATCTGAATTAAGCACAACTACCAGACAGCAAGGTAACTCCATAGGGAGATACCTACTCCAACATTTAAAACTTCAACTCACCTGAATTGTCTTTTAGTTCACGTTTAAATAAAGTGAAATGACCTAAAGAATTGCAAGTGGTCAGTGTGAGGCTTGCTAATGGAGTTTGCTACACATCTCCCAATCATTAAACAAATTATACTTGCTCATTCACAAAGTTTTAGGGTGGCCTTAAAAACCAGCCTGCCAGGGCAGGCAGCAACAGGTTGGGCAAACACTGGGGGGCACCAATGCTATCCACATCTCCTGTCAGAGAAAACACTAGCAGAAAGAAATAGAATGGGGATCACTTAAAGCAACAGAAACAGTGATAGAAATGGCTGCAGTCATATAGGACCTGGCCTGCCAGGGCAGGTAGCAGCAGTCATGTTAAAACTGGGGGGACCATTAAAAAGCAAACACACACACACACACAAAAAGAACAGAAGAACAGTGCTTACCACAGCACAAAATACAAGACAGAAAAATTACATGTTTATTAAGCCAAACTCCAGGCAAGTTGTAACCCAGGTGCTTTGAGGGCACACTACCTCTTCATCAGGGGGAAGAGTTCTGCTATTACAACATGCAGATTTATAGTATGAACTCTCCTATTGTGACATATACCAATATAAAAACTTTTTTTATCGAACTTGATGTATTTACAAAAACAATCAAATCACAAAACATTGAAATATAAGGGATTCAATAGAATGGAACTAATGTCAAATACCAACCACGTAATGCTTATAAATATATTATTTAACTTACTTGCACAGAAGTCCCATTAATGCTCAACATTGTAAGAACTGCATCTTAATTACAAGGAGGTCCCAAAGCACTTTCTAAGTTGGAATAAATTACAGCTACTAAGGACCAATAATAAACACAGAAGAAAGAATGCCCCAATTTCAATGGTGAGGAATCAAAAACAGAATGACACACCAACCTAAAAAACAACCCAAAAGATGGAAAAGAGGTTCATGGAGAATAAAGGCAAAAATACCAATTACAAATACCAGAAGTTCATAAATGTCTCTGCAAAAATTAGTTATTAAATGCTTTTATTTTGTCAACCCCAAGATTACTCGTAGCGCAAAAATGAAGGGGGGGGGGGCACCATTAAAAAATGTAAGATCTGTCCAAGGTGATTATTACATAGCCATTAGCATATATAATTTATATAATTTCTTCTTGTGAAACACCAAATGGTGTATATCCACACCCCATCCCAAAAAGTAGCAGGGGGGGAGAATCCAAATTCCAGCCTACAACATATACCACTCTACCCCTGAAACAAGGCTTCTCTCCCTAATGATAGTACACATAATAGGGAGTTAACAACAACTAATTCATAAATATTTTGTAATATGGATTGTTTGGGAAATTTATATTACTCAAAGAGACAACCAAATATAGAGGACCATATAACTAGCTAGTCCAGAAGAAAAAAAAAACTTAATTACCATCACCTACAGATCCCAAAGAGAAGTGCAGCCCAAATAATGAAAAAGTGAAGTCACACAAATATGGAATAAGAAGGAAAACATGATATATCAGCTAAGTAAAGCTGATGTTTCACTGAAAGAAAGAAAAAGAGAAAGAGTAATAAAAAAAACTTTACATTTTTACATAAAATCCATAATAATACTAATATGAAAGACCATGGTTTTAAACAAACCCAAACATCACAGATACACAGTCAGATCCAATACTTTGTTAAGACCTTTGGGTTTCTTTATAATATTTTTGACATTTTACCCCACATAATGAAATTGATCACTCGAATTTGTTAAATCCCACTCAAATGGTGGTTTTGCAACTTTTTCAACCTGCATTTGAAAACCCCCTGTCACCCTTGTTCATGAGGTAAGGTCATGGAGACAGTACGTTGCAAACTGTGAGTAAAATATTGTAAAATGGTGAAGTTATTAGTAAAAGTATATGAGACACAACATATTTTTCCTGTGCACCAAAACTGGAATTCTTGGCTTGCACATTTAAGTGTGCCTGAAGAATTCCATTCTTAGTGTGCACAAAAAAATTCTTCAGTCACACTTAAATGTGCATCCCCAGAATTCACAGTTTGTAAAACAAAAATGGGCCATTTTGGTAAGCTGACAGCCAACGACATTAATAAAGTCCAAAAAAGGTATTTCTGGCACATTTTTCTGAAAAGCAAACATCAGAATTGATCTTAACATGTCTCTTTTATCAAGATTCATGTGTTTTTTAAAATAACTTGTGTTTATGTATTTTCACATATATTGACTGTCATGACTTAAAAGAAAGAAAAATGTTTGGGTTGTGTCAGAAGGTTATCTCAAAAACCCTACAGTGCATGCTTAGGAGCCAAATTTCAAAACCTTATAATGCCAGAACAGATTAATATTTTTTACAAAGCCTTTGAAAGATGCACCTTTTCGCATTAGCCCATTCAGAGCTAAAGGTTTCAGAACAATGTACTGTCCTTCATTTTAGTGTAAACAACCCTAACTACACCTA
Organism: Neoceratodus forsteri; assembly: GCA_016271365.2. Lineage (NCBI taxonomy): Eukaryota > Metazoa > Chordata > Ceratodontiformes > Ceratodontidae > Neoceratodus > Neoceratodus forsteri. The sequence goes on along the minus strand of JADMNL010000023.1, from coordinate 330,681,124 downwards.
TTTTCTCAATAAAAAAATAAAACACTAAAAAATCAAAGAGAGGGACCAGAGAGTCATAGTAAACAACAATCTTACATCAATAGACCAATGCAAACATGTGGCACAAACAGCAAATCTAGTTTTAAACAGAATCAAGCATACATTCATAAATAGAATGGAATCATTCATAATCCCTCTATACCACACCTATATAAGACCATATCTGGACTTTGGATCACCATTTTGGAGCTCCTATTTTAATAAAGACAAAACATGTCTAGAGCCAGTGCAGAGACGAGCAACCAAACTAATCCCAAACCTAAAAAATTTAAGCTACGAATCAAGATTGCAAAGAACAAGCTTGGTTTCCCTAGAAGAAAGAAGAAGTTGGGGGGACATGCTACGATTATACAAACCCTTAAATGACAGCCAGTTAAAAGATCAGTGTGGATTTAGGTTTTTGACCAGAAATACAAACCTTAGAAGCCATAATAAACAGATATATATCCCTAAAGTAACCACTAGCAAAAGACAGAACTACTTTGCAATTAGAGCAGCAATAAAGTGGAATTCACTTCCCTGTGAGATAGTTAATTCAAAGAATCTGACATAATTCAAGAATAAATTAGACAGACATCTCAATTCGAAGGGCAATAATACCTAATCAAGACACTCACTTGGAGTGGGAGACATCAAATGGGCAAATGCCTTCTAGTGTCTTAAACAAACCGAGTAAACAAAATTTCATACCATCTTGGCTGTACGTGAGAGAAAAAAAAACAAAGAAAACAAAAAAACACCAAAATGGTGCTTTTAATTTATTTTGATGAACCTGAATTTGGAATCTGGTTAAGTGCTCCTCACAGAACTTCCCACATCTTGCAAACTTATCACCCAGACCATGCATGATAAATTCTGTGTAATTTCATTGAATGCTGCCAAGGTTATTAAGGTGAAAAGATTGGGGTTTAACACTGAACACTCTGTTTAGCCTTATCTACCTTACCTGTCTGTCTGTCGGTCTATCTATCTATCTATCTAGATATTGAATGGCAAATATCAGTGATATTTTTGGTCTTCCTGGATCTAGAGTGAGAATAACATGATATTCTCACTCTGGACTCCCACAGCCAAACATATCCTCACAGATTTTGACTGACTGGAGCTCACACATTTACTTTTAGAATCCTCCTCCTAACTCATGTGCCAACTCCAGCCAACCGCTTTCACTTTTAAACTGTGCCACTGCAGTGCTACCCTGTACACATAACAATTCCCAGATTTAACCCAGTTTTCCTTTTTGTCCCTCTCTCTTAAGCACATTCCACTTACTGGAAACTCTATTATCGGACCAGGCTTGCCAAGATCCTGCTCACTGACCATTCTGTCTAGCTGACCACTCGATTGCACATGCAAAGCAATGTTCAGATGCACACAATAGCATCGCATACCAAAACAACCACCGGCCATCCTGAAAACAGAAAAATCTAAAACCAAATCCAAAATATATAAAACCAACAAGAAAAACATTAGTGTATTGCATAAATCAAATATGACATAGCCGTATGGGAAATATCAGTGATGTTTCCCCTTGTGAAATTTGACCTTTAACAGTCATTGTTGACATCGCCACTCGAGATGTCATAAAGTCAAACTGCACTTAAGAAAAATATCATTGATATTTCCCATAGGACCATGACATGTTCATATCCATGTCCACAAAGTTAGGAAATGTGCTATTAGGATTGTCAAGCAAAATTCCCACCTCATCCCCTTCCACCACCCCTACCCTCTTTACTCAATGCCAAGCTACAGGTACTGGGCCATGCATCAATGATGTGGTGCCTCATATAGCACCAGCATATCCAAAATTTATAAATAGAAACCCTAATCAGCACCCTCCTTTTCGACTACTCTCATGACATAAGGTCAAGATACAGATCTGGCTCCATGCTACAGTGCTGTGATAGTTCATGTGAGTCTCTATAGGCCCAAAGCCAAGTTTCAGTTACCACACAGTAGTATGTTTGTTGGTGTATGGCCATGTGGACCCTAGATACAGTATCACATCCATTTAACAGCAGTGTTTTGTTTCACATATTGCCAAGTAGGATATGTACCACACAAATGTAACTTGTCTCATGCAGGTTTTAACAAGACCCTGTGTAGAATAGTATACATGGCTCAGATATACTTGCTTTGAGTAGTTCCAGGTATGTGTCCAAAAGAAAAAAATACAGATGTGTAGTGTGTATAGTACATGCAAATCTGTAACACACTTGTTGCTTTGCACAGGATCCATTGTATTGTGTGTAAAATAAGCCACATCATAAATGTATGTAAAAGTCTTTAGCTGTGCCCTGCATGTATTCTAACTAGATACCTAGAATGTTTAGGATGTGTATGAAACACCAGTCCTGTGTGACATGAATCCAGACCTGTATTTTGGCCTTATGTTACGAGAATAGGGAATGGAATTAGAGTCATTATTTACAATTCCTGAATATGTTGGCTTTGTATGAGATATCACACCCATGATGCACATCCTCATATGAGTAGACTGGCCTTAGGAAATGAGGGGAAGGGGAAAAGGTGGTAGGCAGACTTGACAACCTTAATAGCACATTTCCAAACATTGTGGGCATTGGACCCAGGAACACATTTTCAAACTTTGTGGGGTTTAAGTTCTGTGTAGTAGCAACACTAATCTGCATTAATGTATGTCTGTGTGTCTATCTATCTATCTATCTATCTATCTATCTATCTATCTATCTATCTATCTGTCTGTCTTTCTGTCTAGCTATCTATCTAAGTACCTTTATATTCATATATAGGTGTAGGTGTATTACATGTGTGTTATATATATATATATATATATATATATATTCATTGCAAAAAAACTTTGTTAGGGTGCTAGTTAGGGCTAAAGTGACAAAAGTAGAGAACTATGGTGTTAGGTTTCCCAACCCTAATACCCCACTCCCACTCTGCAGGCAGCAACAGTAAAAACCATTACAGTTTGACATCTCCTGTACCTTTGAAAATCAGACAAGGGGGTACTTTGGGGTTGACAAACCTAACACTCACCCCATTCCATCAGTAAAAAGGCTGAGATGTGTACAGTATATGAGAACTGGATGACTGTTAGAGTTGACAATCCCAAGGCACAGCCCAAGCCTGATTTGTGAAGATGCAGGAGAGGTGGAAATATAGTTTTTTTTTCTGTTGCTGCCTGCAGGGTGGGGTTGGATGTTAAGGTTGGGAACCCTAACATGACGTTACCCTACTTTTGTCCCCTTAACCCTATCTAGTGCATTAATAAAGTTTTTTTGCAATGAATTTCGTCACTTTTTGAGATAGTGCAATCATATCCTCATCCTCATCCAACTCCTTCAGGCAAGATACAACCACTAAACGTGGGGAAGGGTGCCTAGTCTATACCAAATCTGGAATAAAGGTGCAGGCTCTTGACTCCAGCCTATACACAAAAGAGGTACAAATCTTGAATCTTAAGCTAAGCATAGGTCAACAGAACAAAACTCTGCTACTCTCTACAGCATATGTACCACCTGGGCACCAAACTACTGTACTAAAACTAGTTGCAGACAACCTGCAGCAGTCAGGTACTAATTTGTAGAAGATCATCATAGGTGACATTAACATAAACTGGCACTTCCTGAAGGAGACAAAAGCCAGGGATATAATATCCAGCCTATTCTTAACCCAGATGGTAACCGATAACACTTGTATCAGCTACAAACCAGGGAGCAGCTCCCTTATAGACTGGCTTCTTTCCGCACCTCCAGAGCATATATCAGATGTCACCATCCAGCCTGACAGCCTCAGTGATCACTTCCCAGTGAAGTGCACCTGGACAAACAATTTCACCAAAGGCCCACCTAAGATGTCCACAAATCATTGCCTGAGGCCGGGACTACTTGACCATTTCAAGCAGTACCTATCACAACTGGACTGGTCTCCTTTGGCAGGAGATATTTTTGGTAACAAGGTCTTGAATTATTTCATAATGAACTTCAACCGTGCTTGTGATATTTTTGCTCCGTACAAAACAAAGAAAGTCAGGAGTACCTCCAACCCATGGCTCACTAACCCCCTGATCAGTTTAATGAAGAATAGAAACACTCTCTGGCACATTGCAAAATCATCTGGAACTCCTGCAACACTCATTGCCTACAGGGCAGCTAGAAACACCTGCACCAAGCTCATTCGGCAGGCAAAAGCTTCCTACTATAAGGATCTCTTAAGCAAGAGCTGGGGCTCTGGTAGGGAATTCTGGAACTCCATCAAATCCCTAACAGAAAAGACCCCTAAGGCCCCACCCGATCTACTAGTAACAAGGGAGGGTCCCCTACAGGAACCCATTGACATTGCAAATGAGTTCAACCATGCTTTCACAGACCTATCTAGAGTACTCCCTGCTGACTACTTTAAAGATCAGCTTTGGCAACAACACCCCACTACCCCTCTTAACCCCCCAAAGGATGCAATACCACCATTCTACTTTAAGCAGGTCAGCAAGTCCGAAACCACCTAGCACATTAAGAGGGTTCTTGGCAAGGTCAGGATGGGGGCTGATCTAGTGGATATGAAACTCGTGGGTGTTCTCCTAAATGAATTGGCTGGTCCCCTCTCGAGGGTGTTTAATGCATCTCTAAGAACGGTGGTGTTTCCAAAACTATGGAAGTTAGCCAATGTCACACTTGTCTTTAAAGCTGGGGACAAGACTCCAACGTCCAGCTACAGACCAATATTCATTGTACCCCCCCAAAGCACTTGAAAGAATGGTCTCGGAGCAGCTTACAGAGTATCTTGATAAATATAACCTACTTTTCCCACAGTAACATGGGTTCTGAAAAAAGCACACCACACTCACCGCCTTTGTTGATTACTCTTCCTAGCTTTATGATGCCTTAGATAATGGGGAGGCAGTTAGCTCAGTCTTCATTGACCTTATGAAGACCTTTGACTCTGTTAACCACAAACTACTCTTAAACTCCGTCCATTCAACAGGTCTATCCCCAGACATGGTACTGTGGTTCAGAAGCTACCTCACAAACAGGCCACAACAAGTCTAAATTGGAGACACCCTATTGTCTGCTAAGGAAGTGTCCCTCAGGGTCCCACAGGGCTCTATTCTTGGCCCATTGCTTTTCAGCCTCTTCATCAACTCTGCACCATCTGCATGAACAGCATGCGCTATTCTCTATGCTGACAATGCAGTGTTATCTGTCACTGGGAAAGATCACAACTACAGTACATCACAACTGAACTCCAAGACAGCTTTCTCAAGCTTGAATCCTGGTTCACACAAAACAAACTACTACTAAACCATAAACAAATGAAAAGTCTATTCTTCTCTACCTCCCAAAGCAAAAAGAAATACCAGCCTTTGCTCATCCAGAACGATAATGGTGACACACTGGAACAAGTAACAAAGTTCAAATACTTGGGCATCACCTTTGACGATACATTAACCTTCTCCGGCCATATAGACTCAGTTATCAAGTCAGTGAATACAAAACTTAGAGTTCTCTATCACCATAGGCACTCTATGACACCAGATGCTCTGAAACTTGCCATCAGTAGTTCAGTGATGTCCTCCATAGATTATGTGCTGCCTATCTATGGGGAAGGCACTAAAACTGCCCTAAAGAGGGTCAGCACACTACTAAATAAGGCCTGTCAACTAGCCATAGGGGCTGCCTAGGACACCCACACCTACAAGCTCTACACCGAAACTGGGTGACTTCCACTCCATCTTAAAGCACAATACCAAACCTGCCTACTTCTGAAAAAAGTGCTTTTTGGGCTCCCCCCCCCACACTGGGCTGTCTCTTTATACTTGCAGTTCCCACGAAATCAACAAGAAGCATGGCTACAGACAGGTTGGTGATTCCCTTCAAAAGGACGAAACTCGCCCAGAACACCATCCTGTACCAAGGACCAAAATGGTACAATGAGTTACCTGCTAACCTCACAAAATCACTCAGATTAATACCTTCAAATATGGGCTCAGATCCCTTCTAGACAACAAAAAAGAATTGTGCTTGCCTGCACGAATATGACAGAATTTCAGCTACCCAACCCTCTCCCTTTCACCCCCTCTTTTATCTCATCAACCCCCATCCCAGAACGAGGTCCACTCAGCTGACAAACCACTTCCACCATGATGATGCCATCCCTGGCTGACCCCCTACCCACCTTAGGCTAGACTGACCAGCTAAATAGTGAACTAAAAGGCTGAACTCTGTTTACCCTACCCTCTTCAACCTTTAGTTGGATATATAAGATTTCTTTGGTATTTGAATGTCTGTGTAACTGTTTTCTGTTTTCTGTAAACACTGTTATATTTGTAATGTTTGTACAATGACTTGGAACCTTTGAAAATGAGTCCAGAACTCCAAAGGTATTAATCCTAAACCGAAATGAATAAAAAGAAAAAAGAAAAAATTTGCATGTGAGATTCTGCACTTCCATCCCTCCATAAATGTATACTATGGAAGTGCAGGGCACTAACTATTCAGGTGGAATATATGTTATTCGTGTAGTACCCATTAGGACCCCTGCATTTATATATAGATCATCCCTTAAGTCCCAATATTAAGAGAAATATGGCTTGTTGAAGTTCAAATGTGTGAAAAAACTAAGTCCAAAATATTTTTTCATATGAAGGAATCCTTTTTCGTATCAAATGAAAGACCCATACAAAAACGGATGCCTTCATATGAAAAAAGAATTAAAAAAAAACTAAGTCCAAATTATTTTTTCACATGAAGGCATTCTTTTCTCTCATGAACAAAAAAAACATATAAAAATATCTTCATACGAAAAAAATGGGGGGAAAAATGAAGTCCGAATTCTTTTTTCATGTGAGGGCATTCTTTTTTGGTGTGAATGAAAAAAGCATACAAGAAAGGTTTCCTTCATACAAAAAAAGAATGGGTAAAAAAAGTAAGTCCAAAATGTTTTTTCATACGAGGGCATCCTTATTTTTTTTTTATGAATGAAAAAAGCATATGAAAAAGGATACTTTCATATGAAAAAAGAATTTGAATCCAGTTTTTTCCTATTCTTTTTTTGTAAGAAGGCATCCTTTTTCATATTTTTTTGTTTATGCGAAAAAAGCATGTCCTCATATGAAAAAAGAATTGGTAAAAAAAACAAAGTCCAAATTCTTTATGTTTGATTTAAGTAAAATGGAAAGAGCCTCCTACAAAACTGAATACAATGAAATTCATTTTAATGAACTTTGGCACCTGTTTATAAGTGCTCTTGGTATAGAGATAAGATAAAATAAGTAATAAGAACAAGAGGGGACAGCAGACACTAGAACAGTTAGTTTTTTTTGGCAATGATGAGAAACTTTGGGAAGTGATTATACAAAAATGATCAAAATACCAACACTCTGAACCCCCTCAAAAAAGTCCAAATTCTTTTTTCATACGAAGTCACCCTTTTTTTGTATGCACCAATTTTTTTTGTATACCCATGCAAAAAAAAGTAAATTGTCTCAAAAAAGGATTATTATATGTTAAAAAATACATTTCTGGGTCATTTTTCTAGAAACTAAGTGCAAAATCCACCTAACTGGGTCTCAATTAACAAGATACATGTATTGATGTGTGTATGCAGGATGTCACTTTTGTAGGTTTTGAAATCTTTTTTTGAAGAAAAAAATGGAAACAAGATGGTGGTCGTATGAAAAAGATTTTTTCCTCATCAAAAGGGATTACTCCCATACAAACAAGCATTTTTCAATGCTGAATGTTTGCTTGCTGGTATTAGCATTGGAAGTGTATGAGTTAGACACATGCAGAATAAGAATGGCAGTGAAGTACTGAAGTGAAACCAATCCCACCCCCAACCTGCAGAGATGGACAGGCATTGGGGTGTGCCTTTCGGTTGTCTTCCATAACGCTTACACCATTTCACCTCACCCTATCCTGCAGACACCGACAAGTGTTGAGGTGTGCCTTGGGGTGTTTGGCTTTACAGTCACCCCATTCCATAAGGAAATACACTGAAATGGGTGCAGTATAGGAGAATGGGGTGAACTCTGGGGCCAAAGAGTCCAAGGCACACCTCGATGCCTGTCACTGGCTGCAGGGTGGGGTGGGGGTGGAATGGTGTGAGCATTATAGCCGGCAATCCAAACGCACAACCCTGATGCCTGTCAGTCTGTACAGGGTGGGATGTTATGGTATTTGCACTACATATTTTCAACATGGCCTTTTTGTGACCCCACCTCATGAAAGTATTTGGGACCTCTGCTCATGAACAGTGGCACTGTGATTTTGTTAAAGGAAATTTCTGATATAAGGTACTGGGTTTCATAGCCCAATACCTCATATTGTCCTGAGCTGACTGGTGGCAAAATTTTAATTTTAAAATATTACTTTTTGTTTTGGAAGGAATCGTAACTGGCACCGAAGCCTTGGCCAGCCGATCCCTTCCAGCTTCCTGGTGTCAGCACTCTGCCCAACTCTGCCCCAACACCCTCAGAAATTGTGACATGTGGCTAGGGAGAGCACAGGGGTGAGCCCCATACAGAGTGTTATTTTTAAAGCAGTTTAGTTATTTTAACATGAAGATTAGCAGTCGCTAACCAGTAGGGAGCTTACTAGTTGGGCTACTGCTTTAATTTTCCTCAAGACTGTTTAAAATGGCTAAAAACTTGCTTTAAAAATAGCCCACATAGTCTTGTATGGCTTTGCCCCTGCACTCCCCTGGCCATGTCACGATTTCTGAGAGTGCAGGGGTGGAGTTGGGTGGAGTGCCAGCACCAGGAAGCTGGAAGGGATCGGTTGGCTGAGGCTTCGGTGCCAGTTACAATCCCTTCCAAAACAAAAGGCAATTTTTCTTCTGTCTGCTCACACAGCTATAAGGTATTAGTCTATGAAGCCCAATATCTTATAGTGCTAAGTCAGAACGTCACTTTAATCTGTCCCAAATGTTGATTTCCCACAACAACCATGCCATTATGTGCCAAATGAGTGAAAACACAGTTCAGACAGGATGTGAAAAATGACATCTGTACCATTTATAGAAAGGTGTGAAGAGATGGTAATGTTGAAAATCTGGAGAGAAAATATTAAAAATTCTCAAACTTACAAGCATGCGTGGAAACTGTGCAGTGAACACACATAACACAGTCATTTTGTGGAATTCTTTCACCAAATTTTCAACATAGGCATTTTGTGACCTCTACTCATGAACTATGATTTTCTTAATCTGTCCTGAATGTTGATTTCCCAAAGCGACCACGCCATTGTGTGCCAGAAGTACAAAAACACATTTTGGGCAGGATGTGAAAAATGACAGCTGTACTGTTCATAAGGAGGTGTGCAAAAATAGAAATGTTGAAAATCTGGAGTGAAAATATTATAAATTCTCAAAGTTATGAGTGTGAGTGGAAACTGCGCAATGCACGCATGTAACATTGTCATTTTGTGGAATTTTGTCACCAAATTTTCAACATAGGCATTTTGGGAACTCCGCTCATGAACAGTATCACTGTGATTTTCTTAATCTGTCCTGAACATTGATTTCCCACAGTGACTGCACCATTGTATGCCAGATGTGTGAAAACACATTTTGGACAGGATGTGAAAAATGACAGCTGTACTGTTCATAAGGTGTGAAAAAAAGGGCAGTGTTGAAAATCTGGAGTGAAAATATTACAAATTCTTGAAGTTACAAGTGTGCATGGAAACTGCGCAATGCATGCTTATAACACAATCATTTTTTTGAACTTTTTCATCAAATTTTGCAACATAGGCTTTTTGGGAGCCCACTTCATGAACAGTGATACTGTCATTTCATTAATCAGTCCCAAAAGGTGATTCAGTGCAGTGACCACGAAATCATTTTTCAGGACTGGATAAGCACATGACAGTGACTGAATTCATGAGGTGGGGTCCCAAGAACCCCATGTTGAGAATGTGGTGCCAAAATTTGCAAAAATGGCTGAGATATCCACCTAAGTTGAACATAACCCCATTTATGCCATTATAGAGCTTACCAACATTTCTTCAGTTCACGGTCAGCTTTGAAGTGTGCAGATGTGTTCCCACTCCACTGAAGGTCATCGCACCAGGCTCCGGAGGTAAGTATGGGGTGAGGGGGTGTGGGGAGGTGGGGTGCACAGAGGGTGTATGGGGGTTGGGGGAGGGGCACCGGAGACAACGAGGGACATTTTTCTGTTTTCACAGGAAACCAAAAAGGACATTGGGAAAGATTTTTTCTTTATAGGGACAATTGGCACACTAAGGTGGACTCCCAGCATGCCGCTTGGGTATTTGTTGGGGGGGCTGGAATGAACGGGGATTGGGCACCCTGTCAGCACATAAAATGTGTCTGTATTTGGGGGGGCGCACGAGCTGAGGGGGATTGGGCATCCCCCTTTGCACACTACTAATGGGGGGGGCATTATGTCGATGGGGATTAAGCTCCCCTGTCAGCAAATTAACTGGGGAGAGGGCATGCCAACAGGGGGATTGGGCACCCGTGACATCAGCTTTCATGGGGACTGTGAGAAGTGGATGGTGACAGTCACTGCCATGTTAATTGAAATGTTACATCACACAAGGCACCGTCCTGCAATGATGGGTCATTCCCTCATTGCAGTGACAAAATTGTTTCAAGTTGGTGGAACTCAGAATTAATGTCAGTAGGAGCATGCCATTGCATTGGGTACACAAGGCCAAGCCCACAAATGCAGTGGTGGCATTGGCCGCCACAGTGCCGCACCTCCACAACCCGCTTCTCTCCTAAGCTGTCACATAATGTTTCTTGTGCATGCATGCAAACAATCATAAAAAGGATCCTTTTTCTTATGGACCAATATTACACACACACACACACACACAATCACATATCTATCTATCTATCTATCTATCTATCTATCTATACATATATATATAGTTTTATATGTATATATATATATAGAGAGAGAGAGAGAGAGAGAGAGAGAGAGATACATGTAATAGATAAACCACTCTGAGGTGTGCGGTCTGCTCTGATATATCGTAGCATTGGGTAAGGCTAATCACCCAAGGTGCGATATCAGAGCATGACCGCACACCTCCGAAAGTGGTTTATCTGTCTTACAAATGCCAAAATTGTTTAGGAGGGGGGTAAAAGTGCAGGTGTGCAGTCACTCTCTGATATACGCACCTTCACCTGATGGTCTTTGTCCTTCCCAGCCAAATGCCCTTTGGGGTAACCATTGCCTCAGTGCTTGCACACAAAGGTTCTTTGTCTTTTAAATTGTGTTTTGTTTTAATTGGGTTCACCACAACATAATCCAGATAGACCATCTTAGGGTAGCTGGTTCATTCCACTGGGGTGTCAAACAGATGAGGCATACTGATGAGTCCTGGTAGGATGAAACACGTGTCTATGTCTTCTGTTGGCACCCTTTGCAAACTATGTGAGAGGCCATTCGGCACCATGCATTTCTGCTTAAAGTTGAACCAGCATAATATTCTGTGGTGATATGTATATGCAGCCCTTGATGCTTTGCATTGTGGGGGCATGTGTGATTTTGTATATATATATATATATGTGCTACTTTAGTTAGGGTTGAGTACCCCATTTAAGGTTAAACTCTGAAATTTGGCAGCTTAATAACTTTGCCACTGTATGACAGATTTGCCTGCAATTTGGCAAGCACAGAGCAGAACCATATATCTCTGGATCTGCCAAGTTTTGTAATGGTTGGATATATGGTTGTGGAGCTACATAGCGCCATAGAATGGGGCAATTACTCATTTTTGTGCATTCTTTACTCATGCCTACAGGTTGCACGGTGTGCGCGACCAGTCTAAAACCTTCAGGAAACATGCAGCCAGGGTCCCCAATTTGCCTTTCAAAGATTTCATGACAAAATATTAAATGGTTCAAAAGTTATTCAAAAAACAAGTTTCTCATTATAGTCAATGGGAAAAGTTAACAAAAAGTTCAACAGTGTTGTGAATGCAGTTTTTAGTGTCGCAAATGACCCCGGTAGTGTCTCAAATATGCCATCTTGTTTTCAGCTGGTGGTCACAGACATGCTTAGCATTTAAATTTGTGACTCTCTAGGAACACAATTCTTGCTGCGTTCACCTAGTCGAGTGCTGAGGATGCTAGCCATGTCTTGTTTTGGGGGTTAAACACCCCAGAAATATGTTTTTGAAATTTTTGTGAACAGTAGTGTTGCAAAGTAGTGTCGCACATTTGACACTTTCATGACACTACTTTGAGACACTATGCCCAAAAGAATAAGAAATATTCGCCACCCTGCTGCAAAAGAATGGTTTGCTCTTATGGGCTGAAATTTGGAGGGAAGAAAGCCAAGATCCCACAGATGTGCCTTTTGGTTTGGTTTGGTGACCAAATATTAGAGGGCTGCAAAGTTACATCACTCTGAAGTTGACACATTTTCCCATAGGCTAACATTACGGTGATTGCAGCACCTTTTGGGGCCCATATCTCGAAAACGCTTCGAGATACGGACTTTTCATCAGAAAAATGCTTAGCCTCGTACTAAGGGATAAGAGCAAAACTAGCCAGGAAAATCATAAATAATATGATATTTAAATTTTTTTTCTACATCATATGGTTCCTGAGATATAAGCAATTTAGTTTTCCAAGAGTGGGATATTCAAAGTAGTTGCACAATGCGCAACTTCAGAAATGCACCAGAGAGTGATATTCAATGGCAACACCTGTGCAGCACAAGTAGCAGTGCACCAATGTGCAATGGCAATGTATGCATGTGCAAGGGCAGGGGGCGTAGCCCTGAATATGCAGCACAGTGCGATATTCAACCCTGACCAATGGTGCAAGTGAGGAGCAAACAACAGTTTCGCGGAGCAGACTTGAGCCATAAAAACAGGGAACAAGTACGAGGAGGGCATTTGACCCAGAGGGGAGCAGAACAGAGGGAGACAGACAGGCCATCAGCCCACAAAGAAGGGGACAGTGAGAGAGAAAGAGACAGAGACTGGGACAGAGAGGGAGAGACAATGTGAGAGAGAGAGTGTGTGTGTGTGAGAGTGTGACAGACAGGGAGGTGATGGTGGGTGTGAGAGAGTGTGGGCATGACACAGTGCCACCAGGCCCACATGGAGTGACACAGCCACCCACAGGGGCAGAAGACAGAGGCTGCAGGCAACAGCCAGCCAGCTGGGGGCAGGGTACACAGGAATAGGCCCTGCAGAGCAGCATGCACAGCTACACACAGCTGGGTGGGCCAGTGTAGCTGGACACCCAGGGGGGACAGGACAACAGAGGCTATGACCAGTGCAATATTCCATATGTGAGACCATAATGAGGGGTGTGGGGAGGCAGGAGGCAGTGCACCATGGCCGTGGAAGGGCCCGTCAGTTACACCCGGAACAGGTGGTACCGACCCCGCAACAGCTATGAGACCTACGCTGACACTGAGATCATGGGCTGGTACTGACTGAACTGGGCAATTCTGAGGCAGCTCTGTGAGCTGTGCAGTGAGGAGATGCAGGCACCCACTAGACAGAGACACGCCCTGACAGTGGAGACAAAGATAACAGCTGTCATGTGCCTGCTCACCACGGGCACCTTCCAGAGACCAACAGGGGACACCACAGGCATAACCCAGTTGGCTGCATCATGGCTCCTCACACAATTCCTTAATGCCCTGCTGCCACATGCTGCAGAATACATCCACTTCACCAGCACACAGGCAGCGCATACAGCAAACATGCAGGAGTTCCACAGAGTAGCACGTATGCCTGGAGTGCTAGGGGCCATTGACTGCACCCATGTGGGCATCCACATGCCACCTAGCCCGGAGGGTGTAGCCTACATCAACAGAAAGGGCTGCCCCAGTATCAACTGCCAGGTGGTGTGAGATGCCAGGGGAGTGCATAACCAATGTCTGTGCCACACACCCTGGGGGAGCACATGATACCTTCATCTGGCACAGCTCAGCTCTATGTCACAGGTTCAAGAATAGGGACATCCCCACCGGTCATGTAGTGGGTGAGTATGCTGAGACCACAGGCAGCTGGGTACACCAGGGCATGGGAGGGGGACAGCCAGGGCAGGGGTGCTGCGGAGTGTAGCTGGGAAAGACAAGGGGCACAGCAACAGAGGACACCAGGCTAACCATATCTCATCCACACAGGTGACAGTGACTACCCACTCCAGCCCTGGCTGCTCACCCCTTACTGGCACCCATTGTCCCCTGCAGAGGAGTGGTACAATGAGACACACGCCAGCACATGGAACATCATTGAGCGTGTCTTTGGTCTGCTGAAAGTATGTTTCCATTGCCTGCACAGGTCTGTTGGTGCCCTACAGTACAGCCCCTCTAAGGCCTGCGGCCTATTCCTGGCCTGCTGCATGCTGCACAACATGGCCACTGACCATGGGATAGCTGTCAAGGTCAAAGAGAGGAACTGCAGTGGGGACAACATGGCCAATGGTCTGTGTGGCGGTGGGCAGCCACCCTGGGCAGAGGGATCCCCAGCTGATGAGGATGGCATGCCTGCACCGAGACACAATATCAGAGGAGTACTACGGTGCATGCAGGTAGGCGGACAAACACCTATGCACAGGACAGCCACAGTGGCATGGTACACAGGCATGTGTGGGCATGCCCTGTGGCATGCACAGACAGGTGGGGGCAGGAATAGGCATGGGGCCATGCCACATGGCCACATGCAACAACACATAGCACAGCACACCATACACACACACACACACACACACACACACACACACACACTGGCACCCACAGGCATGGGCAAGGGCACTGGCACCTGGCATGGATCAGATGCATGGCACTGGTGCACATGTGCATCCAGTGCTGTGGTGGCATCATCATGCATATGCCACATGGGCCAGTGGCTGGGCAGGTGTGCACACTGCCAGTGTGTGGTGCATTCCACAGATGCCACATCCAGGGCATGCACACACACACACGCATACACACACAATGTCATGTGCACACAGGGCAGCGGGCAGTGGACAATGGACAGGGTGCCAGGTACATCAGCTCCACTGCACAGTTACACAGTCACCATGGACATGTGGACAGCCACACCATGGCTGCCCAACAGACCAAGACTCTGCGACGGACACAGGGGGTTCTGTGACTGTTCCCCAGGGGTGGAACTATGAGAACATGACGTTGTCCTCACAGGGGTCTGCAGGCTCCTGAACAGGCCCGCTCTGGGCATGCCTGGGTTGCCTACAGCAAAGCCCCGCATCAACACTGAGGGTGTTGCCCAATGCGGGGTCCATGGGGTGGACATTGCACTCCTCGTGGTCTGTGGAGCCCATCCATGTCCCATGGAAGCCAGTGTGGCAAAGCTGACTGTGACTGCAGTGGCTAAGCGATCCAGGCCCACGGTTGTGCCCTCCTGCAGGTGATGTATGGCATCCTGGACATGTGTGAAGCCCCTTTCATGCTGCTCAGCAGCCTGGTGCACTTCTGCGTGGAGTGGATGCACCCCAGCCATGAGCAGCACCTGTTGGTCCATGGAGGCCCGGAGCAATTGGGTGTACTCATGAATGGGATCAGTGCCTGGGGGCGCATGGACATTTTGCTGACCCACCGGTGATGTATGACTGTGCTGCACTGTCCCCCGCTCAGGTGGGCGCTGCAGAGTGGGGTCCCCCTGTGGCTGCTCACTGACAGGCACACCAGCAGTGGACGCTGCACCTGGCCTCCCAACATCCTCAACCATCTGCTTCTGCCGCCTCTCCAGCCTCTGTGTGCTGGCCAGCACCTCTGTGGCTGTACCACCACCACCACCACAGTCCCCCAGTGCCATGCTGCCATCATACACAGCAGTACCAGGGGTGGTGGCGGGCAGCTGTCCCACCACCAGCAGATCACTGGTTGTGCTGCCAGGGATGGTGGATGGTATGGGTGTCTCCCCCATGACAAGTCCCCCACTGTACAGGACAATGGTCACATCATCATCAGTGTCAGACCCCACCCTGATCTGTGTCTCCACACACTGAATGCCATGGCTGGTGTCTCACTGGCACAAAGCCAGGGCCTCGTCCGCCATCATGCCCAGGTCATCTGGCCAGATGGCAGTGTTGTGCTGCAGCTGATCGGTCCACTGGATGCCAGTGGAGGTGGATGGCTGGTCATCCAGGGCTGCGCATGCCCCCACAGCAGATGCAGCCACCCCTGTCACTGCATGCTGGCATTACAGTGCTGAAAGGGAACACAGATGTGTTAGTGCTGCCAATGCATTGGCCACCCACACCCCCAATGCTGCTGTACCTACCGTGCAGTGATGAGCTCCCACTGGTCTGGAAGCCACCGCCTGGCACACCCTCGACAGCGCTGCACCGCATGGTGGCCACCACCAGCTTCTCCTGTGGTATGAGTGGTGGCATGTTGGCCTGGCCCCTACCCATGGCCATCCTTGCGGCCCTTATGGCTGCCACCTTCTCCTTTATCCAATGCTTGTCGGTGTCCACCTTCTTCTTGCACTCCTGTGCAGATTGCTGGTGGTTGCCCTGCTGGTTCACAGCCTCCGCCACCTCTTCCCAGGCTGCGACCCTGGCCTGGGGTGTGCCGGCTGCACCACTCAGCAGATGCTCCCTGTCGAGGTGTGCCTTGAACAGGTCATCCGCCTCCACCTTTGTAGAGTTGGGCCTGCTCTTGTGGGCAGGCCCACGCTCATCACCCTCCTCTTGTTCAGACATGCTGCTACCTGTGGGCAGTGATATGTGGTTAGTGGCTGCAGTGGCCCACACCTGCCAACCATCCCGCTGTGCTGTCTATCCCCTCAGCAGGTGCAACTTACCTTGGAAGGTTGCAATACTAGTCCATGGCCTGTGCAATCCTGCGGCACCTTTATAGCGCATTGCATGAAAATGGGCTGATGCGCAACTGTAATTAGATACTAATTTCCCCAGTGCACCATGGATAGGCTGATGAGTTAATCTACACATGCTGGCTGAATATTGCTCTGTTGCACCTTGCACAATGGACTTGCACTGGCACAAGTCATGGCGCAATGCTGTGATGTGCGCAGTGCACCCACCAACATGCATGCACCATGGCATGTACTGCATCTTATTACACAACATGCACTAGGAGTGCTATTGGCAGCAAATGTGCCCTATTTGTAATGGTGCCTATGGCAATAAGGCACCATTGGGCCTATGGTGCGTGAGTGCTATAGGGCCTGTGGAGCTTCGGTGCCATTGGGCCTGTGGTGCTTGGGCGCTATAGGGCCTGTGGTGCTTGGGTGCCATTGGACCTATGGCACTCGAGTGCCATTGGGCCTGTGGCACTTGGGCACCATAGGGCTTGTGGCACTCGGGTGCCATTGGGCCTATGGCACTCAAGCGCTATAGTGCCCATGGTGCTGGGGTACTGTTGGGTCTATGGGGTGTGGTGCCCTCAGGTCTCTATTGCAAACATGTGTCATGGCCCCAATAGCACACATGCATACTTTGTGCATGCTGACCCCTGACCCCTGCCCTATGCCCCCAAGGGACCTCTGCCCCATGTGCCAGTGTGGCCACACCCATGCTGCACATTCCTGGGGATGTGCGATTGGGGCAAGCAGCTCATCTCCGGGTGATGTGCGCATCCTGAGCATGTGGAACTTGTGTGCTACAGGGCGCCATTTTGAACTGCTACATTGTGGAGTAAGCATGCTGTGGCATGCAGTGCCCCAATTGCAGAACTGGAGCCAGGTAGAGCTGGTGAACCTGGTGGCCCAGGTGGAGCCCCATGTTGCCAGCCTCTTTGGACAGCAACCCCTCGACAGGCCAAGGGCCAAGGTGTGGCAGGATGTGGCTGATGGCCTTATACAGACCACCAGTGTGTGGTGCATGAGTGACCAGTGTCACCACTGTTATGGGGACCTGATGAGGCAGGACCAGAAAGGCTCAGGTCACTCCAGGCGCACGTCCGGAGGGGGGGCCATGCCACCACCAGGTAAGTGTGCACCACCTGCATCTGTGCACGTCCAGTGTTCCATGGGGCTGGCAGGGCTGCATGCCATGCTGGGGGGTGCTGCCATTGCATGCCCTGTGGCCTGGCCTTGCACATCACTGGGTATGCTGTGCCACAGCCCTGTGGCCGTGCCAGGCTGGGGCGCACTCTGTGCCTGGGGGGTGGGGTGATGGGCTCATGGTGTTGCTTTTTACTGATGTGTGCTTGTCTGTGTTCCCATCCTAGGCCCTGAAGACTGGAGGAGAGCCAGGGTGGTGGGGGGCACCTGGCGGGCCATGGATGGCTGCTGTGGGCCCTTTGGTGGGAGCTGTAGGACTGAGTGGAGGAGCTGATGAACCGGCACACAGAGTGCCATGGTGGGCAGGTGGGCGCTCTGCATTCATACATTGTTGTGCAGCGTAGTCGGTGGGGGGGTACGGCCTCAGCACCCTGTGCACTGAGCTGTGGCAGCTGTGTTCAGCCTGTGGTGTGCATAGCACCGTGGGGCAGCCAGTGCACATGTGTGCCAGCTGTTGGTGGGCTGTGGGTGTGTCCGGCTGCCACCTGTGCTGCTGCAGTCCTGCTGTGGCACCATGCCACCTGTTTGCCACTGTGCTGGTGGTTGGCCCTTGAGCAGTGGAGTCCAGGGCTTTGCATAGCCTTGGCATGCTGGGTAGATGGCAGTCATAGGCCCTCCCACTGTGGGTGGCCAGGGTGCCAACCCAGGGTCGTGTGTCCCCCACTGTCCACTGTGCATGGTGGGAGGGCTGAGGTGCCCTGGACATGCACTGATCACCTGTTCCTTCCTTTGCCATAGGTGTCTAATGGGGAGGTCGCCAGCTGAACTACGGCCACCTCCTGCAGTGGATCATCGCTATTACCACTGCCACCCTGGAGATTGCAAGGCTGACTAGATGGCTCATGCTGTGGGGGCAGCACAGGGGTCAGCACCAGGCAGCGGTGAGATGTGGCCACCCATAGGGGCTGTTTATACTTTTCCTGCACCTGACCACCCTTCCACTGTTTTCCCCTGTCCGATCATATAGCCCTGTCCCCTGTCCCCATCCCTTCCTTTCCTACCCTGTTCCTATCTTGTACATAGTTTCCCCTGCCCTGTTCCCTGTTTTCTATTGTATATAGTTATTTAATACAGTTTGCATTGTTTACCCATCTGTGTCCACATCTGCTTTGTGGCTGGTGAGTGGAGCCAGGCTGCAGTGGTGTGGTGGGTGGCTGTGTGGTGCACCTGTGTTGTTCTGTGGGCTGTGCATGGTGGTGTTTGCCCATCACCAGTGGCTGTGCCCTGGGGTGACCATGGCCGGGCTGTTTGGGCTGTGTGGCATGTGTGTTGGGTGCCATGTGCCAGGGTGTGGCTGGCTGTGGACCGGGTGGGTTGAGGCATGCTGTCCAGCAGGGGGTGGTGGCGGTGGCTCACCCTTGGCCATTGGTGCCACCTTTTCATACATCCACCGCTCTGGTGCTTGTGGACAGGGGCTGGCTACATGCCTGCGCTCCTTGGGCGGAGTTCCTTCGTGGGCCAGCTGTACCTCTCAGCCTGGCTCCACCTCCTCCACTGAGGCCACCACCCCTTCCCCGGTGCCCTGCTCCATGCTGTGCCTGTGTCTGGTCCATTTTTGCCTTGGCACATCTTCCTTGTCCCCTTGCACATCCATGGTTGCACTATTGCACATGTTGGGTTGCTCCCTGGCACACCTCTGACTGCACTCTGGCACATCCATGCAATATTTAGTCATGTTGCACCGGCACATGTCGCCATGCACAGCCTTTGAATATCATGCTCATTGCACAATGGCATATTGGATTTGCACTGCGCTGGCTTTGTGCTGGCGTCTGGTGCATTTCTGAATTTCTCACCTAAGTGTTCATTTCTGTCTGTGGCCCATTATTATGCATACATTCTTTGTACTCACTTTGCTTCTGAATGCACCTTTGGGAAAACAGGGTGTGTGTTTCCCTTACTGTTACAGTCAAGCGTTCGCTTACATTTCTTATACCATTTGTGTTAGCATTTCCATTTTATGTCACCGTGTACAAGCACTTTATGTTGTATTTGCACTTGCGCTTGCATTACTGTTACCATTTGCTTTCCATTACTGTTTTTGTTTGCGTTTCCTTTTGCATCAACATGTGCATTACCATTTGCATTTGTGTACGCGCTTCCATTTGCACTTCCGTTTCCTTTTCGGTTTCCTTTGGCATCATTGTTGGTGTTACCATAAGCATTAACATTTCCAATTGCGTTACCATGACCGTGCTCATTACAATTTGCATTTGCACTTTCATTTATGTTACTGTTCCACTTTAGCTTATCCAGTAGGTAGGGAAATGGGCAGACTGGGTGGGCCAAGCGGTCCTTATCTGCCGTCAAATTCTATGTTTCTGTGTTTCTGTGTATGATATCTCAAGTTGGATTTCTCCACTTCCTACAATAACACAGGTATACACCTCCTGCTGGATGTGTGTGATTGGTTGTGTTGCCTTGGTCCTTCCCCTACTTGCATGTATATGTGTGTGTGTGGTGGTGGTGGTGGTGGCGGGTGATGCGTAGTTAGGGTTATATATATATCTATATACGTATATATGAAATGCTTAAAAGCAGACATTAAGGTTGAAGAACGCAATGTGCACAAAGTAGGGAAATGAAAAAAACATTAGGGATTTGGATCTCTGGAGTATTGCTGAATCAGTGGAGGAGTCTTCCTTTGGGTTGTCAATACTGATGCCCATCCCCCCCCCGAGAAAACTAGGTCAGATGTGATCTCTTGCCTTCATGTAGGGACCTCAGGGCCCTGGGTGAAGTAACAAATGACACATTCTGTTGCAACATGTGCAAGCCATACTTCTCTACATTTGAAGAGTGTATCACTTTGAGGCACTGGCTTGCAACTGTACCATGTGCTTTGGAAAGGAGGCTACAGGCTTGGGGGAGAGGGTGGGCATTAGGATTAACAACATCAAGGAAGACCCACCACTGATTCACCAGTAGTCCAGAGACCCAAACCCCTGATGTTTTTTCATTTCCCTAGTTTGTGTGCTTTGCCTTCTTCAACCCTAATTTCTGCATTAATGTAGCTTTTTGTAATGATTTTCTCTTATTTTTCTGATAGTGGAATTGTATCCTCATTTGTGCCGGTCCCTTTGGGACCAGTGCAAAATGAGATAAATACAATATTAGAGACAGTCCTGACCCAGTGCATGGGCCCCGCAGACCTCTTCAGGCATGACAATATCTCATGGGTAAGGCTCCCTGACTCACCACAGGGTGTGGCATCTATGCCAAAACACGGATCTGTCCATACCCAGGCTGGAGCTGGTGCTGCATGCTGCAGCACCTTTCCAATCAGTCTTGTCCCATTAAATCAGCTCACTAAGTTCACACCTGAACTCGGCTCACTGGCACAGTAAGACAGTGTGGTCCCCAGTGGTGCAACAGACATCCCTGCAAACAATGTTAATTCATATAATTTTTGTTTTTTAATATTTTGACCCAAACTTTTAATATAGTCCTCTTATGACCCCACGTCATGAACCCATAGGTGCAAATTTTCAAATCCATGCTGAAATGCCATTCAATGCCTCAGATGTGAAAAAAAGTTTTGGCCAGGATGTGAAAAATGACAGCTCTTATGTTCATGAGGTAGTGTAAAAAAATTACTGTTGAAAAATTGGGGCCAAAATATTAATAATTACCAGAGTTATGCATATGCATAGAAATATTTCAATGTACATTCATAAGTTGGTCATGTTTTGGAATTTTTTCACCTAATGTTCAACATGTCCTTTTGGGGATTCTCCTCATGAATACTGGTGGTGAAAGGTGGTGAAATTACATTAGTCAGGCCCAAAAGGTGATTTTGCACAGCAACTGTGAAATCACCTTTCAGGCCTGACTAACAAAGTTTCACTGCCAGTGTTCCAGAGATGGGGTCCCAAAAAGACCATGTTGAAAACTTGATGAAGAAATTCTGAAAAATGGTGAAGTTATGATGAGAAGTTTAAATTACCTTTGAAATACATTATACAGCACTTACCTGCACTCCTCAGTTCACGGCTCAGCATTGAAGAGTGAAGACGTGTCTCTGGTCCACAAAGTATTATTGTGTTAGACCTTAGCTGGTAAATATAGAGAAAGTGGAGTGTGGGGTGGTGGGTGCTCAGTGGGAGAGTAGGGATGAGGGAGGGGGATGGCGCCAACAATGAGGGACCATTTCTTTCTTTCATGTAAAAAGAAAAGATGCCATGGGATGGTTTTCTTCTTCCCAGGAACAGTCATATTATAATATACATATACATATACTTACAGACATCAGCGGGTGGGGGGGTGCCACTAGACAAAAGGGGAAACATAAAAAAGCAATGGGGATGGTGACTGGACAGTTGGGGGTGCCACTAGATTCCAGGAAGACACAAAAACAATGGGGACAGTGATCAGACTGTGGGGGGTGCCACTAGACACCAGAGAAACATAAAACACAACAGGGTGTGCATCGGAGGGTGGGGGTAACACTAGACACCAGGGAAACATAACAAAAATGGGGACAGTGATTGAATGGTGGGGGGGTTGCCACAAGATACCAGGGAAAGACAGTTTAATTATGGGGACAAGGACTAGATTGTGGGGGTGCCACTAGGCACCAGAGAAACACAACTTAAGTAACTGAGCACAAGAGGGAAATAACTTTCTGCATTTTCTTTATGTGTGTTGTATCATACACTGTGGTGTTCTGCTATATGAAACATCACAGTACACGATACAACACACATAATGAAATATGACAACAGGACATTATGGTTTGTTTTCTTAATAAAAGGGGGATTGTGGCTAAGGGGTCCTCTAGACCACCAGAGACATGTCTTTTTTTATAAAAAGAAGATTGAGGCATATTTTTCAAATAGGGAAACAACTTTTAGCTTTTTCCTTTATACGTATCATTATATACTGTGGTGTTCTGGTTGTACAAAACACCAAAAGTATATGATAATGAATACACGAATGAAATACAACAACAGACATCGATTTTCAGAAAAGCAGCTATCTGTAGAATGTTTATTTCTTACACTGCGCATGCCAAAGGATGAAAAATATTTTATAAATTATTTAAAAACTACTTGACTACTGTACATAAAAACCACAAAAGCACATGCCTTTTGCCAAACTCCATCAAACCTGAAAGTTTCAGGTTTCAAATCCTTGTCTTTTTTAAGTTATTGCAGAGCAAAAAAGGTCTTAAAAAAAGGGATTGTTATGTTTTTGCACATCTGTAACTTTGCCCTCACTGAACTGATCTACATGAAAGTTTCAGGATCAAGAGATCCTGGTGCACACACTGTGGTTTCTAAATTTCGTGTAAATCAGTTGAACGGGGGCAAAGTTAAGAAGGTGCAAAAATGGGTTTAACATTAAAGGGCTTACTCAACTCTAATATTGTGGCACAACCATGCCTGTATAATATCAAGAGAGAGAGAGAGACAGTGAGAAAGAGAGAGAGAGGGAAATACAGAGAAAGAGAGAGGTGGAGACACAGTAGCACTTCTATGTTATGGATGAGTTTGTGTTTCAGTCAAGAACATCGTTTGACAACTTATATCTTGACAGTCCTATCCCCAGAGATAAGGGAGAAGAAAGGAGAACAGAGGCAATCTGGCTGCAGCTTCTAGACTCAGGGAGTAGGAAATTGAGGTTTGGGGCAGTATACAGGTTGCCGTCCCAGTCTGAGAAGCTTGACAGGGAGTTAGTGGGACAAATCAAAAAAGTATGTAGAATAGGGAAGTTGGTCATCGTGGGGGATTTCAACTTGCCGTGGGTTGACTGGAGCATTCCGGTCACCTCCAGTGGTAGGGAACAAGTTCTCCTGGACATGATCCAGGAGTGTCTCCTAACACAGTTGGTTACTGTACCTACTAGGCTAAAGAACACTTTAGATCTGGTATTGTCAAATGGGGAGGCAGTGAGGGAAATAAATGTAGAAGACCCACTAGCCAACAGTGATCACCAAACTGGTTTAATATCATGATGTGTGGGGATCCAGAGAAATCAGTTACTCAAGTGGTAAACTTCAGGGGGGTGTACTTTGGGAGGATGCAGGAAGTACTGAAAGGGAAACTGAAGGGCATAAGGCAGGAGTTCAATGTGGAGCAGAAATGGGATATTATTAAAGGGGGGGTTACAGAGGCAACAGAAGCCTGCACCAAGGCACAGAGTAAGAGGAGCAGAGCGAGAAAACCATGCTGGTTGAACAGCGAGGTTATGGCGGTGGATCAGGGCAAAAAGAGTGGCACACCAGAGGTTTAGGAGGATGGGGAAGGAAGTGGACAGGGAGGAATATACAAGACGGTCCAGGGAGGTGACCAGAAAAGTGAAAGAAGCCAAGGACCAGAGGGAGCTGAGATTAGCACAGGGAATTAATGGGGGGGTAGAAAGACTTTTTCAGATACATCAGTGAGAAAAGGAAGTGCAAGGAGACAGTAGTGAGGATAAAAAGGGGTTGGGAGTAGACAAAAAAGGGTGAGGAGCAGGCAGAAACACTGAATGAATACTTTTGCTCAGTGTTCATGGAAGAAAAGGGGGTACCACTACCAGCATGGGCTGGGAGGGTGGGGACAGGGGAGAGGAGGTGACAGATGGAAGAATTGAGGCAAATAGAGTCCTAGAGGGACTGAGGGCACTGAAGGTAGACAAGGCACCCAGGCTGGGTGGTATCCACCCCAAGTGCTGAGGGAGATGGCGGAGGTGTTGGCAGAGCCACTGGCAGATCTGTACAGCACCTCACTGGAGTGGGGATGTGTGCCACTGGACTGGAGGATGGCACATGTAGTACCATTACACAAGAGCAGGCCAAGGGATGAACTGGGTAATTATCATCCAGTAAGTCTCACCTCCATAGCGTGCAAACTCATGGAAATGATACTAAAGGAAAGACTGGTGTCGTACCTGAAGGAAAATGACCTCCAGGATGTGAGGCAGCATGGGTTTGTTTCAAGGAAGTCTTGTCAGACTAACCTCATACAGTATTATGACTGGGTGACAGGTGAGCCAGATAAGGTCATGCAGTGGATGTTCTTTACTTGGACTTCAGCAAGGCCTTTGATTTGGTGCCTCATGGGCAGCTTGGGGGGAAGATAACTGGTGTAGGGGTAGTGGCAAAAATGATAAACTGGATTGCAAGCTGGCTGAGTGGCAGGCTGCAACGGATGGTGGTGAGAGGGGAGCTCTCAACTCCAAGGCCAGTCATGAGTGGAGTACCACAGGGCTCTGTGTTGGGGCCAGTATTGTTTTGGCTCTTCATATCAGACATTGCACATGGGGTGGTGAGCAAGGTAAGTCTGTTCCCTGATGACACCAAAATTGGAGCAGTGGTGGATGGAGAGGAGGGATGGAAGCAGCCTCAGGGGGACCTATGCAAGATAGAGGAGTGGTCAGAGAGGTGGCAGCTAGGGTTGAATGCAAAGAAGTGTAAAGTTATGCACTTTGGGGTGAAGAACCCAAGGAGAGAATGCTGGGTGGGGGGGGGAGTTAAGCTGGAGATCACTGAGGAGGAGAGGACCTAGGGGTAATGATAACAGGGACCATTAACAACAACACTGCCCAGTGCAGGAGACTGGCTGCAAAAGTGAACAAAATACTGAGGCGCATAGTGAGGGAGGTTTCATCCAGGCAAAAAGAGGTGATCCTGCCCCTCTACAGGTCACTGGTAAGGCTGCACTTAGAGTATTGTGTGCAGTTTTAGAGGCCATACCTAAAGTGTGATATCAGCAGGACGGGGTGTAGAGGAAGGCAACAAAGATGATATGTGGAATGGAGGGGAGAGACTATAACAGTAGGCTTGGAGACTTGAATATGTACACCCTGGAGGATAGAAGGGACAGGGGGGCTATGATAGAGACATTCGAGTTTCTGAGGGGAATCAATAAGGATGGGGCAGATGGGGTCTTTAAGTTAAGGAGGGGAAGGGTCACGAGGGAGCACAGGCTAAGAATACAGGGGGGAAGATTTTGGAAGGAAATGAGGAAACACTATTTCACAGAGAGGGTGGTAGCAAAATGGAAACCCCTACCAGAATGGGTGGTATCATGTAAATCTGTAAACAGCTTCAGAAGGGCATGGGACAGGGAATGGGGAGAGTGAGGGTGGAGGAGGTGGGGGGTGGCAGTGGGATGACAAAGGGGAAGGGGTGGGGCAGCTGAAAACTAGTGGTGTTGGTTGCAGACTTAGATAGACTGGGTGGTCTGTTTCTGCTGGCACATTCGTTTGTTCGTATGGACTGTAAATTTTGATGTGCACATTCCCTGTTCTCGGTGCCAAGTTTTTGATAATTTTTCTGTGAAGTTGTTTAGTGCATTGGAACCTGTAAATTTCTGAAAGATTTCAGAAATGACATAAATATGTCATTTCTTTGTGCTTAGATTTTGAAAAACTGCACAGATTAAAATCTGGAAACTTATAGTATGTTAGAGTTCATGCAGGAATAGGGCCCATTTGTGTGTGTGTTTTTGTAATTATTATTTTTTTTTGTTAAGACATCAATGTTAATAAATTACAAAAAACATTCACAAAATAACATGGGAAGTCCATTAATAACGATTCAGGTTTACAAGAGATGTGCTGATTGTCAACTACTTCTCACAATAAACTAACTCACATCCACATTCATTAACTTGACTAAGGAGTCCCAGATTTTCTCATTTAGGGTATTGTTCTTAATCAGTTTAAGAAAAGTTCTTCTGATCATCATATATTCTTGCAGCAGTTGTTTCCAGAAAGAGTATGTGTGTGGAATTGAATCCTTCCATACTTTGGTACTGCATCTTTTTTGCATTTATTAATGCCATATCATGTATTGTTTTCTTAGGGCCTGTTGGTAAAGTTTGGTATGATGAGGTCCCAACCATGTATTATTCTGTTTTAAGTTGTAAATTTGATTCCATTTAGTAGATTATTTGTAGTGATTTGCTACCAGAATGTATCCAACAGTTTACATATAACTGTAACATGAGATGTATTTCCTATATTGATCCAGCATCAATTGCATAATGGAAACAGTGAGGAGTTGAACTCGTTTAGTAAATATGGAGAATGATAACTTTTGTGTAAAATCATATAAGAAGTAACCAACTATTTTAGCAATACACCATGAAGCACATATCGTGGCCCACTTCTCATCCACTAATTGGATGCTTAACTCTTTTTGCCACCCCATTTTTAGTTTATTCAAATTTGAACCCACATTCAAAGGTTTGATCAATATTTTATATATTTTTGGAACATTTTACCTTTGGAAGTTGACCTATCTAAAATTTCATATACTTCCAATTGTGATCGTATTCTCAATGAGTTTCCCCAAAGTTTTGTCAACTGATGTTATCTGAAAGTATTGAAATAGCTGGGAATTATTACGATTAAATTTGTCCTTCAATTGTGAAAAAGACAAGAAGACTGAGTTTTGAATAGTTGGCCAATAGCGAGGATTTAATAAATTTCTCTACAAATAATGGGTGAAGTCCATTAGTTTTTCTCAGTGAGTGATCTGGAAACTGGATTACATGACCCAACAGTTTATTGATCTTCATCCATATTTTAAAAGAGACAGATGAGCATACAGTTGTCTTACACTCTGCTAGACCCTTATTAAGACCAATACATCGAATTTAACTCTGCATTTTGAAATTTTCTGATCCCTCACAGTGTACACAAAAAGGGTGATGATCTGAGAACCACTGCTACATTTGATCTATGATGGAAGAAAAAAGAAATATTGAAAATGAGAGTGCTGCTACAGCCCAGTCTTTTTACATATCAAATCTTGACCATTTGTTTCATCAAAGAAATCTAGAGATTATGTTATCATTTCTACTAAATTGTTGTGGATTAATTTCAACTAGAGTGGCCTGAAAAAAATATAAATGCTTTGGGAGAATATTCTTTTTAATTAACTACACCTTACCTAACAGAGTAAGTGGAAAGTCCATCCATTTCTCCAGGTCTGTTTGAATTGAGGTGATCACTAGATCTAAATTAAGTTCTGTGAAATAATTCAAATTGTTCAATAATTGAACACCTAAGTATTTTATCTTACTCTTTGAAATTGTAAATTGTATTTCTTTATTTAGTTTTTGCTGATCTGGTAGGTGCACTATACAAAAGCATTGCCTATTTTCAGGCATGGCCCAGTAGGGTTTAGTTTCCCATGCACTGTACTCATTTAATTAGGATTAATAGCTAAGGACTCTGTTTTTGTCCAGTTTGTCTTTAAACCTGATAACTGTCCGTATTGTGTTACAATATCCAAAAGCATTGGCACTTTTTGGGAGGGTTTGATGACATACAGTAGTATGTCAGCCATATTAATGTCAGCCTATTAATTTGTGTATGCCCATCAAGTATGCCATTAATCTTTCAGATTTATGAATGATATTGGCTAATGGTTCCAGTGAAAGAGTGAATAACACTGGGGATAGAGAATGCTCCTGAATTATGCCTCTGATTAAATTGCTCTTAGGAAATATAAGATTGTTATAAATATATGTTTGCTGAGGGTGATGAATAGATTATGTATGTATTATATATGTATTAATTCCTCTGTCATGTTAAATGCAAATCTGAAACCCACTCTACAAATGTAACTTGTAGGCACATGTTTATGCAAATGAATTGTGTTTCCCGCACTTAGTTAAATGTTAAATTGTACATCAAACTTTCTCATCCTTCTGTACCCCCCCAGGCTGCACTGGGAGATGAGCAACTTGTTGTTCAGTGTGTCTTCTTGGTGAAACATTTCAATAAACTAAAAAAAATTATATGTATCCAGGTTTTAAAAATATTACCAAATCTTGCTTGTGATAACACCTCTTCCAAGTAAAGCCATTCCAGCCTATCAAAGTCCTTTGCAGCAGGTTGGGATACTGTACCACCAAAAAATTTTTATCCTTGCAACCAAATATGTCCTTAAGAGAATTTTTTTATGTCATTATGGCCCCTGCTTCCCTTGGTGAAGCCATTTGATCCTGGTTTATTATTTGTGGTAAACAACATTCAAGTCAGTTATCTAAAATGTTTACAAACATTTTATAAACCAACTTTAATAATGAAATTGGTTGGTATAAAGAGTGTTTTGATGGTGGTTTGTCTTTTTTATGTAAAGCCAGGATATGGACTTCATCAAATGAAGGAGGGATGAATTGTGATCTTTGAAAATAATTGAACAAAAATAACAGGTCTGGTGCAAGTTTTTATTTATTTCTTTTATTTATTTATTTCAATCTAGGATTACAATACCTTTGAGCTGAGGCTCTTTTACAAAGGTTCCATGTCAGCGTGTGTAACAGTCATCATTTTTAGTTACAAACATATAATCATTGACTTACAGACATGTAATAACCAGTATGAAGACTTGAGCTATGAATAAGACAAGGGAAGGAGGGTGGGTGGGTGGGGAAAGTGAGGGTAGGATATCGAGGGGGAAGGAGTGCAGAGGGTAAGGGGAGTATGAGAGGTGGTTGGGGCAGGGGCAGGAGTGGAGATATGGGGGGAGGTGGGTGAGGGTGGGAGACAGTGCAGTCAGGGGGCCTTGTCGAGGGAATATGACAGGTAAGGTGCTAGGGGTGCAAAGACCGATTGTAAGTGCTGGGTGCTGGGGCATGTGCAGCTGAACCGGTGGAAATGTTAAGATGGGCAATCGCGGGATACAATCAGTGAGAGGCGCAGCTTGGACTTGAAAAGGCCGAGTGTTGGAGCGGTCGCTATGTTGCTGCCAAGAGAGTTGAGCCAGTTGGACGCCCGATAAGAGAATGATCTTTGTCCTTGGGTTGTGCGACATTGTGGGATATGTAGTAGATGGGAATTGGATCTCCTTGTAGTGACGTTCCTATATCTAGGCTTAAGGAGGGCACAGACACCATGTGGGGCAAGCCCCATTATAATTTTCTTGGCCGTGATGCAGGTTTGGTATTTTATGTGTTTGTACAGTTGAAGCCATCCAGATTGGGAATAAAGGTCACATGTGTGGGTACGGCGATGTGAGCCAGTGATGAGATGACAGGCCTTATTCAGGGAGGTCGTGATACGTTTGAGAGCAGTGGTAGTTGCAGACCCATATATGATAAGACCATAGTCTATGATGCTGATGATGGAGCTTTGGATGGCCACTGATAGTGCTTCTGGGGTTAGGTATTTCCTGTGCTGGAATAATATGCCTAACCTCGCATTGACAGACTTTGCAACATTGCTGATATGGACAGCGTATGAGAGGTGGGGATCAAGGGTGATGCCGAGGTACTTGAACGATTGTGTTTGCTCTAGGATGGCTCCTTGTTCAGTTACAATGGAGAGGTGGAGTTGTCTGTTTTTGTTGTGGGGGCTGCAGAAGACCATAGACTTGTTTGTTTTTCTGATTGAGAAGCAGTTTATGATTTAGGAACCAGGATTTGATGGAGGAGAAGGCCTGATGAAGTTTATTTTGTAATTGGATTGGATCAGGATCCGAGGTGAGGATCACAGCATCATCGGCGTAGAAAATTATTTGTTCTGAGCAGCTGTCTGGTAGTGAGTTTAAGAATAGGCTAAAGAGGAGGGGTCCCAGAATGGTGCCCTGGGGGACTCCTGAGTGGACCGGTTTATGGTCCAAGAGTGTATCAGCGATTCTTACTGTTTGGGAATGTTCTTCAAGGTAGCTCTTGAACCAGCCAATGGAGTCAGTTGACAGCCCAGTGTTCTGAAGCTGGACAAGCAGGAGGCAGTTATTGATGGTGTTGAAGGCTTTAGTTAAGTCAATGTAGTCAATGTAGATTGAGCCAAGTAGTTCGCCGGAGTCAAGTGCATTGTGGATTGCGCTGGTGAATTCAAGTAGGGCTGTGGAGGTGCTGTGACCTTTGTGGAACCCATGTTGTTGCTTGCACAGGATGTTGTACGTATCCAGAAATTCTGTGAGCTGGTCTGAGATGATGCGTTCTAGTGCCTTGGAGAGTGGGGGTAGTAGGGAGATAGGTCTGTAGTTATCGTGGGCAATTTTGTCACCACTTTTATTGATTGAGGTGACAGTGGAAGATTTCCATCTGTCTGGGAACTGGCTAAGGCTGAGGGAGAGGTTGAAAATTCTGGTCAGCGGACTAAGCACTTCATCAAGTGTGAGAGACAGGATTTTGAGATCAAGGGAGTCATTACTGAATCTTGATTTGCCAAGGGGTTTAGTAACATATTTGTGTACTTTGTGAGCCTTGACTGCTTTGAAGTAGAAGCAGGGGGAGCTGGTGGGGGGTAGTGTTCATTGTGGACAGAGGGGCTTCACCATCTTTGAAGTAGTCCTGGGTAGGACAGTGCTGAGGTCGGTAAAGGCTTTGTTAAAGGTATCTGCAATGGTTTTTGGGTTGAGGGTTGTGGTTCCGTTGATGTTGAATATTGATGGGGGGATTTTGGGTGGATTCCTGGTGAGTTCCCGATCATTGCCCCAGGAGTTTGTGAGGGCATGCTTATAGTAGGCAGACTTAATTTGCTGGATGGTTTTGGTGCAGTTAAGGGCACGTTTGTAGTTTTGGATGTCATTTTGCCTTCCAGAGCTTCTGGCCAGCTTCCATAGGTGGTCTCTTGTTTTTAGCATCCTGAGGAGGTCACCTGTGAGCCAAGGGTTACTGAGTGATTTGACTTTGCATTTCTTAATAGGAGCATACGTGTCACAGGCCACAGTGAAGATGTTTATGAAGTGGTCAAGGGCAGTGTTTACGTTGGTTGCATTGAAGATAGGGGACCAGTCTTGATGGAAG
The DNA here is from genome assembly GCA_016271365.2 of Neoceratodus forsteri. NCBI lineage: Eukaryota > Metazoa > Chordata > Ceratodontiformes > Ceratodontidae > Neoceratodus > Neoceratodus forsteri. The sequence continues at coordinate 330,649,413 of JADMNL010000023.1, read as the reverse complement.
AGGTGGGATTTGAGTCAAGGAAGGTGACCATGGGGTAGAACCCTGCTGGTGAAAGTTTTTGGCAGTGGTTTGATGAATTTATTTGACCAGGTGCAGCTAACAGGGGGGTGGTTACTGAGAGAGTCAGGGAGGACATTAGTGTTAGATATCCATGATGGGTGACTGGTAAGGATCCAGTCCAAGAGTGTGCAGGTGCTGGTCCTGTAATTTTTCCTGGTTGGTGAGTCAACCATTTGTGTGAGGTTTGCCACAGCAATGGTATCCCTGTGTGCACTAGCAATGGCCACAGGCCAGTTGATGTTGAAGTCACCTAGGAGGATGGATTCGGTGTCCAGTGGGAGTGACTTTATAAAGTCAAGAACAGCTGTTAGACCAGCTCCCTGTTCTTTGGAAGGGATGTAGATGGTGGCAACAGTGAGGGTTTTGTTTTTGGCTCTGAGGAGAATTCTCACTGGCAGTATCTGAGCAGTTGTGGGTTGGAGTGAGGTAATGATGTGGTGCCTCTGTATGGAGTCTTTTAGGTAGCGAGCACAGCCCCCCCTCTTTTGGAGAGGTGATACAGCCTAAAGACATTGTAGCCAGGAAGGCTGATTGCATGGTCCGGTACTGATGGCGTGAGCCAGGTTTCGACAACTGCCAGGATGTCAGGGCAGTGTTGGCTGGTGAAGGCCTGTAGGGCATCCATTTTAGGAAGGAGGCTGCAGATGTTGATTGATATGAATAAGAGGGCACCCGAAGGCTTGCTCAGGTTAGTGGCTTTAGAGCAGAATGGGCCAGGGTTTGGGTGCACATTGCCTGACAGCATTAGGAGGAGGAGGACTAGCCTCAAGGGGCTCCAGTGTATTTCTTTAAGGGAATGCTTTCACCTGCTAGCATCTCAGGAAATTGCTGAGCATCGACGATAGTGGGTGAGTTCATTAACAAATTCTTTGTAGAAATCAACTGACAGACTGCCTGGGCCTGGAGCTTCCCCCCTTTTAACTGTTGTATAGCTTGGTATATTTCTGCTAGAAATATTTCATTATCAAGCTGAATTTTATGATTTTCTTGTATTTTATTAATAACTAGTTCAATATATAATAACTGAGTACATTTAGTCTGAATATTCTTATCCATATTATTTTTGTTAGTAATCATAACATGCTGTATTTATATTGTCTTGATTTAAAGAGTTATGTTTTATGGGTGTTTACACTTCTGTCATGATGGTGCAATACTGGACCAGGTACTCGTTAACTGGGACAGTGTTGCAGACACCAAGGTGGGAGGTCACCTGGGCACCAGTGATCACCCTACAGTGTGATTTAATATATGAATGGTTACTGAGTCTTATTTAGAACAGGTACTATCACAAGGGTGAAGGTCCTGCAATTCAGGATTGCAGATCTTATAAAGATAGGTGAATGCCCCAGGGATGACATGGTGAGGGGGATAACCTGGGTGGAGTGGAGGAAAAGTGGGTGAAGCTAAAAGGGGATATAATGAAGGCAACAAGCATTTGCCTCAAGCAAGTGAGTAAAAGTAGGAAGAAAAAGAGACTGCTATGGGTCTTGAAAGAGATGGCTAAAAAGGTAAATGCTAAAAGGGTGGCATTCAGAAGATATGAGGAGACACAGAGGGAGGAGGATTGGAAGGTGTATCAGGAGAAACAGAGAGACGCATGGAAAGCAATAAAGAATGTAAGGCAGAAACTGAAGAGAGAATAGCCAAGTGGTAATGAAAGGGGGCAAGGCAATTTTTAGTTATGTAATTGAAAAGAGGAAGAGCAGGGGAAGGATTAAGAAGTTAAAAATGGATGGGGGGCAGTGCTGAAGGAGAGCAGGAAAAAGTAGACAACCTGAACAAATGCTTTTTTTCATAGTAGAAGGAGAAGGGGAAGGGCCACAAGTAAGTAACATGAACTCTGATGAGAGGGAGGTGGACAGAGAGACTAAATGGACTTGCTATTCTGAAAGTGCACAGAGCCATGGGAGCAGAAGGGGTACATCTTTTGGGTATTGAGGAAGCTCAGGAAGGTATTGACTACACCTCTGACAGTCCTATTTAACAGCTCACTGGAAACAGGAGTGGTCCCAGAGGACTGGAGGAGGGCAGATGTAGTCCCACTTGACAAAAGTGATAGCAGGGAGGTATTATATGTGAAAAAATCACACCTTAGGTTCTTTGCACAGTATGCTGGACAAAGAAAGTAACAGCAAGTAGAAGTAATGAAAGACGTTTATTACAATACTCATGCCATAACAAGAGAAGCAAACCAATCACAAAGGAGCTGATTTCTCACCATTCCTTGAGTATGGTCTCTTTCTTTTCAAGGAGCTGGTGTGCATACAATTATATATGACTGATAAAAGTGCAGTTACAAATATGACAAACATACAGCATTGGATAAGGCTTGTAACTAAGGTGGCTCCCTTGGGCAATTACATAGGAAATAAGGAAGAATCTCTGAATCTCTGAACAAAGGAAATTCTTAGTCAGTAACCTATCATCTGTTCTTATTTCCAGACAGTGAGTCTGGAAATACTTGCAACGTAATCATAAAAGCACACAATGTTTCACAATAGTGGAAAACTACAGATTATGAGTGATTATGAGTATAAAGAATATATGGTAGAAACATATCATATAGGTAAATGTATTACAGACAAATATGAGCATAGCAAATATAATAAAGAATACTAATATAAGTAATAAAACAAGATAAAACATTATAAGACTGTGGTAAAGCACTAATACTTGTAAGCGTATAAGGTTATGGTTACATGTGGGTCAGTTGGTGGTATATAACCCAGGCATAACAGATCCCTCCTTGTTTCCTTGCTCAAAGGGCAACACAATAAAAGGAAGAAGGTTAGGTATAGAAATGGTATATCTAAATGTGTCAACAAGCCTGACGTGCTGACCTTGTAAAAGAACTGCAGCTATGCAAGATGCTGGCTAAAAGTATGCCTCAGACAGCAAAGGGTTAGTAGTGGATGAGTTAAAACAAGATATTAATTACTATCTAGCTTTAAAACATTGATTTGAACAGCTGTTTTTCAAAGCACATAAAAACTTTTAATGTAAATGAATTACATTTCTATAGCATACAGATAGGGCAAATGTGAAAGTAGTCCTCTACAGGAGTTGTCGCAAGGGTAATCACAGAAGGTCAGATCATAAAACACGAAACAGAAACTAGGTTTGTCAACACCACAGTGGATATGTGTATAAGAAAAATTGTTGATGTGTATTATCACAGAACATTGTTTATAAAAACAGTGTTAAAGTCATTGTCCATTCATAAAGAACAGTCCATTATGAGAGTCAAAAAGGCAGATAACAGTGATGTATGGAATGGCTGCATACATTATTGATTGAAGAATCTAATAACAATGTCCTCAAAGAGGAACCAGTCCATAAGGATTGCGTTGGTAACCACAAAGCAGTGTGGTTACATTGGAAATGTCATTCATCGAAAGTTTGTAACCCATGAGGCATACATGGCACATGGGGCTGTGCAGATGTGTACCAGCACAATAAGAAAGGTAATGTTCATGTAGCTGGCTGCTGGTTAGCTGGATTGGCAAAGGCCTTGGCAAGGGTTGCATGAGATTGTCCATTGAATGTTTCAGTGGAGTAGCTATACCCACACAGGCATATCTTTTTGTAAAAAGAGCACATTTTGCACAAATATTGACAGTTCAAAAAGAACATAATTCATGAAAGAGCAGCCAAGAGCACAGTCCATATAAGAACAATCAGTTCATATGAGGTGCCAGCCAAATATGGAAAACCAGCCATGAAGAAAAGTTGCATGTGTTGCTTGAAGATCTTACCAGTACCTCTCTGTGGAAACCTAAAAACTTGTAAAACTTTGTTAAAAACTTAGTTTTAAAACACATATATAGTTGTTAAAATGAAAAAGGAAAATGGTATGGTTATTAGCAATGTCTTTAGTTGTGGTGTGGTGTGACATAGACAAGTGATAGTGTTGGCCATGCACTCAGAGGAGCAGGTCGAGGTCCAATAATAAGAATTTACCATTTATTCATCTGTGAACACACTCTGTTTCCAAGTGTCAGAAGAGGTTGTGACAGTAGGGAAAGAAAAAAACATAGTTTCCCTGCCTATGTGTTACTGTTTGGCCTAGTTTAGTCCTATCTCATGAAATGAAAGTGCGATATTCTATGCATTTTGAACCTTTATCTTATGGTAGTATATAATTTACACCATGTAACACAGGGGTATACAATAGCACCTGTTGCACCTGTGGGATTTGAAAAGGTCCCTTTTGTTAGGTCTGTTGTCTAGGGTGTAATACTCCTAGGTAGTCAGTAGTGTGGTGCTCTGATAATGGGTCTTGAGCATGTATCGGTTCTATTGCAAAGAAGTCTGGTAACATAATGTTATGAAACCCAGACATGCTTGTACTGAAGCAGAATTTACAATCTTCCATATTTATGTGTGTATTTACACATTATATACAAGGGTACCTGGGAGTGATGAAGCAATCAGACCACTAGTCAGTCTGGCTTTATGCTTGGAACATTGGGTCGGCTTTTTCTCTGTTGGGGTAACAACAGTTGGAAACATGACAACGCTAGCAATGGAATAAGGTGTACAATACTATGTAGTAGTATTATATGGAAATAGAGCACACAATTTGGGTTTATGAGTACAGTACAGGTGTAGAAACCTGTGTGTTGTACTTGGGCCTGGCATATAGACAGGATGCCAGTGGATGACCTTCTGGTGTAGGGCCTACCTTGGAGTGTGCCATTAGCTAGGTGGGCCTTAAGAATTTGTTGTTAATTGCTAGCCGTCTGCCATTTATTCTGGGAGAATGGTTAGGGGCCACCACTATGGTGTCAAGGTGTACATGGTTATCATGTTGTAATGAGTCTGGATGGAAGAGCAATGCTGATCCCTTTTGTCTGGGAGTATGAAAGGTAGCACACAACCCATAAGAAATAAATAATCATTCATGTGGGTGTTGTTGGGACATTTCAGCTTGTGAAAACAACTAATTTGTCGTGTAAGTGGTTGGTACTTGGTACCCCTCCATGTGGGTCTGACAGATATCACCCAGATGGGCCTAATACCCCAAAATATCCACAGATGTGGAGCAGTTTACTGAGCTTATACTGGATAAGCTTCAACAATATGTGAAAACATAATGACAATGGCATAATCACAATGAAACAATAGTCATATTAAGCACATTGCACAAAATACATTTTAAAAAATGATCACATTTAAAATTAAGTTGGTCATCAGAGTCCAGGAATGACTATTGAAATAATATTGCCTTTTACAGGAGTTAAAAAGACAAAAAGGATATGTGAAAGAATATGGGAATGTACACAGCCCCCCCTCCACTCAGCTGATTACTAGCTGAGGGCCAAGGCCCTTGCACCTGGCTGGTGCTGTTTGTTGGCATAAAGCCACTTGCAAATAGATTGTGTATGGTTGTGCTAGACTGCACTAGGAAGGCAGAGGCTGAGCTGGTTTATAATGTTAGAGTACATTATATATAGTTTTATTTTTACATAGATACATAGATACATAGACAGTGTCGGCAGATAAGGGCCTATGGCACACCTAGTCTGCCCATTTGAGCTTGTAAGTTCAGTTTGTTTTCCTAGAAGTCTGTTTCCCTTACCCCTGCCCTCTAGAATTCCTTTATGTCTATCCCATGCATTCTTAAATCCTGTGATTGTTTCAGCCCCCACCACTTCCTCTGACAGGGTGTTCCACTTGTCCACCACCCATTCTGTGAAGAAATTCTTTCTCATGTTTCCTCTGAATCGTCCTCCCTCCAACTTCATCCCATGCCCTCTAGTCCTGAAACATCTTTTCACTTAAAAATAGTGTTTTCCTGCACCCTGTTCCTCCCTGTAAGATACTTGTATGTCTCTATCATATCCCCTCTCTCCCTCCTCTCCTCCAGGGAGTACATGTTCAGTTCCTTCAACCTGTCTTCATAGGACTTGTGATGCAACCCATGCACCATCTTTGTTGCCCTCCTCTGAACCTTCTCTACCCTGTCTATGTCCTTACATAGGTATGGTCTCCAGAACTGTACACTGTACTCCAGGTGGGGCCTCACTAGTGTCTTGTATAGCGAATTATGACCTCCCTTTTCCTGCTGGTGATGCCCTGCCTATACCTCCCAGCATCCTATTTGCTTTACCTGATGCCTTGTCACACTGTTTCCCTACCTTGAGGTCATCAGAGATGACAACCCCAGAATCCCTTTCCTGCTTGGTGCATGCTATATCCTCACCCCCAACTGATATATTGTGCCAGGGTTTTGTGCCCATATGCATTATCTTGCACTTCTTTGCATTGAATTTCAACTGCCAAACCCTTGACCATTCTTCAAGTTTCTGCAGGTCCCTTCTCATTCTGTCTACACCCTCTGGTGTGTCTACTCTGTTACAGAGCTTTGTGTCATCAGCGAACAGTGAAATTCTGCCTTCTAGATCCTGTGCAATGTCACTGATGAAGATGTTGAATAGGATCGGTCCCAGCACTGATCCCTGTGGTACCCCACTGGTTACTCTTCCCTCTGTGGAGTGACAGCCATTTATCACCACCCTCTGTGTCCTGCCACCCAGCCAGTTACCTACCCACCACACTACTGTCCTGCCCACACCCATATTCTCCAGTTTGTGTAATAGTCTTCTATGTGGCACAGTGTCAAAGGCCTTGCTGAAGTCCAGATAGGCCATGTCCACTGCCCTCCCCGATCCACCTCCCTAGTCACCCAGTCAAAAAATTCAATGAGGTTGGTCTGACATGACCTCCCCCTGGTGAAACCATGCTGCCTTGGGTCCTGTAGTCCATTGACAACCAGATGTTCCACCAATCTCTCCTTCAGTAGTGCTTCCATGATCTTCCCCACTACCGGGTGAGGCTGACTGGTCTGTAGTTCCTGCTTCCTCTTGTTCCCACTTTTGTATAAGGGACTACATCTGCTGTCCTCCAGTCTTTGGGTACCTCCCTGTTTCCAGTGATTGGCTGAACAGGATAGCCAGAGGTTCAGCCACCACCTCTCTTAGTTCTTTAAGGACCCTGGGTGCACCCCATCTGGCCCCATTGCTTTATCAGCTCTTATTACTTCCAGTTCCTTCAGGACCCTTTCTCGTGTAAAGGGACTTGTGTCCATTTCTGCACCATTCTCACCCTTGTACTCCTTCAGACCCATTACCCCCTCTTCCTTAGTAAAGACTGAGCAGAAATACCTGTTCAATATGTCAGCTTTATTGTTGTCATCCTCCACACCGGCTCCCATCCTCCCCTTCAGTCTCACTATCCTCCTTTGTCTTTCTTTTTTCACTTATGTACCTGTAAAAGGTTTTGTCCCTTTACCCACTGATTTTGCAATGTGTTCTGTCTGAGCTTTGGCTTCTCTTACTGACTTCCCTGCCTCCTTTGTTTCTCCTGGTACTTCTCCTATCCCCTTCTGCCTGTGTCTTTTGTATTGCCTGAATGCAATCTTTTGGCTTTCACTCTTTGCTACCTCTTTGGAAAACCATAATGGTCTCCTCTTCCTTTTCCTCTTGCTAACCTGCTTAATGCATAATTCTGTTGTTCTTATAATCCCCATTTTAAATACTGCTTACTGTTCCTCAACCCTGATTCCTGTCCCATTCCCCTTAATGCCTCTTTCAAGTATCTCCCATTTTCCAAAGTCTGCCCCATAAATCCAGGATACGTGTTTTGTGTGGTTTGGTTCTGCTCTTTCTGTGATTTCAAACCACAATGACTGGTGGTCACTGTTACCCAGGTGCTCCCCCACTGTTACCACCATCACTGTTCCTGTTTGTGAGCACAAGGTCCAGTATTGCCTTCTGCCGAGTTGGTTCCATGACCAGTTGCTTGAGGAAGGCACCCTGAAGGAGTCCAGGATAAATCTGCTTCTAGTTGATGCTGCTGCTGGGATGCTCAGTCCACGTCTGGTATATTGAAGTCTCAACCAGTACTACCTCACTTGTCTGCCATCCTTTGGATGGCTAGCATCAACTCCTATCTGTTTCTTCCTCCTGGGCTGGTGGTCTATAGACCACACCTGTGCGGATGGCTGGCCCCATTTTCCTTTCTAGCTTAACCCACAGTATCTCTCCCCATTTTGTTCCTCCTGGATCTGTGTGGCCCTTATGTCATTTTTCATACAGTGCCACTCCTCCTCCCTTCCTGCCTGCTCTGTCTCTTCTGAATATGTTGTAGCCAGGTATGGCCATCTCCCAGTCATGGTTATCATTACACCAGGTTTCAGTGATGGCCACAATGTCCAGGTCTGACTGTACCATGACAGCCTCCAGATCTTCCATCTTGTTGCTAAGGCTCCTGGCATTTGCACACATGGCTTTCATGATTTGACCTCCTAGACTGCTTCACTGTTCTACTCCAGCCCCTTCCTTGGTTGTCATTTATCCCTGGTTCTCCTTGCTGTTTGCCCTTCTGCTGAATTTTGCCCCTTTTCTGCTTATCCACCTTTTGGACACTAATCTCCATCTTTTGCACACTGCTTTGCAGAGATAGCCACTCCTCTGGTTCACTGGTTCCACTACTAGCTGTGGGGGGTGAGCAAGTAGGTACCGTCCTTGCTGGCCTGCCACCCCCCTTTGCTAGTTTAAATGCTTGTCAATGTAGCATTTAAACTTTTAATTTGTAACCAACAAATGGGTTATTAGCAAACACACATTTCTCTACTTGTTTACTCTTACTGGAGGGACAGTGAATTTACCTCCCTCATTGCTGGATCTGCTCACTGTAGCTCAGTGAGGACCAGAAGGAATTTAATTTATTTGCAACCACCATAGGTGCACTGTAAGGTGGCATGGTTCAATCCCCCTTTGAGCTCCTTATATAGTTCAAGAGACTAGGCTTACAGTATATAATATCTATGGAAATGTCATAGACATGGTGACTCATGATAAGAATGGTAGCAGCTGCAGCATTATACATATCCATCACTATCACTGATGAACCATAAAAGCCTTCTATCAGGGAGTACAGCCTGTATTAAATAGTACATATACAGCTGACACCATTCCTAGACTGGTATTTGTCAAACAAATAGGCATGCAATGATGTGTTAGTAGTTAACTAGGTCATTAACTGCTGCAACAAGTTTCTGCCCCTTATGGGCACACTAGTTGTTAAAACAGGTGTTAATGTAAGCGATCAGTTACTGGGGGTGTGCATATATACAAATCATGCCCTGGCCCTCCCAAGCTCCTTCCTCTGTGAAAGAGGCCACACGGAGATAATAGCATACTGTATGACCAATGCTGGAGCAGATGCCCAACCATACAACAGTAAATACTAGCAACAGGTGTTTGAAGAAATGTCAGAGAACACTTTATTCCCAACAGAGGTGTGGATATTTATCAACAAAAATATTGGCAAACTGTCTTTGCCAATCAGTCATCACCTGGAAGGGTATATGCTGAATAAATACAGATGGGTTTGACCCAACTTGTAAAAAAAAATGATAATAAGGGCAATACAGTATCTGACTACGATTCAAACTACAATAACATTATAATGAAATTGGGCTACTGGTGAAAATACACATCTACATTACCAGTGGTTACTTGTGAAGGATATTCTTATCCCTGTATGAGAGAAAAAAACAAAACACAAGTCACAAAAAGGAACATTTCATTTACTTAGAGCGTTCTCCTTGTGAAAGGTTAGCATTGGTTTCCAAAATGCTAAAACTGATATTAACATTATAAAGACATATGCATTCAACCACTCTTGGGGGTAGGATCTTTTTTATTATAGCTACTAGTACATGCTGATGAATTCCTGAAAATGAAATAAATTATTAATGTCTGAGTATTAGGCATCCCTAATTCTCTGAATTTGACATTAGAACTTTGTCATTAGCACACACATCATTCTGATAAATAACACAAGTTATAATACTGGTATTTTGTATGCACAAAATTGTTAAAAGGGTGTTAAATTAGGCCTGTAACATAAATGGTAAAATCTCCCAAAACAGACATAATACTTTTTGTGGCTGTGTAAATTGTGTAGCTAGCTTGCTAAAGTTAAAGTAAATGATTTATTACAAATGCTGGGGATGATCAGCCCCTCCCTGATCACTATGCGATGCATGGGGATATGTGATACAGGACAAGGACAAAGAAGTCATGAGATCTTCTGTAAAGGAAGTCATATGTAGGAATGGGTGGGTTTGTAGATAGCAATCAGCTCTATGACTGCAAGCCCAGAGAGCAAAAAAAAACTGCAGTCCTAACATCACATACAGATGAGGAGGACTGGAAAAAAAGTAACTTTTAACAAAAGTACTTTTGATGTGCGCACCCCATTAAAGTTATATTAGGATAAGAAACACTGATTTAATTAGGGAGGTGCATCAGTTATGAGCTGGAAAAACAGGTACATCTCAAAAGCACAAAGAAGTCAAATGACTTGCCAAAGGCCACACACTGTGCAAACAATGCTTCTTGGGACCAAATCAAACTGTAGCTGCAGTGGCTTTGGGCACCAAGCTGAATGAGAGGTCTTACAGATAAAAGAACACTGTCTAGCCAGCGGATGAGGCAGCAAAAGCAAAATTGTGGAACTATCAAATATTTCTATGATGGCAGATGGAGAAGCCATATTGGAAAATACAAAAAGAAAAGCTTTGCAAGCATTTGCATCATGCTTCTATTTTTTTTTGCAGCAAACTATGATTAACTTGAATCAAGACTAATGACACCAGTCCACATACTTCAACATTAAACCAACCACTTATCTGAAAGATAGAAAGTCTGCAAACAATGTGCTAACACTGCAGATTGGAATATGTTCCTAGCAAGAAGCCAAAGGCGTCGGCCATTTTACGAACAAATTTTCCTCCTTACAAACGATGTAAAAAAACACCAGTGTAGCTTCAGAAAACACGGAGACTGATACTGGTAACAGTGACAATTAGCTATAGCATGCGTGTAATTTGGCACAAAAGCATATTCTTCAGCCCTAAATCACCGATGAAGACAAACCTTGAATAAACCAAAAAGGATTCTTCTAATTCAAAAATAATTAGCTCAACTGAACAAAGCCAAGTGATGCAATCAGTCTAAAAGACAGACTTAACTCTTGCATCCCAGCCAACACTAATTACTGCTTTCAAAACAGTTTAAAAATCAAACACACCAGTACAGATAATGAAGCTGATACCATTAAACCTGAACATTCATTACAGAATACACTAATGTTTCTGCTGTTCTGAATATGCTGCAATTAGTCATTATCTTAACTGTACGGAACAGTGTGACCTTGACTATGCTGTTGTCAGACCAGAAGAAATGAAACAAGCATTCAGGGAACAGAAAACAAAATATGGAGTACTACTATTAAATGTAGTGCTTCTCTTAAAGTGAGTAGCAAGGAACAGCTGTAAAGACAACATCTAGAGTTGTTATAGAACACAAGGAAAGGTGGATCAACCAACAGATACAATTAAAGTGTACTCACCATAAACTGAAGCACAAGGACGGGTTAGCACCCTGTCAAATGATCTTTCAAGTTAAAAAAAATAATACCTCCAGGGTCAGAACAGACAAATGTTTGGTCTGTGAATCCCATTAGCGAGGAGGATTCCTCATGGAAGTATATAATAAACTTACTAGATGGTTCAGCCACAGATTGATCAGTAGCCATTAACCTATTAGGCTTGAAAGCCTCCAAAGCAACCCTCTAGCGGATTACATTGTAGTTGACTGTCTCAGTTCAATATACTGCACACAGATCAATGTAATTGGATCCAAAACATGTTTAGTTAACAATTTTTTTATTTAAGCACATCTCACGCACCTTGTGCAGTGAGATAAACCGAGATGTCTTCTCTCAATTCTATGCATATTTTAGACATGTCAATAAACAGGGAAATCTTTAAATTGTTCTGTGGGTAACTGCTGTATTTGCAACCATAGCACCCAAACACACACACATGGATGGCGTCTGTGAACTCCCGTGAAGGAGGAATTCACAAAACAACAAGTAGCAGTCCACACACGGAGACCCTAAGCTGCCAAACTCATTGCTACTTGGCACTAAGGAAAGTCACAGCTCAGAATTCAAATCACTAAGTAAAATGAGTGTTATTCTTTGCAAGACAAAACCACTCTTGGCTGGCTCACCATTGTTATATGTGAAAAGATCACACCTTAGGTTATTTGCATGGTATGCTAGACTAAGAAAGTAACAAGTAGAAGTAATAAAATAAATTTATTACAATACTCACACTATAACAAGTGAAGCAAAGCAATCACAAGGGAGCAGATTTCCCACCATTCCTCAAGTATGTCTCTTTCTCTCCAAGGAGCTGGTGTGCATACAATTATATATGACTGATAAGAGTGCAGTTACAGATACGATAAACATACAGCATTGAATAAGGCATGTAAATAAGGTGGCTCCCTTGGGCAATTATATAGGAAATAAGGAAGAATCTCTGAATCTCTGAACAAAGAAAATTCTTAGTCAGCAACCTGTTATCTGTTCTTATTTCCAGACAGTGATTCTGTAAATACTAATCATAAAAGCACACAACGTGTCACAATAGTGGAAAACTACAGAATATGAGTGATTATAAGTATAAACAATATATGTCAGAAACATATCATATAGGTAAATGTATTACAGACAAATATGAGCATAACAAATATAATAAAGAACACTAATATAAGTAATAAAACAAGATAAAACATTATAAGACTGTGGTAAGGCACTAATACTTGTAAGTGTATAAGGTTATGGTTACATGTGGGTTAGTTGGTGGTATATAATCCAGGCATAACAGAGGAGGCTGGTAATTTTAGACCAGTCGTCCTGACATCAGTTGTGGGAAAGTTAATGGAATCACTGCTGATGGGGAGGATAGTGAAATATCTTGAATATAATGGATTATAATTTCAAAGACAGCATGGATTTACAGGTGGGCAGTCATGTCAAATGAAGCTGATAGATTTTTTTGATTGGGTGACCAAGGAATTAGATCAGGGTGGAGTGATGGATGTGGTCTACCTAGATTGCAATAAGGCATTCAACACCATTCTACATAGGAGACTATTAAGCAGAGTGAGTAGCTCAGGAGTGGATCCAAAGGTGGTAAACTGGGTAAGAAATCAGTTAGGAGCAGGTGACAGAGGATTGTGGTAAACAGTGTTCACTCAGAGGATGGGAGGGTGACCAGCATGGTGCTTCAGGGATCAGTGCAGAAACTGGTCCTATTTAATATCTTTGTAGGTAACATTGCAGTTGAGCTTGAGGGTTAAGTATGCTTCTTTGCAGATGATGCAAATCTGCAATAGGGTGGACACTCCAGGGGTTTGTGGAAGCAATGAGCAGAGACCTGAGACAACTTGAGGAGTGGTCATGGGCATGGCAGCTGAGTTTCAATGCAAAAAAGTACAAAATACTGCAGCTGTAGGACAAAAACCCAGGGGCAGAGTACAAAATGGGGTGAGTGTTATTGACAACCACCAAGCAGAACAGAGACATGGGGGAAGTAATCTTTGATGATCTAAAAGTGGCCAGGCAGTGTGATAAGGCAGGTGGTAGGGCTAGTGGAATACAGGGGTGCATTGGAAGAGGTATCACCAGCAGGAGGAGGGAAGTTGTGACACTACTGTATAGCTCACTGACTGGTAAGACCTCACCTAGAATACTGTGTATAGTTCTGGAGGCCGCATCTCCAGAAAGGCATAAACAGAGTGAAAGCGATCTGGCAGAAGGCAACTAAGATGGTGTGGGGTCTTCATCAAAAGACCTATGAGGCGAGACATGGGGAACTCAATATGTACACCATGGAGAAGAGGAGGGAGAGCTGGGATATGATAGAGATCTTTAAATACCCTGAGGGGGTAAATAAGGTTGAGGAGGAATGTTTTTCAGAAAGAAAAGTGTGCATGAACAAAGGGTCATTCTCTGAAGCTGGAGGGGGTAGATGCTATGAAGTTGGAGGTGGTAGATTCAGGACAGATGTAAGGAAGTACTTCTCCACAGAAAGAGTAGTGAATACCTGGAACAGCTTACCAACCAAGGTGGGGGGGCAAAAATAGAGGTGTGGCTCATGAATGCATGGGATAGATGTAAGAAAATATTAGTGGAAAGGGAATGGAGCGTGGGGAGAAAGAGCCAGAGGTCAGGTAGGGTCTAAGGTGTTACTGTAGATAGGGATAAATGGGCAGACTGAGTGGGCTAAGCAGTCTTTATTGGCTGACAAATTTTGTATATCACCCCTATTAACTGTTTAGCTTTTTCTTTCTGTAATAAAAATGCTAACATTTCCAGATAGTTCAGAATGAAAATAATATTTAAGGGCATAAGGAAATGAGACGATACAGAGCAGAAATTATCCATCAAGATCATTGCCCCCAGTTTCAGTGGCTACCATGTATATCTAATATCTCTTACTAATTGTGATAATGAGCATTGCTCTCTCTTGGCTGTTTTGAAACCAGCAAGGGCTGGTTGCTTGCTGGAATTGGTTACCTGCTGCTCCTTAGCTTATCCCTGAATCACTGCCTCATTGAGGGGTGCTTGCAAGCCTTTCCTGAAAAGCTAATTCATCTGTTAGCATGAGTCATTGAAGTGAATTGGTTTTCCCATCTCTAGTGAATCACTGACAACAGTCAAAGTAATTAAAAATCAAATATTTACTGACACCAGTTAGGATTACACTTCGCTGTTTGATTTCCATTACCTGCCCATATTTCAACAGCCCAGTATTTGCACAGTGTTTTAACCCTGATCAGTTTTGATCCTGTATGGCCCTCCACACTCAGCTTCTGAACTACCCCCCCCCCGAGTTTATAATCACTATGTTCTCATCAAAATACTGCATCTAGGCTCTGGTTTTATTCTGCTGCCCTCCACTATGAACTACATTATAGTTTTTGACAGTTTTACATCGCATTTTGGTTGGTAGTCAAAGTTTCATGACTAGGACTAGCTACATTTCTCCCCAAGTGCCTGAATAGAGCCAACTGCTGATGGCAACAGCCCAGCCTCCTTTGATCTTGAATTACCATTTTCTTTGACCCCCCCAGCCCACTAACACCCACATCCTCCTTCTACTTATCTCTTTCTTACCTTACCTTCTATCTCCCCCACAATCCTCTATTGTCTCCTCCTCCTACCCTAGCATGCTTCACTTCACCCTTCTCTCTTCCTGTCTTCTCCTATTCCTACCCCCTACTCCCCATATCTCCACACTCCCTAATCTCCATCTCCCCCTCCAGGCAACCTCCCCACATCTCTCCTCTTAGATTACCCTTGCCAACCCACCTTCCTTCCTCTACCTGTCATCTCATTCACCCAGGAATTCTTCCATCCCTCCTCCATCTCTCCCTCCATCCTACCTCCCCCCATCTCTCCTCTTACCCCACCTATGCACACCCCTCCTACCTCCTCTCTTTGGCCTCCCACTCACCCGGGATTGTTTTCTTTCCCCCTACTAAACCTTGAGTCTCTTCTACATTGCTCTCGCCCTTTCTCTTCCCCTCTTCTGAAGCCACAAAAGTCACAAGTGCCCCCTCATATTCCTCTCCTTCCCCTCATCCTGCTTCTTTTTGGTGATATTGAACATAACCTGGGCCCACCCTCCCCCACTTCTCCCCTTGTCCTCTCCAGGGTTCATTGTCTCTTTCATCTCAATGCCAGGAGCCTTCTCCCTAAGTTGGATGCCTTCAAAGTCTGGTTCAGCCAGCTTCAGCCTGATGTCCTGTGTGTCACTGAAACCTGGTTATGTGAAAATGACCTTCAGTTTCAGGCAGAAGCTGGCTAGACTCCAGACCCCCCCCAACATTTTCCACTATAGACGTTTCTCACCTCAAAGAAGTCCTCGACTTCAAATATCTGGGGGTCTGGCTAGAGAGCCATCTAAATGTCTCCATACACATAGATGCCATCAACTCCAAACTCCACCCCAAACTTGGGATTCTCTATCATCATAAAGATAGCTTCCCTCTTCCTATTCATCAGGACTTAGTCATGAAAGTGATACTCCCTGTTATCGACTATGCCAATGTGGTCTACGGCACTGCCCCAGCAACATCACTTTCAAGAATTGACATTCTCCTAAATTCCTTGTGTTACTTTGCTACCTTCTCCCCTCCCCTTATGCACCAAGCCTTATTTACTCTTCTCTCTCCCTTACAACTCTAACCCACAGGAGGTTGGTCCACTGCCTTTCCCTCATTGCCAAATACTGGTTTTGGACTCACTGTTCTTACCTATCCTCCCACCTTGTCACCAGCAAACCCCTCAGCCTACTCTTTGTGCTCCAGGGACTCCTGTTCCTCCTCCTCCCTTCCCCATCCCCAGTCAAGGGCAGGTCAGCCTGCTTTTTCTTACTGCCTCTGTTTTCTTTGGAATGAGTGCTCCTTTGACTTTTAGCCAATCTCCTTTATTCTTCACCATCAAATGCATCCTCCAACTCTTCTTTTTACTGAATGCTTATGCCCCTCCTCCTCCTCTGCCTCCTTTTTACCCCCAGCACCTTTCCCCCAATTTTGCCCCAGACTCAAACTGTTTTAAAATGCTGCCACAAAAAATCTCTTTTTATACTTGTACAGACTGCTTAGTATGTAATTTCAAGCTGCCCTATAATGTTACTTGTATTATTTTGTTGAACTGCTCTGATTTTTGTATCCCTAGTCTGATTTGTTGAACACCCGGAACTGAACTTTGGCTCAGCATGCCTTTCCCGGTTACCAAATTTTAAATAAATAGATAAATAAATACATACATATATAAATCATATGCATAAATTCCTCCAGGCCATCTAGAGCTATCTAGAATAGGTGCCATGACTATTGCCTCTGGAAATCTATTCTACCTGTTTACCCACCATCTCTGAAATTTGTTTCTCCTATCCGAGATGAATAAATCTCCTTACAGTTGGAGTTTATTTCCTCTTATTTTCTCCTCCTGGTTTCCTCTGTAAACTCAATGTTTCCATTAAGTTATGGAATGCTTTATATATTGTGATCATGTCCCCCTCACATGTCTCCTTTTGGAGGAGTTTTGCCACAAGCTGTGTGGAGAGCTAAGCACTAAGACATTGTGGAGAAATGCTGGTAGCAGGAGTCTGCGATAAGTTTTATTTTATTTTAAAAAAGGTATGCCACCATTGCCGCACTATTTTTAATCATTGCAGACCTTTCCAGATAATCTTTGAGTTTTACCCACAGCCTGCACTCTGCACAGTCTATGGTTGTGAAGGCATTAGTCCAGTGCTTTTGGGCCTGCTCAGACAGGCTGGAGTCCTAGCAGCGTGAGGAGCCACCCTACGGGAATTGCAGGACTGGCCAAGCCCACAGAGGTTGTCGGTGGACTGGTGGCATAAGGGAAGATAGAGTTTTGGGGGTCTAACAACCAATTACTGTGAAAAGGACAGCACAGCAAAGAAAAAGAGGAGAAGATAGAAGATATAGGATGCCAGTGTTTTTTCTCCCTCCTCCTGATGCATTTTAATATATCAAGAAATTTAGATATATGCTCTTAATAAATGATTTTTAAAAAAGTTTCAAAAGTATAATATTAGATTCTCCTTTAGTGTTTTATAGGGATAAAACAAAAATAGTTAACAGTTAACAAATTGGTTAAAAAAAAACAAGTTAAATTACTGCTTTCTGAAAACAATAAAACCTACTTTATGATGGTACTGAGAGGACACTTTGTGAGGAAGTTTTTTTTTTTCCTTTTTGAGTCAGCGACGCCCCTCAGCTCTGGGGCTTTGCTTGTGATTTCTTATTTTTTCCTTTTGTATGTGTTTCAAGGGATGAAGATAGATATGGTTTGGTAGATTTGCTTAATCTTGCAGTTTTTGTGATTATGGTGTTCAGCATGAACAACCAGGAAGAGGGGGTTTGGCAAGAGAGCACTCATTCACTGAGGTGCCCTCATGATCTGGGAGCATAAAAGCCAGTAGTGGGCTGCACTGAGAAATCATTCGTTGGGCAACATTCGCGGAGTGCGGTCACATCAAGCTGCTCTTCTGAGTTTTTTCTCAACCATAGCTATTAAGTAAATGAATGATATAGTGGCTAAAATAGTAAGTGACCAGAGAGAAATAGCTGTTTGCTCAGGTGTTCCTGGCTTAATGCGAAGGGTTGATTAATACTAGCGATAGTAGCAACAACAGATTGGACACCTTAAGAGCTGAAAAAAACATCTATTGCATTGCATTTAAAAGCAAATATAGCAAGTGCAACATTACCATCACAAAAAAGAAAAAGAAAGTAAGTAAGATTTTTGAACCCTAGTACATGTATTGCTGTGGATATCACATGTTTTTTAGGTTATTATGTTCTAGGATTTTGTAGTATTCAATAATTTTTATAGATCGTGTAAACTGTTTTAACTCTTTCTTTGCACATGTCAATAAAATTAAAGGGAAGGCAAATACCTTGGGACCATTTACTAGCAGGGAATGGTTGTTAGCTACAAATCAAGAAATAGCAAATATGCAGAATATTTACTTCTGTACAGTATTTAGTAAACAGGTTGATAAAATTGAAACTAGTATCGAACCAACCACTGCAGATGAACTTACTGTCATGTCCAGTATAGTTTTCGATAAACTGTCTAATCTTGATGTTAATAAATCCCCTGGACCTAATGGGATCCACCCTAGAGTGCTAAAGGAGCTTGCTCCAACTATCTACCTCCCACTTACTAATATTTTACAACACTCAATAAACTCAGGAGAAGTACCCCAAGATTGGCGTAGAGCAACAGTGGTCCCTATCTATAAAAAAGGAACAAAAACAAATCATGAAAATTATAGGCCTATCAGCCTTACGTCCCTAATGGAAAAAATCCTGGAAAGTATTAGTAAAGAATTTATACAGGAACATCTTCAGAAGTATGGACTAGATGACCCTCTGCAGCACGGTTTTACTAAGAAAAGATCATGCCAGACTAATCTGTTGACTTTTTATGAAATGGTGACAAGGGAGATGGATTTGGGGAAGGCAGTGGATTTGGTGTTCCTAGACTTTGCTAAAGCCTTTGATAAGCTGCCTCACCCTGAGAAGAATTAATCTAAATACTTATAATATAAAATGGGTTTCTAACTGGCTTAGGGCAAGAAAAAAGAGGGTAATCATAAATGGAGAATATTCAGATTGGGCCACAGTCTCCAGTGGTGTTCCACAGGGGTCAGTCCTGTGCCCATGCCTGTTCAGCATATATGTATCTACCCTAAAAACTGATATCCCTAGTGTATGGTTATTCAAATTTGCAGATGACTGTCGAATAGGAACTGTACTAGATAAAACAGAAAGTAGCATAGCACTTCAAACTGCCCTGGATAATATCTCAAGTTGGGCTGCTATTAATAGACTGGAATTAAACCCTATGAAGTGTAAAGTTATGCATTTAGGTAATAATAATATGCATTATAATAATAAATTAGGGAATACACTTCTACAAGAAACTATACAGGAAAGAGACTTGGCTATAATAATCAGTCCTGACCTAAAATTTAGAACACACTGTAGTAATCAGTTTAATAGGGCTAACCAAAACCTTAACTGTATATTGAGGCACACATCTAGTCGAACCAAAGACATATTGTTTCCCCTATATAATGCCTTGGTTAGGCCTCAGCTTGAATACTGTGCCCAGGTATGGTCACCATACCATAAGGAAGATATAACCAAATTAGAGAGAGTACAATGCAGGTTTACAAAAGCTATCAAAGGTATGAAAAACATGACATATGAGACTAGACTTAAATCACTTAATCTGTATACACTACAATATAGAAGGTTAAGGGGAGATATGTGTCATGTATTCAATGCACTCAATGATCCCATTCTTAGCAACCAGATAGGTATTATCCAAATTAAAAAGAAGTTTAACACAAGAGGGCATACTAAACAACTGTTAGCACCAAAATGGAACACCCTACATAGAAAAAACTGGTTTAGTAGCAGGGTTGTTTCTATTTGGAACAAGCTACCAGCTGAAGTAGTTAATAGTCCCAGTATGGATGCATTCAAAAAAAAACCTGGACACTGCCCTTGGTGATGAGCACAAATTTGTTAGTTAATAAATACATCTCTGAATAAATTGGCAAGCTTTAAGGACTATTGTGTCTAAATATAGCTTGATAAAATCTATGAAACTCACTTTAAGAGGATAAAAATATAGGGTTTCTAGATATTTTTATTAGTGTATCTTTTTTAACAGTGGTACCTAGCGGGAATGAACCATGGAGAGAAGTGTGAACCAGGAAACGCCTTTGGATTTCCAGGATGACTAGCTGGAATAGATAAGATCTTGAAGCTATTTTCCCATATAAGGAGGATCCTTGGATATTTGACCAATATAGAGAACTTTATGGGACTTGCTACAAGAAACTTTATTTTTATAGAAGAAAAGGTACAAGAATAAGAATAAATAAGAAGGTGCTGAGGTCTATTCATTCACGTACTTACTCATATTTTTGGACTGCCTGAATAACTATATTTTGCCTAATTTAATCACTTTTGTAGGGTACACAGCCAGGAATACTATTGCTTCTTGTAACCACTGATTTTGATTTAAACTAATGTGTTATTGTAAATAGAGCATTATTGGGATTTAGAGTCCTTCAGTAGGTTATTGAGTGTATGTATAACATACTGGTTTTAAAACCTTTTAAGCAACTAATCATATAACAAGTCACTTAATCTATAATTATCCACAATTATCAAGTGACAAACAAGGATTTATAAGGAAATTTAAGATATATATATATATATATATATATATATACACACTAAGGTTAAAATAATTGAAACTCTCAAAGACACCAAGTCATTAATTGGACAGATTAGTATCAGTTTGTGCTATTTGTATTAACTTGTAGTAAGCATGTTTATTGTGGCAATTGATTTAATCGTGTAATTGGTGTTGGAATTGGGAAATAAGTGGGAAATAAGTGTTCGATAATATAAGGGCTTTTTTGTTTCTCCTTTTTGATACAATGCCAGCAACAATGAGAAGAGGGAATAAAATATTGCAAGGAACCTTAACATCAGGAAATGTTAGAGGTACATCAAGAGGTACAGCTAAAACAAATAAACCAAGAGGGAAAAAAATATAAAAGCCAGGAAGAAATGGATGGGGAAAGAGTAAGTGAAAGAATGATAAAGAGGGAGGGGATTAAAGAATTTACCTCAACACCAACATTAATTATAGGTAAACACAATATGAAACAACTGTCATTAAAGTCCATTTTTTGCCACAAAAAATTGGAAACTAAAAATACAGAATGTGAGATGTTGATAGATCTAAATGGTTCGGACATATTGGATCTAATCGATAGAGAAGTGAGTAAAACCGTGGAGGACATTAGAGAAACTAGAGAAACAAATAATAGGATTGAACAGAAAATTAAAAATCTTAGATCTAGTATGAATCAGACAGAAGTGGGAAGGAAAAAATTAAATGGAAATGAAGAATTCAAACAAGATAAGGTAATTGAAGAAGACCTAGCAGAGGATGTAGAGATTATAAGACAAGTTTGGAGTAGTGAGGTAGGTAATGAGGACAATGAAGGAGATGGAATTCAATTTATGAGTGCCATACCAATGGATTCCCTGTCCTTCAATAATTTATCTGATGTAATACTCAAGGCATTGCGTGACCCATTACAGGCTAATATGCATAGAAAAGTGCCTGTTACAGCATAAACTGTTTTACTGCATTTAAAAATGTGATTTAAATTGCAAGTGAATTTGTGACCCCATCTTTAACTTCTGGGTCATATTACAGTTAAAAGCAGCCCTCCTGCAAGCAGGGCGAGTGAGAGCAGGGTGCGCAGCGACGCGTGCAGAGACACGCGCATCAGCACGTGTTACGTGTGTTAAGCATTGTAAAGCATTCTTCTGTGGCAAGATTTAAAGATCATACAAAATCAGTAAATTAGTAATCCTGTGTAGAGAAGATAGTTTGCGTGATAAATGGACTAAACATCACCGGATTATTTTCTGAGGTAAAATTTTGATCACAAACTTTAGTTGGCCTATTGTTTGGAAATAAAAATGGAGAAAAACATAATTTTTGAAGGTAAAGCAGGGACTCAGTGCATTGAATGTGATATGTACCTGTTTTCAGATATACCTATAATTGACTTCCATTTTACCTGCTTAAAGTGTAAACAGAATGCAGCAGAAATGAGTATTGAACTATCTTTATTTAGCACAAGGTTAAAGGCCCTAGAAATCAGCCAACAGAAATTAATAACGAAAATGGTTAATGAAGAATGTGACAACTTATCCTGTGAAAATGAGACAATGAATAGAAAAGTAAACAACATAGCATTACAATAACAAATTGCCCAGCCATTACCCACCATACTAATCAAAATAGCAATACATCAAAAAAAAGACCTAGAGATATGGACATTCAAGATAACCTAGACAATGAATGGTATGAGGTCCAAACTAGAAGACCCCTATAAAAAAAGAATGGCAGGAAAGCCGAATGCTTTACTATACCACTATTGAATAGTTTTGACCCACTGATTACACTAATAGATGGGGATATCATACCACAAACTGAATCAATTCAGATACAAGAAAATACATCAAACAAGGAATGTTCCAAAAACAGAAAGTGACAATGGCACCCAAATCAGCAGACAAAGCACAAACGAGCGTAGAGAACACACCTCCCAAAACCCTCTTCTAATAACGTTATGATTAATACAGAGATAACAGCTTCATTAGCTATACATCCATTATTGGGAAGCCAATCAGAACCAAATAATGAACAGGAATTACCAGCAATTTATATGGAATCAAATCTAGATCAAAACCCACCGGAACAAATATTCATTCTAGGTGACCCAATTATAAAGTACACAGATAGATACACAACAAGAGGAAATAAAGAAAATGTAACTAGTTGTAGTTATAGTGAGGCATTGATAAAAGACATAACAAAAGAGATTCCAGGGATACTGAAAAATGTGAGTGGGAAAAAAACTGTTGTACTACACGTCGGAACAAATAACATCGGAAAGCAAGACGCACAAGAAATTATTTCTGATATGGAAAACACTATTAAATGTATCCAAGAGCATGATACAACTCCCATTATTTCTGAAATTTTACCAGTACCTAGGGAAAGCCACTATAGAACTAGAAATATTAAATCATTTAACAACTGGCTACGCAGGTGGTGTTTAACAAATAATATCTTTTGCATTAAAACTTGGGAGAAATTTGAGAACAAAAATGAGGTATATGGTTATGATGGGTTACATCTAAACAAACATGGTTCAAGACTGCTGGGGTTTAACATTTACGATGCAATTAATGTTTCAAAAAACTAATAGGAAGGGGGAACAGGGGATACCATTTTGAGAATAGATTAGAGATACAAAACCCAAAACCAACTAAACAAATACACAAGAAAGTAAGTAAAAGTATATTGAAAACAGGTCTAAATTTTCTACTAATAAATGCAAGGAGTCTACATGGTGCAAAAATGACCAAATTTCAATATATTTTAAATAATGAGGAAATAGATATAGCCGCTGTAACTGAAACATGGTGGAACGATAACTCTGAGTGGTATAACAATATATCAGGATATACAACATATTTCAAAAATAGAAAGGATAAAAAAGGAGGAGGTGTGGCATTATTTGTTAAAGAAAATAAAATCAAAACAAACCGTGGATGTAATTAATAGTACATTAAGTGAAATTATCTGGGTAGAAATATTATGTGACAATACTTCGAAACTACTGATTGGTCTATGTTACAGGCCACCTGACTCTAACTTTACAATAAACCAGGATATAATAAATAGTATAAATGATAAATCAAATTATAATGACATAATTCTAATGGGGGACTTTAACTTTCCAGGAATAAATTGGAATGAAAACATTGGTAGTAACAATATTGAAACTCTGTTTGTGGATACATGTACAACAAATGGATTGTACCAAGTAATAAATCAACCCACCACTAACAATAACATTTGGATCTAGTATTGACAGACATGCCTGATAAAATAACTAATATAATGGTTAAACCTCCATTACTATGTAGTGACCAAATGATAATTACCTTTAATAACTCTACATGTTTTAAACCAGTTTTGGGTAAAACAGTAGTTAAAGATTATAACAGAGCAAATTTTGTTAAGATTAAACAGATTCTATCAGAGTGGAAATGGGACAACAACATAGATTGCAGTAATGCATTATGGAACAAAATCAAAAATAAAATGATAAACTTAGAAAATAAATATATACCAAATAGAACCTTGTACAATAAAAGAGGTAAAATTCCACCTTGGATGACCCCAACTATTACAAATTTAATTAAACAAAAATGTAGACTGTAAAGAGCAATGATAAGAGACAGCAGTGATTATAATATCTGGAATTACAAGATCACACAAATAAATGTAAATACACAATTAGAATGGTGAAAAATTTTTTTGAAACAAAGCTTGCATACATTAAAGATGGTGGAAAAAGTTTTTATTCCTACATAAATAACAAAAAATCAAACTCTAGAAATATAGGTCCACTGGTGATAGAAAATAGTGAAATATCACTTCAAGATAGTACAGATGAATTCAACAAATACTTTTGTTCAGTTTTCAATACTAAAACATATCCATCAATAGTCAATAAAATTCCAAAAGATACTTTAAATGAGATAACTAAAAAAGAGATTATGGACAACCTAAACAAACTAAACACAAATAAATCACCTGGTCCAGACAAGTTACATCCTAGGTTATTGAAGGAAATTAAAGAATGGCTAATTAACCCACTACATAAACTTATTAACACGTCACTAAATACAGGGCATGTCCCAATGGACTGGAAAACTGCAATTGTCACACCTAATTTTAAAAAGGGACATCGATCACAAATTTCAAATTATAGACCCATTAGTTTAACAAGTATAGCAGGTAAAATGTTTGAAACAATATTAAAAACTAGGATTGAAAGTTACCTAAAAGTAAAAGGATTAGAAAACAAATCCCAACACGGTTTTCGAAAAAACAGATCCTGTCTAACAAATAACATGTTTTTTTTTATGAACACATAAGTAAATGTATAGAAGATAATAAAGCTATAGACGTAATTTATCTTGACCTATGTAAAGCATTTGATAAAGTGCCACACGGATTACTAATAGATAAAATGGACAAACTTGGTATTGACAATCGGATCACAAATTGGGTAACTGATTGGCTAAAAAAACGTACTCAATGTGTTCGTATAAAAGGTCATGTATCAGGCATGAGATTGGTGACGAGTGGGGGTGCCTCAGGGATCGGTCTTGGGACCGATTCTGTTTAACATATTTATATCAGATATGACATCAAATTTAAACAGTTTAGCCATAAAATTTGCTGATGACACTAAACTAACAGCCCAGGTAGATACTAAGGAAGATTACCAAGAACTCGTAAATGACTTAAAAAATAGAATTATGGGCTGTAAAAAAACAAATGACATTCAGCAATGAGAAATGCGTTGTTATGCGTTTCAGAAAAAATAACTTGCATCATGGTTACACATTAAAAGGACTAATAATAAAACCTGTAAATCAACAAAATGACTTAGCTATTATAATCGACTCGGATCTAACATTTCATGCACATTGCAATAACATCATTAATAAAACAAACAGGCTAATAGGATGCATAAAAAGAAGCTTTACATCCAGAAATAGAAAATGCATTATTCCACTCTATAGAGCTATGTGAGGCCTCATTTGGATTACTGCTCCCCTTGTGGAATCCATACCTGAGAAGGGATGTAAATAGAATGGAGGGGGTGCAGCGGAGGGTTACCAAAATGGTGGAAGACATATCGACCATGAGCTATGATCAAAGATTGGATGAATTAAAGATGTATTCCCTGAAGCAGAGAAGAATAAGAGGAGATGTACTTTTTATGCATAAATTATGTGGGGAGGAAGAGTTACTAACACTATTAAATCTATCTTATAATTAACATAATTGTAATTTAAGAAGCCACAGATATCAATTATCTCTAACATACCCAAAAAATAATAAAAGCAGATCCTTTTTTACCCAGAGAATAATAACCTTGTGGATTTCATTACCTAATTCCTTGTTTGATAATAGAGATCACAAAATCTTTAAGCATAAACTGGATTCAATCCTGTTAAAATAAACATGGAAATTACCAGCTTGGCTGGAGACATACCAAAATGGGCCTCAGCTTTCTGTATGTCTATACCTCCTAGTATAACTCCTAGTATAATATCCTGCTATATGAACAGCTGACTTTAATTAAACAGGATTAACATTTTCTAAAGGGAGTTTGTTTAGAAAATATAAATTTTATATTACAAGGTAGAGACCTGAACCATAACTGGGGAGAAGGTGTGGTTAATGATGATTGGAAGAATGTGAAGGAATTAAATAAGTCCTTAATAAGTAATAGGGAAGAGGATTTTATAAACAGCAAGGAAGGAATAGCCTTCAAGAACAAGGAAAATGAAGATGTGAGAAGTGATATAACCATAGAAAAGGATTTAGAACAGTTCCAATTAGAGGAGGGGTTATAATTTGTTATGCTACCACAGGGAGAATGGAGGGATGGAAGTATTGTGAGAGATTTGAGAAAAGGTAATGAAACAATATGGCAAAAAGGATTAGAGCAAGAAAAAAAAATGAAGGATAAAAGAGAAGATAAAGCATTAGGTTCTATTTTATATCAGAATGGAGACAAGTCAAACATGATATTAGAAATAAGTAAACAAGGGAGGGGAAGAGAGGGATCTACTAAATCTATTTCTAAAGAAATACAAGATAAGAATACCAGAGGAAGAAACAAAAAAGAAAAGAAAAAGAAAGATTCAGGTAACAACAAGAATCAAAAACAAAGAAAGAAGGGAAATAATGAGATGGAGGTAAAGGAAAGATAGAGATTGATCGAAAGAAGGGGAGGGTGATAGAAGAAATAAAAGATCCAAAAAAAGAAGGATCTGTATATTTGGAAGAAAATCAAAAAGAGTTGGAAGGCAAAATAAATAGTGAGAGACAAAACATGATTTTGGACAAAATATTGAGTAGAACATTGGAATCTGCTTATGTGCTGCCCATTCATAAGGTTGGCATTATACCAAATGAGACTGGGGAACAATTGGAGAGACATGTGAAAGCCTGCATACAAACACTTTTGTATGAACATGATTATCAGCTTTCAATGTTGGACCATATGAATGTTATTCATCCTATAGAAGATAAAGAAATGATCTTATTAATTTCAGATCAGTATTTTGCACTGAAAATTGTTGAAAATCAAAGATGTAGATTTAGGAATGTAGGGTTCCTAGTTGAAAGTATTGTCAACATAAAGCTGTTATTTCAAGATTATTATGAAAAAAGGAATAATGAGAAAGAAGAACAGAACTGACTGATATCCATCTTTGGCATAAAACATTTTCTAAATGAAAATAAAAGTAATGTAAGGAGTAAGGTGGTCAAGTTGCTCCAGACCATACTGAAGTGGGGTGACTTGAACAAAAAGGTTAAAAAGGTGGTAAAATGGGAAGATAATGGACAATTAACATTGTGAGTAAATAGTAGATGGAATTATGATTTAATTTTGTCCAAAAGTGAAATTCTAGATAGCATTAAGATTAATATAAAGGGAGAAATTACTATGGATGAAGCTAGGCCAATAAGATCTGAATCAGAGCATTGGTTAAATTTAATACAAGTGACAAATCATTTTCAGGTTTTACAAGATCTAAATAATGATTGAAGATTAAGGGATAATATGGAGATAAATGAAGAAAAAACAAAATGAACTGAGGAAAATAAAGACAAATTTGGGACAATGATTTCATGGAATGTGTCAGGAATTAGAGATGAGATAGTTGGTGCACCATTTAAGAAATATATTATGGATTTTGACATGATATGCCTCCAGGAGACCTGGAGTGCAGACCAGATACATCTGGATGGATATAGGCTCTTTAGGAAGCAGGCTATTAAGCAAATAAATATGGGAGGTTAATAGGGGGAGTGGTAACATGGATAAAGATTACTAAAAAAGTTAGAACAGAAGAAATTGCTACAGATTCTCATTATATTTTGGGGGTAATAACTGAAGGTAATGAGGCTATATGGATAGTGTTAAGTGTATATTTGCCACCACCAAATACAAAATATAACACAAATACATTGCCCCTGCTGTTTAAAATAATAGATAGCTAGGAGAAGGAAAAACCATATAGTGGAATAGTTGTAGTGGGAGATATGAATGCAAGGGTTGGTACTGATATTAATATGACAAAAGATATGAGACAATAATGCACAGATGTGGATAAAACAGATACAAAATGTGATTACATCAATGAAGGATAAGAAAATATCCATTAGGGGTATGGATATATGTAGAAAGTTGCAATAAAGGAATTTTACACTAATTAATGGCGGGACAAAAGGGGATATAGAAGGAGAATATACGTATATGGGTAAAAAAGGGTAATCGATTATAGATTTATGTTGGGTAAATGTGAATGTTATGATAAGAATAAGAGATTTACAAGTGGGAGGGAGAGCGGAGGGAGAACATAGCCTTCTAGAGATTAAGCCTGACTTCTTAGACAAGATAGATTTACCTAAAGTAAGAAAATAGTTATATAGGATGAGAATAGGAATACAGTGGGACCTGACTGATAATTAAAAATCTAATTATCTTATATTGGAAAGTGGTATAAGAGAAAAGTTGCAAGAGATATCTGAAGAAATTGAAGGGATAGATGTCATTAGGGAATATGAGGAAGCTATGAAACATCTAGCACAGCTAATAAAAAAAGCAGTATATGTGAAAAAGAGAATGGAGTCAGTGGTATGATAAAGATTGTAAATAATAGACTGGCAAGACTATTTGGAAAACTAATGATCAAAAACACAGGATACAATTAGTTAAAGTTCAAAAAAAGTATAAACTATTGTTGTTAAGTAAGTGAGATAAAGATAGATTTAGATTATGGAAAGAACTAGAAGATGCAGTTGGACAAAATGATCAGAAAAAATTTTGGAAAATGGTGGCAAGGGGTTGTAATTATTTTAGTGAAGATACAGAATGTCACATTGAACCCCATGTGTGGGAAAAGTACTTTAGATTATTATTTGTTGATACCTCCACACAAGATCAAAAAGAATTAGAAGGTAAATGGAATATTGTTAAATAGGAAATTAGGGAATATGACATTTATAATGCTTTGATGGAAGCAAAAAGACATAAAGCACCTGGGCCTGATGGCATATCAGTGGATATTATATTAAGTGATGTACACCTGTGGATTACAGTATTAAAAAAGTTGTTTGACTATATAGTCAAGATGGGTGAAGTAATTAACACATGGAAAGAAAATATAGTAATACCTATTTTCAAGAAAGGGGATAGAAATAACCCCAAAGACTATAGACCAATTAGTTTGATTGATAATACAAAAAGATCTTCACTAAGATAATACAAAAAAGGATTATGACATGGAATAAGGAATTTAAAATAATAGATGAGGCCCAGGCTGGATTTATGATACGTCATTCTACTGTTGATCAATGCTTTGTTCTATCCCATATAATTAATACATATATTAACATAAAAAGATGAAAGTTATACTGTATCTTTATTGATTTGAGAGCAGCTTTTCATAAAATCAAGAGAGATAAATTGTGGAGGGTATTGGAAGAATATGGGATGGAGCAGGCATTGACTTACATAATAAAAAGACTGTATACAGATATTTGGACATGTATAAGATATAATAATGAAGGTGATAAGACAAATACATTTAGTATAAATATGGGATTGAGACAAGGGAGTGTGCTTTCTCCCCTATATTGTTTAACTTGTATTTAAAATAAATCCTTATGAGTTTGAATGATAAGGACCTGCATATGCCAAAAATAGGGGACAGATGATATCCTTACCTGGCATTTGCAGATGGTGTAGTTTTACTATCTACAAGCTATTTGGGAATAAAAAGAAGTACTGAAACATTTGGAAATAAATGTAAAGTAATGGCACTGGAGATCAATTATACAAAAACAAAATATATGGTTTGTAATAGAACTTTATTAAGGAAAGGGAAAGACTTGTGTTTAACTCATGATTCCAATACTATAGATAGGGTTCATAGTTTTTGTTATTTGGGGGTAACCTTTACAAGCAATTTAAAATGGAAATTGCATAGAAAGTATATAATGGATAAAATGAAGAGATTTGTACCAATGATAGAAACATTTGCTTCTCAATATGCAGGTCAATCTGTTAAAGGATTTCTTAGAGTCCTTAATGCAAAATTAAGGAAGCCAAATTTTATATGGGGCTGAAATTTGGGGTGGAGATGAGAAGGAATCAAAGGGTTTGGAAATGATATTAAACAAAATTTATAAGAGAATATTGGGATTACCCGTGGGAGCATCTTCTGCCCTGACTAGATTAGAGTTGGGGCAACCGCTGGCTAGGTGTAATATTGTACAGAGAATGGCATGTTATTGGATTAAGGTTTATGGAATGAATGAAGAGAGACTCCCAGAATATGCCTAGAAGAATCCTTAGTACATAATGATGAAGAGTTTGTTTGCCCAGGTTTATATGCTTTAGAAAAAAATTATAAAGCCCTATGGCCTTCTGGATTGTTTGACAAATAGCCTTATAGTATACAGAAAAGATTCAGAAATATATATAAAAAGAAGAATCAAGGATATTTTTATACAATATGATATGGAAATTAGTAAACAAGTGAAAATTAGAAAGTGGTTGGCAAAAAATTAAAAAATACATTTTGCATTGGAACCTTATTTAACAATAATTAAGGATCCAAAAAAAAGGAAATCTTTAACAAGATTTTGATTTGAATATTTTGATTCTCAGAAACTGAGAGGCATATCTGCCAAGAAGAAAGAAGGCTATTGTGCATGTAATTTAGGGGAGGGCAATTTGTTACACATTCTGATACTATGTCCATTATATGCCTATGAGAGACATTTTTTTTGGGGGAATATATTGGAGAATTTGGATATGGCTCCTAATCTCCAATTGAACAATTTACTTAAAAGTACTGACACTAGGCAATTGACAAAGATTTGACAAAGATTTTAGGTATCATTGAAAGAAAAAAAAAATTTAACAAAAAGGGTAGTGAATAGTAAATGATACATACTTATGTATGTGTAATAATGCCTTGGTGTTTAGCTGCGGTGGATAAAAGAGATGATGGTGTAAAAGATCAAATTTAATCCACCAACTTCAATATAGAGAAAGATTGTACAACAAAATTGATTGATAATTATGAAAAATGCAGAGGATATTATAATAAAAATATTCTGATTTTTGTACATGTAAATTATATATGTAAGGTTGATTTAATGTATGTGCTATGAACATTTTAATTGTATTGACAATTTTGTTTGTTATATCAATAAATTTACTACTACTACTGCATGTCTCCTTTTCAGTGTGTACATATTTAGTGATTCTAGCCTCCCCTTCCTATGTTGGTTTACTTATATTTTTAATCATCTTAGTTATTTTCCTTTGTATTCTTTCAATTCCACATACAGTATCTAAGTTTTTTGGTATGGTCAACAAAATTGTATAAAGTACTGCACATGAGGCCTAACCAGTGACTTGTACAAGGGCAGCATGATATATTTTGTCCTGCTACTGATGTTTCTTTTAATGTATGATTGGAACTTGTTACATTTACTGATAACCACATCACATTGCTCATTCATTGAGAACTTAGGGTTCAATTTTCTATTGGCTGCTAAATTGACTCACAGTGTACCAATCCATGGCTGCAGCAAGCTCTGGGTACATCAGGGACACACACAGCCCTATTCCAGAAACATTGGGGTCCCTGCACCAAAGTACTAAGAGTTGCTGCAGCTGCTAGAAGTACAAGTACTCTTGTTCAAGGACGCTTTCATTCATTGACAGCTCAGTGGGTGGGCTGACCTTGGTGGAGGG
The DNA here is from genome assembly GCA_016271365.2 of Neoceratodus forsteri. Lineage (NCBI taxonomy): Eukaryota > Metazoa > Chordata > Ceratodontiformes > Ceratodontidae > Neoceratodus > Neoceratodus forsteri. Next base: position 330,617,396 of record JADMNL010000023.1, on the reverse strand, counting down.
GGGGGCTGTGCCGGTCCACCCGCTGTGGTTCGGGATGGGTTGGGAGTGGGGTGTCGGACACCTGCTGGGGTGGGGGGTGGGTGCACTAGACCACCAGGTAATTAAATATTCATTCAGGGACTGGGGATTGGGGATGGGAGGTGTTGAAACCACTAGATCACCAGAGATTTTTTAACATATGCAAAACAGTAGTTTGTTGGACTATGGATGGAGATAAGAATCGGAGGGGTGACTGGGTGGAAGGAGGGACCACTAGCCACCAGGGCATTTATTGGCATTTGTTGGGTAGGTGATGGGGTGGGGGAGGATGCAACAACCAGGGTATTTTGTTATGGGTTGGGCAAGTGATCCAGTGTGGGGGCACTAGCCACAGGGATATTTCATTTAAATGTGGGGTGGGTGGGGGAGGAGGTGAGCACTACTCCCTTCACAAAAGAAAGGGTCCTACAAGAGCTTACTAAGCTCAGGGTGGATAAGGCAATGGGACCTGATGGCATACATCCCAGGGTACTTAAGGAGCTAAAGGTGGAACTAGCAGAGCCATTAGCAGAACTGTTTAGTGAGTCTCTGAGCACAGGAGAGGTCCCAGAAGACTGGAGAAAGGCTCATGTGATCCTGCTCCACAAGAATGGTAGCAGGGAGGAGGCGGGGAACTACAGACCAGTCAGTCTTACCTCAGTAGTGGGCAAGATTATGGAGGCACTCTTAAGGAAAGGATAGTGCAACACCTGGAATCCATAGGGCACAGGATCCAAGACAGCATGGGTTTACAAAGGAAGGTCCTGTCAAACTAATCTCATAGATTTCTTTGACTGGGTAACCAGAGTGGTGGACCAAGGGGGAGCAGTTGATGTCACCTACCTTGACTTCAGCAAAGCTTTTGACACTGTTCCACATAGAAGATTGATAAATAAGCTGGGTAGGCTCGGGGTGGGTCAGAAGTTGGTCAACTGGGTGGCAAACTGGTTGACGGGCAGAAAACAGAGAGTGATGGTAAATGGTATACAGTTAGAAGAGATGCAAGTCACAAGTGGGGTACCTCAGGGATCAGTCCTGGGGCCAATCCTCTTCAACATCTTCATTAGTGACCTTGCAGATGGACTAGAGGGTAAGGCTTGTCTGTTTGCAGATGACACCAAGATCTGCAACAGAGTAGATGATCCAGATGGGGTGGGCAGAATGAGAAGAGATCTGGATAAACTAGCAAAATGGTCAGAAGAGTGGCAACTGGGATTTAATGCAAAGAAGTGCAAAATCATGCACATAGGGAAGAGAAACCCCTGAAGCCACCTATAGGCTGGGAGGGGCATTGCTAGCAGTCACAAAGGTTGGAGGAATTGGACAAATGTATGGCAGCTTTGATTCAATGCAAAGAAGTGCAAAGTAATGCATCTGGGAAACAAAAACCCAGGGCAAGAGTGCACAATGGGGGATGAGATACTGACAACAACAAAAATGGAAAGGGACCTGGGGGTAGTCATATCAGATGATCTAAAGGTGGGCTAGCAATGTGAGAAGGCAGTAAGGAGGGCTGGGGGGATACTGGGATGCATAAGGAGAGGCATCACCAGTAGAAAACAGAAAGCTGTTGGCCCTCTGTATAGACAGTTGGTAAGACCACATCTGGAGTACTGTGTACAGTTCTGGAGACCCCATCTCCACAAAGACATAGACAGGGTGGAGGCTGTCCAGAGGAGAGCAACCAAAATGGTGCAGGGTCTCCACCAGAAGACATATGAAGAAAGAAAAAAGGAGCTTAAGATGTATAGCCTAGAGGAAAGGATGGAGAGGGCGGACATGATAGAAACTTTCAAATACCTCAAGGGAATCAACAAAGTCCAAGAGGGTAACATCTTTCAAAGAAAGAGATGTGCAAGAACAAGGGGGCACAATTTGAAGATAGAGGGGGGACGGCTCAGAGGTAATGTGAGGAAGTATTTCTTCACAGAAAGGGTTGTAGATGTATGGAACAGCCTTCCTGAGGAGGTAATAGAGTCAAAAACAGTGGGGGAATTCAAGAATGCATGGGACAGACATAAGGCAATTCTAGTGGGGGGTAGGAGGAAGTAGGCTGTTGGTTAACTAGGATCTGCAGCTTATCCATTAGGTATGGAAATTTGCAGACTAGGTGGGAAAAGCGGTCCTTATCTGCCATCAAAGTCTATGTTTCTATGTTTCTTAAGACAAGAGACACAGGATATATTCCATACTATTCAAAATTACTATTAAATTAAATTAACTCAATTGAGATTCTATCAGACAGCATTCCATGAAGAAACATACAGAGCACTCTGAGCATGCGCTGTCATTTTACTTGGAGCAGCACCATTTTTAAAATGCATTAAGAAGTCACAAGTTAAACAAAACAGCAAGCACAGGAGACAAAAGTGCTATTCAGTTATCTATCTGCAAAGTGTGGAAAACCCTGCTAAATCTTTGTCCCTATGGTAACATTTAATTAAACTAAACCAAATCAAAGTAAAGGTGAAACTCTTTGCTAATCTGGGTTTCTTATTTAGGCATATAATTTTAAATTCTGAACAGCATTAGAAACTAAACCTGTTCCGCTTGTTAGATGTTTACAAAAAACAACCAACTTCCTAATATTGAAGGTCAGCCTGAGGATAGTCTTCATGAAGACTTGGGCTTGTTTACTTCACCACTTGGCATCTGTTGAGTTTAAATGGAGTATTTCTCCAAAGTAAGGAAAACTTGAATTTACCAAATTAAAGACTTAGGGCACGATTCTGAAATGCTCCCTTGGAGTGACACAAGTTGTGATGCTTCAGAGATGTGGCAATACCCGGGTGCACCAGGGACCCTGTGTCAGATTCTGCAAAAAAAGCAGTGTCCCAGCACCAAAATCCCTGGGTTTGCCACAACTGCAGATCTGTGCCCAACCATTGGCACAACTGCGGAACATGGCGCATGGAAGTGTCTCTCCCCTCACCACTGCAATACAGAAAGGGCCAGCATTGGTGGTGGTGAGGTGGTTAACCACTTGCCAGGAGGAGGTCAGGGGGCAGGAGGGGCATGGGGGCATAGGATGAGTTGGAGTGACAGTGGGGAAGTAAGGGATTGTTTTAGCACCAGGTGGGGTGCATATGCCTCTGTGTAATATATACAGAGGCATATGCACCCCACTGGGTGCCAAAGCAATCCTGTAATAATAATAATTTTATTTATAAAGTGCCTTTCAATGTATCAAGGCACTGAACATATTAAAACTAGTACATCAAATGGCAATTAATAAAACATATAAATAAAATCATTTCATGGCAACATCAAATATTAAAATCAAAAAATGAAATATTCCATTGAATCATATCATAATGTTTCAGTTCAAATTACGTAATCTTCCAAGAAGGTCATTTGCCACAGGCACTTTTTTAAATTCTTCTTAAATACCTCTATGGAGGTGCACTCCTTTAACCGGCATGGTAGAGAATTCCAAAAGAGTGGGTGCAGCATAAGAAAATGCTCTGCTGCTGGAGGATTCTAAACTCAATCTTGGAATCTCTAACAACCCCTCGTCTGCTGAGTGGAGCGATTGGCCAGGGCAGTAAGGCACCAGAAGTTCTTTCAGATAGGTCGACCCTGATTGTGAAGGGCTTTAAAAGTTAATAAAATGACTTTAAAGGTGATCCGCCACCGTATAGCAAGCCAGTGCAGTTCGCACAGCACCGGGGTAATATGACAGGACCTCCTTGTCCCAGTCAAAACCCTGGCTGCAGCATTCTGCACCAGCTGTAGGCAATGGATTTCAACCCCAGAAAGCCCAAAGTAAAGGGCGTTGCAGTGGTCCTAGCATGAGGACACAAAGGCGTGGACCAACATTGGCAAAGAGTCAGACGGAACAAGGTGCCTCACCCTGGCAATATTTCTAAGATGGTGAAAGGAAGTCTTGACAATGGCAGACACTTGAGATTGTAGGGTCAGCCTGTCATCTAGGACAATCCAAGGCTACGCACCCGTTCAGAGGTTGGAAGTGACATGCCGCCAAGAAAGATTCCAGAGGGTGAGCCATCATGCGACCTCTCTAACTGATCACCCGGGTCCACCACAAAAACCTCTGTCTTCTCTGAGTTCAACTTTAACCAACTAGAATCCATCCAACCTTGGATTTCTTCCAGATAGTTATTAAACACAGAGAACTCCATCCTGGTTGGGTGCAAAAGACAGGTATAGCTGGGTATCATCTGCATAGCAGTGAAACCTCAGCCCATACCATCTTATAAAGTCTCTGAGGGGCAGCATGTACACTGCGAATGACATGGGTGACAGCACAGAACCCTGAGGCACCCCACACAACAAAGAAGTTGGGCTGGAGGAATAGACCCCCGACACAACTCTTTGTGATCTCCCAGTAAGGAATCAAGTGAACCATTGTAGAACAGTTCCTGACATTCCACAAATTAGCCTTAGGCATGCTAACAACACCAGGTGATCCACAGTGTCAAAAGCTGACGCGAGATCAAGGAGAACCAGAATGGAACGTCTCTTCTGATCCCTCGCCCTCAGAAGATCATTAAGCACCCGAACCAGTGCAATCTCGGTGCTGTGTCTTTTATGAAAACCAGATTGGAAGAATTCGTAGATATTATGGATGGTTAAATGATCTTCTAATTGGGCTGCCACTACCTTCTCAATAATCTTCCCGATAAAGGGAAGGTTAGAGATAGGTCTGTAGTTTGAGAAACAGTCTGGGTCCAAGGTAGCTTTCTTCAAGACAGGTGTCACCACCACCTCTTTCAGGGAGTTAGGAAACTCACCTGACTCTAAGGAGCACCAGACTATTTGCACCAGGACTGGACCAATGATCTCAGAACAACCTAAAATTAGGGAAGTCGGTCCAGGATCCAAACCACAGCTTGTGGGACGCACACTATGGATGATCCTCATAATATCCACAAACTCAGGTCGGCAAAAGGAACTCCAAGAGAATTGCGGTATTGTGAACTCACACTGTTCTACGACGTCACCCTTAGAGATTGCCAGACACAAGTCCGCCCTGATGTCAGCCACTTTAGTTGCAAAGTAATGAGCGAGCTCCTCGCACTCTAACTGCGAAAAAGCTTTTAGAACTTGCAGGCAGGCTGGGTTGCACAGTCTGTCTACAGTCTGAAACAGCTGAGCCGGTAGTTTCCGAGCAACTGCAATCTCCCTGGACAGGAATTATGCCTTCTTATGGGTGATTGCAGATTGATAGATAGAATAATGTTCCATCAATCTAAGGAGGTCGGCATCAAGGGCGGACCTGCTCCAACAATGCTCTAACCTTCGCCCCTGTCTCTGCAACTCCCTCAGTGTCCCATCAAACCAAGGGGACCTGGGGGGAAGGGATAGGGGTGCTTGTGAACAGGAGCAATAAGATCCAGGGCCGCTGTAATGGCCATGTTATAGGCCAACACCAGTGCCTCTGGATTACTGCTTGCCAATACAGGGGATGATAGGTCAAGGACTGCCGCAAGGCCTTGTGAAGTAATATTCCATAATGGGCGGTACCTGACCATCTGCACAGGGGAAGGCCTTCTCGGGGAGGTGCAAAAATTGAATCTCACGGTGTAGTGGTCAGACCAGGTGACTGGTTCCACCCCGACGTCAGATAAATCAATCCCTAAGGGAAAGACTAAGTCCAGAGAGTGCCCAGATTTATGTGTAGCAGTGGAAACTACCTGTGTAAGGCCCAAAGAAGACATAAATTGGAGGAAGTGATTACCAAATTGTGAGAGTTCATCGTTGACCCAGGCGTTAAAGTCACCCAGAACCATCAATCTGGGTGACTCAAATGACATATTGACGAGGAAGTCTGCTACTTCCTGTAAGAAGTGTTTCCCATCTCCAGGTGGACGGTAGATGAGAACGATTCGAATGCCTACACCTGCTACAACTGTGCACTCAAAGGACTCAGTCTCACCTACTACTACATTTGTGAGGCCCAATTCAGTCTTAAAACAGACTGCAACCCCCCCCTCCCCTGCGGTCCAATCTCGGGCGGTGTATCACCGAGTACCCGGCTGGAGTCATGGCCTCCAATATGGAGCCTGAATTTTCATCCAGCCAGGTCTCAGTGATGCAAGCCAGGTCAGCCGAGCTAACAAGATTGGCAATAATGGTGGTCTTATTCCTAACAGACCTGGCATTGCATAACACCCCCCGAGTTGGACAAACCTCAGAGGCTGTCCGGCCTATCTGTCCACTAAATTCAGTAGTGCTCTGGGATATGGGCACCAGACATGGTAAACCCTGGTCTGGATTCCATTTCACCCCAGGGCACCTTCTGGACTTAATAACCCCAATACAGTGGCCCCGCTCTTTCATCCTCTCCTGTTCGCATGCCCCCGCCCTCCTCACTCTCCTACGAACAATCCCCAGCACTCTACAGTGCTGGTAAATATAGAATTGCAGGGGAGGAGTACAGAAAGGGTGGAGGGCGTGAAGAGAGGAGGATGATTAGCGCATCGCCGTGGAGACTGGGCCAGCACATGTCACTGCTTAAACTAAACAATAAACTCCAAACACAAAATAATCAATCTTTAACAATATAAAATTAAACAAAGAATCCCTTAACAAAACCAATATAAATAAAAAATCAAATAAACAAAAAATCTAATCTGGACTGATGTAAGAGCCCACAAATAAAATAAAAATAAGTAAAGAAAAATAAAATGATAAATAAAAATACAAATAAACAAATAACTATAAATAAATGTAAATAAATGTAAGGATATTCTCACCACCCCTACAACAAAATTACCCCCCCATAGCTCTCTCACAGCCAAGTAGAGGGAAGGAAAAAATATCTTACCACTCTCAATGCAAGATAAACAAAATAAATCAAACAAAAACAAAACAAATAAACAAAAAAACATCAAAATGCAATACAAATAAAATAAATTTAAACACCCTGGTCCTCTCATCACCAGGGAAAAAAACAAAAAATCGTCCAGTAATCGAAAAAGTCATAAAATAAGTCAGCACCATTTAAATCCAGATGATACTTAGATCCAAAAGATCATAAAAGGACAAGCAGCAAGGATGCAAAGCTGCCAAACTTTATAAGCCCCCAGAAAAAGGCACAGGAAATAGTAGTACTAGTCTCTGGCCCCTCACAGCAAAATCCAAATAATCCTGAGAATCGAGAGGTAAAATTCTCAGAACATTTTCTTCATAAAGACTTCCTGGTATTAACAATCCAGCCCCTGTATATTCTCACTTTTTGGAACGTATCCAGCAAAAAGTAAGAAGGAGGTGAACACTCCCTAGCCCGGCGAACCCTAGGAAGGTGCGTCTATGCAACCAATCTCCCCTACTTGGGATGCCAGAGGAAGCTCAGCCTCTGCCAGGCAACTCCAGCACCACCTGGAGGCCTCGAGAATGCCAACCCTCTGGCAGGTACTCCCAACCCTCCCAGGGACAGACAGCTACACCCCGCAGCCACCTCTGGATCAGCTGAACTGGTTAAACCTCTCCTCCTCCTCTGACGAGAGTCCACAACACAGGATTTGGTCAGTAATTCAGCAAAACCTCAGGTAACAACACAGGATTGGGTCAGTAGTACAGCAAAACCTCAGGTAACAAGATAAACCCAGGTGCTCAGTTTCTCAAATATTCCAATTTGTTCCTATAGTCCACTGAATCCAAAAGAGGGGGCAGACAGAATGAGAGACAAACAACCAGGGATAAACAGTGGCAATAACACTGCAGGCAACTTTCCACAAATTGAAAAGATCCTCCTCTCGCTATTCCCCGACTTCACAGTCTAACACGCTATGGCCAGGTAAATGGCCAAATAAGTGGTCGGATGAACACCAAACTCCATAGAAGAGGAGGAGAAAGTAGCATCAACACATAAAATAAAAATCCTCTCATGTAATTTATGGGTAATCCCAATGGTTGTAGCTCCAAAGTTCCAGCGCAAACAAAATCCTACTCACCACAGCTCCCGCGACTCCCCGACTCCACAGCCTCTCACATTATGGTCGGAAAAATGGTCGGAAAAATGGAGAAGCAAGCACAATATTTCTGAAAGGCTAAACTAATTCAATACTCCGCTATTCAGCAAAGCGTCCTAATCTAACTCACTGCTTCAGCCCTAAACTAATCTAAAAAGCAAAAAAGAAATAGATAAAAATAGACAAAAACGATCAAAACAAGCAAAATGCAAACGAACAGCAGAAACTAGTGCTCTGGCTGGCTCAGCTCAGCCACCATCTTGGACCAGTCAGAGAGCCCCCCATGTGTTTCCACTCTGTCATACCAACCCACTCTATGCCCCTCCTTGCCCCTACCAATCCCTTACCCCACATATAGCTCTCCTCCCACAGTGTCCCACACTGGTGCAAAGGGCTTAGTCCACTTCCTGGCAGGTCAAAGTGAAGCCCTTTGCCACAGCCATGGTGTGGCTTTTAGAATTCCAAATAAAAGGTTGTTGCAGCCACACTGTGGTGCAAGCCCCCTTGTGACCTGGCACACCCAGATGTAGGTCACAAGGATGGCACAGTGCCTGTTTGGTGCAGCTGTTTCCCATTCTGATGCAGTGAGCATACCAAAAAGGGAATGCCGAAAACTATGACGCAAGGTGCAACTTTCGTCATTGATGTTTGACGCAAGCACCTTGCATTGGCAGTACTGCTTTCAGAATTGGGCCTTTAGTCTTTTAACCTGATTTGCACATAGCTTATGATAATTTCCCAGTGATTAAGATGCTACCTTTTCTGCTGTTTGGGGGGGCCGGGCAGCAAGATGGCCACAACGCTGCTCTGCTCCCTGCACCTCCGTCTGTTATAGCGTTTGAAAGTTTTCTTTTTTCCCTAAAAAGCTGATATTTTACCCAGTAGAAAACTGATTAAAGAAAGTCAGTTTTAATTTTGTTTTAGTCTGTTGTAACACTTCCATTTTCTGCTTCCTGCATCCAGGGTTCGCGATCTGGGAGCTTGGTTTGATATCTTGATGGCTGGCATTTTGTGCCTCTGCTTCTTTTCAAAAAAAAGAAAAACTTTAGCCTGAATCTACTGTGAGTCTGAGCTGTTTACCTCATATTTTGGGGTCTTTCCTGAAAGTTTTTTTTTTGCTGCTAAGTGGATGAACTGGCTTCTATCATCCTGAGTCATCAGCGGCATTCTTTGCTTTATTCGCAATGATTTGGACACCCACAGAACAGTAACCAGCATGTAACTAGCCACAAAATCAATACCAGTATGTAATGAGCCATGGCATTTGTGTTATGGCATTTTTTACCTCATGCTGTTTCATTTCATGGTGTCTGACTCTGAGAAGAACCTGAGAAGACTTACTCTGTGTGCCTTTAATGTCTGTTCTTAAGAGAGCCGAGGAGGCCCGCAGTGAAATATAAAAGTTACAGGCATGTGTTTTCTTCATTAAAGGTATGCCAGCATTGCCTGGGGTTTGGTGGGATGAATACTCCCATTCATATGAAATTTACTACGCTCAGTGGAGTGCTTGTTTTCTTGTCTTTCAGGTGTGTTCCCAGGAGGTCTTTAAAGGAGCCTGGGATGAGAAGCTGCAAGAATGCATCCAACAGACATTTTTTGGGGGTAAAGAACTGGTTTGAAAACCTGAGTAGGAATTATTGAACAGAAAATATTCCTAAAGTGAATGCTTCTGTTTATCCTGAAGTTTTGTTTCTACTCTAACTCCCTAAGGTCGGTACACATTTTAAAGGGAAGCTGTTTCTTTCTCAGCCATTCGCAGAGGTATCGTCTCATTCTGTATTTATAGTATGTTATTTATGAGAAGTGAATGACTCAGATATGCATTCTACCTTGAGGGTGAGATATGTATAATGGCACTGCCTTTAAACTTTTCTTAAACTGCTAAAAGAAAAGAGGAAGCAGTGATTGAACTTAATGTGAGTCATTGAAAATCACTAACTCATATAACGTGAAAGTTTTTTGTGTGGTAATACAGAAACAATTAGATTATATCTAGGAGACTCATTTACTGATATAAAGCAATTCACAATAGAGCCAAAATTTGCTTATTGATAATGCAGATAATGATTTAACATTTTAGAAAGGAATGCAATAATATATTGGAGGTCAAAGCTGCTAGTCTGTTTGTGGATATGTTTAAAACATGGCCTCTCGAGTTAAGGGAGTGCTGAATTGCCTGTTTTAAAAATATTTGGACTCCCAAATTTAAAGGAGCCATAAATTTTACTCAGTAGAAATTTATATTTTAGGTCATGTAGACTTAGGATGTTAAAAGGCATGTTTTAAAATATAGTATAGTATATCGAATCAACTCATTAGTAGATTGTTGCTGAAATTGTGATGAAAGCAATGAATGAGCCATGTAGTTTCTGATGGTGTTGCTTTGTGGTGATTCTGAGTCAGCTAGCCTGATATACCTGTGGTGACTGGGCACAAAAAGGCTGTTAATTTCTACAGTAAGAGGTGGCCATTGTAATATAGCACGGAGGTGATAATGAAGTTAAGACACCTGGGCCCATTTCTGAATACTGCACTGGTATATGTGACGAAATTACTCAATATGTAATTTGGATCTAGATCCTTGACCCGGCATATGGCATACAGTGCAAACTGGCATTAAGTGTTCAGTTTGGGTTTCATATAAGTGGGATATGGGGCAGTATGCACTGTGGGGTATTCACATTGGGACCCAGGGCAGGTACATAGCCGGAAGTACAGGTGGGCTTTTGTTGGGACCTTGTGACAGTGATCCTGTGATTCTTATATGAGTTGAAGTAGTCTCAAGAGCCAAAAATAGTTTTTGGAGTAAGGCAGAGTGACTGACACAAATGTGTCTCTGGCTTGACGCAATGAGGGACCTTTGAATGAGGAAGACACAGCCAGGAGAGTCAAGCAATTTTCATGGAGAATCTGTGTGGGCTGTCTCTCATAAGAAACAATAGCTGACCTGGGACTTAATGGTCAAATTAACAAGAAAAGAAGAGTGAAAGGTAGAAGCTTAAGAGTGACAGTATTTTAAGATGATGATAATCTATGATTAATTTGCTGACTGAAGTGGTTCTATGCAAGAAGAATGAAGTTTAGTATTTTATGCATCTTAGTATCTATAGATCTTACAAATTGTGCTGCATACATGAATGTACAAGTGAATGCTTGATGAATGTTAAATGCTTTTATGTTGTAATGGTTTAAATAACCAATCAACAATGGAGTTTGCCCTCTGAAGGGGCAGACCAAGTTGTCCTGGTGAACCGCTCCCCTAGGCAGAAATTTGGTATGGCTCAGAGAGGTACAGGAGTGGGGGTGGGGGTGGGGAGGAGCCCAGGGACAATAGTCAGAGACAGGAAGGGGAGGAGCACAAAGAGGAACAGGATAACCATAGGTGGTTTTGGGAAGGGTGTGGGGAGGGAAGGCAGGGTACATAACAGGCAGCACAGAGGTATTCTGCCTCTTTTTGCTGGACAATTTTGTTGCCTCCAATCCACCCAACAATGTGTCAAGACAGGCTGTTTCACAGGTGGATGACAGCAGGTGTCCGGTTGGACGTGGTGGCCTGCCAAAGGTGTATGGCAGAGAGAGAGAGAGAGAGAGAGAGAGAGAGAAAGAAAAGGGGGGAAAATGAGGGGTGGGGAAAATGGGAGGGGGAAAGAAAAAAGGAGGAGAAGGAGAAGTAAAAGCAGGAGAAGAAAGCTGTCTTGGTTTTCACCGTTACCTATAAGAAAGAGAAGAAGAAGAAAGCTCCCAGGTTTTCACCTGGAGAGGTGAGAACAAGCAGAGGAGGATATTGAACCAATATGGATTATGTAATACAATATAATTAAAGAGGTGTAACACAACAATAAAAGATGATGATAATGTAGACAAAAGAAATGTGGTTTATAATAAATTGATTGCCGATCCGCGCACAACAACACACAGGTGGTCTGTCTTTTGTGGGAAAGGGGGAATCCAGGACAATAAACTTACTTACAGTGATTAAGATGCCAAGATACTAAGTTAAAGATAACTCCTTTTTAATACAAGTGAAAGAGCTAACATCATTTTAGAAGTTTTTAAGGACATATGAGGAAGTATATATTTGCTAAGGTTATTGTATTTTTTTGGTACTTCGAGATTTTAAGAAATCTTTTTGTATACTAGTGGAACCAATCCAAAGAGAAATATAAGAAGGAGAAGGTTCTATTCTCCATATCCATCTGCTGAGAAATCAAGGAATTGAAATTTAACAAGGACAAGCTGGGTTTCTGTAAAAATGGAGAATGAACCCCTTAAAGAAACAAATAAAGACTGCATCTAATTTATCTGCATGAAGTCTACATCACTGAATTTATAAAGGACTGGTGGTGACTTTTTTTGGTTTTATGACCTCCTCTTAGAGTATTTGATTATTATATTTATTCTTATTTATAAAGTTGAATTTAACAGGTAGTCTGAATTAGACTAATCAAGTTTATGCATTGTACCTTTTATCAGGTTGGTTTTAACCAGACTACTTAATTTATGCATTGTACTTCTGAAACATATTTCTGAATATTAACATTTGAAATTCCAATACTTGCACCTTATAAAACTGTTGACACAGTTGAGAATTTGGACAATTTAGAATTAAATTTATACTACCATGGTCTCAACAAGAAGTGGCAAAAATAGCTCCTTAAACTTAAGTGTTTTAGAGGAACTAGTATTATGTAAAGGAAAAAAGCCCAAGAAAATGCACAAAATTATAACTACAGTATAATGGGGGGGGGGGGACCTTCAAAGGTACCTCAGGAGAAAAAAAGCAAACAATTTAAAATAACTGCTTTTTTTGCAGAACATGCGGATGCCCCTGTAAATCTCTCAGCACCTAAATTTGATATTAAAAAAACAACAAAAGGAAGGGACATAATAAATTCAGTCTCCCAAGAAAACTGTACAGAAACAAAAAATAACTATGCCACTTATGAAGCACAAATTGGGGATATTTCCCTACTTGCATATGGAGACTCCAGAATCTCAAGCACTTGAGGTGGTCAATTAAGACCCAGACTCCTATGAGGAGGTTTTCTCTCCAGAATAATCCTCATGGGGAGACATCATTTCTAATAACACAATGAACAATTGTTATATTCCACCCCCGTTACAAAGTGGGAAAAAGGAAAGGAGAGATTTGTAAGAAAAAGCAGAGGTGAAAAATGTGCCTCAGTTATACAAGAACTGAATAATACTATAGATGGTTTAAAGAAATAAAAAATGGAGCACTTTGAACAACATTCTAGGGATCCTCCAACAGAAATGGGATTTTGCACAGAACACTTAGGACCAAAAGAACAAAATATAGGTCTAAAGCAGACTGTGCATCCAATACAATATAATAATGAATATTTTACTGATGAAGGGAACTTTATATCCAGTTCTATTCTGTCTAAACAGATGCTTGAAATGATAAAAAAAATACTATGCAAATGTATTAATCCTGGAAAATATTGCAATTCTTAAGGAAGAAATTGCCTCTTAGAAAATTGATGTATTTAGAAATAAGACACTGTCGGATCAGACAGGAAATGCTGGGGAACATAATGAATTTAATTCTAGCATGGAAATTTGAATTACACAGGAAGTACAATGGCAAGGAAAGAAATGGGGCATTCAGGTGAATTTACCTCCACCTTTTGTAAGGGAACAGTCCTCCCCCTCCATCTCGGATGGAACCCTATTCAAGGGAAAGGTTCTGAGTAAAGGAAGGAGGAAAGGGAAGAAGAAAAAAAAAAAATAAAAAAAAAGAAATAATTAAAAAACAAAATAAAGACAAAGCCAGTAACAAAATAAGAAAAGAGGAAGGGGAAACAGAAATAAGGGACAAGGTACAACTCCTTTGGATGGAAGGAAAAAGGATAGGGCAAAAGGACCCAGTAACTGGTGGGGATGAATTAATTAAAGATTCAAATCACAGCACTCGTATCAAGGAAGGATTTGGTATTGAAAGAACTGAATAAAATTATGAAAATGCAAATGAATGATGGCCTAGGAGGAAGGCCAAGACTCAAGGTACTGCTACCCAAGGGAAATATTCTGGCAAAATGAATAGAACAACTAACAATTATAAAAATGGGAATAGGTTTGAATATACCTCCTTTTGTACCTTTAAAGATAGAGAGGAACACAAAACAGAATACTTGGTTGAAATCTATGGAGATGAGATATTGGAAGAAGAGACAACAGAAACTCTATCTTTGGATTGAATACCCTGGGAGAAAGATCAATAGGGAAGACTGGGAAAGAAATTATTACATTTTTGACATTCTTCTATGCAATTGATCATATACAGATTCAGGATGAGGAATCAGACACAACACAAATAGATACAACATTTAAAAATGCTCTTGTGGTGGCCACGATGTTAGAAAAAGCAACACTATTGGACAAATCCAGTATCCTTATAACAACTCAAAAAGTACTCACAGGAACAATAAACAAACACGAGAAGGAAAGAAATTATGAAGAGTATAATGAAGAAATAAACAATGATTTGGTACTTGGAATAATAAATGAAGAAGTAATAGATGGAGGTTTATACACAAAAATAAGAAATTTAACTGTACAAGAACAAGAACCAAGAACTAAATGACAGGAAATCAGCAATAGGGAGATCCTTATGGAATTAAAAATATTATCATGGAACACAGAGGTTATACAATACAAATTAGCTGATAAAGAGATAAAGGACTTTTTAGGATCCTATGATGTTCTGTGTCTACAGGAAACATGGAGTAGTCATTTTGAGTCATGCTTGATTCCTGGATTTACAGTTCATGGCATCCCTGCAGTAAGAAATAAAAATCAGGCCGATCTAAAAGCTGGACTTATTACCTATATAAAGACCTTGCTGAACTTCAGCATAACTAAACTAAAATGTTCCAGTAAGAATATCCTTCCATTAAAGATAGAAAATGATAATACCAAACTATTAATAATTAATGTGTATATACCTCCTAAAAACAATAATTCAGTAGATGTATGGATTGACAGTAAAGAAATTCTGAAAACTCTAATAGAGGAGCAAGAGTCTTGTCCGGTCTTAATATGGAGGGACTTTAATGCCTGAGTTCCAGAAGGAAATGCCCGAGTTCCAGAAGGAAAACAAACAAGAGACCTGTACAAGGATCTCTTACAGAGTCTCCCACTCATTAATCCCAAAATAGATTATTTGAGGAAATCTGAAGACAAAAAATGCAATAAAAGAGAGAAGGGCCTGATTACTTTTCTCTCAGAGCATAATTCATGCTTATAAATGGAAGATCAATTGGAGATCAGGAGGGAAGTTGTACATATATTGGGCCTATGGGCTCCTCTATAATAGATCTAGTTTGGGCTAATGTGGAGGCACTTAGAATATTATGGAATTTAACTGTCTTGACCACCCAGATTATTCTCATTATCCAATACTAAGCATGATACAAATATGAAATCCCAATTTAGAACAAGCTAATATTCTTTATCAGGAATGTAATATAAACATTTTGAATCTTAGAAGGATTAAATAACAAAGAGACAATATTAATATATTTCACAAATTATTCATGGAAAGTAGTTTGGAAAAGCAATCTCAGAATTTGCTGGAAAATGCTAATTATGGAAATATAGTTCAAGAATGGCAAGACATAAATACATACATAAGGCCTTTCTGCAAGACAAACAGAAAGCAAAGACAGGGACAGAGAACATGGTTTAATAACACTTGTAAAAAAGATAAACAAAAATTGAATCAGATGGCCACAGCCATAAAATATGGAAACCCAGAGGAAAATCAAGGATTTAAATAGACCAAGGATGACATATAAACAGCTGTTAGAACAAGAATAGAATAAATGCAATACCAAACAATGGGAGAAGTTGAGGAAAGCTGCTATTGCAGAAGACAATAAAACATGTTGGAAAATTGTCAGTGGAGGTTATGACCAATATTTAACTAAGATAGAAGTCTATGTAACTCCAGAAGTTTGGGAGACTCATTTTCAGAAAGTACATTTTCTGAAGAAGAAAATAGGATAAATAAGAAAACAATGGATAAACTGATTAAACTAAATATATCCTATTCAGCCCCAATGGTTATACAAAAAAAATAAATATATCTAGCATTAGTCACACTAATTTCCAACAAAGACCCTGACCCTGATTGCATTCTGGGTGATATATATATATATATATATAACCTGGGTGATATATATATATATATACATATATACATATACATATACACATACACATATACATACATACATACATATATATATATATATATATATATATACACACATATATATATATATATATATATATATATATATATATATATATATATATATATATATATATATAACTTTACAGATTGGTGGATACCAATTTTTGCTATTCTATTTAATTCCTTAATGTGAGGATAAGATGTTCCAGATAGCTGGAAAGGGAGTACTGTCTTTCCAATACTAAAACAAGGAGACCCAATGAACCCCAAAATGTGTAGACCCATAAGTTTGATTGATGTTTCACAAAAGGTATTTTGTAAAATCTTATTATATTGACTCCAGTCATGGATTAGCAAAAACTGTATACTAAGTGAATACCAGAATGGTTTTAGAGCTGGAAGATTTATTGTCTAGCACTGTTATGTTTTAAAACATTTAATTTGGAAATATGTCATGGTTAAAAAGAGCAAGTTATTTTGCTGCTTCCATGGATCCATCAACAGCATTTGACAGTATAAGTAAGACACTGTTATGGGAAAAACTGGAAAATCTTGGTATGGGCAGTACTCTTTCGAACACTCTCATCAGATTACATACAGATATCTGGACCCAAATGTAATACAATCAATAAGGGCTGATGAATGAAAGAATTGATACAAATGTAGGGGTTCAACAGGGCTGTATATTGGCCCTGACCTTGTTTAATCTGTACATTAATTATATTTTGGAGAACCCTGACAATTCCAGTTTCCATTCACCAACAATTGGAAATAATACAGCTTCACTTCTGGCATATGCAGATGACTTGATTTTAATTTCTACATCTTTTTTAGGACTTCAGAGGAAGTTGGATAGTTTTGCAGACATGTGTAAGGCTGATGGTCTAGTAATAAATAAGGAAAAAACAAAAGTAGTAATCTTTGGTAATAAATCCAAATCATTACCTAAAGCAGTCATAAATCACAAAAGAATTGCAGCTGATAAACAGTATATTTACCTAGGCTTACGTTTCACACAGAATAACACATGGAAGAGTCACATTACACTTAGTCTAAAATGAAATTAGCATTTAATGCATTTACGTTGTTTAATTCTAAATTGGGCAAAGGAACAGTCAAAGGAATTGTCAGGGTCCTAGATGCAAAATTGAAGGCTAGTATACTTTACACAACAGAAGTATGGGGAGATACTAATCTAAAAGACACCTAGTCAGTGCATTCTTAATAAACTATACAGCTATATCCTGATGGTGCCACAATCATTACCCACAGAAGTTGTAAGGATGGAATTAGGACAGTTCTCATTGGAAACTATGGTATTGGAAAAAATAATATTGTTTATGCTAGGACTCTTTCAACATCAGGAAACAAGGATGCCTAGATGGTGCCTGGAAGAAGAAATTACTTATGCAAGTCTCTCCTTTATTTCTCCAAATATTAAGCTGATTCAAAAATAACTTTATCCAGTGGACCTGGGTTATCTTCTGCATGAAATCTGTTTAAGAACAAATGAAAAAAAATATATGATGGTAAAACTAAGGACCAGGGACATGGCAATAGCAAAAGATTTAAGGAGAATTCAGGATTTAAAACATTATAAATGGTATAAAGAAATAAAATCAGTTCATCAGATAGAACTATATCTTTTCAAAATCCCAAATCCTCAAAATAGGTGGCTAATTATGAGATTTTTGATTAGAACTTTTTACAGCTAAATACATATATTTCAGACAAAAGAGGGAAGGAGTAGTGGATCTCTTTTGTGGCTGTGGGAACAGGTTATATGATTATCTGAAACTTGTCATATTACTGTGCCCTATCTATGAAAAAGCCAGAAAGAAATCCCTTGTGGAGACCCTGGCGAGTCTTGGCCTTTCTCCCAGCCCTGTGATACATTTTCTTTTTCCACATAGCAATACTGAAATATTAAATAAGCTTGTAGGATATTTATTAGCAATTCCTTTGTAAATGTCCCAGAAGTCAGAAATGGACTGACCTTGAAAACAGTTTTAGATAGAGAAATGTTATTCTTGTTTATGGAAAGATGGATTTACCTATGTCTCATGCGGATATTTTACTATGAGGAAATATTTATATCAAACAAAGAATTGATGGTAACACTTTATTTTAAGTGTCCTTAACTACACTGAAACTACTGTATAACTACTATGTAACTTCTGTTTAATTACATTTAACTATAATGTAGTAGTTAACTAGTTTCACATTTGCAGTTTGGTCTAGTTACACAATTTGCATGAACTGGTAGTTACTACAATTACTGTTGCCTCCCTTCTGCCTCAAATCACTTCTGTCTGGCAAATGTAACTATGTATGTTGCACTTTGCAACAGCTGTTACATGTGTAGTTATTGTGCCGAAAGAGAGACGGTTGTGGTTGCATGTGCAAGTACCACTTAGTGCAATTTGTATAACTACACACCAGGAAGGGTCCCTACCTGTGTATCCTTTACCACCCACCACCACACCACACAGCTGATCAGTGGTAAAGCATGGTATGTAGCCATGTCCCAGCCCCAGCCACCCACCTGGGCCACATCAGGCCAGGAATGTGGATGCAGAAGAGGTGTGGGTCAATGCCACTGAAACAGCACATTTCTTAGTAAGTACAGAACTGTTACAAGCCGATAAGCAATTATGTAAATGATTTTTGTTGTAAAAGTAAACTATGTAGTTGTGTAGCAAATAAAACTATTGGATTTCGAGTGTATTCAGCAGTAAGTACATGAGATAATGATTTATGAAGGAAAGCATACATCAGAACTTCAGCATTGACATTCAATGGAAGTGTATAGTAGTTACACCCTTTTTCATATACTTTATTTTAAGTGTCAGTTTCAGCATACTTTCTTTGCAAATACATTCTAGTTAGGAATTAACTGTGGAAACAATGCCACAGAAGCAGCACATTCCTTAGTAACTACAGCATTGTTACACCCTTCTTCTGACACTTTAAGTGTCAGTTTCTGTGTACTTACTTTGCAAGTACATGTTAGTCACTAACTATGGAAAGAGTGCTACAGAAGCAACACTTTCCATAGTAACTAGAGCACTGTTACACCCTTCTTCTTACACTTTGTCAGTTTCTGCTTACTTACTTTGTAAGTACATGTTAGTTAGGCATTAACTGTGGAAACAATGCCACAGAAGCAGCACGTTCCTTAGTAACTACGGTACTGTTAAAAGTCAATACATAAATATGTAAATTAAAGATTTTTTATTGTATAGCAATTTACAGTGTTAGAGTGCATGTTTATTTTTAGTTCTTTTTTTTTTTTGGTCACACAGTATACAAGTGGTTGCTCTGGGACTCAAATCCAGTTCTCCAGGCTTTACAGGTCAGTGCTTTTAACCACTGCACTATACTGCAGTAACTTCATGAGGGAATGATTTCTGAAGGATAATTTTAATTGTCACTAGTTACACTGTAACTACTGTATAACTACACTGTACACTGTAACTGCACTACTATATAGTTGTTAACTAGTTTCACAATGCAGCTTGTGTGTATTTGCATAAGTTTAAATATGCTGCTTCTGTGAGAGTGACCCACACCTCTACTGCACCCACACCCCCTGGCCTGCTGCTGACCAGGTGGGTGGCTGGGGTGGGGCATGGCTACCCTTTGATGAGAGTCCTAATTCTTCTGTACCTAAGACTAAACTGTCCCATTGTACAGTGCTGAACAGTCATAAGACTGACTGATTGTACATCATGTATATTGCAGCTGCACTTAAGTTGCTACTCTATTGTGTTTCAACTGTATTCTTGCCCTTAACTGTACCTAGTTGTACTCAATATATTCAATGTATTCTAGTTCCTGTACCTTTCTCTCTTAAGGTAAGTGTATTGTCTGTATTACCTATGTACCATCTTTATGGCCTGGGTCATGTCTGAAAATGATCCACTGAATCAGTGCCACCATCAAGGCTGACACATTATGTGGCACTTGGTTAGCCAGCAACAGTTGCTGGCTCCTCCTCTGCCCCAGTTCTGCTCACCAGAAAAAGAGGAAAACAGATGAATATAAGTTAGCCAGCCTTGGAGTGGGTCCCAAGGTGGTAGCCTGGATACAAAATTGGCTAGACAACAGGACACAAAGGGTAATAGTAAATGGAGTCTACAGTGAAGAATGGATGGTAACTAGTGGGGTACTGCGGGTTCAGTACTGGGACCAGTCCTCTTTAATGTCTTTATAAGTGACATTGGAGAGCACAGGGAAGGACAAATCTGTCTCTTTGCAGATGACACAAAGATCTGCAACAGGGTTGATACACAAGGTGGGGTGGAAAGGATGAAGAGGGACTTGACAAGGTTGGAGGAATGGTCAAATGTATGGCAGCTCAGATTCAATGCGAAGAAGTGAAAAGTAATGCATCTAGGAAACAATAACCCAGGGGAAGAGTACACAATGGGTGGGTGAGATACTAACAACAACAAAAACTGAAAGGGACCCGGGGTAATTATATCAGATGACCTAAAGCTGGGCATGCAATGTGAGAAGGCAGTAAGGATGGCTGGGGAGATATTGGGATGCATAGGGAGAGGCATCAACAGTAGACAACAGGAAGTTGTTAACCCTCTGTAAAGACAGTTGGTGAGACCCCATCTGGAGTACTGCGTGCAGTTTTGGAGACCCCATCTCCACAAAGATATAGACAGAGTGGAGGCTGTTCAGAGGAGGGCAACCAAAATGGTGCAGGGTCTACACCAGAAGACATATGAAGAGAGACTAAAGCAGCTTAATATATATACCCTTGAGGAAAGGAGGGGGAGGGGGGACATGATAGAAACTTTCAAGCACCTCAAGGGAATTGACAAAGTCCAAGAGGGTAGCATATTTCAGAAAAAGAGATGTGCAAGAACAAGGGGGCACAATTTGAAGATGGGGGTATGGCTAAGAGGTAATTTTAGAAAGTATTTTTTTAAGGAGAGGGTTGTGGATGCATGGAACAGCCTTCCTGAGGAGGTTGTGGAGTCAAGAACAGTGGGAGAATTCAAGAATGCATGGGACAGACATAAAGCATTCTAGTGGGAGGTAGGAGGAAGTATGTTGTTGGTTAACTAGAATCTGCAGCTTATCCATCAGGTATGGAAATGGGCAGACTAGGTGGCCAAATGGTCCTTATCTGCTGTCTATGTTCTATGTTTCTATGAATACAGAAAAGATAAGGGTGGGGCAAGGGAGCCCTAGGGATAGCTGAAGGTAAAAATGTAAAACTGAAAAAGGATTAAGCTGGTCAGAGGCCAGAGGACAGAGGAGGAAGAGGACCTAAGGGCACCGTCTTCTGCCCCAGCCCCTGGGTGGCCAACCAGACAGAAAGAGAAGAGAGAAAGCTAAAGCAAAGAAGAAGAAAGATGTTGGAGGAAGAGAGATACCCCACCACATCCTATACCCAGAAAGAATTCTGGGAAAAAATATGTTGACATCCAGGACGTCACTGAACCTGTTGCTGTCCCATGGGGACTACAGAATTTGGCTGAAACAAAGCTATGTCAGGCATCCAGAACCTCCAGCTGGAAGAGATGAACAACAGTTCAGATGGAGACTCAGAACCGAGTACCTCCCGGCTTGAAAAGGTGAGACAGCTATTAGACAGACAGTCTCAGACATCAATTCCTCCCAAACATCAGGTGTGGAGAAGGTCTCCCCCACTGCAGTATAGGGTGTTGACAGCCACCCTAGGACATGGCCCCCTCTGGTTACTGTTATCCTGAGAGAGAGAACCCACAGGGTTCATGGGGGAATCCTTTCCAGAACAAGTCCTACCCCCCCAAAAAAAAGGGGGAAAAGGAAAAATTATATAAGGAGGGAGAAGAAGAGTCCCTGTGGGCCATCTCCTCCCCACTCCCCACATAGGGGATATCCCCTACCACTAGGAGTCAGTCACGGCTCACAGGACTGGACCAAGTCCCGGAAGAACTCTCCCCCCAGCTGAGAAGGGAAGGACCCACAAGGAGTCCCTAAGGCTAGGGCAAGAAGCCCTACAGTACAAGTCACATTAAACTGTTCCTCCAGCTGCCTGGCATTGTTTTTATATGCTGGCAATGCCGTAGCAATTCAAAATTCTTAAACTACAAAGTTTTTTTAACTAACCTTCAACTCTCATGCAATGCACATGTAGTGCACTTTCAGCCACTGAAAATTCCCTTCAGTTCCTTATTTTGAAATGTATTTGAAATACAGTAATTACTAGCATTCATTGTTTATGAATGGCCCCAAATTTACTGCACCAACTGTACTGTAGTGTACCTCTGAGTTGGATTGCTGATCTGCTGATCCCCACTGTCCCATGCCTCTCAGTCACCCACTGAATTCTTATATTATTTATTTAGAATGTTTAGTTTTTCTTTTATTTACTGTACTTGCAATATTGTACTGTAGCTACAAAGAGTTAGAGGCAGTACAGTACTTTAGCACCACATGGAGAGTCACATCAGAAAGAAACCAGGGGTCTCGAGGCACAATAAGGAGAGCAAAAAGAGTAAAACTACTGCAGCAAGACCAAATAGTGAGAGGAAGATGAGCACAAGACTGTAGAATTATTGTACAGGAGACAACATTTCAATGAATAGGCTGGATAGGATTAGCAAAAAACATTGTGAAAGCATGTTATTTGAAATGAAGCAGAGAAAGGGGGAGGAGCAAAGGTAGAAACTCACAAGGATCAAGCACAGTGAATGAGTAAGAGGATTTTCATGTGTGAGGGTTAACGGGTGCTGCACTACAATTCTCGAATGGCCTGCATTGATCCCACAAAATGAAGAGAGCAGTTGGTGGACGGGAAGCATGGGAGACCACAGCTGAATTTTTCGGCCGACTTGCACTGCACTATCTTGAGGCATTAAATGTATGTGTTGCAGCCGGCCCACAGGCACAGTGGAAAGACTCATTGCTGTGATGCTGGTGACTTGGGTTTTGGAATGGACTTAGGCATCGGAGGGCTGGCCAGGGGAGAGAAGGCTTAAGTGTCTGATGACTGCTTGCCTTCTTTCAGGGGAAGGGAGGGTAGAGGACTTGAACCTACTGACCCCTAGCAGAGGCTGGGGGAACAGCAGTGCATCTGGTCCTGCTACCATGAGGAGCATGACAGATTCTGGCATCTGCATTGCATCCAGCATGTTGTGGGTTGAACAAATCAGGTCACACAGGAATCAACAAATTTGGTACAACATACCTAAATGGTATGATTTTTATTAAACAAACAAACAAAAAAATTAAATCCAAAAACAAAATAACAGCTTACAGCAGTGAACTTACGATAATAAACAAACAAAATAAAACTTGAAAACAGCACAGCTTCCCTGCCAAGGGTCTAGCAGTGGAACATAATCTTGTGCAGTATAACAGAGAGCAGGAGGTTCTCACATGAACTCTCCCTAACAGCATCTCCTCTGAGAATCTAGGCTGGCTTCTTTTAAAGAGTGGAGCTCCACCCCATAGCTCAAAGTCCCACCTAATTATTAAGCTATTTACAGGAAATCTTCTTATGTCTTTGTACAATCAATTACATTGAATACACATAAATGAAAGGCATAACAAATAATCTGTTATTATGACATCAACATAAACACTCTAATGCTCTATCAGATATGATTGCACATTTCTTGCAGAGTGGGTTGCATTATAGACAACTCCTCCCCTTTTCTAAAGGTAACCTAGAAGCTGCAGCATATAAAAGAAGCGAGAAAGGTGCTGCTGACTTTCTATAGGAGACAGCACCTTGCAAGGACACCAGCACTGATTGGAGACATGAAACTCCTGGGAGCTGTGTAGGTAAACCACATTTTAGTTCTTCTCTGTTGTCCTGTATTTTAGTTAATTTGCTAACTGTTTAACCTTTTCAAGAACAGGATATTCCAATCTGCACCTGTACATATCCTAAAGAAAAACATTTAAACTGGCACTGGTAATTTCTTAGTTTGACTGTCAATCCCAGCTTGCTTTTTACATTGTGAAAAAAACCTTTGCCTACCAAGTCTGTTTACAGACCTTTAGTTAGTTTTATTCTTTAAGTCTGTGCAGCTCATTTAGACCAATTCTGCACATTTAAGGGCAATGCAGGGAAAAAGTGCTTATATTTAACTGGACCATGATGCAGAAGAGCAGAAATAGGAAGGGGAAGAAAAATAGTTTCAATTGTAATACACAGCGTCAGATGACCAGTCTGACTGCAGCATATTCTGTATGTTTTACACAGAAAAGGGGGGGGGGAGAATTAGAAAGAGACAGAAAGACATAAAATGAAGGAGTAAAGTGCTGTTGCGCAACAGTCTTTGGAACAGATATAGGAGAGAAGAAGAAAACATCAGGTTCAGCTAAGCACTATTCACATGAGGGGGATTCAACTACCACATTTCCCCCTCTTTAAGAACAAACCAATAATTTGGTTTGAAGACCACATTCCCTTTTCCACAACATAAACCCAAGGGAATGGGATGGGACTTCCACCCACCCTCACAGAAGTCCCACCCCAGGGCACCCTATAAACAAAAACAATAAATACAATTAACATCATTCATTGTCATACATCATAATTTGCCCTAGGGTTGAAATAGGATACTGTATCCCATTCTAGATTAAATTTCCTTAAGCACCATATCTTGAAAGGAAATCTGCATTTTTATGTTTGCTGCCTGGTCTATGCTTAATCTCAAAATGATAGGGCTGTAGAGCCAAGTACCAACGGAGAATGCGTATTTTATCCTTCATCTGGTTGCTCAGCATAAAGGGTTGTGATCCGTAATTAAAGTAAAATGAGACCCTAT
Source organism: Neoceratodus forsteri (assembly GCA_016271365.2). Lineage (NCBI taxonomy): Eukaryota > Metazoa > Chordata > Ceratodontiformes > Ceratodontidae > Neoceratodus > Neoceratodus forsteri. The sequence continues at coordinate 330,592,434 of JADMNL010000023.1, read as the reverse complement.
AGATAGAATTTCAATGTCTCTATAGCCCATTTAATTGCTAAACATTCCTTTTCTATTGTAGCATACTTGTTCTCTGGGATATAGTTTCCTGCTGATGAATAAGATGGGTGCTCTTCTCCATTGATATTTTGACACAATACAGCACCTAGACCAGTTTCTGAAGCATCTGTTTGTAATTCAAAAGGTTTATTAAAATCTGGAGATTGTAACACTGGTGTTGAACACAGTATAGCTTTTATTGTCCTAAAAGCTAAATCACAAGCAGGTGACCATGGGATTTTATTTGGGACTTGTTTCTTAGTCAAGTCAGTCAATGGGGTTGCAATTGTGTGCAAATCAGGGATAAAGTGTCTATAATAACTAGCTAAACCCAAAAAGATCTCACTTGTTTTTGTTTCTGGACTGCACATTGGGCTACTGCTCCACCTTCTCTATTTCTGGACGATTATTCCATTACCCAAAACGAAGCCCAAATATCTTGTCTCATTCATGGCTAGGGTACACTTGGAAGGATTAATAGTTAAAACCAGCTTTTTCAATAGTATATAAAACATTAGACAAATGGGTAAGATGTGTTGACTAGTCTGAACTGAAAATCACCACATCATCCAAATAAGCAGAACAATAGGAAGAGTGATCATTCAACAATTTATCCATATATCTTTGGAAGGTGGCAGGGGCCCCATGTAAGCCAAATGGCATATAAGCAAACTGGTATAACCCCTTAGGAGTGCTAAAAGCTGTTTTTTCTTTAGACTGTTCTTCCAAAGGGATCTGCTAATAGCCCTTTGTGAGATCGAGAGTAGAGATGTATTTTGCCTGCCCAATGTGATCTATTATATCATCCACTCTAGGAATTGGATAGCTATCAAACTGAGATACTTGATTGAGTTTACGGAAAATCGAGACATAAACGGATACCCTCTTCCTTTTTAGGTACAATTACCATAGGGGATGACCATGGACTTCTAGAAGGTTCAATAATATTTAATTTCCGTAATTTCTCAATTTCCTGTACAACCTCAGACCTACTTCTTTCTGGCAATTGATATGCCTTTTGCCTTATTGGGACAGAATCAGTTTTAATCATATGTACTACATCAATGGCTTTACCTGGGATAGTTGTGAAAACTTTTGTATAATGTTGTAGTACATTTTCCAATTCTGCATGTTGCTGACTGGTTAAATTTGAGTTAATGTGTACATCTCTAATAGTTTCCTCTGATTCAAGCCTTTTATAGGCAGAATCTAATTCAGTGTCTGAACTACTGGGCATAACATAAAGGTCAGCTTTAACATCAGAAGTAAGTCTCTCATGCCATTTCTTTAAGAGATTTGCATGATAGATGGGTGTACACTTTCATCTCCCGGGTATCTCAACTTGGTAAGTGACAGGACCAGTCTGGGAAACAATGGAGTAAGGTCCCTGCCATTTCATTAAAAGCTTATTGTCATTGGATGGCAATAATAACAGTACCTTTTCCCCTGGAAGAAATTGTTTTTCCTGAGTTTTACTATCATAATGGCATTTCTGCTTAGTTTGGGCTACCATATTTGTTCATGTGCCTTTTGTGTACTGCACTAGTCGCTTTCTAAGATTAACCAAATAGTCTAGGATATTGGTATATTTCACTGTGGTCTCTCCTCCCAAGTTTTCTTTAACTATGTCAAGAGGTCCTCGAGTTTCTTCCATACAGCAAACTGAATGGTGAAAATCCTGTTGAGGCCTGTGGGACCTCTCGGTATGCAAACAGGAATAGGGAAGATATTGATCCCACTTTTTACCTTCTTCATCCACAAATTTCTAATCATACGCTTTAATGTCTGATTAAATCTTTCTGTAAGACCATCAGTTTGTGGATGGTAGGGTGGTTCATACTGTAGTAACTCCTAAAGCTTTGTACAATTCCAGTGAGTAGTGCAGCATTGTAATTTGTACCACGATCCATCAGGATCTCTTTAGAATACCCATACGACTGCAGAATTCTACTACTTTTTCTGCTATTTTGAGGCTGTAACTGTTCTCAAGGGAAAAGCTTCAGGATATTTGGTTGCATAATCACAAAGGACAAGTATGAATCTATTACCCTTACTGCTTTTTACTAATGGTCCTACCACATCCATTGCTATTCTTTCAAAGGGTTGAGCTACAACTGGTAGGGGCATTAAGGGTACTTTGTCCCTGTGAGTTATCTGGCTGATTTGCTGACAGGAAGGACAACATCTGTAATACTCAGCAACATCCTCCTGTAGACCAGGCCAGAAGAATCGTTGCAATAGTCTAGCAGAAGTTCAGTCTCGTCCTGCATGTCCAGCACTAGGGATATCGTATGCTAAAAATAGAAGTTCTTTTCTAAATTTCTGTGGTACCAGCATTTGTTCTATCTGTTCTTGTGTTTTAGGATTTATACATATTCTATATAGAATCCATTCTGTTGTACAACATATGGTGAACCCAAAGGTACTTGTTTGTTAAGCTGTGAAAAGAAAGGGTTAAGTGTATTGTCATTTTGCTGTTCAGTTTGAATATCTACAATATGATATTGAGGCATGACATCACCAGTCCCATTTTGTTTTTGTTTCCAGTCTTTCTGTAATAATTTCTTTTCAGCCTTTGTTTTTCGTGGCCCTTTACCCTCTTCAAACAAAGAATTATCAAAAGAAAATATAGGGTCCTGTTGTATTAGTTGTGACTGAGCCCTCGTGGTTACAGCTGATAAGGCAGTGTCACATGAGGTTAAAAGGTCATTAAAGGCTGGAAAGTCTTGACCAATAATCAAAGGCACAGGTAAAGTGGGTACAACTCCTAATGTCATATCACATGTCTGTCCATTTATACATACTTGTGTCTGTGCAGTTGGGTACTGATGCACATCACCATGGATACAAATTACACTAGTGGGTTTAGTACTTAATAACTTGTTATCTAGTAGGTCAGCCCGGATTAAGCTTTGTCGGCTCCCTGAGTCCACTAGCCCTTCTACTTGAGTTCCATTTACCATAGTCTTTATAAAAGTTCCCAAGTTCATAGAAACTAGGTATGCAGACTTTTCTTTGGGCAGAAAGGGGCATGTGTCCCAGTCCATGGCAATAATGGCATTCTATGGTGGATTCAGGTTTTTGATGCCATCTCCCGACCTTCCCTCTAGTCTTAACAATCCCTGTCCCAACCGATGAAACAATAGGTCTTACCATAGTGGTTATGGATGTTGTAGTAGGAATGACATTTTCTGTTCTCCTGTACCCTTTTGTACCGTTGTCATGCAGATAAGAAATCTCGGCTAGGGTAATTGCAGCTTCAGCATTATCAGGATGGTGTTCCTTACCCATAATTGGACATCCGCAGGCATAATCTGTACAAATTGCTCCAACACAAACTGCTCAATGATGGCTGGTACAGTCTTTCCCTCAGGTTGCAGCCATTTATGACACAAGTCATTCAATCTGGTATAGGTCTCCCGAGGTGGTACATGGGGTAAATGCTTTAAAGATCGAAACCTTTGTCTATATGGTTCTGTGTTAATGTCATATCTTTTTAGTATCTCCTTGTTTACAGAGGCATAATCATTAGCAATCTGGATATCCATACAGGTGTATGCCAATTGAGCTTTGCCAGGTAGATATGGGGCAAGTCTTACCACCCATTGGGTAGCAGACCAATTACAAGCCTGTGCTACACGTTCAAATGTTGTAAGATATGCCTCTATATCATCAGAGGGAGTCATTTTCATTAATTTTATGTCTCTGGGATTTGTATGGGCCGCCCCTTGACCAGCCACAATAAGTTGTAAGGCCTGTAGTGTTAGCCCACCTCTGGTCTTGTCGCTTGTTTCAACCTCTCTTTCCCTCAGATCTACCTCTCGCTGGCGTTCCATCTCCATCTGACGTATAGCTAACCAGTGGAGTAAATCCCTGAGGTCTTTGGGGGGGGGTTCCAACTGTTCTTCTTCTGGTCTCTTCACACCCGCCTCTTCCATCTTCTGTATGCCCTGTTTAACTTTAGGATATGTGGCAGCAGGTAATCTTTCAAGAAGTGGTTCACCAACAGCAGCCACTTGGGTTCTTGTCAAAACCCCTGATAAGGCACCAGCTTCCTCAAGTTTATGTGCCATGTACCTGTTGAAAACCACTTGTGACCTGGATGCTATGTGCAGTATCTTTACTGGAGTCCACCTATTCCTTATGGATCTCCAATCAACCCTACTTCTGGTACCAAATGTCGTGGGTTGAACAAATCAGGTCACACAGGAATCAATAAATTTGGTACAACATACCTAAATGGTATGATTTTTATTAAACAAACAAACGAAAAAATTAAATCCAAAAACAAAATAACAGCTTACAGCAGCGAACTTACGATAATAAACAAACAAAATAAAACTTGAAAACAGCACAGCTTCCCTACCAAGGGTCTAGCAGTGGAACACAATCTTGTGCAGTATAACAGAGAGCAGGAGGTCCTCACATGAACTCTCCCTAACAGCATCTCCTCTGAGAATCTAGGCTGGCTTCTTTTAAAGAGTGGAGCTCCACCCCTTAGCTCAAAGCCCCACCTAATTATTAAGCTATTTACAGGAAATCTTCTTATGTCTTTGTACAATCAATTACATAGAATACACATAAATGAAAGGCATAACAAATAATCTATTATTATGACATCAACATAAACACCCTAATGCTCTATCAGATATGATTGCACATTTCTTGCAGAGTGGGCTGCATTATAGACAACTCCTCCCCTTTTCTAAAGGTAACCTATGAGCTGCAGCATATAAAAGAAGGGAGAAAGGTGCTGCTGACTTTCTGTAGGGGATAGCACCTTGCAAGGACACCAGCACTGATTGGAGACATGAAACTCCTGGGAGCTGTGTAGGTAAACCACATTTTAGTTCTTCTCTATTGTCCTGTATTTTAGTTAATTTGCTAACTGTTTAACCTTTTCAAGAACAGGATATTCCAATCTACACCTGTACATATCCTAAAGAAAAACATTTAAACTGGCACTGGTAATTTCTTAGTTTGACTGTCAATCCCAGCTTGCTTTTTACATTGTGAAAAAAACCTTTGCCTACCAAGTCTGTTTACAGACCTTTAGTTAGTTTCATTCTTTAAGTCTGTGCAGCTCATTTAGACCAATTCTGCACATTTAAGGGCAATGCAGGGAATATATTTAACTGGACCATGACATAGAAGAGCAGAAATAGGAAGGGGAAGAAAAATAGTTTCAATTGTAATACACAGCGTCAGATGGCCAGTCTGACTGCAGCATATTCTGTATGTTTTACACAGAAAAAGGGGGGGGGGAATTAGAAAGAGACAGAAAGACATAAAATGAAGGAGTAAAGTGCTGTTGCGCAACAGTCTTTGGAACAGATATAGGAGAGAAGAAGAAAACGTCAGGTTCAGCTAAGCACTATTCACATGGGGGGGTTCAACTACCACACAGCATGTCACAATCCTGTGGGAGAAAACTGTAGGAAAATGGTGCACTGGCTGGTCAGGTGACAGCCTCCTGGAATCTCATCACCAGAACTCCTGAGTCATGAATAGCTGCCTCAGCAGCACCCAGGACCAGTGGATGGCTGGTAAGGCTTATTCCCTTTGCAGTAAGGGGACCCGCCCAATGAAGGGATACATCGGGGTACCCTGGGTGACTGTGATTTGGGCAAGTGGATGGTTGGGGAGTAGCCTGGCGATGAGACTAGGTTCTTGATGAGGTTCAAAGGACTGATCCACCAGTGTGTGGGGAGAGCAAAAAACAATTATGTATTGTATTTGTTCTGGATCTGTAGCCTAGCGGACTGAGCCATTGATTGTGTGGTTGTGTACGGTGTGCCAGAGACCCGCGTTTGAAATTTGGAAGGGGCAAACTTTTCTTTTCTTTAATCGTACACCACACCGGAGGATATTTATATTTATGTTGGGGATGCAGGGGAAATACTGTAGTTAAGATTTTTATTCATTTCTGCTCCTGACTACTCTTACCACCTCCCATAGATGCAGAGGGTGAGCTCACACATCGACCCATAGCGCCACTTTTCACTTTGTTCAAGGAGACACGATGCAAAGTTCAGTGAAGCCAGCACACAAACAGTATCCTGGTGCTCACTACTGTATAGGGGTGACTCCATTGTTTGCTAAACTTATTTTAACTTAATGTACCTGAGCAGATCTGTCCCCAATCAGTCATTACCTGTTCCTCTTGGTCATCCTTGTTAGCCTGCTCCATTGCTTGCCTGAGCTCCCAAGGCTTTTCCATGCTCACTTACTGTATTTCATATAGATGTAGCCTGCCATAATTTTAGCTGCACTACTTCCAGTGGCATCTATAAACTTATAATTATGCTTACTGTATATAAAAATATCAGGGGTAAAAAAAATTCATAGCTCAGATATAGTACAGTACTTCACTCTGCAGTGGTAAAATGGGGCTTCAACTCAGTGCTTAAGTATTTTTCTTATGGGTTGCTTAATGCCTGTAGTGCTCATTGCACTGTATTGAAATAAAGTTTCCAGAGAGCTGCAACATAAGCCAAAACTGAATAGCAGCTACAGACAAACCATTTGAAAACTTTTATTAATTCATTGCAGTGATCAGTGCACACATTAAGCAACTCATTGAAAAATGCTAACCCAGTGAGTTGGAGGAACAGTTTAATCTGACTTGTACTGTACTTTCCCTCCCAGGGTGGGCCCTCTGTCACTTAGGAAGGTAACTAAGGACTTGGAAGTACCAGTGGGACCGCAGCCACAATTGGCCTCAAGGAGGGGGAGGGCAAGCAGGAAGGGGGCATCACGCAGGGATTGAGGCCCAGAGTGGAAGGTGGGCAGGTGCCAGTGATGCATGGTGAAAAAACACAGGAAGATCAAGAACTGCAATAGGTACATCATTTTCATATCTTCCCTGTGTCAATTTTCACCATTCATCAATGTCTGGGTGAGTACCGAGCCACCCTGAAGAGGGGCCCAGCACTTCCTTGAGGGATGTGAGTCTCTTAGCCTCTTGTGTGGGAAGACCATGAAAGGAGGAGATGCATTACAGGCCAGTTAGGCCTGTGACTGGTCAATGTGAGGCAGGGTCTCCTGTTGCCTGGGAGACAGAAGTCACACCTGTAGTCCCCGCCTCACCCTGCGGGAGAAAAGGTGGGTTCCTCAGAAAGTGGAGGCAAGTATCCTACAGTGGGCCAAGGGTGACAACCTTCACAGATGAAGCCACTCCATCAACCTAATGCAGGTTGCTGTCACTGCTAGCCTTGAAGCTACCTCACTGGTGTTGTAAGATGCCCTTACCTGGTGCCTTGTGAGCTCCAGGCTCTGTACAGAGAGGGCAATAGCCTGTCTGGTTGCCTCTTTATCAGGCAGCAATGCCAGCACCTGGCCTTGCATTGACCACAGATGCCTTTTGTAGGCAGCGTAATGTGCCTGATGAATGGCAGTGCTGAACATTATACACACAGAGAACACTCTCCACACCCAGTGGTCAAATTCCACAGAGTCCTCATCCAAGGGTCAGTCATGCACTAGGTGTCTATGCCTGGAAGGGGTATCCAGTACCATCACTTCCGAAGATGGATGAGACAAGGTCCCTGGAGATCCCTGGGGTGTGCAATACCTGTGCTAGCAGTCTATAGGACCTGGAGTTGGGGCAGATGGGTACTGCCAGGCACAGGATGATGCCTCCTGGAAGGGAATCAGCCAGGGAGGGAACACCAGGTGGTCCACACTGAATTTGCTAAGGAAGACACCCATCTTCTGCTCAGTTTTGCATCTTGCAATGTGGGATCGCTGCAGATCACTGACCACCACTGATCGGGAGCTCTGATATTCTGTCTGATCAGTGTCTGAGAGCAGATGGACAGAGGTATTCTCTTCTTTGAAGGAAGAAGGCAAGGAGGCCAATAAATCTGAAGAGTCTGAGTCCAGCTGCTGTGAGGGAGACAGGTGAAAGATCTGCTTATCCATAGCCCTGACACACCTGCAGAAGGCAGCAGGAGTGGCTCTGAACTGCTCCCAGGTCAAGTGCCCCAAAGGACCCACATGGCCTGAGAAATGAGGAGGAGTTGCAGAGACAATGGGGAGACACAGTTCACCTTATGTGAGCTACCTCTGCCAGAGCTAGGGGGACCTTGCTGGTGATCTCGGACCTCCTAGGGAATCCACTGGTCCATGCAGTTACTGGCCACTCAGACAGCTTGAAGTGGTCAGGACTGAGCCCTGAAAGGGAAATTCCAATATGAGGAGATCAGGGCTGCATAGAACTTGAAGCGTGGATCCCAACCCCATCCAATAAGGCCTCCCTCAAAGAGGATGAGGGAGAGAACAAGGGCTTGGTGTTGCGACTCCTCTCCAAACCCTGAAGGGTCCCCAACAAAGGTCACTGCCCAATGCCTGGCCCCCTAAACCCTGTCAACTCTGAGGTCAACCTCTTCCTCACTCCCAAAGCTAAGGACTGCTCCAATCCTGCAGTCCCCCTGAGGGAGGCTGCAGAAGAGAGAGTCCTTATTCCAGTCCCAGGGATGCAAATGGCACTAGCACCAAGACTGGCAGCTGTCTTGGCCCCCGAGACCCAAATCACTATCTCCTCAGACCAAGAGCCACTATTGGTAGGCCCACTCCTAATTTCACCACCAGCGTGGGAGCCGGTGCCTACCATAATCGCTGGTGCCAAGGAAAGGGATGCCTGGGAGGGCAAAGAGGTACTGGGCATTGGAAAACCATCTGACTCTGTAGAGGAATATGGCAGCCAGTCCAGATCAGTTTCCCAATCATCTGACTCTGTAGAGGGAGAGATCAAGAAGACTTCCAGACAAGCAGCTGGGGGGTTTGCACTCATGCTGCCATTCGCGATGCCCCAGGAGGGCCCAGTACTACTCGTGGTGCTGTTCAATCACCGGAGCAGTGAACAGCCCCAAGATCCAGAACAGCACTGGTGGGTGGTGCTGCAGAACCACCCATGCTGAGCCCAGCAGGTGTGGGCCACAACACTGGGAGAGCCTGCACCTCTGAGGAGGTAACTGCCTGTGTGGTGCTCCCAGCCTGGCCCCCAAGAGGGTCAGACTGTTACTCTGGCACCTCAGAAGTGACCTCCTCCTTGGGAAGGCTAAAAGAAAAGGAGGCGCCATCCTTACCGGTCTATATAGAACTGGAAGGGGACCCAGAGGAAGGGCAGAGAGACCTGTTCTTGGAGTCCCTCGTACAACACCACCCTCTTAAAGTCAACAGATGGCAGCTGACTTTCTATGCATGGTGCTCCAGTACTCCTTGTTCCATGGAGAAGCAAGCATTGCAACTATCCATATCATGAGACTGATCCAGGCAGGTGAGGTATTGGTTTTGCCGGTTCGTGATTGACATCTGCTGGCACAGGGACATCAACGCATAGGTGGGCCAGCCCGCCTTGGAAGAGCACTTTTTGTCCCTGGATGAATCCGATATGACTCACAGTAACTAAAATCATAAGAAGAAACAGTATCGGCACTGCTTCAAGAAAGAAAAAGGAAAGTTCTTACTGGATTCCTGCAGAAAACTGTGTGGAGTTACGAGCAGACGGCAGAACTGGAACGGAGTGAAATTGACATTGACAACAGCATTGAAACAACTGATTAGGCTGCAATGTTGCAGATGCAATTTCTTCAGCAGGGGCAAGGTGCTGTGCTCTCGATAGTGGGAGAAGCAGAACTGGAGTGGAGGAGGAGCCGGTGACCATTGCTGGATGACTCACAAGCACCATGTAATGCGTCAGCCCCAAGGGTGGCGCCACCTCCAGCACCAGTTCCTCCCCTAAAAAAAAGCTCCCGAGGGGTGCTGCACCTCTGGCTGTCACCCAGACAGTGACAAATGGTGAAGATTGACACAGGGAAGATGGGTAGTACTGTGCTGTAGTTACACAATTCACATTAAGTGATAGTTACTGCAACTACTGTTGCCTCCCTTCTTCCTCAAATCAATTCTTTCTGGCAAATGTAACTAAGTGTGTTGCACTTTGCAACAGCTGTTACATGTGTAGTTACACTTCCAGCATAAATCAATTTATGCCAAAAGAGAAACAGTTGTGGTTGCACATGTAACTACCACTTCATGCAAATTGTATATCTACACACCAGTCAAATGTGAAAGTAATTAACAAATACATAGTATTTACAGTGCAATGACAGTGTAATTACCTCATAGAAATGAATGACTAACTACATAATATGCAAATGTGAAACTAATTACCAACTACATTGTAGTTACATGGTACTACACAGTACTTACATAGCAGTTACATTGTAGTTATACAGTAATTACAATGTAATTAAGGACACTTAAAGTAAAGTGTTAACAAATTGAAGTAACCTGTATAAGGTATAGTTTAATGATATATGCACATAATTGTATGTTTGTTTGTTTTGTATTGACTTTTGCCAAACAAATAAATCCTTTTTGATTTTTGAAGCATCAGCATTCAGACCAGCAATAGTCTTTTTAATTTCACTATATGAATTACTTACTGCTGTGGATTTGTCAGTTTTATTCAATGAATCTAATTTTTTTTATACCACTAATAGTGTCTTGAAGCTCCTCAATTACATCTCTTAGCTTTACATTTCTAAGTGACACATTTGATACCACATATAACTGGTCCATTAAGGACTCCTCTGGAAAGAACTTCGATGATAGGGATGAGCTCTGCAGGGGAAGACTTCAACATACTTTTTTGTTCATGAGATGTGTTCAGGTCGATTGATTTAGTTTTCTTTACAGCATAGTCACTATATTTGTTAATTATTGGCAATTAGCTCTTGTCTATGCTGTCAATACGCTTAGAAACCACAGGAGTCTCATAATGAAGTAGTTGAATATCAGGGGAGATAAATATTTTTGGAGTTGAAGTCAAACAAGTAAAATCTATTTCTTGTACATTCCCATCATCTAACTCCCCTATTTTGTAATTCTCATCCTTCAGTAAAGGTTTTTATCTCATTAACTATCACAATTGTATTGACATGCTCACTAATCTTTGTTTTCTTCCCTTATGTTTAATCTTAGTATGTTTGAGTTTTGCTTGCTTTGGCTTTCTTTGCTTTATTTTACTCAATCCTGAAAGGTTAATTTGACGTTTCTTCATGTTGCTTAAATTTGATTATATCTGTATACTATTAGGATCAATTAAATTGTTGTTAGTTACCCAACAGCTTACAATATTAATATCAACATCTATGTCAGTGCCGGACTTGGCTGCTTGTTTTCTAGTTAACACCATTCTTATTGTACAATTAATTTAAAACTCTCCTGTGTAGAGTATACATTATAAAAATCTTGTTATACAATTTTTTTTAAATAAACACTTTGTATAAAAACTTATCTATATGTAACTATTCCAGAAGCAATGTTCACAGCAAGAAAAAAGAAAAGGTACTCAATGAGTCCAAAATTTTAACTTTAAAACATACAATTACTGTCCCAGTAGCCTCACTTCGTTGTTGTTTCAGGAAATCACAGCAATCCTGAAGGTCATGTATTTCAACGAAATTAGATCAGGTCCTTCATGATTAGAAGTTTGCTGCTGTGAGACAGTCTAGTAATAAGCTACCAGATGTAATTTAGGTACAAATGTTCCTTCCTTCCCAATGAATATGACCATATGAGCATTGAAAGGACCACCAGTAGACTTCCCACAACACTACAATAAACACATTTAAGGAGAGGTTTAGATAATGGAGCACTATTTATGTCCCCCCACTCCTATTAAATTATCCTGAGCAGCAACAGATAAAAACCCCTTGTAATTTATATGTCAAGTTCCCAACTATTTTGATTATCTTGCAAGATTAGGATAATGCTATCTATTAAAGCTGTAACTAGCTGTACCTTATCACACTCTGGATATAAGTGCTGCAATATAAAAGCAACTGTTTTCAAATACACAAATTTACCTCCTGTCTTGTATAGGTAGCATTCTTGTGGTTTTCCAATCTTTTTGGCTACTGATCACACCAAAACACCACTGTTCTACTATCGAGATCATTGACAAGAACAAGCCAATTCAGCCACCCCATAAGTTCACTGGTCATAAAAAAGGTGCGATTTACAGTTTTAGATACGCACACAACTGAAAACAGGACTGTCAAAATAGATGTGAATAATCATGCTCTGCAAGCTGCACCTGCTCCTGGAACTGCTTCTCTATATTACACCTGGAGCATGTACAAATTTAAACCCTGGCCGTGAAAAGTCACATGAACATAGGGCATAAAATATTTGTTTGTCAATTTACACTAATTTATACTAATTTGCTACAATCTACTTAAAAATTCTTTGCCAAACAATAAAGGAGCACTCATCCCAGCTCAGGTACACTAAAAATGTACATATAATTTAGAGCATCATAGAACTCCCCCCAACCAGGCAGTAACCGTTTCCTCAATCTAAAATGTTAACACTTTTTTTGCCATAGTCAGAGAGAGTTGTTTAAATAAACAAAGTAAATACAAAGCCCAAGCAGTACAAGTGTGTCAGTGTACAGCCCTCCACAGGGCTTCTTCACCGGCCAACGGTAAAGGTGGGCTACCACCACCAATGGAATTCTAGGAAAACGCCATTGGTCAGGGAACAAAGGACACCTCACTGATAAGAATCTGAGCAGCTCAAGACAATCTGGAAAGGACTTGGTGCAGCCTCTTTTATCTAAAATCACACAGGCAATGGTTGTTTACCTGTTTGAAGAGGTAAAAGAGCATAAAATTAAGCCACTGCTAAAGCCAATTTTCCAAATGACACAGCATGCGGCTGCTCACATCACTCTCCACAAGCTCCCAGTGTTCCTCCCCCCGAGTTGAAGTCAGTACAGAGGAGTGATATTGGCCTCTAAGACACACACTCCACTGGGTATTTACTAGCCTTGTGGAGAACTATGGTTTGAGGTTGTCTTCAGGAAACTGGACAAGCACCCTCTCCTTTTGAGTATTTGATTAAACATGCAAACATGCACGTGAGTAAGCCGCTCTCCTCTGGGGAGCACCATTTATACCACTCAGCTGGGAGGCCATCGGGGCCAGGTGATTTCATGTTTTTTGATTTATTATAGGCCTGTATTTCCAATTCAAGCATCAGGCTCTCTAATTCTATCCTGGACTCCTCTTTAAGGGTAGGGAGGTGCAACCCCCTGGAAGAAGGAAAGTGACTCAGAGAATCCCTCTGACTTATGCAGTGCTGAATAGTATCATCTAAATTCTTCTAAGATAACCCTGGGGCTGCCTGGTAGCCACCAGGGCTGTCTCTATGTCTGATTTGAAGGATCTTATGCTGCTTTCCTTTTTTCAGAGTTGTAAGGCTAAGAGTTAGCTTGCCTTATTTCCCCTTCATAGTACAATTGTCTGGTAAACCAATGTAACATTTCTACCTTAACAGTTCATTTAATGCTCTGCTCATGTCCATTAGTTGCTTTTTGACCTCTAGATTAAGGGAGATCTGGTGTTCCACCTCTAACTTAAAGATGACAGATTCCCTGCACCCTCTCTCTCTTCACTATGAGTGTACATTTGATAGTCTCAACCCTGACCACCACTTTCAGGCAGTCCCAGGTTGCTTGTATTGTGGGGTCCAGGGTGGAGGTCTCCTTAATAAAGATGGAAATAAGTGAGTATTTATAGGTTTTGTAAGCTGTACCATTAAGGAGACTTACACATAGGCACCAAGTGGGGTTTCTAGATCTAGGCAAAGTTTCAATATCCAAAATGAAGGGCACATGTCCGAAATAGCAAAATCCTGGATGGTGCAATTCAAAACTGCATGCATCCAGGTAGAGGGGATCAGGAAATGTCCAATTTGTGAATGGCATTATGACAAGCAGAGTAGCAAACTAAATCTTTTTCATGTGGGTGTAGAAAATGCCACACATCTGTAAGGCTCAGTTCTCACATCAATCTAGTCAAAACTTGTCCTGTACTTATATCCTCCCTGTCTCCTTACTCCTACAATCTCTGTTTTCAGAAACAATTGAGTTGAATTCTCCACCTATAATGTACAGATGGTTGGGAGACCCTACTGTATCCAGCAGCAATTTCTTATAAAAGGGGGCCCAGTCAGACATCAAATTCAGGGCATAAACCTTTCACAGTGTACAAGGCATGTCTCTATAGATGTACTGCAATCTAATAAACTGGCCCTTAAACATAGAAACATAGATTTTGACAGCAGATAAGGACCGCTTGGCCCACCTAGTCTGCCCGTTTCCCTACCTATAGGATAAGCTGCAGATCCTAGTTAACAAACAGCCTATTTCTTCCTAACCCCCACAAGAATTACCTTATGTCTGTCTCATGCATTCTTGAATTCTCCCACAGATTTAGACCCCACAACCTCCTCAGGAGGTCTGTTCCATGCATCCACAACTCTCTCTGTGAAAAAATACTTCATCAAATTGCCCCTGAGCCATCCCCCCTCTATCTTCAAATTGTGTCCCCTTGTTCTTGCACATCTCTTTTTCTGATAGATGCTACCCTCTTGGACTATGTTGTTTCCACTGAGGTACTTAAATGTTTCTATCATGTCCCCCCTCTCCTTCCTTTCCTCAAGGGTATACATATTGAGCTCCTTTAGTCTCTCCTTGTATGGCTTCTTTTGCACACTCTGCACCATCTTAATTGCCATCCTCTGGACTGCCTCCATCCTGTTTATGTCCTTGCGGAGATGGGGTCTCCAGAACTGGATGCAGTACTCCAGATGTGGTCTCACCAACTGACTGTACAGAGGGATGACAACTTCCTGTTTTCTGCTGGTGATGCCTCTCCCTATACATTCCAGTTCCCCCCAGCTCTCCCTACTGCCTTCTCACATTGCTTGCCAACCTTGAGGTCATCTGATATGATTACCCCCAGGTCCCTTTCCATTTTTGTTGTTGTTACTACCTCCCCCCACATTGTGTACTCATCCCCTGGGTTTTTGTTTCCCAGGTGCTTTATTTTACACTTCTTTGCATCGAATCCAAGCTGCCATACTTCTGACCATTCCTCCAACCTTACCAAGTCCCTTCTTATCCTTTCCACACCTCCTTGTGTATCAACCCTGTTGCAGATCTTTGTGCCATCTGCAAAGAGGCATACTTTTCTTTCCAGTCCCTCTGCAATGTCACTTATAAAGACATTAAAAAGAACTGGACCCAGTACTGAACCCTGCAGTACCCCACTAGTAACCCCTCTTTCTTCAGAGTGGACTCCATTTACAATTACCTTCTGTGTCCTGTTGTCCAGCCAATGTTTTACCCAGGCTACCACCCTGGGACCCACTCCCAGGCTGGTTAATTTGTTTATTAATCTTTTGTGTGGGACTGTGCAAAATGCCTTGCTAAAGTCTAGGTATGCCATGTCCACAGCCCCTCCCTGGTCTACTACGTTGGTCACCCAGTCAAAGAAATCAATTAGATTCATCTGACATGTCCTTCCCACTGTGAACCCATGCTTCATTGGGTCCTGTGCCTCACTGGCCTCTAGGTACCAAACAATTCTTTCCTTCAGAAGCAATTCCATCACTTTTTCCTACCACAGAGGTCAAACTGACAGCATAGATAACAATTCCCTTCAGCCAACTGAGACAAACACCTAGATAACTGCACAGATAACAAGTTACTTCAGCCAACTCACACAAATGCACTAACTCTTTTTTATGTTTTTACCCTAAAGTGACAGTCCCAGTAGTACAGTTCTAATTCTTTAGTCCCAGTAGACCTACCCTCACCCATGCCATAGACAGGCAGCATCTCTGAGAAGGTTACAGTGAATGCTTCTTGTC
Source organism: Neoceratodus forsteri (assembly GCA_016271365.2). Classification (NCBI taxonomy): domain Eukaryota; kingdom Metazoa; phylum Chordata; order Ceratodontiformes; family Ceratodontidae; genus Neoceratodus; species Neoceratodus forsteri. The sequence goes on along the minus strand of JADMNL010000023.1, from coordinate 330,576,666 downwards.
TAAGGCCCCTCCCCAACTCCACAAACTCTTCCTGCACTGCTCTGATCACTTTCTCAGCCAGGTCTTTTGTCCCAAGGTGGACAATGATATCCAGCTCTCTCCCCCATGCAGCTGCTCCAGCGATCCTGAGGATTCGCTCCCTGTCTGTCCAAGCCATGGCACCAGGCAGGCACCTTACATCCCTCTCCCCTTGCTCCCCAAGTTCTACCTTCCTAACAATGGAGTCCCCGACCAGGAGTTGTTTTCTTCCCCTGTGGGGTCCCATGCCACCCTCCTGTGGGTCTCCTTTGTGGAGGTTCCCTGTATCCTCCTTGGTCTTCACTACAGATGCCTCCATAGAGGAACCACATTTTGCCAGAATGGCATATGAATTGTGGCGAGGTATAACTGGAGTGATGCACCTCTGTTCCACCACCCTCACCCTCCCTGAGCCCACTGTGATCCAACTACTCCTCTTTCTTGACAACCTCTGAGGCAAAGGCAGTGGCCCTGGTGGTCCCTGGCTGGGAGAGGAGGTCCCCCAAATCCTGGCCAACTCAGCCTGGGTATGAGCAACCTCCTCCCTTAACCCAGAGAGGTGTCTGCAAATGGACAACACCGCATTCTCTAGCTCGTCTCCCAGAAGACTGCTGCTCCACAGCCACTGCACTGCACCACTCCCATCATGTCTTATTTCTGGCTCCTTAACTGTTGTTTTGGATACTTACTCTTTCACTGTTTGTTTATTTTTTTATTTTTAATTTTTTCTCCCTACTTACTTACTGCCTCTGTGCCCTTTAAGCTCCTGATCTTCCTGTTCTGAGACAAGAAGTTCCTATATTTCTTAGTAGTCTCCTTACTTGCTCAGAGTCAGACCACCAGCAGCTGGGGGGGCGGAGAGCTACTATTTTCCTTCTGAGATGGTGAGTCTTTTGTGGCTCTGTGATCACTCACTTCTCTGCTCCCAAACAGGAAGTTCCTGTTGTCAGTCAAATTCTGTGCCTATAAAAGTAGAACTGGCTTAGGGTGGGGGGGCGAGAGAGGGGAGGAAAAGAGGGCAATATAGTCCCAGTAGAGAAGTATAATTATAACAGCAGCTCCTTCCTCTTGCTGTTCTCTGCCTGTTCTCTGACAGAAGCTGTCTAGTGCAGTTTTTAAATCTGGCTTTAACCTGGCTTCCTTCTGGCTAAGCTACTCCCCCTACTTTACAGCTCTTTCTACACCTAGTTAACCTTTGAACTGTGAACATGTAGTGGAGCATTTTTCTGAATAAGGATGACTGTGCCCCCTGTTAGATTGGTGCTCTTCCCATGTAAAGGCATACACCTCCCAAAGCCAGGACATGTGTAGTTTTTGGTGCTCCAGTTGACTGAGGTGGGATTCTTGTAGGAATGCTACATTGGCCCTCCCTTCCTATAAAAACTTGCTAAATTCGGGTGCACTTAATGAGATTATTAATTCCCCTTACATTATATAACACAAGGTGTAGGTCCCCCATAGTGAAGCAGGAGCCAAGGCCTACCCCTTGCAGCTAATAGGCATGAGTCTCTCTGGAGACAATAGCAGAACTGTAAGTGCAACAGGTGAGGTCACTGAAATAGTTTCCCTGCAATGAGCAAGGGGCACAGATTACAAGATGGACTAGAACCATAAGCATGTCAAATCTGAGGTTCAGCTTTAATCAACAGAGATAATAATTTTTGCAATGTCTTGAAGTTCAGGTGGTAAGTATTGAAGCCACTTGCTTGAAGTGCAGATCACCAAGTGGCAGGGCTCATCAAGTGCAAAGCCATGTCACTCAACTTCCCAGATGGGGAAAAAAGCTGAGCTAGGTTGGAAAAATGTCACAGCATAAAGGCCACCTGCTTCCAGGACATGTGGCTAGGCCAGAAGGTGTTGCACATGCCTACTGTCTGAACCCACAATGAATAACACTGCAGGAAAAAACAAAGAAAAAAATAAAGGAAGTCTCCAATGTCTCAGGGCATGATAATGTAAGACCAAGGTAAGGCACCAGCAAAAAGGGAGAAGGCTGTCAGGGATCCATATCCAAGTCACTCTGGTTGGAGGAGATATTGAAAAAGTGGGTACAGACAGAACCAAAGTCAGGACCATCTACTGCACCCCTCACTGCATGCCCAAATCAAATCAGGTAGCCTGAGTTTAAGTTTACCAAAGATGCAAGCCCACTGCTTGGGTTGCCACCTTCAGTGCATTCCACTAACTCCACATAGCTATATAAATAAGAGTTAATCTCCAGCACTGTTCAATTTTGGACATCAGACGGATTGATACTGATCTCTCCATATGTGAAAACAGACACTTCCCAGACTGATCCTTCAGAGAGTCAGCATAAAATAAATCATTCATTACACACTCAGAGTGAACAAGTCAAAGACAGTTGTGAAGGGCTTGCTTCCTTAGTGGGTGTGCACCCCTCAGGACACCTCCACTTGAACCTAGGTCCAACCTACTCAATTCTATTGTTGCCCAATCCCCTCTCAACCACATCATATTTCACAAACATTGGACAAATTTAAATGTGAACCCTAAGTATGTGCAGTTAGCCAGAGGGCAACAAGAAAAAATTCTGAAGCTTATTTGCCAGATCAAGCTGGAGTTGATGGAAGGGAGCAAAGAACCAGAAAGAATTATTTAGCAGATGTGCAAGTCCCTCGATGGCTTCTCAAAAAAAAACAGTAACACCTCAATGCAACACACTCTTTGTGACTATGTCACATGGGCAAATTCTTGTTGGGAATGGGAGACTAGAGAAGACCCCCACTGAAACTGCCCTGCATTGAAAGCCGTATCAGCATCTCCTTTTAATTAAAAAAAAAAAAAGCAACAATAAGTCATGGGGAGGCACACCTAATCAGCTATGATTTCTCCTACCCTGTATTTAGAAACCATGGGACAAATCAATCAACCTCCCCTTCTTCCCTGACACCAGAACTATGGCAAAAAAAAAAAAGAAAAGGAGAAAGGAAGGCCCACTGTTCTCCCCTCCACAGACAGGGGAGGGGTAACAAAATAATGGGGAATGTCCCTGCAGCAAAATAATTTAAATCAAATGGAAACTATGTTTGTAGTGCCCTGCCCTGGTCCTACCTGAATCCTCATTGCAGAGGTAAGGAAGAAATCACAAGTCAGTTAACCATATGTGAACCACAAACTTAAGATGACAATGTGCTTCTGTGTTATGGTGGGATAATGAAAAGATATTCATTAGGCAGAGTCAGGTAGTTTGGGTCTGAAGGTTTCCCTTTTCCGGGGATGCTGGGTCTTCTGATGGGGGAGTTGTTTCCTCATGACACTTGCATTCATGTGTGCCTGGAGTGTATTTTGTTCAGTGGAGAAAGCTCTTCCTCTGCTTTGTCTCCACATTTTTGCTCCTGTCTCTGCTTTTCAGGCACCTGTGATCAAAGGTGCCTGATTGTCTCCTCAACACATGCCCTGATTCACCAGAAAGGTGCCACATCATGGACAGAGTCATAAACTTTTAAACCAGATTTGGAAAAAACACTCAGGTGGCAGGGTACTCAAAGTAAGCCCTGATGTTCTTGGTGCAGAGCTCCTTAACAATTAACAGTACCTCCTTACATTTTACCAGTGTGGCTTGCTCAAAGTCATGTTTAAAATATAATTTTGTATCCCCAAACACATTTTTTTTTTTTTTTCTCCAAGCCCTCTGGAGTTTGTCCACTTTGGTCTGGTAGTTGGGAAAGGCTGAAATAAATGAGCAACGGCAATCCTTTGGATCTCTATAGGGAGCACTAAGGGCTGGATGGGCCATGATGACATTCAGGTAGTAGGAGCTGTCAAAGCCAAAAAGTTCCTTTATTAAGCCTTCAATGTATGTTATTGAGTCCCCAGATTCTGCCTTCTCTTGGATTCCATGGAGTCTAATATGATTCCGGGAATGGATCCTCTACTTTTCTTTCCAGTTCTAATTCTTGGCCATGTAGGCTTAACAGGGCATTTGTGTAGTGGTCTGTGCTGGTGGTGTACTCAGACAGGCAGGCTTTAATGGCTGTCATGCATTTTTATACCATCTACAGGTCCCTTTTGCCATGTGACACTACTGATTCAAGCCACTGGAGAGCATCACTGATTCCCCTGAGTTCAGCATGGAGATGTTTAGAAGTTATGATGTACTGTATATTTTTTCATTATCTTCAGTTTTGCTGTCCTATGGAAAGAGGGTGGTAGCCCATAAGGATGACTGGCCTCTGGGAAAGGGCACCAGATATAAATAAATACTACTGCTATTACTATTTTGACAGAGGAGAACTTTGGTTTCAGAGCAAGAAACAGCAATCTAGAACTACAGATTTTTTACTGATAAATCACTTCTATCTCACCAGGAATCAGTACCTGTTTGGATTAAGCAAACAGATACTTTATTAGAAGAAGGGGGTCTCATTTCAGTAAAAAAAAAGAAGAAAGTCACTGTGTGTTTCTCTGCGGAAGGGGGCTGTATCAGCTTAATTTACTGAGTCAGGAGAAGAGGATGAATCTAATTGGGGTGTGGCTTAGGAGTTTAGGAGTACAAAAGCAGGTGTGTCCAATTACAGCTTCCTGCTGTTTTTGACAGAGGAGAACTTTGGTTTCAGAGCAAGAAACAGCAGTCTAGAACTACAGATTTTTTACTAATTGTTCTGCTTCCCACCCCTCCACTCTCCCACCCTAAGCCAGTTCTACTTTTATGGCCACTGGATTTGACTGACAACAGGAACTTCCTGTTTAGCAGTAGGAAGGGAAGGATAACTGAGACACATTAGTTTCATCAACCTTGAAGGAACCTAAAAAAATAACTCTTTCTCCCTCCCTGGCTGCTGGAGGTCTGAATCCAAGCATGAAAGAAGGAGACTACTGAAGACTACAGGAAGGTCCTGCCCCAGAACAGGAAGGGTGAGAGTTTTAAGCACACGTAGGCAGTAGGAAAGGAAGTGTAAAAATGCATAGAGGGAGGAGACAGTAAGCATACAAAGCAAAGGGAGAGGGGACACAAAATAAGTCAAGATGGGAGTGGTGCAGTGCAATGGCTGTGGAGTAGCAGTGTTCCAGGAGACATTCTGGAGGCTGCGATGCTGCCCTGTTTGCAGGCACCATAGAAGAACCACTATCCACCAGAAGAGTGAATGAATTGTGGAGAGGTACAGCTGGAGGGATGCAACTCTGTTCCACCACCCTCTCCCTCCCTGAGCCCACCCTGGTAAAGCCTCTCCTCTTTCTTGGCAACTGCTGAGGTAGTGGCATTGGCCCTGGTGGTCCCTGGGTGGGGGAGGAGGTTTCACAAATCCTAGCTAGGTCAGCCTGGAGATGGGCAACCTCCTCTCTCAGACCAGAGAAGTACCTGCAAATAGGGCAGCATCGCAGCCTCCAGAATGTCTCCCAGAATACTGCCGCCCCACAGCCATTGCACTGCACCACTCCTATCATGTCTTATTTTGTGTCCCTCTACTGTTTCTCTGGATGATTACTCTCCTCTCCTTACAACTCTCACCCTTCCTGTTCTGGGACAGCAACTTCCTATCTTCTTCAGTAGCCTCCTTCTTCCTTGCTCAATATCAGACCACCAGCAGCTGGGGGGAGTGAGCTACTTTTCCTTTAGGGTTGACAAACCAATGTTTCTCTATGATCCTTCCCTTCCTACTGCCAAACAGGAAGTTTCTGTTGACAGTCAAATCCAGTGGCTATAAAAGTAGAACTGGCTTTGGGTGGGTGGGTGGAGGGTGGGATGGAGGGCAATTAGTAAGAAAAAGGCTAGCAACCAGGAAGTTGTAATTTGACTCACCTGCTTTATAGTGTCTAAACCACACCCCAATTAAGCTCTCTTTCCTCCTACTGGTTTAGCAAAGTCAGCTGATACAGAACACACACTGACTTTCTTTCTTTTCTTTCTTTTTTTAACCCTAAATAAGACCCCTTCTACTTCTAATAAAGTTATCTGTCTACTTAATCTTAACAGACACTGACTCCTGCTGAGATATAAGTTTTAAATTAACAAGAAAATGTAGCTTCTTTTAGTTAGCTGCTTTCTGCTCTACAAGCAAGGCTAGCAACAGGAAGTTGTAATTTGACTCACCTGCTTTTATAGTGTCTAAACCACACCCCCAATTAAGCTCTCTTTCCTCCTACTGGTTTAGAAAAGTCAGCTGATACAGAAAACACACTGACTTTCTTTCTTTTTTAACCCTAAATAAGACCCCTTCTATTTCTAATAAAGTTATCTGTCTACTTAATCTTAACAGACACTGACTCCTGCTGAGATATAAGTTTTAAATTAACAAGAAAATGTAGCTTCTTTTAGTTATCTGCTTTCTGATCTACAGGCAAGGCTAGCAACAGCCTTCCTGAGGAGGTTGTGGAGTCAGGAACAGTGGGAGAATTCAAGAATACATGGGAGGAGGAAGTAAGCTGTTGATTAACTAGAATCTGCAGCTTATCCATCAGGTAGTGAAATAAGCAGACTGGGTGGGCCAAGTGGTCCTTATCTGCCGTCAAATTCTATGTTTCTATGTTTCTAAGACTTGCTCCTGTTGAGACCATAATCCATCTTGGCCCAACTGTGCTGCTTTCAATGGAAGCCCAAATATGTTTGTTCTGTAAAGATAATAGTGATTTTCTTTATTCCCTGAAGACCTGTTCTTTTTCTCCTGAAATATCAGGATTCTGACATCTGTTTATACATAGGGTTACACTGAACATGGGATCGATGGCCTTCATTTCCACTTTGTCTTCCACATATTTTTCTCCCAAATATTCCTGTTACACAGTCCGAGCTCTCCACCCCACTTCGGTTCTTGCTTTTGCTGTGACTGTGATTTCAACTTTTTAGCTCTTGCTGCTTGGCTTGTGACCATGCTATCTTTGACAGTGCCTTCAGCTATGTTTTTGTTTTCTGTGTGCAGATGCTCTTGGGAAGAAAGCCTAAATTTCTTGATTTGTCTTGCTTTTTGGGAGAGCATCAAGTAAGTTTCTATGTTTTGTGCAGTTTTGTCATGATTAAGGCACTGGGAAACTTCAGGTTGCACACACTCCTCACAGTCCCTACTCTCTGCCTTCCACCATTTTGCTCTGCCTCTAGCCTATTTGTGGTTCGAAAACAAACTGATCTGCAGTTTTCCAATTATAAGGTTTTAAACAACCTGGTGCTGCAGCATCACTCAAGGAAAATTACTGAAAATTCATGAACATTTTTTCAAGATTAAGTTCCTTAGAGACCACATTAAACAGAAAAACTAAAAAAGAAAAGGAAACCTTTAACTCTAAAGTTTGACAGTGGTATGGTGCATAACAGGACAGTCTAACACAGTAGAGCTAGCATTCAAAAAATAATTAATTACATATAGTATTTGAATTGGTAAAACAAATGTTAGAAATTCCTGCAGAAAATTGTTGAGACAGACTTTAATGAACTAAGCACAAGCCCATAATGCACAACCGAACAGTAAAAATAAATAAAATGTTTATGAAATGTTTTCAAGTCCCACTCAAACAAACAAAAAATTACAATTATCATCAAGAACATTTCTAAGTCCAACACAAGAAAACAAAAACACAGCATTGATATAAAACAACATGAAGAAAAAAGTTTAAAGGAGCAAAACAGTCCACAAGATTCATCAATTAAAGAGACCTTTGTGGTCTGCCTTTGCGGTCCAGTGCAATTCTTTTTAATTTTTAATTGAATATGCTTTATTAATTTTTTTAGTATACAGAATCAATAAGAATCAAACACCAAAAATGCACAATACAGAAACACATACAAGACAGGAACCACACAATTCGAACCCCAACCACCCATTACCAATGACCCCCCCCATTTCCGGAGGAGAACCCTAGTGAACAAAAAAAAAATGGTAAACTGTGTAATCCAAGTAGGTCTTCAACAATACATGTAAGGTACTTATTTAGGAGGAATATAATGTGATATCAGAGACAAGCTACCAAACCATAACATTCTTCATCTTAAAGAAGACAGAGGCCATACTCAACATCAGGACTTACCTATTTTTTTTTGAGAATATATTCTAAACAGCTTACATGGTTAATAATACATATAATGTTTATCAGACAGCCTTGTAATTTGAAAGATGATCTGCTAAGCTGACAATGATCTTTTCTGCTTGCAATGCGAACAAAGCTTTTCTGTGCCATTCCACATATAGTACATAGAAATAGCCTGATCACACCAGGCTGTAAAATAACCTTTTTAGCACAGGCAGAAATCAAAGCCATGTGGTTGTGTTGATTGCTGATCAAAATACCATCAAAGGTTCCAAAAATACACACCTCAGGGAGAAATGCCAACTCTAACCCTAACAGGTCCAGTGCAATTCTAAACATTAAACTTTTTTATTCAGTTTCTCTCTCTACATATCTTGTGACTTTTTATACAACAGTCTGCATAGACTTTTTTCAAAACTGTATGTAAGTGTTCTGTGTTACATGTTTTAAGCCTGATGACTGCATTTTCTCTGGTGCTGCTTATTGTACTTGTAATGTTATTTTGTGACTATGTATTTGACTTGGAACTTTCGTAAATGAGCATCTGTGCTCAAAGGTAATTTCTGACATTTTCAGCAAATAAATAAATGAAATAAATAAATAAATGTTCTATGTCCAATATAAACAAAGTGCTTAAAGCACAGAAATGGTGAAAAAAATATGTATTAAGTCTTAGGGAACACGGATTCTTGGCCCTGCATGAATCAAGTTAGGACTCCGGTCCTGTTTGGTGTATCCTGCTTCACACAGGGCCAGAAGAGCCCTGCACAAAACAAGTTAGGAGGCATTACCTTCATTGTATGAAGCAAGTTAAAACTTCCTTTTTTTAAGTCAGTAAATTCATTAACTATGGCAATGCATCATTAGAGTTCCTTAGCCACAAAAGGAGGGCCTTTGCCATTTTGTTAACAATAACACCTATTCCATTACCCCCCAGCCTTATGACCAGAGCCAAAGCTACAGGTCTAAGTCACGGCCCATGGGTCTGCTGCTGCAGGTCTGCGGCCCTATGCAAAGAAAGTTATGACTGGTTTTGTACTTCACTCATGGCCTGAAAAGCCTGCATAAAAAAAAGGTTTGAGTGATCTCCTGTTCCATTCAACACCCTCTGCAATGAAAGATATAACTAGTCTTGTGCTTAACGTAGGGCCAAAATTGCCTCGTGTGAAGAAAGTTAAGACTGATCCTGCAGGACTTACCTGGAGCAGCAGGCTTGTGGGGCACAGATCCAGACATGTAGATTGAATCAGAAGACACACTGAGCATGATTGTAGACAGAATAGTTACCTACCATAACAACAGATCTTTGAGAAAATCTCCTCCATTGAGCCACATCATGAAACTGTAAGCTGTTGGCATCAGGACCAACTGGAAATAATTTGCTGGCTAGGGCCAACCACATCAACACACCTCACTGGCATCTGCATAATGTGGGTGTCACCAGCATGCCTCAGTTCCCTTCTGGAGACACCATGGATCATCAGACTGGCAGGGATTGCAGTGACCAGGATCAAACCAGTCACACAGGAGAGTAGATGGAAACCTGAGAATAAATGCTGTATAAGATAGCATAGGAGAAGCAGCTTGTGAGAGCAGGCAGTATTGTCACCCGTCACACAAGGGGGGAGGTGAGAGGGAGAGCTGTGGCTCAAGGGAGGACATTCTCTTGAAGATCTACTGTTATGATAGACAACTATTCTGCCTTCTTTGAGGGTATTTCCCTCCACTGAGCCACATCATGGAATGATTCTTAAGCAAACAAGTACAGAGGGAGGATGGCAGGACCTAATGATCATGATTAAGGAGTCCTTGCTGAACACTGATGTCAAAGCCAGTATGTCTGTGAAAGATGATGTCCAGACTGCAATGTATAGGAAATGTATGAACAGTACTCAAAGTAGCAGCATATGTTAGTAGCAGACACGTTTTGGAAACAAACCACTGAAATAATCACCCCATTGGTGGAGTGAGCACAGACATGACCAGGAAGCTGCTTACCCTGCATGTGGTAACAAAACATAATACAACTGGCCAGTCATTTGGACAGGCCTTGTTTGGAAATTGGGGAGCCCACCATCCACGGTGCAGAAGCTACAAATACTTGTGAGCATTTTCTACAATTCTTTGTATGATCCAAACACCAACACAGTTCTCTCCGGATATCCAGCTTATGTGAATAACATTTCTCACTATCTGTGGGAGACAAAAAATTAACAGGAAGGTCAATAAGTATCATAAGTATCATAAGTACATATGAGCCAAGCAGGCAAATGCCCATAGCAGCTCGCCAACTACCTACCGTGCCATAATGTAGTATGCTTGGACCCCCCCCCGGAGTTGAGAATCTTTAGTGGGGGGTCCAGGGTACCCTCGCTCCCCATAACGGGGGTGGGGGTGAATTCCATCACAGAAAAGAATTATGCCACATGGCAATATTGCACTGTATTGGCAGCGCGATTTTGCCATGCGTCATAATGTCTTGTGACATTATGACCCCGTGCCTGCCAACTAAATTTAAAAACTCTTGATTATCATTCCGGTGCAATAATCAACTAGTCTTTTTTTAAAAATCTCCATGGTCCCATTACCAACCACCACACATGGCAAAGAATTCCACAGGCTGATAACTCTCTGACCGAACCATGATGCCCTTTCTTAGTATTAGCAGTTTCTCTCTGCAGCTGTGGTATATGTGCCCTAGTATTATACCTGTTATCTCTTATCTTCAAATCCAAACAATCCCATAAATCCAGGTCATTAAAAGCCTTGTATCGATCTTTTCTTAAATCTAGGTCATTAAAAGCCTTGTACACCAACCATAGATCTCCCTTTAACTGATGATACTCCAAAGTGTACAGCCCAAGTTCTCCTAATCATTCCTCATAGCTCAAATGCTTTACTGTATCAATCATCTTAGTTGCTCTGTGCTGTACCCTCTACAAAGCCACAACCTCTGACCTATTATAGGGTGACCAGTACTGTGCACAGTATTCCAAACTTGGCATCACCAGAGACAACTACAGGGGCAACAGCACATTTCTGTCCCTATTCTTTATATTCCTCCTTATATTTCCCAGTATGGAGTTTGCCCTTTTAGCTAAGATGTAGAAATGATTTCCAGTCTCCAATCTATTTGTTATTTGTATTCCCAAATCTTTTTCTTCCTTACTTTCTCTAAGGTTCTTACCAGCTAATGTATATCCAAAACACTTATTATTTTTCCTAAATGTATAACTGCGCATTTCTCGATGCTCAGTTCAATTTTTTTCATTATTCCAATTTTCAATTTTGGTTACGCTTCCTGAAATTGAGCTGCATGTGCTGCATTCTCAGCTACCCTTCCAACTGTCATAGCATCAGCAAATTGGTAAGCCATGATTCTTCCAACATGGGCACAGATGCTGCATATATTTTAAATAAGCATGGACCCAGTACTGATCCCTGTGGTACCCTTCTAGTAACAGCACTCCAGTTAGAAGTATACCCTAATATGCCCACACATTGTCTCCAATCAGAGAGCCACAATTCAATCCACGCTACTAAAGTACTATTTAAACCTATGTTATATAGGACCTGCACTAACTGGTAATGAGGGGACAAAGGCCTTGCTCCAGTCCAAAAAGACCAAGTCCACTGTCTTAGCCTCATCCAATGCCTTACTAACTTTGTTGTCATATGTAAGCATAATAGTCTGAGTAGATCTTCCTGCTGTAAACCTATGCTGAGTTTTAGCCACCAAGTCAGAATCTAATAAATAATTCTCAATATAGTCCTTGATGAGCCCCTCCAGTATTTTCCCCAGCTCTGACATCAAACTCACTGGTCTGTAGTTCATACTGTCCTTCCTAGATCCTTTCTTATAAATTGATGTTATAAGAGCATCCCTCCAAGCAGATACAACCATCCCTGTGACAATGGATTTTTGGAATACCAAAGTAACAAGTCCAGTCAGTTCATTTTCCAGTTCCTTTATAACCCTAGGGTGTAATCCATAAGGCCCCTGTGATTGATTTGGTTTAATTTTTTGTAATCTATCTCTTATGTCCTTGATGTCAAATCTTATAACTTGAGTGTCTAATCCCACATAACTAGAATTAGCAGAACTGCTTACTGATTTATCACCAAAAACTGAAACAAAATATTCATTAAACATATTGGCCATATCTACAGTATATCATCTGTAACCAGATTTCCTGTCTTATCCACTAGTGGTCCCACCTGTCTCTTACTACCTTTCATGGTATTTACATATTTATAGAAGGCCTTATAATTATCATTTTGTTCTTGAGGCAAGTTTCACCTCATAGTCAGCCTTTGCTTTCCTAATGTTTGAATTTACCACCCTGGCTAATAGTTTATATTGTAGCCAATTGGTTTCTCTATATTACTCTTTGGCTATTAAATATGCTTCATTTCTCTTTTTCAACATTCCCATAACGGCTTTGGTAATCTAAGGTTTTCTATTCATGGTTTTGTTATATTTATTTCTAGTAGGTATATATCTAGATCCCAGTCCATTTATCTTTATTAACAGTTGCTGTCACATTTCTTCAAGGTTTAGATCTTTAAGTTCAGTGTACCAATCCTACCTCCCCAACTCCTAACGCATAGCCTGAAAATTTGCTCTAGCAAAACACTTGACTTTTGTGAGCCCCTGTGCAATTTGATAATCTATTTGTATGGTAAAAATGACCTTCATATGATCACTTGTTCCAAGTGGTGACAATACTGAACAGCTAGCAATAGTAACCCCCATGTTACTTAACACTAGGTCAAGAATCCTCAGTTCACCTGTAGGTGACCTCACATAATGTTCCAATCCTAGACTGTCCAGACTAAGGCAGAAGTCTCTTTCAAGATTAAAGTTACCCTTCCATAGTTCCCAGTCAATGGCTGGTATGTTAAAATCCCCCATAATAATATTTTCATCTGGATTTGTGCTATGCAAGAACTGAAGGAAATGACTGTTTAAATCATTGTCCCATGAAGGTGGATGGTACAGAACTCCCAAAATGAAATTTTTACCTGTATTGGTTTTAATTTTTACTCAAACGTGTTCCAACTGCTCCCCATTTGTCCACCCTCTCTTGGTGACTATTATACACTCTGCTATGTACAGTGCCACCCCACCACCACCTCTGTCATTACGTTCCTTACTGAAGCATTTATATCAAGGTACAGTATGTCCCTGTCCCATTCATCTTCTGCAGTCCACCAGGTCTCTGTAACTCCACAAATCTGTATGGTCTCATTTGCTAAAAGCAACTCCAACTCATCTTTCTTAATTTTTGAGCTTCTAACATTTATTACAGCTGCCCTCCATCCTGTCTCCTTAATAGCTTCCTTTTTGACATTCTGAGTCAAATTTGGTACAGGTGATGAGTCTACATCCTCTCCTCTTTGGCCCCGATCCCTCAGTTTAAAACCCCATCAATTGCCTTCCTAATTTTGTCACCCAAAATTCTGGAATCTTTCCTATGCAAGTGCAATCCATCCCTGCAGAATAAATCACCATTATTAAATGTATTCCAGTTCTGCATGAATATAAAGTTTTCCCTGTGACACCATCTTTTTAACCATTCATTTAAATTCTGGATGTCCATTTGTCTACCACTTCCTGCTCTTGGGACTGACCGAATCGCAACTAAAAAGTTAGATCAGTGGATCAGTAGGTGCTGACTAAGTGCAGAGGAAGGACATGCATAGTCTGTTGCTGCAAACTGATGTATTGAAGAAGGGATATGCCTTTGCTGAATGTTATCTTCTGTATTTTAAATAAACATCACACAAAAATTGTGTGTTGAACCTGAAGTTCTGCATCTGGTCCATCTGTTATACCACAACCCTTCCACAGACCCCATTTTGAAAAGAGGTCAGCCACAACAGAGTTTGAGGGTTCCCATTCATAGCGAGTGCACATGATCGAATGAGATGATCTGTCAGTGCATTCAGAGTACCAGACAGGAACACTGTTGACAGAAATATGTTGCATTCCACTGCCCAGTGCTAAACTCTCATCCCATTTCTGCAGAGAGGATACACATGTACTCTATCTTGTTGGCTGATGTAGTACATCACTGAACTATTGTCTCAATGGATCAGCAGTTGATTTCCTGGAAGGGGGGATGAAGGCCTGTAGGCCACATAGAACAGCCCTTGTCTCCAGAGTGTTGCTTTACAGAATGGTATCCATAGGGGTCCCTTGGACTTGAGTTCTGAAAGGGCCAAGATGAGCATCCCATCCCAAACCTGAGAAGTCTGTGGTCAGCACTAGGTGGGGGGGTGGCCAGAGGAACAGGGACCCTGCCTCTAGGTTGGAGCATGTCAACCACCAGAGCAGGGAGCGATGGAGAGGAAGAGTAGTTTCTATAAGACAGTCCAGTTCATTGGAATACTGTGCCCACTGCACGCTGAGGAACCATTGAGAGGTCCTTATATGGAAGCAAGCCAGCAGGATGGTCTGTATGGCAAGACTGAATAATACTGAAAACCTTTCGCTCACTCTGGGAATGGGTGCTATATCAAAAATGGACATGGGTAGGCAACATTCATGATAGCACTCACAGAGACAATGGCAAGAAATGAGAAATTATATTCACAGAAGTCTACATAGTATCACAAAACTATTCTGGCTCCAAAAAACAAGAAATTGAAAACAGAAGCACAAAGTCCTGGCAATTTTCCTCTGTAGAATGAGGCTTCATCGGGGGGTCTGTATGGCAGCTGCCATCAGGCTGATTAACCTTAGAAGACATCTGGCTGAAACATAGTTGTTGGAAAATACCAGCTGGTTCTGGGTCTCCAGTGCCATAGCATAGTCAGAAGGAATAAATGCCTGGCTGAGCCCTGTGTCCAGAACAGCCCCTATGTATTGGAGCCACCGGCATGGGGGTAAGGACCACCTTTGATTTGTTGACCAGTATACCCAGAACAACTCTCAGGTCCATAACAGTATGCATACTATGGCTTTCCAAGACAGGGCTTTCACTAGCCAGTCATCTATGTAAGGAAATACTTAGAGGCCCTCTCTGTGGAGAACAGTTTCCACTGTGGCAAAAACTTTGGTAAATACACACAATGCAGAGCATAAATCAAAAGGTAAAACATAAAATTGGTAGTGTGAGCCCTGGAGCATGAAACACAGGTATTTTCTGTGTGGCTTGTGGATCTTGACATGAATGTATGCATCCTTCATGTCCAGAGCAACCATTCAAAAGGGGAAAGAGGAAATTTAGAGAGACTATTCAAAACGTTTTGTATTCAGTGAACAGATTCGATCCTTGAAGGTCTAATGTGGTCTTTAGATACTCAGTCCATTTTGGGAACCAGAAAGTACTGGGAATTATAGCCCTTGTTCTGTTAAGAAACTGGGATAAGTTCCACAGCCCTCTTGCTGAGGAAGGTTTAAACCTCAATTAGCAGGAGGGTAAGCTGTTCCAGAGGATATCTGTTTGGTAATGGGGAAGGGGTTATAGAAGGGACAGTCAGGAGCTCTAGGACATATCCATGCTGAATGACTTCCAGGACCCAGGCATCTGTAGTTATCTCCCTCCACTTCTGTAGAAAGAGGGACATTTTGCCTCCCACCAAAACTTCCTGAGGCAGTGATGCTGGAGGAAGGATAAGGGAGTTAGAAAGTATATGGGGTGGTGGGGGCACCGGTAATTGTCTGACCATTTATATGTGGGGAATGGACACCAGAAGACAGGCTTGCAGCTTGGAAAGTGGAAAGCTGAGGCCTCTGTCAACCACATCCTGGGTCCCTTGACTATTCAGTGAACCAGCTACCCTAAATTGGTCAATCTGGGTTGGGTTATGGTGAAACTTAGCTTCCCAGCCAGTGCCCTTTGGGGTAACCCTTGCCTTAGTGCTTGCGCAGTAAGGTTCTTTGTCTTTTAGCTTGTTTTTTGTTTTTATTGGGCTCATCACAACCCAACCCAGATAGACAAATTTAGGGTAGCTGATTCATTCCACTGGGGTGTCATAGTGATGAGGCACACTGATGAGTCCTGGTAGGATGAATCACTTGTCTGTCTTCTGTTGACACCCTTAGCATACTGTGTGAGAGGCCTTTCCGCACCATGCAGCTCTGCTTAAGGTTGAACCAGCATAATATTTTGTGGTGCTTTGCATATGCATCCCATGATGCTTTGCATTATGGGGGCATGTGTGATTTTGTATTTCTTTGAAACTTAGCTTCCCGGCCTATGCCCTTTGGGGTAACCCTTGCCTTAGTGCTTGCGCACTAAGGTTCTTTGTCTTTTAGCTTGCTTTTTGTTTTTATTGGCTCACCACAAACCAACCCAGAGAGACCAACTTAGGGCAGCTGGTTCATTCCACTGGGGTGTTATACAGATGAGGTACACTGATGAGTCCTGGTAGGATGAAACACATGTCTGTGTCTTCTGTTGGCACCCTTTGCATACTGTGTGAGAAGCCTTTCGGCACCATACAGTTCTGCTTAAGGTTGAGCCAGCATAATATTTTGTGGTGATTTACATATGCATCCCATGATGTTTTGCATTATGGGGTATGTGTGCTTTTGTATTTCTTATTGCAGTGTCTCCTGTTTTTCTGATTGAAGCTCTGGCAAATTGAGCAGACGTTAATGTTATGTTTTTTTTCTGAGGCATAGGATACAGTACAAGTCACATTAAACTGTTACAGCAATGAATTGGTTTAGCACTGTTTTTTTACAGTTTGCAATGCATTGGGAACTCATGTTGCATTGTTTTTTAGTACTTAATCAGCTCAAGAGCAATGGGCCCAGTGCACAAAAAGGGCAGGAAATATGCACCGGAGGGATGTCCCCCTTCCACATACCTACGCAGGCCCAGACAGATGCAGGGTAAGTGGTATGCACTACCGCTAGCACCAGTGGGGCACCTGTCCATGGCCACGCCCCCATAGCGTGCATGGTCATGCCGGCGGTTGGGCCCCTGAGTGGATCTTTTGCACCCTTGTGGATGGTGCAGGGAGTTGGGGAACAACCACGTAAAGCGGCACTGTGGCCACACCTATGGGCAGTCACCTGAGCAGCTGCCCCAGCCCTCCCCTGCAGCCTAGTGTGCTGAGGTAGCACAGCAGACTGGATACCATTACCGCCATGCCCAGTGGTCATCATTCATGGGGGCATGCACTGGGCTATGCCAAGTCCAGGCAGGTGTAGCTGGTGCCCCCTCCGTCTGGCTCTATGTGGCATACTGAATGCCATGTAGTGCAGGCATACCCCCGTCATGCCCCCAGTACGGTGCTTCCAGAGGAGTTGGGATAATGGGCACACAAGTGTCATGTGTGCCCTTGGTGATTGCCGCCGGAGGTCCATGGTACCCCCTCTGCATGGCATTCATACTTACGGTTGCCTACATGCCTCAGTTATGCGGCGTGTAGAACTGTCATGTTTGTGCATGGGACCCTATGTTTGTAAAATGTTTTTGCAACTCGGTTGGAATGCATTTGCAGTTCAGTCACAATGCAATGCAAAACTGAGTTTTAACTCTTAAAAAACAGTTTGTGCAGGGCTTTGTGTTGTATCTAGCAGCACTTATGCAACTCAGTGAGAAATGCTAAAACAACTCATTTGCACAACAGTTTAATGTGACTTCTACTATACACATGCAGTGGTTGTCATCTTTATAAATTTTAACATTGCTGTGGCGGCAGTAGCAGAACAAAGGTTCATTTTCTGTTGACAGTGGTATAAAAGAAACATTTAAAATAAACTTGAATTAGCAGCAATAGTGAAACTTTTCAAGTTTGATGGTGTTTTACAGCAGTGGTGGACTGACAAGTGGTTGATGGTGGGAGAAAGAACTGAGGAATTCTGGAGGTGCTCATGTTATATAGGTACAAATGAAGTTCTTTAAAGTGGGTGGCCCCAATCAGCAAAAAAGTTCCAAGTGGTCCTGACACCAACAGGCTATAGTTTCATGATGTGGCTCAATGGAGGGAGATATCCTCAAAGAAGATCTGTAGCTTGGCTTTGGGTCACAAGGCTAAGGACTGGAGGAGGGGTCGGGCATTAAGGTTGAAAAAACTCTAGTGTCACATTTCTATCTTTTCTGGAGTACAGAACCCTAATAATATATTCATGTCACATTTTACTATACACTCTAGATCCAGTGGCACCAGACAGGATGCAATGGAATAATGCTCCACTATACTGCAGGGAACAGTGTTAAGTCAATGGCAATTAAGCATTATTGTTATGCAGTATTTTGTCATGTTTTACTTACTGCAAGTTATTGTATTGTGGCTGACTCTGCTGCATACAGTATGTATTATACTGGCACAATAGTGCAAATATAGTTAGGGTTGATCGACAGCTGCTATGTTAAACCACTAACTTTGCACCTTAATAGCACTGGCAGCATTCAGTGAAATGGCCCCAAATTTGGCATGCTTTGTCTAGGAGGCAAATTCTCAATTTGTGGAGAGTTTTATGATGGCAGATTGTGTAGTTTCTGAGATTTTCTTAAGTAATTTTTACATTAATGCCTACATGTTTTCCTATACTTAATGTACACATATATATGTGTGTGTCTATATATATATATATATATATATATAAACACACATATATATTTATTGCTCTTACCTACAGCCTAGAAGGAAAATATTTTTTTTCTGAAACTTTTAGGTAGAAGCAGCCTATGCCAAAGTAGTGCTTTTTGAGAGTTTTACAAAAACATGTTAAAATGATTCCAGAGTTATAAGGATTGAAAGTTGTTTATCTTTTGAGCATGCTCAGTAGAATTTTTGGATAACCTTCTGATATAACATGAAAAATTCTGTGTCACAAGAGATTTTTGGTTTTGCTAAATGGGGTTCTCACGAGATGGAAAACATTTTTCATGTCATGATGGCTGTCATTTTTTTGGGGGGCTTGGTAAAAAAATTTGAAAATCCATATAAATTACCATTTGGAAAAAAATGAACACGTGAAACTATCTGATTTGTAGCCAATGAATGAGATTCTGCAGTTTTTTTCCCAGAATGAACTAGAAATATGTTGTTTGGGTTTGTGGTGGCCATTTTCATGAAATTGCCATGTTTTATGTTATCTGATGCTTACTCATGTCACACATAGCAGTTTGTGAAACAAAAAAATTCACAACCTGGAATTTCCATTGTGTGCTGTAATTTTTGGCATACATCAGAAATTTTGTTGCATGGTTCAAATTTTCTGTTGTGTATCAGGAACTGGGTGTTCAACTTAAAATTTTCATTGCAGTCCACAATTTTCCATTGTATGCTAGGTATTTGGTTTTCTACTTGAAATTTCCTTTGTGGTCCAAAAGTTCCAATTCTCACTGGAATCAGGTGCTCAGCTCAAATTTTCTGTTGCACATTGGAAATTGAGTGCTAGACTTGGAATTTCCATTGCACACCAGATCTCCCAGTGTGTGACATAATTGAAATGTACAGCTGTAATTTTGTGGTGCACAGTGAGAACTGGGATCACAAAATGAATGTTTTGATGCATGTTAGAAATTAATTGTGTGGCTTAAATTTTTCAGTGCAGATGGGGAAATTTATGTTGTGTGTCCCAGTTTGACAGAATTTTGTGTGGTGACCCCCCAAAACAGTTTTTTGTGTCTCACAGTGTTTCACTCATAACTTACTTATTTTGCAGGATCTGGGGGAGAAATGTGGAACATCTCATCTGTAGAACCTTACTGCTTCAACAATAATTGTTGTTCTGTAATAATGATAGGGGTTAGAAGCTCTACAAATTTGTACATGCTTTACACAGACTGACCATGTTGTGCAAGTATGATGGAGGTTTGGTGTGCATGTTACAAATAAAAAGTGATGGAGATGGAGTCTTCCATTGGTTCTGGGTGAAGAAGGCCTTGCATGTCTTCCAAAAGGATCTGTGTGACTGAGGCTATGATTCCCTATCTCAAAAATAAAGGAAGTTCAAGCAACCAGAGACATCCATCACCAGGATAAACAACATAAAACTGTTTACATATGACACAAATGCAGTAGCACTGATGCTACATTAAAGGATTTGTATCTACAGCATGCACACTGCAAGACATACACAATCACTTGTGTCTGCAGACAGAAAGCCACAATACTCAAGTCACAACATTACTTCTGTGTGCAGAAACCCAGTCCCCTACAGCCACAGATACAAATCAAGATACCCAAATTACAAGAGTTCTTTTATCTGCAGAAGTGCAGGTCCATAAGGCACTAATGCTTCTAAAGCCTCAGGTACTCATGCACACTGTAACCAGAAATGCAGCGAACTTTTATTTCGCCAGCAACATTTTGGTGAAATTGGGAATTTTGCCCTGCAAAATATTTTGTGAAATATGTACATTTCACCAGAATTTCACTGTGTGAAATGTGGAATTTTGTATAAAAAAATTTAAAAAAGTGTTTTCCCACCTCCTGTCCAGCCCAGATTAAAATTTCTCCCCCCAGATCCCACATCCCTGGTGTCTAGTAGTCCCACCCCCCCAGCCAATTGCCAGCCCACAATATGAAGAATTACCTTCCCTGCTGAAATTTAGCCCCATCCCCCATCTCCAATAAATATAAATTTCCCTGGTGTCTAGTGGCCCCATTCCCACTGGCCGATCGCTGGCCAAATAATGAATGATTCCCCCAAGATTCACACCCATCCCCCATTGTCCATAAGTGTCAGGGGCCCTGGGCCAACATCAGTCCTCTTATAAAAAACCTTTCCTGGTGTCTAGTGGACCCCCCCCCTGACCTTGTCAGTAGTATCCCTGCCCCACACACACCCCATCTTGGACCCCTCTGCAGGCCACCAATGCAGCCCTCCACTCACCTCCATGGCCAGCAGCCTGACTGAGCTTTTTTACAGTGCCCGATTGAGTGAGCCTGTCATTTTCATTGAATGAGCATGTACGCGCGCTCATTCATTGAAAGTGGTGGGCTCACTCACTTGGGCTCATTGTAAAGAGCTCAGGCTGTGAGCTGTGGAGGTGAGTGGAGGGCTGTGCTGGGGCCCATGGAGGGTCATAGATGGGGTGGGGTGGGGTGGGGTTACTACCGACATGATGGGGTCCACTAGACAACAGGGAAAGGTGTTTTCTTTTCTGCAAGAGGAGTGATGTTGGCTGGGCCCCAGCACTTATGGATATTGGGGGAGGGACAGATAGGTGAATCTGGGGGTGTCATTCATTATTTGTCTGGCAATCAGCCGGGAGGTGGGGCCACTGGGGATGGGGGAGGCAATTCTTCATATTGTGGGCTGGCAATCTGCCAGGGGTGGAACCACTAGACACCAGGGATGTGAGATCTTGGTGGGGGAAATGTTGATCTGGACTGGATGAGAGGGGGAAAACACTTTTGTTTTATATATTATCATCCCTCTGGCTCACAGATGTGGAATTTCACCTGAGGGTGGTGAAATTCCACATTTTGCCAGTGAAATTAGCATTTTTCAGGTGAAATTCTGCATTTTGCTGGGGGGGGGGGGAGATTTTGCATTTTGCACCTGCAAAATATTTCATGTAGTGTGGGAATTATGCAAATATTTTTCTGTGTGAAATTTGTAAATTTTGCACAACACTAACTGTAAATATACACACACCTCAAAGACCAAGACATACACATCAACCTCTGGCTGAAAAACCATAGGTGCCACAAAATTCATGATAACAAAATTACAACAGTACTTCTGTCTGCAGAATTGCAGGCCCCTAAGGGGCTTGTAACTCTTCAGCCAAAAGTGTAAGACATATTGTACACACTGATTTCTGGCTTCAGAAAGGCAGGTTCCCGTGGGGCCTACTGTTACACAGGTGGAAGTACTGTTGCAATGTGGGTATCATGGTTTCAGCAGCAGATCAAGACTCTGTTCATGGGAGTAGTAGGTTTTCAGTTATGCAGCTGCATATAGAAAACCATGTATTGTCAGATCATGATATTCAGCAAACTACCTTATACAGCATGTGTGAGTACCTCTGGTTGCAGAAGCACAGGTCTCATGTAGTCTTTTGTCTGCAGAAGTGTAGGCCCCCATGATACCTGCACTTCTGTAGCAACACATATTCATGCATGCAGTATGACATTTGCACGCAGTTGTGGCTGCATAAGCACAGGCCCCTGTTGGGCCAGTGCTTATGCAGCACAGATACAAATCCACAAAGGTAGCACATCAGTGCTACAGAATTTGTGTCATCTGGAAACAATTGTTTATTACCTGTCTTACCTGATGAGGGCTGTCTTAGGTTGCTTGTGTGATCTTGTCATTTTGCTGTTTGGGGTAGTGGGGAGTTAGGGTTACAAACCCTAATGCCACATTTCCCTACTTTTGTGTCATTAAGTTGAACCCTAATTGGTAAATTAACACAGTTTTTTTTCAAAGAATATATATGTTTACAATCTATCTATCTATCTATCTATCTATCTATCTATCTATCTATCTTATTCATAAATAGCTATGCATATAGTGTATCTATGTATCTATATATATTGTATATCTATATTTGTATACAGTATTTATATTTACAGTCAATTCCAGATGTATGCACAAACTCGAGCTATGTGATTTTTGTGCATGCATCCAAAACTGCATACAACAGGAATGCCACACAAATGAAAGGGTGCCTACTGAAATCAATGGGGTCTTGTTTTCAGATATAACTCACATGCTCACAAATACACATAAGTCATCTTAAATGCTATTGTAATCAATGTATGGAGAAGTGACGGCCTTTACTGCAGGATATGTATCGGATTGGGAGCTTCTAGAGTGTGATAAATGGGGATATCTTCACTGGAATGTGATAAATAAGGATAACATCAGCACAGTGATGATAAATGCCATTTATACATACTGTGCTGATGTCACCACTCACTCACAACAACCTACATTCTAAATGAAACTGCTTTACAAAACAGTTTCTCTTTCTCACTGAGGCCTGCAAGTTACTCAATTGGCATTGTGAAGTACACCCACCTGTGTGCTATAGTGTTTCTGAGACTCCCAGCCCATTAATGTGCCGATATCAGCTTCACTACAGCCTGCATTCTAAATGAAACTGCTTCACAAAACAGTTTCTCTTTCTCACTGAGGCCTGCAAGTTACTTAATTACCATTGCAAAGGAAACTCACCCGTGTGTCATGGTGTTTCTAAGACTCCAAGTCCATTCAGAAAAACTCTCACACGCTCAGACCACACACAGAAAGAGCAGAAAGCACACAGAAACAGAAAAAGGACACAGAATAAATATTTCTAAAGCTCCCACCGCTGTTGTATAAATAGCACACATGATGTGCAGGTCGTGTGTTATGGCAAGTATTCTCACTCCTGCAGAGTGAGCTCTGGATACTCACGAGTGTCGAAGGCATGAGTGAGAGTATCCAGAGCTCACTCTGCAGGAGTGAGAATATTTTCCATAGCACACGATCTACACATCATGTGTGCTATTTATACAATGGGTGTGAGAGCTCCAGAAATATTGTTACGTATTCCTCTGTTCTTTTCCTGTTTCTGTGTGCTTTCTGCTCTTTCAGTGTGTGGTCTGAGTGTGTGAGTTTTTCTGAAATGGCTGGGAGTCTCAGAAACACTATGGGACACAGGTGAGTATCCTTTGCAATGCTAATTGAATAAGTTGCAGGTAGCAGTGAGAAACAGAAACTTTTTTGTGAAGCAGTTTAGTTTAGAACGCAGCCTGTAGTGAAGCTGAGATCAGCATAGTAATGGGCTGGGAGTCTCAGAAACACTATGGGACACAGGCGAGTGTCCTTTGCAATGCTAATTGAGTTAGTTGTGGGTAGCAGTGAGAAACAGAAACTGCTTTGAGAAGCAGTTCTATTTAGAATGCAGGCTGTAGTGAGTGAGTGGTGACATCAGCAGAGTATTTATAAATGACATTTATTTTAACTCAGCTGATGTCTTCACCATGTATCACACTGCAGTGAAAATAAACAAGATTTATCATCGGCTTGGAGCTCCCACCGCATTGTATAAATATATATATATATATATATATATATATATATATACACTGTATATATATATATATGTATATTTGTATATATATATATATGTATATATATATATATATATATCTGCATGGTATTGCAGCTATAGTTAGGGTTGCCCAGACACTTCTATGTTAAACCCCAAACTTTGCACTTTAGTAACTTTGCCACTGTACATCTGATTTGCCTGCAATTTTGCATGCACAATGGGGCACTATCGCTTTCTAGATCTGGCAAGTTGTGTTATGGTTGGATGAGCGGTTGTGGAGCTGCAGAGTGCCAAAAAACATGCAAAACATTTTTTTTGCATGTTTCTTTGCTCGTGACTACAGACCACACAATTTGTTCACCAGGACTGACATCCTCAGGGAAGATGCAATCTGGGTCATTGATGTGCCTTTTGGAGATTTGGTGAAAAAATATTAATCCATTCAAAAGTTATTCAAAGAACAAGTTTCCTGTTATAGTCAATGGGAAAAAATATATGTGCCTCTTGAAAACTGCCGCCACTACATTTCACTGTCTCAAATGGCCCTTTTACTATCGTGCAGTGGCCATCTTGTTTTCAGTTAGCGAGAGAGAAAAATACCTGGCATTTAAATTTGGGACCCCTAGGTAAACACTGGCAGTTGTGTTTACCTAGTCAGGCCCAGAGGCTCACAGCACTATCATTTTTGGGGGCCCCCCACAGATGCCTTTTTGGCGATCGGTTCCCTGTACTGTCGCAAATTGTGAAGAACAGATGTGATACTTTGGTAAATCATGAAAGTGTTGTGCCCATTCTGATGCAAATTTTTGTGAAAGTGTCACAATTTGCAACAGAACTGCACCCAGAAACAGCAATTGTTTGCCACCCCACTCCACTGCATCATAATGGCTGGGGCTCTTGGGCTGAAATTTGCAGGGTAGCAATCCCTGGTCCTACAGATGTGCCTTTTGGTAGGTTGGTCTCAAAACATTCAACAGGCCAATAGTTAGAGTGCTCTGAAATTCATAAATTTCTCATAGGCTGAAATTGCGGCACCCATGGCAACGTTTGATGCCTGTATCTTGGAAACGATTCGAGATACGGATTTTTTGCAACCTGCAGCTTAGTCGACTAAGCTTGAGTTGAGGTTTTGAAGTCATGATTACAACTGCAGTGCAATTTCTTTCATAGTTGCTATGGTTACTGGGATATTGCCAAATAAGTCCAAAAATAAGTGTTTGCACTCACCCAACAGTAAAAATGCAAAGACAAATAATATGTAGTTTCAAATTATTTCCATTTATTTAACCACTGGTGTGCAGTTGAGCAGTAGAACAGGCAGATCTTATGTTACACCCGAGGGCTTCATCGAGATAAGTGTTACAAGGGTTCCTTTTCAGTACTATGGGGCTGCTGTATGACTGTGTACTTATTCATAAGTGGGAGTGCAGGGCCCTGAGGAGTCATGCTCACACATACACATACCATTATGCAAAAACTGAGCAACATGAAGGGAGCGCAGGGCTTGGAGGGCCCGTGTTCCTACAAACACATACCAGTTACTTTACACTTTCTCAAAAAGAAGGGAAATTCATTGCAAAAAACTTAAATTAATGTGTCAGTTAGGGTTGATAGCACAGTGACAAAGGTTGGAAATGTGATGTTAGGGTTCCCCCCACCCGCACCTTCCACACCAACAGATGTTGGTGTGCCATGGGGTCATCTGGGCCTAACTCTCACCCCATTTTCCTGTAGTGTGGCATGTCAGCTTGCTTACACATGGAATGGGTGAGAGTTGGGCCTGGTGACCCCATGGCACACCCCAACATCTGTAGGTGTGTGGAGGGTAGGGTGGTGTGGTGGGGGTAACCATAACATCACATTGCCATACTTTTGTCTCTGTGCTATCAACCCTAACTGATGCATTAATGAAGTTTTTGCAATGAATATATATATATATATATATATATATTTATATATATGTAGTATATAATATATGTTTTTGTTGTTGTTGTTAAACTGGAGGTCGAGGGAAGTACCAGGTAACTATAGACCCATCAGTTTGACCTTGGTGGTGGGAAAATTAATGGAGAGTATACTAAAGGAACGATTGGGGGTCTACTTGGAGGAGGTGGGAGGTCTGGATAGTCGGCAACATGGGTTTGTGCCAGGTAGATCATGTCAAACCAATCTGGTGGAGTTCTACGAATGGGTAACATCAGAACTGGACAGAGGAAAGCCTGTGGATGTTTTATTCTTGGACTTCAGCAAGGCGTTTGACTCTGTCCCCCACAATGGTCTGGTGGAGAAACTGATGGGGTTAGGAGTAGGCCCTTTGATGGTCAGATGGATTGAAAACTGGCTAGCTGGATGCACCCAGACAGTAGTGGTCTGTGGGGAGCTCTCGAACCCTAGAGAGGTTGGTAGTGGGGTACCGCAGGGCTTGGTCCTGGGTCCGATCCTGTTTAATGCATACATATTGGACAACAGGGAGGGTATAGGATGTGAAATGAGTCTCATCGCTGATGACTCCAAGATGGGAGCAGTAGTTGAGGGAGAAGAGGGGAGGTTGGCCCTGCAAGGGGACCTGGACACCCTGGAAAGCTGGGCTCTCACATGGAAATTAAATTTCAATATCACCAAGTGCAAGGTGTTGCATCTTGGGTGGGGAAACCCTAAACACAGATACACCCTGGGAGGGGAGGTGCTGGAGGCCTCAATAGGGGAAAAAGACCTAGAGGTCATGGTGGATGCATGTATGAATAACTCTGAGCAGTGCAAGAGAGCAGCTAGCAAGGCAAACAGGATGTTGGGATGCATCATAAGGGGGATCATCTCTAGGAGCAAGGAAGTGATTCTGCCACTGTACAATGGACTGGTTAGACCACACCTTGAGTACTGTGTACAGTACTGGAGACCACACTTGAAGAGGGACATACAGCTCCTGGAGAGAGTACAGAGGAGGGCAACTAAGATGATACGAGGGCTAGGGAATTTGACGTAGGAGGACAGACTTTGAGGAGCTCTGCGCTTGTTTTCATTGGAGGAGGAGAGACAGGGACATGATTGAGGTCTTCAAGTACCTCAAGGGAATAAATAGGGTAAACATGGAGGGGATCTTTAGACTAAAGCAGGGAGGTATCACCAGAGGGCATGGTTTGAAGTTGGAAGGTGGAAGGGTGAGGGGGGAAAAGGAGGAGGTTTTTCACTGAGAGGGTGGTGGACCCTTGGAATGCACTGCCTGGTGAGCTGGTTCAGAGATCCACAGTGGAGGGCTTCAAGAGAGGGTGGGACAGACACAGAAAGTGGATGTATCAGATGATGGCCTGGCTCAGGGGGGTGGGAATGGATGATAGGGGTTTCTGGAACACAAGGGGGGGGGCTTGGCACCCAACTAGGGATCTGAGATTCGAGCAGACTCGATAGACCGTAAGGCCTAATCTGCTGGCAAATAGTATGTTAGTATGAACACTCTCGCAAACATGGACAGCAGCTGTGACTGATTGGGCAGGTGAGTAAGAAGAGTATGTGTCATTTCTGATCACAGTGTCATGCATGTTAAGATGTATCCCTGTTAATTTTTGTGGTGGTAAGTTGAACCCTAACTTGTGCATCAACAGCTTTTTTTGCAACAAATTTGCTTTATTTTGGAGATAATGAAATTGTATGCTCATTGATGCAGATCCTTCCAGAACCTGTGTGATCAGATGCAGATGTCTTCCCTTCCCAGGCTGGGGATGGTGCCACATGACAGCACTGTCCCCCCAGCTTCAACCCATGCAACTGGCTCACTGAGCTCAACCCTGAACTCAGATCACTGGCATGGGATCACAAAACACTACCCGGTGCAGTAAAAGCTGTCACTACACACATTGTTTCTTATTTCGTTTTTAATTTTAACCCCAAATTTTCAACATTTATTTTTTTTTTTATTTATTTAAATTTTGGTGACCAGGTAGGCCCACTGAGACTGTAAAGGTCCCTTTTTCAGGGGTGACCCGGGGTTAATTACAGTCAACAGTACAATAAGAAGTAGGAACAATTCAAGGGAAAGTGCGCATATACAGACATTAAAATCAGAACGTATAGTACAATTACAGGCAGGTTAGGTAACGTTTAGAATAACATGGGGTAACACTAGTTTCACAAGAGTGGCAGTTACATAAAGTTCTTTTATCAGGTAAGTTTTACGGGTTACAATTTCAAGTGTTTCAGAAGTGATAAGATTCAACTGAAATAGGATACCCACCTGTTAGGTGGCAGGTTTTTAGTATCAGAGGTGGAGTGCTGTTTTCTATCCTCAGCAGTGGCATGCACAGAAGCTTAGCTCTAGAAGGTACGTCTTTAGGCCTTTTTTAAAACCCCCAAAGGAGCTGCAGTCTTGAAGATTGCTAGGTAGGCCATTCCATAGGGAAGGGATGTAATTTTCGAACGACCAAAGACCTTGGCTTTTACAGACTTTTGGGACATGGAGGTGTCGACGACATGAGGATCTAAGTGTTCTTTTAGGCTGCTTGAGTACTAAGGTACAACTCAGGCTGGGGGGAACATCCATTTGTAGAAGCTTGAAAGCCAAGCATAGGGAAGTGTAAGCCAGTCTGCCCTCCAGGGAGGGCCAATTCAGTGAGTCGACTATATTACAGTGGTGTTCTAGTGGCTCAGCTCCCAGGGCAAAGCATCCTATTCTGTGGTACAATTTTCCTAGTTTTGGCATCTCTGTGTTTTGCATTGAATGTAGCACTGGGGCATCATAAAATAAGGTGGGCAGGAGCATGCCTGTGGCTATCTTTAGCCTGGATGCCTGAGTGAGAAAAGGGGTTAGACGGTACATGAGCCCAAGCTTTTGAATTAGCGCCTTGGTTAATTGTTCAACATGAACCTTGAAAGAGCAGTCTTGATCAATATAGACTCCCAGGTATTTGATGCAATCCACTACCTCAATAGGATGGCCACTGAACAGATAAGGGGATAGTAGACATGTTCTGTCGGGGCCCAATTTACTGGGTCCGAATAGGATGGCTTTGTTTTTTTTCTCATTTAGGACTAGCCTATTTGTCAGGAACCAGGTTTTCAGTAGGGAGAGATCATGGTTCAGGAGTTGGTTTAGCTGTACAGCATTTGAAGCAGATCTGTATAGTACTGCATCATCCGCATAGAGGGTCACTTTCACTCTGCCGCAGTGCTTTGGTAGGTTGTTGATAAACATGGAGAATAGAAGGGGGCCCAGTATTGAACCTTGGGGGACACCCTCAGCAATGGAGCACTTGCCTGACCCCACCCCCTGCCATCTGATTATCTGAGATCTGTCTTGCAAGTAATCTTTAAACCACTGTGTTGAGTGGTTGTCCAGTCCGAGAGAGCTAAGCTGCTGGATGAGCAATTTATGGTTTACTAGATCAAAGGCCTTGGTAAGGTCTATGAAGACTGCACCAGTAAGTTGGCCTTTGTCTTGGGCAGCAATGATGTCGGATGTTAGACTCACCAGGGCAGTATCAGTACCATGTTGTTTTCTGAATCCATGTTGTCGTGGAGTGAAGAGGCTATGTTGTTCGGCATATGCCTGGACTTGTTGGTATACAATTCTCTCAAGCATTTTATTTAGTGTGCAGAGAATAGAAATCAGTCTATAGTTTTCAACTAGCTCACTGGGTCCTCCTTAGGGATTGGGTAACCAAAGCTGTTTTCCAGCTGAGGGACTTTGCCTTCCATCAGCGACCTACTGAACAACCACATGATCTGGCACTGGCAATTTCTTGGTCAGACAGTCTGAGTAACCTGGGTTCAACCTTGTCATAGCCTGGAGTACCATTTGTCTTAATGCTCCTAATGAGCTTTAGGACCTCAGTTTTTGATGTTAACCTAAGGTGAAAATGAGGTGATGCGGGGAGATTCAACGAGTCATCTGAAGATGGCTGTTTTGGGCTGCAGGGATGAACCCTGTACTTGCAAAGGTCAGTGAGGAATTCATAAAAGGCATTTGCAGCATCTTGCGGGTTCATGTGGTGGACATCTCCCACAACAATGTCACAGGCATTTTGCGTGTGGTGGCCTTTCAGGAGTGCATTTATTTGGGACCAGAATTTCTTGGGGTTAGAGAGATTTTTTGTTTGTAGGTTCTTAAGGTACTGTCGCTTGGCCTGTTTTAAATCTTTTTTACATGAGTTTCTGAGCATTCGGTAATGGACCCAGTCATTGGTTAAATTAGTGGACTTGTACCTGCCCCAGGCCCTGTCTCTTTCCCTCATTAGTTTTTTTAGATCACGTGTCAGCCACCTAGACTATTGTCCTTTGACTCTCATTTGTTTTAGAGGGGCGTGTTTGTTGGCGGCCGAGAGGAAATTCTTGATGAAAAAGGCCAGGGCAGAGTCCAGGCTGGGGGCAAGATTAATTTGAGCCCAGTCAGTTCCCGACAGGGTATCCCGGAAGGATGTAGCATCGAAATTGGAGTAGTCATGTGCCAGAAAGGTATGGGGAGGTGGAGTTCGATAGTCATTTTTTCATATACCAAAGATGGGGGCGTGGTCACTTAAGGAGTCAGCAAAAGTACCAGCCAGCTTGAATCTATTGGGGTTAGACACCAGTAGCCAATCAAGGGTGGTGTGGTTTCCAGATTTCGAATTCAGTCTAGTTGGTTCATGGATCAGTTGAGTAAGCTTGGCCTCTAGCAAGCTGGACTTAATGTCAGTCTTAGCCGAGGGGCCCCAGTGGAGATTAAAGTCACCCATGATTATTTTCTCATGGGGAGGTAGGTCAGGGATAAGCTTAATAAGGGCCTTTAGTGCTTCTGTCGCAATCTTAGAAGGGTGGTAAACACATTCTATTAGTAGTGGCTTTATATCCCCCAGTAGTACTTTTACAAATAGTGTTTCGCAGCCCTCATCCGCCTTTGCTGGAATCTCTGCTAAGGACACTGTTAGATGTTTTATGACTCCCCATTATAAGCATGATGTGCAGCAATACTGAAAATTACCAGTTATGAGTGAGCATGGAAACATTTCAATGTGCATGCATGCATTGCTATATTTTTTTTTTAATATTTGACCCCAAACATTGAACATAGAGTTATTAGGTCCGCATGTCATGAACCTGGTACTGTAGGTGAAAATGTTTAAATCCCACTGAAAGGTGATTTCATGGAGCGACTGCAAAAATGACCTTTTGGCCTGGAATTGAAAGGTTTCACCTGCCTTGTTCATTTAGTTGGGTCCAAAAAAGGCCATGCTAAAAGTCTGGTGTAAAAATATTGAAATTTAGGGAAGTTGATCATTGAAATAGTTCAACAATCACTCATAACTTAGTCATTGTATCATATTTTTCTACCAGATTTTCAACATAGTTTTCTTATGACCCCTAACTCATCAACCTGGTTGGAGAAAATGGAGTTTGACCTTAAGAGGCACACTAGATTGTCCTGGTGGCCCCCCCAATGGCCAGTGATGGGAGTGCAGGTGAGGGAGGAGGGGGATCGGCACAGGGAGGTGAGGTCACAAAAGGGGAAGGGGCATAGAAGATGGAGAAATGATGGTGATAAGTGGGTATGGAAAAGGGAGGGGAAAGAAAGGACCCCCTTCTTAAAGGGCTGCATGGTAGGGTTCAGTCATTTAGATCCTTGCTACTTGGAGCAGTTAGAATTTTTCACTATCCAAGCAGCACATCAGATTGAGCAGTTTTTGGATAAGGCTTATTGTTGGGGTACTGAGATGGGAGCGAGGATGAGGCACGTTGCTTGAGGACACAAACAAGTAATTTTGGTCATGGGTTGTATTCTGGGAACAACAGTGGGAGGATGTAGTGGTGAGGAAGCCTGGAGAACCACGAGGGACCCGCATACACAGGCCCAAAATAGGCGGAGGTAAAGGGGAGGTTGGAAGGCCGGAGAAGGGAAGGCTGGGCATGAGGAGAAAGAGGGTAATCTTGGGCAGGAGGGATGCAGAGTTGGGGACGGTAAGGGGGAATAAAAATTGATACAGAAAAGAATATGAGGCAGGCGTTCGTTGTGCCAGGGAGAGCCTTGACGAGCAACTGGGGAGGAATGGTCCAATAAACATGGAAAAGAGTGAGGCACAGGTGAGTGCCACAGTGAGGAAGGGGAAGGGGGAACCTTGTTGGTAGTGAGGAGCCCAGTCCGGTATGGAGGCATTGAGTGGGGTGGTTAAAATAAAAAAAAAAAAACGAACAAATAAAGAAAGCGTAAATAGAAAAAATTACGTAGAAGCAAGAAAAGCACTAGCAGGCCAGGGGCAAAGTAAAACCTGGATCAATTTGGAGGGGAGAGTGGAACAGAGGCCTTGGGGGCCACAGGGGAGAGTGGAGGAATGCAGGCCATGCAGGAATGGTGTCTGACATCACCCCTGTGTAGCGAGGAGCAGGGACCTGGTAAAAAAATGACAGATGCAACAGCTGTAAGTGGGAGGAGGGGGGTTTGCTAAAAGGCAGATGCAAAGAAATGGGAAAGCCTGGCAGCAGGAATAGAGGTTTACATTTTATGCTCTTTTATAATTTTGATCAACATAACTTGTTATTTTTCATTTAAAGCATTTTACTGTGCAGTATAAGAAGCCGTGGATTGGGTACAGTACCATTATAGATAAAGTTTGGTAAAAAGGGTACTTTTTAAACCAGTGTTATGCTTATCTCAGGGTTTTGTCTTCCTTCCAGGGTTATATACATGAAAATAATAACCAAAAATTTAGCAAGGCAGCTGCCATTTTAAATTGAGAATGTTAAGTGATATCAGAACATAGCTTTGCTTAACACTGGATATCCAGAGTAGTTTATTATGTCGGAATGGATGGTCATAATGCTGTTTGGATTAGTTTGTGTCTTTGTCTCTTTCACTGACCTGGAACCTGCAAAAAAGAGCCTCTGGCTCATGGGTTGGTTGCATTGGGTTTGGGTGTGATGGGGCGAAGCCATGCAGTGGGGGGGTGCACCATTGCAAGCAGGTATCTTGTATTCATTTCTTGGCAGATTTGTTTGGCATTTGGTATTCCTTCATTTGTGTTAGGTCCCCGCTCATCCTTCTCTCTGCCAAGGTAAACAGGCTAATTTGGTTAGTCTCTTCTAATAGGGATGTTTTTCCATCCAGGAATCATCCCATTTGCCCCTCTCTGTACCTTCATGATCATGTTGTAGGCATCCCCAGATGGGTTTTACATAACTGAGAACAACAATCAAGGTGTGGGCTGATGAATGATATAATGGGCATGATCGGGAGGGCTCAAGGGGGTGGAATGGCAAGCTGTGATTCAACTTAAGAGGGATAAGAGGAAGGTGTAGAGTATGAATGATTCCAGAGGCCCAATCCTTGACCCTAGAACAATATCTTCCAACTCCCCCAAAAAAAATCATGTGTGGGGGAGTTGGGGAAGCAGACATGATTGGTATCAAGGCTGTACAAAAGGAGAGGGAGGACAGTGGGAGCTATGCTGCAAGACCAAAAAAGGTTAACTTATAGAAAGAGAGCAATGAATAAAGGAAAATTTGTGTCCTTCCATTGTGATAATTATTCAGAAACAGTGAACATGGCACCATGAAAAGCCAAGCCGACCAAGGAAGATGCCTATAATGTGATTTTGGAACTGGCAGACAGGGCAAACAAGGTATGGGAGCTGGTGGAATGGATAGAAACTGGGCAACTGGGCGAAAAGAGGAAGGCGAGGACATGGAAAGGAGGAAAAGGGAAAAGGCCACCAAGGGAGCTGGGTAGTCCAGAGGGATCTGCTGATCCAAGGAACCCAGACCCGCCTGGTAACCCTGATGGGCCACAGCCCAATGTACCCGTACTGCACCTTCCTCTACCAGAACTGGTACCTCCATCAACACCACCACCACCCATATTGGTACCACAGCCCAGTCTGTCACTCATGCCATGTCCACTGGTCCCAAGGATACCGGATCTGCCTTCAGATGTACCAGTGACCCCAGTGTCCACAGGACCATTGCCAGGAGCAGCCCTGGCCCCATCAGCACCAATTTTGCCAAGTAATGGTGTAACAGGTTTGGGGGACAGTAGAAAGGAATATGTGGAGCAGAAGATAGGGTCTTTGGGAGCTGGAGGTTTGGGACAATTTGAAAAAGCACTGACAGAGATAAAGAAGGCACAGTCAGAGATGGGGGGGTGGAGGGGGCAGCAGGTACAGGAACAGGGACTGGAACCAGAGAAATAGGGTCCCCAGGGATGAGGATAGGGGAGCACGTTCCCCTTGAGACAGAAGAAAAAATTTGGAAGGGGGAATATGTAGACATTTTCTCATTGGTGAGTAGAGAGGCTGTGACGAAGTGTGATGAGTTGGAAAACATTGGTAAGAGTGAGATGGCCGCAGCTGTGGTATCATTAGGAAAAAAGGAAGCAGAAAGGTTTACAAAAGGGAAAGCATGGGAAGGGTGGTTTGTGGGATTCTCTATGTGTTCAGCCGTAGTCCAGGAAAATAAACTGGAATTGGGGATACCCCTCATTAACTATTCTCTGATTATTAGGAGAGCAAAAACAAAAGGTGGGTTTGGTTGGTTGTATTATGACAAATGTTTTAGGCAGCACATGGCCACTTATGAGGATGTCAGATGGGGCACAAAACAGTTAGACCTGTGGACGGACTATGTAATGGACCAGTCCACTCCAGAAGGGGAAGGGGGCAAGAGGAACGACACGACACAAAAGTGTTGTTGGGGTTATAACAGGGCATTCTGTTTCTGGCCACAGTGCCAGTTTCAGCACACCTGTTTGAAGTGTGAGGGAACCCACCCAGCATCCAAGTGCAGGGCAGGATGGACCCTGGGAAACAACAATACAGGGAATGTGTTTGCACTCAACCAGTTTTTTTTGGGGGGGCAACCAAGGATATAAAGGGTAGCCATGAGGAAGAGGTGCCAGGGGGTGAGGATATGGAGGGTGGGGGGACAGGGTTACTGATTTTCCCAGTGCAAGTCACAGAGGGGAGAAAGAAAAAGGGGGGCATGGAGGGGGACAGTGGGACAGAGGGGGAATTAACAAGCAGGGGGTGGCAACACATTTTGAAAAAGCCAAAACCCCCATTAAGGTTGAAGCCCTGATGGAGCATTTAGAGGGATACCTGGAAAGAGGGAAGGCTGATAGAATTATTGAAAGCTTCAGGAATGGTTTTGGTGTACAATTCAAGGGCAGCCAAAGAGGCCAAGAATTTGAGTTCAGTGAGGGGAAAGGAAGAGATCCTGAGGGAGAAGGTTCAGAAGGAGAAGGGCGCAGGTAGGATAGAAGTGCTGTTTGAGAACCCACCTTTTGAAAAATTATGAGTTTCCCCACTGGGCTTGGTTCCCAAGAAACAGCCAGGGAGTACTGGGTTATTCATCACTTAACATACCTGGAAGGGGAGTCTGTAAATGTTTATATTGATGAAAAAGACAGCAAGGTGTCCTACACCACTCTAGAGGAAGTGGTACAGATAATCAGGGCCACTCCGGAGGCATGGCTGGCAAGACAGACATTGAATTGACCTTTAGATTGTTGCCAGTGCGGCCAGAAGATTGGGACCTATTCAGTTTCAAAATGGACAGTTGCTACTATTTTGACAAAGTCATGACAATGGGGTGTTCAGTGGCATGTGCCACATTTGAGTTATTTAGTACATGTTTACAATGAATTTTCCAGGAAAAAACAGGTTACACTGGGATAATTCATTATCTGGATGACTTTATGCTTATAGGGAATGGGAAGAAAGAGGTGGATCATATGCTCAC
Organism: Neoceratodus forsteri; assembly: GCA_016271365.2. NCBI lineage: Eukaryota > Metazoa > Chordata > Ceratodontiformes > Ceratodontidae > Neoceratodus > Neoceratodus forsteri. The sequence continues at coordinate 330,541,012 of JADMNL010000023.1, read as the reverse complement.
CTGTTTTCAGGGTTTGTGTAGTGAGTTAGGGGTTCCACTGGCCAAGGACAAAACTGAGGGCCCTAGCAGAACACTGGAATTCTTGGGCATAAAGACTGACATGGAGGGGCAGTTATTCTGGCTACCCAATAGCAAAGTGAATAGAATGAAACAGTTGTTATTAGAACACAAGGGTAGATAGCAGGTGCAGCTTCAACAATACTATCTGTGTCTCAGACCCCCTTGGAATTTGTCCATTCCTTCAAATACCTGGGCATCACTTTGGATACTGGCCTTACCTATCACGAGCACATTCATCATTTATCTAAAGCCCTAAATATTAGATTAGGGCTTTTGCACCGCTTTAAACATTGCCTAACCCATGAGGCCCTTAAGCTCGCTACCTCCTCCTCGGTACTCTCCCTGCTTGACTATGGCCTTCTGACCTTTGGGTGGGGCAAGCTCCTCAGCCCTTGATAGTCTTAGACTTGTCCTAAACAGGGCCTGCCATCTTTTATTAGGGTGTGATAGGCTTACCCATACCTGTGCGCTATATCAGGATACCAACTGGCTTGATCTGGACAATAGCATCAAATTCCACACTTGTGTCCTAGCAAAACAAAACTCCCTTGGCCTCTCCCCTGCAGCACTTACCCCTTTAATCACCATGGACCCTAAAGCTCAGCACACCCGTAGCTCAGATACCCAACGTCTCTCCATCCCTTCCTGTTGTACAACACAATTCCAAAGATCCATTTGCTACAGGGCACCCTTGTGGATGAATTCCCTAACCTACACCTTGCATCTTGATCAAAGAATTGGTCAATTCAAATTGCACCTGAGTGCTCATCTTCAGTCCATAAGTATCTGTGACTGTAAGTGAACCAGTACCCTGCCCTATACTGCTTTGACAATGGCTTCTGGCTGGCCTCTTCCTACATTTCCTAACGCCGCCTTCTCAGGGTGTTAAGTTCCCACTATCTTCTAACAGCCTCATACTGCACTAGCTCGGAAAGTTAGCCAACTAGTCCTGTTAAAATTAACTTCCTTATTCTGTAACATTTACTGTATTGTTCGTATGCACTACCTGCATTGTGTATTCTGTTCTATTATGTATGACGTGGAACCTTGTGAAGGAGTCTGTAACATTTACTATATTGTTTATTCTGCTCTAACTGTATTGAATCTCTGTAACTATTATACGTGATGTGGAACCTTTGTAAAGGAGTCTTTGACTCCAAAGGTATTTCTGATCCCTGAAATAAAATAAAATAAAAAATAATGAATCATTTTATTTTGTCTTTCAGGTGTAAGAGGTACCGGGGTAGGTGGTTGATTCATAGAATGGGGAGGAGGAAGAAGGCAATGAGCGGGGGGGGGAGGGGGGATAGTACCTGGAGACTGATTCATTAATTTGTTTATTTTTATTGATAGGATACTCCCATCACACAGAGATTTGGCTGTGTGGCAACTCTTACATATATTGGGTGAAAAGAAGAGCTGAGAAGAAGGTGGGGGGGGGCGAGACAGCTGTACCAGGACATAAGGAGGTGTAGATTAACATGAAATGGCATATGGGGAATGAAGAGGGCTCAGCTTCTTCCCACATTGAGAGAAATGAAGGAAAGACTCCCGATGCCAGATTTGACAGTGGTTCATCTGGGAGGAAATGACATTGGGTTCAGACCATGGCTGGACATTTTCTTGCAGATGAAGCATGACCTAGAAAGAATTAAGCAATGGTGGCCAAAAGTGACATTAGTGTGATTGGACATGATACCAAGAAGGGTGTGGTGGAATGAGAAGAGTCACAGGGATATAGAGAAGGCTAGGAAGAAGATGAACAGGAGGTTAGAGACATTATTTTGTGCGATGGGAGGGCAGGTCATATTAAAGGGGGTAGAGGAGTGGGTAGGTGATTTTTACTGATCAGATGGGGTTCACTTATCAGATTTGGCCATATACATGTTTAATACTGAGACCATGGAGTGTATTGAGGCCTGGCTGAGGCAGGGGAGGTCCTAAGTGGGGGGAGAGGCCTATCATCCAAAGCAAACTGGAGAACAGGCTAAGGGAAAATTGGAAGAAAAAGAGGGGAACCGGGGGTGAAAAAGGGGATAAGGAGGGGTGCATAATATAGACAAAAAGAATGGAAACAGAGTGAAAGAGCAGTAATGGTTTACCCCGTGTACTTACAAGAAGAAAAAGATGAAGAAGCTTCCAAGTTTACACGTGGGAGGCAAGAAGAAGAAAGAAAGAAACAAAGAAAGAGAATAATTAAGGCCAATAAGTAATGGCAATATTATAAGAGAAAGTAAACTAAATGAAATAAAGAAAATTAATGTGTGGATGTGGTGAATGGGACAAAAGTTTGTAATAATATTTAATAAATTGATTGCCAATCTGAGCACCTCCAAAAACCTGGTTTTGAGTATTCACTGGGGGGAAAATCCGGGACAATGGAGTTTGCCCTTAAGAGGCACACCAGATTATCCTGGTGGCTTCCTCAATGGTCAGTGATGGGAGTGCAGACGAGGGAGGAGGGGGATCAGCACAGGGAGGCAAGGTCACAAAAGGGGGAGGAGCATAGAAGATGGAGAAACTAAGGTGATAGGTGGGTATGTAAGAGAGAGGGGAAAGAAAGGACCCCCTCTTAAAGGGGTGCATGGCAGGGTTCAGTCATTTGGATACTTGCTACTTGGAGTAGTGAGACTTTTTTCCTCCCACCCACCAACCCTACAGAGGATCTGCTGTAGGTGGACAGCAGAGGAGGAAGGAGGACTAGAACTGGGGGAAATGAAGGTGGACATCTCTGTAAATGGCCCAGCCATGGTGGGTGGCTGGAATAAGAGAAAAGGGGAAAATTGGAAGACAAAGAGGGGAACGGGGGGAAGGGATAGGGAGAGGGTCATAACAGAGGCAAAAAGAATAGAAACAAAGTGGAAGAGTGGTAATGGTTTACACTGTGTACCTACAAGAAGAACAAATTGAAGAAGCCTACCCAGGTTTACACTTGGGAGGCAAAAAGAAGAAACAAAGAAACAAAGAAAGAGAATAATTAAGGTCAATAAGTAATGGCAATATTATAAGATAAAGTAAATTAATTGAAATAAAGAAAATTAATGTGTAGAAGTGGTGAACAGGACAAAAGTTTTTAATAATATTTAATAAATTGATTGCCGATCTGAGCACCACCAAAAACCTGGTTTTGAGTATTCATTGGGGGGGCCGGGATCTGGGACAATGCTTAAATCCTGCCTGAAAGGTGATTTTTTTTTGGAGTGACTATGGAATCACCTTTTAGGGTAAATTTGAAAAATGTCACCTACTTGTTCCTGAGGTGGGGTCCCAAAAAGGCCATGTTGAAAATGTGGTGAAATAATACATAAAAATGACAAAGTTATGAGTAAAAGTTTAAAACACATTGAAATACATTTACCAGACTTACCTTATTTCTTCATATCGCAGTCGCTGTTCCCCGATGGTTGCATCTTTTAGACTAGAGAAAGGATCTACAATGCAGGACACTCTTTAGTTGAGTGAGGGTGTTTAGGCTGTGTGAAAGGATGGGTGCTGAGTGGCAGGATGGGAAGGGGTGGGAGTGGATGTGGGGGAGCAGAGATTGAGAAAGGACCATTTTCTTCTTTTCAGGTTTAATTATAAAGATCAATGATGGACAATTTTCTGTGCTTCAGTGGCACAGGGTGTGGCACCCTAGTGTCACCACCTATGTGTTAGTTGGGGGACAAACAATCTGGAGGGGGGGACTGGAATGAAGCAGTATCTGTAGGGTAGTCCAATCTGCTTGCAGTATGTTTGCTTAAAACTTGAAAATGTAAAATAAACTAAACAAATCTCCACAAAGTTGCTCACTGGGAAGGAAGAGGGAGGGTTGTTTGAGCTTTGAAGGGGAGAGAACATGATAGGATGACATGTTTTGGGTACAAGCTGAAAATTCTGCTCTTGCAGCAGTCTGTGTGTGACAGGGGGATTCTTGCCCCATGAGCCTAAAAATGGCTCCCTTCGCCAAACTAGGTACCTGGGATTTTGGGGTAATCAGAAAATGTATTTCTGACCCAAATATTAAACAATAAACACCAGAATCCAGGTAATAAGGTCCTGTTTTTTGGGTCCAGGTGTTTGTTTTTGAAAATACATATTGTAATATGTGTTTTCCATGTTTTTTGTTTAACAAAAAAAGCACAAAAAATGGCAGCCATCATAACCAGAAATGTTTTCTCACAACCTGAAAAACACTAATGGTTTGAAAGCAAAATTCTCACAAACGTAAAATTATAGTCTCATATCACAGGGTTATCCTAAAACATTACTGAATATGCCCAGAGAAAACATTAAGGCCCAGATATTCAAACTGCACCATTCTGTGGCGCAAGCCCCTGCACCGCTCAAAATAGTTGCACAGGGATGTGGCCAGGGCGATATTCAATGGAGCTGCGCTATGGCACAACTTCTTTGAATATCACCCCCTGGCCACACCCACTGTGCATGGCACAGTGGAACTGCGCCAGCGCAAGTGGTCAGAGTGGAGCATTGAGATGCGGTGGCGCAAGTTCCATTGCGCCATGCACAGCACCTGCGATATTCAAAGGGTGACATGCAAATGGGGCCATAATTTATGCAAGGCACACGGGGCCATTTGCATCTGATTATGGCCCCATTTGCATGCCATTAGCATGCAGGTGCACCTATCCCCGTCGACTTGCGCCTGGCGCCCTGCCAGGCAGCAGCCGTCGGGGACCGACGCCCCCTGCAGCCCGATCGCGGGCAGAACAGTAGTGTTCCCCCCCAGCAGCCTGATCATGGGCAGAACAGTATTCTGTCCTCCCCCAGCAGCCCGATCGCGGGCATAGCGGTATTTTCCCCCCCACAGCAGCCCGATCGCGGGCATAGCGCGGGAGATCAGAGGGCTGTAGGTTCAGTTCCCATCTGGCACTTGGGTTAATATCCCAGTACTGACACTGTAGTGCAGCATGAGAGGGGTGCTGCACTTCTGAGGTGCCGTCTTTGGATGAGACGTTAAACCGAGGTCCCATCTGCCTGGATTGGTGGTAGTTCAGGTGGATGTAAAAGATCCCATGGCACTTATCGAAAAGAGTAGGGGAATTTCCCCGGTGTCCTGGTCAAATTTCCCTCATTCATTAAAAATACCACCAACAGCTTAATCTGGTTCAAGGTCAGTTGGCATTCATCTGTATCCCCCTTCCCTGGGTCGTGCCTGAAAATAGGCAGGATTTGTCTAGTGCACTTACCCGGTCAACAAAAGCTAAATAATAAATAATAATAATAATAATAACGGTATTTAAGTTGTATATAATAATAATAATAATAATAATATGATAGCGGTGGAAGATTAGCGTATGCTTACGATCAGGCTACTAGGGGGATGAACATTCTGCTTGGAATCGGGCTACTTGGGAGGGTGAGGGCTTTCATTTATGCTTACGATCGGGCTAATGGGGGGTAGGAGACCGTTATGCCCGCGATCGAGCTGCTGAGGGATGTAGACTACCATTATGCCCATGATCGGGCTACTGGGGGAGTTATGCCCATGATCAGGCTACTCGGGCGGGTGGGGGACACTGTTCTGCCCATGATCGGGGCATGGGGGCACCGCCAGGTGTGGCAGGAACAGGTCGAGGGCCACCCACAGGTGGCAGCTGCTGTGTTGCGCCCTGCAATGCAGCAGCTCACCTGTGGGTGGCCCTCGACTTGCTTTTTTTTTCGGCTCAACTTTGTGCAGGCGCAGGTAGGCTTTGCACCTGCATAACTCTGCACCGCCCAGCTGAATATCGGGCTGTGCAGTTTATGCATGGTTCCTCCCCCTTCAGTTGCGCATGGTTTCATTATCATTGCGCTGTTGCTCAGCATGATTTCGGGGGCGCAACTGCCTCCTGCTGAATATCGCAGAATGGCGAATTTCGGACTTGTGCAGGCGCAACCCTATTGTGCATGGCTCAACTCTTTTGAATATCTGGGCCTAAATCTTTAAAACTCTGGAATAGAGCTGTGTGGAATGGAAAAATTCTGAATCCATGGAATTTTTATGACATTTCGTAAAATTCTGTGAAATGTCTTGGAATTTCATTGGAAGTTTGTGGATTTTTTTAATTTGTAATTTGGCTATAACTCTGCAACCGTTTGAGCTAGAGATCCAAAAGTTAGCATATGTACTCTTTGGGTCAATGGCCACAAACATGTCAAATATCCTGTAAGTTGGTAGGATAGTTTTAAACTTCTAGGTGCTCAAATGTTGTAATTTTATTGTTTGTGCAAAATTTCATGAACATTTTTTATCTGCATATACCTTAATCATCTATTGGGCCAGGGATCTTAAATTTGGCATGATTTCTTGATGATATGTGTTCTAACAATGTGCCAGATCTCATGCCAATATGATGCATGATCTCAAAATTATATGTGCTCAAAATCTGTCATTTTATTTTCTTCAGGAAATTTCATGAAATAAAATTAATCTGCATATAACTCATGCACCTTTGGAGCAAGACATGTATAAATTAGCATGGATAACTTTTTTGTAATGCTTATAGAATGATCTAAATATGAAGAGAATTAGATAAGAGATTTTTAAGTTACAGGGGCTCAGAACTTTACTATGTAAATATTTGCAAAACTTTGTGAAAATTATTAAAAATGTGGATGTTTGTAACTGCTCTGCTCTTCAGACCTGAAAGAGAAATAGAAATGGAGCAATTAGTTGTGCATATACTATAAAAGAGAAGTCAATAGTTATGCTAAATTTCTAATACTACTAATCAAGATGGGGGCAGAAAATTCTACAAATTTCAAGAGAACATAAGCTAAGATGGAGTAAGATAGGGTTCACAACCCCAAGGCACACCCTCACACCTGTTCCTGCATGCAGGCTGGGTGGTGGAGTCTTAGGGTTGGAAATCAAAGGTGGGGGGTGGGGATGGGGTGGGGTTGGGTTTTAGGGTTGGGAACCTTAAGATCTCATTTCCTTACTTTTGATGCTGGAATCCTGATAGTGCATTAACATAGTTTTTGCATATATATATATATATATATATTATAGTGGAGCAGTAGCACCAGTATGGTTATGGTGAGAGGGCCATGTAATGTTAAAGCCAAAATTCTGAACGTTATTAACATTTGAACTGTTCAACAAATTTGCATGAAATTTGGAATGAAGCAGTGCCTGAGGTAGATCTATCAGCGTGCCAAATGTCATGTCAATCTATTGAAGAGTTCAAAAGTTATTAAAGATTAAAAAGCCCTGAAATTACCAACTTTTCCCCATTTTTCCTGTTACATATATCTGTGAAACTGCTTTAAGTTTTGGTTTCAAATTGTCAAGGTATACTGTCTTAGTGCCACAGAAGTACCTTTTGAACATTTGGTCCAAAAATAATAATCCATTCACACGTTATTGAATTTAGTTTTTTCCCATTATTTCCTATGGGAAAAAGTTAGATGTTCCTTGCAAAAGTTTTTTTGAGGTACTTTTTGATGCATGGAGGGTCACATTCAGCCATTTCTTTCAGAAAAAAATACTGTCTTTTTGCTTGTAGGGGTACACAGAACCTGGTTAACTTTCACAGAGCTCTGTTGTGTCCGACATTGCAAGCTTAGCAAGAGGACTACTACCACCATTCCCTGTATGAGAACACCAGGGTTTTCTTGACTTCTACAGCCACAGCTGGAATTCATGCTGCCAGCTGCAGAGTCATTCTTCATCTGCCCCTTTTCTATGGTGTCTAGTGGCACCCCCGTCATGTATCACCTTCCCCCAGCAGTGTGGGACAGTGGCAAACCCTCTTCTACTGTTCCCTGTCATTTATCCCCCCCTAGCAGTTTGGGACACTGGGGAGCCCACTTCCAGTGCCACAAAATATTTATTTATTTTTAAAGCTGACATCGGGGTGCCCAATCCCTGTGTTGGCACTACAGTCAACCCCTGCCACTGTGGAACACTGGGAGCCCACTCCCAGTATGCTGAAATCAGTCTCCCAATATCTTATTTAAAAAAAGAAAACAGTCCCTCATCATGGGACACTGGGGAGCCCACTCCCAGTGTCCCAATCTCCCCCTCAAGCAGTGTGGGACACTGGTGAGCACACTCCCAGTGTTCCCATATAGATTTATTACCCCCCCACACACACTCACCAGTGTGGGACACTGGAAAGCCCATTCCCAGTGTCCCTAAATCAATCCCCCAATGCCTTATTAAAAAAAAAAGAAAGCAGTCCCTCATCATGGGACACTGGGGAGCCCTCTCCCAGTGTCCCAATCCTCCCTCCACAAGCAGTGTGGGACACTGGTGAGCCCACTTCTAGTGTTCTCACATAGATATGTTACCCCCCCATACATACACACACACACACACACACACACACACCAGTGTGGGACACTGGGGAGTCCTGAAAACTTGGTGCAAAAATAACAGAAAATGTCCGAGTTATGCACGGTTGTTGAAGTTTTTCTATACATGCTCATAACTTTGGACATTTTTAATGTTTTCACTCCAAATTTTCAACATTGCCATTTTTTCACACCATGTCATAAACAATACAGCTGTCATTTTTCACATCCTGCCCAAACATGGTTTTGTACCTCGGATGCAGAATTGTGCATTCGCTGTGTGAAATCACCTTTCAGGACTGATTAAGGAAATGATAGTGCCAGTGTTCATGAGGTGGAGTAACAAAAAACTCATGTTGAAAATTTGGTGGAAAAATTCCTGAAAACGGCAGTGTTATGCAGGTTTGTTGAAATGTTCCTACGCACGCACGTAACATTGGTAAATTTCAATATTTTCACTCCAAATTTTCAACATAGCCATTTTTCCACATGACCTCATTAAGAGTACAGCTGTTATTTCTCACATCCTGCCTGAAACATGTTTTTGCACCTGTGGCATGGAAAGGCACAGTCACTGCACAAAATCATCTTTCAGGATTGAGTAATGAAATTATAGTGCCACTGTTCATGAGGTGGGGTCACAAAAAAAGCCCATGTCAAAAATCTGGAGTGAAAATACCAACAAATGCCTGAGTTACTGGCTATGTTTACAATTTGGTCACTGTAGATATACATCTCTACAGCAGGATTGGAGCACAAGGTCCGAAGGACCCTGTGCTCCCACAACAAAATGGATATACTATTACACTATCTCAAAAAGTAAGGAAATTCATTGCAAAAAAATGAATTAATGCATCAGTTAGAGTAAGTACAATAGTGATAAAAGGATGGAAATGAGGCATTAGGGGTTCCAACCCTAATGTCCCACTCCCACCCCCATCCTGCAGAGACTGACAGGTGTACCAGGTGTGCCTTGGGGTCATCAGCTGTAGCGCTTATGTCATTCCACCCCCATCCTGCAGACACTGACAGATGTTGGACTGTGCCTTGGGGTCATCATGCCTAATGCTTACCCCATTCTCCTATACTGTACCCATGTTACCTTATTTGCTAATGGAATGGGGTGAGCATTAGGGGTGATGACCCCAAGGCATGGCCTGATGTCTGTCAGTGTCTGCAGGGTGGGGGTGGAATGGCATGAGTGTTATGGCTGATGACTCCTAGGCACACCCTGCACACCTGTCAGTCTCTGCAGGATAGGGTGGGGCATTAGGGTTGGAAACCCTAATGCCTCATTTTCCTCCTTTTGTTGCTATAGTACTCACCCTAACTGATGCATTAACAAGGTTTTTTGGAATATATATATATATATATATATATATATATATATATATATACACATATATATATATATACATCTACATACATACACACGATTTTGGCTGCAGACGTAGAGGCCCCACAAACAGATGTAATTGCTCAGGGCCCCCTGGGCCCAGTGCTAAGGGAAGACTATATCTGCTGGACCCTGGACTTTTCTGCAGTGATGGATGTCAAGAATTTGTGGGGCTGTCTGTTGGGCTACTGAAGCAAAGGCCCCCCTGGGCATGCATCCATGTGGCTATTGATACAGATGCACAGTGCAAACAGTCCATTTGTCAGCTGAGGTACAGGGAACCCTGGCAGCCACAGATGCAAAAGTGCAGAGCCGTATACCAAGAGAAGAATTATCTTCACTATATGGTCCTACCCTGAACCTTCCCTTCCCAGGCTGGAGTGTGGTGCTTCATGGCAGTACCATCCCTCCAGCCTCAGCATATCCAGATGGCCTTCTGGCTTGCCCCTGAACATAGCTCACTGGCATGAGCTCACAAAGCACTATCTGCTGGGTCAAAAGCTGGCCCAGCACACAATATTTATGAATAATTTTTTGTTTGTTTTAGGTCTGAACCCACATTTTCAGCATAGTCATTTTATGACTCCCCAACAGCAACATAAAATATGACATTTCTAGAATACTGACTGAAAACATCATTTTGTGCCACAAATGCAAAAACACATTTTGGCCACCATTTGAAAAGTTATATCTGTCACATTCATAAGGTGATGTGCAAAAATGACAAAGTTGAAACTTTGGAGTCAAAATATTGAAAATTATCAAAATTATGAGCTAGCATGGAAGCATTTCAACATACAGTCATAACTGTTGATCTTACTGTGGAGGAATCTCTTGCAGCAGGCCATCACATGTAGGACTCCACCATCAGGCACTAGGACCACACAGAAACTTTCAAGTTAGCAGTCTACCAGAGGGGGCCACCCACCTCTGAAGTCACTCTCTGACATCAGCTACTCTATATAGGTGGGTGGCCCCCACATCCTCTTCATCTTTCCACTCACAGTCACCGCATTCTCACACAGCCACATCAGGGTCAACCTCCTCTGGGGGGTTGGCACCATGTCCCACAAACACCCCCCCTTTCTCAGGGCAAATGGAGGTTCCTCCTCCCACCACTATTTCAGTTACCAATGGAGAAGCTTCTGGCCAGGGATGCTTCCAGCCCACCAAGCCCCTGCTGCTTAGATCCATTATCTCCTCAGGTACACAGTAAAGCAGCCCTGTCAGTGGTACCCCCACTGATGCAGGTTCTAATGATGCAGGGGCACCTTTGTCACCCCTCCCATGGCCCAATTCTCCAGCATTATACACCTCACATAGGTCCTTGCCCCCTGTGGAGATAGGCTTCTCACTGGCTCCCAGCCCTTACTCTACCCCATGCAGTGCTCACCCATTGTTGGCTTTTGCATTGCATGCTCCACACCAGGGCCCTCACCAACCTGCACCCAAGGGTCCATATTACCCTCACACAGCTCCCATGGGGCCTTATCTTGGCTTCCCTCACCAGGAGCTGCCCTGGGCAACCCTTATCAGATCAGGCCCTATGCCAGTCATGGTGGATATTCAGGGACTGATGGCTTTCCTCTGAGGGGGTCTTGTGTTCTCAGGTATCAACATCGGCCCTGCTGCCTCTGCAGCAGGATCCACCCAAGGGACCTACATCTCCCACCCCTCAGCATCCCCCCCAGATGCCCCAGCTGGCTTTCTCCCCTACTTACCTGGCCAATGAAGGGGACTAATACCACCTAGACTTGGTCCTTTTAGGATTCTGGAGACAAGGATGCTCTGGACAAAGAGGATGACTTTTTGGGGTCCCCCACTCCCTCCACTGGGTCTTCTGAAGGGGTCTCTATGCTTAATGATGTTCCCCAGTCCCCCCAGATGACCCATCCTTTTCAGCAGTCATACGACACATACAGGAGATGATGGCCTGCTGCCAGAGATCCCCTCAAAGAGCTACTGTTATGATAAGTTCTTACGTAATTGTACTTTTTCTTATTATTCTGACCCCAAAGTTTGAACATAGTCTTCTTCTTTGAACCCAATAAGTTGATTCCATGGAGTGACTACCAAATCACCTTTTGGTCCAGATTTGGAAAATTTTAACTGCCATGTGCATGAGGTGGAGTCCCAAAAAGGCAATGTTGATAGTCTGGCAAACATATATTGAAAATGTGTGTAGTTATGAGTGAATGTTAAAATATTTCAATGTTAACTTATAACTTTGTCAATTTCACCTACCTTGTTCATGAGGTGGGGGTTCCAAAAAGGCCATGTTGAAAATTTGAAGTACAAATAATTAAAAATGACAACATTATGAGTAAATGTTAAAAATGCATTGAAGTACATTAACTGGACTTACTGTACCTTATTTTCTCCTATCTCAGTTACAGTTCCAGCCATTTCCAATTTGAGAGTAGATCTATGCTTTGGGACCATGTTTACATAAGTGAGGGTTAGTGTGGGGTGTGTGTGAATTGGTTGGTGCTGAGTGGGGGGTCAGATGGGGTGTGTCAAGTAGAGACTAAGAAGGGACCATTTTCTTCTTTTTAGATTTAAAATAAAAAGTGGCAGTGATTTAAGCAATCCACATAATATGGGATGTGGGGTGTGAGCATTTTTGAATATATTATTTATTTAAACACATTATATTTAGTGGAAATAAGCACTAACTTATTACTGTTTCAGCTGGTTAAAAGCAAATGAAACTTACTCAGACAAATATTTTATTGTCGAGATTAGAGCCTATCATTTTCATGGCATTGCTATGCTGGAACTGGATGCTGATCCAGAACAGACAACACAGGAACTGGCATGAGGGGGTGTTTCGCTTGAGTGTAGTCTTCAGGAAACATAGGCCATTCTCTATAAACACTAAATCAGACATTGCCAGTCTTGTTCAAACACAGCTTTCTTGCACCTATTAGATCATATTCACAGGCATGCAGCAGGGCTGGGATCAAGGCATCAGGATAACAAGGATGATGTAGATAAAAAATTCACTTTAATGTGTGCACAATAAAGTTTGGTGTCTCAGAGCTTGTCTGACCACAAAACTCCATTTCCAATGTGCATGGGAAATTGTGGCCCGAAAACTCCAGTTCCTGTGTGCACAGATTTTTGGCTATCTCAGAATGTGTGCAACACTAAAACTCCATTTCTTGTGCACGTGAGAAATTGTGTCCCAAAAGCTCAATTTCCCATGCGCACAGAAAATTGTGGTGTCTCAGAATATGTCTGACCCCAAATTTCCTTTTCCCCTACAAATGGGAAATTGCAACCCAAAAACTCAATTTCCTGTGTGCACAGAAATTTTGGACATCTCAGAATGTGTCTGACCCTAAAACTCCATTTCCAGTCTGCACAGAAAATTGTGACCCAATGAACTCAATTTACCACGCACATAGAAAATTTGGGTGTGTCCCAAAAACCCATTTTCACATGTGCACAGGAAATTTTGGAGTCTTAGAATGTGCCCAATGTCCAAACTCCTTTTCCCATGCACACAGAAAAATTCAACCCAGAAACTCAATATTCTGTGTGCACAAAAAATGTGGGTGCAACCCACAATTATATTGTTCATGTGCACAGAAAATCTGGTTGTCTCAGAATGTATCCAACCCCAAAACTCCTTTAATTGTGCACATGGGAAACTGTGACCCAAAATTCATTTCCCATGTGCACAGAAACTGTTGGGTGCAACCTGAAACTGAATTTCTTATGCACAGAGATATTTGGGTGTCTCAGAAAGTGTCAGACCCAAAACTCCATTTCCAGTGTGCACATAAAATTCAAAAGGCACTGCCTTTGTATAGGCCAATTCTTCCCTAAAAGATTCAGGAAAAAAATATGTATCATCTAGGCTATATGTGACAGAAAAAATGTATAATAAGTAATAGAAAAAAATCCACACTTCATTAAAAATTGACATTAAATATCTTGTAAACCACAAAAGCTACCAGCATGAAACTTCTTGCTTCTTGCCTGAGGCAATGTGTCCTAAATTTTGGACAATTTTGCCAAACACTGCCAAAGTTATTAAGGTGCTAAAATTGGGGGTTCACACACTGTTTTCTGGCTTTGAGAGCCATTTTTGGTTTGAGACAACTTAGTAAAGTGAACCAAAAGTACTCTTGAAAGTCAAAAAATTACAGTTTGTATGAGGCTTATTCAAGAACTCTACAGAGTATGCTCAGAAAACAAAAATGAAATCCTTGTAACACTGGAACAGATTCATATTTTATCTCAAAACTTTCCAAAAGCAGCACCTCGGCACAGGCCAGTTCTACCCTAAAAGGTTCAGAAACAAATTCCATACCATCTAGGCTGTACATGAACAAAACAAACAAAACATGTATTAAGTATAGGAAACTGCAAAAGATGCCATCACAAACTTTTCAAATCTTGAGACTCTGCCAGCCAGACCGGGCATGCCAAAATGTTGGACTTGGTCTTCTCGCTGGGCTTGAGATTGATAACCTCAAGGCTGACTGGGCTGCCTGGTCCTATCATTGCACAGTGGAGTTCTTGCTCAGAACCCCCTTCCCAAGATCCCTCCCCCTGCAGAGATGGTAAACTACCGCCCTTTGAGGGGTTTGACCCCGGAGGCTTTTCTGGTGGTAGTGGACCCATCCAGTGTGGGCAGAGCATACGAGGGGTGCTGGTGAAGCAGTTGCCACCTATAATAGGTTGATGGTTGGGACACTCAACTCCCTTGCACCAGTCTATTTATGACCCAGATCTTCTCACCTGATGTCCCTGTGGTTTGATGGGGAGCTCAAGGCATTGAAGATCAAGGGTCAGAGGTTGGAGCGCTGCCGGTGGAGGACTGGACTGGAGACAGACAGACTGGCCCTGCGTACACACTCTGGTGTATACCGGGGGCAATCAACCATAAGAAGGCAGTGTTCCTGTCCAGAGAGATTGCTGCAGGGAAGAATCGACCAGATCTGCTTTTTTGGACTGTGGACAGGCTGCTACATCCGGCCTATCTACAGCCAAAAAAAGCATTTTCTGAGGCTTTGTGCAATGGGGTTGCTCAGTTCTTCTCGGACAGGGTGTCTGCCATCAGGCAGGGTGTTTCGCCAGTGAGCCATAGTATGGCTGACAGTGGTCACCTGGATTGTCAACGTGGCAATCCACCTGGTTGGGGGGAGTTAAAATCAGTGGAGGTGGCTGATGTCATTGAGTTAGCCTTGAGGTTGAAGCACACATATTGCGAACTGGACCCAGTGCCGACGCATTTCTTAATGGGATGTGTTGACACTGTTGGCCCGGTGTTCGCCTTGATTGTCCGGTGTTCCTTGTTGGAGGGGATCTTCCCAGATACCTTGAAGGAGGCACTGGTGAGACCCTTCTGAAGAAAACATCGCAGGACCCTGACATCAAGGTGAATTACTGACCTGTCTCCAACCTGCCATTTCTGGGAAAGGTTGTTGAGAAGATTGTGGCACAGCAGCTAGGAGAGCACTTCATGGCATTTGATATCTATGAGCTGTTCCAGTCTGGATTTCATGCCAGACATTGTATGGAAAACGCATTAGTTTGGGTGTATAATGAGCTCCTCAGGGCAAGAGATCGAGGAGCGGGGACAATTCTTGTTCTCCTCGATCTTTTCTCAGCTTTATACACAGTGGACCATTGTGTGTTGCTTGACTGCCGGAGAGAATTTTATGCACTCACTGGCACTGTCATCTGTTGGTTGGAGTCATATTTGACAAACAGGAGGCAAAGGGTGGTGATTGGGAATTTCTTCTCCTCCCCTAGCCTTCTGTCTTGCGGAGTATCTCAGGGTTCAGTCTTGTCACCAATGTTGTTTGCCATGTATATACTACCCCTGGGTGGGATCATTAGGAAGTACAGCCTGGCGTTTCATTGCTATGGCGATGATACTCAGCTGTACTTATCCTTTGCCCCTGGGACATCCAATGCAGCAGAAGTTCTGAACAACTGCCTGGCTGAGATTAATAACTGGATGGCCTGTAGCTGGTTGCAACTGAACCTCAATAAGATGGAGGTACTGATGGTGGAGTCAAACAGGAGGTGTGATAGAATGGCCTCTGTGGCAGATACTGGAATAGTTCTGGGGCCTGTCCCATTGAAGACCTCCTCCAGTGTGCATGATCTTGGCATTGTTCTGGGCAGCGGATTGACATTAGAATATCAGGTGTCATCTGTTGTCGGTGAGTTTCTTCCGTCTTAGGAACATTGCTAGGATCAAACACCTGGTTCTGCCCCTGAACCTCCCCACCTTGATAAATGCTTTTGTGACATCTAGGCTTGACTACTGCAATGTGCTCTACCTCAGGGTCTCTGGAGACACCCTCCATCAACTGCAGCTGGTGCAGAATGCAGCTGCCAGGTTGTTGACAGGACAGTCTAAATACTGTCACGTCACCCCAGTGCTGCGTGAACTGCACTGGCTGCCAGTTCAGTGGAGGGTTCTCTTCAAGGTGGGCTTGCTTATCTTTAAGGCCTTACATGGACTGGGCCCTGGCTACTTGTTGGACCTTCTAACACTTGCTGCCCCAGTCTGCTCTCTTCAATCCTCCTCAAGGGGCCTCTTTGCGATTCCCAGGACGAGATTGAAAACCACCAGTGACAGAGCTTTTAGTGTCGCCGGCCCCATCCTATGGAATTCACTTCCTTCATCAGTGATGGAGTCCCCTTCAGTTGAGGCATTTAAAGCCTGCCTTAAAACCTATGTATTTAGCTGGACATTCCCAGAAACTGTATGGTAGTGGAAGTATCAGCCATATTAGATTTATTGAGGGGTCCTTTATTTAAATCCTAAGTTTCAACCCTCATTTTATTAAAATGTGTTTTAACCATTTATTGAATTCATTTTATGATGTATTAATTGTCTGTATGCTACTGTACTGCACCCAGAGTCTCTGGGATTGGGCGCCAGAAAAATAAAATTTGCCATTTGCCTTGCTATTTTGTTGAACACCGCCAAAGTCATTAAGGCACAAAAATTAGAGTTTAACATTAAACACCTTACTCAACACTAACTATACAGGTGCTACCATGTCAGTATAATATATCTAAATGTCTGTCTATCCTACCTGTCTGTCTGTCTGTCTGTCTGTCCATCTATCGATCCATCCATCCATCCATCCATCCATCCATCCATCCATTTATCTGTCTATCTATCTAGCTGTCTGTCTATCTATCTATCTATCCATCTATCTATCTATCTATCTATCTATCTATCTATCTATCTATCTATCTATCTATCTATCTATCTATCTATCTGTCTAAGGGTTGCATAAGCCCTTTGCCTGTTCAACTGATTTACTTGACAGTCAGAAAGTGTTTAGTAGGTGTCAGGATCTCAAGATCCTGGAAATATTGTGTGAACTGGTTTACCAAGGGCAAAGTTACAGAGGTGCAAAAAAAAACATGAAAAAGGCTATGATTAAGACCTCTTTTTGCTCACCTATAACTAAACAACTAGGAGCATTTCAAACCTGAAACTTGCACAACTGAGAGAGTTTGGCACAATGTGTTTTCTTTTGTGCTTCTTTTCTTACAAATTAGCTCTGTTTTGTGAAATAAGAGAGAGAAGATCTTTTTTGCACTTGCTCAGTTTAAAAACTGAACATTTTAAGGATAACTGATTTTTTTATGACCACACTTCTTAATGTGGTCATTTGACAAGAATACATTCATGTTTAAGTGGTCAGGGCTATCCTGATGCTGCAAAGTGTGCATACACCTTTCTATAGTGTTTATTCAGAGGGGGCTGGGCTACACACCAGTGCATAGTCCCACACCTGCTGAATGAAGCTGTGTGTGCTTGTTTTGTTTACTGGTCCTTTGGTAGCCATTAGCCACATCAGCAGCCTAATTTCTTTAAACTTGACACCAGAGTGCCCACCCATAGCACCAGTTCAGGGTCCTTCCCCTCTCCATTAGGATTCCCCCCACCTGCCACACTGGCAGCATCACATATCCCCAATGTCTGCTCAGACCAGCCCTTGACCCTGACCCAACAGGTTGTTTCCAGGGTGCCTTCCACTGGTTCCATCAAACATCAAGTCAGCACTGTGGTGCCCAATGCCCAGTGTCAGAATCTGTAACAGCAAAATGGTTCCTTGTCATCTTTTTCTTTTTTTTAACCTGTAATAAAGGAAATGGTCTGTTGATGTCTGTTGCTCCACCATCCCCTCTCTCCTCCCTGCCAGCCCCTCTCAGCACCCTCCACCCACCCACACCTCTCATTCACCTAAACCAGGTCCAGCACCATACATCCAGTCTCCAAGCTAAAAGACATTCTCTCCTGAAACAGTGACTGCAAAATGAGAAAATAAGGCACATGCGGGAATGTATTTCCAATACATTTTGAACATTTACTTATAACTTGGTCATTTTTTAATATTTTCCCCCAAATTTTCAACATGGCATTTTTGGGACCCTACATCATAAACAAGGTAGGTGAAAGTTATCAAATCTGTTCCAGAAGGTGATTTCACAGTCACTCCATAAAATCACCTTTCAGGCAGGATTTGAAAATGTTCACTCATGATATGGGGTCAAAAGAACACCATGTTGAACATTTTGGAACTAAAAATTAAACAAAACAATGTTATGAAGGTAAATGGAAAATTTTCAAAGCTTGCTTATAACTTTGGTATTTTCCAATATTGTGATCATAAACTTTCAACACAGACATTTTTTTCATGACACCTCATGAACATGACAGGTGTAGTTTTACAAATTCTGTCCAAAATGTCTTTTCACACTTGTGGTATTTTACATTTCAGCCAATGTTTTATAAATGATAACTATTATGTTCAGAAGAGGGAGGGGGTCATAAAAAGACTATGTTGAAAATGTAGGGTGAAAATATCACAAAAAATGATGACGTAACATTGCAGGGACAGCCGTTGGCCCAGTGGGGACCACGTTGCCTTCTGTGCCAATGACCTAAGTTTAGGTGCAAGCTCAGTAAGACTCCTGACAAGACCAAAGCTGGGGGGAAGGTGCTGAGGTGAATGGCACAGACCCCAGCCTGGGGGGGATAGCACAATGTTCTGGTGCACAGATGACACCATGTGGCAGGCTGGGGAGCCTTCCCTCACAAGGGGTTAATGTTAGGTGTCGAGACCTGATGGGCCCATGTATTGCACTGGGACAAGTAGGGTGGCAAGAAAAATGTGGAAAAGTGTTTCTGGAAGGGTGAAGGTTGGGTTGCTGCAGGCCTCATACCACCACCAATAGGTCCTGCACTCAGTCATCCAGTTCATTACCTTCCATCTCAGAAATGTACCTTGTACTATTTGAGCTTCTACAATAGATTCCCCTCATGAAGGAGATAGGAGAGGGATGGACAAATGCCCCCTTGACTATCAGTCACTTTGGCAGTCTGTTACCCTGTTGGTGTTGCAGGGAATGTGAAAGGTGATGGCTTCATCCTGCCCTGGTAGCAGTTGATGAGTGGAGTAACTTCCTCCCCTCTGAGACAAGGGTGGGCCCAGGGGTGCTGAATCCTGTCCATATCAACATCGCTGGCCTCCACGAGTGGCCAAACATCTGGTCCTGATCTCGGATTGCTGAAGTGGTACTGGTATCTTCCTGCCTGACCAACCCACTTTAACCCCACCCCCAAAATACAATCCCGTTCCACCTGACACAGTTGATCAGTATTTTTATTAATCATACTAACCAATTTTCCACTTACATCTACAGATCCAGTGGAACAATGAAGACGCCAACCCAGGGATTGGAGGAAACTGATCACATGTGTTAGATAAGTACTGTTTCATGATTAGAGTACCTTGTTTTTCCCAGTTAGTTGCTAAAGAGCTGCAGATCCTTTTTGACCCCATTGCTTTTCTTATATTAAGGTATGACTGGATGTTCCCTCAAGCCAGCCAAACTCCATCCCACAATCCCCAAGATCCAGGTAAAAAATTGTTATTGTTAGTACTGTATCTAAACTAGAATAGTACAGTACAATGGTGAAACTAGAAGTATTATGAAACAATTACAAATATTACACCATTGTTGTCTTTCACTTTTTAGTTGGTTGGTGAAGCAGGGCTAGAAATATCTCTACTATTCTGTTAATTTCATTTCAACAGGTCCCAAAGGGACCTGCACAAATGAAGACAGGATTCCACTATCACAAAAGAATGGAAATTAATTGCAAAAAACGACCTTAATGCAGACATTATGGTTGAAGAACACAAATCTCACGAAGTAGGGACATGAAAAAATATTTGGGTCTTGGGTATCTGGAAGATAGGTGAATCAATGGTGGGGACTTCCTTGTGGTTGCCAACCCTAATGCCCACACCCTCCACTGAGCAAGCAATGTTAGATATGATCTCTTTTCTTCATGCAGGGCCTACAGGTCTTGTGTGAAGAAAGCTATGAAACATTTTGTTGGCAACATGTGGCAAATCATACTTCTCTACAGCAGAAGCGTGTATCTCTATGAGGCACCGGCTTGGAGCTGGACCTTATGCTTCAGAGAGGAGTGTATGGACTGGGGGGAGAGGGGGTGTTCATTTGTGTTGAAAGCCCCAAGGAAGACCCCACCACTAATGTACCAGGATTCTGGAAACCCAAAACTGTAGTACTTTTTCATTTCACTCTATTGAGTTCTTCAACCCTAATGTCTGTGTTATTGTATTTTTTGCACTGAAATTATCTATCTATCTATCTATCTATCTATCTATCTATCTATCTATCTATCACAGGTATGTAACTTGTGTCCCATTGAAAATCCCAGCATGAATTTCCCTGCGTATCACACCAATCAAAGTCATATACTATGGTCATTAAAGTCATATACTATGGCCATGGTATATGACTTTAATTAGCATGATATATGACTTTGCCTCTGCAGCTCCAGTTTTCATTTTGCAGCTACTGTATGTCCCTCAATGCTGCAGTTGAAAGAACTCACCCAAGTCCTCCATGATACTGCTTCCAATGCTGAGCTCTCGAGAACAGGACACCTTTCCCAGCTGTAAGTTGCCTCTCTCTTGTCAACACTGACCACCACATCAACTCCAATCACATTCTTAGCAACCATGCTGACCTAACTGCATGCCATTCCCACTGAAGACACTAAGGGAAGACTGGCCTAGCCACACCTCCTTATATTGGATGACACTGCACTACAGAAAGCAAACTAGCAAAAACAGTGCCTAAGACAAAACTGCCACTACATCATGGAAAAGCAAGAGGGATAAAAAAAGCAAGGCAAACCCAGAAATGATCAAAATGTGATCTAAACAAAAGAAACAATAACCATCCTGACATATTACATGAAATAAATGCTAGGAAAGTGTAGTATATGAGGATATAATGCCATCTCAAGGGCTAATTAACACTATAAACCCACTTGCCCTTCAGGCTTGTGGGTTACTGGCTAGTTAGCCCTTGAGATGGCATTATAGTATCATATACTACACTTTCCTAACATTTATTCTCTAGATAGAAAGTTAGCTAGACAAACAGATAGTCAGATACAGTAGATAGATTTCTGTTTATTTATTTTATCAGGAAAAAAAGCTCCATTGAGCAATGTTCATTTACAAGGAGGTCCTGGTTAGGACAGATAATGTTACAGAAGTTGAAGAGGCAGTTCATATAATACAGGAAGTTAAAAATCAGTTTGTAATATATGGGTAGGTCAATTCAATACTATCAAAAAGCATGCAAAAATTCCAATAACACTATTGGTCCCAAAGTAATAATACCATCAATGCAAACTCATAATACTATCGTACAGAGCCCATAATACTATTGTTAGGAGCTCTGAACAATAGTATTAGCACACAAACAGAAGAGTGCAAATGCACAATTGTCTCATGCAGAGTAGGAGCCATCTTTCACTATAACCATCAGGTACAGTAAAAGATGATTTGCAGCTCACCAAAAACAAACAAAATACCAACATGACTCTATCAAAACAATAAAACACCACTAAAGAAATGCTCAGTTTTGTTCACATTGAGGACAACATCAATAATAATAATAATAATAAAAACTACCTCCTTATGTCTCTACACTCTGTATGGCTGGTTGCTATGGTGCGCAGTGGGGTTGCTTGGGATGTGACATCGCCATTTGAAAGTGTCCCTTATAATTGGCTGCTTTTGGCCTGTGGGTGGGCACAACAGTTTAGAAAATATGGTGCCTGTCTCTCACTTAGTGAGAGCAATTTGTGCCCTGTGTACTCTCTGCTGTATGACTTAATTTTTTTTTATTTTGTTTTAACAGTTAAAGTATTACCTTGTTGATCTTGCATTCACACTAGCTAGCTAACTTCATTCACCCTAGCCAAGCTGACAAAGCGAGGCACCATAAAAGCAGCAGAAGTTCAGATACAGTGGTTGAACCAATAAGTCTTTAGTGCACTGCTCTAGCACCTATTGTCCCAGGTAGCTGCAAAACAATTCAGAGCCCCTGCATTTTTTATAGTATGCATATATTGCAAAAAGTAACATATAGGAGAGTGTGTAACACAAGGGTGTAATACCATCTTGAGGTTCCCATGTCCTCAGAACCTCAAGATGGTTTTACACCCTTGTAATACACATTCTCCTATCTATTATTCTATTTATAACACATGCCAACAGATATAAGAACAAAGACTAGAGACCATGGAAGTGTAAAAAATTTAGGATTTGCAGCACAACTGATACTCTCAAATATATACTGTCAAATGCAGTATTTATCATGCAGTAAGACATAATATACATAGTAATTTAAAAGCATTCACACTTGTCAATGCACAATTGACCAAGTGCAACATTAAAATAAAAGGGGCTGACTAACAAACTCAGTTAGAACGCATATGTACAATACATGTACAACCTTAAAATAAAAGGGGCTGACTAACAAACTCAGAATAAACTCAGTTAAAATAAAAGGGACTGACTAACAAGCTAAGTTAGAACATACATGTATGTATGTGTATAAGAAATGAACCCAATTAAAACAAAAAACTATTTAAAAGACAAAGAACCTCTGTGCGCAAGTATTGAGGCAATGGTTACCCCAAAGGGCATTTGGCTGGGAAGCCAAGTTTCAAAGAAATATAAAATCACACATGCCCCCACAATGCAAAGCATCATGGGCTGCATATGTAAATCACCACATAATATTATACTCGTTCAACTTTAAGCAGAAATGCATGGTGCCGAAAGGCCTCTCACACAGTTTGCAAAGGGTGCTAACAGAAGACATAGACAAGTGTTTCATTCTGCCAGGACTCATCAGTACCTTGCATTTCTGCTTAAAGTTGAACCAGTATAATATTCTGTTATGATTTTCATATGCAGCCCATGATGCTTTGCATTGTGGAGGCATGTGTGATTTTGTATTTCTTTCTAACTTGACTTCCCAGCCAAATGCCCTTTGGGGTAACCATTGCATCAGTGCTTGCGCACAGAGGTTGTTTGTCTTTTGTATGTATATATATAAATATCGAATAGCTGATAGTTAAGTGTCAGATATGAGGAAATATAACCATTGAGGTGTGAAACAAGCCATAAAGTCAGGCGCCTGAAGGGTTCGGTGCCTTTTAGAGTTTGTTTGACCATGAGATGGTAATATTTCACAAATATCTGGGACTTACTTATTTGATGTTTTACATATTAAATAAGGTTGGTCTGCTAGTTTGGCTTTATGAAAGAAGTGTGCTGGATCCCTTTAAGAAAAAAGTGTACTGGTCTGACTTTAAGAAAAAGCATTCTGGTTTGGCCTAATTAGTTTTGGCCCTTTCAGGTTTCCATAGCGTACTTCCTAAAAATGGTGGCACAGTTCCAGTGTTTCTTCCTTTAGAGTTTTTAAGGACTGCAGCATGGAAGGGAATAACTACATTGTTTGGTAAGTGATTTGAGACACTGTTTCTACACAGTTTAATTTTGATTTCCATGTGTGGCTGTTGGTTTTACCATCAATCAATCAATCAATCAATCAAAATCTTTATTTATTCAGGCGAACATCATTGAGCATAGCTCATTTACAAGATGGACCTGAGTGGTCATAACAATAAAGGTTACAAATTTTACACAAAACCATGGTACTGAATAAACACAAATACAATCATTTATGAATGAGACAGATATACAAATATTTACATATATACAAGGCAAAAATGACAATAAACCTAAATCATATTAAAGGAGAGAAACAAACAGTATAGTAGGGATAAAGCTCGGATAGTTGGACTTGCGTGGGCATATATGTATGAAGTTTGTCGGATAATGAGCTAGAAGAACGATAGATAAATAGGTGGGAGCTTAAAAGGGGGTGGGGAAGGAGGGGTGTGGGAGGACTAGGCCTTGTGGAAACAGTTGCATGATTCTGGGAATAGACTGGTATACAGCTTTTGAAGGATGTTAAAGGAATGAGGGTATCCAGTTTCAATGTCTTTTGAAGAGAATTCCAGATATGCTAGGGAATAGCTGATTGCAGCTCTTCCATACTGGGTGCAGGTGATAGGAATCTTCAGCATGATCAGTTTATTGATCCTCAGGGTGTAAGGCCTGGATGTGATCCAGTTGAAACAGTCTGAGATGTAGGAAGGAGTTTGTTTGTCAGAGCTTTGTAGATCCAGATAGCCGCATTTTATTTCTTCTGTGTTGCAGGGATGTCCAACTGACTGCATTGTAGAGAGAGCAATGATGGGTGCTGGAGGGAAGATCTGTAATGAATCTAATAGCTCTATGATACAAGGTGTCTAATTTATTTAAATGGGAGAGGGAGCAGTGGCCATAGAGGAAGTCAGCATAGTCAATGAGGGACAGGAATGATGCTAGGATTAGTCTTTGTTTGGAATCTCTGGTCAGGTAGTGTTTTATCCTGTAGAAAAGGCCAAGTCTTTGTCTTAGCTTTTCAGGAGCTCTTCAATGTGAGTAGTGTAGTCAAGTTTATTGTCAATCCAGACTCCAAGATATTTGAATTTGTCTACATATTCAGATTTTCACCAAGGATGGTAGAGAGTTGTGGAGGGTGAATGATGGGACAGTGGAAGAGCAGTTCTTGGTGGCAAAGAACATAGCTTTTGTTTTCTTGGCATTTAATAGTAATTTCTTTTCTAATAAGTTGTGCTGTAGGAGGAAGAATTCAGACTGTAAAAGCTCACAGGCTTTTGATGGTGAGGGTTGCTGACATATAGTACAGTGTCATCTGCAAAAGGTGAATATTAGATTGTGAGATTGGAGTCAATATTGTTGATGTAAATGGCAAAAGGATGGGGCCCAGGATGGAGCCTTGCGGTACACCTCTTAGGAGTGGTTTAGAGGTAGATAGGTCACCTTCATTTTTACCAGTTGTAATCTTCGGAGAGATAGCATCTGAACCATTTAAGAGAGAGTGGGTCAAAGCCTATGGAGTTCAGAGAGGAAATTAGTAGTTCATGATTCACAGTGTCAAAGGCTTTGCTTAGATCCAGAAACACAGCACAGGTGTTATTCTTTTGTCTAAGGCAGTCTGCCAGTCATTTGTAACTTTGCTAAGGCAGAGGTGGTGCTGAGATAGATCTAAACCCAGATTGAGCTGGGTTAAGGAGATTGTTGGTATCAAGGTAGGCACTTAACTGGAGTTTACTAGCTTTTCAAGCATCTGATAGTACTGGTAAGATGGAAATGGGCCTATAATTGTTGAGGTCCATGGGATCACCTGCCTTAAGTAGTGGAAACACTTGAGCTGTCTTCCATATTGAGGGATAGAACCAGTGGCTAGTGACAGATTGAAGAGGTGGGTGAGGGGCAGCTAAGGCATGCAGTGCTACTTTTAAAGTAGGGATCCAGGAGTCTGCACCTGCACTTTTAGTTGTATCTAGTTGGAATAGAAGGTCTTCTACTTCTTTTAAGAGTATTGATTTGAATGAGAATGTGGAAGCAACCTTTTGTCCCTCAGTAGATTGTATGTTTAGTGATGATCTTAATAGGTTTGCAGATGAGGAGTCGAAAGCCAGGCCAGCTGTAGTGAAATGATTGTTGAAGGCATTCAAGATTTCTTGCTTGTCAGTGATTTCAATACTATTTAGGTGTACTTTGGGTGGTAAGACAGGGGTAGAAGTTTGACCTAGGATCCCCTTTATGGTACCCCAGAACCTGGAAGGGTTGTGATATGAAGCATCCAATTCAGCTGTGTAGAAGGCAGCCTTGGCATTTCTTACTTGTTTTGTGCAGGAGTTTCTGGCTTTTCTGAATTGAAGCCAGTCATTTGGATTCTTTGTCTTTCTTGCCCTTTTCAGAGTTTATCTCTGGCAAGCAATCGTGGATTTGAGGTCAGCAGAGAACCAGCGACAGGATTTGAGTTTGGTTCTGACACTGGTGAGGGTGCATGTATATTGAGGGCACTTATGATAATATCATTTAAGATTTGAAGAGCTGTCTCTATTGAAGCTGTGAGATAGAATTCTTGCCAACGTTGGTGTGGCACAGATCATGGAGATATCCTGAAATATTAAAGTTCTTTTTTGACCTTCGTGGGAGGAATTTTGCAGGATTGGGTGGCTTGATTGTTGATCTAATGGCAGCTATGGGACAGTGGTCACTTATGTCACTGAATAGTACTCCAGCATGGGAATACAGATGAGGCTTATTTACCAACATAATGTCCAGGAGTGTGCTGTTGAGATTATTCTTTGGGTTAATCCTTGTTGGTTCTTTGATTAATTGAGTGAATCCATAAGTGTCACAGAAGGTTACTAGGGGTGCAGATGCATTG
The DNA here is from genome assembly GCA_016271365.2 of Neoceratodus forsteri. Lineage (NCBI taxonomy): Eukaryota > Metazoa > Chordata > Ceratodontiformes > Ceratodontidae > Neoceratodus > Neoceratodus forsteri. The sequence continues at coordinate 330,514,569 of JADMNL010000023.1, read as the reverse complement.
GTTAGCCAATTTAAATTCAGGTCACCTAAGATGATGGTGTCTTCAGGGCCTAGATTAAGTATAGATCCTAGGTGGGATAGGAGTTTGAGGCCTGCAGAGGGGGGCCTGTAGCAGCCAATCAGTTGAAAGGATGATATGTTGGGAAGAGTTATTTTAATGGACAAGCATTCGAATTCCTTTGGTTGTGATGTAATATTGAGGCAGGATGCAGAGATGTTTGCTTTGACATAGATAGCTACCCCACCGCCCCTGGATGGACGGTCAGATCTGAAGAGCTGGTAGTTGGGAAGGTTTATTTCACTGTCTTTTGTTGCAGATTTGAGCCATGTTTCAGAGATAACCAGAAAGTCAGGTAAGGTGTGTGCAACCCAGGCCTGCATTAGAGAGAACTTTTTTAGGAGGCTGCAGGCGTTGATGTGAAGAAAAATCAAGCCATTTATGGAGGCTAAGTCAGATGGAGAGATAGAGCTTTCTGTGGGGCCAGGGTTGATTTCAACAGTGCCAACACAGATCAGCAGAAAGAAGATTAGTTTGATGAGGGCACCAAGTGATAGGAATAGGGAGTAGTCAGACGATTTTTTCTTCTTGCTTGGGATCCAATGTATAGTGAGTGATGATCCTGTTGCATGGTTTTAGATTTTGTCATAGAGTACCAGCTTAATGGACAGGCATAGTGAGTAATTGTACCATGCCACCATGACATCTCCCACGGAGACATCCTCGATAGTGACAGCTACAGTGCAGTGTCGGCAATGCAATGTCAGGGATGTCTCTGTGTTTTTATCGGGGGCTCTGCCCCCACACCCCCAGTTTCTAAGATTCCAACTCTGAGTTGGAGTTGGACCGGGGGGAATACACCCTGCGAGGCAGTCTCAGGAACTTGCAGAGACCATCACAACATCGTGCAGATTTTGCCCAAATCCTGTCTCTGTGATGGTCTTCACGTTCGGGGAGTCATTGCGGCGTCGGTATACCATGGCGGTTAGTTTGACAAGAGATATGGAGACAGCATCAATAGTGACTGGTAGTGATTTAGGAGGTGAGGGTGAGTTTCTATCTCAAGGACACTTTTTTGCACAGTTTAACTTTGACTTCGATGTGTGGCTACTAATTTGGTAGATGATATTGAGGCAGCAGCAAAAGTGCTTGGTAGTGATTTGGGGGGGCTGAGTTTGTATCTCAGGGACACTTTTTTTACACAGTTTAACTTTGATTTCCATGTGTGGCTGTTAGTTTGGCAAGTGATATGGGGCAGTAGTAAAAGTGCTTAGTTGTGATTTGGGAGGACCTGAGTTTGTACATCAGGGACACGATTTTACTTAGTTTAGCTTGGCAAGTGATATGGAAGCAGCAGCAAAAGTGGTTGGTTGTGATGGGGGGGCTGTTTCCTTTTTTTGCAGTGGCTGTTAGTTGGAGAAGTTTTTAGGACTACAATGTACAGTAGGTGGACAGTAGGTTGTTGTTAACTGTTATTTGGGAGGTTGTTACACATTATCAGTGTTGAAATAAAGTGTAGATATTGTGTCCACACTTGTAATAGTTAATGAATAGGTTGTTCTTTGTTTTTGCTTTTTCTAAATTTATTATTTTATTGATTTTCTCCAGTATAAACCAAAATGACATGACACTGTTACAGGAATAGTAAAAACTACATTTACGTACAGGAAAACAGAAACAGAAAGAACAGTTACATGTTACCATCCCATTATCCACCTCCCTCACTCTACCTCCCCACAACTCCCCCATGTCCCAATTACTGCCCTTCTGCTACCACCTCCCACCCCCCACATCAGCTTGGATGTACACACATACTTCTATACACACTAAGGACACTATACCATTCAGGGGAAGACATTGGATTGAGGCAGAGGAAGGGAGATATATTTCTTGCACAAAGAGATGGGGTAACCTAAGTGTCATTTAAACAACCTGTACCCCTACTTGAAGCATGTAAACTGCATGCATCCTGGCCCAGATCCTCTTGTATCTAGAGGAGGAACATCCCCGGTCTACCTTGAACTGTTCCGCTCACAAGTTAAACAAAAGTTCATGAAGCCATTCTATGTAAGGAATCTTCTGAGCATCAATCCAGTGCCTTATACCACTTTCTTAAGTGTCAATTCAATCATTTCCATGTGATATCTACACACTCTGACCTTGACCTTGGTGTAATCCCCAATGAGGTATATCTCCGGTTTGAACAGATTAATGAGTCTAACAGTGGATTAGCCTTTTCTCAGCTAGATTTTAGTCCACAAATGCTGAACAGAGGGACAGTCCTAGAAAATATGTTTGAGGGAACCATCTTCCAGCTTGCATCTATTACAAGTTGGAATAGGGACCTTACCAGTTTTGAAAAGTTTGAGGGGAGTCCAATACATATCTTGCAGAATTTGGAATTGTGTAAGTCTCAACCTGTCTTGAGATGTATAAATGTAGGTTCCTTCCCAAATTTTATTCCAGTTAATGTTAGGATCCAGGAACTGCATAGCCCAGTATCTGGGCCTTCCATCCTGATTAGTGGATGTCAAGTCCAAAAAGAACTGTATACTTGGGATATTGCATGAGGAAGGTGAGCAGCTTCCACCAAGGAAATCAAAAAAAATCAGAAAACTTGTCCTCTTTAACCATTTGACTTTTTAACCGGACTGGAAGATGAGTTACCTGATATACCTTAAACACCTGTAGTTGACAGAGGGGAAAATTTGTTAATAATAGCAGTCACTGAGAGGTACTCCCTCTCCCTGTCCAAAAAATCTCTAATTCTAGTGGCATGGGATAGACATAAAGGAATTCTGGAGGTCAGGGGTAGGGGGCAACAGACTTCTAGGAAAACATAAACTGAACTTACAAGCTCAAATGGGCAGACTGTGTGGGTCACAGGCCCTTATCTGCCGACACTGTCTATGTATCTATGTATCTATGTAACTGGGAAATCCAAAGTTTGGGAATCATTTTGCTACCTATCCTAATGTTTGGATCTTCTACCAATGGTTGATTCCAGTCTCATGTGTGGCCATATTTTAAGAAAGCACAAAACTGAGCATGGCATCTTACAGAAACTGCTATGAGAGAGTGAGAGAGACTAGCTGGGAGATTTATCAGTGTACTATGTAGTATCGTAGATATGGGCAAATTTGCTACAGCTAGCATCTTTCTTTCTAGAGTTAACCACGGTGGAACATATGACAGCAATGACAGTGTCTCTTCACTGGTCAGCCATTTTATATACTTGCTGACCTGACTGGCCCAGTAGTAACCACCAATATGTGGCAGTCTCAAACCACCTCTATTCTGGGGTGCCATTAATTTCTGGTAAGCTCTTCTAGGAGGCCTACCTGCCCATATGAAGGAGGAAATTATAAAATGGGCTTTTCTGAACCACTTGATGGGTAGCCAGATATTAATCATATGCAAAGGTTAAAACATCCTGGTAAAATATTCATTTTAACAACATTGATGCATCCCCAAAGGGAAATAGGGAGAGATGTCCATCTGGCTAGGTCTTGCTGTATAATTTGCATGGTTTCCTCAAGGTTCAGTTTCCACATTAGGGAATCGGAGTTGGCAAGAAAAATGCCCAGGTACTTCAAATGTTTATGAGCCCATTGAAGCCTCAGGTGCACCAGATCATTCTTTAATAATCTATAATTAAGGGGAAAAAACATGCTCTTATCCAGATTAATTTTATAATTAGAATAGGTGCTGAATTCTGAAATAATTGCAAGGCCACCCCAAATTCTTCTGCAGGGTTAATTGAATGAAGCAGGATATCATCTGCATATGCCGAAAGTTTGAAATCAAAGCCATGCAGGGGAGTACCAAATATCAAAGGGTACCTCTGAGCTTAGAGAGCGAAGGTTCCAAATATATGTTAAAAAGAAGTGGGGATAGTGGACACCCTTGACGAGTCCCTGAATGGAAAGAGAACCTTTCTGAAAAAAAAAATTGCAATGAATATGGGCCTTTGGATTCTTATAGAAGGAAGAAATCCAACCAATAAATTTCTTCGGGAACCCAAATTTTTCCATTGTACTAAATAGAAAATCCCAGTCCACTCTGTCAAAAGCTTTCTCCTTGTCCAGGGACAACAAGCCCACCGGTATGTCAGAATCCCTGTACGCAGAGAAAATGTGTGACAGCTTTTGCAAGTGATCTGAAGAGTTTCTCCCCCTGATAACACCCACTTGGTCTGGGTGAATTATGGAGGACAGAACCCCAGCCAGTCTATTTGCTAACAATTTAACTATGATTTTCATGTCATAATTCAATAGTGAAATGGGTCTATAATTGGTTACCTTTTCTGGGTCTCTCCCTGATTTATGTAGAACAATAATCAAGGCCTCCAAAAAACTATTATCCAGATCCTTCACCTCTAGAAACCATTTGAACAACCGACCTAACCAGGGGGTTAAATATTTATGGAAAGATTTATAAATATTTGGGGAGAACCCATCAGGGCTGGGGGCCTTAACAGGAGGGAGAAAGTTTATTATATTCCCTATTTCTGCTTCAGTTATGGGAGCCAGCAGTTCTAACTGCTGGGTCTCTGTTAGTTTTGGCAAGGGAGGGCTGCAAGGTACTCTTCTATCTTTTGTTTCCCGGGGGGGGGTTAGGCATTGGGCTGTATAAATCCTGGTAGTAGCTAGTGAATTCCTGTACTATCCTTTTGGGGTTCAACTGTATGGTGTCATCTTGCCTGGACCTGATACGCTTGACTATTCTTGAAGCTTCATGAGAGTTCAACCAGAGGGTCAGCAGTCTTTCTGCCTTCTCATCCTGATCCACATAATTGACTTTGGTTTGCAATATCGCATGCTCAGCTCTTTCAAGTAGAAGGGAGCTGTATTGAGCCCTTAATCCCAGTAACCTATTTATTTCTCCTTCTGGAGTAGCAGGCAATAAATCTCTTTCTATCTGACATATATCTCGAAGTAAAGTGAGTGCTTTCTGTTCTTTAACCCTCTTTTTATAAGAGGCTATCCTAATCAGCTCCCCCCCTCAGGACACACTTCAAGGCACACCACTCTAGATTAATTCTACCTGTAGAGTCAAGGTTAGACACTGTATATTGGTCAATGGCCATCGAGATGTCCCTAATAACTACCTCATCTTTCTGTAATTGATTATTCAGTTTCCAGCTGGTCTCTTTTGGCACATTAGGAGTAAGATGTAATGAGCACCACTCCACTGCATGGTTAGAAATAACTCCTGGTTCAATGGTGTTATCTATAACCCCTGGTAAAAAATTATGACTAATTAAGAAGTAGTCAATTCTGGTAGATGTACCATGTACATCAGATTGAAATGTGTACTCTCTAGATGAGGGGTATAAGACCCTCCAGGGATCAACCAGCCCCAAATGGTCCGCCATGTCCCTGACGGCTCTCTGCGCAGGTGAGAGACCAGATCTTCTGACCCCTGATCTGTCCAGGTCAGGGGTAAAAGACAGGTTCCAATCTCCTCCTAAAATCAGAGGAAGGGAAGCGTAGGGAAGCAGAGTTGTTAATAAATTGGAAAAAAAAGGACAGGGAGTCAGAGTTAGGACCATATGCACAGCATAACACCATCTCTGTGTGGTCTAGTACCCCTTTCAAAATTAAGTCTTGTATACAGTGCTCACATATGAATGGGACATTTCTTGTGAATAGTATGGCCACTCCTCTACTTTGTGTGCTGTCCCCTGCATTAAAAATCTGGCCCACAAATCGTCTTCTGAAGAGGGGTTCCTCTGACTCCAGTAGGTGGGTTTCTTGTAAGAATGTAACAGCCCCTTTAAGATGTTGTAAATGCTTCAGGACTTGATAGCGTTTAACTTTCTTTCTGGCACCCCTGATGTTCCAAGTAAGCATTTTCATACTACCCACCATTTAATATTCCATGCTCACCATGTCTTAAACTCAGATAGAACATTTTGCCCCCTAATCTTATTAACATCAAGCTGAGGTCACCCTTCCTTCCCATCCCCTCCTTCTCTGTCCTCCAGAATCCCTTAAAGAAAATAAAACAGTTCCCTCCAGTGAACCATTTCCCCCCACAACCCTGCTTAACCATGAGTTGTAAAAAAAATGTAATTCCCCCCCCTCCCCACCAACATAATCTTTTTTTGGTATGTGATAAACAGATACAACGATCAACACCTCCTCTCTCCCTCCCACCCATGTCCTTGTTACCCCCTCTAAGCAACAGAGTAATTATTGAAAACACATTGCCATGTTAATATCCTACTCTGTTTCTGGTACTAATGTTAAAACATGAAGCAGTGCAACAGGCACTAAGAACACATAAAACATGCACTGTTAGAACTGAGAACTCTCAGCTCCCTATAACTTTGCCAGTAATCCCTCATATAGCCTCGTGTATATCCCTTTAAATGGAAACAAAAATATAACAGTAGCTTAAAAACAGGCAATTAGGGTATGTTAGCGTGCCCATTTCTGCCTTTCATGAGTATGTCACCTCTGTAAATCATACCGGGATACTGGACTGTCTAGCACTCTCTGTAGCCTTGTAAAATTAAACTGCAACTACTCCTTCAAATCCTTACAACAGCAAAGGAAAAGAGTGAAAACATTTTTTATTTGAAAAGTTTTTCTGAAATAGAGCTCAATTTCAAATCACAGTCAAGTAATTTACATGATTAGTCTGAGCATATCGTCCAGAAGAATCTAAAAGTTCTCTTTAAGCCTTCTGCTAATTGACAGGCTAAGACTCATGGAGTTCAGCTTTAACCCCAATGATAAGCATCAAATCTGGCACACATCTACTTTTGTGTGCTAAAATCGAAAACGAGAACGAATTCTAGAGATTCCTAAAGTCACAAATCGCTGTTACAGGTGGCAGCATTACCGTTGAATTATACTTATCTCAGGCCCTCTTCCTTTTCAGCTATCCTTGAAAAGATTTGGCATGGCAGCCCTCAGAGTAGCCTCCACAACCTTCAGGTCTTCAAAACTGGACCAGGTACCTTTGAGCAGGACTTGAAATTTCGCCAGGTACAACATTTTAAACTTTATCCCCGCTGGAATCAGTTTATTTACAAAGGGATGAAAATGAGCTCTGCATTGATGTATGGACACTGGTAAATCTTGAGTGACTCTTAGTTTAGCTTCACCCCACTTGATTTATTCCAGACTCCGGACCTTCATTAGAAAATTCTGCCTTTCTAAGTAGTTTAGAAAGTGTAGTATTAGTGGTCTAGGGGATGCACCCTCCACTGGCATAGGGCTCAATAATCTGTGAGCTCTTTCAATTGAATGAGCAGACCCATACCGAGAAGGGCCTGCCAGCTTTGCCACCAGCTTCTGAATAAACAGGACTGTGTTCGCGCCCTCCTCCTTTTCTGGCAGGCCAATAATTACAACATTGTTGCACCTGCTGTGCCCCTTCAGGTCTTCAATTTTGGCTTCAAGGCAAGCCAATTTCTGTCTGTTCAGTACAATCTCTGGTTCTAGCTTGCCAAGATGCTTCTCCACAGCAGTGGTATGCACTTCACTATCCCCCACTCTTGTAGATATGTTTTTCAAAGCTGTGGCCATGGATTTAAACTCTGAGGTTAAAGAACAGAATTTGTCACAGAAAGGCTTAAACTCCAGCAAAAACTGATCCACTGTAAGCACATTAGGATCCTAAGACTGAGAGACTGTGCGATCGGCCGAGGCAGATCGCGGCCTATTTTTTTTTTTGCTGGCCTTTTCTGGCATGGAGGGAGGCTTGTGTTTAGGCAATGCTTGCCTCATCTCTGCTTCCATTCTATATTGGAAAACTGCAGGCTTGGCTAGTAGGGTGTTTCTTGTCCCCTGAAATCATGAGTTCTGCCATTTGAAATGGTAAAAATGAATATTTTCAAGATTTACAAAATGGAGCAAGTGGGAGACATTCGGAATGCTACTACTTGTGATTCTGCATCATGTGAGCTCCCTGTTTTGTAATACACAGTGCAGTTTCATAAGTAGTGTTAATTACCATCAGATGTGAGGAGATATTGGATGGTTTTATAATGGGAAAAAGTACCAACCATATTGTATTTCTATATATATATCTTCTTTGCAAAAAAAAATGCATTAATGCACTGGTTAGGGTTCAGCTCAATGCAACAAAAGTAGGGAATGTAGCATTAGGGTTTCCAACCCTAACTCCCCACTCCACCACCCCAAACAACAAAAGCAAAAAACATTAGGGTTTTGGGTCTCCAGAGTCTTGACAAATCATCGGTGGGGTCTTCCTTGGGGTTGTCAGCTGTAATGCTCACCCCTCCCCCAGCCCGTAGCCTCCTGCCCACAGCACAAGGTACAGCTCCAAAACAGTGCCTCATACTGATACACTCTTCAAAGACAGACAAATATGACTAGCCACATGTTGTCAACAAAATCTGTTGTAGCCTTCTTCATGCAGCACCCTGTGGGCCCTGTCTGAAAAAAAAGAGATCATATCTGACCTTGTGTGCTTAGGGAAGGGGTGACCATCAGGATTCACAACCTCAAGGAAGATCCCACCACTGATTCAACAAGGATCTAGAAACCCAAAACCCTAATGTTTTTCCCTTTTGCTGCATGGGGGGTGGGTGTGGGAAGTTAGGGTAGGAAAGCCAAACTCCACCTTTCCCTACTCTTGTTGCATTAAGTTGAACCCTAATTGCTGCATTAATGCAGTTTTTGCAAGGAATTTCCTTTCTTTTTGAGATAGTGGGATCATATCCTAATTCATGCAGGTCCACTCCATCTACCTACAGAACTGCAGGGCTCTGGTGACCCTGCACTTCCATGCAGCGATGGATGTCAAAAACTTTCCAAAGTTATGAATGTGTGTAGAAAAATGTCAATGTACTTTCATAACTTTGTTCTTTTTTAAATATTTTTATTCCCAAAGTTTCAACATTGCCTTCTTAGGAACCCACCTCATGAACCCGGTAGGTGACAATTTTTACATCTCAGCCAAAATGTAATTTAGTGCCATAGGTTTGAAAACATGTTTTGGACAGGATTTGAAAAATTGCAGCCATCATGTTCATGATGTGGTGTGAAGCGATGGCTATGTTGAAAATGTGTGGTCAAAATAGTGCAAATTGCCAAAGTTATGAGCGTGCATTGAAACATTTCAATACACACTCATAACTTTGGTTTTTTTTTAATTTTCACCTCAAATTTTCAACACAGCCTTGCTATGAACCCATTCATGAAGAAGGATGGTGAAAATGTTCAAATTCTGCCCAAAAGGTGATTTTGTACAGTGACAGCAAAATCCCTTTTGGGACAGATTTCCATAATTTCACCACCTTTGTTCATGAGGTGGGTTCTCAAAAAGGCCATGTTGAAAATTTGGTGTAAAAATGTTCAAAAAGGACAAAGGTATGACAAAAAGTTCAAACCCCACTGAAATACATTAAACCACACTTAAATATGTTCTCATATTATAGTCACCAGTTTCAGTTCTAGCAGCAAGATGCATCTTCAATCGTGGAATGGATGTACAGCACATTATGGACATGTTCAGGTGAGAGACAGTGTGTGGTGAGTGTGGGGTGGGGGTGCTCAGCGGGGGTCGTAGTGTGGTGGGTGGGGGATGCTGGAGGGTAAGATCACTGATGAACCATTTTCTTTTTTTCAGGTATCATGTGAAGAATAAAAATCAACAAGGAATGGTTTCCTTTATTGTAGGGTGACAGATACCAACACTGGGGATTAGACACCCCAGTGTTGGGATGGTGTTCGGTGGCACCTGGGGTGGGCACATGGGCACACTGGTACTGCCACCAATATTTTGGGGGGGATGACCTGGAGGGAAGGGGTGGAAAGAAGCAGTACCTGGGGTGGACACCCCCAGTCCATTATTATCTTACTATAATTACAAGGGGAGGTGAGTGACCTGCAGGGGAAGGGGCATCAGAGGTTATATGGGGGGTGGACACCCTGGTTAGCTTAAAAGAAGAAATGATAGATAGATAGATAGATAGATAGATAGATAGATAGACAGACAGACAGACAGACAGACAGGTAGACAGAACTCGCTGCTGTAATTGAAGCCAGCAACAGAACTCCAGCTGCAGCTTCACATTTCAAGAAAGTCCCACTGTTCTCATACTGATAAATGTGGGTGAAGACATCATGGGACATGATCAGGTGAGTGAAGGTGTGAGAGTGTGTGGGGGATGTGGGGTGGTTTGTGCTGAGTTGGGTCAGGATGCAGTGCATGAGTCTGCAGGGGGGCAGAACACCAAGGGACCATTTTATTTTTTGAGGTCTAAAACCAAAAAAAAAGATCAACAAGGGATGGTTTTCTTTATTGTAGGGGGACTGAAGCTGACACTGGAGGACTGAGCACCCCAGTGTAGGGATGGTGTTTGGTGGCACCATGGGTGGGCACCCTGGTGCTGCTACACATATTAAATAAAGAAACAGGGATGGGTGACATGGAGGGGAAGAGAAGCCATAACAGGGGTAGTCACCCTGGTCTGCTTAGATTATTAAGGAATTAAACTTGGGAAGAGGGAGTTGGTACCTGGAGGAGAGGAGGGAGATGGAAGTGATAATGGGGTGGGCATCCCAGTTTGCTTAAGAATCATTAAACCATGGATAGATAGATAGATAGATAGATAGATAGATAGATGAAGGTCATGGTCATAGGTAATTCTTCTGTGAGATCACATGAAAAAACAATGGTTCTTTCATTTGACTTCACAAAAGAACTGTGAAACAAAAATAAGTCACACCTTCTTCTTTCATGACCGAACTTTCTACTTTCATGAGTCACAAAAGAACTCACGAAACAAGACTCTTGGCTAATGAATGAAGATAGTGGGACTTAGTTATATTTCATAGTTCTTTCCTGAGCTGACTTTCTTTCATTATCATGAAAGAACTTGCAAAAGAAAAATCTTAGCACATGAAAGAAGATGCTGGGACTTAGTTTTTTTTTCATAGTTCTTTGATGAGTTAACCTTCTTTTATGATTTCTTTTATGACTCATGAAAAAAGTTTGGTTCACAAAAGAACTATAAAAAAAAATAAGTCCCACAATCTTCTTTTGTGAGCCAATATATTTTTTTATGAGATGGAAATCTTCCTTAATGAGACTCATGAAAACAAAAAATTCAGTTCATGAAAGAAGCCTCAGTAAGGATTTTTAGAATGTCCAAAAACCATACTTCAGGGCCTGTTTTTCAAAAAACAAACTCCAGAATCAAGTGAAACCGATCATGTTTAGCTAGATGCATGTGTTTTTGTCCAGGGCATCATTTATATGAAGTTTTTATGAAATTTTAATTTTTGTTTTTTGAAAACAACAGAGGCAAGATGGCTGCCACATGAAAGAAGATTGTTTTCATCACAAAAGAAACATTTTGGAGAATGAAATAAGATTCTTCTTTGATGACCAGGAAATTATTCTTTTGTATCAAACATCTGTCTGAAAAACCACATGGAGAATGCTCAGAACCAAAATTTCAAATCTTTATAACTCTGGAATGAATAAATATTTTTTCAGCAAACCAATGAAAGGCATCATTCTTGGGCAACCCTTTCTTTCATGAAAAGCAAAGAGCAGAACTCCAAAACATCTGGCCTATAGGTGAGAGCAAAAAAAAAAAACAAGCAAACAAAAAAAATGAAATATGGCATGGCATGACTGGAAATATCAGTGATATTTCCCCTTATGCAGTTTGACCTTGTGACGTCCCTCATGGCTCTGCCACTTGTGATGTCATATGGTCAAATTGCACTCAGGAACAATCACTGATATTTCCAGTCATGCCATGGCATATCCCATATATATAGAGGATACATAATGGGCAGGAGTGTGTATGGATAATATTGTCACTCCTGCAGAGTGAACTCTGGATGCTCACAAGTGCCAAAGGCACAAGTGAGAGTATCCAGAGCTCATGATGCAGGATGACAATATTATCCATAGCACACAATATGCCCATTATGTGTGCTACTTATACAATGGGGGTGAGATCTTCCAAAGCATAGTTATGTTTTCCTGTTTGTTGTGTACTCTCTTATCATCTGGTAATTGGTGTAAGTTTTTAGATGGTGTCTTGTTTATAGTCACACATTGTGGATATGGAGGTTGTGAGAATCAAACCAAGGTCTGGTGTGTTGGATGTACCAAGCTTGTTCAAAGCTCATTAGTCTAACCTCTAAGCTATACTGAGAGCACTGTTTGATTGTGTTCTGAGTGTGTTTAAGTATTTCTGAATGGGCTGGGAGTGTTACACACAGTATGAAAAACAGGTGAATGTGTTTGGCAATGCTAATTAAGTTAGTTTCAGCAAGCAGCGAAGAACAGCAACTGTGAGGCACTGTGATTTAGATTGCAGTTGTTCTTGAACTTCAAATAACATAGTAATTGGCTGGGGGTTTTACAAACCATGTGGGAAACAACTAAATGTTCTTTGCAATTTTAAGTGAGTTACTTGAAAGTAGCAGTGAGAAACAGAAAGTGTGAGGCACTGTTATTTAGAATGCACGATTTTTTGAAAATATAGTACTGGATTGGGAGTTTTACAATACTGTGGGAAACAACTGAATGTTCTTTGAATGTTAATTGAGTTACTTGCTAGTAGTAGTGAGAAACAGATTTGTAAAGAAGTTCAATTTAGTATGCAGGTTGGAGTGAGTGAGTGAGTGAGTCAGTGAGTGAGTGAGTGAGTGGTGACATCAGCGGAGTATGTATATTTGTCAGATATTTTAACTCTGGTGATGTCATCATCAGATATCACACTCCAGTGGAAATAACCTAGTTTATCACAGTGATATTGCTCTCACCACCATTGTATAAATATATATATATTAGGATTTTAGGTCTCTGGAATATTGGCAAATCAGGGTGGTGGGGTCTTCCTTGGGGTTGTCAATCCTAATGCCCACTCCCTCCCCCAGCCCATAGTCTTCTTTCTGAAACACAAGGTACAGCTGCAAGCCAGTGCCTCATAGTGATACACTCTTCAAAAGTAGAGAGGTGTAGCCTCACAACATGTTGATAACAGAATCTGTCATAGCTTTCTCCATGCAAGGCACTGTGGCTGTGCAAGAAGAAAAGAGTTCACTTCACACCTCATTTGCTCAGGGGAGGGGTGGGCATTAGGATTGACAACCCCAAGGAAGATCCCACCACATGGATTCACCAATATTCCAGAGACCCCAAATCCCAATTTTTTTTCATTTCCCTACTTTGCATGTTTTATGTTCTTCAACTCTAATGTTTGCATTAATGTAGTTTTTTGCAATTAATTCTCCTTCTTTTTCTGATAGTGGAATTGTATCCTCATTGGTGAATGTCTCTTCAGATCCTGCACACAATTGAATAAATACAGTATTGGAGACTGATCCAGTGTCTTGGTCCATAAGGGCTTGACACGCATGTCAGAAGGCTCCAAAACCCACCCAAGAATAGATACCTAACAGCAACCCACTAGGCACTCATGCAACAGCCATCCTTTCCACAAAAACACAAATGTCAACACAAATTGCAGTCAGTGCTATGCCATATATTTAATAATACTGCAAGAGTATAATTAACCTAGCAGTTTAAAATAAAAGAAAGGTTGCATTGTTCAAAATGCACATCAATTTCAAGACTGCATTAGAAATTCTTTGCATTACTGTAAGCTATTAGTGTTGAATAGCATCACAATAGACACAAGATAAAATGCTTTAAATTGAAATTCATGCATAAACTCTGTGGATATAAATCAGTTGCATTACCAGAGTGAGCTGCTCAGTACTGCAAAATCCATTTTTTTTAATCACCAAACAATTGTGAGTTGGCAGCTGACAGATCGTGTGTTTTAAATACTGATGTCACTCTTATTTGCCTGCATTCACAGCAGTTATCCTTTGGTGATTAAAAAAATATATTTCCTATATGGCATATTGTTCACTGCAATTTGTGTTGCATTCATGTATTTTTGAAAGGATTGCTGTTGCATGACGGCCTAGTGGGTTGCTGTTAGATATCTGTGGTTGGGTGGGCTGAGGAGCCTTCTGACATAATGTGTTTCGCCATGTTTATTGTATGATATACTGTCCTATTTTCATATAGCATTATGGTGTTTTGTATATTGGATTGAGCCATAACTCCCTCAAAATATGGACTTAAGCCCAAATTTTTACAGAATTATGTCTTGATCCAACATACGAAACACGATAATGCTATATGAAAACAGGACAGCATATCATTCAACAAACATAATGAATTACACTATGATAAGTAGTGTCACTGCCCGATATTAAAAATATAAGTATTCCCTGGTGTCCAGTGGTCCCTCCCCCCACCCGATCACCTGCCCCATATGTAATAAAGTTTTCCCTGGTGGCTAGTGGTCCCTCCCCTCACCCGATCACCCGCCCAATGTTGATATCATATTTCCTAGTGTTCAATGTAACTCCTCCATCCTCATCCCCTGTATAATAAATATATGCATTTCCCTAGTGTCTAGTGCCCCCATCCCTGATCCCCTGTATAATGAATATAAACTGTTCCCTGGTGGTCTAGCAATCAATCAATCAATCAACATCTTTATTTAACCAGGCACACACTATTGAGCAAAGTTCATTTTCAAGATGGACCTTGGGGTACTTATCAACATACAAAAATACAGACCCCCCCCACTCCAGCAGGCAGTTCCCCTGCTACCCTGCTCCTCCTGCCACATCTCTAAGCTGGTGACAAGCACAGCCCTCCTCTCTCCGCCATGGCTGGCTGCCGACTGAGATGTCAATGAGTGCTTACTACATACAGTACATGCTCATTGAATTGCAGCTCACTATTCCCTGAAAGAAAGGAGGAAAAGAAGTGATATGATAGAAACATTCAAATACCTCACTGTATAAACAAGGTACAGGAAGGGAGCATTTTCCAGAGAAAAGATGCTCGAGGACAAGGGGTCGCACTCTGAAGCCGGAGGGGAGGGGGGAAGGCTGAGAGGAAATGTGAGGAAGTACTTCTTCATGAAAAGAATGGTGGATGCTTGGAACAGACTCCTAGCAGAGGTGATGGGGGCTAAAATGGATATAGGATTCAAGAAAGCATGTGATAGACACAAAGGGATCTTAGAAGTGAGGCAAGGCAAGATGCAAAGCAAAGCAAAGACTAAGTAGGGTCTGCAGTGGCACTGTTGGTAGAGAAAACAGGGCAGACTACGTGGGCCAAGAAGTCCTTATCTGCTGACAACTTCTATGTTTCTATGTATACCCATCTCAGGGTCCATTTTGAGTGGAGTACCTGGGCTCAGTGTACTTTTGGGAATGCAGACTGAACAGGCCCATGTGAACATCAAGGCACCATCAGACATGGTCACAATGTAAGGGGACAACTAGACCACCAGGGACCATGACACTTGGGTAGGTTGAGAGGGGAATTTCTTAGCAGAATGCCCATTTGCCTTGCACTGTGACTAGACTGCATGATGTCATTATGCTATGCACCTGGGACCTGGTCACAAGTGTACATCTGGGTGTTAGCTGAGGTAATAACAGCTGTATTTATGATTTGCATTGTGCTTGTGGCAGCATTATTGTAGGAATAGTCCTGTCTGTGAAATGCTGGAGTATGGTGCTTTCAGATGATTTTGCATCACCCTGTTAGTGAATGAAGATATGCCCTTCACCCATTTTAGGATTTTTTTTTATCTTTCTGTAACAAAATCAACAGTGAGAATGGATGGGAATGGACATCAACCCTGTTCTGAGTGGATATTGAAATCAAAATACATGTTTACTTCCAGGAGAACAAAGTGGGGTGCAATTGCAGCTTTGTGGACAGGAATGGTAAAATGTGAAATACAATATTCCCAGTAGTATTGATATGCCTGCACCCAAAATGCAAAAATGTGTACTCAAATAAAGTGTATCAATGCAAAATCTTACAGGACAGAATTTATTTTCTCTCCAAAAGATGTATGCATGTTGGTGTGTGTGTGTGTGTGTGTGTGTGTGTGTGTGTGTGTGTGTGTGTGTGTGTATGTATGTGTGGGGGTGCTTAGTTGGCTTATTGGTGCAATTTTCACTACTTTGAAATCTAAATGTCATTTCAGTAATATATCCTTAAATGCAATTATAATTTATTTATGTCATGTTCAGCTTCTAATTATTTTTGTTTTCCACTCTTTCCTCCTTCTCTACAGTTTAAAGTTCCTGCCTATTATCTGATGTTCTTTTGGCCACTACAGATTACCTTGGTAATGGCAGGGACACAAAACTTCCCTCTGATTTGCAGTGCAGAGATAGTAATGGTAGTATGGCCCATCTTAACTGCAATTAAGAGCTTTTTCCTTTGATTGCCCTCACATCCTCAAAAAATGGTATGATCCCCTTAAATGTTCTCTCTTTATGTATGAAACATAAAGGTTAGGGTTGGAAGAATTTTTCATTTCTCACATTTCCTCAACTTTGGCCTTAGCACTCTCGGGGTCCTGTGAGAGCCTCATTATTGGGGTTCCTTATTAGGGGTTGGGAATTCCCAAGAAACATTCTCATCTCTTACACAATCTTCCCATATATTTCTGTCCAGTTTGTTTTGTGTCATGTTTGTGCTCTCTTTGAATTAGAATGTAATCTCCAAAAAATGAAGAAAGGCACACAGCAACAATAAATTATGGAAAAATGGGCAGAGGCACAGAGAACCAGCAAGATATCAGGTTAACAGAACAGCTGAAGCTTTTTGGGGGGCCCACTGATCTCAAGACCCTGTGTAGATGCACAGTTCACACTATACTATGGCTAGCTCTGCATTCCTGAAGTTCACATAGTAAATTACACATTTTGTGTATTTTTTAAAGTGTAAAGAATCAGTGAAAAGATCAGAAAACAGTGACATGATATAAATACATTAGATGGTTACTTTGCCTCTTGTGGATTTTTTTCCCACAAATGAAGAAAGAAAACCAGCAACAGATCATTTTTTATCATCAGTAAATGTGGTTGTGCAATAAAAGTTTCAGTTAAATATTTGGCTAATGTTTGTGAAATCCCACAAATGCAAAACAAATTTAATTTTTACAGAATTTGTCAGTAAAAACAAATGCCACCATGCCCTATTAAAGATCTGTAAACAGACTATAGTGCAGCAGTACCAAGTCCAGATCTCATCTCTGATATTGAGGTAACTTGAATTTGTAAATTCTGCAAAATCCAGTTAGTAAATGGAGCTATTTAAGTATCAGTAGCTTCAATTCTAACATGCAACTACAAAAGGAATGAAAAAACATTTTAATATATCCTGTACAGTACATTTTTAACTCCGTAAATCATATAGTATTATCAATTTTTATTTTGCAAGAACATCTCTCTGATTTCCATAAGTGACTGCAGTATTTAATTGGACATACCCCAAAAAGGGAATCTATATTACATAACATTTAAGATGCAACCTTCAGTATTTTCTTTTCATAACATATCTAATACATTAGAAATTAAATCCCTACCTCACTGAAATTCTAATGCTAGATACTTAAGCTTATTCCCCCTGGACTTCCAGTGAGCACTGTTAATTTCCTTCTGTACCAAACCTCTGCCTGAGATAAGCCTTACTCTTCCAATTCCTGTTTTAACAAATCTTTTCTATCACTACCCATGGAATCAGTCAGTTGTATAGAAGGAAATGAACAACTCATCCACAAATAACCTTTTCCATTTTTAATTTCTTTCTGTGTTACTGGAGCCTGCTGCTGCAGGATATATGACATACTGCATGCAGTACTTCAGGAGCAATAATGTTTCATCTATTGAGACTTCCACATGTTTTGCTTAGAGCTATGCACAGTGCAATGACAGGACAAGTGGTTATTCTTCAAAGACATCTATGTCAGAGCCTAGGGGCTGCTGTCCCACAAACAAAATACATAATGGTACACAATGATGTAGCCACTACATGTTTGTCCATGAGAATCAACAACCCTCCCCAACTCACCAACATACTGTCTATGTAGGCTTGTTGGTTTTATCTTTAACAGTCTAGTTTAGAATTAGAAGAGAATACATACATATGATATCACTTTCTACCTACTAAGGAAAATTTAATTGTTTTAACATATGAACCAAAAGAAAAACTAAAACAAATGAATAATTCTAAATATAACATTATTCTCATTTTACATAATTAGAAAAAAATGTTTTGGTATTTAAAGCAGCAATACTAGTTATCCAGCAAAAAATGTCATCTACCTGTTTTTAGCACTAATGTATTACTAATAATCTTAGATTCTTCATTTGGGTATTTTAAATTTGATCAGCTATTTTCAAGACCAGGTTTAATTACAACTTTTGTAATTTCCATGGCTCTACAATAAAGACAGCAGCCACCAGTAACTTTTAAAAATCTTCTCCCCAGAAAGCACACACTAACAGCCCTCATTGTATTTATAATGCAAATAAGTCAGAGTTTTGCCAGCACATGTTTCTGATGGCCAGCAGCACAACACCACACTGATTTGCTTACATCCATGATTGTTGACATGGCAAAAGACCAACAAATTTTAAGAACTTCAAATCCTTTTTCTTGCCTTGGGAATGAAATAAAGCAAAATGAAAATCAGATACTGTATATTGATGTTTTGATTTGTCCTAACTGCCCACCACGTTATTTAAACTATTGTTAACTAGTACTGCTGCTTTAATATAGCCCTGAACTGTCGGTCTGTCATTCATATGTCTGTCCATCCATCCATCCATCCATCCATCCATCCATCCATCCATCCATCCATCTATCTATCTATCTATCTATCTATCTATCTATCTATCTATCTATCTATCTATCTATCTATCTATCTACCTACCTACCTACCTGCCTGTTCCAAAGGACAGATAGTATCATCTGTAATATTATAATCTGAATGCATTTCAATATGCAGTTTAATTTGCAATTTTATTTAATTGTTCTTATGAAACAGCTTGATTGAATTTACATGTAAAATTCAAAGCAGGAACAAAAATTAAATCTGCACTTGTTTGGAAAATGGACCCTTATAGTGTCTCCCTGTCAGGAAACCTAGTAATAGCAATGAGTACTGTATGTGTGCCTATTGATTTTACATATTCAGTTCTGACAAATTAAGTCCATGAATATGACAAGTAATTAGCCAGATACTGAATTATATTGTGCCCAACTATCCTAATCTGCAATATTAGCAAACTTGTTTAAGGAAGCTCTCTTATGCACAGTAGTTTTCCTTTTTCATTTCTTGATTCTCTACAATACTTCCTCCCCTCCCCCAGTAGCTATACTACAAAGCATGTTGTACAGGGACTCCATTAATCCTACATTTCCTAGATGGTATCTGAGGCACAGTGGGTTTCCACAGAAATTAATTTGTCCTGACAACAGGCCTAAAGATTGGAGTCCAGGGATCACTTGGCAAATTCCCTTTAAACTGAGCACAATAATAAACAGAACGCTGATAACGACAGTTCTCAAAGACCACACAGAGGAGGAACCAAGAATAGTCTGGCTGTGAGTGTGTATATATGGAACAGGCGGGGGGGAGGAATGGAAGGAGGGTTGCACGTGTGTGAATAGATCAGCTGACCCATAAGCATTTGGGGGCTTAGCACTGTATTATGAATAAATCATCATATACGTGCACTCAGATTTATTGCCTATGCTGATCAAATGTGGCTAAGCAGAAACCCACACTTATATACATCTGGTCAACTGTTTGGGAAATATACTTACTATTTGATTTAATTGTGACATAAACATATTTTACTTATATTTGCATGCACTTTGCCATCCCTATGTTTTAATATAAATATGACCCAGAGAGTTATGGTACCAATTCACTTTATTAAGGACTTTGAAGCCATTTCATTGTTCATTTTGGCATTACATTTTGACAATTTTCAGCTCAAGTGCTACTTTCAGTTTATGAAAAGTAAATTTGTGGATAAGCACATTGGGAAAATAATGTGTCCTGTTCAAGCTATCTTATATTAAAAACAATTCAAACTTATTACTCTTCCCTCATCCAGCAGCCAACAAAAACAGTCTCTTCACCACTAATGCTCAAGCAGAGATCAACACCATTGTTCAGGCACAAACAGCTTTTATTTCCACAGCAAAAAGAAACAACAAAAACATTTTGTAGTAGCTTATCCAAGACCTGTCCCTACCCCTTCCCACCTTTTTTATGTTACTATGATATCATGTTCTGGTGATTTGAGGTTGATATGTTTCCATGCCACTTAAATGTTGGATGATTTAATGGTCCAGTGCACCTGTACTAAGCAGTTGTACAGTACGGCATCCTGTTTACCAACCTGTGGCACTGTAAGGACCCGTGTATCATCTTTTCTGCAGGTTTCCACTGCAGTTACTTGGACAATCCATTTACCTTTCCAGGCACCCTCAGATTTCACAATTTTCAGATGGAGTGGGTACTACAGATAACAGGTGGATTGAATGAAATACCTTGGTGGAGAGTAGTTGCATTAAATGCAAATAGCAATAACAAATTGGACTCTTTTGAGTAATCTTTTGAGGCATTTTTGGGTTAGTTGCCTGAAAGACAGGTAGCTGCTAGCAGCTGCCTGAGTCACAAATACAGGTCATCCATCATCCTAATCCTTACCAACACTGGTCACCAGGAACCTGTCACTTATTCAGCACAATGTAGAAAGAACAACTCATTATACAAACAATCAAACAACAACAAAAAAAGAACCTTGCTTGTTCTCAAAAAAAACATCCAAAACATCTGGGTTTTGTTACTGCTCCAGAAGTGCCATCCAGACACCCCAACATCATATCTACAGGGTCACAGGTATTCTCTCTAGGTGGGCCAAATGGAATAATTAGACATCAGTCTATTGTTGGCTTCATCACACTTCAGGAAAGCAGATCCAAGTGTCATTCTTTTATTGGAAATTCTTCTGCTCCCCCCCCAAAAAAAAACAAGTCAAACCAAAGAAAATGAACAATTTAGGGTACAAAAACAACAGCAGCACCACCACCACCAAGGAAACCCTGCCTAAATGAGTACAGGAGGTGTATGGGGCCTTAAAGAGTGGACTGAAGTAAGAAATTTGTCCCTCTCTATGTTCAGTTCAGTTTATTGTGCAGGGATAGCTTCCATTGAACATGCTCATTCACAAGGAGGTCCCTGATAGATCACAGACAGTTAGTACAAGGATACATCATAGCAATACAGCAGGCATATCATGTTACATAGAGTAGATTGGTTGCAACAAATACGTAAAGGCAAAAGCATCACATGACAGTAGGTTTACCACCACCTAATAAAAATCATCAGACAATCAATACAAGCAGAACATCATAGAAAAATAGCAGGGATATCACAGTACATAGAGTAGGTTGGTTATAGCAATACATAGAAATAAATCTGAAGCATCACTTAACAGTAAGTGTACAACACCTAATAAATATGGGAGATAACAACTTAGGGAGAATGGACAAAAGGGAAGGAAGAAAGGAAGGAAGAAAGATACATGCCAGTATACACAAGAATCTACAAAGACAATAGGAGAGGGATGGGGAGAAGGTAGACCCATGAGGGAAGCTACAGTAAGTGCAGTTGCAGATCTCAGCAGTGATCTCATGTACCCTATCAATGAGGATATGGGTGTGGAGTTTTAGGGTAGCTTGAAGCTTATTCCAAAGGTAGGGAAGAGAAATTATGTATTAACAATGTATTAAGCAATGTTACAAGTATAATTTTTCTTCACTTATGCCACCAATTGCAAACTTTTATTTGGTATATCTCATAGTCAGTGTAATTTGTTTGAGATAAAGCATATGAGATCTTTGCATGTATCTAATATTTGTTATCATTACCTACTGTTGTGACTTATACACTCAAGCCAACTGGCTGTATGTTAAGAAAAAGGCTTTTCTGGGCTTTTCTGGGAATTACTCCACCCAATATAACAAATTGCCTCAGTACTGTTAATAATCAGTACCTCGCTAGAAGTATGCTGCCTAGCACAGGCTCATGAAACCCTTCTGTAGAACTATTCATGATCAGCGATCCTTTGTGATAAGGACAACTAATTGGATGAAAGACTTACTGAATTCACTTTTTAATATGACTAATCTGAACCTATTCAAATGCTCCCTATGTGCACTACTAATTGAGCATGCTTGTTGTATTTGTATCTAAGTTGATCTATACTCTGTGTTCTCACATGTTTCTTTGTACAGTAGAATCTGCTTAAATGCACACCCATTTTGCAGCAAGAAAATGTGCATTTAAGCAGAATGTGCATTTATCTGAACTCCCATGTTTACA
The DNA here is from genome assembly GCA_016271365.2 of Neoceratodus forsteri. Lineage (NCBI taxonomy): Eukaryota > Metazoa > Chordata > Ceratodontiformes > Ceratodontidae > Neoceratodus > Neoceratodus forsteri. Next base: position 330,492,326 of record JADMNL010000023.1, on the reverse strand, counting down.
ATGCAACATGAAGAAAATAACTGAGACCTGACAGTGTAATGGCATTCCACATTTATTTATCATAGCAATATACTAAAAAATGTTAAAAATGTTAAAATGTGCTACTGTGCAGCATTGACAAATAACTTAATGAAGCACAATGTTATAACAAAATATCAAAGCCAGTCATCTGTCTGCATTATCTGCATTGCTTGTGGACCCAAAAAAGGAAATGATCTTAGTCTGTTTGCAAATTTTCAGTGCCAGCTGAGCGATATAGGGTGTTAGAAAATGGGCAGACTAGATTCTCTATCCTGATTGGCTTAAACTACCTGCAACCAGGGCATCTATTTTTCAATAGATGCCCAGTAAAAAATAAGTGCCAGTTCAAGTGGCACCTCACTGCACAGCATTCCACAGTGGTGGACAGCCAATGTTTTCATTGGCTGAACGCACCGAACAAAATTTAAAATACCCGCCATCTTTTTCTGTCACTTAGCAAGAGATACTCGTCACCAGATACCCAAAGAAATAGCGGCTTGGCCATTCTTCTCCTTCCCCAAAAGGCAACCACAAAAGAAAGAAAGTTAGCAAAACAAAATACCATCACATATGTTAAAAACCATTCCGGTTCCCAAACAGCACACTGTTTCAGCAGTATCTCCAACAATGCTACTAAGCAGCAGAGCACCGAGTCTTTCTTAGTTTTCTATACCGCCAATAGATGTCCATCTGTGGCAATGAAAACCAAGAAAATGCCGTTCCTCTGCTGCACTGCACAGGGAGATAACACTCTTCTCGGCACACCAACAAAGCATTTGCCAACCCTAATGAATGTAATCATAAACTGATTACATTCAAAACAAGGGAAAAATGAAGCTCCACAGAATAAAATGCACATTTCTTCATGTTTCTTGAAAGAAATACCTGAGGCGCCCCGACCAGACTTAAAGGGGCACTGTCAGCTGTGCTCATCCGTTTTTTTTCAACTACAAGTAGTGTGCCTCTTGGCACACACGTATCAAAGACTGAGTTAGGAATGCCCTTATACCTTGCAAACTGTGTTAATTTTGCCAGTTTGGCATATTTTTGAAAGATTAGGCTGTTTGGTCGAAAAACGGATGAGCACAGCTGACAGTTCCCCTGTCTTCCCAAATTGCTACAACGCTCAACTGGAATTTTTAAAACAACAATGAAGGAAGAAAAAAAAAACAAACGTAAAAGATAACTCCTCCATAAGGACAAGTGGCGGGGGGGCATGCAACCAACATTATCATTTTATTTTCTGAACTACAACACCTCAATTAGACCAAAAGTCCTCTATTCCAATACAGGCGGAGGAACTATTTAATTACAAAAGGTAATGTTAATTCATTTTTTTATTTAAAAAAAAATCTCAAGCATTTCTTTTTACTGTGCCCATATTCTATGTGCAATAATACCCTCCAGGGTGGGCTTTATTGGGAAATACTGGATCTTCCAGGGGTATAAGGCCCTCCGCCTGCGGCGTCGGGCCTCATTATGCCTGAGGCAGTCAGTATTCCCAATAAAGCCCACCTAATAGAGTATTATACTTCTAAATGCTGCTTCACAACTGCTTAGAATCACCTGTGCACTTAACAGGTGCTAACTACCTAGGGAGAGATGTGCTTATGAACTGTGAGACTGTGCATTTAGCCAAAGCCAGTGTGCACTTAAAATATATTTTTTGTACTATGTGAATTGTAAAAAAATCAGGAAACTGGAAAAGTGCAAACTTATCAGGAATGTGCACTTATCCAATGTGCACCTAAGTGGAATCCACTGTATTGTCACAATTTATCTGCCTTGTACTGACTCACTGTTACGAATTTTGACACAGAACCTTTGAAAAAGAGCTCTTGTGCTTAAAGGTATTTTCCTAATAACAATAAAATAACGTACAATACAATAAATATCTTAAGGAGACCAGACTCTATTGGATGTATTTTGCTAATTTAGTTTCACCAGTGACGATAATGTGCAGAGTGAGTTGACTCAGAAAAATATGTCTAAGTAATTATTGAAGAAGCCAACACAAAATTTGATTGGCTGCTGTACCATCTGGTATCCCATCATAAGGGTGTCGTGATTAGGGTGCCATCATTAGGGCACCCTCATTAGCCCCAGAACTTTAGGGTGTGGTCAGCTATACCACCTCCACCCTGATATGCATGGGGTGGAGGTGATTGTATATTTCTACTGGGGGTGTGGGGGTGAAGCCCCCCCTATTTAAAAACACTCACAACAGTGATGCACTGTGTGTGTGCATACCATTTCCTGGTGACCTCCTGCCAGATGCTCAAATGCCAGCACCTTAAAGGACATAGCAGTAGTTGACCACACACCATCACGGGTGAACCGTACCATCTATTAATGCCATAGAAATGCCTAATAGAAGTTCAGAGCCACATGCACTTTTGCAAACTTTCTTTCTTTTTTAAAAGAAATGCTGCTTTTCCCTTACTAATGTGATTAGACTTATAATCACAGTAATGTCCATATAACCAGCATTTATGTGCTTAATGTACTTACTGGGTTAATGGCCTTCAGCTGCACCTTGGGCCATCAATACCCTACCAGCTTTCTGTTAATCCCTAGGAGATGCCCTGTTGTAAGGACATTATTGCTTAAGTATTCTCCAAAGGGTACCTCACACTGGTGCTTCTGACTGGGGATGTATGTGTTTAATGCTCTTGCTGGGGTTAAGGGCCCCCAGTTGCACCATGGGCCAGCCATCACCCCCCCAAGCAGGGCATTACTCCCTAGGAATTAGTTAAGTGTTCTCTAATGTCACCTTACATGTACTGCAAATCTGAATAATTTTGCAGGATTATGACCTGGGTGCTTAATCTCCTACTCCAGAGCTAAAATCTGTGCCTATAATTCTCATTATCTGGGGTATAAGCATTCTTTATGATGGTGAAGTTGAACCTATTGGGTGTGCTGGCTGCTTGTGAGACAGGACCAAGGAAAGTGGTGGTGGCCTATAAAAGGCTGTTGCCTCAGCCCTTGATTCTGTAACACTTGTCTGTGCATGACTCAGGCATTCTTGCTGAGGTCCTCCTGGTCTGATGGGGAACTCGGAGCTGAAGACCATGAGTCGGAGGTTGGAGTACTGCTGGCAGAAATCCTGCTCTGAGGGGGACAAGTTGGCTTTGAAAACTCATTACAATGAGTTTCAAAGAGCAAGCTCCCATGAAAAGGTGGAGTTCCTGTCTGGGGAGATTGCTGCAGCAAAGAACAGACTGTCACAGCTTTTCAGGATAGTAGACTGGCTTATCCATCCTACCTGTCTCCAGTCAGTGAGAGCACTGTCAGATGCTAAATGCAAAGAGTTTGCTCTGTTCTTTGCTGACAAGGTGTCCTCCATCAGAGCGAATATCTCCCAAGAGGGGCTTCAGTGGACATGCAGTTTCAGGTCTGTGATTAATAGAAGCAGTCCTCATATCTGGAGTGAGTTTAGCCCTATGGGGGTGGAAAATTTCAGGGTGGTAATCTTGAAGCTGCAGTCCACATGTTATGAACTGGATCCAGGCCCAACACATCTCTTAATGGGATTTGTAGAGTCTGTTGGTCCAATGTTCGCCAAGATAATCTAGTGCTCCATCTCAAAGGGGGTAGTCCCCAGTACTCTTAAAGAGCCACTTGTGAAGTCTCTTTTGAAGAAACCATCTTTGAATCTAGAATGCTTCACAAATTATAGAACTGTCTCTAACCTCTCATTTTTGGTGAAGGTTTTTGAGAAATTAGTCGCCATGCAGCTTGATGCACATTTCACTGCCTTTGACATCTGTAAGCCACTCCAGTCTGGTGTCCGGTCTAGGCACAGTACGGAGATGGCACTAGTCAGGGTGCATAATGATCTCCTCAGGATGAAGAATAGAGGTGAAGGGCCAGATCTGGTTCTACTTGATCTCTTTTCAGAATTTGACACTGTGGATCATGGGTGTTGTTGGTTCACCTTAGGGAGCTCTGTGGACTTAATGGTACTGTCATTAACTGGTTTGAATCCTTTGTCAGTGGCAGGACACAAAGGGGGTGATGGGAACTTATTTCTCCCACCCGAAGTCCCTGTTCTGTAGAGTTTCCCAGGGTTCAGTCCTCTCACCCATGTCATTTGTAGTGTATGTGCTACCCCCGGGGATATCATTAGACATTACAGGGTGGGTTTCCAATGCTATGAAGATTATACACAACTGTATATTTCCTTTGCACCAGGGACACAGAATACGGTCTCTGTGCTGAATTCCTGATTGAATGAGATCCAAGATTGGATGTCCTTGAACTGGCAGAGGCTTAATCCAGATAAGACGGGAGTGTTGGTGACTGAGTCTGGTGAAGGTCAGGGAGATGGGGTGGTGGGAGAGGCAACTGCACTTGTACTTGGTTCTTCTTCTCTTCCTACTTCAGTAATGGTGAAAAATGTGGGTGTTATCCTGGATAGTGAATATACATAGGAGGCTCAGGTGTTGTCCATGATCCAGATTTGGTTTTTACCATTTTAGGAATATCACCCAGATTAAACCTTTTATCCCACCCAATGCCCTGCCCTCACTGGTACATGGTTTTGTGATATTCAGACTTGATTTCTGCAATGCCCTTTACCTTAGACTGAATAGAGGGACTTTACATTGCCTGCAGCTGGTGCTGAATGCTGCGGCCAATTTGCTTATGGGCCTCCCTAGGCCATTACACATAAACCCATTATTGCACAATCTGCACTGACTGCTGCTGAGGTGGTGTATTTCCATCAAGATCAGTTTGCTGATGTATAAAGCCCTACACAGACTCGGTCCTAGCTACCTGCGGGAACTATTGCTGCCTCATCAGACCTCCTGCTCTCTCTGTTCCTCTGAGGTGGACCTCCTTGCAGTTCCCAGGGTTTGGATGAAATCCCCAGGTGAGAGGACATTTGATGTAGCTGGCCTGACATTGTGGAACTCTCTTCCAAGGTCATTAGACAAGGCCCCACACTGGAAGCCTTTAAGAGGGGTCTAAATTCCTCTATTTTTATGCAGCTTTTAACTTACTTTAATTTACCAGCTGCTTATATTAACAACTATTTTTACTGAATTTATTATTAGCCTTTAGATCTTAATATCTTAATCATTTTGTATTTTATTTTATGTTCTGTGTGTAATGGTGTGGCATTTTACAATGCACAGAGCCCAGAGCTTAGAGGAGGGTGCTTTATAAATAAAAGTTGTCTTGCTTGCTTGCTTGATTCTGTAACATATAATGAACCTGAGATATGGATAATGAATTCTGTTTATTGAAAAAATGATCCTGAAAATTTGATCTGAAGCTGATGTACCCAGATAAGGATAATCACCTGATAACCAAGATATCAGCAGGTGTTAGCATCAAGTGGTTTAGGCAATATCCAGTCAACTCTATTTTCTGAGGTGGCATCTTCTTCCCTGACTTCTGGAGTAGCTGAGTGCTTATCCTTCCACATCCAAAAGTTTAGGGTTACCACCTGTCCTGCGTTTCGCAGGACAGTCCTGATTTGGGCAGCTGTGTCCTGCAAAAAAACATGAAAAATACTACATGTCCTGACTTTTTAGTAGAAAAAATATTTTCTAACTTTCCTCTAAATCTTGTAGAAAACTATAGTACCTTAACTAAAATACATTAAAATGATATGAAACCATAGAAGCAACCAAAAAACTACAATACTTTGCCTTAATTCTGATTATATAGAGAAAACAAGTCTGTTGCACTAGTCGAGGTTACGTACTGTCCTGCGAAAAATCATGTTTTAGTAAGAAATGTCCCACTTTGAGCTTCTTAAAAGGTGGTAACCCTACAAAAGTTGCCATGAATCCTCTTGCTCCTCAACTGCTTCATCAGTAACATCAATACAATACAGTTTACCTTAATCAGAATCTATCACCCTTTAACACATCTTCTACTGATAATGGAAATAATTCTCAAGGAGAGAAATGATACAATTTCTTAAAGTATACATTTCTCAGTTTCCTGCAAAACATATTATAGGTATTTATTTACTCCAACCCAAAACACATTGCCATGACTTCCACTGCTCCTCTAGTCTCTCACTGGAATGTCCACAAGTCTCTACCTGTATGGGGTAAAAAGCTCTCTCTTCCACTGCCCCTACCTTGTGGAAAAGTTTGCCATCCCCCTGAGGGTCCTGGACTCCCACCTGCAATTCTGTTTCATCCTTAAGACACCCCTTATGACCGCTCTAACCTGCTCATGCTCCCAGGGGTGAATGTCTTGTAATGGGGTTCTTCAGTCTCATTACCCCACCTTTGTTAGGCCTATCTTACTTAACTTGCAACATCTTGTGGCTATCTGCTATTCGTTCACTGCCTTGTCATGGATGTCATGCCTTGTCTTGATGTATACTCACTTCACTGATCCACATGAATTGTTCTATTTGTAATTTGTATTTATTGTCTGGATTCATCCCCCCTCCATTTTCTTTGGCCCTGCACCAACTTTGTATAACCATCACAGTAAAACCCTGCTTATCTGACTGTCTTAGGGGACATGAAGAATGTTTGCATAAATAGGGGTTCGGATAATCTGGGTTCCTATTAATTACATTGGTGTCAGTGTGTTTTTATTGCACATGAATGAGATGGTAAAAATGCAGTACTGTAATACAGCAGACATCTTCATTAAGTATTCTCAAGTCATTCAAACGTTTTATTTGCTTTCTGAATGAAGTCCGTGTCTGTGTCTGCTTGGCTCTCCAGTGACAAATTACAGCAGTCACAAGATTCTAAGAACTGAGTCCCCCAGCCTTTCCAGCATGAAATATGACTTCACCACTGCTTACAAACTGAAAAAAAAACTATACAGTGAATATGCCTTTCATACCGCCAGTTGCGATGTCTCATGGTATCAGGTTTTACATGTAGCAGGCTCTCTGTCTCGCTAGCACTAGGTTTTCCACATTCCACAAGGTTTTCAATGTAAGCAAATTTCACTGGGGTCTACTTTATGGCAGTGCATGAGAAATCTAAATGCTCATAGAGGGGTTGTTAGTAGAGTCACCGCCGTTTCGATTGACAAGTGGTGAGTTTGCTTTTTGTATTCTGAATCCCATCATTCGCATTGGGTTTTGCATTGCGCGCTCCATTTTCCCTCCCCATTTTCACTCTGTTGTCTTCACTTATCATAGGATGTCTTGGCCAGATTACTAATCATCACCTTGTTAATTGGCTCATTTATTTACAGTACATCAAAGCTGAATACGACTGTATAACAAAAGCTAACAAACACTATCAAGCTGAAATCTGAGATTCCTAAAACAAGCTGCTATAACAGCTGAGAGCAGCAGAGGACATACCAGACATTTGGATAATTGAGAGTTTTGGATTGGAGGGGTTCAGATAAGCGGGGTTTTACTCCATATTTATATAATTACTTGCGACCATAAATATCAACCAGATTGCTGTTTTGTTAAAACTGCATATCAACTGGATTTAGGGTCATTATGCTCCAAAGGCAATAATAACCCAAAATCTGGTTGATATGACACTTCATAATAACCCCAAATTCAGTTGATATCATGCATTGAACCACACCATATGGCAGTGCCAGCGTGAGACACTGAAAGCAGGTACTCATGGTGGTTGTCTGCTCTGCCACCTCAGCTACTCAAACGTCAACCAACGGAAAGATCCTATCTAAACTGAACCACTTCTGGACCTTCATTCCTGATTCCACCAAAAACAGGCACTGCAAAAAATTAACTGTTAACTGTTCTTGCTAAAAAGTTTAAAATTTGGGTTTTGCATGCATAATTTAGCTGTCCTCACTTATTTTAAAAAACTTCAAACCGGGATGCAGAACCAGAACACTGGCTGGACTACAACATCGAAACCTGGTATTTATGGCAAAAGTTCAGACTTTAAAACTGTTGCATTCCATTGTTTCACAAAAAGTATTTCAACTGCAGTATTTTCAACTGTGTTTTATTTAGGTACAGTTCAATTTCTTCAAAAATAAAACTGCACTCTAGCTAAAAAACATCTTTTTTTTTTTCAAGTTGCCAGAAATACAGTCTAAACCTCCACACCGGCAATTATAAAAAAATAAAGGATAGGTAAGTTAGATCTTATGGATTTTTTTCACACACCTCGGGTGTGTGAAAAAAATCCATAACTCACACTTACCTATCCATTGTTCTCTATTTATTGCTTAGTGCTCAGTATTTATTGCTCTGTATTATACCATAAATTTGTACTGTGCCAGCTCTGTGTCCTGGGTCATGCCTGAAAACTGTCCTTGGATCAGTGCACCCCAGTCAACAAATGAATAAATGAAAAAATAAATAGATAATACTTTTCTTCATTTGTTATTCATACATAACTTAATTTAGTTTTTAGTGTTGATGAGCCCATTAAGACTTCAATGCCCCCCATACTATGTTGCTAAATAGTTTTTTGATTTTAGATAGAGATCATACCTCTGTAACATGAATAATGTCATTAGAGGCCAAAAGTATTATAAAATACTAATCAAGTTTAGATAATCAACATTACACAGTTTGGTGCAAATATCTGTGAAACAGGGAATTCCAGCTTCAAATCTGTTCAGAGCCAAGTAAGCACTGTGTGACAATCAAGTGATTTTCTGGTTTCTTGAAAAAAATTCACATTTGGCATTGGCAGAACTCAGTTACATACAGTTCTCTCCAAAACTGAATTTCAGGACATGCCATTATTTAGTAGTAAATGCATTTTCATTAAAATGAGGTCTTGTTCCTTAGATTTCATCTGTGCATGTTGCTTATATCTGCCACAAAGTCATAATGCACTTCTTATGGCATCTCGATTACCATACAAATTATTGTTTTGGCACAAGCCAAGGATTAGAACTTCAGGGCAGGAAAAGTAGAAGAATAAGATGAAGTCTAAGTGGAAAAGAGCATGTTTTCATGCACATATATTTTGTTTTAAAGAATGGAATGTCCTGAGATGCAGTTTTTTAAATAATACGAGGTTTGAATTCTGCCATTGACAACTGTCACCATTGCAGGAAACTGTAAAATCACTTTAGGAAAGTCACTTAACCACCCCTTGGATCAGTTCCCTCCAGCCATCAGCTATAACTCCTGCTTGCATTACCTAAATAGAGACATGCAGTATAAAACAGGCCCATCAAAGTTCTGTATAATAAGTATTAACTGCACTTTACATATAGTGATATGATGATCACTGTGAGATCTATGGTTTGTGGTATGCTGGCAGAAATGTTATTTTGGAATATACAGGTATTTTTAAAAAAGTGAATTGAATGATGGATATACTTTTTCATCAAAAAACTGATAGGGGTGGTTTGGATTAGACAAGTCAAATTTTGTTTTTTGAAGAAGGGGGTTAGTGTTTTTTAAACAGCAGCCAACAAGATCAGGAGAACTTTAACAAAACTTACAAAGTGGGTTATGGAAGCCCTGTAAACTGATTGGCTTACAGCAGTCAGAAGGAGTACTATTATCAGTCAATACCACCAGAGGAAAAATACAGCCAGTATGCAGCTTACATTTCTACAATGCAGTTTATGCTGACACTGAAAGACCTCCACTCTGCTCACTGCTGCCTCCACTCCACTTGCTGCAGTCTCCACTCTGTTCAGCATTGCTTGTGGCCCTTTAAAAGTCCATCCTATTGTGGTTAGAAAATGGTTGTTTTGGGCCAACATAGCCCATTTTCTAAGAATGATAAGACACATAAGGGTTTTCAGTATTGAGGGATACCCCTACATCCAGGGCAATTGGGTGCTCCACCTGTGTAGCTGGACCTTACCACACCATGGGCATTTGCAGCATACACCCTGTTGGGTCTTACTGCTTAAATAATATTTACACTCAATCAATCAATCAATCAATATCTTTATTTATCCAGGTGGGCACCATTGAGTAAGCTCATTTACAAGGTGGACCTGTGGTCCTACAGTAATAATACAGAAAGACAAGTTACAATAGTACAAACAGTAAAAATAGCTGCTATTATAGTAAAAATGCACATTTACAGGTAATATATATTGAACATAGAACTACAAGGAGTCGTGGATAATGAACTTGTGCTGGATTCAAGCCCAAAAACTGTGCATCTTGTAGTGGGAAAATGTTAGGGAGAGGGTAGGCATACCAGATAGAAGATATCAAGTGCCTAATGTAGGGAGAGGTGGGGAATAGGGACGTAAGCTAAGAGGACCCAATTATTAAAGCAGAGTGAGGGATTGGGAGGTCAGAGGACCGTATGAAAGGAGACAAAGTGATTTTTGCCCCAAAACGCGGTGACATATGGAGGAGAAAAGCTGCCGTTGTACTAAGTGGAAGAGGAGGAATATAGTAGCAGGGACATAACTGGGAGGGTCCTGGAGGTTGGGGCAGAGGGAGGTGTTGGATGGACAAGGGACCGAATATTTTTTGGGGCAAAAGATGATAATTATCCCCAAGTGCAGTAGCATGTGCTAGAATCAGGCTGCAGCTGTTCAGAACATCAAAGAATAAGATATGGGAGTTCAACAATAAATCCTGTGGATCTGTTGGTGGGCATGCTAGAGGTAGAGGCACACATTTCAGCTGGGGGGGCCGCCATTTGCAGGCCGCCGTCTGAGGGAGGGAGGTTAGTTAGTGTCTAGTAAAGCAGTTGCAAATTTCCGTAATGCCATCACGGTAAAGCCTTTTGAACAAAAGGGTTCTTAATGGAGTTTTCAGCTTAAGTATTTTTTGGGTTTTATTTCATATTGATGGGAGTGCGAATCCAAAGGCAATTCTCCAGACTCGTGTGAGTGCCCTGGGTATATTTAGCAGGAGTTGTGAGCAGCTTCTAAGGTAATAATTCTTGGGCCCAATTGGAGACAGACAGTAAACAATGTATTGAGGGAGTTTGCCACTGAGAGCTCTAAGTGTCCAGAGTGCTGCATTAAAGTTGTGCCTATAGTGAAGTGAGGTCCAGCCCGTGGTGGCATATAGTGCTCAATGATGGGTAGAGAAGGGGAGGTCAGTGATGAAGCATATAGCTCTGTGGTAGATCGTATCCAATTTTCCAAGATAGGAAGCTGCATAGCTACTGTATATGAAGTCTGCGTAGTCAGTTAAGGACAGGAACATGGCTTGGACTAGTTGTTTCTTTGCGTCTGCTGTAAGAAGTCTTCTTATCCTGTAAAAAGGCCAAGTCTTTGCCTTAATTTTTTCAGCAAGTCTTTCAGGTGGTCAATGAAGGAGAGTTTTCAGTGAATATGTCATATTAGCTCTGTGTTTCTCCTCCTCGTTATTCCTTTCTGAGGTCATTTTCATGAGAACAGGTCTTTGTTCCTGAAGAGTTCATCCATTCAAAGACTCTGCTTGTGACATCATGGGTACTCCCATTACAACTGATTGTGATGTTGTAGCAGAGGATTATGACTTCAGGTAGGGACTAAGCTGTGGGGTAGATAAACTCTAAGGGATTAAGATAATATATTCATGCAAATTTCCTCAGTAATAAATAACATGGAGGAGACATCTACAGAAGATATATGAAATACAAGCTAAATTGTATTAAATATTATATTTTTCAAAGTTTTCAGTGAGGTGTCAGCAGCTCTTCAATGTCTCATTGATTGTTTAATAATTTATGGAGAAGAAGAATACTGTGGCTACAAAGGTTGTTATACTGTAGTTTAGTTGTTCCACTCTTGCTAGTGTTATTCTGTAATTACACTGATTTGTCTATGTCATTATCTTGTTACAGGCTACAGTACCTCTAGAGCAGTTGTTCTCAAGCTCCAAATCCTGGTGACCTCAAAGGGTCTAAAACTTACAGGTGGCCTCACCCCTTATTTATTTCGCTCCAATCTCACTAATTTACCCCGAGCACCCTGATTTAACAAATTTATTTTCATGTGGTATATATTAAATCAAGTCCCTGATATATTTTCAGTTGAAATGTATTTCCAATATTTTTTAAAAGAAAGAAATTGTCTATTCTATTTCGTTGGTAATTTGTGCTCTAAAGAGCTCTGTGGACAAAGAAAAATTGTGATAGTAGCTATATGTAGCCATAGTTGCCTCATTTGAGTAACACTACTCTAGTTCCATAGCGCTTATGCTGAAGCTGTGTTCCCATTGGGAACTCTTCTGCTGTATAAGAGAAAACAAAATGCTTAGAGAGAAAAAGAACATTTGTGACCATTGTATACATAACAGAGGGTGGAGATTACAGAATAGAGCTGGCAGCAGTTTCTCAAGAAATAGTTGTTCAGGTAACCCTCTCAAACTTTGCTCTTGAGGGTTACAGTGACAACCATTTCTTTTGAATCTGCATCAGTACCATTCTGCACTACACATCATCTGGCATTATCTTTTTTTCTATCTCTATACTGATTGGTCAGAGATTTCCAGTTTTTTTTTTTTAATTACGTTTTTTTTGGGCCAGAGAACACCATGTGCAAAACATAAAAAAAGAACAACACAGCTATATTATACATACAAATAAAACTGAACAGTATTACATTTGCCTGAAAAAAAAAGTAAGCCTTAGATGTTATTTGATTCAACCGTCTTTATAAGTGTTTCCCAAATCAGGTCAAAAAATATATGGGGCCAGATATTCAAAGGTTAGTGCTGGCACAAATGGGGTTTACACCAGCACTACAAAGGTTTGCAGTGGTCACTGGGGGCTATATTTAGAGGCACATGTAGCATCTGCTAAATCTGTTAGCACCCATGCACTAACATAATGCTGCACCCATGCAAATGAGGGGGTCCCCTCCTGCATATGGGCACCTCAGCATGTTCAAAGGCTTGTGATGGTGGTAAATGGCACCCAAAGTGGTGCTGTTTACAACCTGCAAAAATAAAACCTTAACCGGGTGCTAATTCTGCATCCCCACCCCACCAACGGAGGCATGGCTCTACTGGAGTCACTCACCACTAATTGCCCATCACATTAGCAAGGTTGCTTGTTCTTGGTTTCCAGTGGCACCCTGGAACACCCTTCCCATGTAGTGTACAACAGCCCTGGTGTATAGCAGCACCCCCCACCACACCTCACCAGTGTCTAGTGGCACCCCCCCCACCTCTGATTACCTGTTCTGTGTTTGGTAACATTCTCCTTGGTGTATAGTTTCACCCATCTACAAGATCTGTCTGGTTTCTGCTGGCACCCCCATCCCCAGGTGCCCATGAACAACAATTCTGCATGCCCTGGTGTCCAGCAGTTCCCCCAACTCTGAATGCCCATTGACTGATGTACTAGTAAGTATTGGTGGTCCAGCAGCCCCCATCCACCCTGCCTGCTCCCAGAACACCATCCATCCAATGCCCCCCCTTAACAGGGTGTCCAGGGATGTAAGCTGAACTTTGGAAGCCCAATACAGTAACTGGCACAGTGCTCCTCTCACCTCCTTGCCAGTGCCATATGAGCTGACAATGAGTGTGCATATAGTATACTGTACATGCTCTCACTATCATCTCATATGTCTGACAGCCATGTAGGTGAAAGGGAAGACTATGCCATTCACTATATTGGGCATCCAAAGTTCAAATCACATCCCTGGACACCCTGGTAAAAGGAATGTTGGATGGGTGATGTTCTGGTAGTGGACAGGGCAGGTGGGGACAATGGAGTGCCAGTGCTTACCAGTATATCTGTCGACAGACATTTGGGGGTAGGGCAGGGGGGTACCACTGGACTCCAGGGCATGCTGTATCACTGTTCACCAGAGCCCAGGGGTGGGGTGAGGGGGTGCCACAAGACACCAAGGAGATAGTCAGTGAACAGTGGCCAGGTGATCAGGAGTGGGGGGGTGCCACTGAACACCAAGGAGATTATCAGAGTACACGGAATAGGTGATCAGGATAGGGTTGCCACTAGACACCATGGAAATTACCAGTGATCACAGGCTGGCCAATTGGGGGTATGGGGTGCCACTAGACACCAGGGAGATTGTCATTGAACATGGACCAGGTGATCAAGGGGTGCCACTATATACCAGGGAGATTGCCAACATACACAGGATTGGTGATTGGGGGTTGGGGTGCCACTAGATGCCAGGGATACCTTTTCATATTATGGGATGGGTGCTTGGGGGCTGGGAGGTGGTCCTAGACACCATGGATGACATCAGGCACACACAGGATGGGTGCTGAAGGACCACAGCTCATCATGCAAATGAGCCCATAATGGGCATGCAAATGGTCCTTTAGTGTCATATATGCCCAATGGGCTCGTTTGGCTGAGTATAACTAAAATGAGCCATGGTGCTATCTGGTCTGGGAGTACTATTTCCTGTGGGCTGGATACAGCCCAGTTCCCTGTCAGGTCAATGCAGTGTGACTTACTGCTGCTCTGACACAAGCCAGTATTCAGTCAGATAGCACTGGTCCACTATCTGACTGAATATAGCAGCCGCAAAGTTGGGCAGTAGTGCAAACGCAGTGCAAGTATTTGCATTGCACTTGTGTTCCATTTTGAATATCGTGGCCCTTATATTTTATTTTTTTATAGATTATTTTTCTATGAACATGCAATAAGTCCATTGTTCAGAATAAGTACCAGAACTGAAGGTAGGTGTCTGACAGAATCTATTATATACACAGTTTCAGAAAGTCCTCTACCCACCTCTGAATGAGATCTGGGTAGTGAAATAATGTATGTACACAATCAAGGCAAAAGCTATTAGGAAGAAGTTGCCAGGGCAAACTTTTCCTTGGAGTAAGGACTGAGGAGGCAGTATTTGATCTGTTTATCACTAATTCGGTTGGGGGGAAGGGTGTCATTTGTCCATTGCAGTGAATGCAGTGCATTTTCTGATCAGATTATTTATTCTTTCACATGCCTGGGTATGAATATTGTTTGCTTTATAAACTTCTCTAATGAAGGAAGCTTGACATCGTCCAAAATTGAACACATTTAGTGAAACAAAAAATAGAAATACAGATTGATGACAACCAATAATGTATTTTTATCGGTGATAATGAATAGAAAATGTTGCTTTTAATTACCAGTTTTGCATAAATGTACCATTGTGTAGAGTTTATTGGGATATTGCTCTTTCCAGATCTCCCAGACTCTTGAAATTCCTGTGATGCTGTTTCAGTCACTAGGGTTTAATTATTTTAACTCCATGTCATTTCTGAAGGTTTACGTTAAGACATGACAAACCTATTCTTAAATTTACTAGCATTTGTTATTCAACCAGAATTATAATAAACTATATTTGCGTGGGATATTTGGGGCATGTCCAAGTAAAGAACAGTCAATGCATGGATTGAAGTCATATCAGATGATTAAAGGTGTTCAGTATTTTACTTTATTTCACAGTAATTTCACTTACAGTTGCAGCTACTGACATGTCTGGATATTTCCTGAAATTTCTGTGATATCCCTAAAGAAATTTCCTGCCTGCAGTACAACTGTATATCCACCAGAAAGATTTCCTTTTGAAATAGTATGAAATATCTGGACAACTTAATGGCAACAACCGTACGGTTTCTTTTGTTAGTATTTGCACAGGAGAAACCAGCTGAGGAGTCTAGTGTTTTAGTTCACTGGGCTTTAATGTTGGAGGCAAATCTGATAAAGGTGTGGGTAACCACTCTATTGTCTGCTCAGTGTGTTGAAATATAGAAAAACGAACAACAATTGCTATGTGAAATGAAATATAGGATACTGTATTGGCAACCACACAGAAAAAACCTGTTTCCATTGAAGGTTTGTGATAAGAGCATATGGAACCCCATGAGCGTAGCTCAAAAGGTTCATGCTTTCATCTCAGCCTTGACATGGAGACACATGATGAGTTGTGTATGGTTGCCCATATTTTATTTTATATAATATATACCCCACAGCCCCGAATGTGTTGGTTTGTTAATTTGATTTTTAATTCCATCCTGCACATTGCTGCTCAGTACTCACTCTGCCCACCTCATGACACGAACAGCATTTGTTCATACGGAACTTCGTAAATGCAGATATTACTTTTAAAACATACAGTGCTGAGTAATGATCCTGTCTCATAAATGCTTCCATTTGACTCATTCAAACAGAAGTGCTTATGGGAGAGGATCATCACCTGGTGCTGGATGTTTCAAAACTACTGTTTATTTTCTTGAGGCTGCAAATGAACAAATATTGTTTATATCATGAAGAGGGCACTAAGCAGCTGGGTGCAGAAGGATAAAAAAAGTGGAGATGTTTGTAGCTGAGTGCACAACAGGAGCAGCTGCAGTTCAGGTGACACATTCAGCAAAAGGACTCTTACATTCATTGCACCACAGTTGTGACATCAGAACCACGGTACAATAACTTAAGTTGTTGTACCATAGTACCTGTGTCATGGCTATGATACAATCGGGATTTTGAGTGTACGGATTTCCATTTACAATACACATTAACCATACACTATAAAACTTTGAAATGTGCACAACAGTTTGAAATGTGTACAGCACCACTTTTGAACTTGCATACCAGTTTGAAATATGCACAACAGCACTTTAGAATGTGAGCAACAGTTTGGTGTGCATGGCAAGGATTTTGAACGGGATGATTTTTGTACAGAACAGTGGCTAACTATATTGTATAATATTGATAATCGGCAAATATTTGTGCAATTACATCATGTCTGCAGACAATTGTTTTGCTTCCATTTGCAAAGTTATTTTAAAAAGTGAAAATAATACAATACTATTCTAATAGAAACAATTTTATTATGTTTGCTTGCGTGCATGAGCAAGAAACATATTGTGGCAGCTTGCTGTAGTAGTGAGCTGTGGAGGTGCAGCAGTGTTGTGGTCAATGCCAGCAGTCCATTTTGGGGCTGGTCTCTGTGGCACCAACAGAGGAGCATGTTGTCGATGACAGCAGTATTATGGCATGCCACCAACTTGAAAGAAACTTACCGCTGCAATCAGGGAGTGCCCCGTCATTTAACAATCAGCTCTTTTTGCTGCTGGGGCAGTCCCTGATTCCAGCGGCGAATCATAGCTTGCCTTGTCTGGTGTCCCATTTCAATAAACATGGCAGTGGCTGTCACCTGCCACCTCTCACAGCCCCCATGAAAGCAGATGGGGTGCCCAATCCCCCTATATGCATTCCCACACCCCAGTTCAATTGCTCACGGGGTAGCCCAATCTCTGTCGGCATAATGTCCCCCCCTTTGTTGTGTGCTGAGGGGGGGTGCCCAGTCCCCCTCAGCTCATGCACCCCAAACACTCTGTATGTGCCAATGGGGTGCCCAATCCCCATTGCCTACAGCCCCCCCCAAAAAAACACCCAGGTGGCATGCTGGGGTCCCTGTAATAGAAAAACCATCCCATGAGGTCTTTTCTTTTTTTTAAACCCTGTAAAAGCAGAAAACCATCCCTCATTGTCTCTGGTGCCCCCTCCCTCAACCCGCACCCACCCTCTGTGCATCCAACCTCCCCACAACCCCCCTCACCCCATACTTACCTTCAGAGCCTGCTGCGATGATCTTTGGTGAGCAGGAACATGTCTGCACTCTTCAAAGGCAACCGCGAACTGAAGAAATGCCAGTAAGCTGTATAATGGCATAAATGGGGGGTTTTCAACTTAGGTGGATATCTCGGCCATTTTTGTGAGTTTTGGCATCAAATTTTCAACATGGGATTCTTGGGACCCCATCTCATGAATTCAGTGACTGTCATCTTGTTATTAAGTCCTGAAAGGTGATTTCACAGTTGCTGCATGGAATTACCTTTTGGGACAGATTAACAAAACAACAGTGTCATTGTTTTTGAGGAGGGCTACCAAAAATCCTATGCTGCAAATTTGGTAAAAAAATTCCAACAAATGACTGTGTTACGAGCGTGCATCGAACAGTTTCCACGCACACTCGTAGCTTCACCGAATTTGTAATATTTTCACTCCAGATTTTCAACAGTGCATTTTTTCACACCTCCTTATGAACGGTATAACTGTCATTTTTCACATCCTGGCCGAAATGTTTTTTTGCACTTCCTGCGCACAATCGCATGGTTGCTGTGGGAAATCAGTGTTCGGGACAAATTAAGAAAATCACAATGCCACTGTTCATGAGCAGAGGTCACAAAATGCCTATGTTGAAAATTTGGAGGTTCAAGCATTTTTATTATTTTCACTCCAGATTTTCGACATTGCCATCTCTTCACACCTCCCTATGAATGGTACAGCTGTCATTTTTCACACCCTGCCTGAACTGCATTTTTGCATATCTAGCACAGAATGGCGAGGTTGCTGTGAGAAATCAACGTTCAGGACAGATTAACAAAATCACAGTGCCACTGTTCATGAGCAGAGGTCCCAAATGCTTTCATGAGGTGGGGGTCACAAAAAGGCCATGTTGAAAATTTGTAGTGCAAATACCAACAAACACCCAGGGCATTAGGGTTTCTAACCATAATGTCCCACCCTGTACAGACTGACAGGTATCAGGGGTGTGCCTTTGGATTGCTGGCTGTAATGCTCATGTCATTCCACCCCCCCCCACCCTGAAGCCAGCGACAGGCATCGAAGTGTACCTTGGACTCTTCAGCCCCAGAGTTCACCCCATTCTCCTATACTGCACCCATTTTAGTGTATGTCCTTATGCATTGGGGTGAATGTAAAGCCGAACACCCCAAGGCACACTTTAACACTTGTCGGTGTCTGCAGGATAGAGTGAGGTGAAATTCCATGAGTGTTATGGGCGATGACTCAAAGGCACACCCCAATGCCTGTCCATATCTGCAGGGTGGAGGTGGGGTTGGCATGAGTTCAGTACTTCACTGCCATTCCTTTTCTGCATCTGTCTAACTCATGCACGTCCAATGCTAATATCAGCAAGCAAACATTCGGCATTGACAAATGCTTGTTTATTCCAAGGGCCCAGGGGCATATTTGCCTCTTTAGTAGGAAGCAAATTATGCTATGACTGCCTTTTGTATAAATACGTAGTTCTGAAGACTCAGCTGAAATGCTGCAATGGCAAAATCCTAACACAAAATGCATTATTTCTGTTGACAGAAAAAGGCTTTTTATTCCAGCTGTAGGTTTACAGCAAAGAATAAAACACACTGCAGTGCACGCTGTCAGTGAACATTAAATATCACCATACTGCTCCTACTATCATTAGTAGCACTTAATGAAAGAAAGGGCTGTCACAAAAATACTTTGATGAGCTCATCAGGCCTCCCTTAAGCAAAAAATATCTGTGTACCAGTCACTACTAACCTTTAACACTGTGGTGTCTGTATGCAAGCTACAGTTGAAAATGCTGTAGGCACTTCAAGTAATGGAGGCATGATGATTACTGCACCTGCTGTTGACTGCAAAGCCCTTTGAGATGCTTGTATGAAAGGTGCAAGATAAATGTAAATGGTACAGTATGATATGGTATGGTATGGTTTGGTATGGTATGGTGTGGTACGGTGTGGTGTGGTGTGGCGTGGCATGGCGTAGTGTGGCATGGCATGGCATGACATGGTGTTGTGTGGTAGGCTGTGGTGTTGTGTAGCATAGCGTGGTGTGGCATGGGGTGGCATAGCATGGCATGGCATGGTATGGAATGGTAGGTAACTTGGTGTGTTCTTCAAAAAAACACAGATGACACATTGGGAACTAAAACTGGTTAAGCCATTCATAAGCCATTATAAAGACGTAGCAAACAAAATGGTTTGCAACGTTGGCTAACATCCACATGGTCAGTAATGCATCAACAATAACCACAGTAAATATTACCAAAAAACACAAGGGATCAATATCCATGAAATATTCCTTAGCAAAAATGTTTCAACTGGCCTAGACTGGTCAGCTACCAGTTAAGACCTTGAACAGGGCCTGGGACACAAACATTCTGCGTGGTTGATGAAATAATGAACTACTATCTCTTAATCTCTGGTGTCATGGTCTTCAGTTCTTTCCTGGTCAGGCCTATGAGCTTAGTCCCATGCAGGTCTTGGATGTAAGGCTTTCATTAGTCTAGGCTATGGGCTTGACCATAGTAGCTAGTCCCTCATGGTCCTCTGAGGCAGAGCTGCAGCCACCACTTATCCTATATTATCTTGGACACTAGCTAGAAATACTGGGGCGGTCTAAGTTCTCTGACCCACTCAACAGTGACTAACATATACTGCAATTGTCTTAACTAAGGACATAAACCTTGTTCTGTTAACTGGGTCTTCTTGATGCTGTGCTCATTTAGACTGAAGAGAGGCTACCTTCTTCTTGGCCACATTATAAGCACAAGACATGCTTTCATAAAGGGGGGGAGGCTTTGCCAGACTCAGATGTTCATTTCCTTAGCTCAACCATTCTGCTGCTTGAAAATCATGGGCATAGTCTCGCTTCTACTTGTTCCATAAATCTTGGGCATGTTCCTAGTACAGTACAGCTCACATTAAACTTACTGTGCCACCAGTTTGCAGCCAATTCTATTTATGTGAATGCAGTGAGGTACCAGCTAATTTATTTGTTTTTCCCCTTCAGATACAGGATGTGGCTTTCAAGGGAAGGTATGTTCAGGCAACTCATTCAGAGCTCAGCAGAAACATACTGTATCAGTGAAGTGATCAAGTGATTTTCTATGCAGAGCTTCTGCAGGTCAAATGCTAACTGGCTGTTAACTGGTTGCACAGTAAGTTTAATGTGAACTGTACTGTAGCTTTACTCTAGCCTGGCTGCTTTCTTCATTTCTGCATCTCTTATACCCCATAGGACAGCACTTATCTGTGATGCCATCTAAGCACCTTCTGTAATTTTTCCCGCTTTATCTGATACCTATGGCACTGCATCTGTTTTCTGCTATCCCTCACATTTGCTACCTGTTGTACCTCAGACTGATCATTATGACACTCTTACAGACCTGCCAATGCCTCTAAGAGAACTTTAAAAAACAAAATAGTTGGACATAATTTAGCTTATATTCCAAAGGGTGCTGATGGGAACACAACAATCACTCTGGTTAAATTGCAGTCAGGAGGACAGTGATTTTTTTCCTAAGGCAGGTGTGCCAACAGTGACACAACAATAACTCTGGTTAAATTGCAGTCAGGAGGACACTGATTTTTTTCCTAAGGCAGGTGTCCAGACAGGGACAAAACAATCATTCTGGTTAAATTGCACTCAGGAGGACAGTGATTTTTTTCCTAAGGCAGGTATGCTGACAGGGACACAACAATCACTCTGGTTAAATCGCAGTCAAGAGGATAGTGATTTTTTTTCTAAAATACGTGTGCTGACAGGGACACAAATAATAATCACTCTGGTTAAATCACAGTCAGGAGGACAGTGAATTGTTTTTCTAAGGCAGGTGTGCTGACAGGGACACAACAATCACTCTGGTTAAATCACAGTCAGGAGGACAGTGATTTTTTTTCTAATAGGCAGGTGTGCCGACAGGGACACAACAATCACTCTGGTTAAACCGCAGTCAGGAGGACAATGCTTTTTTTTCCTAAAACACGTGTGCCAATAGGGACACAAACAACAATCCCTCTGGTTAAAGCCAAGTCAGAAAAGTGATTTTTTTCTTAAGAAAATATAGGGCACTGGGCCAGTGATTTTTTACTGAACACGTGTGCCTTCCAAATTGCTCCTACCCTCCCCCACACAAGCCACCAAACCACTACTTCTCTGTTAAAACAAAATGAAATACTTCTAGTAAAGAATACAGAAGAACATCAACACAAAAAAAGAACTGTGTGCACAGGGCACTAACAAACACAGTTTTGAATAAATTTGACGACCAAAATGCTCTTGTATATAATGTTATATTTAAGCAATAAACCACGACAGGGTGTTGGTGATGCTGGTTTTACCCACGCCTGGTGTGGTTTGGTCACGAAGGCCGCAGGCAGGTGAGTAAACCTCACCAGGCGTGGGTAAAACTCAGCATCACCAACACCTTGGAGTGGTTTATTGAATTATATAATGTGTCACTTAATTTTTGTTCAAAAAGAATAGAAAAATAATTATTTTTGTATTTTTATAGCTTTGTAATGAATTTGTTCTTACACTACAAAAATAGTGCAGTGTAAAAAAGTGTAGGTTGGTGGAGGCATGGTCCTATTACAAAGGCTGTATTATTAAAACATCCTAGTAGTAAAAGAGAATTTGTAGTTAAAAGAGTGCATAACAAAGACCCTCTAGAGAGGAGCCGTCACTTTTCCTTCTCTGTCTGTCTCTCTCTCCCGGAGAGAAGAGAAGCGCGGCCCCTCTCTCCAAAGACTACATATCCCAGGATGCCCGCTGCACTGACCCTAGGAACAGCTGAGAAGAAAAGGGGAAACCGAATGTAGTACGAATGGCGCTGCTATGAAACTCAGAGTTCAAGTTTTTTGTAAGCCATGAGTCTTTACCTTCATTTGAAAATAGGCTTGTTTAATTATTATGCGGGTGCCTTTCAGCTTTTGCCGTTGCTTCAGATCGTGAAGTGCGGTCCGAGCCAAGAACATGCTCGAGAGCCGAAGAGGTTGTGGCGAAATTCAGCCTCTTCATGTCGCTCTTTCCGTGGGCAGTCAGGATCCCTGGTCTGTACTTTTATCTTTTGTTGTGGTTGGACAAGTAGAGGCGGTGTTGTAGGAATGGTGCGGTGCCACAGTAATGTTTAGCGAGGAAAACAACATGGCGGCTCGGATTGATTTTTACTTTTTTTTTTTTTGGCAGTTAGTGATATGCGGCTGGCTGGCACTTGTTCCTGTTGGCGATGCTAGATTTTACAACAGGGTGATAGTGCCAGCTGGCCAATGAGAAGTGGCTATTTTTTTTGCCATTTTATAATTAGATTTTGACTCTAGGCTGCCTACAACAAGCTCAAGCTCTGCTCTCTAAGTCTTTCTCCAGCACACTACACTCAGAGAACGACCAAACTAGCTTCTCATTGGCTGTTCAGTAACATGTGATCTCCTATCCCATGGTAAAATGCAAACTTCACATATTATGCTAAACTTCGACAGCAAAGTTTCAGCTTTGTGGATCTGAGATACTTCCATTATTAAATTAACATGCATTGAAGTTTTTGACTTTAAAATTTCATGAAACTGCTAACAGTATACAAAGTGCAACTTCGAACTGTAAAAAACTTTGTGGAACCATAAAAGTACGTCAAATTTTACTTTGAGTGAATTTTTGCAACTTTGCACACCTCTACAATAAATCCCAATATAACAGACTGTGCTGTTACAACAGAGGATTATGACTTCAAGTTGTGCATAAGCTGTATGAGATGATAAATTCTAAGAGATGAAGATCAAGTTTTTATTCAAATTTCCTCATTAATAACAAAGGGGAGGCAAAATATGTGAATGATATATGAAATACAAGCTACATTGTGTATAAATATTAGGTTCCCCCAATTTTCCTGGAGGCATCAGAGGCTCTTTAAGTTGCAATGCTTTGGTCCCCCATGGCTCTCTGATGCCACTATCTGGCTAGCACTTTGGTGCTCTTATCCAGCATCCTACTGTCTACGGTTCTTTGTGCCTCTGCTACACCATCCCCAACCAATTGCTAGGGTTCTCCTAGTGCAACCACTAGTCCCAGCTTTCTATGCTTTTCACTTGTACTGCACCTAGAAGCCACCCACAGCTGTCCTCTGGCTCACTGAAACTCTCAAACTGCACATCCACACACAGCTCTGTTCCTTTCAAAATAACTCTGAGTACTTTGCAAATTTCCTATCCTGATGTCCTTCCTTGTTTCTCACCATATGAACTTGTTGGGTGGAAGTGGGAAAGTTTATAAGCAATGGGCTAGATTTTCAGTCCATCAAGGACTAAGTCCAACTCCACAGCTGGCTGATTCAAACTGAATTCTCCACACCTGTGGACTTTGCTATTTTCAGTCCACACAGCTGTGGGAGATGTTATGCATAGGCCCATCAGGTGTAACATTTTTGTGGAGCCACACTAAAAAAAATAGCAAGTTACTGTAAATTGGGAAGCCAGTCAGAAACCATCTCCTGCTTTGAAAATACTGCATATGTGGGGAAAACAACAGCTCTGCAAATGAAGCTCTACTTGCAGTAGTTTTTCCCTGCACCTGTGCTGATTTTGGGGTATGAAAATCCAGCCACATGTCTGCAGCTGGCCTTAAAGCCACATGCAAAGGGGACCATGTGGAGCTCATTACAATACTGCAGATGATATCAACTGAGGTGTTGTAGAGCTAATAACTGGTTAAGTACAATGAAATAAATCAGATAATTTGACTAACAACCAAAATGGTTTCGACGTTACTAAAAGGTCACTGTACTGAGAAGCATCAGGTTTGATACCAACCAGGGGTTAATTCAACCTTTTTTAAAGATTAGGTGTTTACTGTTAGTAAACAGAAAACTGGCTATTTATTTATTGTAGTTTGATGTGTTAGTAATTACTTTCTGTTTTATAATAAAATTATTTACAAGAAAACTTCCTTAACGCACTAGTTAGGGTTAATTATGGGGACAGCGATTGGAGGGGGGTATTGCTAGACACCAGGAAAATATGTATGAACTACGAGGACAGGGATCGGAGGGTGGGGGTTCCACTAGACACTAGGGAAATCTATATGAACTACTGAGATGGTGATCAGAGGGTGGGGATGCCACTAGACACCAGGGAAATATGTAAGAACTATGGCAAGAGTGATTGGAGGGTGGGGATGTCACTAGACACCAGGGAAATATATGACTACTACAGGGACAGTGATTGGAGGGTGGAGGGTGCCATTAGACACCAGGAAAATATATGAAACTATGGGGATGGTGATCTGAGGGTGGGAGGTGGCACTAGACACCAGGAAATATATGGCAACTATGGGGATGATGATCGGAGGGTTGGGGTTCCATTAGACCCCAGGGAAACATATAACAACTACAGAGATGGAGGTTGGAGGGCAGGTGGTGCCATTAGATACAGTAGTAGCCACAGATATTGCCAGCTATTTCCAGATATTTTGTGACATTTCCAAAGAGTTTCTCTCTGCTGCAACTACTGTGCAGAAAGTCAGAGATTTCTCCAGAAATATCACAGAAATTTCGGGAAATAGCTGGCCATGTCTATGACTACTACTGTACCAGGGAAATATACATTATTTATGGGGATGGTGATCGGAGGGTTGGGGTTCCACTAGACCTCAGGGATACATATAACAACTACAGGGATGGAGGTCAGAGGGTGGGGGCTGCCACTAGATACCAGGGACATGTATATTATTTATGGGGTTGGGGATCAGAGGGTGGGGGTTCCACTAGACCCCAGGGAAACATATAACAACTACAGGGATGGAGATTGGAGGGCAGGGGGTGCCACTAGATACCAGGAAAATATATATTATTTATGAGGATGGTGATCAGAGGATGGGGGTTCCACTAGACCCCAGAGAACCATATAACAAATACAGGGATGGAGATTGGAGGGCAGGGGGTGCCACTAGATACCAGGGAAATATATATTATTTATGGGGAAGGTGGTCAGAGAGTGGGGGTGCCACTAGACACCAGGGAAACATTTACTGTATATTTTATTACTTCTGAAGGCATCCTTTTTTGAATGACTAAATTGGTTTTTCTTATGGACGTACAAAAAAGTGGAATTGAGTCACACAAAAGGATATAGAAATAAAAAAATAAATTTGGAAGGCATTTTAACACTAATACAGTGCAGAATCCATCTAATTGGGTTTGGATGTGCGAGATACATGTGTTAGTGTCTGTGTAGGCTGTTATTTTTTTGGGGGGGTGAATTTTTTTTTAAATTGATAACAACATGGCAGTAAACGAAAAAGGATTTTCCCCTCACAAAGGATGATGTCAATACAAAAAAGCATTCTATTTTTTTTTGTTTCATACAGCTATACTGAAGTGCTTGCTGAGCATGCTCAGAACCCACATTTTTAAAATTTAATAACTTTGGAATGGATTCATATATTTTTTCACCAAACCAGCAAAAGGCACACCTGTGGCCAGACCCTTTCTACCCTGAACGTTTTAGACAACAATTCCAAACCATCTGGGCACTATACCTTTTGAAAATAAACCAGCACAAACTCCAGAAAAAATTACTTTTTGCAATACCCACAGCTCAGAATTCGCACATCCAATTGGAAGAGAACTTGGCACATCCAAAGAACTACCTCATGAAATGGTGCCTGCAAAATTTCATGTAAATCCGTTGAATGATTGTGAAGTTATTAAAGTGCAGAAATTGAGGTTTAACATTAAAGTGCTTACTCAACCCTTTCTATAGTGGCACTACCGCACCACTATAATATTTGCTTGTACAGTAAAAAAGGGTTTTTTCACCATTGCTTTTCACACTGCTAATAAAAATGAATTCAATAGAATTCTGGTATTGTGATGTCAGAAACTGTCAACTATTTAGGAGTCCTATGCATTTCAATGAGAAGCTAAACATATCATTTTTCCTATATTTTCAAAATAAATAGATACTTGCTTCAGCAACAAACTTTGCCTTTTATATGTTTGCAATATTGTGGTACATCTGAATGATATTGCAATTTTTAAAACAGTAATTGGTTTCTCTTTTGTTCTTCCCATGTAAAATCTGGTTATGAAGATAATATCAACTATTAAATTATAACAACAGATCACAGGTTATCAAAAAATGCATATTTCCATTAAATGTAAAATATTTTGGTGCTAGGAAGTGTCATTTCTCTATAAAATCTGAAAACAGGTTTGCTGTTTCCCACTGAAATGCATTGCCAGCCTTGGTAGTCAAACTTTTCTGAAATCATAATGCAAGAATTCCATTGGATTCATTTTTTATTAGTAATTGGCAAAATAGAAATAAAATGATGAAAAGGTAATTAAAGAAACACATAAAAGCAAACAAAATGATAACAGCGGTATCTACAGGCCTCAAAACTTAATTCTTAGAGATAGACATCCTTACTAAGCACTTGTTTTTTAAAGCAGCAGTAAAACAAGGCATATTTCCCAAAAATTGAGTTTCAGAAGCAATTAAAAAAAAAATCTAACATACCTGTCAAGCCTGCCTTTGTAGGTACCTTCGTTACTGTGCACCTTGAGTTTTTTTGCTAGTATTTTCTTGATCCCAATCCTAAACATTTACAAAATATTTAAATGTTGGTGGATCTGGAACATTTTACCACCAAATAAAATGGGAAGTTGCCTGGACTCTTTTATAGTCGAAAGAAAGGTATGGTCAAATGTTTTGCCCAATTTCATTGCACTGCTGCTTTAAGTGCTCCCTGATAGGAGAGCCTGGCATGCAGAGAGTAGGAAACGTTTTGATCTGCTAGAATCAGCCATGAGAAGCAGAGGTCATTATCCATGTCTTTGGATGGGGGTTGTTTCTTTTCTATTTGGCAGTCTTACTAAAAATTAAACTTGGGTTTCTCCTGGGTCATGTTGTGTTGTTGAAATACTTGGACTGGAATCCAAGCTTCATAAGGCTCAGTTGTTAGGCTTGCAGCTCCCTTCAATAATGTTTTGTGAATAAAAGAAACAGTAAGACTGAGGAAGATATGGGCCGAGTCGGATATCAGATGATGAGTTGGTAGGGCACAGCAAATTTTTCTTGGATCTCATATCCCTACAAAAATCTATACATTTTGTTGATGTAAAACTGAAGTTAGTTTGTGTGCTATACTCTTTCATGTTGGAATTGAAAGCTGCAAGTTCATTGACTACTCAGATAGATGGAGCTGGTGCTGCAAGAGGAAAAGCTATTGAAAATTAGACTAGCCTATTTCTAGGAGTTAAAGGGAAGCTTGAAAGGTTGGTGTCACGGTTGTTTTAATTGAACCAATAGCTATGACTGATAATCCCTATTCTGTATTCATTAATTCCTAAGAGGTTGAGAGTATTAGACAGGTACCTAACAACTTGAGATGAGCTCATGTTCATTAAAGAACCGAGTCTCTAATGATAGAGGCTTGTTTTCTGATGAACATAAGCATTTTTAAAGATTCCTGTCTCAATGAGGAAAATGGAAAACAATGCAATATTTAAAAGATAAGTCACAATGATAGTGAGGTACTATGAGACATTTATGCCCAGTTGCTGAGCTGTAGGATCCCAAGGTGACTATATTTTGTTGTGGGAGTGGGGTTTTCAGCTGGTAGTCCACCCCAATGTGCCTTAGTATGATCACAAAATGTGGGAAGGCATTTGAGCCACTTATTTTATTTTTAAAACAAACAGAAAAAAAAAAACTTATCACCCCCTCTTGAGCACCCTCTGCTTAATGCATTGGCAGGGCATGCATATGACCTAGCTCAACACATCATTCTTGATGTAAATACATCTCAGTGTCATCCCTGCCACACATCATTCTGTCTTACCCAGATCCTCTAGCCTTCTGGGAGTCTAAGGACCTGCAAGTTGCAGAATAACAAGCTGTTCCTTCCTGATGGAGGTGAGCATCCACACCAATTCCCAGTCCTCCTCCTCCTCCTGGTCCACTTATCACCTCATGGAATCAGGGAGTGAATCTGGGTCATCAGTATGCCATGTAGCGAATTGCTTCCTGGTGCCATGAAGCTGACCATAGGTTTGGGGCTCTTTTTTTATAGGGTTTTCTCTTTGATCAGGCTCCCCTCACATTCCTCCTATTCTCTGGTGACAATCCAGCCCCATCTATCTGTACTCTTACTACAGCTATGCACCCCCATGTGTCTTCTTCCATGGAGGGTAGGTGTACACTTCCTGGGAACTTAGTCAGGATCCAAAGTAGGTGTGGGCTTTGTGATGTGAGGACAGAGTATACCAGATTTATCCATTATATAAACAGAGCATGACCATTTTCCCCATTGTTTTCTTCCACCATCCCCCCCATGGTGCCTGACAGTTGCCCCAGTCATCCCTGCATGCACACAGACAGCATCCAGTGGGGGAGCTAGCTCTCTGTCCCTCTACAGGTATCACTGTGGTATCAGAACTCTTAACCAACCCTCCCTGCCTGGAAGCCTTGCTGTACAGCAACAACTTCCATCCTCCTCTGCTCCTAAGACCACTTCTGATCCCAGGTTACCGGCATGGCAGTGTGATGTGCTACTGCTGAGCCATCAGGTGGCCCAGGTCAGGGATTTGCTTTTTTAACTCTTGGGCTGCAGACATAATTTGAACATATAGGACATTCAGACAAATATATCTGTCTGTGGCAGAGCAAGGGTTAATAAACTGTGTACATGACCGGTGCCACTGGACTGTAAGTAAGAAACCTGTGCAGGCTCACCTTATTGAAAGTATAAATGATGGACAATCTTGTTCTACTACTTTCATCTGAAGGAATCTGTACAATTTATACCAATGTACTGGACTTACAAAGCAAAACATTGTTCCAGTTTTTATTCACAATATAGCTTGGATATGAAATGGGTTCTGAGGCAGATGAGCACCTTGAAAGTTATTACAGTATATTTTTATACAGCACTACTATCTAACACATAACTTGCTGGAATTATACGGAGCATTTGTTTTTATTTTCAAGAACACTATTCTATAGATCAAGTGTGCATCAAGTTGGAATAAAATGGTTTCCAGTGATTTAACACATTTGCCATTTTATGATAGAGCAGTTTTATTTTATTTTGTAAACCACTGGCTCCATCCTCCTCAGTCCCTTGGGCTCAACCTAATCTTGACTGCCTATCTGGGCTCTCCACTGGCCCCTGAAGGCTCCCTCCTGATGTTCCCATTGGTTTACTAATAAAGACTTCAGTCTATCTTATTATAAGGGTGGACCCATTTTCCTACAAGAAAGGAAGAAGCCAGTGTACTTGGTGGTAGATGGATGGAGGGGGCATGTGTATCAGAAATAGGCTGACAGGGGTGGGGCAGGGTGGAGGAGGCCTTGTAGCCATCATCTAATATGGCATGCTAGCCCCTTCACCCATTTGTTTCCTAAAGACCCAAGCACCTCTGTATGTGATGCCCTTCCACCAGTTCTGCAACCTGTGGGCAGAGCTAAGACGAAAAGGATGTGGACACCCATGTCTTAAGGTCTACTGTCAGACGGCATAGGAGGCAGTAGAGCAGCAGGAAGTCTTCACCACTGTCTCTCTCTCCAGTCCAAGCACTGAGAGTCAGGTCTGATGCATGAATTTGGGCCTCCAATGTGATAGTGCAACGTGCTTCTACTGGCGGCATCAACACCACTGGGACAGGCAACAGTGCAGACTTTCTGTTTTCAGTCACTAATTAGCATGACTTTCTGGGACTAGGGAATGGAGTTTATGCAGCATAGTATCAATGGTGTATGCATTTTGTTCATACAAATGGTGTGGTTTCATGAGGATTGTTTTGATATGGTTGACTAATGCAAAAACCTTTACAGTCAACAATCATGTTACCCAGTAAATGGAGCACAATGAAAAAAAGGCATGCAAAGCTGCCATGCTGTAGTCCATCTGCTCATAGCTAACAAATTATAAATTAGTATAACCTGAGTTACATATATTTAAATGTAGGCTAAGAAAGTCCTCCACCGTGCCTGATCTGGGGATGTTAAGGATGGAAATGTGCAGACAAATTTGACAGTTTGAAAATAACAAACAAAGCCATTCTCACAATACAGTGCCTTCATTCTACTGTTTATTTTGCTTTCAAATTCAGGGTTGTAAAGATCATGTTGAATACTAGAAACATGCAGAACTTTTCTCTGCAGCTGTGGATTTGCCGGTGAAATGTGGAAACTCCATGGATTTAAAATTTTTTCATCAAACCTGGAGAGTGGCATGAGTCTGTGGATCAGCAGAAACAAGCCTGCCAAATACCATCTTTCTGCAGCATTATCTGCAAACAGAATTCTCAGGTGGAATAATGTCAGTGGAATTTTTTAAAAATTCAAAAGCATGTCCATCACAACTCAGCCCAATGCTTCTTTTCACATATCACTATTTGAAAACCATGGGGCCTGTTTCATATAAAACTGAAAGTATGCTCTCTTTGTGCACAACATTTGCCATTTGATGCATAATTAAACAATTGTATCTAAATTTTCTAAAGACTCAACTACTTATTTCTGTTTCCCCTAAATACAGGTTTTAATTTCAAATAAGTGTCCCTTCCCTATTAGAGGCAGCCAGAATATACCAGTATCAGCGTGAATAACTAAGAAAATATTAAGACTGCAGGAGTGGATGGTTGTATACCAAAGCATTTCTTTTTTTATCATTTAAGCTTTGTTCCTGAATTGGTGTATTTTGTTTTTGCCCTTTAGGTTTCAATCTGTTGTTTTTGTGAGTGAATAAAGATGTATTCACAAACAAACATGAATTACAGTACCACGAAGAAAATGCTGCAAATGTGCTATCTAAGCAAGTATTTTGTGCTACTATGAGTTCTATGGGTACTCTTTGCTCTATAAATGTAGTTTCACATGTGGTCTTCAAATGTGAGTTCAACAAAGTGAAACTGGGTTGGCCCAGTGGCATTGAGGATTGAGGCACTGGATGCCACACCTCAAGCCACACTGGCGACCCGTGTTTAGAAGTGAGCTTGGGCCACCGGTGGTCAGCAGGGGAGGAGAAGGTTGGAGCATCTGCAGACAGCTCACCTTCTCCTGGTGAGGGAGCAATAGGGTTCCTCCCTGTGGCAGCTGGGCAGTACTGAGCAAGCACCCAGCTGACAAAAGGGAGGTGGAGCACAGCAGACATTAGCTGGTGCATGCACGGGAGTGTGTACATACCTACCCAGACATCAGTGCACATTCATGCCCACTGTGGGAGGGATAGGGGGTGGACATCATGAACAAGGAAAAATCCTGAGTCTTGGAGGGCGACAATGCTCCAAGGCCCCATGCCCACCATCAGACTCTGCCTACCTGAGCCCCAATCCTCTGTGCCACAGTCTGAAGCCTGTAGCCATTGGATTTCAAGGAGCACCATAGTAGTAGAGATGGCTCCACCTTGGAGGGTACAAGCCAGGGGGTTGCTGTCAGGTAAGGACTGTGAAGTGGAGCTCCAGGAGGGGACCCAGGGTGGGGGAGTCTCAGGCAGGGTGGGAGAAGCTATGGGGTCATCTGAGAGAGATCCCTGGGCTTGGTGACTGGAGGGAAAAAGAGTACAAAAAACAAACAAAACAAAGTGAAGCTGAACTGTTTTGACCCTCGAAGACCACAAATGAAACTATACTTACGGAGCAAAGTGTATCTGCAGCATTTGTATGATCACATTATAAATCCTGAGCTAGATTTTGACTGAAATAGTGTAATTCACCTGTGTTAGGTACATACTGTGGATTTTCAGCCATTGGTTCTTTACAGCAGATCAGTGATGAGCATGACAAAAGTATTCATGGCAACAGTACATTCTGCGTTAGATAGCATCTTCGCCGTGTAATAGGTATCTT
Source organism: Neoceratodus forsteri (assembly GCA_016271365.2). Lineage (NCBI taxonomy): Eukaryota > Metazoa > Chordata > Ceratodontiformes > Ceratodontidae > Neoceratodus > Neoceratodus forsteri. The sequence goes on along the minus strand of JADMNL010000023.1, from coordinate 330,460,061 downwards.
TCACATAGAGTGTAGCCAAGCTTTGATTGGTTGGGAAGCAGAAGACATGCTCTCAGCATTTATTAAAATAAAACCCTTCCCCTTATCATCTCTCCTCTCACCAGGTAGCTTATTGGTCCTTCTTTTTCATCTTCCCTTTTTTCTTCCTGGGAAAGACCCACCTCAGTTCCTGCAGGTGCTGCTTAGTCCCAACATCACTTCACCAACACTCCAGATATTCTTCTGATACCAGTCCCTAAAGCACTTATACCAGAGCAGAGTTCCTGACTTTCTGTACATAGCCATTATGTACATAGACATTGTACGGCATGTGACCTACACATAATATGTGGGTCTCCAGAGTAGTGGGTGTGCTTTTGTATGTGAGTAGCAAGAGTCACTCATGCATCCAGGCCCATCTGTTATTTAATTCCCATTTTGCCCACCCCCCATCTCCTTGTATGGGACTTCTCCTCTTTCATACCTGCCCATTGGTGGGTGAAGAGCCAACACTGTGGTTACCAAGTAACATAAGTTCCCTTCTAGGGACTCATCAAAGTAGTTTTTGAGAAGAAGGCCCAGCTGCCCCCCCCAAAAAAAGTCTGAGCACTTTTCCATTGCAGCACACATTGGACTACTCCAAACCAGTGGTGGGGTTGTTGACTTCAGAGCCCATTAGTCCTGCAACATGCAGCTCCCAGCTCAACTGGCTGAGCTGTGGTCTCTTCTCTTTTAAAACTTTGCAAGTAGCAAACTACTCAAACAACTGTGCAAAGTTATTGCCCTAATCAGAAATTATAAACCATGATAACATTTGTAGCCTATCAGGATTATTTCTGAACATTCCAGGCAGTCTTCTATCCATAAAAGGGTATTTATTGAAAACAGCTTAAAGATCCTGAAGTTCGAAGTTCAGTTGGCACTGCCCATTGCTGATCCAGTGTTTTTTCTAATTTTCTGCAAACTAAAACATTTTGGTTTTAAAAATGTTCCATTAAAAAAAAACAGAAATCATCATGATTTGTAATATATTTATATGTACATTTCCTGTGTCTCTTATGGTTATAATACTTTCTTCTCAATTCCTTTGTGTGCCAGAATCCCATAGCTTTAGTTCACACTCTCTCACCCAAAGAATTAGAGAATGCACTGGAACTGTATATGTAAGGGATATGCCATGGCCCTACCTTAAATATTGCAGATGTTTCTCCTGAGTGTAGTTTGACCTTTGACATCATGAGTGGCAAAGCCATGAATGATGTCAAAGGTCAAACTGCATGAGGGGAAATACTGGCAATATTTCAGGTAAAGGCCATGGCATATTCCATTTATGCAATGCTTCGGAGACTTCTTATTGTTGTATTGCTGTTTTAAGTTTATTATTTAATTTTTAAATAAGGTTTCTAGGTTTTCAGGATGACCGGTGGGTTTTGATAGCTGGTGGGTAGGGCAGTAAGATCGGACAAGGAAGTCAAGGAGCTACGGTTGGTGCAAGGGATCATGGAGGGGAGAAGGAATTTTTCAGATATGTCAGGGTAAGAAGGAAGAGTGGGGGACAGATAAACAGGTTAAATAATGAGGGTGGGTGGACAGAGGAGGCTGTGGAGCAATCAAAGGTACTTAATGACTGTCTTTACCAGAGAAGGGGATAGGCCAGTTCCACAGGGGGGAGACAAAATAGGGTCGGGGGTGGAGAGGCACTCATAGATCGAGTTATCCTGGTGGGGAGGGTGAGGAATACTCTTAAGTCCCTGAAGACTGACAAGACTCCGGGCCTAGATAGAATCCACCCCAGGGTGCTGAAGGAACTGGCAGATGTCCTGGCTGCACCAATGGCGGATCTATTCAATTCCTCCCTCCAATCAGGATGTGTTCCAAGGGACTGGAGGATGGCACATGTTGTGCCCCTTCACAAGAGGGGTACGCGGGATGAGCCGGGAAACTATCAACCGGTCAGCCTGATGTCAGTAGTGGGGAAACTTATGGAGACCATCTTGAAGGAGAGAATGGTGGAGTTCCTGGAGGCTAATGGCTTTCAAGATGAATGCCAACATGGGTTTGTCCAGGGGAGATCATGTCAAAACAACCTGATTGATTTTTATGACTAAGTGCCAAGATCATTGGACAGTGGAAGTCTGGTTGATGTCCTGTACCTTGACTTCAGTAAGGCTTTTGATTCCGTGCTACACAGGAGACTGATAAGTAAGCTAAGGAGCTTAGGGGTAGGGAAAAAATGGTAGGTTGCATTGAGAATTGGCCAAATGATGGTGTGCAGAGAGTGGTGGTAGGGGGGAGGTCTTGTCTCCCAGAAGGCTGACAGTGGGGTCCCTCAAGGGTTGGTGTTGAGCCCACTTCTATTTAACACATTCATAGCGGACATTGAAGAGGGTGTTAGGAGTAGATTGAGCCTTTTCGCTGATGACTCTAAATTGGGAGCAGTGGTGGACAGTGTGGAGGGGAGAAGGACACTGCAGGAGGACTTGGAGACACTCAAAAGGTGGTCGCACACTTGGCAGCTGCGGTTTAATACCAGGAAGTGCAGCGTACTACATTTGGGGGTTAGGAATCCTGGGTATGACTACCAACTGGGGGGGGCACTTGTGGTCTCAAACTGCACACCTGGAGTACTGTGTGCAGTTTTGGCACCCCTATTTAAGAAGGGACATTGCTTGTTATGTTCAATTTTTCATTTTGTTTATGTCATACCCGGGTTGGCCCTAAAAATGGGACTGCATTTGTCTCAGTGGTCTTACTCAGTTACCAAAACTCAAATAAATAAATAAATAAATAAAGGGGGACAAAGATCATGGAGTGGTAATAGATGCCAAAATGAACAACTCAAATATGTGCAGGAGGGCTGCAGCTAAGGCAAACAGGATGCTTGGGAGTATTGCAGGGGGATATCATTGAGGAGGAGTCAGGTTCTACTGTCCCTGTACAATTACTTGGTGAGGTCACACCTGGAGTACTGTGTGCAGTTTTGGTGCCCTTACTTAAGGAGGGACTTTACTCTTCTGGAGAGAGTCTAGAGGAGAGCATCAAAGATGTTTCATGGTCTGGGGAATAAGTTCTATGAGGAGAGACTGCCAGGGTTGAACAGGTACTCCCTGGATGACAGAAGGGGCAGTGGGAATATGATAAAGGTCTTTAAATATTTGATGGGGATGAACAGGGTAAACACTGAGGGTCTGCTCAAATTGAGGGAGGAAGGAACCACAAGGGGCCATAGCCTAAAACTAATATAGGGGAGGTAGAGAGGAGAAGTGAGGAGACATTATTTCATGGAGAGGGTGATGGCACCTTGGAATGTGCTTCCAGAGGAGCTGGTGATGTTGGACTCAGTGGAAGGATTCAAGAGGGGCTGGGACAGATACATGGGAAAGGTGTGGGAGGGGAGGGGAGTGAACAGTGGGGAAGCCTGATGGGGAGAACCAGGGAACATTGGAAACAAAGGGGGTTGGGGGCACCTACAGGGATGAAACTGTGAGCTGCATCTTGAGCAGATGAGATAGATGGTTAGGCCTAATCTGCTGGCAATTTTAGTATGTTTAGTATATTAGTATGTGTGTCAATATGTCAATGAGATTGTTGGGCCTTGCATCAGAATGTTAGCACACAGTTCTGTTACTGCAAATGTGCTACACTGGATTCTGAGGCAGTGAATAAGAAGCCAGGGTTAGCAGCTGCTGCCTTTCATACAGCCTGCTTTGGGGAGCCCTGCGGTCAGTATGTGTAGTGAGGAAAAGCGGTCTGGGAAGTGGCTCACTGTAGAAGTGCTATTGAGGCAAGAGGGGTCTGGTTTCAGGGTTAAAGAAGTTGCTGTTAAGCACAGAGCATTTCTAAGAAAGCAAAATGCCAGATAAATGAAGAAAAATGAATTTATTTATGCAACTTCTGTAGGAACTGTGTCCAGGGTAGCTGCTCATGTTATACTGAATGGGTTTGGCTGGAGTTGACATGCAAGTCACCTGGGAGAATGTGAAAGTAAAAGTGTGTTGCTCATGCTGCCAGCTCTAACCAATCACAACCTACAGTATGAATATCTTTGCCCTGGGGACCTAGGCACAGGGTCATAATGTCATGGACGCCACCACACACACCGCAACTGCACAGCAGCAAACAGCATGAAAACACGCTCAACCATTTTCCATTTGTTTTGTGGGGGGCTTCACACCCCCACACCCCCCGGACTTATTATAATCAACTCTGAGGGGGTGTGGACTTAGGGAAAAAAAAAAACAGTAAAAGATTTCCAAGTCAGGAATAAAACCCTGTTCCCCAATTCCATTCACTGCAGGGTCGGGTGCTCTAGCCACCCCAGCATGGGAGCTGCTCAACCGAGCACCCTACTGGCAGTGTTCAAAAACACTTCCTCCTTCGTGGTGAGCATCAGGGGGTAGCAATACTTTTGTATTGCTGCAATTCCTCTGATGCTCAAAAAGGCATATAAAGAAGCACATAGCCGGGTCGTGGTTAAAGCGCTGTTTTCCATGAGGATATCACCCAGTACCGGGACCTAGAGAGAATATTTTAATATTTTCACTCTAGGTCTGAAGGGAGTAAAAATATCACTGATAGGTGTCTGGAAATATACTCACAGGTGTTGCATAAATAAACATATATTATGAACCTATCATATATTCTACTTGCAAACACTTATGCAACTAGAAGCATCAGTGCCAAACCTGCCAGTTTGGGAAACTGAGAGTTAAAAGGATAATCAGTGAGACCCTGAGCTTTAGCATGCATTGCTAGTTTGTCAGGCAGAAATGGGGATGATACTGTAATTGGCTTTACTGTGACCATGTAAAGGTAGGTGGATATTTGCCATAAGATGCATACAGTAACTAAGGGTGTAGAGAAATGATAAATCTTCATAATGGGTAACATTGTCTGTCTAATCCTGAGGTAGAGTAGGACTTGGGCAAAAATAAGACTGCATTCCATTAATCTATAATTTAAACAATGTCAGTAGTGCAATAGTTGCAGTTTATGAAACTTCATTTCAGGAATACTAGTGTTTCCATTTTATGCTAAAAAATGTATTTGAATATGCTGTTGGAGACTATCCCAAAGCCATCCCTTTTTTGTCTTTCAAAAGAAAAGGTAAACCAAGTCCAAGTGAATTTTGTTTTTTGATTCATGAATAACTGTACAAGATGAATAGCATCTGGAGATTAAATATCCATCAGCTACACAAACTGTACCCGATCAACAATGGTACCTTCTCAAGTTTCTGTTAAGTACCAAAGCGGCGTGAGGAAGTATTTTGTGGTTTATAGAGAGCATGAAATACTTAGGGAGATGAAAGCATTTGGGGGGTATACATGCATTCTTAATAAAAAATGCAAATGAATATGGTTCTTATGAAACCTTTTAAGCTGTCATTTCAAATGAGAGCCCAGGATTACATTATGTTTCATGATTCCACACTGCAGTGCAGTCTCAGCATTATTTCTGAAAGTATCTTGTCTGATATCCTTTTTTTGCTATACTTGTATACCATGTAACATATCAAAACAAACAATAAACTTCTGGAATTTGTTTTCCTCATTCAAACAGTGGTCTATGGCTCTTTCACCCTGTATCCTCAAGGCTGATTTCCCCAGAGACTCATTATTATGCGGCTCACATTGTCACTCACCTACACTGTTGAACTTGCCATCAAAATAACCTTCAAAACGTTACTCCATATTATGTGTCATAGGGTAGATTTATGATAAACTAACTGTAAAAAAAATTAAATGAATTCTTGACATTTCTACCAGTTCCAAAAACATCCTTCCTAATTTCATCACATTCATTGTTAAATGTAAAAAGTTGAGTTTTCCATTTTAGACTATCCCCCCAGGGAAAAATATGAGAAAATTAAACTCCCACATTGCTTTCTTTGTACCAGATAGTGTGACTCATGTTTTTGTGAGTTCTACTTGTAAAGGCTGGAGACAGGCACATTTTTCTTTAAGCTATTGAGCTGCCGATCAGGTTATCTCATTAGTGTTCTTCCTGTCTAAACACAAACTTTTATATGCCTTTTATTTTAAAATTAGGGTTAACAGCTTACAGACATAAAATCACGGGGAGTCCAAAACTGGCTTATGTGTTTGATTTAAATGAATATTTGCTTTACCATGATGCCGTCACCTCACTGTACTATATTTACTGGGGTGCCCTAGTGTGGCAAAAACAAGCAGCATATACTATACAAATAGCACTGCGTGAGCTTGCATGGTGAGGTACTTGTCCACACCAATTATTTTATTCTTCACTGTATTATTAAGTAATATTGTAATTAAAATAAAATACCTGGCTTACTGCATATGTTAAAGTTTCTTATGTGCCTTAAAATACCTCAGTGAATATTGTGTGAGGCATATTTTGATATCTGAATTGAGCTGACTCCTAGTGAAGTAAAGGACTCTACTTCATTACCTGTTATTGGAGCAAAATAACGAAATAAGCACCTGTCAAATTCTGTTCGTTTATAGTAGAATCAAGTAAGGAATGATATTATTTTTATGATAATGAATTTATTAGTCAGCTAAAGTGCAATCTTATTGATATATCCCAGAGCTTGTCTAGTATATATCACTTCATATGTCCCTTGGAGGATCTACAACTACTCACAAACCAGCAGGTTGCCTTATAGTATGTTATTCCTTATAGAAGCTAATATGTACTTAAACATTTTGGCTGGGAAATGCACACTGAGCTAAACGTTATTTAATTGTGTGACCTGGGGGAGAATTAAGCATGGGGGGTGTTAAATGACTTTCTCAAGGTCACAGAGTTTGCAAGTGGAGGTTGTGGAATGCAAACTTAGATCTGCTGGATTTCCAAATTCAAAACTCAGTGCTCTAACCTCTAGGCTATACTGCCCCCCAATGTGAAAAAAACAACAAATGGGGAGGAGTCAAAAAAGATTATGAACATAACAAGGCAGTATAGAACAGTTTCTTAAAAAAAGATAGGAGTTCAATTTAAAAGCATATGTTCTGGAGCTGACAAATTGCCTAATGGCAAACATTTCAGTTTACGTAAGCAATAAGGCACGTTAGGGTGTGTGTCATAGTGAGATATCATCCCACCTCAAGTGCATTGTGAGGCACAAGGCCATAAGCTGAGTGCCTTCAAGCACCTGAAAGTTGATGTCATACCAGTGGGTATACCGTTGCCGCATCGAAACGCAGACGGCGAAGACCACTACAGCAACAGGATTCAGCTAAAATCCGCCTGTCACTGTGATGGTCTCCGCATGGCCAGGGGATTACCTCGCAGGGTGTTTTGCCCCTTCCCAGTACAACTCCAACTCGGAGTTGGAAATCTGGAGACCGGGCATGTGTGGGGGGGTTCAGGGACACAGCCCCCCTATGGAAACAGGAGGCATCCCCAACACAGCTTTGCAGCTGTTGCTGTCGGGGATGTCTCCATAGTCGCTGTCGCAGTGGCATGGTAAAACCATCCCAGTGACATGTGCCCTGAACTGCCTTATTGCAGTTATAAAATGAATCCATTTATGTGTTTACAGTCATAAGTAGGCTGTTTTGTAGCCAATACTTTCACCTGTGAGGTTGTGCTGAGATAACATCATGGGTGTATCTGACACTCCCCCAACCAGGTTTTAGCATTTTTCCTGTCTATTTTATAATATGTGGTAAAGCTTGTTTTATGTCACCAACCAAGGCTGTAACACCTACAGGACGGCAGAGGCAGTGATGAGCACCCCTCTTGGATGCCTCTTGCCTTGGAGATAGTGGGTGACTCTTGCAGTTACTTAGGAAAGGAGTAAAATGTGGGTAGGGATATGGAGCTCCAAGGGGTGAGAACCATCCTATGGTAAATCAAGGTAGTGGCACAGGATGTGGAGGTATCATACATCCAGTCCTGTTCTATAGAGGGTGAGTCAGAATTTGATAGGTGAATTTGGTCCTAGTCTGCTTCTACCCGTCCAGAAAAGTCTTCTCTCCTGAACTGCAGCCCATTGGCAGCTAAACCACTGAGTTCTCACCACCCTTTCCGTGGTTGTATATTCAGATACCGGACCCCAAAGAGAGGGGTAAATCCAGAACAGTATACAATGGGACAAACCATGTATATCTGGTGGCTATTTGTGACTACTCCTTTAGGCATGGGGTCCAGGGCTTGTGGATGGAGTGAAGGAAAGTCTGGCCCATTTAATGAGGAGGGAAAAAATAGAACGTAAAACAACAAAAAAACATGTTAATGTTTCTGATTACATACTCATGGCATTAGAAAATCTTTCCATTTATGACAGCATGGATGGGGTAGTGGAGAAAATGTTAGGAGTGTAAAGCTTTCCAGTGTTGCGTGATGGAGGTAACAGCTGATGGATGACTTTTGCACTGCTTAGTAGGTTTGAGATGGGATGCTGGATGAGTTGTGGCAGAGATAAGGCTCCTAAGATCCTACATAAATATATAAATAGTGTCAAAAATGAGTGATAACTGTTAACAAGTTTCTCCTCTATTAGTAGAGGAAAATGTAGAGAATGTCATCTACAGTACGTTGTGCTTGTTATTCAAATGAATAACCATTCCTCTTTTGGCATGGAGATACTCTATTTGCAATATGTTTCTTTATAGTCATACACATATTACAGGAGTCCTTCAAGATAAATACATGTGCTCCTTTTGAATTATTTATTGTTGTAGATGCCTTAAAACTTAAAGCTATATTCCACAGAGGAAGGCACACAATACAAACGGTGCAAACATTCTCATACTGACAGTATTTCATGTTCACAAATATCATTCTTTTCATATTTCACTACAAAATATAGTGTTAATTTCTAGTGTTGGAGGTAAGGATGGATATGTGTGTGTGTGTATATGTTTTGCAGAAAATACAGAAACAGCACACTACTGTCCCCTCTGCTCCCATTAAAGTCTCTATCTTACACTTTCATTGGAAAATAATACACCATCCACAAGAATGAAATTAAAATTAGTGCTGTACAGTATGAAATGGTTATTGATTTATACTACTGCAAGGAACTTAGCTGGTGCTTAATATAATATTGTTATTATTGCTATGTACTTAGAAACATAGACTTTGTTGGCAGATAAGGACCATACGGACCACCTAGTCTGCCCATTTTCCTACTCACTGCTGCAGCTCCAGATCCTATTTGATCTGTGGCTCTCCTGCTCTCCACTTCTCCAGAGTACCCTTATGTCTATCCCATGCATTCTTGAACCCCCAAATTGTTTTCACACCCACCACTTCTGCTTGAAGGCTGTTCCAGGCCCCACCACCCTTTCAGTGAAAAAGTACTTCCTAACATTACTCCTGAGCCTTCCACCCTTCAGCCTCATAGCATGCCCCCTTGTTCTTGTGCAGAGTTTTCTCTGAAATATACTTTCCACCTGTGCCCTGTTTATTCCTCTAAGGTACTTGAAAGTATCATATGTCTCCTCTCCCTTCTTTCCTCCAGTGAATAGATATTAAGGTCCTTAAGTCTTTCCTCATAGGGCTTCTGGTGCTGCCCATGTACCATGTATCTTATTTGAGAAGCCCAACCATGTCAAATATAGTCAAATGCTCCTAGCTCTTCTACACTGCTTTGAACATTAAGACCACAAGAATATATACTTTCCTAAGTTAGGCCTGAAACATGTTATCCACAAGTGGTGCAGACAGAAGGGAAATTTGTGGTTTCTTTTTAAAGGTAGCCAGCAATGCTTTTATTAATGAGCCTAATAATGTAACATACTGTACCTGACTGGGAAACAGCACTAACAGCCCTACACCCAAGAGTGGAGCTGGTCCCAATTTGCACATTGTGTGTGGAAACAGTTTTTTTTTAACTTTCTATTTACTGCAGTATAGTAGACTGTATCAAAGTTATTCTGCTGACCTCCAAGCAAACATTTTTTATAACTACAAATCTGAGAATCCCCTCGACTGATGTCACAGCAGAACTGTAGCAGTGGAAAATTAAATAGCTTGCTGTGCATGTTAGATATGGCATAAGCTCAGATCAGATGTTTTCTGGTCCTAGTATTCTCTTGGGACTAAGTAAAGTCCTCTGCAATGATAATTAGCCCTGGGAGGACAGCGGGACCAGCAAACAAAAGATCAGTGCCTATAAAAAACTATAATATGCACTATATGCTATTGAATCTCCCACTGCTGCAGCCCTCTTCTGATGTCAGCTGCAGAGGATTTTGGGATTTGTAATTACAGAGCATGTAGCTTGAATTTAGTAGAATCAATCTGATTCAATCTACTATACTGCAGTAAACAATGAGTTAAAAACAATTGAGCACAAAGCGCAAATTGGAACCAATTTCACACTTGGTTGTTGGGCTCTTAGTGCTGGCTCTTGCCAATTAAAATCATGTTATGGGAGCCAAATATAAACAGTGCATAATTTTCTGCTGCTTCTTTAATTGATATGATACTTTAAGAGATTTTGGTACTCCTCGAAGAAAAGGATAGCTTCCATAACTGCCAACTGAGTAGTAGCAAATGCTTTTGGGTAAATGAGCCAAAATAGTAATTTAGATGTCACAGCTGCTGTGTATGAAACAACAGTGGCTGTGCATTAAACTATTATTTTAGGGCTTGTCTATCAGTCCAGTGGTAGCACTACCACTCATGATGACGGCAACCCAGATCCAGAAGCAAGTCCAGGTTGCTAGGGAATGGAGAATCCAGCATCCCAGTAGATGTTCTTCTCCTTTGGATAGGGGTATTAGCGATCTCTGCATCACTACAACCACTTGGGTGCCTTTGGTTGGCAGTGCAGCAGAAGACATTTTGATGGGGAGTAACTCATTGCCTACCATGGGTATGCACAACACACTCTGCACATGCCCCAGTGAAATCATGTCAGTGTTCCAGGGGGTCAGGAAACAATATGAAGGAAAAAAGGCTCAGCAGCAGCAGGATGATTAACCAGCCCTGTGGCTCACACCACTGACCACATCTCCTCTTGTCCCTGTGATCAAGACCCTGCAGGACAAAAAGAAGGAGCCCCTGCTAAGGGGGAAGGGAGGAGCCATGATGTTAAGGCAGGGTATATTCTGGAGATGGCTGCTGATGGGGATGGTGGGTCATTCTGAAGGGGGCAGGCTGACACAGTGGATAAAAATCTCTTTTAAAATATTTTATTTTAGTTATGTCAATGGTGGTATTAGTGTTTAAAATTATGCTGTAGGTATTATTTTACACAGCACAGTATTATATTAGACAGTGTTTGCTGTAAGTATTATTTTAAACAGTAATACCTGACAAAGCCTTTGTGTAAGGGGGAAGTACTGATGTAGTCTGTCTGCATCCAAGAGTATGTCTGTTCCAGATTTACTCTGAAAAAATACAGCACATTTCTTTATTCATACCTTTCAGTGTGTGTACCTTAGTTGCATTTTTAAGGACAACATTGCCCTACTAGTATTGCTGACAAATGCAGCTGTAGGCAGAGTGGAAATTGGGTAGTTTCTTTAGGGTAATGGTTATGGCAGACTCTGCAACTCTAATTTTGTGGGGAAGGTTGTTTGGGTTTGGGAACTGATAAGCAAAGGATGCCTGACTCATAGATCAGGAATACGTAGGTTTCTACAGGCACCGTGGGCTCCAAGTGAGTAAGCAGAATTTTGGGCAGGGGATAGGAGGGCTGAGGGGTAGCTGGGAAGCATATCAAATCAGAACTTGTTGAGAAATGTGGAAGGTGGAAGATGTAGTGGGTCGTTGCAATGATGGGTGTGAGATGGACTGTCATGGATGAATCTATAGAAGGGGTGAATAAGTGGTCTAGTCTAGCTAGTTGAGGATTGACAGCTGCATCATAGAGGATATCTCCATAATTTTCCAAGTGAATAAGATTTCAGCCACAAGGAGACATAATATTAAGTTGGTGGATACACATTAAAAAAGCTTTTCTTCATGGAGAGAGTGGTGTGTATTAACCATCAAGCATGGTGGTAAATGTGGGAACTATTGTCAGGTTCAAAACTGACTGGGTGGTTTCAAAGATGTTATTAAAGAGAGGAAATGGTGGTGGGGGAAAAAAAGAGAAGCAGTTTTAAGATAGGGTTCCAGAGAAGACTGTATGAACTCCGTGTTTTACCCACTTGTACCTTTCTATGTTATCGAGTGTGGGAAGGATCATCTTAGCAACTAGCTCCTTTCACACATCAGTACATGCTTTTGGTATTCTCATTCCAAACAAGTTAGTTTTTGATTAATTTGCCATTTAAAATGACATATCTAATAGCATAGTGATTTAAAATTAAGACGGGATTCTTGGCCCGTCAAATCTGCCCATCACACTTCATAAGTAGGGTCCGACAAGCACACAGTGGAAACATACAGTGATTTATATGGGATCTCCATTTACCCTACTAACCAGGGTATCCTGTGTTCCCCTTATTAAGCAGAAATTTGCCCAGGCTCACCTTGAGGGCCTGCAGCAGCTTCATTTGTATTCTATCTGCTGATAGGCTGCTGTGTATGTTAACAATCCTCTGGGCAAATATGTGCCTCCTAATATATGCAAGAGACAAAAGAAGGCTGCTCCATTACTGACATGTCTGGTTCAAAACAATAGCATAGACAAAAAAAAAAAAAAAAAAGAATGGCACCATCCACTAAACAGCTGCAATCACTGTACGACTTTATTAAAATTTGTACTGTACTGCTGGTCCAATAGTGGCCCCAAGCCCCCTCCTAAATCTGTGACAAGTGCAGTCCTGAGGAAAGGCCACCTACAGCTCCTCCAAGCTTATCTCTTAAACATTGACTGAGCTACCATAGATAAAGTCAATAGTATTGATCAGGCACTTCAATATTTCATCTCTACCTTCAACAGCACCTGTGATATCTTCGCACCCCCTTAAGAAATGGAAGATCAAGGGAAATTGCAACCCCTGGATTACTCTTTCCCTGCTTAAACAAACAATTGTAAGGAATAACCTCTGGTATTGTACTAGGACCACTGGCAAGCCATCTGACCTGCAGCATTATAAAATGGCCAGGAACACCTGCACCAGAGAAATTTGTCTTGCTAAAGCTCGATACTATAATCACGCACTCTCCAATTCCTGGGGTGATGGCTGTAGGTTCTGGGACAACATCAAAGAGTTAATGGGCTCCCCTAACAAGTCACCACTGACCATCATAGAAGCTGGGGGTCACCCTCCAAGACCCTAAAAGCATTGCTGATGCCCTAAACACAGATTTCTCAGACCTCAGCAGCATACTCCTCCCTGTCTTACCTGTTACCCTGTCCTGCTCTGCCAGTGTCAATTCTACCCACTCTCTGCCAGCCACCAGTCCATTCCACTTTAAGAGAATTACTCTCGCTGAGGCAAAAAATAACTTACCCATGCTCTCGGGAAAGCAAGAGCCAGCAGCAACACCCTGGGCCTTAAACTCATTTATCTAACCCTCGATACAGTCCTTCTAAAATCCTCAATCTTTCCCTCTGACTTGGGCAGTTCCCCACATCCTGGAAAGCCATGGTTATTCCCTCCATCTTCAAAAGTGGAGATAGATCCCAATCCACAAACTATTGTTCAATCTCTATCCTCCCACCACTATCCAAAGTGTTGAAATGCATTGTTGCTGGCCAGCCAACTGAATACCTTAAGAAATACCAAATCCAGTGCCCACAACAACATGGGTTTAAGAAGTCTCATAGCACCACCACAGCCTTGCTCCGTTTCTCAAACTTCATCCATTCCACCTTCAACAGCGGACATTTAGTGGGCGCCATTTTGGTCTTGCCAATGTAAAATGCCAACATGACCTGGATATTATTACTGAGTGGGTAACAACTTGGGGGGTGAAACTGAACTCCACTAAGTGCAAAGTTATGCATCTGGATGTTAACAATCCCAATAATACGTATACATTAGCGGGTACTATGTTAAGTAAAACCGCTGATGAGAAGGATTTAGGGATCATTATTTCTGACAACATGTCATATAACACAAATCAGTTTTGTGGTCTATCTCTAGGAATATCAGATCTAGGGCCCCTGAAGTAATGGTTCCTTTGTGTTGGGCATATGCCAGGCCTCATTTAGAGTATGCCTCTCAGCTCTAGTGCCTGTATCGAAAATCAGATTGTAATTCTCTTGAAATGGTACAAAGGAAATTTACTAAATTTACTAAACGCATATCAGGACTTCAAGCAGTTTTATATGACAATGGAGTGCAGTCCCTAATATTAATGCCACTTTCTACTCGTTGCCTTAGAGGTGATCATTTGTTACTTTATGATATAAATCAAGACCCCTATTTAAAGTGCGAACTGGGGTTGCATTTCAAAGATCATTCATATGACACTAGGGGTCATCCCCTTCAATTAGTTGGCATCTTTTGAAAGCTGCAGAGTCAATATTCTTTTAGGCTGGTGAGTGCCTGATTCCTGTCTGTTATTTGATTCTCAGTTTAAATGATATCTCCACTATCCCAGTGCATACTTTACTTTGTGTAAAAAAAACAAAAACATTTCTTTTGTACCCTGGGACTGAATCAGTTCTGAGCTGCTCATAAAAATTAGTATTGCTCTTGGCAAAGATGTGCCTCCTAAAATGTACCCTGAATTTACCACCATTGAACTTTTGGGTGTGTCCCCATGTCCTGCTGGAGGGCACCAGGTCAAGCTTCTCCATCTCTTTGACCTTGTCAGTACTATTAAGTTTGTGGAAGATTGAGATCATGAACCCCTCCCCTGTTTGCCTCCTTTTCTCCAAGGTAACATGTTAAGGTCCTATAGTCTGTTCTCATAGCTTTTATCCTCCATACTGCAAATCATTTTTGGTTGTCCTGGGTTGTCCCCATCAACTGCTTCAATCCACTTTCTATTTTGGGGAGCTAAGAACTGAACACAGTACTTCAGGTGGGGCTTGCCCAAGGTCTTGTAATGTGGCAGAACTACTTCTACAACCCTACTTATCACCCCTCTTTTGGTGCACCCATAGAAACATAGACACAACATAAAAAACAGAATTTGCCAGCAGATAAGGACTGATTTTCTCACCTAGTCTGCCCCCCATTTTTCCCTGCCAACAGTACATCCAGCATTTTTCCAGCCTTCTTGATAGTGGCTGCATGCTGCATGTCATGATTTAGTCCCTGGTCTATTATGACCCAAAGTACTTTTCTCCTCCACTGCAGCAAGAGGAGTCCCAGTGAGTGTGTAGATTCTACCTGTTTTTCTCCCCAAGAGTAGCACCTTGTATTTTGCCACATTGAATCTAAGACTACAGGTGTTTGACATGTACCATATGCACAAAATACATACCATTATTGTGTATGTTTCTGTACTTTTAATGACATATTCACTGAAAATATTGTGCTAAAATACCAGTACATGAATTAAATAAGCTATTGGGACACAGACACACACACACACACGCATACACACAATTGTATCAGCACCTTATGTTTGTCTCAAGTGCTGACAAACAACCACCCCTTCCTGAAAACAAAAAATAGGTCCGGTGCCAGAAGCCTATCCCAGTACCAGTAAACACCCCTTTCCCCCAAAAGAGAAGTCAAGCATTTTCCTCTCATCTCCAATACTGGCAAGCACCCTCCTCCTCCTCAAAAGAAAAGTCCTGTACCAGGATTCCATCCCTAGTACCAAAGAAACACCTCCCAAAAGAGGAATTTGACACTGTCCCCAGTTCCAGCAAACAACCACCAGAAAGTGAATTAGGCATGAAGTCCATCCCTGGAGAGAGCATCCCCTTCTCATGAAAGAGAACCTTGCCTAACATTTTGGTCTGCAACATCCCCCCTGTTTAAGCCAGTCTGCATTTCTTTTTATCTCCACGAGCAGCCCCACCCCTTCTGACTTTCTTATTTAATTCTCCTCTGCCTTCTCCTTCCAGGTAGTCTGAGAGCCACAGCCATGGTTCTCTGATGAACCCGACCTGTCAGACTGCCACCCGCAGTCCAGGTGTGAAGCCACCAGCCCCTCACAGAAGCGCAGGTATGGAATTTCCCTCAGGGACTGATTACCTCTAGGAAGGGAACGCTAGCTGCCAATTTTTTTTCACTCACCCACCCCCCTCCGGTCCTGATTAAATACACATAAACCCCGCCCCAGCTTTCTAGCTCACTCCTACTGGTTATTGCCAGCCACACCTCATTGGTTATCTAGGCCTTAATTTTCAGTGGCCCTCCATCCTCCCACAGGAACCACTCATTTCCCTGGCCCTCTATGCCTGTTCCTTCTAAGCTGCCATGGCCCAACTACTAGGCTTCCTGCTACTGCTCATCCATGTTCTCTTTTCTCTCCCTCCCCTCCTCTCCAATATGCCACCCACCTCCCCATTCCCCCCCCTTTTCCTGCCCAACCTCACTGGGCTTCCCCACTCTTCCACTCCAGTGTCCACTCTCCCTTTCATCCATGCCTGGACTCACTCAGCCACATATCCCAGCCCTTTTCTCTTTGTCCCATCACTCTCCTGGTTTTCTTTTCAACTACTCCCCCCTTGCCCAGCTCCAAATAATCACCCAAGCCTTCTAACTAAGAGACGTCTGCTCACCGTCAGTCACATACAGCTATTCACCCACTACCTATCTCTTGTGCTCCTGCTCTTTGCCGAAGGTGACATCCACCCAAACCCCAGCCCCCAAACCACACACCCCTATCAATCACTGCAAGCCCCCTCCTACATCGGGCACTTCCTCACTTCTCCCTGGAGACCTTCTCCCACATGGCCTGCGCCTCCTGCACCTAAATATAAGAAGTCTAGTCCATAAACTTGACTTTCTCCAGATACTTGCTGCCCACTATGTTCCAGATAACCTCACTTTGTCCAAAACCTGGCTCACAAAAAACATTAGCAACTCCTCTGTCACCATCCCAGGCTACACTTTGGCCCACCAGGACAGAGCCACAAGAGGCGGCGGAGTTGCCATCTACGTCAACCTGGATTTGCACTGTTTGGTTATCCTACTCAAGTCTGTACCTAAAATCTATAAATTAATTTTACTCCAGCTGACACTCCCCTTCTCGCTACCAATCTACATTGCAGGAATATACTGCCGACCTGGCACACCATCCTCTGCTGTCACCAACCTCCTCAAGCAAATCTCCTGCCTAACCCTGATTGGGGAACTTTATATTATGGGCAATCTAAACCACAACTGTCTAGCTCCTGCCCTCAACAAAACCGGGACTGAAATTGCTGCTCTAAACCTCTCTCAAATCATTACTGAGCCCACCTGGCTTAACCTAAAATCTGGTAACCACTCACTCCTTGATTGGGCTCTTACCACACACCCTCACTGGGTCATAAATGCCAGTATTCTTCCTGACTCCCTCAGTGACCACCATGTTACTTTCTTAGTGCACAAAATCCACTGCTCAAAATCCCCCCCCCAAATTTCTAGTACAGCGCTCCTTCAAATCCCTCAATCTCGCCCCAGTGTTAGACGACCTTGCATTGGCAAACTGGGACCCCGTCCCTATTATGGACTCCATTGACGATGCATTTCTCTACTTTAAAGACACTTTCCTCAGCGTCTGGGACAAACATGCCCTGCTGCGATGTACAAGGGTATGAGGCAACCATCTGCCGTGGATCACCCAAGAACTGATTGCATGTCAAACTGCCCGTGACTAAGCCTGGAAAACGCATAAATCCTCATGCCTCCCACAACATCTCTCCGCATACCACATGCTCCGAAACAAATGTACCAGAGCCACCCGCCTAGCTAAAGCAGAGTACTTCAGCAGCTCCCTACAGTCCAACCTAAATAACCCCTCAAAATTCTGGAAGGTCATTCACTCCCTCTTCACCCCACCAGCTACCAATCCCACTCCAATTCTAAATATTAACAACTCCATTCTCGCTGAGTCAACAGCAGTCACTACTGAGTGCAACATATATTTCTCCACTTGTGCTGCCACTCTCCTCTCTGCCCTGCCAAACCCTGCACCTATCGTACCCTCTGCAGATGTAATGAACTTGACTAGGCCTCACTCCTTTTCCTTCAATGACATCTCTGCAGCGGATGCCCTAGATGCACTACTTACTCTCAACTCTTCAAAAGGCAAATCCCCAGATGGCTTGGACCCTAAACTCCTCTACCTCTCTGCCACCGCCATAGCAACTCCGCTTGCCAAACTCTTAAACCTATCCTTTGCTGCCACTGCCGTCCCCCAAGCATGGAAGCGCACCACTGTCATCCTCCTCCCAAAAGGAGGTACCCCCTCCTCCCCCTCTAAGTACCGCCCTATTTTCCTCCTCCCAGTACTAGCAAAAGTACAAGAGCACCTTGTGCTCACCCAACTTCCTTCCTTCCTCACCAACTCTAATTTCTTCACACCCTACTAGTCAGGTTTCAGAAAGGGACACTCCACTGCATCCTCCCTGATAAGGCTTACTGACTCCATCCTGACTGGTATGGACAGTGGGCTGATCACCTCAGCCGTCTTTGTCAACCTTGTGAAAGCCTTCGACACCGTCTCCCACCCCGTATTGCTCTCTTGTCTTGCTGAATCAGGCCTCTCTGTTGCTGCCACCAACTGGTTCAGATCTTACCTCTCTGGCAGAACCCAGTCCGTTACAGTAGCAAATGCTATCTCCTCCCCCTTCCCTTAACTACCGGTGTCCCCCAGGGGTCAGTTCTGGGACCCATACTGTTCTCTATATTCCTAAATGACTTACCGCTCATCTGCCCTACTACCTCAATCCACATGTATGCAGATGACACTTTACTCTTCTCCTCAGGCTCCAATCCTGAAGTGTTACAAACTAACCTCCAAACTGACTTCAACAAAGTACAGCAATGGTTCAGCTCTCACCAGCTTTCCCTAAATGTAAAAAAAACTGTCACGAAGACTTTTGGCACACGACAACGCCTGTCCAGACTCCCATCCCTTCCCTATTTCCACACCCTGGATGGTCAAAAACTCGAAGATGTCTCCTCATTCCGCTACTTGGGGGTATGGCTCAACTGCCATCTTTCCATCTCATACCACATTGATGCTATTTAAAAAAAAAAAAATGTCCCATGCTCGGTGCACTTTATAGGAACCGTAGTTGCCTCCCTCCCCACATCCGACGTGAACTGGTCCAGAAAATGATACTTACCTCCTTTGATTACTGTAACATTGTTTACGGTGCAGCCCCTAAGTCCACCGTACCTAAGCTGGACACACTTTTAATGCCTTCTGCCGCTTTGCTCTCAACGCTTCACCCCTTAACCACCACTGCAACCTTTACCATTCCCTGGCACTACCATCCCTTGGAAACCACCACATTTCACACTGTGCTAAATACGTATCTAATCTATGGCTTGGCACCATCCCTTCCCACCTCTCCTCCATGCTCTCAGCTGCCCCCCTCCCCCACCCATTATCCTAGATCCTGCGACTACCGCCAACTATCAATCCCTTAGGTGGAAGACTACTGCCGGGCAAGCTGCCCTCTCATACAGGTTACCCAAGCTATGGAATGATCTCCCACCTCAAATTCAGCATTCCTCCTCTGCCCACTCTCTTTCTACCACCCTAGCTAACTTCCTCACCACTAATTGCTCCTGTACCTGACTCGGACATGCCCCAATTGCTCCCCTTCCCACTGCCCAACCAGCAGCTTTAGCTTTGCTATAAATGCTGACATATAGCCCCAACCTATGCACTTTTGTCCTGTGCCTTTTTGTCCTTCACCATCATGTGTTCTATGTCTCCTGTTGCTTATACCTGCATATTACTGTGTGCTAAATTTTCCCTTGTATTGCTGCTGTATGTCAAGTAATTGTTATATGCTCCATACAATATCCAATGTACTCCATGTGTTGTTGCTTGTCATTTAATGCAATTGTATCCATATGCTGCTACTTGCCTCTGTTATTTGCTCAGTTGATAACCTGCATGTTATCCAACCTCCTTGTACCCCCTTCCCCCAGGTCACACCGGGAGACGAGCATCTTGTTGCTCAGTGTGCCTTTCCTGGTGAAACTATTTCAATAAGTAAATAAAATAAATAAAGAGAAGTCTAACACCAGGATCTAATTCCTGATGCTGGCAACAACTCCCCCCCCCAAAAAATAAGTTTGGCCTTAGAAAATCCTCTCTGGTGCTGGCAACCCAACCTCTAAAGAAAAATCTGCACCAGGATCTCATCTGCAGTGCCAGAAAATTATGGTTATGAGGAGGGAGGGAGGGTGGGGCAGCTGCAAGTTGAGGTCTAGCTGCACAATCGAGCAGACTCGATAGACTGTGAGGCCTGTTTCTTCTGGCATTTCATATGTTCGTATGTATGGAAAAACACTCTTCAAAAAAGATAATGAGCACTGCAAGCCAGTTCTCTGTTCCAGCACACCCTTCCCACCTCTGAAATAGAGGCCTGATGCCAGAAGCTGAGACCTGGTGCCAGCAAACATTCCTGCAAAATAAGAGTTCAGCATCTGCAGTCAATACCTGGTGCCAGCAACGCCCCCCCCCCAAGAAAATACAGCAATGGGATCCCACACACAGCTCTGGCTAACATCACCTGGACAGAGAAGTTCTGTTCTGGGAGCTAGTCCCCAGTGCAGGTCACCCCTCCATCACTGGAAATAATGTAAACAGAAGTCACCTTTTTCCCACTGTGACTCAATTTACCACACCTGTTCCAGTCCCCCCAAAAACCTGTTCCTTTAAGCCCTAATGCCTTTCCTACCCCTGTCCTACCCAATACAATAAAAACAATTAAAAATGCTCTTCCCTCATTAAACTGGCCCCCACTCTCTCCTTGATACCCCCTCAATCTAATACAATCAGAATAATATTAAAAAAAAATCCTGTCCCACAGGTTCCAGATCCCTTCCCACTCTTCCACTCGACACACCAAACCAAAATTACTCTTTGGTGATAAGTATCCCTCTACCTCCATTCCACTCCACATTCTCTCCCCCCATGGCAACTGACCCAGCCTTCAAATAACCTCCAGGGCCAGGCACCGTCTGATTAAGAATACTACAAACTGCACTATATTACAATGAAATGCTTGATTTTGATAACTGAGCCTTTTAGTGTGATAAACATGCAGTTTGTGATATTTTTCATTAGACATGCAGCCATCCATGGAGGTCTGTGCTTATCACAATGGGGGTGGGTTAAATGGATGTTGTAACAGGGATGGAGACACTGAACACCAGGAACTGTATGTAGCAGGATGGGGAGAAGGAGGGGATGCCATCGGACACCAGAGACTGCTTGGAATGGGATAAGGAGTGGAAAGGCACATGCAGTTAAAAACTAGGAAATATTTAAAACAGGATGAAAATAAAGAGAAGTGCTCCTTGATACTAGGAAGGGCTTGGAGTGGGACAGGAAGGGAAGGGTTTCTTCTGTATAACAGGGAATTCTTGAAATGTGATAGGAGAGCGGGGGTGGGCACTGGATACCTGCAACCGTTTGGAATAAGATAGGTATAGGTAGGCAGTACTACTGGGCATGAGGAGTGACTGGAACAGAAAGGGAGAGAGTAGGATTGCCACCAGACACCAGAAAGTGCTTTGATTGTAATGGGGAGAAGGAGGCATACCACTGAACAAAAGGTATCACTTGAAATGGGACAAGGAAGGTGACACTGGACACCCAGAAGTGCATGGGGAGTTGAACAGGGAAATAATGAAGACTACCAGTGCACACCAAGGAATGATTGGAATGGAAAGGGGGGCACTTCATATCTGTAGCTAATTGAAGTAGGACTGGAATAAGTAGAGGTGCTACTGGACACCACATGATGCTTGGAACGGAAACTGAAAAGAAAGGGAGTGGCTCTGGACACAAGAAGATAACTGGAAAAATAAAAAAGAGGTTACTTGTGACTCCAGGAAGTGCTTAGCATGGAACAGAGGTGGAGGGATGTGCCACTGGAAAACTGGGAGTGCTTGTGGAGTGCAATTGCGGAAGTGAGAGGAGCACTAGTGGACGACAGGGAATACTTGTAATGCAATGGGACAAGAGGAGATGGGCCAATGAACATTAGTAACTGCTAGGAACAGGATGGGTGAGGGGATCCATAGGACAGTAAGGAATGATTGGAATATGATGGGGAGGGAAATGGAGGTGGTGCTGAACACCAAGGAGTTCTAGAAATGGAAACTGGACATACTAGAATGCTTTGAATGAGACAATATGAGGCAGTGGGTTCCACTGGAGACCAAGGATTGCTTGGAAAATGACAAGGATATGGGTAGGACAGGGTGCTACTGGTCACCAAGGAGTGTATGGAATAGGATAAAGTGAGGGAGAGGGTGCAATTTTACATCAGTGTGTTCTTGGAATGGTACAGATAGAGAGTACCACTGGACATAATAGAGAGCATGAGAAGTGGGACTGGGAATGGGAATGGGATTGGTTGCTACTTGACACCAGGGAATTCTTGGAGCAGAACAAGAGATGAAGGGGTAAATGGATGCTTGAATAGGAATGGGAGAGAGGGCAGTGTTGCTGGACACACAATATTGCATTGAATTTTATGGTAGAGAGAGAGAGTGCCATCTGGGATTGCTTGGAATATGACAGAAACGGGAGTGGAGAAGTGCCACTGGACACCAGGGTGTGTTTGGAATAGGACTGAGAGAGCAAAAGGGATCAACTTGACATTAGTGAGTACTTGAGATGGACAGGCTGAAAGTGTCACTGGCCACAGTGAAGAGCATGAAATGTGGGACTGGGAATGTGAAGGGGTTGCTACTGGACATTAGAGAATTCTCAGAACAGGATGATGGAGAGTAGTGTCGCTGGACACCAGCAAGTGCTTGGTGTGGGACAGCAGAAGGGCTCCCACTGAACACCATGGAGTGTGTGTTTGAAGTGAGAAGGGTCAAGATAGGCCCATGCTAACTGACGCCAGTACATGTTTGGCATGAGACAGTGAGAAAGAGGGAACCACTGGAGACAGGTAATGATTTTATAGTGATGGGAGGAGAGTGTGTCTCTGGATACCTGAGAGTATTTGGAATGAAATAGGGAGAGGCAGGAGTGTCATTGAACACCAGAGAGGACTTTGGCATGAAATGAAGGGGGTACCAGTAAACACCAGGGTATTCTTCAGTGGGACAGGGGAATATCAGAGTGCTGGTGGTGGTAGTGGAGGTGGGGGGGGTGGGCTGCAGTATATACTAGTACTGGGAATGGACTGCTGGTGTCCAATCAGTAATTTTTTGGTGGGGATGTAACATATATGGAAATTGATTGCAAAAACTAAGGTAATTACAGTTCAGACAAAGCTCTAAATGTAAAACAAATCCAAAGTTAGGGTTCTCAGATCACCAGCCCTAACGGTGCCTCTTCTCTGTAATCAAGTTAATAGATTCATAATTATTTGGGTAACATACAGTTTGGTAAAGCAGTCAGCATTCTCCATCTGAGAAGATGGAGAGGCTAACTTCAAATTTTTTTGATTCTTGTGCATTGTCACTGAACCCTAAGATTATAATATCACAATTGTTTTGCAATAAATTACATTACATAATAATATACTAACCATGAATACAGCTGCAGCTTAATCTTGGGGTTCTGGTAACATTACACACCTCCCAAGCTGACTGTCATTGCCCTCTTAACTTTCACCTGTTACTCTGCTAACCTATATTTATACCACATCTGTAAAAATAACGTTTATATTATATTACTACTATTTTCATTCACACAAAACTATACCCAACCATATATAATAAATAGACTGATAGGTAACTATCAATTATAAGACTATAGTGTATGGTGGAATGTTGTTAGGGATAGAAATCCATCCCTAGAATAGGTATGTTGTGCTGCAGTAGCTATGTCACTGTAGCTGTTCTGCTGCATTAGATATATAGCTACTGCAGCACAACAACATGGAAAGTGGTTGCTCATGTGCATTTCACAGACTATAGTGTGTTCGAGCATGTGCGTTCCGCAATCCCCACTCTTCCTGAAATGGCCGCGGCAGTGAAAAATAACCCTGGAAGAGAGCGGCTCAGTATAAAAGTGAGTACAGACTAATTTCTCCTTTTTTATTTTGGACCATACACTACAAAAGATGATGTATGGTCCACAATCTATGCTAGGAATTATGGTTCACTATATATTACTTATCTTTTATATTGCTAGTTTCTCATCAACACTTTCTCTGCATAATTTGTATATTATACTGAAATATAGTAGTTAACCAATTGAAGAACTGAGGTCACTGCCTTCAGTGCAGTGGAGTAAGGGTTAAGTTAGCCTTTGTGCCATAACCCTTTCTGGGATTCATGTTCAGAGTCCTCAGGGCTCCATGTTTCAACACCTTTGGAGTTCCATGCCCTAACACCTACATGGTCTGTGCCCCAACACCTTCAGAATTCCATGATCCAACAACTACAGGATTCTGTGTCCTAACCCCTTTTAAGCACCATGCCCCAATATCTTCAGGGTTCTGTGCCACAACAACAAGAAATAGAGCCACACAGACAACCTGAATCTGGTGCACTCACCCAGTGAGGTAGCCATAACATTATTCCAACACTCCAAAGGGGCAAGGAAGAATGCTGATACACTCTGATTAGTTAGCTCCTTGAAAAAGAGGCAGAGCAACCTCAAAGCACAGGGTCTGTTGGGCCACTGCTGTCTGGACATATGGCTGTTGAGTCAATGTAATGGTGTTTGGATGAATACTGTTCACCAGATTTTAAACCTTGCTTTGTTAATGCTGCTGATGCTACAAAGGTTTGCTGTGATTCATTGTTACTAATAAGTGAGCATCTAACTACTCGGACTGTGTCAGCATTCTTCCTCAACCCTTTGGTGCATGCACCTAAAAAATTTCTGTTGCTGGATTAATTCCATGCCTCAACACCTACATGCCTTAACATCTTCTGAGCTCTGTGCCGAAACTCTTCTGGGCTCTTTGCCCCAACATCTGCAGGGCTACATGTCCCAACATGTTCAGTGATCCATGCCTCTGGACCTTCAGGTCTTTCTGCCGAAACACATTCTGAGTTCCACACAGAAATCTCTTCTGGGCTGTGTATCCCAACACCTGTAGGGCACCATTCCAGAACACATTCATGGTTCTGTACCTTAACACCTTCAGGGGTCCATGCCCCAACTGCTGTAGCCTCCTGTACCCTAACACCTTAAAGGCTTTGCACCCATAAACTTAAGGGTTTTATGAAACATTTTCAGGGCTGCCCACTCCAATGCTGTCTGGACCCTGGTCCCAACATCCTGAGGACTCTACACCTCTAAACATAAAGGCTTTATGCACCAACACCTTCAGGGGTTCCACACACCAACACGTTTTGTGCTCCATTCCCCTAAACCTTCAAGATTTGACATTGCTATTCCATTATGAGATCTGTACCCTAATATCTTCAAGTCTCCATGATTCAACATGTAGAAGGCTTTGTGCCCATTTTTATATTATTGCACTTATAGAGTTTCATATTTTTATGTTTACAACATATCTAGCTTATACTCCAGATCTATACCACTGAAAAGACATTAAATAGAAACAACTGGGTATAGATAACATTGTTACACATTAGAAAACACAAGATAAATCTAGTCCAACTCTGCAGGGAGGGGAGAGCATCAAAGAGTTATTTTATTATATTATGGATTATATAGCAGTATACATAGGATTTTAGTCCATTATTCCATTCCAAATTAGATCCATCCTAGCAATACCACAAAAGTGCAACACATACAGTACCCCAACAAAATCATGAAAGAAGCTTCACATATTTATACTGCAGTTTAATTTTCTCCATGGAAGCTAAAACTCTCTTTGTAAGAGTCAATAGGAGAGCAGGAGACATCAAGGTCAGATGTTGCAGAATAGAATGCTCTTAAGAATTCAACAAGCTGGTCCACTTCCCAAAAAAAAAAAAAAATATCAGTGTTTCCATCCTTGACCACCTTTACCTTTGCCAGGGCTAGGAGAGAGAGAGTTTACCCCTTTTTCAAGCACTTTTTGGCGACAAGCTAGAAATTTACATTGTGTCTGTTGAGTCTGATATGAATGTTCCTTTAACCTTGGCAAGCTTAAATAAAAAGTCTCAGTCAGAATCAAAAGTTAATGTTACCATAATTGTAGACAGACCAAACAGAGGGTGAAGGATTTTGATTACTTTTAGTGATTCTGGGGCTGTCAAAAGCTGGTATCAAAACTTTTATCACAAGCTTTCTGATGGATGTGAAACCTTTATCAAAATTATCAGGTATTCCCTACAATCCTCAGAATTTTTCATAATTGTTAATTTCCACATTTTCCAGTTTTCTTGAGAAATTATAATTTTTTAAGACTGTTATGAACAGTAGCCTCCAACCCCTGAATTTATGTCTCTAGCTTCTCCATAATTTTTTTTTCCAACAGTGTGACCTCCTTCTCACTCTTTTCCCCACTTTCTTTCAGTTGTTTGACTTCATTTTGCAAGAAGTCTGCTTTCTGGGACAATGCCTCAAACTGATGGTCATATCTGCTGATCCAAGCAACCACCCTGTCTAAAGCCTGTCTCAGAGACTCAGTTGTGAATTCTTGGCCCCTAATATTGAGATTTCAAACCAATGCCTGAAACTCCACTAGTGAGGAATGAGGAACAGAATGAAGTTGTGGAACATCAATAACAGAATCACTAATTTTACTTTGCCCTTTGGGTCTTGCAAACTGGATCTGTTAAGCTGATGCTTGTAGGGTGGTCGGTGGCTTCCGACCTTCAGCACCATCACTGGCCATAGCAGGATGGAACCATTGATTTAATGGTGATGATCTTGGAGACAAACTGCTCTGCCGGATTTTACTGGATATTCTGGTCAGAATAGATCAAGGGAACAGGTCAGTAACTTCACAGAATATCAGAAACAATACGAATCAGGAGCCTGAAGGCCCTATGGACTCGTTCATTATTACCTTAAAATGCGAATTTCTTATCTCCCATAAAATTGTCTAAAGATTTTTTAAAACACTCCAAAGAAGTGCACTTGACTACATCTAAGGGCTTAAGCAAACTGTGAGTATTCAGATTATTTTACTAAGATCACTCTGGAGCTCAGAACCTGCTGAATTATCACATTTTAGGGCCTGTGGATGGATCCTGAGTGAGATCAACAAAAATTGTTTACAACCTACTTGTGGATTCAAAATTAGTAACTATGGCACCTTACTTTTTTGTTCATGATGGCTTATTATGTAAGTGATTTAAGCTCCTAAACTACATAGTCCAGCTTCTGTATGACACTGCTTATTCTGGTGGAGTGGTGACAGTACCCTGTATTTTTCATTATATCATATATTACTGTTTTTGGTTCCTACTATGAGAAAGGCAGTATTCGAGACTGAAGACTTTTTTCTATTACCTGGACTGATGGGAGCTTTCCGGGTGTTGATTTTACATCAATTTGTAGCATTTTACAATAACTGATCTGCCTCTTCTTTGTCTCACATCCACAAAGTTATATGTAGCTTTGGATAGTATTTTTTTTTTAATTTTGGTTTGGTAATTATAAGTATAATTGGTAATTGATTGTTATTTGATTTGGTTGGGATTAGTGTTTAGTTGTTATTTTAAGAATATGCTGGGAGGGCCAAAAGACGGTCAGGCAGTATTCCCCCACCAGGCTCAGGGAATTGTGCCCTTTTGGCTGCCCTTATTTATCAGTCGAGATGTATAAATGTTGCCAAGCCCTTGGGATTGCTAGGATGTGCAGGAAAGGGGTGGGAACTGGGCCTGGTCAGGGAATGGAAAGGGGAGAACTTATTGGGGTGGTGGGGACCAGGCGACGCCCTGGGGCAAAATGTTGCCAGGACAGGGATAATCCCTGTCTTGTCCCCATACCAAGGGTCCAGCAGTTAATGCTGGACAGGAGTCGAGGTCTTCCTCAGCATCTCATCCAGTGCTGGCAGTGTTATGTAATGCCAGGTCCATCAAAAACAAGACTGCTGTTATAGCTGATCTTGTTGATATAGTGGCTCTGGCATGTACCACCGAGACCTGGCTGTATGAAAATGCAGGCCCAGTATTGGCTTCTGCAGTTCCTGAGGGTTCTCGGTGATTCACTGCCTGAGGTTGGATCGTAGGGGTGGGGGTGTAGCCATCTTTTTTAAGATCGAACTGGGCCTTATGGATGTTCCAGTATGGACTACCTGATCCTTTGAGTGCATCATGGGAGAGGGTGTAGGTTGCAGGATACTCCTCATTTACAGTCCACCAGGTGATGAGGGTTTATTCCTGCAGGAGATTGTGGACTTCATTGTCGACATGGTATTGGAGTCTCCCAGATGGATAATTCTGGGGGACTTCAATGCATGGGTTGATGATGAACTCTCACCATTTGGTCAAAATCTCCTCCAGCTAATGACAATGCTGGGTCTTACACAGGTGATTACCTCTTCTACCCATATGGGGGTCACTCATTGGATCTGCTGTTCCTCCTGGGGATGAAGATCTCTGACTTGGGGGTTGAAATGGTCAGTTGGTCTGACCATTACACCATAGGGTTCAGTTTCAGGACCTCCCCAAATAGACCTACCCCTTCGGAGATGGTCCAGTACCACCTTTTAAGGGGAGTTACCCCAGATGATCTATCAGTGGTTCTGGACATATCGGGATTGGTGGGTGAAAGCACAAGTCTAGGGGACCTTGTACTAGCCTATAATAAGGCAGTGGGTGATGCCTTTTATTTGATTGCTGCTGTTTGCGTTCGACCATTCACTCTTCGCCCAAGGTCCCCTTGGTATGATGGGTCCTTGAAGGAGCTGAGGTGAGTTGGTTGAAGGCTGGAGAGAGCATGGCGGAAGTCTGGCCTGGATGCTGACAGGCTTAGATTGATGGAACATTATAAGGGTTATCAATCAGAAATCACCAGTAAGAAGGCAGAGTTCCTGTCCAGGGAGATTTCTGCTGTGCAGAATCGACCGGCTCAGCTTTTCTGAACTGTTGACAGATTGTGCTATCCAGTCTGTCTCCAGTCTGGAAGAGCTTTTTCACAAATTATGTGTGATGAGCTAGCTTGGTTCTTCGCAGATAAGGTTGCCAACATCTGATCCGAATTGGCCCGGCTCTCTCTCTATGAGGGGTTGTGGAGGTCGACAGGAGGTGGTGAGCACCTGGTCTGTCTGGGCGGACATTAGCCAGCTGGAATTCATGGACATTGTGAAGATTGTCCAGACTTTGCACTCAACCTGTTGTAGTTTGGATCCAGGCCCTACCTCCCTTTTAATGGGGTGTGTAGATGTTATCTGCCTGATCCTAGCTGAAATTGTATGGAGATCCTTGGAGAAGGTGTCTTTCCAGACCCCCTAAAGGAGGCAGTCATTCAACCACTCCTTAAAAAACCCTCCTTGGATCCCGGCCATCCAGCTAACTACTGACCTGTCTCTAACCTTCCCTTTGTGGGGAAGGTTAGTGAGAAGGTGGTTGCATTGCAACTGGACAATCATTTTGTAACTCACGATGTCTATGAAGCTCTTTAGTCTGGTTTCAGGAAGAGGCATAGCACAGAGATTGCCCTTGTTTGTGTATTAAATGATCTCCTAATGGTGAGAGATTGAAAGGCTCATACCATTTTGGTCCTTCTCGATCTCTCAGCAGCCTTTGACACTATGGACCGTGGGGTGCTTTTGGAGACACTGCAGTCTCTCTGTGGGCTGTCGGGTACAGTCCTCAAATGGTTCTGATTGTTTCTTGTAGGCAGGTTTCAGAGGGTGGTCACTGGAATTTATTCCTCTGACACCCTTCCCCTGCCCTGCAGGGTGCTTCAGGGCTCCATATTGGAGGCCATGTTGTTCACAGTGTATATGTTGCCATTGGGAGATATCATTAGGTTATATAGCTTGAGTTTTCACTGCTATGCAGATGATACTCAGCTGTATATGTCCTTTGTGCCCAGGCAGGTTGATGCAGTCTCTGTGCTAAACAACTGCCTCTCCGAGAACAAAGACTGGATGAGCTCCAGCTGGCTGAGACTGAATCCAGATGAGACTGATGTGTTGGTTGTGGACCCAGGTCACCCGGGGGCGGATTTGGGGGCTGGGCACATGTCGGGCCTGTGGGTTGATGGTGTCCAGCTCACTACCTCAGATCAGGTGTGGAACCTGGGTGTTGTTTGTGATGAAGGCTTGACCCTGAAATCTCAGGTATCAGCTTTAGTTAAATCCTCATTTTACCATCTGAGGAATATCACCCAGGTGAAACACCTGGTTCCGCAAGGTGACCTTCCAACATTGGTCCATGCCTTCATTACTACTCATCTTGTCATCTTGACTACTGCAATGCCCTCTACCTAGGGTTGTCTGTGGTTGATATCTACTGCTTGCAGCTGGTGCAGAACACTGTAGCCAGGCTGTTGACTGGTACTTCTAGGTCCAGTCACATTAGACCTGTGCTGCATGGACTGCACTGGCTGCCAGTTCAGTGGTGGATCACATATAAGGTAAGCTTGCTTACCTTCAAAGCCCTACAGGAACAGGACTCTGACTACCTGAAAGATCTCCTGAATCACTACTCCCCCAATCATCTCCTCCGATCTGCCATTGAGGGATTGCTAGAGATTCCCAGGGTTCATCTAAAAACATCTGGAGCTCGTGCATTTTCATTTGCAGCACCAAACCTGTGGAATTCTCTACCTCGTCAGTTAAGAGAATGCCTGACCATCAGTAGTTTTAAATCTACGCTAAAAACTTATGTATTTTCACTGGCTTTCCCAGACTGATTTTAATGTAATTTATATTGCTGTCTGTGTGTATATTTATGATTTCTACTCTATAAAGCACCTTGATTTTGAAAGGCACTATATAAATAAAGACTTGCTTGCTTACAGAACAAAACTGCACACAAATTCACCATCTTTAACTCTCCTCTGTGTCCTTTGTCTTCAGGGATCTATGTCCATTATTCCATGCCTCTGCACCTTTTACATCTTCAGAGCTTCAAACCCCTATACTTTCAGAGTTCCACACTCAAACATGCTCTGGGATCTATTCCACTATTGATTAGGGCTCAGCTTCCCACTACTTGGGCTCCATAGCCCTACAACATATAAAGGGTTATCTTCTATTTGAACAATTCATACTTGCTTGAACTAATCAATTTAAGTGTCTTTCATTTTTCAGGAATTCACTGAATACATAGATTCCTTATCTAACATAATGATTTATTCCATGTCTTTCTTGACTAGGAGTACTGGCTCATGGGAACCAAACAATGAAGTAAGCCACTGCCATCAAGATCTCTATCAGCAACATCCTTTTACCTTAACAATAAGAATGTGACAGCTGAGAATGGCACCACCCTTGAGACAGTTACCATGTTCAAGTACTTACGGATCCATCATGACCCTTCACTGGATTTTGCCTCCCACATCCACTCTGTGTGCAAAGGTATCAACTCTAGCCTAGGAATCTCTTACCGGGCCAGGAGGAACAATCTCTCCACTGCTGCATGCATCACAATTGCTCATTGCCTCCTCCTTCCCAAGCTGTCATATGGGCTCCCTGTGTTTGCTCACTATTCCAGCACCATGCTTTGCAAATTGATGGTATGCTATGACAATATATGTCGTTTCACCTTATCCTGCTATTACCTCACTCACCACTATATACGTTACAACAAATTAGGATGGCTGTCCCTGACTGCCCTGTTGGACTCCTCATTAGTCAAGGTTGTATACAACACTACATCAACACAGAAGCCAATCTCACTTGCCCCCCTTTTAGTACTTTGTTCACACCAATATACCTTAGGTCTTCTGATGATGGGCTACTAGTAATCCCCAGATCCCATTCCGAATTTGGCTCCATGGCTCTCTCTGTTGCTGCTCCCACACATTGGAACTGTCTCCCAGCTGCTCTTCATTCCTGCCAGAAACCTAGTACTTTTAAAAGGCAGTTACATTCCTTTCTGCTGGACTGCTCTATATGTGCCTGTCCCTAGTCAGATTACCCTTGACCTGTCTTTTTGCTCTCCTATCCTGCTGCTCTGGTCTCACACTGTTTAGATGCTTTATATTGTCACTTTAGTTGTACAATTCTGTTAAATTAGGTAATCTATTTTGATATAACTGCTCTTTTACTTGTCATTCATTATCTGTATGGTTTGCTTGTTCCTTGTTTAACTGACTATGTATTGTTGTAAATTACTGGATTTGTCGTCCAGTGATGTACTGTATTCTCCTGGATCATACCTGAAAATAGATACATGTGTGCTTAGTGTATCTCACCTGGTCAACAAAAGCTAATAAACAAACAAACAAATAAATAAATAAGTGTCATTCTTGCACTTCACCCTTGAAATTGAAATAATTGACCATGGCAAAATGTCACTGAGCACTGCTTTCTTCTAATGTATCTTATACTAACTAAAACTAAAAGAAAATTGTGTTCTTCTCTACAACACTCAAATGAAAACCTGTTGCATGCTTGCTTCTTGGGCTGGAGTATCAGACAGTCCTGGGTTCTAGTCCCCTACTAGAAACTTAGGCTAATACCTAATATTGAAACTGTACTGCAGCACTGCGGGGTGGGGTGGGGGACTGCACTACCAAGGTGTCATCCTTCACATATGACGTTAAATTGAGGTCTCTTCTGTCCATCTCTGAAGGCTGGCCAAATGAAAGGTAAAGATCTCATGTCACTGGTCATAATAGCAGGAGTTGCTCCCTGGTGTCCTGGCCAACATTCCTCCTGTCCATAAAAAATGTCCACCTAACCACCCCAACCCCCAGAATGCATCTGGAAATTAACTGTCACTTCCTAGTGTTCCTTTACTGGTCACACATGAGAAATAAATGAATATGATACATATAGGTTTGGCCTCATATACAGTACCATTTTTTGTGTATTGCACACATTTGACTTTAAAAGTACTGCAACATTGTTTGGCTTTTATTTTGTCTGGTAAGTATGTCAAACATTTTCACTTTACTACAATAAAACTGTATTGATTTGCTGTGCAATTTCAACTTCATCACAGGAAAATTAAAGGGGACAGAAAAGTTGTGCTATTTGGCAGCTGTTTATAAAGTTCTTATTCTCAGAAATGATATGTATCCCCCTACATTATCCATATTTAACTTTACCTGAAGAAAAAGTGATATGAAAACTTTTTTTCTTTTAATTGTTTTGTTTTTATGGGCAGCCTTTTGTTACAGTTCTCTTCCAGGAACCAGTAATGTGGAGTTTTTACTGTGTCACGGTTTGTGTACTGAATGCTAATTATGAGCTGTTGACCTATCAGAACTGTGCTTACAGTTCTGTGCGCAAACCATGACATAGTTAAAACTCCAAATCACAGGTTCCATGAAGAGAACTGTGACAGAATGCTGTCCATAAAAACAAAACAATGCAAAATAACATTTTTCATATCACTTCATTCAGGTACATTTAAAGATGGATAATTTAGGGGAATGCATAACATTTCTGAGAATAAGAACATTATAAACAGCTGCCAAATAGAAATGATTTCCTGTCCTATTTAAATGCTTGTTTATCTTAATTCAATTTTCCATATGAGTCTATATGTAGAGTATACAATGATCAGAATGTCAATCACCTATCAGTAGACATTCTATAATGAGTAATATCCATGTATTGTAAATGTTGTGTCTTTTGAATACTGTAGCTCTCCAAATCTAACATAATGGCTTTGATGTACTTTGGATTTTGGAGACAAAGAGCATTCTCAGCTGGATCTTTAAGTTTTGATAATCATCAACACCCTCTGCTTACCAAACCCTCATCCCATATCTTACAATCAGTATCCTATGCAAATAACAACCACCAACGCTGATTAAAAAAAGTGTAATTGTTCTATATCTTCACACAAATCTTTGTTCTGTAACCCTGTTTGCTAATTTCTTTTCCTAGACTACCAAAGTTTGCCAATCCACATCTATTTCATTCTTTTAGTAATTATGTATTATTTCCAATATTTCTTCATTGATAAGTTCACATCTATATGCCAATACTACTGTATACATTTGTAACTCTGGACACAAAAATGAAAATAATAGGAACTCAAACTACATTATTTTCACAACAGCAAGAAAACGTCTTTAATATGGGAGTGTTCCCTACTAAAATTAAATTAATGATCTGGGCTAAACAATCTCTAATTTGTAGTATCATACGTTCAATACCTGGAGCAGACGTAGGGTACTGTAACTAATAAGAAAACCAATATATGTATGGAACACACCTGCTAGTTCAACATTTATCTACATTTATACTTGTTGCAGTCAATTTCTTAATTTTCAACACCAAAGAGACTTGAATGGTGTAATGTGGGTACAGCTACATTACAAAGACTATTTAAAGAACATAACTGACAAAAAATTTTAGAGATGCTGACAAATCCAATAACACTTGTGGCTATAATAAGAAAGAAAAATATGATGTAACAAAGCAAAAGGATAAATTCTATAATAATTAATTAGCTTGTTTTGCACTTGAATGATAAATACTTGTAGGTAGAAGAATTTAGCTATTAAAGGGAACTGTCCATCTAGGATTACATTAATCAGTATATGTCAGGGAGGAACAGGGTGCAGGAATACACTATTTTTAAGCGAAAAAGATGTTCCAGGACTAGAGGGCATGGGATGAAGTTGGAGGGAGGATGATTCAGAGGAAACATGAGGAAGAATTTCTTCACAGAATGGGTGGTGGACAAGTGGAACACCCTGCCAGAGGAAGTGGTGGGGGCTGAAACAATCACGGGATTTAAGAATGCATGGGATAGACATAAAGGAATTCTGGAGGTCAGGGGTAAGGGGTAAGGGGCAACAGACTTCTAGGAAAACATAAACTGAACTTCCAAGCTCAAATGGGCAGACTGGGTGGGCCATAGGCCCTTATCTGCCGACACTGTCTATGTATATATATAGTATTGTTACCAATGGAAATCTGCTTTACATAAGCTATTAACTGAACCTGTAACACTGTTAGGGCCAGAATAATACCCACTCAGCTTCACCTCCCTTTATAGCTAACATACTAACATACTAATTGCCAGCAGATTAGGTCTTGCAGTCTATCGAGTCTGCTCGAACCTCAGATCCCTAATTGGGTGCCGAGACCCTCCTCCCTCCTTGTGTTCCAGAAACCCCTATCATCCATCCCCACCCCCCCGGGCCAGGCCATCATCTGATACATTCACTTTCTGTGTCTGTCCCACCCTCTCTTGAAGCCCTCCACTGTGGATCTCTGAACCAGCTCACCAGGCAATGCATTCCAAGGGTCCACCACCCTCCTCAGTGAAAAACCTCCTCCTTTCCCCTCACCCTTCCACCTTCCAACTTCAAACCATGCCCTCTGGTGATACCTCCCTGCTTTAGTCTAAAGATCCCCTCCATGTTTACCCTATTTATTCCCTTGAGGTACTTGAAGACCTCAATCATGCCCCCCGTCTCTCCTCTCCTCTCCTCCAATGAAAACAGGCAGAGCTCCTCAAGTCTATCCTCATATGTCAAATCCCCTAGTCCTCATATCATCTTAGTTGCCCTCCTCTGTACCCTCTCCAGGAGCTGTATGTCCCTCTTCAAGTGTGGTCTTCAGTACTGTACACAGTACTCAAGGTGTGGTCTAACCAGTCCATTGTACAGCGGCGGAATCACTTCCCTGCTCCTAGAGGTGATTCCCCTTACGATGCATCCCAACATCCTGTTTGCCTTACTAGCTGCTCTCCTGCACTGCTCAGAGTTATTCATACATGCATCCACCATGACCCCTAGGTCTTTTTCCCCTGTTGAGGGCTCCAGTGCCTCCCCTCCTAGGGTGTACCTGTGTTTAGGGTTTCCCCACCCAAGATGTAACACCTTGCACTTGGTGATATTGAAATTTAATTTCTATGTGTAGGCCCAGCTTTCCGGGGTATCCAGGTCCTGCAGCCAACCTCCCCTCTTCCCCCTCAACTACTGCTTCCATCTTGGAGTCATCAGTGAAGAGACTTATTTCACACCCTATACCCTCCCTGATGTCCGATATGTATGCATTAAACAGGATCGGACCCAGGACCGAGCACTGCGGTGCCCCACTACCGACCTCTCTAGGGTTTGAGAGCTTTCTACCTACCACTACTCTCTGGGTGCATCCAGCTAGCCAGTTTTCAATCCATCTAATCATCAAAGGGCCTACTCCCAACCCCGTCAGTTTCTCCACCAGACCATTGTGGGGGACAGAGTCAAACGCCTTGCTGAAGTCCAAGAATAATACATCCACAGGCTTTCTCCTGTCCAGTTCTGATGTTACCCATTCATAGAACTCCACAAGATTGGTTTGACATGATCTACCTGGCACAAACCCATGTTGCAGACTATCCAGACCTCCCACCTCCTCCAAGTACACCCCAATCATTCCTTTAGTATACTACTCCATTAATTTTCCCACCACCGAGGTCAAACTGATGGGTCTATAGTTACCTGGTACTTCCCTCAACATCCCTTTATGGATTGGCACCACATGTGCCTCTTGCCAATCCCTAGGTACCCTCCCTGTCTCAAGCAACCTGTTGAAGAGCTCTGCCAGGGGTGCAGCCAGTATGTCTGCCAATTCCCATAGTACTCTCAGATGAATGCCATCTGGCCCAAGAGATTTATCTTTCTTTAGGGCCTTGAGGGCTAACCACACCCTTTTGGTGGGGATAACATCATCCTTCCCCTCCACCTTGCTGGCCTTTTTATCCTTATCCTGATGTGACACCCCTGGGGTACCTCTCCCTCCCACTTGCTCCATTTCTGTTGCTCCCCTCATCCCACTCACTACCGTTTCTATCCCCATCGTGCCTTGCTTTGTAGATATCCCAGCCCCCTCTCTAGTGAACACAGAGGCGAAGTACTCATTTAATACCTCTGCCTGGTCCCTCGCCTCTTCCACCCACCCTCCTTCTGATCTCAATCTGCCGAGATGACCCTAAGTTTTTCTCCGCTCCCCAATGTACCAGAAGAACCCCTTTCCCCTCCATGTATCCCTATGCCAGCCGCTGCTCTTTACTGGACTTTGCCCCCCTCATCATCCAGGTGACTTTTCTAGATGCAAGATAGTACATTTCCTTTTCCCTATCCCCTCTTGTTGTTTTATATGTTTTGTAGGCCACCTTCTTTTCTCTGACCGCTCCCTGAACCTCACTGGACCACCAGCATGGTTTATGTGACCTTTCTCCCTTACGTTTCACCTTAGCGCAGGTCCTGACTGCCTCATGAAGTCCTCGTTTTATGATCTCCCATCTCTTTTCCACATTTGTCATTGATGTAATCCCCTTCAAGTGATCCTTGAGAATATTTCCCATGCCCACAAAGTCTGCCCCCTTGAAGTCCACTGACAGTGTCCTAGATCTCTCCCCCCTTCCCCCCATGCTTATTTGAAACCAGACAGTATTGTGGTCACTCCCAGTCAGGGAATCCTCTACAACCAGGTCCCTTACCAGATCCCCATCTGCCAGAACCTCATCCAGGACATACCCTTCCCTTGTGGGCTCCATCACATGCTGTGATAAGAACACATCCTGGAAGCTGTCCAGCAGCCTCTGCTCCTTGGCCACCTTAGAGGACATGGTTCCCCAGTTTGTACCTGGTTTATTAAGGTCCCATCAACACCACTCCTTCCCCTTTTGGTCCACACTGGGCAATGATGTTATCCAGCAAACCATCCTTCAGAACATCACCCATCCCAGAGGGCCTATATACAACACCCAGCTTGACCTTTACCTCCTGGGGTTCGTAAGGTGACCCATAAGGCCTCCATGTTTCCCTCTGCCTCTTCTACCCTAGCAATTTCTATGTCATCTCTAATGAACATAGCCACTCCACCCTCTGCCTCCTTTCTATCCTTCCTAGGCATAGTGTACCATCGTATGTTTAGGTCCCAGTCGTGGTTTTTGTTGGCCACGCTCCGACTGCCGCCCACATCCAGCCCTCGAACAGCATGGCTCTGGAACTCTGGCAACTTGTTTCAAGCCTGGCATTTACTAACACCACTCCCCACCCCTATCCCTGATCCCTTTGTTAACCCCACCCAGGTTCCTTATACTCCATCCTCCTCTGCTCCTCCTGAAACTTCTTCCCAGTCTGTTTCCCTCCCCTTGGGTTGAGGCTACTCCTCATCTGGAGGAGAGAGCTTCTGGTCAGCCCCTCCTTATCTCTCCCCACCTCACAAGTTTAAACCCCATCTTTCTTAATGTAATCAGCCACCCCATGTTTAAGGACTTTCTTCCCTAATGGGCAAGATGAAGCCTGTCCTTGGTACATGTCCCTTATCCTCCCAAACCCTTTCCAGTTCCCTAACACCCCAACCCACTCTTCACCCCACTCTAAGCCAAGGTCATTAACCCTGTGATCTTCATTTTTTCTCCACTGAGGCCTTTGGTACTGGCAGTATCTCCAAAAGGAAATGTTGGATCCATTATCCCAACAGACTCTGGCAAGCTCTTGGAACCTTGCTTGGATTTCAAAATGCTATTTCCTCTAGATCGTTAGTTCCCAAATGCACCAGGAAATCTAAGTTTCCACACATCCCTAACCAGTTCATACACCATGAACTTTTGCTCTGTGCACTGTCAGTCCAGAGATACTCACTACCTCACCTCCTGGCTGCATCCAGCCCCTGTCCCTCCCACTGGATACCCTAATCATAGAGTCTCCCAATAACAGAACCTTAACTAACGCCATCATCCTTATGGTTACCTCCACTGTCGCTAACCCCCAACCCCTTTATTCATGATCTCAATTCCATGGGAGACTTGCCTTATTAGAGACCCCTGTCACCTCCACTTTCTGCCTCCCTGTTATTTTGCCCACTTTAACTCAGACCCCGGATTAGGTGTTCCCTTTAACCTCTCTTATCCGAACCATTTATCCTGGCCCTGATGGTTCTCTCCCACACCACCATCCTCCCCTTGTAATAGTACCCCTACCTCCAGAGGCCCTCTGTGGGTCCCCTACCTAGGGCCCCATCCTTGGTACAGACCCCTGCTGAAGGGGGGCCTCTCACCCACCTCCTTGTCTCCCAGTTTCTCCAGTTGTGCCTCTCCTCATGTCTGCAATATGTTGCATCTCCCCATCTGCTTAACATTTATGTTTCCTTCTCCCTCTGGGACTATTTCTATCCTTT
This sequence comes from Neoceratodus forsteri, assembly GCA_016271365.2. NCBI lineage: Eukaryota > Metazoa > Chordata > Ceratodontiformes > Ceratodontidae > Neoceratodus > Neoceratodus forsteri. The sequence goes on along the minus strand of JADMNL010000023.1, from coordinate 330,421,033 downwards.
CCATTGCCAGTCTGTGATGCCCTATGGGTATCCGACTCCCTCCCCCCGGCCTCTGTATCAGTTTCCTCATTTCCAACCCCTTCCTTCCCCTCTAGGTTGCTTAGTAGCTCAAATTTATTGTAACACTCTATGCCAGCCTCCATCAAGTAACCTGAATTTCCCCCGACTGCCCCTCTAAACTGCTCCCTTCCTCCCCTCTTGCCCAGTTCTCCTTGCAGCTCCTTCCCACAGTCTGCTCTTTTAGGCTTCCCACAACAGCCCTCTCTTCTCACTGTCTGCTCTTAGGCTTCCCACAACAGCCCCTCCTGACTCTTCCCCTCCATTCTCTTTATATTGAATGTTTACCCCGTATGTTTTCCTCTTAGCGCCAACATCCTTATCTAAGGGTCCTCTGCCCCTAATATCCCCCCTCCTGCTTGCTGTAACATAATGTCCTGTAATTTCTGAGTGTTGCCCCAACATACCCTCAGCCCCACCCTTCTGCCACCCATATCCACACCCCTTATCCTTGGACACCCCCCCAACTCCCCCAGCTTACTCCTTAAAAAATATACTTCACTCCTGATACAAGATAGCTGTCTACAGAGTGGGCAGCCTTCCTCTCTCCATGATCAATTGAGAATTATTGCCATCCCACAGCCTGTGCAGCCTACAACCCTTCCAAAGATGCCTGCCATGGTTGAAAGTGGCCACCCTGTTTGTCTCTCTCTGTTCATAATGGCACACACCCCTTTTCTCAGTCCCTTTCCCCTTGAATACAGTCTCTCTCCATACTGACTGCAATTGTTTATGAACCCAATTTCAACCCCACAAATAAAGTTCCCAAGTCTCACAAACACATACAGTCCAGTGTGTGTATGTAGACATCAGGTACCGTATGATGTCACAGGCCCACCAGTTCCTGTTGCTTCAAATTTCAGTCACAAACAGAAATGCACAGCCCTTCAATCCCAACCCCCAACAAAACAGGGTGGGTGGGAGGACTCTACCACCACCAGGCAAACATCACATTTAAATTTCACTCTAATTATCACTGCCAAACAAGTGTTCCCACACCCAGCACACAAGCCTCAATAGTACAATATCACAGCCCAAGTAACAGTTCTAATTCAAAGTAGTAATTTTTAACACACAGAACTAATTTCAAGTACTAAACTATTCAAATATTTCAGTTAAAACAGAAGATAAAACCAAACCTCTTTCCTGAACAACCTCCTACTTCTGTTCCCAGTAAATGGATGCTGCAGGCATCCATTGGCTATATTACAGGCACAATAAATGACATCACACCTGGGGAAACACACATATAGTCAATAAATATTTTAACCAGGAGAGGTACACTAAGCTGAATCTTGAGTCCAAGTATGACCTAATAGCATAAGAAAGTTAAGTGATTTGGCTTAGAATCATATAGTAATGCAAGTGAGGACTATGTGATTCAAACCCCAGTCTTTACATTTGCAACTCAGAGCCTTAAACCACTGCATCATACTGCCTCATTAAAAGGCAGAGCAAATTAAGTAAATAATGCTTTTACCCAGTCCATGGGGATGTGAACATGTCTCTAATCTTGAAGGAGTTGCTATAAACAAAAGTTGTATACTGCCGGTGCCAGCAGTTTCCGAGTTCCTTTGGGGCTTATATTGTTTTGTACAATGTTTTGTGACATTTCAGCTTAGTACAATGTGTAGTGCCAGTGTGATTTGCAGAACAGTCTGCTACTGGGGTAACACTGTAAATAATTTGTATTTCTGTACCTATTTAGTTCCGGTATTTGTTACCACTGAAGTAGTTGTGTTTAAATGTATTTTGTTGGCATCATGTTCTGTCACTTGTAGGAGTGTGATCTAGTGGCTAGAGCACAAGCTTGGGGCCGAGGAGATAAGAGTTTCAGACCTCAGTAAAGTCAAGTACTAACTGTGTGACCTTGAGTAAGTCACATAAGCCCCCCAGTGCTCCTGTCCACCTACCAGCAGAAATAAATAGCAGCAGAACCCCACTGGAAATGAGGTGATACGTCTCAGTTGGACTATCCTAGGTAAATAAGTTGTAACAAAGTACTTGCTTTGTGTTGGTGTATGATAGGATAGATGGCTGTCAATACAGAACCCTTCTGAACATAGGTGCCAGAACCTAGAGGTGTGTGTGTGGGGGGGTGGACACCCCCCACTTTTGCCCATGGGCATTCAAAGTGCCCCAAATGCATGCAATGTCAGAAGGGAAGCAGTCATGGTCTATTATTACTACAGTTCCCCTCCCACATACACACTCACTTTTCCCCATGTTCCCTTCTGAAGGTTGCAACATAAAAAGTAAATCTTTATTGGAACACCATCCAGAAATAGGTTTCTTTTCATCAAAGTAAAAGAAAAGAACACAGCAGATTTGATTTTTCATTTCATGATTCCAACTGTTTCGCTCTGTCTTTCTAGCAGGCATCTCTAGCAGCCCCTTCTTTTTGAGATAACACCTTTTCACTTCCCTGATGCTCCCAGGTGCAATCACTAAACTATTAAGTGGTTGGTTGTGACAGCTCATCAAGAGGCCTATCTCTTCTTTTCCTCTTAATTTGCAAGAGGTAATATGGTGCAGTGGTTTAAGGCTCTGAGCTGCAAATGTAGAGACCAGGGGAATCCCACAGTTCTCACTTGCATTACTATATGATCCTGAGCAAATCACTTAACTTTCTTGTGCTGTCAGGTCACACCTGGACTCAAGTTTCAGCTTAGTGTGCCTCTACTGGTTAAAATATTTATTGACTGTATGTGTGTTTCCCCAGGTGTGATGTCATTTCCTGTGCTTGTGATATAGTAAATGGATGTCTGCAGCTATAAAGTAAGGGGAAACTGAATGGGTATAATTCTGGCCCTAAAAGTGTTATAGGTTCAGTTAATAGCTGATGCAAAGCAGATTTCCATTGGTAATGATACTGATTAATGTAATCGTAGATGGACATTTCCCTTTAAACCATGAAGCTTAAAGTTTTCCTTAGCCAAGATTATTTTCAAAATAGCAATCATTGATTCGTTATATTAGTGCCCTTATAATTTCTTAGATTTGTGAGACTACTGTATGTTTATCATACAACTTACTTCACTTTTAAACAAAAACAAGTGTGAGATTTAGAATTTCAACTCAGAACAAAATATCACAATAACATCAGTGTATTGATGACATCTATTTCAAACCAAAAAAGATTAGTAATGATGACGATTTGGTTTATCAAGCATCTTTGGTATTTACCTTCTACATTAAGACGTTCCTCAACTAAATACTCAGGACATTCCTTCAGAATAGCAACAATTATGACAGCATCCAGAAAATGAAATCTAGGGATCATTATTAAAAGACCTGGCTGCTGGTTCTTAACCTGATTTAAACTCTGCGTACAATACTGACTCTCAAAATTACAAAATCCTCCTCACCCCCAAAATAAAACCATTCTGCCTTAAGTAATTAGTCATGAAAGAAGGTGACCTAAGGCCTTGGATCCTTAGAGACGTCTCTACAGTGGTTTTTTCTCACCTCCATGCCAATGGTTTCTATTTTCTGCCATGCGTTATGCAGAACAGCTATTTTAAGCTGAATGGTGATGATCTTTATCATTATTTTGTGGCTGAAAACTTTTTGCATCTCATTTATTTAATTTTTAAAAGGTTTGACCAGGAAAGGCCTACTGAGCTAACTACAGCAGGCTGGGGAAAGGTTACAGGTCAGACATGAGACAATAATTAAAAACAGTACCGTAAAATGAACAACAAGACAATATGGTGCAAGTAGTAGCAAAGCAGCAGCAAAATCAGGGTGGGTGGGGATTGTGGGACAGTGCTATATGGCAAAAGAAGAGGAACATGTAATAGGTCTAAATGAGCCAAGGTAACTAAATTACACCTGTATAACTACAAGTAATGTGGAAGCTAGTTATTAAGTACAAGGGAGAATAAGGAGAAAGCAAGGAGGAGAGAATAAGTAGAATGAAACATGGTAAAATTGGGGGTGGTGAAGACTTGGTTAGAAGAGAGGGGAGGGGTGGATTGGATGCAAGAGCAGACATGACATGAGTGATCTCCTTTCAGGCCAGAGGAGGAATGACTAAGGATGGGCTGGCAAGACCAAAGCCAGGAGAAGCAGTAGGAGATGGGAGACTGCCCTGCCATGGTCTGAGTTTCAGGTTAACAGAATGAACAGGAGTTGCAGGACTGAAGGGAGAAGGGAAGAAAACAGAATATATGGACTGACATCTATGTCCTATGGTTGAAAGTCTCAGTTGTGAGAGCCAAGGAGATCATGATCAAATAAATCGTTTAGCACAAGCACTCGAACATGGGATATTTTCTGATGATCCAGTGAAGTAAAAGGGAATGCCTTCACTTCAAGGGGCAATGGAAAACTCAGCACTCTTTTCTTTTAGGCATCATTTAAGACATCCAGAATAGATCTAGAGTGCTCTGTAGAACTTTGTGTGCTTCTATCCTCACTCTTCTCCTCCCCAACAGCTGTCTTTCTTGGGGGGGCAGCACTTTGTAACTTCTTTATTTCCTTAAGTCAGATGTCTCTTGTAACTCATTGAGGGGTTGGCAATAGGGTTGTTTGAAACTGGCCTATTCTGGTTGCACTCTTTAGGGATTTGTGATTCCAAATCTGATTTCCAACTAGTTCTGAAAATGACCTCAAAATCTGAATCAAATTCACATTTAATCCTGAATTTTATACAGAAACATGGTTTAGCCTTACATTTTGGAATTAGGATTTTTGGACTGCAATTCCAAAAATCCTAATTCAGAAAACTGGGTCAGGTTCCGACAAATCCAATTGAGTGACTCTAAATCTGAGCAACCCTAGTTGAAAAGTCTCAGTCACAAGAGTCAGAGAGATTAAAGCTAAAAAAAAAATCACTAGCGCCCAAACATATAATTTTGTTTGCTGATCCAGTGAACAGTGTTCAATGATATCTAAAGGACCTGTGCTGCATGTATTGTTAAGCAATCAAACATAGAGGCCTGGACTTTCAAAGCATGGATGCTTGGCATGCAGCAATTGTTCTACCATAGCTGCATCACTGCAAATGCATGAAACTGTTTGAGTGAGGTTTCCAAACATTTGAGAGATTTACCATACTTTGCCCACTTTATGGCAGAAAAATGATGCATGCATCATTTTTTCTGGATGCATTCATCATTAATGATATTCATCTCCCAACACTTGCAGCATAAAGTTAGACCACAAGTCAGATTTTCAAAGGCCAGGGGAGGACACCAGATGCTTGCATCAAAATTGTGTTGCTAAAAGTAAGAGTATATTTAAAGGGTTGCAGAGAGATGAACACTTTAATCCCCAACAGTGAAACTGAGAGCTTCTTATCGCTTGTTTGGTATTGTTACTGATGAGCTGCTGCTATTTTCCTTGCATGTTGAATAAATGTAATTATCAATGCATTTATTTAAAACAATTATTTATACTACAGAGGTCCTTCAGGATGAAACATCTTGTTTACGGGGGAGGGCGGTATTCTGTTGATGGCAGCAGGCTCGCAGTAACAAACAAACTGTGGCCAGAGCCAATAGGGCTACAGCTGAGGAATTTGGGGTAAAGATATTGAAAATTGGTATTTTAATATTTTTACACCAAATTTTCAACAAAGCATTGTTATGACCCTGCCTCATGAAGTAGGACAGAGAAAATGTTAAACTACTGTCCTATAGGTGATTTTGTGCAGGTGCTGGGAAATAAACTTTCAGGATGCAGAAACACATTTTGGGCAGGAGTTGAAAAAATGGGAGGTTTCACATTCATGAGCTGCGGTGAAGAAATGGAAATGTTGAAAATTTGGGTTAAAAATATTGAATATTATTAAAGTTATGAGCGTGCGTTTGCAAAATTCAACATAGCCTCATAACTTTGTTTTTTTTTTTTCAATATTTTTACACCAAATTTAAAACATGGCCTTCTTATGACCCCACCTCATGAATAAGGTAAGAGAAAATTTTTACCTCCAGTCCAAAAGGTGATTTCATGCAGGGACCACAGAATCACCTTTTGGGATGTAAAAAAAATGACCAAGATTTAAAAAATGACAACTGTCACATTCATGAGATGTAAAAATATGACTATAATGTAAATTTGGGGTAAAAAATTGATAATTACCAAAGTTACAAGCCTGCATTCACAAAATTCAATGCTGGCTCATACCTTTGTTGTTTTTTAATAGTTTTACACCAAATTTTCAACTTAGCAATCTTATGACCCCACCTCATGATTAATGGTGGAGAAAATGTTCAACTACTGCCTGAAAGACAATTTCACATGGTGACAGTGGAATCGCCTTTTGGGACAGATTTACTGAATATCACTTGCATTATTCATGAGTTGTTGTCCCAAAAAAGGTATGTTGATAGGCAAAAATATTGAAAAATGCCAAGTTATGCTACTAAGCTTAAAACCCCATTGAAATACATTGAACCTCATACCTTATTTCCTCAGCTCGAGGTCCAGTGTTGAAGAGTGAAGACGTGTCTGTGATCCAGACAGGATTACGGTGTTGGACCCCCGATGGGTAAATAAGGGCTTGGAGGGTGGGTGCGGCATAGTGGGTGCTGAGTGGGAGGGTCATGTAGGTGGACAAAATTGTCCACAAAAGACATCAATGGACAGGTTTTTTTTACAGGATTTAAAAAACAAAACAAAAAACCTCAGGCTCCGGATCATGACCCTAGGGGATTGGGCACCCCCAGTATCACTTTTATGTTTCTGGTGGGGTGGGCACTGAGAGGGAGAGTCGGGTGGGGGAATAATAAAATAAAACACAGAGGAGTACTGATGGTGACACTGGGGGATTGGGCACCCCCAGTGTCACTGTTATGTTTCTGGGGGTGGAGTGGGGTGGTGGGTGCTGAGATGTAGGGTCAGGTGGGGGGATATCTATAATTTAAAAGACAAAAATGATTGGCTGTCACTGCTCACTGCACCATCACTAAGATGGCAGCTGCAATCCACTGTGCATGTGCTAATGGTCACACATGCACAGTAGACTGTGGCAGCCATCTTGCAGATGGCAGAGTGTGCTGTGACCACCAATTTTTTTTGTCTTTTAAATTATAGATATCCCCCGACCCGACCCTCACTCTCAGTACCCACCACCCCATACCCCTCCCCACAAACACAAGAATGACACTGGGGTGACCAATCGCCCAGTGTCATGCTTATGATGCCCCAATGTATTAGTTTTAGTCAAAAATAGTGCAGTGTGTGAGCTGGAGTGCTCCATGGATGCAGAGGGGACTGTGATGCAACTCCAACATGTTCTTTGGTTCCAAAGAATGCAAGGAATGCAGAGTCCTTGTTGGAAAGCAAGAAATCTGCAGGGCTTCACCCACTGCAGTCCTAAAGAGAAAACTTGCAATAAACTGTACACATATTCAGGTGCTGTACAGGAAGAATCAAAAGCATGTATGAGTGGCATTGTCATGTTCTTTCAGTTGCCAAATATGCCATGTAGTCTTGTGAATATGTTTGAGATATCATATGTGTGAACCACTAAAAACAAATAAACCAAACTTACAGACATAGACAGGCAAATAAAAGGGACAGGATAAAATTAAACCTGACTATTATTCCAGTTGAGATTATGATATCCTAATATATCATACCCCATAGATAAGATAATTGTTCTCTGTAGCCTATGTACCAAATTAGATGTTCATGGACCAATAAACAAGATCTAAATATCTGAGATAAAAGTCTCACCATGCACATATCAGCTCCCTCCCCTCAAAATAAAAATCATGTGCTTTGTTGCAGCTAAATACATGCTCCCATGCCATGGCATATCATTAGTATAAAGGAAGTGCAAGTTCTCTGTTTTATTATGGGATCACCTCGTAAAAAGACTCCACAAATGATTTAGTATGTCTGTTGCTGAACTGGAGGCAGCTGGCTGCATAGTCAGCAAGTGTTATGGTGAAAAAGAACATTGTTTGTACTTAGTCTGTAGTGCAACAGCCTGTCAGCACACATGATCTCTGCCCTGTTCTGTGATCTGCTATCTGGAATATGTGCATGGGTGGATACAAGGATAGCAGTATAACATATTTTCTGACTTATTTAGGGATTCCAGTTTCATTAATGTTTGAGTTTCCTTCCCAAGCTGCAATCTATTTTACCATGGAATGCACATTACTAATGCACTGCACGTGAAATGCATAATCGAGAGAGGACGGGGGGAGAAAAGAGATGGAGAGATTCCTCTGCTGAATTAGATAGGAATAACACCACATACTAAGATGGTAGGCAGTTTACTGTTGCTCAGACACCTATAGTATTTTGTGAACTAATATCACAACATCAACTAGCATTTACAAATACAAAACTGAGGATAGCTTGTCTCAATAACAGCAACACAAACAATTTCTGGTTAATTCAGTTTCAGTTTGTTTGGATGGTCACAATAAGTGATTCTCAGAATGGGAGGGGGCATACATTAAAAGGTCAGCAGAGACTCTGTAGTATTTTTGGTGAAGTTTAATATGTTTCCTTCATATATGTTACTACATCTACAGTATCGCTTTGCTGCAGGAGTGAATGATGACTGCCACAAGTAATTCATTATTTCCATGCATGTGTCTAGGACTTGTAACCTTTTTAAGAAAAATACTATATACAGTACCTTGTTTCTCCCTCAGAAATGTTTAAAGGGAGGGGCCCAAGTAGCAGCGCCCACATTTTTCCTTTAGAGAATTGCAGTGAATTCATATTAGCAGTACAAATAAATATGAAAATCGTCCATCCTTGCTATCTTTACTATAAAGATTTTAATTGTATTTTGAGTATATTTACTTGAAAGCTATTTTAATTCTACCGACATTTTAAATATATTTTAAATGCTTAACATTAAAAACAATTTCATTAAAAAAAGAATTGATGGCTTCCCCCAGCATTGTTTATTTTTTCTTTGCCCTGCCCCTAACCCAGCTGGTGAACATTAAAATTCCACACAATGTCCCCATGACAGCAGAACTCTTCAGATGCCAAGGCAGGTGTGCACCTTCCTAACCAACAAAAAATGAAAATATTGTGGACTGAGCAAGGAAAAGGGGCTGAAAAAAATAAACTATATAATGCACATCATGCAAAGCACTTAGGAAAGCAAATTTATCATGTATATGTTCTACTCATTTTAGGTGGCAGTTTATTTTTCTTTAAATAGACATTGGTTGCTTGCTACTTTATGCAACAGGCTTAATCAATAAGATTCTGATGGAATTTCCTTCTTTTGAACCTGATAAAATTATAATATTTAGACTATTCAGCTTATATTTAATTTATTTTATTCCTTCATTCATTAATATTGAGGAAGAAAGTTGTACAGCAAATGGATCATGGGTTTTCAGATTTCATCTTACCTTCCTGCTTTGCTCTCTGCAAAAGTCATTATTCTCTGATTGTGACATTACACATTTTTGCTGTGGAAATGACTGCATCCATAAGGGCCTTATCTACAGATGAAAAATCTGTTCTCTACAGATGTGGAGAGACTTGCTTGGCTGTGGAGTTCCCCTTTTGCATATGAGAGGCACCTTGTGGCATCCATAGAACTGGATGGGCACCGTGTCCACACCCAGTTCTAATCAGCCCATGTGTCTATGTACAAAGCTGGGTTGGGGCAGGCACAGAGGCCACATCCTGGAATCCAAGCCAGGGAGGCTGTGTAGTGGGTAGTGGTACTATGTGACACGGGCAGCATTAGTAATACCAGCTGGGCCCCCCAGGACATTCGCAGGGCCCAGTCAGCCTCACAACTGGTTGCCCCTAGCCCTCCAAGTTGGAATGGAGAGCTGGAGGCCATCAGCGTAAGTGTGTAGTTTTTTTCTACAGAGTCTGTACTTAGAGATATGGCAGTCCTTGGAGGATTTAAAACATGCAAATGAACTCAGTGGATGATGCTGCTCACCAAATGTAGTCAACGTGTTATACAGTATTTAATTGTCTTAAGCACCAGCTCTTCAAAAGCCATACATAATCCATGTTTCACTGCTAGACAATGTGACTGTTTCAGGAACTATGACTTTTTCTAAAACTGATTTGAAACACCAAATAAAGTTTAAATCACCTTTGAGCTATGCTACCATTCATTTATTTATTTTTTCAATAACAGTACGGCAAAGTTTAGAGGTGAATTACACTTTATTTGGTGTTTTGAATCAGTCGCATTACATCTTGGTAATAAAGTTATGCTTAAATTATAAATTAATAAATTGAACAATAACAAGTAATGAATATAAAAGAATAGCATAATAGTGCATATATTAGGCTATGTATTAATGATATGCAAGCAAGATCAATTAAAAATATTAATTTTAATACTTATATTTTGGGAAAAAGTCAGTTTCCAGATGAAGCTGCATTGTGTAACAGTGAAACATTGATTATGTATGACTTTTAATGAAGTTGTGTTTAAGAAAATAAATATAATACATTGATTACATTTGGTGAGCTGGGCCATTCACTGAGTTCATTTGAATGTTTGAAATGGTTTGTCCATTTACTCAGTATGGAAACCTACCAGTTTTCTGTTTTTTATTTTCCGGGTAGATTATGCAAATCAGTTGCAGTCCTTGCAGGGTGGTATATCCCACAATCCCCCTACTTCATGTGGAGCAGAGGATCCCCTCAGCCAGAGCTGGGTATGTGATAGTATACCCCCTGAAGCCTTGCTTCACACCAGCATCCTTCCTGCTTTTCCAGGCTGTTGCTCATGCATGAGGTGGGGAGGCTGAGGCCATCTATTACACCACAGGTGTGGAAATCTGTGAGAGTAGTGCTCTGTGGACTAGTTTATCATGTATTCAGGCCATTTTTGTGAATCAGGCCCTAAGATATCACAACTAGACATGTCTACTGGCTAAGAAAATTTGTTTTAACCTCACACCCCCTGCAACTCAGGCATTAATGTTGCCTGCAGTCACTGCACATTTTACACACAGTTCCCTCAAACCAACATTTATCATTCCATTCTGCCGTACCAACCAGGCTCAACATGCTTTCCACACAAGGGCCCCCCTGCTACTAAACAACCTTCCCCCTGAAATTGCAGCTGAAAACAAGTTTGGCCCATTCAAAACTAAACTCCACCAGCACCTCACTGACCTCAACAGTTGTCACTGCTCTGCCTAGGCTTGCAGCTTTGTTTCACCTCTCCCTCCTCTTCTTTCCTCCCTTGCTACCCTCCCCACTTCTCTCCACCCCTCCATCCCCTGCTACTCCCCATCTCTCTCCTACCCCCACCTACAATTCTACCCCCTCTCACCTCCCACCTACCATTCCACCCCTCTCCCGCTTCCCTCCTCCTGTCTTCCCCTCCCTATCACCCTATCTCTTGTTGCCCTATCCCAGACTACCTAGCACTTATCTTTCTGTTCTTGCACTTATGACAATGTCAAATGCTTGACTGCCTACCCCCCTTTTCACCACCCCTCCTCCTCTTATCCCCACCCCTTGCTCCACTTATGTCACCCCAGGATGGTTTTTATTTGTATTTGTGTCTTGCTATATATACACACCCATATTGTTAATTGTGCATTGATATTTGCCACTGACTGTTTGCTACTGCGCTAGTCTATACACATGTACTGTCTTTTGCTACTAAGTTAGCCTCCTGACCTGTATTGTATCTTACCTCTGCTTACTTCTATGTTAACCTCCTGTCCCTGTATTGTATCTTATCACTGTTTTGCTTGCACCCATTGCTGACATGGAACCTTAGTAAAAGAACCCTTGGTTCAAAGGTATTTGTAATCCTAGTAATAAATAAATAAAATAAATAAATAAATAAATAAATAAACAATGTAAGTAAAAATAAAAGGCAAGGAGATGGGATAAAGTCTCAGTTATAACAATGTGGTGATTATTACAATAAATTAATTCAATATGTTGAATTATGGCTGAATATATATTTTTTAAAGTTTCCATGGACACTAGAAATTCACTTTATGCTAAGAGTGTATCCTTAATGGTATAAAACAACAGATGATTATTAAACACCAGTAGAATGTAATGAGTGAAATAATAATAGCATGTATGTCTAAATGATGGATACAACCAAAAACTGTTTGGAAATGCACTAGAAGGACACAAGTGATATAAAAATGTGAGGTATTGAGAGACATAAGAGAACACTCATGCCTCAGTCAGGAGCAAGGGGGTAAATAGGTTAGATGTAAGGGACCAGACTTAGGGAGAATGAAAAACACAGTACCCAAAGGTGAATGTGAACAGTGCTATGAACAAGATAAACAAGCGGAAGGGCAAGCATCTTGATGCTAGGCACGATGTAATAGGATTCAGAGACCCCCTGGCAAAAAGAGGAAGTAAACTGGGCTGCAGAATGGAGAGGGGGACTAGAGTCTCTTCAGATCAGACGGGGGGGTAGATGAGTGGAGCTGTTGCTTAATAGATTTCAAGAAAGGACTTGAAGCAAGCAGGAAAAATGGATAGAAGAAGGATGGGAGCCCAGAAAGCCTGTGGCTAGAATTAGGATCCACTGAGGCAAAAAGAAGATTCTGAGAATAATGGTATGTTATAAACCACCAGATGGTACAGCAGAGCATGACTTGGAATTGGCAAATCAAATTAAAAGGTCAACAACTGTGGGGTCCTTGATTATCATGGGGGATTTAAACCTATCTGACATTGCCTGGACATTGACAAGGGAAAACAGGGATGAATTGCTTCTTAGTCATGAAGGACTATTTCCTTTCCTAGCATGGGACAACAGATGATGCAGTTTTTGATTGGAATAGTAGGGACAAAGATGGCACTGCCATAGCAGTAATGGCTGTGGAGTCAGAGTGCCCATGTGACCATAATAGGCAGGGCCCCTGGTGTTCTTTGATCCTTTGTCCTGATTTGAGTTGCAGGGCTCCTGGGCTTCTGTGGCAGCATTTTCTAATTTCTGCGGCATTATTTATTCATTTCAGTGGTAGAATGCTGTCCTGCCATTGATTAAAATATGATGCAATGTCATTAATGACATCATATGCTGAGCACAAAGGAGGGGTTCTAGGATAAATGATATGTGAAAGGGATACAGGAACTATGAAAAAACTGTATACTTAAATGAAAATTCACCAAAAACAATGAACTGAGCAGCACCATATTCTGCAGCATGCTACAAATTCTGTGTAAAATTCCATGGCCACAGAATTGCAGAATTCCATGAGCCTTTCTAATAGAATTAAATCTGAGGCAAAAGGGGAAAACTACTTTATCAAAAATAAGATGAGGATACAAAATTTAGTAACTGATTTTGAGTAGCAGCATGATATCACTGTGGCTAAATTAGTGGAAACACCACTGAACATGCCAAATGTGAACCCTGAATTGTCAAACTAAGAAGTTGCACTCAGAACAGTAGCGTTCATGGTTAGAAAGCAGTCATTGGAAAGTAAAGAAAACAGGAGCAGTCATTATCCAAAGGATGCCACATATACACTAAATTAATGTGCAGAAAAAAACTTATACAGGTGCCAGCTGCAGAAAATGAAGAAGCCCCCAGAGGTATGTTGATAGACATGTTTCCCCCTTCCATGCTTTATTAAAGGCCTTCGTCTTGTCTCCGGTGAGTATATGTTCAGTGTCTTAAGTAAATCCCTGTACAATCAACCCTGCTGGCCCAGAATCATCCTGGTCACCCTTTGTTGCACTGTCTCTAGCCTAGCTTCATATTTCCTGATGTGAGGATTCCAGAACTGGGCACAGTACTCCATGTGCAGTCTCACCAATTTTCTATAAAGAAGTATTCATACCTCTTTTCTTCTACTGGTAATATCACTTCCAGTACATCTCAGCATTCTATTTACCTTACTATAAGCCTTGTTGCATTGGCTTGATTGTTTAAGGGAGTCACTAATGATTGCTCTTAAGTCCCTTTGCTCAGCCATAGTGCTCAACTTTATTCCTTCCGTCCAATACTCTGTCCTCCCATCAAGTACTATGTCCTGATGTTCTTGTTATCTAGGTGTATCACCTTGCATTTTTTGGCACTGAAATTTAACTGCCAAACTTTAGACCTCCTCTGTAGCCTTTGCAAGTCACTCTGAATCTCCCTATTTCACCCTTCACTATTTATTCCCCCATAGAGTTCAGTGTCATCTACACACAGCCACAGTTTGCCCTGGATTCCTTCTCTTATGCTACCGATGAACATATTGAAGAGGACAGGGCCAAGGATGGATCCCAGTGGCACTCCACTAATGTCCTCCATGTCTTCTGATTTGACATCATTAATCACAGCCTCTACTGCCTCTTCTTCAAGCAATTTCCTATCCATATTACTACAGCATTGCTCTTCAGGTGGTCCACAAGGTTTTCTTTGACCAGTGACTCCAACAGTTTACTCACAATAGAGGTAAGACTGACAGTTCTGCAGTTCTGCACTTGCTCCTTGTCCCCATCAATGTACAAAACTACACCTGCTACCCTCCAGTCTTTCAGAACTACCCCTATCAGTAAGATGCTATTGAATAGCTCTACCAGGGGTTCAATCAGTTCTGCTGCCAGTTCCTTAAGTACTCTCAGATGCATTCTATCAGGCCCTGGGACCTTGTCTATCATTAGGACTGCTAGCCCTTTCCAGATCCCCTTTGTGGTAAATACTGGTTGCTTCATCTGTCTGACCTCCTTAATGGCTGCCTCAATGCCACTCTTTGGCTGGGAATTGATGTCTTCCCTTGTGAAGACAGTGCGTAAGTAATCATTAAGGATGTCTGCCTGTTGCATGTCCTTCTCTATTACCCCTCCTCCCTCAGATAGCCTAACAATGCTCCCTGTTTTCTTTCTTTTTCCCAATATACCTGAAGAAATCCTTTTCCCTGCCTTTGACCACCCATGTAATGTGCAGCTCAGTGTCTTGTTTAGCCTCCCTAACCATCCTTTTTGCTTCCTTATTTATCAATTGGTTTCTTCCATTCTTCCCCCTCCCACACATTTTCTTGTACCTGGTGAAGGGCTCATGTTGGCCGTCACTGTTTCCTTGACCCTTTCCATGAACTATATTTGGTCTCTTGTACCTGTTTCTTTTGGTTACAATTTTCATGCTGCTGTAGTTTTTGACAGAGGAGAATTTGCTTTCAGAGAGAGTAGCAGTCTAGAACTACAGTTTTCTTTCCGATAATCACTTCTATTTCAGCAGGAGTCAGTGCCTGTTTGGATTAAGCAAACAGATACTTTATTAGAAGCAGGGGGTCTCATTTAAGTAAAAAAAAAGAAGAAAATCACTGTGAGTTTCTCGGTTTGACAAGGAGCCTGTAGGGTAATTTAGTGAGTCAGAGGGTGAAGCTAATTGGGGTGTGGCTTAGGAGCTTAGGAGTACAAAAGCAGGTGTCTCCATTTACAGCTTCCTGCTGTAGTTTTTGACAGAGAAGAATTTGCTTTCAGAGCAAGTAGCAGTCTAGAACTACAGTTTTCCTACAAATTGCCCTCCTTCCCACCCCTCCGCACTCCCACCCTAAGCCAGTTCTACTTTTATAGCCACTGGATTTGACTGACAACAGGAACTTCCTGTTTGTCAGTAGGAAGGGAAGGATCACTGAGACACATTAGTTTCACCAATCTTGAAGGAACCTCAAAAATAGCTCTTTCTCCTCCTCCTCCCCTCGCTACTGGTGGACTGAATCCAAGCACGAAAGAAGGAGACTGCTGAAGACTACTGGAAGTTCCTGTCCTAGAACAGAAAGGGTGAGAGTTGTAAGGGCACATAGGCAGTAGGAAAGTAGGTGTAAAAATACATAGAGTGAGGAGACAGTAAGCATATAAAGCAACAGGAGAGGGGACACAAAATAAATCAAGATGGAAGTGGTGCAGTGCAATGGCTGTGGAGCAGCAGTAGTCTGAGAGACATTCTGGTGGCTGCGATGCTGCCCTGTTTTCAGGCACCTCTCTGGTCTGAATGAGGTGGTTGCCCATCTCCAGGCTGACCTGGCTAGGATTTGTGAAACCTCTTCCCTCACCCAGGGACCACCAGGGCCACCATCGCTACCTCAGAGGTTGCCAAGAAAGAGGAGCGGTTGGACCAAGGTGGGCTCAGGGAAGGAGAGGGTGGTGGAACAGAGGTGCATCCCTCCAGTTGTACCTCTCCACAATTCATATGCTGTTCTGGTGAAGAGTGGTTCCTCTATTGAGGCACCTGCAGTGGAGACCAAAGAGGATGCTGGGAACCTCAACAAAAGAGACCCACAGGAGGGTGGCATGAGACCCCACAGGGGAAAAAAGCAACTCCTGGTGGGGGACTCAATCATTAGGGGGGTAGAAGTGGGGGAGGAAGAGGATAGGGAGGTAAGGTGCCTGACAGGTGCCATGGCTCGGAGGGACAGGAAGCGAATCCTCAGGATTGTGGGAGCAGCTGCATGAGGGAGGGAGCTGGATGTCATTGTCCACTTAGGGACAAATGACCTGGCTGTGAATGGGATCAGAGCAGTGCAAGAGGAGTTTGTAAAGTTGAGGAGGGGCCTTAGGCAAGTAGCATGTACGGTAACCTTCTCGGAGGTGCTGCCTGCCTATGGCAAGAATGATGCTAGGGTATTCCGCACCATAGGATTCAATGAATGGCTGAAAAACTGGTGTGAAGCTCAGGGTTTTGGCTTCACTGGGGACTGGGGAGCCACCTGGAGGGATGCAGACCTATACTGGTGAGACGGTCTGCATCTGTCCAGGCGGGAACCAGGATCCTAGGTGATAGGTTTAAATGATTCATTGGCAAGCATTTAAACTAGCCAAAGGGGAGGCACTAAAAAGGAGCAGGGAAATCCCAGCCTTCCCCCACAAAACACAGTAGTTAGAGAGGTAAACACCAAGGTAGAGAAGTCAGCAGGGAGCAGGGCAGGGGTAAATGCAGAAAAAGGCAGTAAGGACCGGGATGGGGCTAAAAGGGGTAAGGCCATCAAAAAATGGAAGGTGATGAGTACCAATAATCAATGCCCATAGTCTGTGTAACAAGCTCCCTGAACTAGTGGCCTTGATGGAAGAGGGATGCCTGGATATTGTGGCAGTCACTGAAACATGGTACACAGAGAACCATGACTGGGATGTCAACATAACAGGATATACAATCTATAGGAAGGACAGGGTGGGTAAAAGAGGAGGATGAGTAGCTCTCTATATAAGAGAAGGGATTAAAGCAACAGAACTAAAGAGTAAACAGGAAGTTGATGAGTCACTATGGGTCACCCTGGAGACAGGAAATGGCACCACAATCCGCATGGGGTTGTGTACAGACCCCCATCTCAGGGGGAAGAAATGGACAAGGAAATGATAGAAGGCATCCTTAAAATGGCAGAAAAAGGGGAGATATTGTTGATGTGGGACCTGAATATGCCAGATGTTAGCTGGAGTAACTTTGCTGCAGGCACATCCAAGAACAGGGTCATTCTTGATGCCCTACAGGGGGCATGCCTCAGACAGCTAGTGTTGGAACTCACTCAGGAGGGAGCAATCTTAGACCTGGTACTCTCAAATGAGGAAGGAGAAAGGATCTCAGATTTAGAAGCGGGTAGCCATCTGGGAACAAGTGACCACCAAACAGTGTGGTTCAAAATAAACACAGCCATAGAGTCAAGCCATACAAAAACAAAAGTATTGGACTTTAGGAGGGCTGACTTTGGGAAAATGAGAGAGTGCCTCAGAAAAGCACCAGCAAATGGGCAAGAAGGAGGGGTGGAGGAACAATAGGGAATCATCAAAACAGCCATCACAGAGGCAACAAGCCTTTGTGTGAAGCAAATCAACAAAACAAAATGAAGGAAAAACCACTATGGTTCTCAAAAGAGGTGGAAGGGAAGGTTAAGGAGAAAAGGATAGCATTCAGGAAATATAAGGAAACACAGAAGGAGCAGGACAAAGAACTTTATCAGTTAAAGCAGAAGGAGGCAGGGAAGGCAGTTAGAATAGCAAAGGCACAAACTGAGGAAAAGATAGCCAACTCTGTTAAGAAGAGGATAAAACCTTTTATAGGTACATTAGGGAGCGAAGAAAGACCAAGGGAGGGATGCAGAGACTTAATAAAGGGGAAGGAATGTGGGCAGAGGGTGACAGTGAAAAAGCAGGGATACTGAATGAATATTTCTGCTCAGTATTCACAATGGAAGAGGAGGGGGAGGTACCTAAACCAAACAAGAGAAACACTCTGAATAAGTGGGTCGATACCAGTCCATTCACAGAAGAAAGAGTTTTGAAAGAACTCTTGAATCTGAGGGTGTACAAAGCAATGGGGCCTGATCGGATTCACCTGAGAATTCTAAAAGAACTAAGGGTAGAACTAGTAACAGCACTGACTACTCTCTTTAACAAATCATGGGAGAATGGGATGGTACCTGAGGACTGGAGGAGGGCAGATGTGATTCCACTTCACAAAAGTGGGAGCAGGACAGAGGCAGGAAACTACAGACCAGTTAGTTTGACCTCAGTGGTAGGGAAAATGATGGAATAACTACTGAAGGAAAGAAGTGTTGAGTACCTATAGTCCAGTGGGACACAGGACCCAAGGCAGCATGGTTTCACAGCAGGGAGGTCATATTAGACGAACCTAATAGATTTCTTTGACTGCGTGACCAAAGTAGTAGTCCAGGGAAGGGCTGTGGATATGACCTACCTATATTTTAGCAAGGCATTTGACACAGTCTCACACAAAAGATTAATATACAAGTTAGCCAGGCTTGGAGTGGGTCCCAAGGAGGTAGCCTGGATACAAAAATGGATGGACAACAGGACGCAAAGGGTAATAGTAAACAGAGTCCACAGTGAAGAAAGGAGGATAACTAGCAGAGTACCTCAGGGTTCGGTACTGGGACTGGTCCTCTTTAATGTCTTTATAGGTGACATTGGAGAGCACCTGGAAGGAAAAGTATGTCTCTTTGCAGATGACACAAAGATCTGCAACAGGGTTGATACACAAGGTGGGGTGGAAAGGATGAAAAGAGACTTGGCAAGGTTGGAGGAATGGTCAAATATATGGCAACTCAGATTCAGTGCAAAGAAGTGCAAGGTAATGCATCTGGGAAATAAAAACCCAGGGGAAGAGTACACAATGCGGGGTGAGATAATAACAACAAAAATCGAAAATGACCTAGCAGTAATTATATCAGATGAACTAAAGGTGGGCAAGCAATGTGAGAATGCAGTAAGGAGAGCTGGGGGGATACTGGGATGCATAGGGAGAGGCATCAACAGTAGAAAGCAGAAAGTTGTTATCCCTCTGTACAGACAGTTGGTGAGACCCCATCTAGAGTACAGTGCAATTCTGGAGATCACATCTCCGCAAAGACATAGACAGAGTGGAGGCTGTTCAGAGGAGGGCCACCAAAATGGTGCAGGGTCTGCACCAGAAGACATATGAGGAGAGACTAAAGCAGCTTAATATGTATACCCTTGAGGAAAGGAGGGAGAGGTGGGACATAATAGAAACTTTCAAGTATCTCAAGGGAATTAACAAAGTACAAGAAGGTAGTATCTTTCAGAAAAAGAGATGTGCAAGAACAAGGGGGCACAATTTGAAGATAGAGGGGGGACAGCTCAGAGGTAATGTTAGTAAGTATTTTTTCACAGACAGGGTTGTGGATGCATGGAACAGCCTTCTTGAGGAGGTTGTGGAGTCAGGAACAGTGGGAGAATTCAAGAATGCATGGGACAGACATAAGGCAATTCTAGTGGGGGGTAGGAGTAAGTAAGCTGTTGATTAACTAGAATCTGCAGCTTATCCATTAGGTAGGGAAATGGGCAGACTGGGTTGGCCAAGCAGTCCTTATCTGCTGGCAAATTCTATGTTTCTATGTTTCATGCATAACTTAGATGTCTCAAGAATGGCCCTCTTTTTTGACTCCGTTTCTCCTCCACACCTCAGATGCTCTTTACCCCAACTAACTTGTCCCAGACCAACTCCCTTATCCTGCTGAAGTCTGCACTTCTGAAATCAGGAAGCTCAGCCTGCCATTGGGACTTTCTAGTTTCAATAACCAGCTTGAACCAAATAGAATTATGGTCACTGGACCCTAGATGCTCCCCTGCATGCACACCTTCTACCTCCTCTGAGCTGGTGAGCACAACATCGAAAATGGCATTCTGCCTGGTTAATTCCTTAACCAGCTGCACCAACAGACAATCTTGAAATGTATCCAGCAGGGTCTGATGTCTGGTGCATCTGGCAGCTGGAACATCCAAATAAAAATCTGACAGGTTCAGATCACCCATAACCAGTACCTCCCACTTTACCTCTCCCTTTCCTAGTTCTTCCCCAAGCTTCCTAACCTTCTCTTCCCCTTGTTCTGGTGGTCTATAGATGACCCCTAACAGTAGTTTCTTGCCTGAGGCTGCCAGGAGCTGCACCCCCAGTGACTGTCTCCCCATTACTTCCACTGATGTAACCAAATGTTCTTCACTGGGGATCAAACCCAGGACTCTTTCAGCTACAAGCTTAGTGCTCTACCACTGTGTGCTATTATCTCACGCCCTAACTCATGGTACTTTGTCAAGAGTAAAAGCCTTTACTGTTGACAGTGTGCAGTGAGTTAGGGAGCAAACTGCTGGATTTGTCTGGTACCACCTTTTGCTTTTCTGCACATTATGCTGATTTTACATGGAATAAAAGCCTTTGCATCAAGAACTCTACTGCAATTGATTTTATATCTACAAACTGAGCATACATGCTAAGCTTCCTTTTTGTTTTCAGTATGTAATTGCTGTAATTACTGCAGGCTCTGTAGTGACCTTATCCCTTTGTTAGCATTATGGGAGAAGTGCAGGCCAAATAGAAGACAAGGCTGCCTGAGCTAGAATTAGTATATAAGGGTCTAGAAGATGTGAATCCCAGAGAATAATCTGGATTCCATCCACGTAAAGGTAACAGCAGAGTTAAGAGAGAGTAAGATCGGAAATGAGTAACTATAGTACAAACCTGTAAGCCTTACAGCAATGCTTGGTTAAGTGTTTGGGTTAATCATAAAAGATGCTAGGGTTCAGCACATGAAAGAAAGCGGCCTGTTGTCTATTACAAAATATGGCTTCACGAAGGAAAGATCCTATCAACCCAACCCAACATGCTTGCCTTCATTGAGGAGGTAACTAGGAATTTGTTTAAGGGCTGTGTGGTGGACAAACTTTATTTAAATTTCAGCAAGGCATCTGATACCATACAGCATGGAAAACTAATGGAGAAAGCAGCACCAAAAAGTATAGGGTGTTGATAACTCACTGACTGAAAGGAAGTAAGCAGAGATTGGTAGTAGATTATAACCATTTATACTGAAGGGATGCTCTGAGTGGAATATCCTTAAGATCAGGTCTGGATCCTTAGCTCTTTATTATGTTTATTAATGATCTGGAGACAGAGTCAGCAGCAGATGATGAAAATTTGCTGATGCCACTAAATAGCCAAAAAAAAGTGGACATGGCAAGGCAGGTGGGATGCACTGCAAGGGCCAGCCCTGATTAAGAGTGAAGAACAAAAAAATCATGACTAGAATTTAAAGGAGAACAGTCTGCACAAAGGCCCCCCACATTCACGTGTGGGGCCAGTCCTAATGAGCACTTTTTATGCCAAACCATTATGATTTAATTACTGTTTGCAGCAGTGTAGTAGATTATATCAGATTAATGTTGCTTAGTTGTAGGTTGACATCTTCCGTTACTCCAAATCCCAGAATCCAATGTAGCTGACATCAGAGCAGTAGGCAGCAGTGGGAGATACAGTAGTCAGCAGTACATGTTAGAGTTTTCATAACTCTAATCTTTTGTTTGCTGATTCTGCTCTCCTCTCAGACTGCATTTAGGCCCTGGAGAAAAGCAGTTCCAGAAAACATCTAATCTGAAGTGATAAAAGATCTCACATGCACTGCAGGCTATTGAATCTCCCACAGCAGCCTACCACTCTGATGTCAGCTGCAGGGGATTCTTGGATTTGTAGTAACAGAAGATGTTAGCCTACAACTGAGAACAATTATTCTGAGACAATCTGCCATGCTACAGTAAACAGAAAGTAAACCAAACTGTTTTTGTACACAAAGTGCACATTGGGACTGTCCCAACATGTGAGTGTTGGGAGACTTTGTGCTGACTGCTCCCCTTTAATGTAGGAAGATTCAAGGTACTACATGTAGGGGCAGGGAATTAAGGAATAATACACAATATGGTGTGTGTCATGCTAGGATAATGTCATGGCTTGGGTGGTTGTGCGTAAGGCCACATGCCGAGTGCATCCAGCACCTGAGAAGTGACATTATCACAGCACAACACACAACCTGAAGTGCATTATTCTAATTATACAATGGTTCATTAGTACAAAAAAAGATGTAAAAATAGATTAAAAGGGAGATTTTTTGTAGGTTTTTTTTTCAATGTGTAGGAGTACTTTAAAAAAAATTGTGCTGATTTTTTTGTGTTAGCCAGTAGGTGTAGCTGCTGTATGGCTGTGAACACTCCCACCCTTCTGTCTGCATTCTCTCCCCATTCCCTCTGTGTCACTCAGGACATACATTTTTCTTTCTCTGTCTGTCTCTGACTCTGTCTCTCTCTCGCTGTCTCGTTGCCTCTGACAAGCAAGTTCGACATCCACCCCATCTCATGATCATGTTTGGGACTATGTTGTGTGCCTTCTCCCAGTATAGTCAGCATGTATTTTTACTGTGAGAGCAAGAGAGATAAAAATGGTGATTGATGAGTCAGTGAAGTAGTGTGCATTTGAACAGCACATGCGGTGACGTTTGGGCTAAGAGCTAGGCATGTATTATGAGGGAGTTTGCAGTCATCTTCCACTCCAACGCTTTCATTAAGTCACTCGGTTTTGCTTTTCCCAGTACAATCAGTGCAGTGCATACCAGGAGACAATAACTATACAAACTCTGAAGCTGCTGATCAGCAACTTGTGGGAGCTGTGCTATTTAAAAGAAATGTACACTTAATAATAAGGGCAGAGCAGAGACTATGCCTGAAGTGAAGCTGATCGCACTGATAGCTTTGTTTCCAATTCTTTTTTTTTTAATATGAAGATATCATGGCAACAATGGGATAGCATTTTGGTGTGGGGTTTAACACATTTGTGAGCTGTAGGAGGGAGGGATTTCTGTAAAAAAAGGAAAAACAATGAAATACTGACAAAATTCACTTCTGCCATGACAAGTGTGAGCAACTTGGACATGGCCAGTGGTTTGATTACTTTTACATTTAATGTGGTCATGAGTGTACTGCAACTAGATCCACTGATGTTGTGCTGCGGTAACATCACAGGTCTAGCCCCAGATTGACCAATCAGAGCCCAGGGATTTTTCTTGCCATTGTATAATCTGGGTTACATATACACCCCGCGTGTGGCAACACTAGGAGGCACAACTGACAAGAAGGATCTAGGAGTAAATGTGGAAAGTAAGCTGAAGCTAGGTAGACAATGTACTGCTGCAGTCAAAAGAACAAACACATGGCTAGCCCAATGGTGGAGGGCTGAGGTGCTCAGTGCCTTACAGTACCTCCTGCCACACTGGCGTCCCATGTTTGGGAACAGACCCAGGTCATTTGGGGGTTGGCTGGGGGAGAGAGGATTGAGCATCCCTAGGAATGGCTCTCCTCCCTCGGGGAGGAGTAGTTGTGCAACCTGCTTCTTGCCTGCCACCTGGAGATGACCAGGTGGTAGCACAATCTAGGCACACACGCAGACAGGCCAATCATGGGCATTTGAGGATGTCTGCACAGAGGCAGAGCTCATTGTATGCCATCGCATGTGGGCAGCTTAAGGGGAAAACAATCAGAGATGAAAAAAATGCTCTGACTTCAGGATGACATCTGAACCTTTGCAGGCCCCACACCGGTGACTGGGCAGCCCACCATAAGTCCTGAAAATGGAGGACTGTAGGTGAGCAGGTAAGTCCCGGGGAAGTCAGGTGATGGGGCTGAGAGGACCGGACAGAAGGGGGTTAGTCAAAGGTGATAGGGGATAAAACACTGATAAAAAAAAGAGCAAACACAATGTTCGGTTGCATTAGTGATGATGACAAGGAACAGGTCAAAGAAAGTGGTCCTCCCTTTGTGCAAGGTCATTAATCACACATGGAGTATTGCCTCTAATTCATGCTATTGAAGTACAGCATGGACACTGAAAAGAGATTGAGAGGGTCCAGCACATGATTACCAAGCTACTTAGTGGCTTGGGGTAAAGTACAATGAGGAGACATTGGACATACTCAAACAGAGGTTGAACATAGAGTACTCTAATTATTTAGCCTAGAGAACAGAAGGGTGAGAACGAAAATTATCAATGTGTTCCAAATACAGTGGCCATTCTTTATAAGAAACACTTTGCAGCCAGCCAATTTGTTCACTACAGTTATTGTTTACTACAGTGAGGTGTTAATAGGCTTAATTAGACAACAGTAGGAGTTATCACAGGTGTTCACCACAATAAAAATTCCTTATAGAGGGGTTCACTATAATGATGAAGTACAGTACAGTATTAAAGTGGATGGACAGGGTAGAGTAAGTGCAGATGTTTGAGCAGGTGAGTTCTAGTAGAACTAGACTAATTGTATTCAGACTGAGGGGGCTAGATAATGGGACACAGAGAAAGCACTGCTTAACACAGAATATGGTTAACATGTGGAATACTATAGCCTACCTGGTTAGTTTGTGGAAGTTACAACTGATAAGGCTTTCAAAGCAGAATAAGACAGGTTCCTCAGGGAGAATGGCATTCTGGGTTACATAGCATTAGTAAGTGTAGCATTGCAGACCTTTGGATATATCCAAACTCCATACTCAAATTTGGTGTATCCACTGCTGTGCATCATGAGGGGCAGTCAAGATTAACCATAAATTTCTGTCTTCACCACAATATTTTGTTAGTAGGTTACTATGATACTGTGCCACTTTGCTGACAAGGTTAATTAGATTTGCATAAAATGTATTATACTATTCCATATGGATACTAATGCAATTCCACATGTATTATAATATTCAGCAACTATGTCTGATATATTTTTTATATGGGGATAATTTAGTGTACGGCCCTTTGCTTTCTATGCTTTCTTTATGTGTAAATTTGTCTTGTTAAAAGTACATTTTTCATGCTATACAAATCTGCCAGTTTCCTTATATTTCAAATGTATATTCTTCTACATATAGTATGCATATCAAATAATATATTGGAGTAATATGAAGACCAAAAATTTGGCATGTGTTTTTATATTATGTTTTTTTTAAATAAATGTTTTTCTCCTTATTTATACATGCCCATTGATTGACTGATTGATTGATTGATTGATTGACTGATCAATTGATTTATGTATTTGAAAACTGGTAACTGGGAAAGGCACACTGAGCCATGACTAATTTCCAGGTGTGACCCAGGGGAAAGGAAAGGTGATACAATAAATCATACACAGTAGTAATAGAGGTGTTCTACAAAATAAAGTGCAACCACTGAACAGTGCAACCTGGTGCAAGTGCAAATAACAATAATCAGTGTCAGATGTTGAGGCTATGAGCTCCACCCCAACCTAGTGTAACTGATCACATCAGGTTGAACAATTCAGTGTATCAGAAGTTGACATAAGCTGACTCCAGAAGGGGGACCATAGTTGGGGGGAAGGCTACCAGGGTCAGGACAGAGAAAGGGCTTACAGGAGCAGGGAGGTGAAGGAGTTTAAGCTGTGTGTAAGGGAACTGGGGGAAGGTGAGAGACAGAGGAGGGAGGAGGGAGGAGCAGGTTCCAGAGTAAGTGAAGGCATCTGGAGAAGGCTGACTGCCCAGCAGAGGAATGAGGGAGGGAGAAGGGGCTATGATCCCTGGTATAGAGGGAGTACGAGGCAGAGGGAATGGGTGAGATGAGTGAGACTAGGTAAAAGGGTAGTGATCCAAACCAGTATTTGGAGATGAAGAAGGTACAGTGTGACTGGTGATGGCAAGGAAGGGGGAGGATGGAGAGGAGGGAGTAGTGGTGAGTACGGGAGGGAAGTTGGTAGCAAAACAACAGAAGGCATTACAGAAGGTATCCAGTCTGGCAAGGGAGGAGGAAGGGGCATTACCATGGACCACATCCACACAGTTGAAGACTGGGAGCATCATTTAGGTTACCAGCTGCCAGGGGACATGTGGAGACAGGCAGTCTTTGTTGCTATGCAGGACACCAAGCTTGGGGCAGAGCTTGACATGGATGGCATCGATGTGGGCTGCATAATTTTCAAATAATTAATAAAAAAGGCTTTCCAGGAGATAGCTTTACACTGTAAAAAAATGTTCTCAATCTAAATAGTTTAATTTTGCTCAAAGATTAATGTTTTTGATTGATACATATATATATACGTGTGTGTGCTTGTGTGTGTGTGTGTGTGTGTGTGTATATGTGTGTGTGTGTGTGTGTGTGTGTGTGTGTGCTTGTGTGCTTGTGTGCGTGTGTGTGTGTGTTTTATATTTAAACAGTGCTCATGAAAAAAGAGAAATTGATGCTGCTGGAAAATGAGGCCACTCATTATCTACATGAAAGAAACGATGCAAATGGGCACCACATGGGTTTCCCTCCCTTGGTACAGCAGTGCACCTCCATTTACCTGCTCTGGTTCATAGAGCAATCCTCTCTTCATGCATGTTCAGTTCTTTGTAGATGTGGAATAAAGGCTTGATGGACTGTGCTACACTGTATGGCTGATATTTTCTGATGAGAAGTATTGTCCAGTGGGAGCCAAGTTAAAATGTGTTACAAGGCTTTGGTTGAGTTGTCTAACTGGGATGTTAATGAAGACCACAAAGCCTATTTTATTTGTAAGCTATGAGTCAAAAGTCAAACTTTAATGTTAAGTAGGGAAGGGCAAATGCATATAACAGTACCCTGCATAGTTCTCCCTTAGATAAACCTTTACAATAGTAAAACAAAATCTTCTTACAAATTGCATTTTTTCCTAATTATAGCATTTTTTTCAGTACAGAAATTAAGTATTTCCAGGATTTCCTTTTTTCAGTGACTATTCCTGATGTAACTATGGCCTTACTGATCATATGTAGACACAGTATTTTCACAGAGTTATTTATTCTTTAACCTTTTGAGAACTGAATATGTGTGAACGTGTATAGATTCTGGACGTATATATACGTCCACAGTCTTCTAAAAATAGGGGTGTGCGAGTAATGAATATTAATTCAAGAATACTGTCTATAAATAATAGGGCAGTCAGAACTCAGTTCCAGGTATAGAATATTTTTCCCCTATTCAGTCATTTTCAGTGAATACCTAGCCTGACTCTCAATCCCTAAAGATATACTACAGTCTATAAACATTGCCCTCTGCCCTCCCATCCACCATTTTTTGAGCCAGTGATGAATATTCCAGGCTACTAGGATGCCCCTCCCCACAGAGTGGGTCACCAGCAGCTTTAATGCCAGTCAGTCATATGACTGGCACACAAGGTGTATCTTAAGGGGAATGGGAGTTTTTTCCTCATGGGAGCATGTTGTACCGTCGATGAGCAAACCAACAGCAAGAGCTGGAGTTTGAAGTGCCAGGGTTGTTTAGTTTGTCCGTTTGTTTGCCACAATAATCTTTCTCTCATTTTGCCATCCAGCTTTGGTGTTTACCTTTTTTGCGCACCTCTTTCTGCTTTGAGTGTCATTGATAATGCTGGATAGACTGACTAATCAGTTGGCAGAGCATCATCAAAGACTCATACTATTTGACTCCTCCTGACCAGCTGCATAAACCTAGTGCTTCTGTCTTAGGATTTTATTTATTTTTTCTTTAGGAAACTCACTCTTGAAAGATCTGTGTGTGTGTGTGTGGGAGGGGGGGATAGCTGGAGTTTGGGAGGGGGTGGCCACCTAAGAAGGGATAGATAGGTTTTTATTTATTGTTAAATTCTGGGTCCAAATACCAAGTATCAGATCTTGAATATTAGGGGACCCAAGTACAAATATTTGGCTGAAGGTACAGTATTCACACACTCCTCAACACAATGATTGTCTGAAAGACACTAGGACTGAGACTACGCTATCAATGTATAAATCAACACCACATCATTTCA
This sequence comes from Neoceratodus forsteri, assembly GCA_016271365.2. Classification (NCBI taxonomy): domain Eukaryota; kingdom Metazoa; phylum Chordata; order Ceratodontiformes; family Ceratodontidae; genus Neoceratodus; species Neoceratodus forsteri. The sequence continues at coordinate 330,392,999 of JADMNL010000023.1, read as the reverse complement.
CCTCATCTGTAGGGGTTTTTAGCTCCCACCTGCAAATAGTATATAAGCAAAACCTCAGAAAACCTTTTGTAGGAACTGAAGCTGCCATCATGATAGTTGTATGCAAATTATAGGAGCCTGCAATTAAAAAGCTTGATGTCTCCTCCCAAAAAACCTCTTCAATGTGTCCTCAGACCTTAAGTGTTCTATGACTGGTGCTGGCAGTGTTTCTATTTTTATCTGTTACCAATAGTTTGCTGTTTCAGCTCCCAAATCTTATTTTTAGTCTCCTTACTGAACATGCTTTTTATAAAAAAACTCTATTTCTTTATGTTTCTCAGATATGCTGTTTATTGCATAAATACAGCAATGCAATTTGAAGCAATCCAGTGTCATTTGCCTTTGAATGTTTTGGCGGGATCCTTTAATAGTGTACTCACACCTATAGCAGTATCAAGAACAACCCCCTTTCTCCATTTATCTCAAAGACCTTTTAACTATGCTGATGATAATTAGAGGCAGTGAACCAAAATACGCAGGCATGACATGCTAACAGTTCTAACCAAGGAGGCTTGACACAATGCAGTGCAGTAGCCTACTTTAGTATTTCTTGTTAAAATTAGTACTAGTGTATGCAGTCAGGAAAACACTAATGCTTAAGTGCAATATTTAAAATCTGTTTTTTAATCATTATTGAATTACTGATATAAACAATAAGAACATGCTATACCATTTGTACAAATGCAACACATTACTTAAACATAAGTGGTGTAGATACAGAAAACAAACTTATCAAGATAGATACCGTTCTTGTCCACATAAATCCCAAGCAACAGAGTAAGTCCAGTTAATGGAGTTGGGTGTTACCTACTTTAGCCGTGAAACACACTAAAATTGTAGATCAAAAGTAAAATTACCTCTTTCTACCCTAACAATTATATTTACTAACAGTGTGTCATTTAAGGGTACAGATCTGGAAAAATAGTTCAGTTATAATAGTATGCCCTGTTAGATTTACTTATTCAGATTAACAAAATAAAAATGAATTTAATTAGTAAAACTTTAAACTGAACAAGCAAGACAAGAAAGAAATAATATTTATAGATAGTTTTAAAGAAAAAATGCAGTTACCGGCCCAGTGGCACAGAGGGCAGAGGCATCCCAAGCACCTTACCTCTCCCACGCTGGTGACCCGGTTTCAGGAACAAGCTCGGGCTGCTGGAGATCAGACAGGGGGGAGGGCTGGGAGAGGATTGAGTGGCCGATAGGCAGCTCTCCTCTCTTGAATTGGGGAGGTAGGTCTTCCCAGCTCTTGGCTGCCACCAAATGGAGGCTCGGTGGTAGTGTCAGCAAATGGGGGGGGCTAGTGCTAGGCTGGGTGGTTGGATGGGGTCACTGGTTCTGGAGCACATGTACTCCCCCACGCTCATGTGCATCCTTGTTGCTGAGGCCCTGGAACATTAAGTGAGAAAAATGATGGTCGCAGGTTCCATGAAGCCCTGCCTGCCTGCCTGGGCCCCGCACTGCTGCCAGTTCAGCGACCCACAAATCTGGACGTTGGGTCTTCAGGTGGGAAGAGGATGGCCCACCTTCTCAGCCCCACTACACAGGGCAGACCATGGGGGATATAGGGCTTGGTGGACCAGGGCAGCAGTCGCCAGGCAGGGGAAACAGTCAAGGGGCTGAGAAGCTGTCTGTGACACGGCTGGAGGATAAAAGCCTTGGTAAAAGAAAAAAAGAAAAAATGCAGTGATTAGTGCTATATTTAAATGCATTCAGTATTAACTCATTTTTAATTGCTGCTGGTTTCTTTAGAGTCCCTAGAGTCTTAAAGGCCTCATAATTGTCACTGTTGATGAGACTTTGATGTTCTCATATTTTAAGTAACCACATAAGGTGCATGAGTAGGTGTAGCTTGTTTAGGTCAGACCACGGCTTCATTTACATTTGCAGGTAGAGGATAACTTGCTGTTGATGACACAGGCACATCAGGTGGGAACTCACTAGTAGCTAAACCCATAACTTTTCTTGTGTCTGGAGAAACTTCAGGAGTCGAATGTGTCTTGGGTATAGTAATTATAACTGACAGATCTGCTTCATCAGATTCAGTTTCAGAGCCTGAATCATCTAAATCAGTTAAAGCAGTAGATTTTTGTTTTCTGTAGCCCTGCAAACAATCTTTTATTTGATCTGTATCAAATATTTTTTTTGTTTGAGTCTTTGAATGTTATCTGAGCTTTATAGGGGTGTAGAACTGCCAGTTTGCCACTGATCACTTGTACTTCATTGAAGATGGAATGCAAAATGCCAGAGCAATTCATGGAGTGAGACTGAATTTTTCTGATATAATTTCTTTAACATACTTTTAAAGTCCCATTGGCTTCAAGAAACGGTACTCCAACAAAACGTAAATTTTCATGCCTCTTCTAAGCTTCTAATGACTCAATTTTCTGAGCCTGTGTGAGATTGTCTCTAAGTAATGAAGTGACCGGGGCTCTTTGTGCCTCCAACTCCTATTTTATTTCATCTAGATCCTTTAGTTGCTTGTTTTGTGTATTTTCAATAGTTAGGACTTTCTCCTCCAGTATTTGTGATTTTTTAACAAACATAGATACATAGATGTTGTTGGCAGATAAGGGCCTTGTGTTCCATTCAGTCTGTCCTATCCCTCTTTCTAATGCTTAAGGTATCCTAGATGCTACAAGTTCTCCCTTTTTCGTCCTAGCTTGATAATTCCCATGTGTCTGTCCCACACATTCTTGAATCCCTGAACGGTGGCCGTCCCCACCACTTCCTGGGGAAGACTGTTCCATCTCTCCACCACCCTTTCAGTGTAGATACAGAAAACAAACTTATCAAGATAGATACCAATTTTGTCCACATAAATCCCAAGCAACAGAGTAAGTCCAATTAATGGAGTGGGTGTTACCTACTTTAGCAGTGAAACCCAATAATATCGTAGATCAAAAGTAAAATTACCTCTTTCTACCCTAACAATTGTATTTACTAACAGTATGTAATTTAAGGGCACTAATCTGGAAAAATAGTTCAGTTATAATAGTATGCCACCTTAGAATTACCTATTCTTTTTCTTTTATCAAGGCTTTTATCCTCTGGGCGTGTCACAGGCAGCTTCTCAGCCCCTTCACTGTTTCCCCCACCTGGCAACTGCTGCCTTGGTTCACCAAGCCCCATATCTTCCATGGTCTGCCCCGCGTGGTGGGGCTGGGAAGGGGGGGCGTCCTTCCACCACCTGAAGACCCAACGTCCAGATTTGTAGGTTTGCGAACTGGCAGCAGTGTGGAACGAAGGCAGGCAGGCAGGGCTTCATGGAACCTGCAGCCATCATTTTCCTTTTTTCTCACACTATGTTCCGGGGACTCAGCAACAAGGATGTGCATGGGCTTGGAGGAGTGCATGTGCTCCAGAACCAGTGACCCCATTCCCCTTTTAGTCTCATGCTGTGCCCCCTTATTCTGCTATTTCCTTTCATGTGAAAGATGCTCCCTTCTGGTACCTTGTTGATCACCTTCAGATACTTCTAGGTCTCTGTCATGTCCCCTGTCTCTCTCCTTTCTTCCAGGCAATACATATTGAGAGCTCTGATTCTCTCCTCATACGACTTATGCTGCATCCCAGATTCCATTTTTGTCACCATCCTCTGTACCGTCTCCATCCTGTCTATGTCTTTCTGGAGATGGGACCTCCAGAACTGAACACAGTACTCCAGATGAAACCTTACTAGGGAGTTGTACAATGGTACCACCACTTCCCTCCTTCTACTTGTTATACCCCTCATTACACAACCTGGTATTCTGCTAGCCTTTCTGACAGCTTTGTCACATTGTTAGCCACTTTGAGGTTGTCTTCTATGACTCCTAGGTCAAACGTTTTTGTAAAAGAAAGCATTACCTGGATTAGCAACCCAAAGGCATAGTTCACGTCGTGAAATGAGCCTATCTTCATTTGCAATAACTCAGACTGAAAGTCTTTATCTGGTGCAGGCAAATCTTTGGAAGTGACCTCCTTAACGGGACCTGCAACACTTGCAGTGGGCTTATTTCCCTCTCCCTCAAACTGAACCACTAAGATTGCAGGACTAACCATGAGACAGGACAGGCATTTTTCCATTAGGCCAGTAAATGCCTTCTTGTCTAGAGTCTCCAAATTCACTGGTGAAAAGCTGACGCCCCTACATTTTCTTTCAGCTTTTCACTCATGCTCAACCAGCTACTTTCTTTGCTTTTTGGTTATCTTGTTTTTTCAATTTTGTTTTTTCTCACCTTACGGGTCTTCCTGATGGCACCCCTCCAACACCATCACTGACCTTCTCATGAACTTACTGGTTATCCATCACTTATGCAGAACTCTTCGTGTGGGTAGCCAGCCACATCAGTCATGTGTGAGCATGTGAGAGTGTGGCTAGGAGAAGCTTGGCACTTTTTTCTTCCAGGTTTTCTCCAGTGGCTGGAGCATCAGGATGTGTGTGCCATCACATCATGCTCCAGCTCACCCCTTGTGTCCAGCGTCCACTCCCACTGTGCTGCTACCCATCCTCCACCAGATGGCAGTCCTTGCAGTGGAGAATTGTGTCCCCCCTCCACGAGGAAGGAGAGTTGCTGTCAGGTGCTCAGTCCTTTCTTATCCTGCCAGCCCACTGAGAGACCCTCATCCATTCCTGAACTTGGGTCTCTGGTTTGGAGGGTGGAAGTGCAACCACTCCTCCTCTGGTATGATGTTTTTTTGTTAATTTTGATGCCTCCTCCAGTAATTCTGTTTATAATTCTGGCTACTTAAGCAGTTCTGGGTTTCCGACATCGAAGAAGAAGCTACCCACACACGTGAAGTCATAACTTAGTGAACACCTCTCCGGCAAGTTTAAGAGTGTATATTCCCTTCTCATCTGTTGCAATTTGTCTCTTTAGCAATGATCAGTTATTGGAAAAGTAACACTTCAGTGCAGGAGTTATTTAACTGGATAAACATGAAGAAAATGCCACCAAACAAATTTTCAGTTCAGTGGCTCACACTACACAGAGGCTGCCAATGCGGCCATCTTGGAACCCCCTTCTTTTCTTTAAAATCTAGTTTTGATAAAAACAAATGATACTAGCTCATACAATACAGGAAGCTCCCATACAAAACCAACTGAAATATTCTCACTTATGCAAAAGGGGTGCATACTATGTCAAACCAAGCTAAATGTTAAAAAAATCCTGGAGTATACAAGAAAAGACAATATATCCTCAACCACCTCTGTTAATTAATGCCAACATAAAATATATTTGGTATTCCATTGTGTAGCATTGTGAAGTCATGTTTATTAAGCTTTAGGTTGCAATATTGAAAGGTTTAAGGATCATCAAGCATGATACTGCAGTTTTACCTATATAGAATAATGTATGAGCAACTGTGTGATATGAGTCTTTTTTTGTTTATACCTGAGGTGTGTGTTGCCATGTAAACCATGACAGCAAAGCTTAAGTAGTTTGTGAAGTCAGCTCATGTCAGGGGTTTGTAAAAAATGAAAGAGCTAGTGGAACCAAAACAGGCAGATGGGAAAATAATTCAAATTTTAAAAAGTTGTCAATTGTAACTTTTTATTTGTAATGTATTTTTCTTTTTCCTTTGCTCATTAGAGAGTTTTCTATGTGGTAATATTGTGCTGTATGTATAGAGCAACTCTCAGCCTGGCAGTCTGGCAGCTGACATATCTGTCTCTAGTCCCTCACTATATCATCAGCATTGTGATGTCACTGACAGTGACATCACAGGCAACTGATCTGGCAGTTACTGAGTGGCTGTTCTTAAGCAGCAGTGATGTCGCAGTCGGTGAGGTCACAGTGCTGATGATGTAGTGGAGGTGATAGCGATAGATATGTCAGCTGTCAGGCAGAGTGCCATTCCACACAACACAACTAGTAACATCGGGTAAACAATCTTCTAATTAATCAAAAGGGGAAAAGAAAAGTACTTCAGATATAAAAGGTAATGGTTGACTGCTTTTAAAAATTAATATTAGTTTTAGAGAATACACTTCTTTGAATTTGCCCCCAAATTCCCCCCCTGAATTTTTTCACTGAAAAAAAGTCACACAACACCTCTTTCTCTCTCCTTCCCTTCCTCCCTCCCTCTTTCTCTCTCTCTCTCTCTCTCCTTTTCCCTCCTATACATTTTAAAGCCAGAAACATCATCTTTATTCCTTTTTTACTTTTCTGGTTGATCCTGCAATTCTGTGACATTTTTGACATTAAAACAAATGTGTACTCACAGCACAGTGAATTCCCAATGGATGAGTAAACTCTGACCAGTGGAAATGGGGCATGCTGCGAGCCTACGTTTGTTTTAAACTACCACATTGCAGGGCTCTGACCTCACAACTATGTAATATGGGAATTTAAGAGTACAGATTTCAGGTTTCTGTCAGCCATAACCAGTTATCATAAAGAATATTTTATATGTTTATTTTTTAGATAGGTGTACATTATAATATTCTACTTTTTATTTTCTTTACCATCTTAACTCATGTTTTTTTACACACTGGCTGTTTCTTTCATTGAAACATAGAAACATACAATATGTTGTGAGAAAAAAGGCCAATTTTTCTCACCATATGTGCCCATTCATACTTAATCAATGCTGAATGAAAGAGCACTAGAGAGTCTTCACTCTTCCATTCCCCTGTCCCCTTCTGGTGCAGTGTTTACCAAGCCCTTGTAGTTATTGTTGGGAGGTCTAAACCTCACTTTCAGATTCTTGATGATATTGGGAATGCAAGTAATCACAGACATGTTGCATTAGAGTAATAAACAAGTTTATTACTACCAAAGGGATAAATCACAGTTGCCCTAAGCAGTTCTTGCCAAATACGAACCGGGAGCCAGTGCTAAGCATTCCCTACACCTCAAGGTTTCTCTGTGTCTCTTGGGGTCTCTCAGGTCTCCGAGGTATAAGGCTTGTGCATTACATTATATACCTATGATAATTACTATGGTTACCAAAAGATAGAAACATTTCTAGTTACAGAGATGAGCCCTATTGGCTAAATTAGAGGTGGCTCCACGGTCCAAGATAACATTATATAATTCTGTAAAGTCATCAGTTTGAGAACAAAAGAGTTCTTATACAGAGTCTTACATAACTCAGTGTAGTGGTACAAATCGCCAAAAGGTGGCAATGCCGTCTTACATATTATAATTACTCCAAGGACACAGATGTTCTGGCATCTTATAAGAAATACATAGAAAATACATAGCAAAATATATGTATTAGCAAGCAAAGTGTATTACAACAATATGCGTTCATATCCTGACATCTACTCTTGTACGGTAGATGCGCTTAGCCCTAAATGTTAGTATAACATATACCTAAGTGCTAGCTGTCTATGGTGTACCTCTTAGGGTACCAATTAGGGGTGCAGGGACCTCGTGTAACACTATCCTACCCTTGTTTGAGTCACCCCACTGATTTTGCACAGGCCATCTCTTCTGGCAGCTTATTCCACCACTACAAAACCCTTTCCTTGAATAGAACTTCCAGGTGTGTCTCTTAAACAGCAGCTGACACCTTCAGGACAACTTTAGCAAACCATAATATAGACACAGTTCAGCTTGTGTTTCACGTTAGTTCTGTATTTCTCCTCCCCATTATTTATTACTGAGGTCATTTGCATTAAAATGCAATCTTTGTTCATGAAGAGTTCATCTTTCCCTGTTGCTTTCTCCCTACCTAAGGTCATAATGCACTGCTTGTGACATCACAGTTACTCTCACAGCAATACACTGTGATATCACAACAAAGGATTATGACTTGAAGTAGGGAGTAAGCTATAGAGACAGATGAACTGTAAGGGAACTCTAAGGGATAAAGATCTTGTAGTCATGCAAATATACTCGGTAATAAATAATGGGGAAGTGAAATATATAGAATATATACGGAATGCAAGCTGAACTGTAACTAATTATTATGTTTTTCAAAGTTTTCATTGAGGCATCAGTAGCTCTTTAAATTTGCCCCTGCCAACTTTACTGAATTGCCCCTGGCATTTGTGTTCCCACTCTGTCTGAACAATTCCCTGCTATCCATGTTATCTAACCTAAGGAGGTATTTGTATGTTTAATCATTTGTCATCACTCCCTTCTTGCTTCAACCATGTACATGTTCAGATCTGCCAGCATCTCTTTATACATGTTTCCTGTTGTCTCTGGATCATCTTGGTTCCCTCCTCTGCACTGCCTTTCTTCTGTCCATGTCCTTCTTTAGAAGCGGACTCAAAAGCTGCACACAGTACTCCAGGTGAGGAAAAATCAACAGCCACTTTTACACGTCACTTACTTGTGCCGCTCATTTTTGTTCCTGTGCAGTTGCTCTCCTCCTGCTGCATTCACGCGCCACTTGTACACACAAGCAAGGTTGCAGAAGATTCCACCTTCTGGTATTGCAGCTGTGTTTCCTGCCATCAGGGGCCCAGTGGCATCTCGATAAGGCAAGTGTACTTTGGGCAGCTGTTCTGCCTTACTAATCCAAAAAAAAGTGCATGGCAGAATTTGTTTAGGGCAGAGTTTCCCTAATGAATTCTGCTGAAAACATCACAAAAGTTGTCCAAAGTTACCACAGTACAAGCCTCCAAGTTATTTCTCCTAAATGGACGAGTTTTGTTAATGTTTTCAGCAGAATTCGTTAGGGAAAATCTTCCTTAAATGAATTCTGCACTAACTTACCATTTTTATGTTATTCATTGCTGTGGTCAAATGTGCTGAATGTTGGGTTACTTTAGGCTGCAGTTCACCCAAATGAATGGAACACCGATTTTACATGGCAGGACAGAATGGAACAGAAGCTGGTGAACCAAGGAGGAGAAGGAACACGTTTCAGGGAACGCGCTCACTTTTGTACTGGTGTGTGAATGCTTGTACACACCGAAAAGGCACTGTTACAGTGTGTCTGTATCAGTTATTCTGATACAGACCACTGCGTGTAAAAGTGCATAAAGACCTATACAGTTATAGCAACACCTCCCTTCCACTGCTGCCCATCACCCTCCCTATGCAGTCCAACATTTTACTTGCCCTACCTACTATCTGTTGCATTGAGCCAATGCTTTTCATGTGGTCCAACATTATTGCTTCCAGTCCCAAATCCTTTTCCTCAGTAGAGCTTTTGACTGTTACTTCCCCCATGCTGTGCTCAGTGTTAAGATTCTTTGCCCCAATGTGCATCACCTTGCACATTTTGGCATTGAATTTTTAACTGCTATACTTTTGACCACCTCTCTAATGTATCCAGGTCCTCCTTTATAATTTTGACCCCCATCATCATTATACACCCAGCCACAGATCTTAGTATCATCTGCAAAAATGCATATTTTGTCCTGAATCCCTACCAATATGTCACAGAAAAAGATGTTGAAAAGAACCATCTCAAGATCAAGCCTTGTGACACCCTACTAGTAACCCCCTGACTCCTGAGAACTACCCATTTATTACCACCCTCTGGGTCCTGTCACCTTTTATTGATACAGCTTTTTGGCCACTGGTGATCTCCTCGTACCTGTTTCAGGCTTGTTACAGCACCCCCAGCTCCAACTGCCACTCCTCCTGCCATCTTCTATCATGGGGATAGAAACATAGACACATAGACTTTGACAGCAGGTAAGGACCACTTGGCCCACCCAGTCTGCCCATTTCCCTACCTTTCAGATAAGCTGCAGATCCTAGTTAACCAACAGCCTACTTCCTTGTAACCCCCACTAGAATTGCCTTATATCTGTCCCATGCATTCTTAAATTTCAGCACTGTTTTTGATCCCATACCTCCTCTGGAAGGCTGTTCTATTCATCCACCACCCTCTCTGTGAAAAAATGCTTCCTAACGTTGCCCTTGAGTCATTCCCCCCATATCTTCAAATTGTTCCCCCTTGTTCTTGCACATCTCTTTTTCTGAAAGATGTTACCTTCTTGGACTTTGCTGGTTCCCTTGAGGTACTTGAAGAATGTTTCTATAATGTCCTCCCTCTCCTGCCTTCTGTCTAGGGTATACATATTAAGCTCCTTTAGTCTCTCTTCATATGGCTTCTGGTGCAGACACTGCACCATTTTAGTTGCCCTCCTCTGGACTGCCTCTATCTTGTCTATGTCCTTGCAGAGATGGGGTCTCCAGAACTGCACGCAGTACTCCAGATGGGGTCTCACCAACTGTCTGTACAGAGGGATAACAACTTCCTGTTTTCTACTGGTAATGCCTCTCCCTATGCATCCCAGTATCCCCCAGCCCTCCTTACCACCTTCTCACATTGCTTGCCTACTTTTAGATTGTCAGATATGACTACCCCAAGGTCCTGTTCCATTTTTGTTGTTGGTAGTACTCTTACCCTGGGTTTTTGTTTCCCAGGTGCATTACTTTGCACTTCTTTGCATTAAATCTAAGCTGCCACACTTTTGACCATTGTTCCAGCCTTGCCAAGTCTCTTCTCATTATTTCCACCTCCTGCAAAGAGGCATACATTTCCTTCTAGCCCCTCCAAAATGTCACCTATAAAGACATTAAAGAGGACTGGTCCAGTACTAAATCCTGCAGTACCCCACTAGTAACCCTCTTTCCTCAGAGTGGACTCCATTTACTATTACCCTCTGTGTCTTGTTGTCCAGCCAATTTTTTTCCCAGGCTACCACCCTGAGACCCACTCCCAGGCTGGTTAACTTGTTTATTAATCTTTTGCATGGGACTGTGTCAAATGCCTTGCTAAAGTCTAGGTAGGCCACATCCACAGTCCCTCCCTGGTCTACTACATGGGGAGGGTCCCAAGGATATTTGTGTCATCATTGATGGCCACTGGTGCACATGGGTTGTCTGTTTTTTTTCTGCCTGGCTGCCCCCTCCCCAATGCCCTGGCACACGATGTGCATTTCCATGCTCATCACCTTAATCTCATGTAGTGCCATCCTGCAGAGGAGACAACCTCCCAGCCCACCGCAGAGGCCACTACAGCACTGGAACCTGTGTACATCCTTCATCTGGCTGGGAGTGCTGGTGCTGGATGTGTCCTCTGGCTGTGATTGTTGCCATGCAGCAGCCCTTCCCCTGCCCACAGGCCACCTGTCTGATTTACCAGGTCTGCTTCCAAACCTCGGTCATCAGCATAGAGGTGAATGGTGCTTCTGCTCGCCCACCAGATGGCCCCTGCGTCCTGTCACTTTATCAGTTTCCCACCCACCTATTTTGTCCCCTACCTTGAGGTCCTTCATCTTTGCAACTGTCCATGTAGGACAGAACTGAAGGCTTTAGTGAAATCAAGGCACATTTTATACACCACCTTTCCCTTGTCCACTGTCTTTGTCACCATAGCAAATAAATCAAATAGGTTTATCTGACATGACCCCCCCAAAAAACATTCTGTCTTTTGTCTTGCAGTCCATTTGCCTCCATGAAACTAAATATCCTTTCCTGTATTCTGGTCTCTGGCAGCTTAACCAAAAGAGATGTTAGGCTGACAGGTCTGTCGTTCTCTTGATCATCCCTGCTCTTACTCTTGTGCAGGGGAACTACATTCCTCATCCTCAAGTCTCTGGGTACTATCCCTGTTACTAGTGTGCTTCTGAATAGCTCAGCCAGTGGTTCAGCTAGGACCTGCCCCATTTCCTTTAGCGCATGGGGATATACCCATCTGGGCCTTTAGACTTATTCCTTTTTAGTGTGTGTAAGCCATCAAATATCCTTTTAAGTTGAATGAGATACATATAGACCACTACCCCCACATCTTGATGGCACAGTCAGGCTTTAGTTCCTTGTCCTCCAGTGTGAACACTGAGAAGAAATATTTGTGCAAGGTGTCTACCTTACCTTTATCTTCCTCTTCCTATTCCTCTCCTTGCTTCAGACTAACTATTGCTTCCCTCATCTTCAACTTCCCCCTTATGTAATAAAATAAGTTCTTACCTCCCTTCTCTGTACCCATCACAGTCCTCAGTTCTCGGTCAACCTTAGCCTTCTTCACTATCCTGTTGGCCTCTTTCATCCTACTCTGAAACTCTGCCCTGTCCAGCTCTGCTTGGCTGGTTCTGTATTTTTAAATGCTCTCTTCATAGCATTAACTGCCACCCCTACTTCTCTTGTGAACTGTAATGTTTCTTTACCCCTTTTCTTTTTACCTACTAGCCTTACATGAGATTTGAGACCTCTGTCATTCCACTTTTTATCAATTTCTATTTACTGTAGCTTCCACCACATCTGTTGCTCTTATCCCCTCTAGTTGTTCCTGCAGTAGCTGCCTTAGTCTTCCAAAATGAGCCTTCCTAAAGTTCAGGACTTTAGGCTGGACTCATTTCTTTCTGCCTTAAGTTTAATGGTGAACCAATCTGTCTGATGGATGCTGGTTCTCAGTAAGTTCTGCACCCTCACCTTGTCAACACAGAACGTATTTGTAAGAACCATACCTAGGATGGCTTCCTCCCTAGTTTGCTCCTCTACTATCTGTACTACTACTAATGCATCCTGAAAGATGTACATTTCCTTTCCTTTCTTATAGCTTCACCCCTTCATCTTCCTAAGATATGCCACCATCCATTTTTCCAGACTTCCTTAGTTCTTTTCAAATATTTCTATCTCCTTGAAATGGAGTTTTATGTGGCAAAAATAGTTGTTACAATACATGTATCAGCCAAATATTCTGTAACACCTTTTAAACAACCCAAATAATAACTAACCTAACTAACTAGGGCTTTGATATTGTTTTCTTCAAAGAACTGACTAAAAAAGGTTTTTCTCCCAATTACTGAAAGCCCATCCATTCTAAAGTGCATATGAAAATTGTAGTCCTTCATAGGTACCCAAGGTAGTTGTGAGATATTCAGTTGCTGTCTTGTTTAAAGGGTGTCCAATTATTTCATAGTATGCATTGTCCAGGGATTTCTGATATACAGTACATTTATCCAGATATCTACAGCTTGGGGATTTTTAAAAACACACAAGAATGGAAATAAAACATATTAGGAGAACAACATGAGCTATTTGCATACACAACCCCTAGAGAGAAAATGTACAATTATTCAGAAATATGCAACTTTTTCATTATTAAGCTTAATGACAGATGGCAATTTCTGTTTAGCTTAGCCTAAGTGGTTAGACAAGTTTAATATTAGCTGGTGAACAGTTCATCAGTTTTATGCCATATAATATGTAATCAGATTGAAATAAGGGTTTTACATAGTAATGTTATACTACATATAAAAATCAGATATTATATTGCTGTATGTGAATATGCTTTTACTGGGCATGGGACATAAAGGTGAGGAAGATACATACCACACAAAAATGTAGGAAAAGAGCAAGGGGTGGAAAGGGGGTGATTTGGAGGAGGGGAAGGCAAGGGGTGGAGGAGAAAGGTCTGCTAGAGCCTGATCCCTCCAGAATGCTGGGGACCCTGCCTGCACCAGGCAGAGGTCAAGCATGAACAGGAGGGAAGCAGGTTGTAGGCAATGGAAGTTAGAGCATGTCAAGAAGTAAGAGAGGGGGAAGAGAAGAGTAATCTAATCTAAGGATTAATCTTCAAAGGGTTAGTCCATTTAGTTTAATGGACCTCAGTAAAGAAGAGCAAAATGTCTAACATTAAGGAAGAGCAAAATGTATAGCTCTCATACTTAGGAATACCCAAAGGGACATCATCTCCTTCTGAAGCAGTGGATACCTTTTTTATAAGACTTTTACCTTAAGAGAAGGAAAAGCTGCTTAACCAGTTTGATTGTTAAGAATTGAATATGACAGTTCATATAAAGCAATGGTTATACTGGAAGTATGTACAGTATATTTTATGTACTGTACAATGACCAAATAAAGTATAAGGCTAGCCCACTGAGCACAGATGCACTTATTGCCATAAGCTAGATTCTTGTTAAGTAAAATGTCCTGGAAACAGTTGATCAACTGTTGTCGAATGTCCGCTATACTGCTGCTGTATCATCATTATCTGTACTGCAATGTTTCTTTCTCCTCTACACTGTACCTGTAAAGTAACTGTAAATTGTACTTGTTGTGCCATCTAAGTGGCCCGGGTCATGCCTGAAAATGGTCACTGGGATCTGCGCACCTACCCTGTAAATAAATAACTAAATAAACTCAAATGTTTAAAAAATAAAGGGCGGGGATTTTGATAACGTATGAATTATAAGCATGTAAAACATTTAACCTCAAGCAAATTACTCCATCACTCAACTGACATTAAAAAATCAGGGGGAGGCTTTACTTCATTGTTTCCTTTGTATGCCATGCTATTTTAGCAGCTAACCTGAGTAGGCAATAATTTCTATCTTTTCTGCCAATATTTCTTTATTAATAAACTTTCTGTTATACTGCAGGGGTTTGGAAATGTGCATTTTTCACTGTTGTTACATTTCTAATCTCTTGGGTTCACAACTGTATAATGATTTCATTTGGTCATCAATCACTCATAGTCCCTAACTCTTTATGAGAAGTTTTTTTCTTAAAACAACAATGAGCAATAACTTATAGGGAAAGAATTACATGCTATTTTACAATGGCAAAAACAAAAAAATCCAGAAACTGACCTGATTTCATCACTGTCACATGGAACAGGAGGCACTGTGGGAAAAAAAGAGTCATAAAAAATGTGAACATTGAGATCCTCAGGCGCCATAAAACTAGCAGGCAAATTTAAAAGAAAATCCTTACAGCAAATAAGGGGAAGGATGCAGTAGGATTACATCTACAAATCAAAATAATCTGCACAGTATATTGTTTTGTAAATTTTAACTTTAAATCCCCTTTAATTTGGAGGTGACTAACCTGTATCAACACTAAGGTGTCCAGTTATGTTGAGATAATTACGCACGTTGAGGTTCTATTAACTAATCAGGTGGCTTCATTTCCTAATACTCCAAGTTCTATTCTAGCATATATCTTAACATTTTTATACTAAGATGAACTCAAAGTACTTTCTCTGTTAATTTTGCTAGACAATTCCCAGAGATTCATTTTTGTTTTATCGTTCAACTCAAAAGGAGCACTTATGAATGGATAGACAATTAAAATAGAAACATAGAATTTGATGGCAGATAAAGACTGTTTGGCCCACCCAGTCAGCCCATTATTTCCCTGCCTATACTGTCACTGCAGACCCTACTTGATTTCTGGCTCCTCCCCCTCTTGCGCCACAGTAAGATACCTTTGTGCCTATACCATGCATGCTTGAAACCCACCACTGCTTTTGCCCCCATCACCTCAGCTGGAAGACTGTTCCAGGTATCCACCACTCATTCAGTGAAGAAGTACTCCCTCAGATCTCCCCAGAATTTACCCTCTTTCAACCTCATTGCATGTCTCCTTGTTCTTGTGCATCATTTCCTCTGAAAATAATCCCCTCCTGCACCTACAGTAATTTACCTCCATGAGGAATTTTATAGGTTTCTATCATATTCCGCCTCCCCTTCTCTCTTCCTGGGTGTGCATATTGAGGTCCTTCAGTCTCTCCTTGTAGGGCTTATGATGCAGACCCTGCATCATTTTAGTTGCCCTCCTCTCGACTGCCTCCACTCTGCCCATGACCTTCCAGAGAAGGGGTCTCCAGCATGGGACACAGTACTTCAGGTTGGGTCTCACTAGTGAGCTATACTGTGGTCACACATCTCACTCCTTCTGCTGGTGATATACCTGCTATACATATCAGCATCCCACTGGCTCTACTAACTGCCTTGTTGCACTGCCTCACCATCTTGAGGTCATCAGATATGATTACTCCCACGTCCCTTTCCTGTTTGGTGACTGTCAACACCTCTTCTCCCATTGTGTATTTCACCTCTGCTTTTTGTGTCCTAAGTGCATTATTTTGCACTTTTTTTTGCAACCAAAACCCAGTTGCCATGCTGTTGACCACTCCTCCAGGTTTCTCGGGTCTCTGGCTCCAGATTCTTCCTTCCCTTCCAGCTCATCTGCAATGTCACTTATAAGGATAATAAAGAGGACTGGTCCCAGTAATGAGCCCTGTGGCACCAGACTGATCACCCTCCCTTCCCTATAGTGAACTCTGTTTACCACCAGCCTCTGTCATCTACCCCTTAAACAATTCGTTACACAGTTTACCACCTTTAGATACACCCCTAAGCTGCCCAGTTTCCTGATGGGCCTTCAGTGTGGAACAATGTTGAAAGCCTTACTGAAATCCAAGTACATCATTCCACTGCCTCACCCCGATCTATTTTCTGGTCACCCAGTCAGAGAACTCTATCAGATTTGTTTGACACAACCTCCCCCATGAATCTGTATTGCCTCAGGTCTTGTAACTCGCTGAATTCAAAATACTCCACAGTCCTTTCCTTTAGCAGTGACTTTATTAGTTTCCTCACCACCGATAGCAGGCTGACTGGCCTATAGTTGCCAGCCTACTCACTGCTACCACTATTGTGAGGTAGGACAGCATCTACTCTCCTCCAGACCTCTGGAACCACTCCTGTTTCCAGTGAGTTGTTAAAAAGGACTAATGGAGGTGCAGTCAGAACCTCCCTGAGCTCTCTCTGTACCTTTGGATGTACCTCATCTAGCCCCATAGCTTAGTCCACTTTCAGATTCGCAAGTCCTTTCAGGACTTTCTCCTCTGTAAAGGGACTTATGTGTCTCTTCTCCTCCAGTGACTCTGTTGCTTTCATGTGACCCACCCCTTCCTTTTCCTCTGTGAAGACTGAACAAAAGTATTTGTCCAGGATATCTGTTTTTTCCTGATACACCTCTGCACTGTTCTTACCTGTCCTTCCTAACCTCACAGTCCCTCCCCTAGTCTTCCTCTTTTCATTTATGTGCCTAAAAAAAATCTTGTCCCCATTTGCTACCCCTTGGGAAACTCTTTCCTCAGTTTAGGCTTTTGTGCTCCTCATTGCTTTCCCTACCTCTCTCTGCTTCTCCTGATACACCACCCTTTCCTCTTTCTTCTGTGTCACTTTATATCTCCTGAAAGTTACCTTTTTAGCTTTTACCTTTTTAGCCACACCCTTCGAGTACCATAGCATTCTTTTCTTCCTCTTGTTTTTGCTCACTTCCTTTGTGCAGAGGTTTGTTGCCTTCACTATGCCTTCCCTTGGGTTATCCCACTGTTCTTCCACCCCACACAGGTCATTCCTCCACTAGGTTGTGGCTGAAGCATTCACTCATTTTTTTTTTAAATCTGCCCTCCTGAAGTCCATGACCCTTGTCCTTGTGTGGTCCATTTCCCCTGCTGTCCTTATGTTTAGCCACACTGTACAGAGATCATTGGTCCCTAGGTGACCTCCCACCTGGAAGTCTGCAAAACCATCCCTGTTAGTGAGCACCAGGTCCAGTTTTGCCCCATCACAAGAGAGCTCATGACTACTTGTCAGAGAAATGCCCCTGATGGGACCCCAGGATGTCCCAGCTTCTAGGTGAAGCTGCAGCTGGGTGGCTCCAATCTACATCCATCAGACTGAAGCCCCCACCAGCAGCACCTCATCTTTACCTGCCATTGTGCCAGTGGCTTCCACCAGTGCCTTATCTAAATTTTCCATCTGTGTTGGAGGTCTGTAGATCACACCAGTGCTAATAGTGACTCTGTTTATGATCTCCAGGGTGACACACAGTACCTCCAATGCCTCCATTCCCCCTGGATTCCCCATGTTTCAGTTGAGGAACATATTAGTCAGAGAGGGCCAAACCTTACCATCAATAAATAAACAATTCAAATATAGCATGCTCAGCTCTACCTAGGCTCTTCTATTCCATTTTATAAAATGGGCTAAAAAATCCCAAGGCACTGATTGGCTACAACATCATTTGAGCTGTGTCCTTATCAGATGATATTGTAGCCAACCGGGACTATTGCCCACCATGATGCCCCATAACGACAAAAATCAGTGAGCTCTGCCAAACCTAAATGCAAATCCTCATTACCAGAGCTCACTGAAGCAGCAGAAATCCACCACAACGGCAGTCGCACCAGCACAGTATCACAGTACTGTCACCATATACAACTCAGATACCACAAAATCCCCCTTCTGACACAAACTGCAAAACTATACTTTTGTTCCTTTTCATTTTTGTCAGTGTCCGTCGTGGTTTAAAAAAAATGAAGCAGTATTCTACGGCACCCAGACACGCTCGTTCCTAGCCTCCAAAAACGAACACGCTCTACTGACACTACTACTGTAATCGACTTCACTACCAAAAAAAACCTCTCAAACTAAAACACACACTGCTCCCAATTCGTCGACTTCACTACCGAATAAAAAAAATCAGAAAAAATTATTTCTCCCTACCGCCGCAGTTTCACAGAACCAGGAAGCGCTATTCTACAGTACCCAGTAATGGACACTCTCACTCCCACCGGCCAGCTAAGAACACGATTGAGCCATTTATTTCTCCCAATATTTGATCACACAGATGCAGTCACATACACAGACACAGTGCCACCTGTCAGTAAAAACACATACTGGTTCTCAAAATGTACTGCTTAAAACAGGTAAACATAACCTAAGAAAGCCATAGAAACCCAGTAATTCAAATGAAACATTTTTTTAAACTGACTTCATCAGGGACTATTTTTCCTATTTGAACTATTAAACCTTCTTTTTTTAAATATTTTTTACTTTATCGCTTTTTCTTTTTATTCATTAAATAATCAATAGATAAGCCCATTTTATAAGCGCAATAACACACTCCGAGGTGTGGGTTACGTGCTGATAAGAGCACGCCTAGGGGCATAAGGCACTCGGCGCACGCGCCTCGTGCCTTAGTACACCCCTAGGCGTGCTCTTATCAGCACGTAACCCACACCTCGTCATGTGTTATTGCTTACATAATTTAACTTCATTGCAGTTTTTATATTTTTGAATTTTTAGATGGGTGCCGCTAGTAAGGTGACCACTAGGTAATATGCTGTGCATGTCCAGCATGCTCCCAAATCACTGCTGGTAAATCATGTTAAATGTTTTGCCTTTTGTCTCTTTCCCTCATTTTTATGTCTATTGTTTGTTATTAGTATTTAATTGCTTTTCACGTTTTCCTTGTCCCCCTTTCCTCTAGGATACATCTGGAAATGAGAGCAATTTCTTGCTTAGTAGGCTTTTCCTGGTAAAAACAGTCTAAATCAATAGATAAACAAATCCCTTACCCCAGTATCTATATATCTGTCTGTCTGTCTATCTGTCTATCTGCCATGTTTCTAGATTTCAGACTGCAGGATGGGTAACTTTGGCTATTCCTTCATGGCAGCTTACTAGAAGCATGCAAACAATGAAGCTTTGTGAGCACAGGGAACCGAGACAGCAACTTGATGTTAGTTTAGTATAGGCAAGTTAAAATACTGTAAAGGACAGAGAAGGTCCTGGCTTGTCAGGAGTTACTGTGGGGTGTTAATTTGTTTTGGTCTGAAATCTGGAAACCACAGACTCCTTTTTAAATTGGGGAAAGAAAAGAGAGAGAGAGAGAGAGACAGACAGACAGACAACGAGAGAAGGGGGATTCTTATTTAAATTGGGGGTGGGCAGAGAGAGAATAAATAAGGGAAACATTTCAAATGATTTACAGGCCCTTATTGGATAGCAAATTGAGAGTGTGCAGGATGCATATTTTTAATTGGCACATTACTAGTCACATCCTTCTAAAAATATCAACATTTTGCAAATTCAAAATGACATCAAATTTAACTTAAATAAGTGAGTCTGGCTTGAGCATGCTACATATTTAATTCTAAATTAAACTGTTGCAAAAAATCCAAACCATTTCCAAAACTGGCACAATCTGCAAAAATAGGCATGTGATAGGCATGTAAGAATACATAGCATCTCCTTGAAATGCAACCCATTGTTCCCATTACGGCTGCTGTATATCTACACATTTTTAAATATCATATCTAGATCAACATTGTCTTCTTTTCCTACAGTAACATTTATTTCTTGTTATTTTACCAAGTGGTTGCAGAAATGGGATGACTATGGCATGGCTAATTCATTCAGAACAGAGGTATACAGGTTGTTTTGAGAATGTATGAAGAACAGCTTAACCATCAAGTCTTGCCATCAAGTTCTTGCATTGTTAACCTTGTTGCTATCTTCCTCAGAAATGTGAAAAACTGTCAGGCAACTCTACTCTTTCCCTTAAAAAAAACGTGAAAGGCATTTATAAAACTATTTATGTTAATTATTGTTGCAGTATCAGCCACTGTCAACCATCTAAAGTGCTAGTGCAGTATTAGCCCCGTGAAGCATTTGAAATACACATTATTTTATTCTGATTAATTACAAACAGCCCCATTGTCAAGATTTCTTTTAAACACAATACTTTTCCAATAGGCTGTAATTTGTCTGTTGCCTAATGCATGTCTAGTCAAATTGTAAGTATAACAATACATTTCTGAATAAACAATGATTTCTAAAAAAAACAAGTCAGGCAAATGAGAGATTTACTCTTGTGTATCCAGAAAATCTAATAGTAATTGCAAGATGCACTGACATGCACAGTATTTCCATAACATCTACTCATGTGATGGTATTTACTTTTGTTACAGTTCAACAGTTAAACATTTCCCATGCATAGTGTGCTACAATATACTATATAATCATAAACTGTTCTGGATTTCATTCCTATGTAAATTATATAAACATCACACCATAATGTAAAAATAGCCAAATTTCAATCCCAGCAATATTATAAAAAAATTATATCTATTATTACGTATTACTTTGCAGGAGTTAAAATCAAAAGGCCTCCTCATATGTATTTTGAATGGGTAGTATGTGTTTGTTGAAATTCGATGAAGAAGAACAAGTGTTTATTTCCTCAGAGGATGAGTGGAGCATTATTTTATACAATGTCAAATGTGCAGCCCAGTCATTTGGCATAGACTATGTATGGTATAAAAGGAAACATCTGCATTTTAAATAGTATAAAAGCTGTGAGTAGTGCAATCAGCCAATAACTCAATATAGAACTTCACAATTAAAATCAGAGTCAAGTATGAAACTGAGATTGTATAAAGACCAGTGGTTCACAGCTACCGTTCTTGGGTTGTGCTGCATCCATGACAACAGGGTCAAAGGTTGTTTTTAATGCTATTATCCCAACATTCCCAGAGCTGAATGCTAATGTGGCTGCACTGAAGAAATCAAGCTAAAGATCAGTATCCACTGAACTATGACCGCTGTGGGTAAGAACTGGTATATGCAGGACAGAAGCGATTGGGGGCATAAAGCTAAAACTGCAAACTCATTCAACTCTAAAAAGATGAAATAAAAATGTAGGGCACATTGTGTGATTTTTGCAAAACTTTCTGCAAATGTCTGCTTGATTTATTTGCAAGGGAGGAGGCTGTGAAATAAAAATAAGGAATCTAATTTTTTTTAAATGTGGCCTACATGAATAAATAAAAGTATGCTATATCCAGGTAAAAGATTCAAAACAAAATTAACTTGTGTAGAATGTGTTACATAGAATAACATGTTTTATCTTTGGGTGTAGTGCAAATTAATTTTAATTGGCTCTTAAAGAGCCTCTGACATCTCCAGAAATCCTTGAAAATTGTTATACATTTTCTAGCTTATATTTCATATGCTTTCAGAATTTAGCTTCAACCTTTTTAGTTATATCTATGCACACCAGCATGAAAACGGTATCACTCAGCCTTAGCCTTCATCTGCCCTTGCTGCTTGTCAACACCTGACACTATCCAGAGACTGTTAATATCACAGTATGTTGCTGTATAAATTATAATGCTATAGTATAAACAGAAGATTATGATGTCAGGTGTATATGAACAACAAGGACAGACAAGGTTTAGGAGACAGAGAAATCATGCATTAATGATTTAATTTCTTTTGGAATTTTTGGCTAGGAAAGGAACACTGAGCAGAAGCTGTTTTCCAAATGTAACCCAGTAAAGAATTAAGTACAGTGAGGTTAAATTACTTGCTCAGGGTCACACTGTATGCATGTAGCATTTGTGGAACTGAAGCTCAGTAACAAGATGTAGCTCACACTTACTTTTAGGGACTGTGGCATGTCCTTGTTAGCTGCAGAAATCAAATGTAGGTCATTCTTGTATCTGGTGGAGGGAAACTTGATGAAAGACACAGCATGACATTAGAAGTTTGACTTAATTAATTTAATGTTAAGTCAAAATCAATTTTTACATGTTATGTGCTCTACTGTGCTATAGCAACATTGTAACACAGATACCCCTACAGCTTCCCACTTACTGCAACTTGACCAGGCACTTTGGTCCCCTGATCTTCCTTAGGGGGCATGTCTAGTGCAGTACTGATAACCCATTCATATCTGGCCATTACTGATGACATCTCTGAGGGCAAGCTGCAAAAGTAACACACATATCTGTTATTGTTTATTTATCTGATATTTAAAAAAATAACAAAGACTATGGGCCCGATTCTAGTACACTTACGCCTGGCATAACAGCTGTTGCACCAAGTAGAATGGCTCATGTAGCAATTTACGCCAGCAGTTGCAACATGCACGAGTCTAAGCTGTTATGCCGGCAGTTGTGCCATAAACCCCCTGTGACATGGTGCTAGGGTGGTTCACGGCAGCAGTTGTGCCCTATTCCAGAAGGGCAGCATCAAAGTCCCCAACGTCAAGATTCTACAAGAACCCCTAGAGGAGAACTCGCAACATAAGTTACACCAGCATTTAGCTAGTGTAACTTATGGATGCCCCCCGGGTCCTGTAGACCCACCTGCAGTCCAGTGGGCATACCACAGTTGCCCACCCCCCCAGTGGGTGCCCCCACCCCCAACATGTCCTTTATGTGCACTCTGCAGGGCTGCCCACACCAACTGCCTCCGAGAAGTTGCCTTATGAGAGCCCTGCAGGGTTGCCCACCCTTCCCCTGTATCCTACAATAACTGCCCAACAGTGCTGGCCACCACCCATCCCCCCATATCCCACAATAACTGCCCTGCAGAAACTGGCCACCATCCACCCCAAAATTCCCCATTGCGAAATGCCCCACAGGGCAGCACTGTCATCCCCCCACCTGTGCCCTAACCCCAAGTCACCTTCCGCAATTGCAGCATACACCCAGACACTTCCTGGTAGTCTAGTGGCCCCCCACCTTCCCACCCAGCCATGCTAGTCCACCCAGCACCCCTCCACCCGTCCCCAGCTGGCGACTGGCATAGCCCACCTCTCACCTCCATGGTCAGCCACCAACTGGGTTCATCAGAGCCCTACTGTAAAGACCAGTCGAAGTAATTTAGGCATGTCTTTGGTAGCCTCCTACAGGACTCAGTAGTGACATGGAAATGGCAGCGCAGCGGAGAGGGCTGGCTGGCTGGGGGAGTCATGAACTACAGAAGTATCCGGGTGCCTGGTGGCAGGTGACTCACAGTCAGGGCACAGGTGGAAAAATGACAGCGCTGCCAATGGTTTGTTGCAATGGTGTTGAGGGTGAATCAGTAATGACCGCTGAGCGTGACCAATGAGATATGAAAGCGACAACTACAGGCAGTTATTGTGAGATACAGAGAATGAATGGTGCCAGCCCTGGGGCAGTTATTGTGGGATACAGGGGGTGGATGGTGTGGCCAGCCCTACAGGGCAGTTATTGTGGGATTCGGGGGGGGCAGGAGGTGTGGCCAGCCCTGCGGGGCAGTTATTGTGGGATTCAGGGAGGGGCAGGGGGTGTGGACAGCCCTGTGGGGTGCCTATTGTGGCTGGCTGGGCATGGGGGGGCACTTGCAACCTGCGTTGTGACTTGCGACATGCTTGCCAGGTGCGCCTGCTGTTCAGTGTACCTGGACGCATGTTGCAATTCGCAGGACTTTGATGCTGTGACCCTGCCCCTTCTAGAATAGGGTGCAGGGTCATTGTCGCAGTTGTGGTTGGTGTAAGTCGTGTTTGGCAGCGACTTGCACCACCCTTTTAGAATCTGGCCCTATATTTACAAGATCTGCCATACATTTCTAAAACAACTTAAAATCCCTTTTTTTCATATACAGTTTCTTTGCTGTTTTCTTCATCCCCTAACATGGCAGTACCCCCTTCCCCAGCCATGTCACTGATTCATCTTGGGGACTTACAGGTTAACCACCTTTAGGTTATCTACCCTGTAGGGTCATGCAGGGCCTGTGAAGGATACCGAGTAAGCCATTTTTTTTCTCCTTGCCCTAGGGCATCGTGCATGCAATGACATGCAGCACATCATACCACATATGCCAATGCCCTCCTCCCATGCTGTCCCCATTGTCACTGCCATCCAGCCTCTGCCAAATGGTGTTGAGTGGCAGGACTCAGGCATCCCCAACTGAGGAAGGAGAGATGTCAATCTTCCCTAACCCGTCTTGTCTCTGAGTGACCCTGGTCCATTGCAGAACCTGGGTCACTAGCATGGGTGGTTGTGCAGCGTCCATTGATTCAAATCACTTTTTGACCAGAGGAACAGTTTCAGCATTGTCGGCATCAGTCTGACCTGCTGGACATTCATTATGTGCCAAGCACTACCCTTTTTCTCAATTTTTCAGTTTTTTCATTGGATGCAGGAGTAACCACAGGAACAAGATTTGCCTGTTACAGCATTTTGCAGGTACCTATCAAATTATCAGGTCTTTTGCTTACAGATCCCACCTCTGGCTCAACTCCCTGGGTAGAGACATCTCTGCTGAGTCAAAACCTGTCCCTTTCAAACACAAACTCCGACAACATCTATTAGCAAACAATATATGTGACTGCCACCTTAGCAGCCTTCTGCTTATTTTATCGTTGTACTTATACCTTTTGGCACTTTTAACTCTTGGCACTTCATTTCAGTCCTACCCTCGAGCCTTTTCCCCTCCACCCCTCACCTCTGCTTCTTCTCTGCTCACACATCTTCAAGTTCTTCCCTTGCTCCCAATCGCCTTCCCTCTTCCACCCTCCACCCATTCTCTTATCTCATGCCACCTATTTTGCAACTTCTTTCCCTACATTTCTCTCTCTTACCTCTCTCCCACCCATATTACTCTCTCTCTCGGTTTTTTAATTTGCTCCCCCAGATCTGGGCCGGCCTCTCCTTCAGGCCCTCCTATGCCCTTCGTGCCACACTGCCCCGGTACAGCCACCTCTTCACCCTATATTGTAGCCCCCAGGTAACCCCCAGATGTAACCCTTTGCTGGGTGGGTCCTCCTCCTCTGAGAGAGAAGGCCAGCACCATACTTGCCCCAGGTGCTGCTAGGGTGGTTTCTGCACTGCCCGGGGTCTCGCTGCAATGGGAGCTGGCAGCTGTCATCTGGTTGGTCTCGGGGCTCTTTCCCGTTTGCTCCCCAGGGACGTGGCATGCCACTAACATCAGGGTTATGCCGACGTTCACCATGCCCCGTTGAGTTGTGGCCCTGTGTAATGCCGAGCCCCCGGAAATTGCTGGGTTGCACCCCCACCCTCCCCCTGAGAGAAGGCGAACAGTCATCCGATGCTTCAGCCTTCTTTCCCTGGCCAGCCCTCCAGCACCCAAGTCCGTTCCGGAACCCGGGTCACTGGCGTCACCAGCGGAAATTCAAACACTGTGCAGATGGGCCGGCTCGCTTAGGTTTTTGACAAGGCCTGCTAGGCTGCCCCCTCTCCTGATTAAACACCACCTCTTCTCTTTATACTAATTAATTTGTCTTCCTCCCCTTCACTTCATCAACACTCCTCCTTATCTCTGCACTCACCCCATTTCCCTCCTTCAACCTCCCCATCATCTCATGTCTCTATCCCCATTACCTCCTTTGCAACTCCACTCCTTCCCTCTCCACATCTTGTGCAACTCATCTCCTTCACCCTCTTGTTTCTCCCATCCCCCGCCTTACACCCCATTACTCTCTCTCCTAGATTGTGACAAGGCCTCCCAGGCTGCCCTGTCTTTTAGCCCACTCTACTGTTATATTAGGCAACATTCAGTGCTATTTTGATTGCTTTTGATGCATTAGTTTTTTCAAGTATATTCTTGAGATCTGCTATTTACTTATCTATTGTTTACCAGCTTTTGTTTTGTACTACTGACGTGGAACCTTTGTAAATGAGTTGTATTGCTCAAAGGTGTTGTAATCCAAGACTCAATAAATAAAATAAATACCATTTATCAAATGCGATTTGATAATAAAGATATCATTGTGGTAAATTCTTATTTCTCCACTATGATAGTCATATAGCATATAACTCTTGAAATAACGAGT
Organism: Neoceratodus forsteri; assembly: GCA_016271365.2. Taxonomy (NCBI): domain Eukaryota; kingdom Metazoa; phylum Chordata; order Ceratodontiformes; family Ceratodontidae; genus Neoceratodus; species Neoceratodus forsteri. The sequence continues at coordinate 330,366,867 of JADMNL010000023.1, read as the reverse complement.
GTAATACCTAATAACAGGCATGCTGAGTGAGCTAAAAGATAAAAACACTCTGCGGCCATCAACAAATTCTAGTCCAGCAGTGTCCCAGGAAAGAAAAAATGATGGAGGTAACCTGATCTGAAAAAACAAAACAAAACAAAAAGCAAAATGTTATTACAATTTCATTTAAACACATGACTAACTTCCTCTATCTGAGTAACAACAAACACATAAATGTCATTAAAGTTCATGGGATTCACATTAATGACTTTAAATTCTGAGTTGAAACAGACTGGTGGGGAGGGGGGGGCAACAAATGTGCAGCCTTTTTAACAGGCTATAATACAATAGCCAAAAAGATGGGCCAGGTCATCAAACAGAATCAGCACATCCTACTCAGTGATGAGATTTTGGCAGCTGAAACAGGATAAAAAAACAACAGTGACTTAAAATAAAGGGCTACAACATAAATGACCATCTGATTCATAGCCATTTGAGCATAAGAAGTAGTATGGCCCGCAGTTGGTTACCTCCTAAACTAGCTGGAAGCGCTGGGTGGTCCGATGACTTGCACCTGCTAAACTAATGAGATTTCACAGATGTAGAAATGGTATTGTGTGCAGGTTGTCTAACAAGGCTATGAAATTAAACATCCCTCATTTAACACTAGTATGGAAATAAGAGCTATCATAAATTGTAGAACAAATGTTGTTTATAGACAAAGAAACATAGACAATGGCAGCAGAAAAAGACCATTGGTTCATCCCATCTGCCCAGTTTTACCCTGCTCTACCTGAGTCATGACTTATTTGTTTAGATGGGATTTTCACCATCACCTCCCCCTTTCGCTTCCTACTTTACTGCTACCCCCTCAGTAACTGTTAAGCCCTTTACTCTGTTCAGCTATGCTTGAACCCATTAATGGTTTTTGGGCCAACCACCTCTGTTGGTAGGCACTTCTAAAGCTCAACACTCTCTACATAAATTAAAGATCTCTCGCATCGATCTAAATCTCCCCCCAGCTTACATTCATGTCCCATTGTTTTTGACCCCTAATGCTGGTAAATAGTTCCTCCCAGTTTACCTTGTTTATTCCTTTCAGGAACTTGAAGGTCTATATCATGTCACCCTTCTCCTTTCTGGTCTTGGCCTCCAGAGAATACATTTTCAGTGCCAGACAATCCTCAAAGGATCTGCCCTGCTATCTCTGAATAATTTTGGTTACTCTATACTGCTCTGTCTCCAGACTGTCTCTGTATTTCCTCAAGGGAGGACTGCAGAAGTGGGCATAGTATTGCAGATGGGTCTCACCAGATATCTATAGAGAAAGAGCATTACCGTTATCCTCCTTCTATCAAAACCCCTTCCAGTACACTCTCAACATTATGTTTGCTTTGCTGTAGGCCTTGTGACATTGGCTAGTTTGTTTTAGGGAGTCACCTATGATGACATCTAGGTCCCAGCTAGCTTATAAAAAGCATACAGTATACTACCAAGTAGTCTCCTTGCCTGATCCCAAAACAACAAAACTAGGCACAGCAGTCTCCCACAAGCCATTGTATAGAGTACACGTATGCCACTTTCAGAAGCCCACTACCTCTAATTCTCTGACCTTTTTGACAAAAGAACTGGAGATTGATCTTTAAGAGTTCTTGTATTGGCTGCTTGCCCCCCAATTCTTTAACAGTACACTGTTGTCACTGCAATTTTTGAGTCCAGAGAGGTAGTGGGAATATGGAAAGAAACACTCAGCACAACAATTGAACATGCTGAGTGCAGTTCGGTTAAATAAGGATTTGGGAAATGGTGTGATCACTCAGTGGAGAGGGGTAGCTCAGTGGCATCCCTCAGGGACTAGCGCTGGGGCCACTGATATTCACGTTCAATGTCTTAATCAACAGCCTGGAAGGCAGGGTCTACAGCAGGCTTCTTAATTTTATTCATGTTATGTTTATATATGTATACGTTTATGCCATGTGGTGTACCCGTGGAAGTGTCTATGTGGGAAGGAACATTATACCTTTGAAAAAAATAGAACATGAACCTATTTGTTCTATCCATAACATAAATTCCAAGACTCCTGTTGGTGCACACTTTTGTTAGAAACATGGGGTAATATTTCTGACTTATCATTCATAGGGATTCAGCGTGTCAAATCACCAAAAAGAGGGGGAGACAGATTATTCTTTTGTGCAAAAAAAAAAATCATTGGATCTATCGTAAGTCCCTCAAACCCAATGGGCTCAATGATATAACTTATTTTAAGTCATTAATGTAAATTTCTTAATATTGACTTCCATATTATGCCTCTAGTTATTTGCAGTTATAACCTTAGAAGTTTTAAAAGCTCTAATTTGAAATTTTAGAAGCCCCCCCCCCGAACAGCCTCCTCAGACTTAAAATTTAAAAGCATTAATCCAACCCTTTTGAAGTTCATTAGAGATAGAGGAACTAAAGTGTATGTTTAAATGAAATTGTAATGACATTTTTTTTCAGATCAGATATACTGCTTTCTTTCTTTCTTTCTTTCTTTCTTTCTTTCTTTCTTTCTTTCTTTCTTTCTTTCTTTCTTTCTTTCTTTCTTTCTTTTTCTTTCTTTCTTTCTCTCCTTCTCTCTTTCTTTCTTTCTTCCTTCCTTTCTTCACTGCTGGAATAGAATTTGTGCATGGCTGCAGTGTGTTTCTATCATTTAACTCTCTCAGCAAGTCTCTTATCAGGTTTAACACTAGTCATTTCAACAGTTATAAGCTATATGACTATCATGATGGTCAAATAAGAATTTTCCACAGTGACATTTTGTATTACCAAATTGCATTTGCTTTATGGTAATTAGATAGGTGCTTGCAAAATGCTGTATCAGCAAACATGGCTCCTGTGGTTACTCTTGCAGCCAATGAAAAACAAGCATTTGTCAATGCCGAATGTTGATTGCATTGGTCCATTGAGCTCGCTTACTGCCCCAGTGTTACTCGCTCATTCTGTTTCTCCCGGTGTTGCAGGCTACTCTTTTGTACTGGACTCCTGCCTGCACTGGCACATTTTTCTGCCCACAAAGAAATCTGCAGCCGTCCCGACAGAGCTCTGTTGAGGTGGGTCACTCCCCCTCTCTCACTCACTCATTCTGTTTCTGCTGGTGCTGCAGGCTGCCCTTTTGTACTGGGCCCCTGCCTCTGTTGGCAGCTTTTCTGCCCACAAAGAAATCTGCAGCAGTCCTGACACAGGTCCGTTGAGCTAACTCACTCCCCCTCTCTTGCTCATTCTTTTTCTGCCAGTGCTGCAGGACGGCCTTTTGTACTGGGCTCCTGCCTGCATTGCCACCTTTTTCTGCCCACAAAGCAATCCGCAGCAGTCACAATAGAGGTCTGTTGAGCTCGCTCACGCCCCCTCTCTCACTCGCTCATCGTGTTTCTCCTGGCACTGCTGGCTGCCCTTTTGTACTGGGCTTCTGCCTGCATTGGCACCTTTTTCTGCCCACAAAGAAATCTGCAGCTGTCCTGACAGAGCTCCGTTGAGGTCACTCTCTCCGCCTGTCTCACTCACTCATTCTGTTACTCCTGGTGCTGCAGGCTGTTCTTTTGTACTGGGCTTCTGCCTGTGTTGGCACATTTTGCTGCCCACAAGAAATCTGCAGCTGTCCCAACAGAGTTCAGTTGAGGTGGGTCACTCCTCCTCTCTCACTTGCTCATTCTGTTCTGCCAGTGCTGCAGCTGGCCTTTTGTACTGGGCCCCTGCCTGCGTTGCCACCTTTTTCTACCCACAAAGAAATCCATAGCAGTCACGATAGAGCTCCATTGAACTCGCTCACTTCCCTCTCTCACTCACTCACTCTTTTTCTGTCCACAAAGAAATCCGCATCTGTCCCGACAGAGCTCTGTTGAGGTCGCTCACTCCGCCTATCTCACTCACTCATTCTGTTTCTCCCGGTGCTGCAGGCTGACATTTTGTAGTGGTCTCCTGCCTCTGTTGGTGCCTTTTTCTGCCCACAAAGAAATCTGCAGCAGTCCTGACAGAGCTCCGTTGAGCTCGTTCACTCCTCCTCTCTCACTTGCTTGTTCCATTTCTGTCAGCGCTGCAGGCTGCCCTTTTGTACTGGGCTTCTGCCTGCGTTGCTGCCTTCTTCTTGCCACAAAGAAATCTGCAGCAGTCACGATAGAGCTCCATTGAGCTTGTACTCACTCCCACTCTCTCACTCATTCGTTCTGTTTCTCCTGCCACTGTAGGCTGCCCTTCTGTACTGCCTTTTTCTGCCTACAAAGAAATACGCAGTAGTCCCAACAGAGTTCTGTTGAGCTCACTCACTCCCCATCTCTCACTTGCTCATTCTGTGTCTCCTGCTGCTGCAGGCTGCCCTTCTGTACTGGGTTCCTGCCTGCATTGCCGGCTGTGTTTGCCCACAAAGACATGTGCAGCAGTCCAGACACAGCTCCATTGAGGTTGCTCACTCCCCCTCTCTCACTTGTTCATTCCGTTTCTGCTGATGCTGCAGGCTGGCCTTTTGTACTGGGCTCCTGCCTGCATTGCCACCATTTCCTGCCACAAAGAAATCCACAGTAGTCACGATAGACCTCCGTTGAGCTCACTCACTCCCCCTCTCTCACTCGCTTGTTCTGTTTCTCCCAGCACTTCAGGCTTCCCTTTTGTACTTGACTCCTGCCTGCATTGGCACCTTTTTCTGCCCTCAAAGAAATCCACACCTGTCCCAACAGAGCTCCGTTGAGGTCACTCACTCCCCCATCTCACTCGCTCATTCTGTTTCACCTGGTGCTGCAGGCTGCCCTTTTGTACTGAGCTCCTGCCTCTGTTGGCATCTTTTTCTGCCTACAAAGAAATCTGCAGCAGTCCCGACAGAGCTCCGTTGGTCTCACTCACTCCCCCGTCTTACTCGCTTGTTCCGTTTCTCCCACTGCTGCAGGCTGCCTTTTTGTACTCAGCCCCTGAATGCATTGCTGCCTTTTCCTGCCCACAAAGAAATCTGCAGCAGTCCTGACAGACCTCAGTTGAGCTTCGTCACTTCCCCCTCCCCCAGTCGCTCGATCCTAATCTGTCCCAAACACTGATTTCCGAGAGCAACTGTGGTATTCTGCACTGGAAGCGCAGTAACACATTTTTGGCTAGGATGTGAAAAATGACAGCTGTACTGTTCATAAGGAGGTGTGAACAAATGCCAGTGTTGAAAATTTGGTGTGAAAATATTACTAATTTGCAAACTTACAAGGGTGTGTGGAACCTGCACAACACATGCTCGTAACACAGTCAATTTATGAAGTTTCATCACAAAAATTTCAACATAGGCATTTTAGGATCTCTGCTCATGAACAGTGTCAGTGTGATTTTCTTAACATGTCCCGAATGCTGATTTCCCACAGCGACCGCACTCTTGTTCGCCGGACGAGCGAAAACACATTTTGGCCAGGATGTGAAAAATGACAGCTACACTGCTCATCAGGAGGTGTGGCAAAATGCCAATGCTGAAAATCTGGAGTGAAAATATTGCAAAGTTGCGAAGGAAAGAGCGTGCATGTAAACTGCGCAATGCACATTCGTAACACACACATTTTATAGACTTTCATCACCAAATTTTCAACATAGGCATTTTAGGTCTCTGCTAATGAACATTGTTACTGTCATTTTCATAATGTGTCCTGAACATGGATTTCCCACAGCGATCATGCTATTCTGCGCTGGAACTGCAAAAACACATTTTGGCCAGGTTGTAAAAAATGACAGCTGTACTGTTCATAAGGAGGAGCAGAAGAATGACAATCTTGAAAATCTGGAGTGAAAATGTTATTAATTCGTGAAGTTACAAGCGTGCGTGTAAACTGCGCAATGCACGATCATAACACAGTCATTTTATGGAGTATCATCACCAAATTTTCAATATAGGCATTTTAGGACATCTGCTCATGAATAGTGCTACTGTCATTTTCTTAATCTGTCCTGAGCACTGATTTCCCACAGCAACTGTGCTATTCTGCGCTGGAAGTGCGAAAACACATTTCCGCCAGGATGTGGAAAATGACAGCTGTACTATTCACAAGGAGGTCTGAAAAAATGCCAATGTTGAAAATCTGGTGTGAAAATATTGCAAATTCGTAAAGTTACGAGCGTGCATAGCAACTGCGCTACACACGCTTTTAAAACAGTCATTTTTGGATTTTTCCCACCAAATTTGCAGTATAGACTTTTTGAGATCTCTCCTCATGAACACTGGCACTATCATTTCATTAATCAGTCCCAAAAGGGGATTCCACACAGTGACCATGAAATCACCTTTTGGGGCCTAATAACACTATGACAGTGCCAGAATTGACGAGGAGGGGTCCCAAAAACCCCATATTGAAAATTTGGTGCCAAAATTCCCCAAAATGTCTGAAATATGCACTAAAGTTGAAAAACCTATTTATTCCATTATACAGCTTACCGGCATTTCCTCAGTTCATGGTCGGCTTTGAAGAGTGCAGATGTGTTCCTGGTCCAACAAGATCGTCACGCCGGACTCCAGATGTAAGTATGGGGTGGGGGGCTGTGGGAGCAGGGTACGCGTAGGGTGGGTGCAGGTTGTGGGAGGGTCAGGAGACCGCCGAGGACCGTTCCTTTTACAGGTTTAAAAAGACATTGCGGGACTGTTTTTGATTTTACAGGGAAATGTGGCATGCTGGGTGGCTCCCCAGCATACACAGGAGTCTTTTTGGGGGCAGCTGTAGCCAATGGGGATTGGGCACCCTGTTGGCACACAACAAATGGGTGACATTTTGCCGACAGGATTGGGCACCCATCGGCAGACAACAAAGGGGGTTTACATAATGCTGATGGGGAGTGGGCTCCCCATTGGTAACATAAAGCTTGGGGCACAAACATGGTGGGGGGCACATGCGAGGGGGATTGGGCACCTCTCGTGGGGGGAAGTTAATATTGTTTGTGAACACGGTGGCAAGCCGCCGCCATGTTCACAAACAATATCAGTGTTTCAAGGTTCCGCCCTGCAATAACAGGTTGCTCCCTCATTGCTCATTGCTCCCTCATTGCAGTGAATGGCTGATGCTGCAATGACAAGGCAGCCCCTGATTGCAGCGGCTAAAATGTTATAAGTTGGTGGCATGTTGGCTGAACTAGTGTCAGCAGCAGCATGCCATGGCATTGGGGGAAGTTTGTCAAGCCTTTAAAGGCTGTGGGGGCATTGGCCACAACAGTGCCATCCTCCACAACCTGCTTCTGGAGAAAGCTACCGCAATATGTTTCTTGTGCATGCACGCAATCAACATAAAAATGAAGAAAAAAAATATATACATTGAGAAAAGGGCAATGGTTAAACTGGAAATATTTAGGTAGGGGAACTCTCACATTTAGATTCCCACGTGGTGGAACTCTCATTTCTAGGTGATGGAACTCTCCAGTAGTAGTCAATGAAGCAATATAACAGAAGGGGTGGAACTGTCTACAATTTTTAAGAGGTAGTGGAACTGAGGTCCTGTAGGCTTCTACCCAATTTAACCCCTGAAAAAGGGTAGTGCTTGACATATAATGAATGTCCACAGGTCAGACAGATGCTGGCATTGCTGAAACTGCTCATTTGGTTAAAATGTGATTTAAATTATTCATGAAATTTATGGCAAATCCTGTAAATAAAGTATTTTTTACTACAGGTATTTAAATATTATCTAAACAAACAATAACAGATTTGTATTTCACAATTACATGTTGCACTCAATGATTATGATGTCATCAGTAATGGCCAGATATGTGGGTTATTGGTACTGTACTAGCCAAACTCCCTGAGTAAGGTCAGGAGACCAAAATGCTGGATTGAGCTGCAGTACATTGAAGGCTCTAGGGAATATCCCTGTTACAAATAGGATAACACACGGGACTTTGTCTGTTACAGTGCTTCTATGACATTATAAACCTTGAGAGTGAAGCTTGAGAGGTTTATAATATCATGGAATCCTGAGATGGTGGAACAGCACTGTAGCAGATAGAGTCCCATGTGTTGTTTTTTATAATACGTTGGAATGTATCTGAGTTGCCTGGTTTTCTTTCTATCTGACTCTTACACTCACTCACTCACCATAATTGTGCATTCCTCCATGTCAGCGCCCCCCCCACCATGATCTGCAATCATACCACTCACTCTTACACAGTTCATGTCAGCAGGGCAAGTAACTAAAGGTTTATTTAGTGAAACACCCAATCCCGGAGGCTCTGGGTGCTGTACAAGTGGATGGGAAACATATACAACAACATTACATAAAAACACATAATAAAATAAGCAGGTTAAAAACAATATAAATAAAATATTGCAGCAGTACACTAATTATAGGTCTAAAAAAGCCTTCTTAAAAAGATGTGTCTTTAGGCCCTGCTTGAATGACTCCACCTTTGAGGCCTGCTGAGGAGACTTTGGTAACAAGTTCCACAACACCGGGCCCACCATCTCAAATGAGCAGTCTCCATATGACTTTAGGTCAGTCCTATATCCCTGCACCTGCCCCTCAAATCTCCATGGCAACAGCCAATCAGTACTCATGCCTTTTAGTCTCTGTCACTGCAACCCATATACCTCTGTCTCTCTCATTTACCCATGGTTTAAGTATCTTCATCTTGCAAAACAAATGTTTCAGGCTTGACCCCAGTCTCTGCATAAAAGAAACTTGGAAATAATTTCCTCCAAGTAGCAAGAAAATTCAAACTAGCAACCAGCTCACCTGGCCTCCCTCTTGTCTGTTAGTAATAAATGTGTATTTAAATAATATATGGCAACAGTGATAACAGATCCCCATAAACAGTTTCAACATACTTTTGAGGATAAAAACCTACAGGGGAGGACTTGAAGCTTGTGTTTCTGAACAGAACTCACATTCCTCAATGCAAGATGGAAGGAAAGATAAAATTAAGCATATAAATATAATGAAGTGATGGTTAAACCACACTAACCTTTAGCACCACCTTTCATCCTGTCCCTCAGTGAAGGTCAGACTAAACTGTTCTTCTCAATCCTATTCTGCGTGCAACTTCTTCTGGACTTGCAGTTTAAGGCAGAAGTGCAAGTGTGAGTCACACAGGGGTTCCAAATCATAATATCATTGCTGGCCTGGTGGCGCTGAGGGCTGAGGCACTGGACACTTTACCTCATGCTACACCGGTGACCCATGTTCGGGAATGAGCATGGGCTGCCGGGGGTCATCAGGGGAGGAGAAGGATCGAGCATGCGATGGACTGCTCTCCTCCTCTGAGGAGGGGGGATCTCCAGTGATCAGCATTCTACTGGCCCCTAGCGGTCACTGGGGGGGGGGTGGTGTGCCGAAGCTACAGAAAGGGGAGGAGATGGGGAAGACGCTTGGAGAAGTGTATGCGAGTGAGCTTGCGCTGTCTCCGTGGGCGTCATTACACGCCTCACCTAAGGGGAAGAAAAAATGGAAAAGGTCCTGGCCATGCAGCACGACACTGTCCCCCGCAGGCACCGCCCTGAGAAGGCACCTCCCTGTCTGGATCCATTTTGGGTGGGTTGAGATGCTCCCCACCACTCTGTCATGAAGGGTAAGTCATGGGAGCATAAGGGAGGGGGCCTGATCCTTGGCCACAGCTGATGGTACTAGGAGTGCTGGCAAGGACAGGAGAGAAATTCCATATATAAAAAAAAAAATCTTAATACCATTGAAATTATGTCAGATCGATGGCATTATGACTTCATAATGTCAGAATGATAGCATTACAGGATTGTTCATTGACAAATTTTATATGGCAAAAACCAGCTGCCATGTATTGCAGGGTTGTTATAGCATAGCAGAGCACTTAGCATTCAAAATTTGATTTTGACTTAAATGAAATAAATCAAACTTCTGATGTCATGCTGTGTCTTTCATCTGGTCTCCTTCCACCAGGTACGGTTGTGAACTTAATTCAAGCCCATGCCTACTGGGTCTCCAGGCTCAGTGCTATACTTTAACTGCTAGACTATATTGTCTTGTAGTTCTGTTTTCATGTTATAGACATAATTAAAAAGGACACTAAATGCAGAGACTCCATAGAATAGAAGTGGAATTGTGTAATTTCACATGTGATAATAAAAAATGCTCTCAAATTCTACCCTTAACTCACCACCTTTGCATTGTAAGTATATTGCAGCCTCTCCAGTGTCGTGTATTGCCTCAGACAGCTAGTTTCAGAACCCACTTGTGAGCGAGCAATTATAGACCTCATACTCTCAAATGGGGACAGTGAGAGGCTCTCACATCTAGAAGTGAGTTGCCATCTGGGAACAAGTGACCATCAAACAGTGTGGTTCATGTTAAACTCAGCTACAGAGTCAAGTCATACAAAAGTGAGGGTACTGGACTTCAGGAGGGCTGACTTTGGCAAGATGGGAGAGTGCCTTAGAAAAGCACTAGCAAACAGGCTAGAAGGAGGGGTGGAACAACAATGGGGAAACATCAAAACTGCCATTAAAGAGGCAATAAGCCTTTGTCTGAAACAAATAAACAAATCAAAATGAAAGAAAAAGCCACTATGGTTCTTAAAAGAGGTGGTGGGGAAAGTCAGGGAGAAAAAGATAGCATTCAGGAAGTATGAGGAAACACAGAAGGAGCAGGACAGACAGCTGTACCAGTTAAGGCAGAAGGAAGCAGGGAAGGAAGTCAGAATAGCAAAGGCCCAAACTGAGGAAAAGATAGCCAGCTCAGTTAAGAAGGGGGAATGAAACCTTTTATAGGTACATCAGGGAGCGTAGAAAGACAAAAGGGGAGGGATCGTGTGGCTGAATAGAATGGACGGTGGGTGGGCAGAGAGGGACAGTGAAAAAGCAGGGATACTGAACTAATATTTCTGCTTAGTATTCACAAAAGAGGAGGGAGAGGTGCCTGATCCAATTAACAGAAGCACTCTTGATAGGGGGGTCGATCCCAGTCCTTTCACGAAAGAAAGGGCTCTGAAAGAGCTCCTAAAACTGAAGGTGGACAAAGCAATGGGGCCTGATGGAATTCACCCCAGAATTCTAAAAGAATTAAGGGGAGAACTAGTGAAACCACTGACTACCCTTTTTAACAAATCATGGGAGGATGGTGTGGTACCTGAGGACTGGAGGAAGGCAGATGTGACTCCCCATCACAAAGTGGGACCAAGACAGAGGCAGGAAACTACAGACCTATCGGTTTGACCTCTTTGGTAGGGAAAGTGATGGAATCACTTCTGAAGGAAAGAATTGTTGAGTACCTAGAGGCCTGTGGGGCACAGGACCCAAGGCAGCATGGGTTCACAGTGGGAAGGTCATGTCAGATGAATCTAATTGATTTCTTTGACTGGGTGGCCAAAGTAGTAGACCAGAGAGGGGCTGTGGACATGGCCTACCTAGACTTTAGCAAGGCATTTGACACAGTCCCACTCAAAAGATTAATACTCAACAGTGTCAGTGGCTCAGTAGGTAGCACACTAGCCTCTGAGGCTGGGAGATCAGAGGGCTGTGGGTTCAGTTCTCACATCTAGCACTTGGGTTAATATCCCAGTACTGACACTGTACTGCAGCATGAGACAGGTGTTGCACTTCTGAGGTGCTGTCTTTCAGATGAGATGTTAAACCGAGGTCCCATCTGCCTGGATTGGTGGTAGTTCAGGTGGATGTTAAAGATCCCATGGCACTTATCGAAAAGAGTAGGGGAAAATTTTATTCAGAATTCAAAAACAAGACACAAAAAGAAATACCATCAATAGCTTAGAGAGAAATAAATCAAACTAAATTATACATAATAATTAAAAAAAAAAAACAGCTTTATACAAACACTGAAATATAGTGCCCTTCTACTGGCTTCTAGGTTCCCAATGAAAAACCATCACCAAAAATAAAAAAAAACATAGCACTGCTGAAAATGTTCATGCTTAATCAAATAACTATTAATAAAATAAAGGTAAAGTATTACTACAACAAACATCAACCCACCCACCCAACTTTTCTCCATAACTTGGCTACCACCACTTTCCCCAAGGTACGGTTCTCATATTCATAAATGTTATCCAGTTCTTGCTGTATTCTAAAAAAAAGTCTTGCTGCTGAATTACTTTACCTTGCAGGAATCTAAGGCATCTCGCCTGCCAAATGGACCATTTTATACATACCAAAAGTATATGGACTGTACTTTTTGCTCATTGCGTCCAAGCAGCCGGAATTTGTCCTAAAACCAAAATATCATAATTCATTAATAAAATCAACTTTTCCCTCCATAATTCCAATAATAACTTCCAAAAATTAAGGACATGAATACAATAAAAAAAAGATGCTGCATTGTCTCCACAACTCCAGCACCGGCACTTTCACCACACCTTCTCTCATCCAGCTGCTTATGCTTCTGATTGCCCTTTACTTGTAACTTCTGATGACCACATATCCAAGCAAAATCTTGCATTTTAAGAGGTATTCTAGGATTGACCATCCCTTCTAGCAATAAATTAACATTAACCACAGAGGATACTTTAAAAACTGGCTCTTCTCGATACCATATATCCAAAATAGTTTTATAAAACATTTTCTTCCCTTTTCCTAAACACCATGCCAATTCTATCCTCCAGGTTCTAATATAGAGCATTGTAGTCTGTACATAATTTGGGAGCATTTTTTCCATAGGATGCCATTTTCCTCTACCCCATGCCCCCCAAAAAGGCTTACCCCATAACTGCATACAAACTTGCCCCATCCCAGCTGTCTGTAACAACAAAGGGCAAATAGAGCTAAAAAATTAATTCACAAAGAAATAAATTAAAGGATGTATCATGCTCAAACCTCCTTCTTTCCCTACCCTGTAGGTATGATTTCTCTTGACCAGGTTCAACCTACTGCCCCACAAGAAATGAAAAAATAAACCCATAACTTTTGTGTGCATCTTATAGGGCAGGGGAAACACATGAGATACATATAAAAAAATAGGCGCTGTATATGCTCTTAAAGATAGACCCGCTTTTTCCTCGACATTTTCCAGGACAACCATGATAAAACCTTGAGCTGCGCCTTATCATAAACTACAGTCCAGTTTTGTTCTTCTGATTCTCTTGTTCCAAAAAATAATCCCAAAACTTTAACTTGATCTGTGGTCATCAGAATTGGAAAATTCTCTACTTTCCCAATATCTCCTAATACCAAAACAATACTTTTGCTCATATTAAGTCTAATTCCTGTTACACCATAAACATCTTGTAGCATATTTAAAATCCTAATGCCAGACTCTCCATCTGCTACAGTAAAAACACAATCATTCGCATAGGCAGAAACTTTTTGAAATTCATACCCATCCCTGTTGATAATAGCTCTAATGTCTTCAGCTTGCCCAATTCTTCTTAATAATGGGTCCAAACAAAAAATATATAACAAGGGGCTCATTGGGCAACCCTGCTTTACCCCATTCTTTAAATAAATTGGTACCCCTAAATATCCATTCACCAGTGGAATAGGCTGAACCTTGGCATACAATACCTTAACTAAATCTATAAAAACCTTCGGAATCCCATAATGCTGTAATACCATCCAAAGATACTCCTGCCGAACTGTATCAAAAGCAGTTTCCTGGTCAACTGACATTAACTAACCACTTAACTTGTTTTCTAAACCTTGCTCCCGACCTCCCTAATAAAAGCCAAATTCTGTACAATATTCCTACCTGGGACTGCACAAGTCTGCTCCTGAACAATTACCTTTTGTGCTATTTTTGCCAGTCTTGTTGTTAGTATTTTTTCTAGAATTTTATAATCAGTATTCAGCAAAGTTGACGGTCTTCAATTTTTTAGGTCATGGGGGTCACCTTTTTTAAACAGAAAAATCATCATTCCCATCTGCATCGAAGGGGCAAGCCTTTTTTCCTCCTAAATGGCATTATAAAGTATATCTAAACAAGGAGACAAAATATCAATGTAAGTTTTATAAAAATCATTCGGTATCCCATCCTTTCCAGGAGTAGGCTTGGCAGATAATTTAGAAATAGCTTCCCTAATTTCTAATTCTAAAATAGGAGAAACTAAACTTTCCTTTTCCTCACCTGAAACTGCAGGTATAACTAAATCTGTAAAAAAGGGTCCTGACCTTCCTTCCCCTCCTTTTGAAAGGTGTCAACAATATGTTTTTGTACAATAAGCATTAAATCCTGATTATGCTCTTTTAAATTACCCTGTTCATCTCTTAGACCTGTCATAACCAACTTCTGCACACCCTGTATATTGACATCCTATGGATTTACCTCCTCTTTTGTTCCTTTGGTCCTATATTTCTGCTGACTAGCTGCATTACTGTCTCCTGCAAATACTGACTCATTTGATCCTTTTGACCCTGTAACCGTGCTGTAACATTATTTGCTCTGTCAGCAGCTTGTGTTAGAGTTTGCATATATTTCGCCCTAAGTCCTAAATATGCAATATACTTATCCTTAGCCTTCTTTTTCGTGAGAGATATATACAAATATTGCAGATCCCTTTTTGTATCTTCCCACCATTCTATGGGACTATCATACATAAAGAATAATCCTTTCTTACCAAGAACAAAGCTATTATGGATTTTTCCACAGAATCATCCTGTAATACAGAACTATTCATTTTCCAAAGGCCCCTACCTGCTATTAATTTCTGTCTGTCTCCGAACCGTAGTTTAATTGACAAATGGTCTGAATTTTCTAATGGCAAAAAAACTACCTCTTGACAAGTAATTCTTGCTGACGCAAACCAAAAGTCTATCCTGGTAGATAGTTTACCTTTAAAAAAAGTGTGTTTTGGCTCCTGTTGTAAAATGTCATACACATCCCTCAGGTTATTTCTATGCAATACTGCTAATAATATATTAGTATCACAAAAAATTTTCTTTGTAGCCCTCCCCCAGTCTCTGTGAGAAAGCACACAATTAAAATCTCCACTTGATAACACCAGTTTAGAAGTGCTCAAATATGGTTCTACCGTTTTAAACAAATTAGACCTCTCTGATTTAGTCTGGGGACATATATATTTACTATCCTAAATACTTCTTTCTGTATCACCAATCCACAGCCATAGCTCTCCCTGGTAGTATATCATAAACATGCAATATTTGAACAACCCCTGAAAAAAGCAAACCTATTCCAGAACACTGCTCTTCTCCTACTGACCAATAAGAAACTCCCCACCTCGAATCTTTTTGTGCAGTCTGTACCTCCAGTAAAGTGTGTAACCTAGTATCCTGTAACAAGATAACCTGCCCACCCCTAATACTGAGACTCAAAAAGGTGCTCTGCCTCCTCTCATAGGACTTTATACTATTAACATTGACTGTAAGAAGGAGAGAGCCATAACTAATGCACAAAAGAAAAAGATAATAACCGACTTAATCATTTTTTCTTCTTTCTCTTCCTAGTTTTAAGCTTTTCAGGAGGGCCAATCTCTGAAGCGCCCTCTGCCTGAGAGGAGGCCACAGAGGAGAGAGCTGAATCAAAGCCATCCTCCTCCATCTCCTCCTCAAACAATAGTGCATATGAATTTTGAACTGCTTCCCATCCATACTTCTAGACTGCACTTGGGAGCTTGCTAAAAGTTTTCCTGCTTTGAACCTGGTTACTCTCTGGAAGTCTGCCTCTAACTGTACTGGGGGGCATAGAAATACCTTCTTCTACTATTTCCACACTTTGATCAACGTCTTCCTTCTCCCTTTCACCTCCTTCAGCCTGACAAGGGAGGCTAGTTGATTCCACAAACTCTTCAGATCTTATTTCAACAGCTAATTCTTGTACAACACTCTGATCCACTTCCTCTAATATTTTGCCCTCTACCTCCTTTTCCAAAGACCCACCCCTACCTATCTTCCTTGGGACCCTTTGAGGCAGCGGACTCCTATCAGGAACTGTGCTAAGCAACTCAACCATACGCATCTTCTCTTTTTGAGCAGTAGCCACATAAACATCCTGTTCAGCTCTGACAGTGATATCCACATTATTATGTGAGGCCCAAGAGCAATTACTAAAATAGCGCCCCCGTTCATCACATAAATTGCATCTCAGTGGTTGTCGACAATGAGCCCCTACATGCCCCAATTCCCCACACAACCCACATTTTTGTTTATCACAAACATTACTGAGATGACCCACATCCCCACATTTAAAACAAACCCGTGGTTGCCCGGGATAAAAAATCACCCCCCTGTCCCGACCCCAAAAAAAAAACAATTTGGCAAATGACTATTTTGGCCATGTACAAGATTCAGAACCACTTGATATTTTCACCCCCCAGTCCACAATTGCTCCTCATCTAAAATGGGGTCAGGAAAACCTTTAACAGTAAAACGCTGCTGCAACCAGTAAGTGATGTCCGCAACATTCACCCCTTCATTTCTAAATAATACAGTAATCTTTTTTGTGAGGGGTTTTGTTAGCTGAATTGCTAAAAAAGGCCTCCATAAAGGCAAAAGTTTCATAATATGATATTTCTTCCAGAATCTTTCTCGGCCTGCAGGAAGTTTGAAGCTAACATCAAAGATAGTATCTCCTGGCACATGAATTAAAACATAAATCTCATACGCATAGTACTTCATTACTATCTTTTAACAAAACCCTACCAACAAACTGTCTATCCAGGACTGTAGAGATATCACCCCTATATTTTAGCCTTACAGCGTTCCTTCTTGCAGCTGGTTCTAACAGTGGGTCTCTGTCAGTTGGGAACAAATGCTCCTTCACCTTCCCATGCCATACTTTATCAGGGGCTGAAACCAGAGAGGCATTCTCTGGTAATGCTGAGGAATCAGTATCCTGTTGTTCCAATTCCTGCGCTCTCATTTGTTCCTCCGCCGATGTACTGGAACCCTCTGTTTCCTGATCTCTAATTACTTTTAATAAAGGATGAGGCTTATCATGTTGCTGAGCTGGCTCTTTTCCTGAAGGGGAAAACTGTCCTGGGGCAATGAAGGACTTAAAATAGCATCGGGGGGGGCACTTCTGGAGTGCCAGAAACTCCTGATGTAAAGGATCCTACACCATACAAATTTGCATCCCACCCATTCCCCATAGGACTTTTCTCCCAGCCTGCAGCTTGCAAGGCTGTCGTTACCCAATTGCCTGGGTCTTTGTCCACTTGCTGCTGATCTTGCCCCTGCCTGGGCCCATCCAGTACTCGGACCAGCATTTTGCTGCCCTCCCTTAAAAGTCATTTTGTGCCTCCTACTGAGGACCCAATATTAAATGTTACTGTGGGCATCACAATTGGAGTAGGAGCTCCCATACCGTGTGTGTCTGCCATTTGTCCATCTAGCATTTCCTCATCCCCAATAACAGTCCCAGAACTTGTTGTTTGCTTCACTGCTTTCAACTCCCCCGCTTCTGCTGAGTTTTCCCCAGCACACTCTACAATGTCCATAGCTGAAATATCTCATTTTGGACTCACCAGCTCTCCAGTTGAGCTGACTGCAAGGACTCTCTCTTCCACGTCTGCTGCAATACCTTGTTCCTGCACTTCCACTTCCTGTGCCACCATTGATACTGCCTTCCTTCCAAGTGCCTCATGCAAATGATTCCTCGCTGCCCAATAGCAGCGTTCTGCTTCATCCAACTGGTGCTGTAACTCCACAGCCACATCCTGTTCCACAGGCAACGCTTCCCTTTGCTGTGCAAGGACTTCCAAACCTGCAACCATCGGTGAGTCTTCTTCTTCCATGCTGTTCAATACCACCTCCGAATCCACAATTTCCACTGCCAATAAAACTTCTTCAGAGTCAGTCTCCATTGTGGCACAATAAATGCCAAGGAGGAGACCTGCTCCTTAGCCTCCCGCACATCCGTCTCTCCCAAGACTCCAGACGCCACTAAGCAGTAGCGATGCTCGCCACACAGCACCCTCTGCCTCCAAAGAGTAGGGGAATTTCCCCGGTGTCCTGGCCAAATTTCCCTCATTCACTAAAAAAAAAAAAATACCACCAACAGTTTAATCTGGTTCAAGGTCAGCTGGCATTCATCTGTATCCTCCTCCCCCAGGTTGTGCCTGAAAATAGGCAGGATTTGTCTAGTGCACTTACCCAGTCAACAAAAACTAAATAAAAAATTAACCAGCCTGAGAGGGTCCCAGGGTGGTAGCCTGGGTAAAACACTGGCTGGACAACAGGACACAGAAGGTAATTGTAAATGGAGTCCACTCTGAAGAAAGAGGGGTTACTAGTGGGGTACCGCAGGGTTCAGTAATGGGTCCAGTCCTTTTTAATGTCTTTATAAGTGACATTACAGAGGGACTGGAAGGAAAAGTATGCCTCTTTGCAGATGACACAAAGATCTGCAACAGGGTTGATACACAAGGAGGCATGGAAAGGATGAGAAGGGATTTGGTAAGGTTGGAGGAATGGTCAGAGGTATGGCAGCTTGGATTCAATGCAAAGAAGTGCAAAATAATGCACCTGCGAAACAAAAACCCAGGGGAAGATTACACAATGAGGGGAGGTAGTAACAACAACAACAAACATGGAAAGGGACCTGGGGGTAAGCATATCAGATGACCTTAAGGTTAGCAAGCAATGTGAGAAGGCAGTAGGGAGGGTTGGGGATATACTGGGATGCATAGGGAGAGGCATCACCAGCAGAAAACAGGAAGTTGTTATCCCTCTGTACAGACAGTTGGTGAGACCCCATCTGGAGTACTGCATCCAGTTCTGGAGACCCCATCTCTGCAAGGACATAGACAGGATAGAGGTAGTCCAGAAGAGGGCAACTAAAATGATGCAGGGTCTGCAAGAGAAGCCATACGAAGAGAGACTAAATGAGCTTAATATGTATACCCTTGAGGAAAGGAGGGAGAGGGGGACATGATAGAAACTTTTAAGTACCTCAGTGGAATCAACAAAGTCCAAGCGGGTAGCATCTTTCAGAAAAAAAGACGAGCAAGAACAAGGGGACACAATTTGAAGATGGGGGGTAGTTCAGGGGCAATGTGAGAAGTATTTTTTCACAGAGAGGGTGGTGGACGCATGGAACAGCTTTCCTAAGCAGGTTGTGGGGTCTAAAACTGTGGGAGAATTTAAGAATACATGGGACAGACATAAGGCAATTCTTGTAGGGGGTAGGAAGAAATAGGCTGTTGGTTAACTAGGATCTGCAGCTTATCCTGTAGGTAGGGAAATGGGCAGACTAGGTGGGCCAAGTGGTCCTTATCTGCTGTCAAATTCTATGTTTCTATGTTTAAGAGCTTTGTGGACCAGTAAATAAATGTAGAATGGAAAACAAATAGATTAATATACTGTTAGAGGCCTTTGGGAGATTGTTCACCTACTGTACTGCACTTAATTGCCAGTTTTTCAATACTGCACGGCATCAGACCTTGCATGCAACACAGAAGTTAAGCACAAAGAGTTTAGCAGAATCTGTTTGAAGAACATGTGACCATTCCAATGACAGTACCAAAACATAAGTACAGCTGTGGCATACCAGCGGTCAGTATTAGGACTCTAACATTTAGATGATCTGGTCCAAAATGCACAGCTGGAAACCCTGTCAGTATTATAATGTCCCAAAAAATATTTGTTTATACCAGCTGGGTATTATATAACATGACACTTTCACAAATGCAATTCACAACCATAAAAGTGGTTCTACATTGTTTACTTTTAAGAATTGGTAATACAAATTAAAGTTGTTTCTGATAGTGTCATGTAATTTTTTGCATGAGACCATAAAAAGGTTTCACAGTTCAGGAAATGGACACATTTTCAATACAAATATAGAGTCCTGTAAATAGTGAGTCTAACTGATAAATAAGCAATGGCATTCAACAATGTATCCAGCTTAAGTATAAGGAGGTTAAAAAACTTGCTCAGGTTCACACAGTGAGTCAGGGTGCCTGTGTGATTTAAACAAGAGTCTCCAGGTTAGCAGATCTATGCTTGATCCACGAGGCCAAACTGTAGCAGGCAGGAAGGTTCCCTAACAATTTTAAGACAGGCCAGACAAATCTGTAAGGAGAGGCAGGAAGCTTACTCAGTGGCCGAGATGCAAGAAGTTTATTTACCAGGAACCATAAAAACAAGATAACAGTTTTCTAAAACACTACAGGGTAACAAAATAAATGATGAAACAATATGAACAGGACCAACAATTGGTCGAACCAAGAAAGGGGGTTAACCCCTTTTAGTCCAAGTCCCAAGTGTACTTGGCCGAGATGATGAAACAACTGATAAACCAAGCTTGGGCTTTCCTATGCGTCTGCTGATTGGCAGTTAGGCATTGACCCCACAAAGTGCTTTCATAAACAGGCCACTGAACAAAACACCAAGAGGAACACTACTAGCTGGACCATGAAGAACGTGGCTGTCCTCTGCAGCTCTGGGCAAGAAGCTGAAGACTTTTATTCAGCAGATGGTTGTCTGGACGATCTACAGAAATGACCACTGGCAGGTCCCCGGCACTCGGATGACCCCCCCAACAAGAAGATTATTGGCAGTACAATCTTTGGGCAGCCTCCTCAGAGTGACACGGGTGTGTGCACACTTATGGATGGCTGACAAAATAAGAAAACGGCATGCACAACGTTAATTGCAATCCCTCAAGCTTGAGCTGGGATGGCTCCTAAGCTGGCATACTAGTGGATACCTCATTAGTTGCTCTCTACCACTTACCATTGCAGGACTGATGCTGAAACAGGTATGGTGGGATTTCAGAACAGGCTAATATATCTGGAGGTGGTTCTGATGCAGATGGTGGATGAGCCAGGGACCTCCCTGGGTCAGCGTCAGGCTCTGGCGAAGCTGGTCCGGGCAACAAAAGTGAAGCTGGACGTCAGGTACACTGGGATGGAATTTGATAACACAGTTACTGTTGGAAGCAAACAGTTCAGTTTTGTAAGCAGAAAGGTTAAGTTCTTGCAAAGGGTGCAGTCTCTAGGGGCATCAGGCAGGCAACAACACAGGTTGGGTGAGGTGGTGCTCAGGAAACCCTTACAGAACATTGTGGGCAACCCAGGGTCACTAGGACCATTCCTTCCCTTTCCCAGAGGGAACTGTACCTTTAAAGATGTTTTAGTCCTGGCTGTCTCGGCAGCCACATCCCTCTATTACCAATATTACTATTTCTATGCCCAAAGTCTATGGGACTCCTGGGCCTGGTTCCATCCTCCTAATGACTACCAATGAAGGCTTTGCCTAGCCATACCCACAAATCAATATGCCTGAGGACCTGGCAGCTGGGCCCTCACAGCCAGCCCCTTCCACCTCTTGGAGCTTTTGAGTCGCGGCACCCCTCTCCTTTGGTCTGGAGACAAGCTGCTAACCAGCTCAGACTGTTCAACCCCCTGGAGACACTCTAAACAAAACAAAAGGAGGAAAGCAAAAAAAAAAAAAAAAAATAATGCTGTGGGCTCTGACCACAGCTGGGTCTCTCTCTCTCTGTCTGTCTCTCTCTCTCTCTCTCTCCCTCTAGGGCATTCGGTCCCCTTACCCTTTCATTCCTTCCCCCCTCAGGGCTGGCAGCTCCCCTTAGGAGCCCACTGTGCCCCCCCCTTGTCCTTACTAGGGTGCTGGCCCTTTCATTTTTCCTCTGGGCACTTTGCTGGCATTTCTGGAGATCTCCTGTATCCCAGCTTTGCCTGCTTCCCCACTTCTGTGCTCTTGGGCTCTAGCCCTTTAAACGTCTCCTTTTCCCCCTCCCTCTGCCCAGCACCTATGGCACAAGATAAGCAAAGGACTGGGCACTCAGCCCACTCACCGCTACAGCCTGAGACTCCAGTGCTGCTGGGGGGTCAGGAGACCTGGCTGGGGAGCCATGCTCCCACCCGGCTCCTCTCTGGCCTGCATGACTGCTGGGGTGGAACTACAGGGTCCATGGCACATTTTCCACCCTGACCAATTTTCTGATGCATCTCTTCGGTCCGCTGGCACATTCATTTCTCCCTCACTGATTGGGGCTCTGCCCAAGGAGGACAAGTCATGTCGGGGAGTTGCACTCCACCTGACCGACCCTGCTACTGCTGCCACTATTGCCGGACTGAAACAGGAGGGGTGCAATGCCAGAGGATCCACTGACCGGATTCAGGTACCTTTTTGTTTGTCCAAGCTCCTCACGTCCTCCACCCTCCACACTGTGCCAAAGACTGCCCTCATTGACCACTTCCAGGCCTTTTTGTAGGGCAGGGGAGGTCCTGGCTTCTGCCCAGAGGATTGGGCACTATGAGCCAGACAGGTAGGGTCCCCTACCCCTACCCCCCTTCTCAGCGCTGAACGGCATGAAATTAGACAGAGGGACTGGGAGGGGTCGGTGGGACTGCAGGCAAAGGGGGGGTGTAATGGGGGAACTGGCAAAAAAGAAGAGAAAAAAAAAGAAAATGTACACATCAAAGAGAGAGCCCCTGTGTCATTGTGGTGCCACTAGCTTTGGGGGTACAACATACATGCCTCAGAATATTGGAAATGAACAGATTTTACAACCAATACCTGAACATCTCCATGTGAAGTACTATGTTTAACTGTGACATTGTCTCTTAAGCACATAAAGAATGCCACCGATACTTGTATGCTCTGCTTACAATCCATTAAATATCAAAAAAGGAGAAAACTCCTTAACTGTGATGCTTCTACTATAAATGTACATATTAACAAATTCGCTGGATCCACAGACTTCAGGTCATTTAAAAGCATATGTACATCTTTACACAGGGCCGCAGCCAAGCATTTTGGGGCCTAGGACAAGTCCTTTGAGAATGGCCCCCTCTCAATACAGCTAAGGCTGGGGGTCTGGGGCCCACTAGGCCCTCAGAAGCTCTGATGGGTTAGATGCTTCATGGTGAGTTTTGGGGCTTTTGCTGAAGATAAAGCACACTTTTGTTATGTCTTCCCTACCCATGACTCCAGGGAAAAAATGATTTGTTTCCTTTTGTTAGCCAAGCCTCAAGTCACTTGTAAGGTTATAGTCCTGGATGGTTTAGTTTGGCAGACAATTAACAATCACAGACTGCTCTCGGCAATGTTGTGCCATTCTGTTACAGATCTTGTCGATCTAGAGCACCTGAATCATGATAACCTAATATTTATTCAGACACACTCATTACTGAGTATTCTGGACAAGTTTGTCACTAAAACCCCCTCTGGTCCTCAGGCACCACCATCTCCCCCCCAGCAGGCACAGCACACCAAAAAGGTTTGTTTAAAGCCAGTCGGTCGGCAGCTGTCATAGGTCCCTCGGTGGACAGCATGTCCAGTTCCTGTTTGATATCGACAATAATGTCATGAATGAATGAATAAATGAATGGTAACATTGACATATTTGCCTAGTAAAACCTGATTTGGCTGAGACTCAACCAATCAGGTTTTACTACAGATGCACTGGCCTGCCGGTGCATCGATTGGATTTCCACTTGCAACACCGATGGCCTGGGTTCAGGAATGGACCCAGGAGTCAGAGGGCCGGCTGGGGGAGAGAGATTAAGCATCCAGGGGATTGCTCTCCTTCATATCCACTGTTCTAATGACCTCTGGAGGCCGGGGAGTCAGCAGCTTCCCATGCCTGAAGAATTGGAGGGGTGTTGAATGCTGTGCATCACTGCACGCCATGCCCCCAGTGGTTTCCTCACAAAAATAGTGGCCGCCATATATAATGCCCTGCTTCACCTGCTCCCATCACCTGTCAGGACCCTTCCATAGCGAACCTATCCTGTCTTCCACCGATATGGCTCAACCTCATGCCCCGCCCTGGGGGACAATCCAGGGAGGCAAGGCTGGTAGGTGCTCCTGCTGGCATCCTTCTCCCAGCTCCATGAGAGTTGCACTGAGGAGGTGGCCCCACCCTGGGGGGCAAGCCAGGGGGTATCAACAAGTGAGAAGGCAATTCCCGGAGGAAAGCCTAGAGAGTACGGGCTGAGCACTATAGGCAGGCTTGCAGACTAAAGCATACTAAATTAAAAAAAAAGGTTTTACTACAGACAAATACACATCACCACCACCATTCATTCATGCTGTTACTGATATCGAACACTGAACAGATTGGATGCACTCTGCAAAGGGGGGCCAACAGATGCTGACCAGCTTTGAGCAAATCATTTTTAGGTTGCTGGGGGGAAGACGGTGGTGGGGGCTAGACTGGTTGCTGGGTGGGGATGTATCTGCTGGGGGCTACACTACGTCTAGTGGTGAGTGGCTGGAGGGGTTACTATTTGTGGACCTGAACTTCTGGGCTGGTGGCGTGCCCCCCCAGAGCTCAGGCCCAGGACAATAGTCCTGGTTGTCCCCCTCTGATGGAATGCCTGTCTTTACAATCAATCATTAATTTTCCATTTTAAACTAAAGTTAATTCTTGGAATGTTGCATCCTACTGTCACTGTATGTCTGACCCATAAATTCATCTGTTTTCCGGTGCTACTGACTCATTCAATCCTCAATCTGCTACTTCCAACCAGCAATCAAGATTTACGTGTTCTGCCTTGCTCTTCTGCAAAGTACAAAGTACTATTTCACAGTGTCCTCTGCAGATGAAATCTGTGTCTCAAGTTGTCACTGGTCACATTTCAGAATAGTTTCAGTACAGAGAGTCCAGAAGTTATTGTTTCCAGGGGTTATTTGTTTCTGTAACCTTCTCCAATGTCATATTAGGCCCATTCTTTAGCTATGGAGCATGACGTCTTGTTTATTAACCCCTTTCAAAAGCAGCCATGTTTGAGTACAGTATAGATTTTATTTATGCACACTGAGCTAAGGCTCATTTCCAGGTGCGATCCGGGGGAAGGGTACATGAAAGTATAAATCAAATAGGTAAGACAAAGTAAGAGAATTAATACAGTGAAAATAAATACAAGTTAGTGCAAGTGGAAAACAGTAGGAAACTAAAAGTTGAACAACAACTGGTCCATGGTACTTAATGATAACTTACATGATAAACAAGGGCAAAGTAACTATGGTGATACCGTGTGGACAGAGAGAGGTATAAAACTCAGCAGCTCGTAAGAGTACTGGATGGTCAAAGAGGAAATAGGAGCAGTAACAGAAGAGAATAAAGTGAGCTGTTTAAGTGAGCAGTAAGAGAAGAAACAGCAGAGTTGAGGGGTAGATTATTTTAAAAGGAGGGAAGATGGCAGGAGAATGCAATTTAGCAAACAGTAGTTTTGCAGCAAGAGAGAGAGGAAGATTAAGAGTCAGAAAATTGGAGTTTGTAGAGGGATGGGGGAGAGGAGACGAAAACAGAGGCTAGATACAGAGAGAAGGAAGAAACCTAGAATTTGGACAGAAGAGGGACAATGAGAGAGGAGCATGGACATAAGTAGAGGGAAAGAGAGCTCAGCACAGAGTGAGCAGTGGTGGGTGAGGGGAGGAGAGTTATAAGCAAAATTGCAGAAAGTATTGGAAAGAGGGCATGGTCTTGCAGAAGAGGAATTCAAGGCAATCTCACAGACCATAGACCATATCCATGTAGTTAAACACTAAAAGAATTATCTTAAAGAGGATCTTACAGCGGACTTCTTGAAATAAAGAGTACCTAGTTTGCAGCAGAGATTATTATGGATAAAATAGACATAAACAGAGTAATCAAAGAGTCGATCCAGCCACACAGCAAGTTACTTGAAATGACAAACTTCATCAAGTGGGCTAACATCCATGGTTTTAAAATTTAGGGGGGAGCTGAGCCTTGCAAGATTCTGACTAGCACTAAAGGACATAGAAACTGTCTTTCTGGCTTTAACTGTTAGCTGGTATGACTGGAATCAGCACTGGATATTGTTACAGTCATGCTAGAGCAACAGTTCCAGATCACTGACCAAGGAACACTTAGAAAAGGTGGATTGAAAAGAGGATGGGTTCCAAGATAAAGCCTTGGAGAGCCCAAGAGAGGATGGGGTGGGGGAGACAACATATCTCCAACCTGAAATGACTATATCCAGCCCATAAGGTAGGAGTGGAACCAATCTACCGATATGGTATATAATCCTGATCCCCTTAACTTGCCAATGAGAAGTGGGTAGGCTAGCATGCAAATTCCTTTGAAAGGTAATTGAAAATGGCACAGTAATTTGATTCTGGTCCATACCCTTAAGGATGCAGGTATTGTCTTATGTACAGTTATACACGAATGTACAGTATATACTTGTATGTCTAGTTTGGTCTAACCATGAATTGTAGCCCTCCTTTACTGGTTAAGTATTTCAGCTCTGTTTATGTTACGTTACCTCTTCTACCATCATTCATGTTCCTTCATTGACTCCCCAGCTAATCAATACCTATGATCAACTAAACATCAGATGGCACTAAGTCTATGAACAGCAAAAAGCTCCATGCCAATGAACATTTAAAGACTTTGCACTGATGCACAATGAAAAGCTCTGTGCTTACAAACATTCAAAGTCTCCATGCTTATGAACATTTAAGGGTTTCATGACACATTAACATTGAAGGGCTCAGTGTCCAATGAACATTGAAGGGTTTTAGAGCCCACAGATGCTGAAGGGCTTCATGTTACCAAACAGTGAAAAGGCCCACAACTGTAGAAACATCCAACAACCATAGTCTGTGCACCCAATGAACATTGCAGGACTCCATGCCCCACAACCATCAATGAGCTACATGCCACATGACCATTAAAGGTCTCTGTACTCCATAACTACTGGAAAACATGATGCCCCCAACCACTGAGTACTTCTGCTCAGTATTCATGGTGAAGGGGGAGGAGATGGACCAACATGTATCAGCAGGCACGGGGGGGAAGGGGGAGTGGACACAAGTACATTCTCAGAGAAGAGAGTCTGAAGGGGATGTGAAGCCCTAAAGGAAAACAAGGCAATGGGTCCAGATGAGATTCATGCAAGGGTACTAAAAGAACCAAGCATAGTGATAACCGCCCCTCTGGCAACACTATTCAGTACCTCATTGGAGATGGGGGTAGTTCCAGAGGACTGGAGGAGGTCCAATGAGGTCCCTCAGCACAACAGTGGCAGCAAGGAGGAAGCTAGCAATTACAGGTCAGTCAGTCTCACATCAGAAGTGGTGAAAATAAATGGAGACCCTGCTGAAGGAGAGGCTGAGGGGGTTCCTAGAGGCAAATGGGCTGCAGGACCACTGGCAGCACAGTGTCATAGGGAGGAAGGTCATGTCAAACAAATGTTATAGATTTCTTCGACTGGGTGACTAGGGAGGTGGATCAAAGGAAGGGCAGGAGATGTGTTCTATTTGGACTTCAGCAAGGCCTTTGACATTGTGTCACACATGAGGCTAATGAAGAAACTTAGCTATCTTGGGTTAGGAAGAAGGTGGTAAGCTGGGTATCAAACTGGTTAAAGTGTAGGAAACTAGGAGACAGAAGGTGGTGGGAAATGGAAGTCACTCAGGGGATGGGAGAGTGACCAGTGAAGTGCCACAGGGATTGGAACTGGGTACTGTCCTCTTCAATGTCTTCATAAGTGACAGTGATGAGGAACTAGAGGAAAAGGTGTGTCTCTTTGCAGATGACACAAAAATATACAACAGGGTGGACAGCCAGGCAGGTGTGGAGAGAATGCAAAGGGATCTGGGAAAACTAGAGTGGCCTATGGGGTGGCAACTGGGTTTCAGTGTCAAAAAGTGCAAAGTCATGCACCTGGAGCAGGGAACCTGAGGGCTCTGTATAAGATGGGGGGAGATTCTTACAGTAACCAAGCAAGACAGGAACCTTGGGGGTAATCATTTCTGATGGTCTCAAGTTGGCAGGGCAGCATGGCAAGGCAGTTAGCAAGGCTAGTGGGATGCTGGGGTGCATAGGGAGGGGGATTTCTAGCAGGAGAAGGGAGGTGGTGTTACCAAGGTAATGCTCACTAGTGAGACCTCAGCTACAGTACTCTGCACATTTCTGGAGGCCACATCTCTGCAATGTCATTGACAGAGTAGAAGTGATCCAGAAGAGGGCTATCAAAATGGTGCAGGAGTTGCATGAGAAATCATACCAAAAGAGACTAAGGGAACTCAACAAGTACTCTCTGGAGGAGAGGTGTGTGAGAAGGGACATTATTGAGATGTATACATACCTCGCAGGGGTGAACAAGGTGCAGAGAGGAGTATTTTTCAGAGAAGGAGGTGGATCAGAACAAGTGGGCATGCAATGAAGCTTGAGCAAAGAAGTTTATGAGGAACATGGGGAAATGCTTATTCACAGAAAGGAGTGGTGATCACCTGGAACAGCCTGCCAGAGGAGGAGGTGGTGGGGTGAATACAGTGGGGGACTTCAAGCATGCATGGGATAGGCACATGGGCATAATAAGCAAAGGAAGGGAGCAGAAAAGAACACCAAAGACCAAACAAGATCCGGGGAGTAGTAATAGGCAGGGAAATAGGCAGACTTTTACCTGCCCTTTTCTGCTAACAAATTCTGTTTCTGTGTTGCTGTGTTTCATTGAAGGGCTCCACAATCAGCAAAGGGTTCTGTTGCCAATTACCATCGATGGGTTCTGGTACCATGATGGGCTCCACACTTCTCTAACACAAAAAGGCTCAGCACCCATAACTTCAAAGGGGTCCATGCCTCACAAATATTGAAGACCTCTGTATCCCCCCTAACATCATAGGACAAATTTGCAAACAAATATTAAATGGCTCCATCTCACCAAACACTGAAAGACATTGACACACAAATGTAACAAGGAGCTGTGAACAAAGGGTGCATGCCTATTCCTAACATCATCACAAGTCTCTGTGCTCACAAACATCACACCACTCTGTGCTTGAGACAGCAAAGAACTGCTTGACCATGAACCTAGCAACATAGAATTTGACGGCAGATAAGGACCACTTGGCCCACCTAGTCTGCCCATCTCCCTACCTAATGGATAAGCTGCAGATCCTAGTTAACCAACAGCCTACTTCCTCTTACCCCCCCACTATAATTACCTTATGTATGTCCCATGCATTCTTGAATTCCTCCACTGTTTTTGACTCCACGAGATCCTCAGGAAGGCCGTTCCATGCATCCACAACCCTCTTTGTAAAAAAATACTTCCTCACATTACCTCTGAGCCGTTCCCCCGCTATCTTCAAATTATGCCCCCTTGTTATTGCACATCTCTTTTTCTAAAAGATGCTACCCTCTTAGACTTTGATTCCCTTGAGGAAGTTGAAAGTTTCTATCATGTCCCCCATCTCCCTCCTTCCTCGAGGGTATACATATTAAGTTCCTTTAGTCTCTCTTTGTGTGGCTTCTGGTGCAGACACTGCACCATTTTAGTTGCCTTCCTCCAGACAGCCTCCATCCTGTCTATTTTCTTTTGGAGATGGGGTCTTCAGAACTGCATGCAGTACTCCAGATGGGGTCTCACCAACTGTCTGTACAGAGGGATAACAACTTCCTTTTTTCTACTGGTGATGCCTCTCCCTATGCATTCCAGTATCCCCCCAGCCCTCCTTACTGCCTTCTCACATTGCTTGCCCACCTTTAGGTCATCTGATATGACTACCCCAGGTCCCTTTCCATTTTTTTTGTTAGTATCTCACCCCTAATTTGTACTCTTCCCCTGGGTTTTTGTTTCCCAGGTGCATTACTTTGCACTTCTTTGCATTGAATCTAAGCTGCCATACATTTGACCATTCCTCCAACCTTGCCAAGACCCTTCTCATCCTTTCCACCCCACCTTGTGTATCACACCTGTTGCAGATCTTTGCGTCATCTGCAAAGAGACATAGAAACATAGAAACATAGAAGTTGACGCCAGATAAGGACCGCAAGGCCCATCCAGTCTGCCCATTTTTTCTACCTTATGAATGTGCCATAGGCCTTTACTCTGTCAATGGCCTATCTACTCATCCTCATTTGTATTGCTCCCTTATGTCTATCCCATGCCTGTTTGAAATCCTACACTGTATTCATATCCACCACTTCCTGAGGTAGGCCGTTCCATGCATCCACGACCCTTTCGGTGAAAAAGAAAGTCCTTGCATTACCCCTTAATCAGCCTCCCTCTAATCTCATGCTGTGTCCTCTTGTCCTGCTATTTTTCTTATATTGAAACATGTTAAGACTCTTTCACCTTGTTAATGCCCTTAAGGTGTTTGAATGTTTTGATCATATCACCTCTCTCCCTCCTTTGCTCTAGGGCAATAGTTCTCAGACTTTGTCACAGTGAGCCTCCCCAAATCCATGGAAAAGATTTTGAACCTCCCCCAAAAACTGAAATAATTTTGGGCCTCCCCAAAGAAAAATAACGTATTGTACTTTGCACAGTACACTATGAAAAACCGAACCCTCTGAGTACTGGCTCACATTCAGTTCTTTGTCTTATACTGACATGGAACCTTTGAAAAGAGCTGCTCTGTTGCTCAAAGGTGTTATCTGCATAACAAATAAATAAAATAAATAAATATTATTATTCAACCTATTAACCTCTCCAGAGGCCAACTACTTGCTCCCACTATTTTCATTCTTGAACTGTTACCCCTTGTTGCAGTACCTTCATGGGTCAGACTACTTTCTCTGTTTCCTCTCTATATGAAATAACCTTCCTAGATACTTTGCCTCTCCCCTCCTTCCTGCTCCTAAGCAACTTCTCAGGATTATTTTGTTCTTCCTGCTATTGTTTGAGCACTTCAATGCTCAACCCTTTATTTGGGCTATTCTGCCATCAGTTTACAAATTGATCAATTACTATCATCTTTATTAGTTTACTGTTCATATGTGTTTGTATTAATGTTCATTGTGTATTTCTTTATTATTTCAAGAGTTACCTTTTGAATGCATTCACCCCTACCCTTCCCTGGGTACACCTGAAATGAGCCTTGTCACCTATTAGTAAATGAATACATAAAATTCACCTACTATTATCCTCTTTCAGTTTGCTTTATCTCTTCTCCCAAAGTACATAAAACTCAAAATTTAAATACAGTACTTTTTCAGACTTGGTTGAGCCTCCCCTGGAACGGGTTGGGGCCTCCCCTGGGAGGCTGGCCTCACCATTTGAGAACCCCTGCTCTAGGGCATACACATTGAGCTCCGTTAATCCGTCCTCATATGTTTTCTGATGCAGTCCCTGCAGCCTTTTTGTTGCCCTTCTCTGGACTGCCTCCATTTTGTTAATGTCCTTGTGAAGGTGCGGCCTCCAGTACTGCATGCAGTACTCCAGATGGGACCTAACTGGTGTCTTGTAAATAGGGATTATTACCTCCCTCTTACGACTTGTGATACCCCTGTTAATACACCCCAACATCTCCCTAGCCTTAACTACTGCTTTAGTGGTCTGCTTGGATGATTTCAGGTCATTTGTGATGGTGATGCCCAAGTCCTTTCTTCCTTGTGACTGCCAGCAACTCCCTCCTAACCTATAGGTGGCTTCAGGATTTCTCTTTCCTATGTGCATGATCTTGCACTTCTTTGCGTTAAACCCCAGTTGCCACTCTTCCAACCATTTTGCCAGTTTATCCAGATCTCTTCTCATTCTGCCCACCCCATCTGTATCATCTACTCTGTTGCAGATCTTGGTGTCATCTGCAAACAGACAAACCTTATTCTCCAGTCCATCTGCAATATCACGGATGAAGATATTGAAGAGGACTGGTCCCAGAACTGATGCCTGAGGTACCCCACTTGTTTATTGTTTATTAGTAATTCAGAAACACCTTTGAGTCAAAAGACTCATTTACAAAGGATCCATGTCACAGAGAATAAGGTACAGGCATACATAATTAATAATAGATCAGTGTATAAAGTTCAGATTACTTACAATGAGAAGTAGGCAATTGTTCAGTGAGAATTAACACATACAAGTACTAGGGCTAACTTAGTTAAGGTTCTGCATAATAGAACTAAAACAGATAGGACACAAATACTAACAATACCAGCTTGGGCCGAGGAGCAGAAGGGGGGAAAGGTAGTTTCAGGCAAAGGGCCATCGTCAGAGGTAATTATCAGCTCAAGAGCAGTCACACGTACTTGAGGTCAGGAGGTGTTCCCTAAGGTGGGTTTTGAATGGCCCAAGTCTAGGTTAATTTGCTATTTAGGTGGGGAGGCTGTTCATTCACTGAGGGGCCCTATAGTTGAAGGACCTTTGAAATAGGGAGGTTCGGCAGCCAGGCACTGAGAGGAGGGGTTTGTCAGAGCTACGGGTGTGCTGCACCTTGAGTTCTGGGTTGACTAGAGGGGTTAGCCTGGTGGGGAGAGGCCAAGGGCAATGTTTTTAGCCATGAGGCAGGTGTGGAACCTGATTCTGTTGTCAAGGTTGAGCCAGCTGGTATCATTATAAAGAGAGCAGTTGTGAGTGAGATGATCACATCCCAAGACAAGGTGGCAGGCTTTATTTAGGGAGTGATGAAGACTATCTAGGGCTGTGGTATTTGCTGCTCCATAGATCAGTAAGCTGTACTCCAGCAGCGAGAGAACTGAGGAGGAGGAGACAGCAAGCCTGAGGGCATCGGGGGTGAGGCAGTGTTTGAGGTGGTATAACAGTCCCAACCTGACATTTAGGGACTTGGATAGGTGGCAAATATGAAGGTGGAAATTAAGCACAGGGTCCAAGGTGATGCCCAGGTATTTGAAGGAACCCACCTGCTCCAGAGGGGTCTGGTTTGAAGTTAGAGCTAGTGGGCAAAGCTCCTTTCTTGCATTCTGCGGGTGGGAGAGCAGCATAAATTTGGTTTTTGAATAGTTGAGAGTAAGGCACTGAGTGGCGAACCAGTTCTCAGCACAGCTAAAGGGGCCTGGAGGGAGCGGTGGAGTTGAAAGGGGTCGAGGTTGGAGGAGAAGAGGACAGCATCATCCGTGCATAGTAATAGATTGCTGGGGCAGGACATGGGAAGGGAGTTGAGGAATAGGCTGAAAAGTAACAGCCCAAAAATGGACCCCTGAGGGATGCCAGAGAGGACAGGCAGACTATTGGATAAGGTGTTCCCTATTTTGACTTGCTGGGACTGGTTCTTAAGGTAGTCCGTAAACCAGCCCATCGCATCACAGCAGAAACCCAGGTTGGACAAGGTGGCAAGTAGGAGGGAATGGTTGATGGTGTCAAATGCCTTTGTGAGGTCTATGTAGACTGCATCACTGACGTGACCCTTGTCCAATGCAGAGTGTATGTGGGTAGTAAACTCAAGAAGGGCAGTGGTGGTACTGTGCCCTTTGTGAAAGCCATGTTGTTTACAGAGTAGATGTGACTTGCATCTCTTCTGACTGTATACCATTTACCATCACTCTCTGTTTTCTGCCTGTCAACCCATTTGCCACCCAGTTGACCACCTTCTGACCTACCCCAAGCCTACCTATCTTATTAATTAATCTTCTATGTGGAACAGTATTAAAAGCTTTGCTGAAGTCAAGGTAGGTGACATCTACTGCACCCCCTTGGTCCACCACTCTGGTTACCCAGTCAAAGAAATCTGAGATTAGTTTGACAGGACCTTCCTGTTGTACACCCATGCTGTCTTGTATGCTGTGCTCCTATGGATTTCAGGTGTTGCACTATCCTTTCCTTAAGGAGTGCCTCCAAAATCTTGCCCACTACTGAGATATGATTGACTGGTCTGTAGTTCCCTGCCTCCTTCCTGCTACCATTCTTGTGGAGCGGGATCACATGAGCCCTTCTCCAGTCTTTTAGGACCTCTCCTGTGCTCAGAGACTCACTAAACAGTTCTGATAATGGCTCTGCTAGTTCCACCCTTAGCTCCTTTAGTACCCTGGGATGTATGCCATCCGGCCCCATTGCCTTTCCCACCCTGAGCGTAGCAAGCTCTTGTAGGACCTTTTCTTTTGTGAAGGGACTTGTGCACACTTTCCTCCCCCCTGTGTCCATGGTGCTGAGCTGTGGGGCCCGCCCTACCCTTTCTCAGTAAATACTGAGCAGAAGTATCTATTTAGGATAGTTGCTTTTCCTTGGTCATCCTCCACACACACACTCCCCCTTATCCCCTTTGATCTTAGCAATACCCCCTTTGGACTTTCTCCTTTCACTAATGTATCTATATAAAGTCTTGTCCCCTTGTTTTACTGTTCGTGCTGGTGTTTCCTTGGTTTGGGCCTTTGCCTGCCTTACTGCCTTCCCTGCTTCCCTTAGGGAAGTTTGGTATGCCTCCCTATCTTCGTCCCACTGCATTCCCCATATTTCCTGAAGGCCAGTCTTTTGGCTCTTACCTTTTCTGCTGCTGTTTTTGAGAACCAAAGTGGTTTCCTCCTTCTTTTGCTCTTGCTTTTCTCCCTAACACAATGGGATGTTGCTTCAAGTATTGCATCCTTAATGCTTGCCCACTTTGCCTGTACCCCCTCACCTGTATTTCTTCTTGCCAAAGCTAGCTTAATTCTGTTGGTTTTCTTATCAAAGTCAGCTCCTCCGAAGTCCCATATTTTGCATTGGAATGTGATGATTTGGTTCTAGTGGCCAAATTGAACTATACCATGTAATGGTCCCTGGCCCCCAGGTGATCGTCTACCTGGATTTCTGTGATCCTTTTCCCATTAGTCATTATTAGATCTAGGATAGTCCTGTCTCTTGTGGATTGTTGTATCCATTGTTTGAGGCCCTCCCCCAGCAGGGAATCCAGTATGTGTCTAGTTCTGGTGGATGTTCCTGCTGGTATTGACCAATCTGTATCTGGCACGCTGAAGTCTCCCATTATCAGAAACTTCCCTTTAGTTGTCATGTTTTGTATATCTTCTAACAGTAATGTGTCTATGTCCTCTCCCTGGCCTGGAGACCTTTAGACAACCACAGTTCACATGGCTGTCCCATTTCCTGTTTCCAGGGTGACCCATAGTTCTTTTGGCTCCTTATGTGTATTCTGAATTTCTGTAGCTTTGATATTTTCATTGACATAAAGGGCTACCCCTCCCTTTTTTTGCACCTCGGTCTCTTCTGAACAGTACATAGCCGGGTACTGAAGTCTCCCAAGTGTGGTTACTGGTGAACCATGTCTCGCTAATGGCTACTATGTCTAGTTTAGCCTCTGTCATTGTTGCTTGCAGGTCTGGGATCTTGTTTCCCAGGCTGCAGGCATTTGTGTACATGATTTTCCATTGGCCAGATTTCAGTGCGTTAGTTGTAGGGTGACATACTTTTCCTTCCAGTCCCTCCACAATGTCACTTATAAAGACATTAAAGAGGACTGGTCCCAGTACTGAACCCTGCGGTACCCCGCTAGTAACTCCCCTTTCTTCAGAGTGGACTCCATTTACTATTACCCTCTGCGTCCTGTTGTGCAGCCAATTTTTTATCCAGGCTACCACCTTGGGACCCACTCTAAGGCTGGCTAACTTGTTTATTAATTTTTTGTGTGGGACTGTACCAAATGCCTTGCTAAAGTCTAGGTAGGCCATGTCCACAGCCCTCATCCCTGGTCTACTACTTTGGTCACCCAAAGAAATCTATTAGATTCTTCTGACATAACCTTCTCACTATGAATCCATGCTACCTTGGGTCCTGTGCCCCGCTGGCCTATAGGTACTCAACAATTCTTTCCCTCAGAAGTGATTCTATCATTTTACCTACCACTGAGTTCAAACTAACAGGTCTGTAGTTTTCTGCCTCTGCCTTGCTCCCACTTTTGTGAAATGGAATCACATCCACCCTCCTCCAGTCCTCAGGTACCTCCTCCCATGATTTGTTAAAGAGGGTAGTCAGTGGTGTCACTAGTTCTCCCCTTAGTTCTTTTAGAATTCTGGTGTGAATCCTGTCAGGCCCTATTGCTTTGTCCACCTTCAGTTTTAAGACTTCTTTCAGAACCCTTTCTTCTGTGAATGGACTGGTATCAACCCCCCTATCCAGAGTGTTTCTATTGTTCAGTTTAGGTACCTCCCCCTCCTCTTCTTTTGTGAATATTGAGCAGAAGTATTTGTTCAGGATCCCTGCTTTTTTACTGACACCCCCTGCCCACATTCTCTCCCCTTTATTAATCCTCAGTATCCCTCCCTTGGTCTTTCTTCACTCCCTAATGTACTTATAAAAGGTTTTATCAACCTTTTTAACAGAGTTGGCTATCTTTTCCTCATTTGAGACCTTTGCTATTCTGACTGCCGTCCCTTCCTCCTTCTGCTTTAACTGATATAGTTCTCTGTCCTGCGCCTTCTGTGTTTCCTTATATTTCCTGAATGCTATCCTTTTCTCCTTAACCTTCCCTGCCACCTCTTTTGAGAACCATAGTGGCTTTTTTCCTTCATTTTATTTTGCTCATTTGCTTTACACAAAGGCTTGTTGCCTCTGTGATGGCAGGTTTGATTGTTCCGCATTGTTCTTCCATCCCTCCTTCTTGCCCGTTTGCTAGTGCTTTTCGGAGGCAGTCTCCCATTTTGCCAAAGGCAGCCCCTCCTAAAGTCCAGCACCCTTGCTTTTATATGGCTTGACTCTACAGCTGTGTTTATTGTGAACCACACTGTTTGGTGATTGCTTGTTCCCAGATGACTACCCACTTATGAATCTGAGAGTCTGAGAACAACAATGGACTCTCTACATCCTGGCTCCACATCACAATGAAACAAGGGTTAGGTGGATCCATCTTGTTTGTGCAGTTGTGCAATGTTTGGGATAGTGTTCAGTATTTGGATGATGACAGGATGAGAGGTATGCCTCCAAGTCCACACGCTAGGGCCCAGCAGCCCCGAACATACGATCTCACAGCACACTCCCTCCTCTCTTTAAGCAAGTTCTGTAAAACCATAAAGCAGACATCTCGGTACCACCACCACACCTTCCACTCAGTCCTTAATGCAACCCCCTGAGCCACCTATTACTCAAAACGAGCAGAAGTCTTGCATCTGTCCCACTATTTCCTCATCCTGTCTTATGTCTCTGGTCCTAAATGCCTGCAGTGTTGCACCAGTAGTGCTATGAGGGACTCTACAAAATGCACTAATGAGATATACAATAAATAGTGTTATTTGAGCACTTCAGATGTGGGAACAGAATGTCAGTTCTCCTCAGTATGGTACAGATGTAAAGATACTGTACTTTTTGAGATATAGTTAGATCAGGTAGCATGTTAAGGACTGGGAGGGAAGGATGGTGGAACTGAGATAGATGGTGTAGGTTTGTCTCTGGGTCACTGGGGAGAGCTCCTAACTGCTGGAGTGTGCCATGTTCAAAGACCCACTTTCTCACTCATGCACACAAACCTACCCAACCATGGACACACACATTCCCATCCATCAATTAGCACACAAGCCCTTCCCACCTATGGTCATACACACCCCTCCTCACCAATGGACTCACACATACATGCCAATATCCTCCATGGAAATATACATTCCTCAACCACCCATGGGCACACCTCCTGATTTTGTCCATAAACTTCCCCACTAATAGCTACATGCTTGGTATATAAATAATGTATATTTAAGTGTCAACTTTTTATATTTTGTACTTTGTTCTTTATTTTTGCACATTTTAACATTTTGCTATAACTTCAACTGCTGTATGCTTTTATTCTCCTCTATTGTTCCCCTCCCCTGGGTTACATGAATAAATGAGCCTTGGATCAGTGTGTCTTACTCAGTAACCAATTTTTGAAATAAATGACTAGATAAAAATACACAACACTACTCACCTATGGATACACATGAACATGGCACACACACACACACACACACTCCATCCCCTACCCACCCAGTAACATATACACACCTCAAGCACACATGGACCCACACATCTACCCACCCATCAGCACATACTGTACACACTGCTAGATACACATGTATTACACACCTCCACTACTTGGAGATCCACCTTCAGCTGCACTCCTCAGCAGTGACAAAGTCTCTGTGGCTCCCATTTTCAGGGAGGCCCACCACCATGGCATTGTACTTGGCTTCCCTGCTTTTCAGTGGAAAAATGCAGCTGCTGACCATGTGACCCTCTAGCCGGTGGGAAATTATTTCTTCAGGATAGCCCAGCTGAGATGCAATGTTTTATTTTTAGTGAAGTCCTGCTTTAGTGGTGGGCAAAGTGGCCAAAATTCACTTTGTGAAGTGCTTTGCCTAATTTGCAAACTTTGTGAAATGTGGAATGCCAACTTCACAAAGTTCTTTCCAAATGAAGTGGCCTTTTTTCAATATGAATTGACCAAAATTCAGTTGTGAACTTTTCACTTCGCAACATGCTTTGTGGAAAAATGGCCGTTTCATGTGGAAAACTTTGCAAAAGTAGTAAAGTGCAAAAGTGGAGTTCAGGATCTATGTGATAAGGGCAAAAGCCTAATCGCGATCGGCGGCAGGGCAAGTGTACATCGCCAAAAATCTGTTTCAGTGATGTACATCCCAGGCACACTAGAAAATGGCACCCGAGACATAGATTTTAATTGTTCATGAGTGGAACTGTGCCCCTCCGCAACTCCCCACTAAAGGATTCTTAACTCCAGAGGGGTGCATGTCATGGGGGAGTGCAAAATCTTGAGAAAAAAAAATTTGGAGCCAAGCGCACGAAAAATGTAGGCACACCCGGATCCAAACCTGGAACCCTAGCAGCATTAGGCTGCCACCCACACACCCACCATGCTATGGGGCCAGTTTGGCAACCCCATGCCAACCATGCCAGGCCAACCCTCCCTCCCTTCCATCACACTGCTCCCCCCACACGCACATATAAATATAGTGGTGTCCTGTCGCTATATGCGCCCACCTCCCCCATTCGGTCACCCGTCCTCAGCGGTAGCCCCATTGACATGCACTGGGATTGAGTTGCCATTATTGCAAGAGCTCAGTCGCTGACACCCATGTCACAGGCTACTGGAGTTCCCAACAGGAAAATCTCAAAACATCACAAAGGCAAATTTTGGCCACATTGTGACAACATCACTGGTAAAGTTTAAATTTGCTGCATCTCTCATCCTGCTTTTATCAAAATATACAGCTTGAAGGATGGAAGCAGTAAGAGGCTGATTGATTTGGATAAGAATCAGCCAGTGAATAAGTAGCTCTGGTGGGATTCAAACATGTAATTATTTCTGCACACATGGATATCCACACTTAAACTGTGTGCCTTGTTTTCAAGTGGGTTCCAGTGGACAGTTACAGCAGCAAGGAGTTACTAACATTTAATGACCATAGCTTCAGAGTGTGTGGTCCTTAAGGTCCCACTCAGTGGGGATAAATGTACCCTCTGACTGGGTAGTCCTTCATGAATCACTCATAGATTTCTAAATGGGGGTGGTGGACCACCATGAAGGAACAACTTTCAGGGTGATGGTGGAATAAGCAAGGGAATGGGTCTTCATACCATCATCATCATCACTGGGGACCCATTGCTCTCTCTATGCCTTGCTCTTCAAATCATGTGCATCCCCTATCCCCAGCTCTTGGATGCTGCCCACACTGCTCTCTAACACTGTAGGCCTTGGCTGCACTACACTCCCTGTGTCTGGGTAACAGCATCAGCCTCTTTGGGGGTGAGTATTCTTATCCCAAGGAGGAAGCCAAACAAACTCAGCTCAGGAAGCAGGAGGTGGTCTACTTCCAACCCAAGTGAATGGTAGGAAATGTACAGATCTGGCAGTGGACGCTCAGCCACATTAGCCAGTCATACAGCTCTCCAACAGTCTATAAGTACAGTGGTAGACACCTACCTACATTTCACCAGTTAGTCACACGATAAACTGTTTACATACTTATCTGACAGGTAAGGTGTGATGTCCTCTAGAACTATAAAAGGGAGAGGAATTAAATAAAGTTGTCATCGGCTACATTTCTGAACTACCATGTCTAATGCCCGAGTGTGGGAGTGGATTTAAAATGCTGCAGATAAAGAACTAGTGGAACCGTAACAGGCAGACAAGAAAATAATACACATTTTAAGAAGTAGTCAATTGTAATTTTTTTTTATTTCTGAAGCATTTTTTCCTTTTCCTTTTACTCATTAGAGAGTTTTCTATGTAATAATAATTTGCTGGATGTGTGGATTAGCTCTCAGCCTGGTAACTGACATATCTATCCCCCCCACTACTTCAGCCGCATAGTGATGTCACTGACAGTGACATCACAATTGACTGACCTGGCAGCCACCAAGTGGCTGTTCCTAAGGATCAATGATGTCACAGTCAGTAAGGTCACAATGCTGATGATGTAGTGGGTGGACTAGAACTAGATATGTCAGCTGCCAACTAAAGTTCTGTTCCACATATCACATCTGTGACCATCAGGTAAACAATCATCTAATTGACCAAAGAAAAAAGAAAAAGTACTTCAGATATAAAAGGTAATGGCTGATTGCCTTTAAAAGCTAATATTAGTTTTAGGCAGTACACTGGCTCTTTAAGGCAACTACAACTGGCTCACTGCCCTTGACCAGAAATTTGCCAGTGCAGCCATTTTCCTGGACCTCGGTACAACTTTCAGTAAAGTTGACCATACCATTTTTTTTTGCATACGTTCTCTGGAATAGGTATCATCACTTCGACCCTGTCCTGGTTAGAAATAAATCCAACTGGTCAACACCAGTTTAAACTAGAAGGCCTCTAATCTTCATGCTCTGTATTATTCAAAGGAGTCCCACAAGGGTCAGTACTGTGACCATTGCTATTTATGGTCTACACAAATGGAGCAAATATAGGGATGCTAGCTGGCATGGTGTCAGCATGTCTCAGTTAGTAGCACACCCATGTCTGGCCCAAAAGGTCTTGAGTTCTAGTCCCACACTGGAATTGGGCTTATACCATAAACACTGGCCCCTGAGTGCAGTACTAAGGCTATGCTGTACTGTTGAGGTGTACCATACTTTTGACAAAATGTTTAACTAAGGTCCTGTCTGCCTTTTCTGGTGGTTGTTCACAAGGACATTAAAGATTCTGTGGCACTTATCATGAAAGTAAGGTAATATTCCCTGTGCACTGGCCAAATTTCCTCCATTCACTAAAATACCACCAAATGCTTAATATGGTTCAATCAGAGCTGGTATGCATCTGTATCCCCAGACATGGCTGAAAACAAGCAGTATTGTCTAGCCCTCCTTTTTCAGTCAACAAAAACTACATAAATACATACTTAGATAGAAACATACATATACAAATAAAGTGCATACGTAAATACATGCGTACATACATATATACATAAAACTGTTGTGCTGATGACACTGCTCCATATGTTGCTAGGTCCACTTTAGCTACTGAACAGAATGATTTACAATCTACTTTTGATGCATTGCAGCTCAAGCTGCTTGCCTCTAAACTCCTTCTTAATGCTGTTAAGACCATGATTATGGAATACATCCATAATGGCAAACAGTCCCTAAGCACCCTTCCTTCAGTATCTCCATCCTTATGGGTGACGAATTAGAGCTGGTGCCCGGTAGATACATTTAAGTATCTGGGCCTATTGATATATTGCAAGCTATCCTTCAGTATTCACATCAATAACCTATGTAGAAAATTACATCATAGATGAGAATTTTACTTTGGGAACAAATTCTGCATTACTGCAGAGGCAACAAAAAGATTAATGCAAGACACATTCTTGCCACTATCAAAGTATGCTGACCTGATTTATAAAAGTGCTACCATCTCACACCTAGCCAAATTGGATGTACTTTATCATAGATCATTCTACTTTATAACTAGTCTGCCCCCTGGGATCCCTCATTGCATTCTATATTTGGCCATAGGCTGGTCCTCTCCTGTAAGTTGAAAATAGGATAAGGTATGGGGTGATGTGTGTAACGAGAAGTTTACACACACCTGAGGGGTTAGATGCTACATAAACAACAAGAACGAAGCTCAAGGAATTTGTGAAAGCATCTAACCCTGAGGGTGTGTGTAAACTTTGAGTTTAAACACCACCCCATATTTCATTTTATATAATTGCTGGGTTTCTCTTTTTTTGCCTCAGCATTTATACAAAATAAAAAGAAGTCGCTGTGGTGCCGCAGTTTGGTTAGGTTACAAAGTGCGGTCCACAATTGTGTTTCTTTATTTAAAAGTTGTTTGTTTTTATTTTGTAGGCAGTGGAAAGTAAATGTTTTAAGTTGTTGTGGTACATTTTGTTTTGTTTTTTAATTACTTTCCACTGAGTCAGAGTGGCGGTTCAGTCTCTGTTAGTGGTTCAGCGAGAAGCCAAGTGGAGAGCGGTCATGAAGCGAGGAACTGCAACAGGCACATGCGCACAGTGAGGGAAATCATGTACATGTTTGCCATAATAAATACTCCTTTATTATGGCAAATTATGCCATGATTTTCCTATGGGGAAAATGGGGTGCTATGTGACAAGCGCGACTGCAGGACGGCAACCCGCGGAAGGGTGCAAAACCACCAGGGTGATTGAAAACAGTTTGTTGTTTAATGTGGAGGCTTGCCCCCCCGATCTCCTCATGGGGGCTTTGCCTCCACACCCCTCTTACTTAAGATTTCATTCGGTGCAACTTGGGGAAAGAGGGAAATTCCAGGTCGCTCACATTGTCGGCACCATTGTGCCATCGCCCTTACGACCAGTCACCGACATTCAGTCGCCCACATCACAGGCTACCGGAAAATGGAAACCTGGTAATTATAAAACAACTGTATACTGTATTTGGTGCTATAATGTCCTTAGAAATGATTTGCCACCAATTTTCCTAAGATCTTCATGCCTGTGTAACCTGAGGAGGAATAATGTATTTCTTCTCGAAATCTTAAAGTACAGTGGTGGTCATCCCAAACTTCCCTCTTACTGCAGTACCTCATTTGCAAAAACCAGAGGCAGTACATGATACAAAATGTAGCACAAGCACAGCATTGCAAAAAGAGGTTTGGTGGGTAGAGGGAAGTAGCTTAAGATTTTCTAAATGTCTGTTTCAAGTGGTAATGAGGTGTGAATATGGTTTTGCATTACCTTAATTTGGTACAAGTTCTGAGAAGAGGGAAACATAGAAACATAAACATAGCAACATAGAAGTTGTCAGCAGATAAGGACCTCCTGGCCTACCTAGTCTGCCCTTTTTTACCTTCCTACTGAGCCACCGAATACCCTAATTGGTCCTTGGTTCCCTCCCTCCCTTTCTTGCTTAATTCTAGGATCCCCTTGTGTCTATCCAATGCATTCTTGAAACCCATAACTGTTTTAGCTTCTACCACCTCTGCTGGTAGACTGTTCCAAACACCCACCAGGCTTTCAGTGAAGAAGAACTTACTCACATTTCCCATAAACCCCCTGTCCAGTTTCATAGAATAACCCCTTGTCTTTGAGTTTCCCATTGTATGGAAAATGTTCCCTTCCTGTGCCTTGATTTTACCTGTGAGATATTTGTATGTTATTATAATTTCCACCCTTTCTGTTCTTACCTCTAGGGAGTACATACTCAATTCCCTGAGTTTTTCTTTGTAGGGCTTCTGATATAGGCCCTGCACCATTTGGAGTGCCCTCCTTTGTACCACCTCCACCATGTCTATGTCCTTACAGAGGTAGGGCCTCCAGAACTGGGCACAGTACTTGAGGTGTGGTCTCACCAATGATCTATACAGGGGTATTATTACCTCCCTTTTTCTGCTAGTGATACCCCTGCCTATGCACCTCAGCATTCTGTTAGCTTTACCCACTGCCTTGCTACATTGCTTAGCCACTTTCAGGTCATCTGAAATGATTACCTCTAGGTCTCTATCCTGGTTCATGACTCCTCCTAGATGGTACTGAGCATCTGAGATTCTGTGCCCCAAGTGCATGATTTTGCATTTTTTGCTTTGAAGCCCAACTGCCAAACTTGTGACCATTATTCCAGCTTATTTAGATCTTCCCTCCCCCCCCCGAGCAACACTCTGTTGCAGATTTTTGTGTCATCTGAAAACAGGTATATCTTCCCTTCCAGTCCTTCCGCAATGTCGCTAATAAAGACATTGAAGAGGACTGGGCCTAGTTCTGACCCTTGTGGCACCCCACTGGTCACTTTGCCTTCCCCAGAGTGAACACCATTTACCACCACCCTCTGACTTGGGAAGTTTAGGATAGCAAAAACACAAGGTGCTGCATCAGCATGTGTGCTGAAATAAAACAAGAAGTAATATTAAATTAACACTGAAAATAGAAAATAGAAACTAGAGTTAGAGTTAGCATTTGGCTAACTTTGCTATTTTCTCTTTATAGATAATTTCTGAAGAAGACCTTGGTTACTTGGTTTTTGAAGACAGAAGGAGGCATAAGCCCATCGGGACTGTCTCCCACACTGCATGTCAATTTTTTTATCCCACAAATTGTAGCTTATTAGTACCCCATGTATTTATCAAGTTCTCTTTTAAAGTTATTAAAATCTGAAATGCTAGTCAGGTACTGTAGGAGTCTGGTCCATAGTCTGGGGGTCCTATTGGTAAAGTAATTCCTTCTCTTCTTTGTTTTTGCTCTAGGTATCTCAATCTGCCTATTATGAGACCGGAAGTCATTAGGGCATGGATGCGGTTGAAATCCACATGCAGAGGATAGTTCATGATTATTTATTATATTAAAGAATTGGAGGTAGTCCCCCTCACTCTCTTTTGTTCGACAGTCATTAGATGTAATTCATGTACCCAATGTTTATATGGCTTATGTTTCACTCTAATGATGAGCTTTGTTGCCTTTCTCTGGACGGTCTCAATTAAGACTATATCCTGCCTTTGGTATGGTGCCCAGAATGGTGAGGCATAATCAATGTGGGGTCTAACATAAGTCTTAAACTTATAATACTGTGTTCATCGCTTGTTGCTAAATGACTTCCTGATTATGTTAGTAGATTTATTAGCAGCTTGGGCTGTTTTCCTAATGTGTGTATGTAGTGTAAAATAATTATTTATGATGATGTCTAGGTCCCTTTCATTGCTTACAGACTCACAGTACTACTGGTAATTGATGTGATATCATTAAATATGGCCTCATGGGATTGTTACATCTGAGGTGAAGTACTGAACATCTTTTTAAATTCAGTTCCATTTTACTTTCTTACACCCAATGTTCAACTAGTTCTAGATCCTCTACTAGTGATAAGTGTTTTGCCTCTGAATCCACTTCAAATGATATTTTAGTATCATCTGCAAATTTTATAATTTTGTTAGTGAGCCCAATATGTCGATCATGTATAAAACAGTTAAAGAGAAATG
The DNA here is from genome assembly GCA_016271365.2 of Neoceratodus forsteri. Classification (NCBI taxonomy): domain Eukaryota; kingdom Metazoa; phylum Chordata; order Ceratodontiformes; family Ceratodontidae; genus Neoceratodus; species Neoceratodus forsteri. The sequence continues at coordinate 330,322,004 of JADMNL010000023.1, read as the reverse complement.
GACCCAGGACCTATTGTTGAAATGTTGATTCTAACTCTGTTTTCTGGTTTTGGGTGCTACCACTGTGTCTATCTCACTATGGCAAAATAGCATTCAACTGGCTTGACCCTTCTCCTGGAATAAGTTACAAGACACTCTCAAACTGAACTCCCTGGTTAGTTTCAACTCATTTTAGGCCCCGTCCACACTACACTGCTCAGGCCCAGTAATGGATACAAACCATTACAGCTGGGGAGCGGTGCAGTGTGTCCACACTGCGGCAGTGTCCGTTATGAGACCGGTACTGCTGGTCCACACTGTGGGAGCCAGGCGACCATTACTTAGGCACCTGATCCCACAATGCAGCTCGCGCTGCACTAGGGGACCAGTACCATGCGTCCACACTATGGATGGTAATGTTATCGAGGAATAACTGGTTTCATTACCATTGATGAAACCACCTCAAATGTGGTTTCAACAACTGTTATGAAAACACCTTCTGTAATGTTACAGGTGTAAATGCAAACCGTTGCGGTAACGGTTTGGGCCCTCTGTAATGTTACAGAGGCATAGTGTGGACAGGCCTAAGGCATTATTAGCAAGTCACCGCATGACCAAATGTGCTTATCCATAAAGAATATGATACAATATTGTTCTGGGTTGTCTTTATGATGATTCAGAATTTACTGTTACTGTGACTTGCCCCTATCTCTGTAATTTGCACTTAGACCTGGGAGTAGTCATATAAGATGACCTAAAGGTAGGCAAGCAATGTGCAAAGTCAGTAAGGAGGGGTGGGAGGTTCTGGGGTGCATAGGGAGAGGCATCACCAGTAGAAAACAAGAAGTTGTTATCCCTCTGAACAGACAGTTGGTGAGACTCCATCTGGAGTACTGCATGCAGTTCTGGAGACCCCATCTCTGCAAGGACATAGACATGATGGAGGCAGTCCAGAAGAAGGCAACTAAAATGGTGCAAGGTCTGCACCAGAAGCCAAATGATGGGAGACTAAAAGAGCTTAATATGTATACCTTCGAGGAAAGGAGGGAGGGGGGGGACATGATAGAAACTTTCAAGAACCTCAAGGGAACCAACAAAGTCCAAGAGGATAGCATCTTTCAGAAAAAGAGATGTGCCAAAAAAAGGGGGGTACAATCTGAAGATAGAGGGGGGATGACTCAGGGGCAATGTGGAGACGTATTTTTTCATGGAGAGGGTGGTGGATGCATGGAACAGCCTTTCTGAGGAGGGCATGGGGTCAAAAACAGTGGGGGAATTTAAGAATGCATGGGACAGACATAAGGCAATTCTAGAGGAAGGTAGGAGGAAGTAGGCTGTTGGTAAAACTAGGATCTGCAGCTTATCCGATAGATAGGGAAATGGGCAGACTGGGTGGGCCTAGCAGTCCTTATCTACCGTTAAAGTCTATGTTTCTAATTATAAACTTATGTTCTGTAACCATAATTCTACTTTCCATACTGTATATTGTTCTGCTTTATGACCTGTGATATGCAACTATTACTTTGTATTGTTACCTACAATTTCTATGATTTGTTATGTTTTGATATGCTGTTACTTTGGTCTGTCCTAACCAGGACCTTCCTGTAAATAAGAATTGCTCAACATAACTTTTTTCCTGGTAACAAAATAGATACAAATACATATGCAGCTATGACTGGGAAAGTGTTGCTATTAGCAGCATACCCCAGCTTTGGGGGAGACTGATGCCATGTTATGGTGGTCTGAGGATCTTGGATGTCTGCAGAAGGATGCTACATACATGCAAGGACATACAGCACCAGTAATGGAAGACAGACCTAGGGAAGTGGGAAGAAACTGCAGGATGTATCAACTGGCTCTGCAAGTAGTACAAAGTTCCAACACAGACAAAACAGGAAATGAACAAATGCAGCGCAGGCACTGTCGCACAATCACAAAGAAACTGAATTACAGAATTTAAGCCTATGAGTCTGGGAATTAAGACTCCATTCTGCACAACTGAGTGATTAGGGAAAGTATGATGGGCCAGCAGCATGACTGGCAAGGGGGAGCAACCAGCAGTTTGCATGGGGTGGGTGTTCAGTGCAACTAGCAGTATATATGGAAAGAGGCTGCTGTCCAAACTGGGACATCCTAAGATGAGGTGTTGAGCAACCAGCAGCTTGCATTGGGGAGGGTGAGGTGTTCAGTGACTACTGGCATACTTCCATAGAGAGGCAGGGCCCCACATATTTTTGCCAGGGGAATCCTTAAGTCCTGGGCACAGTTCTGTGTCTGACTCTTTGACTCTTCATCCTTCACAGATGACAAAGTGCGTAAATGGCAGTAGAGCAATTGAAACCTGGGTCTTGAAGGTTTACAGCTCTGCTCTTTTAACTACTGGGTCAAAAACATCACACACAGGCAGGTACACATGAATCAATAAAGTAGCATGGTCTAGTGGCTAATGCACAGGCTTAAAAAACAGGGGACCCATGTTCAAATAATGCAACAGCCACTTACTCTTTGACCCAGAAAGTCATTTTACCTCTGTGCTTTATTCCACTAGCTATATAAATGAGTAAAAGCAGGACCACATGGGAAATTAGATTTTGTATCTCAGCTAGGCCATCCTGGGTAAATAAGCTTTAATAAAATATCCCCGAGACACACATCAGTACATATAAATAACCACAGATGCAGGAAGACACACTTGCAAAGACACATGCACTCAGACACAGCCATACTCACAGAATCACACACACACACACTACCCTAGAGATGTAGAGCCCCAATTAGTTGAGACAATAGTTGTTCACACCATCACACCATCATTAATGCACACACATCAAGAGACAGAGATACAATCACTCCCAGACACAGATGTACAATACATAGACGCACACCCACAGATGCACAATGCATGTGATGAATGCCCTCACACACAGCAATACCATTATAAACAGACCCAACCCCACTCACAGAAGCACATACACACAACTTACTAGCCAGGACAGTAGTCATGGCCATGCACATATCACTAAACAAGGATTCACTCACACACCCACAGATGTGCTATACAGTTTATAGATACATACCACCGCAAAGCCTACTGAGAACGGCACTGTAAATATAAACTGGCCTTGCCTTGTCCACCCTCACAGAAGCACAATACATAGATGCACATGCCCACTCACAGACACAGAACACATGCAGGCACCCTTATGCACAACAACACCACTATATGTGGGTATGCATAGTAGCTTTTTTCATCTATATAACACCGCCTAGACTAAACACTATTTAAATCCAGGTGACCTGATCACAGTTGTGCATGCCTTTGTCACAATGAGGGTAGACAGTTGCAATGCTTAGTACCCAGGGTTATCCAGACCTGCAGCTGGTCCAGAATGCAATAGCCCAGCTGATAAATGGAACCTCATGGTCTCAGCATATCATCCCTGTTCTCTGTGAACTGCACTGGCTGCCAATTTGGTAGCATGTCAACTTCAAGATTGGCTTGCTGGTTTATAAGGTTTTGCACTGTATGGGCCCTTGCTATCTGGAAGCTATTCTAACCCATACGCCCCTATTTTTTCCCTCTGGTCCTCCGAGTTGGGACTGCTTGCCATCCTATATTTAAGGCTGAAGCTCTCAGAGATTAGAGCTTTTGAGGTGGTTGACTCATTACTATAGAATAGTTTTATGGCTAGGGTGTGGAATGCCCCCTCAATGGACTCTTTGGGTCCATCTGATCACAATCTGTTCTTCTCCTTCCCACAGCAGGATCTGTATCAAGGGTCCAACAGTCCAGTTTTTTTATTTCCTCTTCCCCCTACCTGTAGTTGGAGCATGCAGAGGTTGAATCAGGGAGCTGATGGCCCTTTTGCTTCATTGCTTGTTTTTCCCACCATCAGTCCTTTATAACGGGCTGCAGGAATCTAGACTAGCAACTGCATTGCTACCAGCATGCAATAAAGTAGAGGGGTTTTGGTGTAGCATTTTAAGAACTCTTGTATTTGCAGTCAATGTCAGTCAAACAGGACTACTTTGTGTGTATGCGTGTGTGTGGGTGGGGGTGCTGTTACTAAACAAATAAATTCCTGACAGTCTTTTTTTTATTTTTATCCATCACCATAGTTTATCTTTTTGGCCTGGCTATTTCCTAACCCTGTCCTTCCTCTTTCTCTCTGTTACCTGCCTTCGGCACCAGGTCGTAATGTTGAATGAAAAACAGCGTGGTCAAAACTGCTAAAAGCAAAATAGCTACAGAGAGAATATAGCAAAGATAATTTACTGCTATCCCTGTACCTATATTGCTTTTAGGGAAAGGGGTGAAAGCCTCTCATTGGCAATGTGTTGCCAAGCAGCTGCCATGGCTCAGAGGTTAGAGCCACAGGTGGGGAAGGCAGTGGAGTGTCAGTGTCCCAGGGTTTGATTCCCAGTCCCATGCCTTTTGTCTCCCTTCTATTTTTTTGTCTTGTGTCCCCTACCTATCCTCAAGAATCCCCCTTCCCGAGGTTTCTCCCCATCCCTGTGTTTCATCCCCCACCCTCGGAGTTGGTTATTTTAATGTGAGTGTTCAGGGGCACAGCCCCCTGTAATGGGGGGTGTGGGGGTCAGAGCCCCTTGCAAACATACAATGTGTGTATTCTGTGCTGTGCTGAATTCGACAAAGGTAGTTGTTGTTGTTTTGCTGAGCGCTATGTTTGGTTTCTGTATTTTTGGTTAGCAGTTTCTGACTGTGTTGTTTTTACCAGTGAGTTTATGACCCCATGCCCCTGCCTTCATGAATCCACGTAGTACATTCGTCTGTCTTTCGTGGCCTCTGTGGTAGACTCTACTGGAGTTTGGGCCAGCTCCCCTCCAGTTCTCAAGTTTAGAATGCACTTGGCTGTTGAGTTGGTAGGGTTCAAGAATGCGAGTGTCATGTTACAGCACTACCAGTGTTTCTCTTCTCACATTGCACTCCAGCCCTCAGGACACCAGCAGCATGAGCACCAAGTGTGCATGTGCATGTATATGAATGCCCAAACATGGCACCAGCCATCATCCTCCTTCGTCAAGTTACTCTGACTATACTGCCACCTGTGGTCATCCAGGTGTAAGTATGGCAGAAGAGCCTGTGCTCCTCCCTCCCCAGAGGAGGGGAGTGTCCTTTGGGATGCTTGACCCACCTACCCCTGGCTAGCCCCTGACATCATGGGCTCATGCCTAACTCTGGGTGACTGACATCCTGACATCATGGACTCATGCCTAACTCTGGGTGACTGACATCACATTAAGCACCACTGCGGTTGTGCTGATGGTCAACCTCTGACAATCTTATCAAAATACATCATTGTCTCTACTGCTGCAATGGCCTGATCTGTCTTATCCATTGATCACTTCATTATTTGTGCTGCCACCAGACATCTGTGAAACAGACTCACCAGGACCCATGACATTATTGGTTACCCCCACATCCTCTCTGCTTTTTCCTGTGCTTCTCTAACCATGGTTTGGAAACACAAGCACACCTGGTACCAGATCCTCCAGTCAGTGGGCACCACAGCTGTTTGGTGTGGGGGTAGTCTGTCACATACTTGACAAACTGTGGCACAAGAAAAGAGCCACACAGCATGGCTGCTAAGGGGTGGGGGGGTTGCGTCGTATCTCATAGCCTGACTGGGTATGATTCATGATCTAAAAAAAGGCAGAACACTTCAAAGACAAATTTCCTGTTATGGAGGTATGTTGTCTAATTAAATCTAAGTTGGGATAAACAGAAAGGCTACAGGCCAGTTATCTGAAAGTCAACCAACAAAAAATAAAGCAGGAATTGGTGACCAGGTAAGGCTCTCTGAGACAAAGCTGGTTTCCAGGTGTGACATGAGTGGAAGGGGGTTACAGAAGGGAGGAACATATACAATCAACACAGGCAAACAATAATAATGACAAGTACTAAATAAAGTGAAAGTGGTTGTAAATAAAAATACATTTTATGGAGAATAAGGGGTAAAATAAAGTGAAAATAAAAATTACATATGGAAAAGGCAACTTTGTGCAAACCAGCGGTAGACGAAAAAGTATTATCCATACCGGTAAGCAGTAAATATATACAATGAATACAGTGATGGTAATTGTGCAATAAATACATGGCAGAAAACATATGGAGTAAAACAAATGTGCACGTAAATAATTACACATACAAAAGGCAACAACAGAATCTCACGCAAAAATAAACTTAGTTCTACTTCATGATCAGTTTCTCTTTAGCTGTGTTTGGTTTATGCCTTTTTAAGTTTTTCTGGGCCACACATTTAAGCTCAGGGAGCAGCTCAATAAATGAGGAGATGGGCTCAGATGCAATTTAGCTCATTAATCAGCAGAGACTCTGTAATCCTGATGTTAAAATGCAGAAACTTCCCACAGTGGGGGTTTTCAGAGTCAAGTCACTGATACAAGACCTGTTTCAACTCTGTGAGGACAAATACCTATGGTACAGTACCTTGCAGGGTTGGAAGCTGTATGGGATGTGCACCCCATCACAAGAGATTTATTTGAACCACATGAAGATCCACCTGGCAACTGGCCTGCAGTCTCTTCAGCACATTTGAATAACAAGAGCTGGCAACACTCCCCAGCCCTAAGGGATCCTAGACATTTTGAAAAATGAGGTATGGATGGATCATTTGCTCCCCCATTGACTGCCAGGTAACACTTTTCTGAGTACAACAAATTAAAACTGTAGCAAACATTTACATTTTAATAGCTTAATAAACATAAAATGTTAATGATCTGTTTAATGCCAGGTTATTCCAAGTGATGTTACCTGTGTACACCTCACCAGCTAATTGTACAATGGAAAGTGTAGGATGCTTTTAATGGTAGGGACTACTTCATGCATTCATTTGTCAGGGACAACAATGGTACTTTTGCTTTGCACATGCTAAAATGGTAGTATGCATTTGCTGTTTTCCCTCAAGGTTCCTTCTGCTTAGACCACATCCCTCTAAGCCCTTCCACAGGTAGAACTCCAACTAAGGACATTCCTTTAGGCAAGGCTTATGCAGTGCTCATTTCTGCATGTTCTGAGCACTGTATATAGTACATATGTAAATTCTAAATAAAGACTGATTCAAACAACACTTTAAAATACAATTGAATAAAATGAAATAATGCAAGGCACAAATAAATTTATCTAGCTAAGAAATGCTTGTTTGAACAGGAAAGTCATAAGAGAGGCTTTAAAGGCCCCCACTGTGTTGGCTGTGCAAACATATACTGGTAATGCATTCTGCAAAACTGGAGCAGCAACCCCAAATGCTCTGTCCTCTAAAAGTCTTAGCTGACAAGTGGGGACAACAAGCAGATCCACATTGGTGGAGTGGAGGGGGCAAACTGGGTGGTAAGGAACAAGGAGCTTTTTCAGGAAGTCTGGTCCCAAACCGTGTAGGGCCTTGTAATTTAACAAGCAGATCTTGAAGGTGATGTTCCACCACATAAGCAGCCAATACAGTGTATGCAAGACTGTTGTGATATGGGTACTCCATGAGGAGCCCACAATCAGCAGAACTGCAGCATTCTGGACCATCTGGAAGCATTGCGTCAAACCTCTAGATAACCTTAAGTAAAGAGTATTGCAATAGTCCAACCTAGAGGTGACAAAAGCATGAGCAATCATTTCCAGGTCTGCCTGAGCTAGATACTGCTTGATCCTGGTGATGTTTAAAGATGGTAAAAGCCAGATCAGACAACAGCTGACACCTATAGTTCCAGCATCAGTCTGCAGTCTAAAATGATCCCCAGGTCATTCACTGCATCAGTAGCCATGAGGGATTGACTACCCACCAGAGAGAGACCTACACCTCCCACAGCAGCTAAGACCCAGAATCCCAGTTCAATCACCATGACCTTTGTCCAGCTTGGTTTGACACATAACCAGTTTGAGGCTATCCAGTCATGTATTTCAGCCAAACATCGACTCAACATGGAAGCCGCAGAATCCTCACAGGAGAACAAGCTGATTGTCATTCGGATAGCAGTGAAACCCAACACTGTACCTCCTAATGATCTCCCCCAGTGGCAGCATATACACAGAAAACAAAATGGGGTGTTTATCAAGCATTGAGGGACTTCAGAGGATAATGTATAAGCCCCAGAGGTAAAATAACACAGGACTACCTGCTGCATTCTTCCAGTTATGTAGTACTCAAATCAACTAAGAACTGAACAACTGAGGCCATAAACAGTAGTACCTCAGGTGATCCAGAAGCACCCCATGGTCAACTGTATCAAATGCTGCCAAGAGATCCAAGAGCACAAAGACACAGGGATGCTCTTGGTCTCTTGCTAGGAGAAGATCATGACTTACCCTGACAAGAACAGTCTCTAAGCTATGACATGTTCAAAAGCCCAACTGGAGAGGTTCAAAGATGGAAGATAGTCTGTCAGCTGCTCTGCCGCCACCTTCTCAATAACCATTCCCCAAAAGGGAAGGCTAGAGACAAGTCTGTAGCTTGCTAGAATGTCAGGATCCAAGGAAGGCCTTTTTAGGAGGGCCTGACCATCGCCTTTTCAAGGTAGATGGAAATACACCCTGCCTCAAGGAATCATTAAAGATCTCTGCAAACACTGGACCCCAGAACTTGCCACAGTCAAGGTCAGCCATGTTAGCCCCTGGTCCAGTATATGGCTGGTGGGGTGCAAACTAACAACTATCCATAGCACCTCAGCCTGAGAAACAGTTCAAAACACATCCCAGGAAGGCAGATCTACATCACAAAAGATATGACTGCTACAGGCCCAGGATAGGCTGCTCAAAGAAATCCCTAATCTGCTGGGCAACACCTTGTCAGTGACAGTGTCTTTAGTCATATTGCTGAGCTCTGTGGTACCTTTTAAAGGTGGTAGTTCTGGTTGTAGGGCAAAAAGACAGAGCAGCAAAGCCACTCTTACAGTTGTCATCATTGTGCAGTCTTTCCCCTATATTGTTGTGGTTTGTTCACATACCCAACATTCTTTTACCATTTGGGCAGAGTCTCTTTGGACTCTTCACTGAGGGGCTTCCTAATTTATATGACTGTGGCATCTTGCTAGGGTGGTAGTCTTGATCATGGTACAAGGGGAGAAGAGAGTTGAACCATTCCTTAGCCAAATGTTTGACACAAAGCATTGTTTTCCATTTCTTGTTTAGGCTCTGTGGCATAATAAGCACCAATGTTTTGGGGGAGTTTTTCTGTTTTCTAAACTATAAATTAACAAAAGCCTAGATAGATGTTGACCTAAGGCACTGGATCCCCAACATTTTCTTCCACTGGGGGTTCCTCTTCTACATGCTGAAGGTCATAAATTCTGCCACGAGTTGGGGTTGGAAGCAGATGAGATAGCTGTTTCCTGGTGCTGCCATTCTTTTCCCTCTTTCTGGGAATGGCATCCATCAGATTCAATAAGGTTAATTTAGGGCATATCCAATGGTGGAACCTTTGATTGACAGTGGGCTCCTTTCATCATATGGCTGGCTTGGTGGCACCTTCCCAGGGTTGGAGATCTTAGTCATAAGACAGAGAGTGAATGACCAAACCAAATGTTCATTCAGGTATGCATTTTAACACACTCATAGTTGAATGGCCAAGCCATACATTCAGACAAACATTCCAGCACACCCATAGTTTAACACCATCCCAGCAAATTACAGGGAGAAATCACATTATTTGGGGGGCTATGAGTAACTTGCATTCTGCACCCCCAGCATCTTGAAAAAGGTGCCTTATTTCATCCTACTTGGGCATTGTTTTCCGCAGCACCTCCATCCTCCACTGGCAGCTCTCTATCTTTTTGAGGGCATGGTATCCATTGCCTTCCACCAAAGTTACTTTAGTCATAGGGATGAGTCCCTCAGTTTTCTCTTGGACTCCTTTGGTTATACAGCTAAGCTCTGCTGGTTCACTCCTATCAGTGTGACAGTAATTTTTTTGACACCACTAGGGAAGCAGGCAATATTGCACCTGGCTCCAGAGTACCAGACATTGCAGCTCCCTGGAGCTAGAGTGCCAAAGTGCAGTGGAGAAAAGATCACTATTTTGCAGGGAGGGGGGCATCACTAGAGACCCATGTTTTTCTTAAATAAGAAGTAACAAGAAATTCAAGGTATAAAAAGAAATAAAGTGATAACAAACACATGAAAAAAGTAAAAAAAAAATGCTTGTTTTTTGGCAAAAACTAAATAAATGCTTGCAGCAGTTATTGTTTAGGCTCTGTTGTTACCACAGAAATGGTATTAAAGGAAGCAGCAGTGGAACTGTCTGATTCACAAAACCTTTCAAGCCCATAGCATAATTCTGCTTAATATAATACAGTATACTAAGAATGTGATTTCTAGAGTGTATAAGGTCATTTTGAGGTATTTTATGAATGTAAATGTAATAACAAGAAATAAAACTACATTTCCAATGAATAAAAAGAAATTAAAAGAAATTCCAGAAAATAGAAAAAAAATTATAAAAAATAAAAATAATTTCCTGGGCTCTAGGCATCCCCACCCACCCACCCCCAATTCAGGGGCTCTGTCCCTGCATTCCCTGAAAGAAAATATAACTAACTCTGGGGCGGGCATGTCCTGAAAGAGAGAGAGAAACCTTTGGGGCACAAAACACAATGAGAGTGCAGGGTGATCAAAAATCAAGATCGCCCCAGTCACGCTCACCATTGTTGCAGTGATCTAATTGTGGAGGCAAAATTAAGTCACCATTCTAACGATATACCAGCTCTGTAGCACTTGCAAAAGGTTGGAAGTTTCTATAGTGAGTCAAAGATGGAGTGAACAGTTAAACCATGCTGTCGCTCAAGTATTCTAACACAGTCATGGTTGTATACTGATCTAGTAAACTGATTTTATGAGCTCCACATGTGGGGTGTTAAATTTCATATACAGTATACTATTACTGCGAATCAGCTGCTATTGTAAGCAGTGCTTTCCATGATTGTTTTTATTGTAATGTTTTCTAATTTTGGGTTGAGTACAATATACATATAACCTAATAATATTGTTGTTTATTAATACAAGTTAATGTAAAAAAATATTTTGCAAATATTTTTGAATTTCTAAATTATAATTAAATTAAATAATTAAATAATTTATAAATTTAATGTTCACCACAATTTCAAACACAATTAAGAACAAAAACTAATTAGAATTGGGCAAAATGTATCTTCTGCTAGTGGAATTCTGGTAATATTACAATTTTACTTACATGAAATGTCATGAAATTTCACAAAAGTTGCACAAATTTGAATTTCAGTTATTGTCATCTAATTTGAAGTGTTCATACACATTGCAGCAAATTTTATGTGATGAATTTACCAACTCCTCATGGAGATGTGTACCCAGATTCTGATCTCTATGGTTAAAGGTGATTAAGTTGTACACCTCCAAACATTTGGAAATTTTAAAATTACATGTCACAAGTATGTATGCAGAATTCTAAGCCACTATAACTTTAAAACAAGAGAACAGAATATCACCAATTTTTTTAGCTTCATGGACCCGAAACATGAAGCTGTGTGTGTCAACTCTCTACGCTCTTGCTGAGAGTCTTGCTAGGTTAGAAGTAGCCACAGACCGTAAAATAACATCAGCAATTAAAAATTAAATTTCATGAGCTTGTGTGAAAATTGTGGAATTTTGTGATATGTTTTTTCAAAGCCATATTCATACATTTTACCCATTCATACACTTGTACTGCTATTGTAGAGGAATGAAAGAGCTGTTTAGAGTGTCAATAAAGTAGCATTCATAGGAGGCTCCATAGTAAAAGTATACTGGTACCAAGTGTTAGGTTAGTATCTTGAGTGAAGGACCAGGATGAATAGTCATGGACATCACTGTGCAAAAGCCAGTCTTTTTGCAATATGCCAGCTAACCACTACAGCTCACTGAATAAATGACTTGTGAAAGCACATGCATGCACAACATTATTTCTGCACAATGTCACTTAACTCTTTAACAACTCTGTAAATAACAATGTATATTTTTTTGCATTTGAAAACAATGGCAACCAGTGAAACCAAGCATTACAGCTAGTTGTGACTGAGGCCATTGTGACAGAAGTATTTGGATAGCTTTAGTCATGATAGCGCATGCAGTAAACACCAACATAGAGGTGTCGATAGAGAAAAGGGCAGGGGTAAATGGAGAAAGTGACAAAGGCAAGAAGGACAGGGATGGGGCAAAAAGGAGTAAGGCCATCAGGAAATGGAGGGTAATGAGTACCAATGCCCATAGTCTGGGCAACAAGCTCTCTGAGCTGATGGCCTTGATGGAAGAGGGATGCCTGGATATCGTAGCAGTCACAGAAACATGGTACACAGAGAACCATGACTGGGATGTTAACATACCAGGGTACATAACCTACAGGAGATACAAGCAGGGGAGAAGAGGGGGAGGAGTAGCTCTCTATGTAAAGAAAGGGATTAAAGCAACTGAACAAAAGAGTAAACAGGGAGGAGAGGAGGCACTGTGGGTCACCTTGGAGATTGGAAAGGGCACCACAATCTGCACAGGGGTTGTGTACAGACCCCCAAGTCAGGGGGAGGAAATGGACAAGGATATGATAGAAGGCATTCTTAGAATGGCAGAGAAAGGGGAGATACTGTTGATGGGAGACCTGAATATGCCAGTTGTTAACTGGAGCACATTTGCTGCAGCCACATCCAAGAGCAGGGCCATTCTTGATGCCCTACAGGTGGCAGGCCTCAGACAGCTAGTTTCAGAACCCACTCATGAGGGAGCAATCTTAGACCTCGTATTCTCAAACGGGGCAGTGAGAGGATCTCAGATCTAGAAGTGGGTTGCCATCTGGGAATAAGTGACCATCAAACAGTGTGATTCACATTAAACTCAGCTACAGAGTCAAGCCATACAAAAGTGAGGGTACTGGACTTCAGGAGGGCTGACTTTGGCAAGATGGGAGAGTGCCTCAGAAAAGCATTAGCAAACAGGCTAGAAGGAGGTGTGGAGCAACAATGGGAAATCATCAAAACTGCCATCACAGAGGCAACAAGCCTTTGTGTGAAGCAAATAAACAAATCAAAATGAAAGAAAAAGCCACTATGGTTCTCAAAAGAGGTGGCTGTGAAAGTCAGGAAGAAAAGATAGCATTCTGGAAGTATAAGGAAACACAGAAGGAGCAGGACAGAGAGCTGTACCAGTTAAGGCAGAAGGAAGCAGGGAGGGAAGTCAGAATAGCAAAGGCCCAAACTGAGGAAAAGATAGCTAACTCGGTTAAGAAGGGGGATAAAACCTTTTATAGCTACATCAGCGAGCATAGAAAGACAAAGGGAGGGATAGTGAGGCTGAATAGGAATGAATGGTGGGTGGGCAGAGGGGGACAGTAAAAAAGCAGGGATACTTAATGAATATTTCTGCTCAGTATTCACAAAAGAGGAGGGGGAAGTGCCTAATCCAATTAACAGAAGCACTCTTGATAGGGGGGTCGATCCCAGTAATGTCACAGAAGAAAGGGTTCTGCAAGAACTCCTAAAACTGAAGGTGGACAAAGCAATGGGGCCTGATGGAATTCACCCCAGAATTCTAAAAGAATTAAAGGGGGAACTAGTGAAACCACTGGCTACTCTTTTTAATAAATCATGGGAGGATGGTGTGGTAGCCAAGGACTGGAGGAAGGTGGATGTGATTCCCCTTCACAAAAGTGGGACCAAGAAAGAGGCAGGAAACTACAGACCTGTCAGTCTGACCTCTGTGGTAGGGAAAGTTATGAAGTCACTTCTGAAGGAAAGAATAGTTGAGTACTTAGAGGCCTGTGGGGCACAAGACCCAAGGCAGCATAGGTTCACAGCGGGAAGGTCATGTCAGATGAATCTAATAGATTTTTTTGACTGGGTGACCAAAGTAGTAGACCAGGGAGGGGCTGTGGACATGGCCTACCTAGACTTTAGCAAGGCATTTGACACAGTCCCACACAAAAGATTAATAGTCAAATTAACCAGCCTGGGAGTGGGTCCCAGGGTGGTAGCCTGGGTAAAACATTGGCTGGACAACAGGACACAGAAGGTAATTGTAAATGGAGTCCACTCTGAAGAAGGAGGAGTTACTAGTGGGGTACCGCAGGGTTCAGTATTGGGTCGAGTCCTTTTTAATATCTTCATAAGTGACATTGCAGAGGGACTGGAAGGAAAAGTATGCCTCTTTGCAGATGACACAAAGATCTGCAACAGGGTTGATACACAAGGAGGTGTGGAAAGGATGAGAAGGGACTTGGCAAGGTTGGAGGAATGGTCAGAAGTATGGCAGCTAGGATTCAATGCAAAGAATTACAAAATAATGCACCTGGGAAACAAGAACCCAGGGGAAGAATACACAATGGGGGGGAGGTAGTAACAAGAACAAAAAAGGAAAGGGACCTGGGGGTAATCATACCAGATGACTTTAAGGTTAGCAAGCAATGTGAGAAGGCAGTAGGGAGGGCTGGGGGTATACTGGGATGCATAGGGAGAGGCATCAGCAGCAGAAAACAGGAAGTTGTTATCCCTCTGTACAGACAGTTGGTGAGACCCCATCTGGAGTACTGTGTCCAGTTCTGGGGACCCCATCTCCGCAAAGACATAGACAGGGTGGAGGCTGTCCAGAGGAGAGCAACCAAAATGGTGCAGGGTCTGCACCAGAGGACATATGAAGAAAGACTAAAGGAGCTTAAGATGTATAGCCTCGAGGAAAGGAGGGAGAGGGGGGACATGATAGAAACTTTCAAATACCTCAAGGGAATCAACAAAGTCCAAGTGGGTAGCATCTTTTAGAAAAAGAGACGTGCAAGAACAAGGGGACACAATTTAAAGATAGAAGGGGGGGGTGGTTCAGGGGCAATGTGAGGAAGTATTTTTTCACAGAGAGGGTGGTGGATGCATGGAACGGCCTTCCTGAGGAGGTCATAGAGTTAAAAGCAGTGGGTGAATTTAAGAACACATGGGACAGACATAAGGCAATTCTAGTGGGGGGTAGGAGGAAGTAGGCTGTTGGTTAACTAGGATCTGCAGCTTATCCATTAGGTAGGGAAATGGACAGACTAGGTAGGCCAAGCGGCCCTTATCTGCCCTCAGATTCTATGTTTCTATGTTTCTGTGTCCATTTCTGCACCATTTCCACCCCTTGTACTCCCTTCAGTCTTATTACCCCTCCTCTTCCTCAGTAAAGGCTGAGCAGAAATATCTGTTCAGTATGTCAGCTTTACTGTTGTCATCCTCCACACGGCCCCCTTCCTTCCTGCTCACCCCTTTAGATTGCCAGACCTGTGCCCAAGAGAGACTACAACTCTCTGCCCCGCTGGGTGAGGTATATTTATAATGTTGGACATATGCACAGATTTATGATCCCAGCCAACATGACTGTTCTGTGTGTCACAAGAACTCCTTCTGGCTGTTGATAAACCCTGCCAATTATTTAGACCATCCCTCAGTGCTGGACAGGTGTTTTGTGGCACAAGTCGATGTATGATACTCACCCTGATTTGCAGGGCAAGGAGTCATGACCTAGGTGAATGCAGCATAGTGTGTTTACCCCAGATTAGGGATGGTGTTATTCATATATACATACATACATACAGTACTGTGTAGTATCCACTCTCTGAACTAAGGTCAGGTGCCATCTTACATACCCCTAGTTACAGTGAGGGTGCCCTTACACCTGCATCCATGGTCCATTACTGTATGCATGTATCTACAGCTACAGCTTGTATGGGCCACATGTGACACTGTGTGTTCCCCAAACATGCTGCACTGTGCAGGTCACTGGTAGTATGATGTGTACACTATGCCCAATGTCTGCCAGGGGGCCTCCTCGGGGGGGGGGACATGTATGCAGTATGTTCTTATCCACACCACTGTATGCATCCTAGTGCCAGTGTTGTCAAACCACATACCAGTCATTGCCCTGTGCCTGTGCATGGCTGTGCAGTACTGTTTGTTACATACTTTAGTGCCACATGGGTGTGCATGGCATGTAACTCTTGTACCCCTCACTGCCCTGTCATGCACTTACATACTGTTTTTTGTGTTCCATGTCTTTACAATTCCAGCAGTAGGAGTGCGATGTCCCCAGGATGAGGAGGAAAAGGAGCAGGTGGGCCCGAACCTTGATATATCAGAGAGGGCCACTAACAGCCACTGCCTTCACCATGCCAAAATGCTCACTACGATGAATGAGGCAGCAATTTTGGAGCTACAGGCAACTGTATATGAACAAAGCAGGATGATTCATCAGCTTTAGGATAAGGTTAATGATTCAGAAAACCGCAGCCTTAGAAACAATGGGAGGGCTTTAAGCCCGAAGTTCAGTGTGGGAGAATAGGCTCCTCCTACTTCCCCTTTAAAAGTACACCTCTTGCAGCACTTCGTGCTTGGAATCTGAAACTCGATTCGTCTGGTTTCTTCTGAGCTCATGGATAGCGTCTTGCTTCCAATTTTGCTGCTTCATGCCTCGTCTCCTGTTGGATATGGTAGTTTGTGTTTTGGTTAGTGTGGTGTTGTGCTGAGCTCTGCCCGGTTGCTGTCAGCTGCCTCGCGCTTTGGCTGGGTGGCCACTCACCCCCCCCTTTCCTTTTTCTCATTTCTGCTACTCAGTCCATCTGGACTACTCCTTGGCCTACCTCTCTTCTCCTCCACTGGTAAGCACTCGTTTGAGTTTTCTTGTTGTTTTTCCCCTTACATGCTTCTTTTGGGTTTTTAGTCTGTCACTTCCCCTGTCCCCTCCAATCCCCTCCACTCATTCCTGTTAACTGCTGTACCCCTTGTGTGCAGTTTGGTGCAGCATCCGTTCTCTCAACCCTTTTGGTGGTCCTGGTTCATTCCAAGATTTGCCTGCCTCAGGTCATTTTTTGCCTATTTCCTCATGGGCCGCCTCCCGACATGAAACTGTTCTATTTGTTTTGCTTTCTGTCCCTGGTTCCCTCGTACCTCTTCCATGTGCCCTGCCCCCGATATCCTTACCTGCGCTGGTATGCAATTCCTGCCATACCAGTGCAGTGGAACCTGGTGGTACTTCCAGCTGATTCAATGGCTTTCCAACTACAGGCTTTCCCTGAATCACCTTCTATGATCTTCCTATCTCTGCAATTCCGATTAGCTTGCCATCCCCTCTTACCTTGTCAGTGACGCAGTGCTTCATTTTTTCCCCATGTCCGTCAGTGGCACCCATGCAGGTCTCCCTATGTTGCTCCTGGAAGCTCTATCCATTCCCACAGTCAACCTCTCATTCTCCACTCTGCTTCTGCTATTTCCTTGTCTGTCCTCCTCTTGTGTTGGAACCCCTTGTACTCGGGCAGAACTTTACACCTTTATCTTTGTGCTTTTGCTGAGAACAGCAGTATCATATCTGGAGTCCAGTGTTTTGCTATGCAGGACAGGAACACTGGATTGCAGAACCACTTTCCTATTCCCTTCTGCTGCAGATGTATTAGTTGTGCCATGTACCAGCTCCTGAAGTATAAGAATTCGAGAACCTGATTTCCCCGGCACATTTTCTTATGGGCCACTGGAATACAGCTGCAACTGCTGTGATGTATCTTCAATTGATGGGATTCAAATGCGGCTCAAAGGACAGGTTTCTTGAACTTTCACTCTAGGTACAACTTCACTAATAATACCTATTTGAATGCATAATTACTGTCCCTAGTTTCCTTGCCGGTATTGCTAGTTAGTGAAATGTCTGCATTTCATTTAAGTGCCTTCTCTCTCCCTGTCAGTCTTCTACTGTCTGGGCGTGCAGTTGTATCACACTACATGTGCCTTTATCAATGGACTACACCCATGGCTGCATTGCTTATTTGTAGACTTCTCTTTCTGTTCTCTTTACTGAGTCTGAACATCTTCTAGCTGGCAATTAGTGGAGCCTGGCAGGATGCACAAAAAAAAATATCTTTTGCCTCCCTTGTTCGCTTTCCTGCTTCTTTACTCCTTGCTTGTTTCTTTCAGGTCTGTGATTCCTTTTGTCTAGATCGTCTACTGTGGTCAGCCAGAGCCCCTTGCCTGGAGCTCCCTCCATCCTATTGCATCCGTGCTAGGATCCTGCCTTCAGTGGTAAGTTCCAGTCCCTCCCATCAGATGTTCATTTTCCATTCCTTCCATGCTTTCCATAGTTCTGTTCTCATCCTTCCATCCCTTCTCCCATCCTTGTCCTTCTCTGGTTAATTCCCATTGCTTTCACTATTTTATTCTCTTCCCTAGGTCTCTTTCCTGACCATGTCATCCATCAATGATCCCTCCATCGAAGATCCTTCGATGTCTCCACCTCTTTCTTCAGCTCCCATCAGTTGGAAATGCTCCCCCAAGTCCAATCATTCCATCAAAGACTGGACCGTGCCTCGGCTCATGTCAGAGTTAACCAGAAGGGACATCTCCTACTTTAATTCTGCTGGAAACAGGTGCTCTATGACCTCCTCATGGTGTCCATATCTTGGCCTGGACCTATACCTGTACCTGGCCCAGCCAGCTTCCATCTCAGCCTGACTCTGCTCCACTTTCTGACATTAGAGATTTCATGGGTCAAATGACCACTTCTATCTCAGACATCCAGACTCGCCTCTCCTCCCTGGAAGCCTGCCCCAATGTTCCTCATCCTCCTCCAGCTCCAGCCCTGTCCACTGGTGTGCCCTCCATGAGCCTCATCTCTCCTCCTGACTCCGGTCTCCCTCTGGTTGTGGTGCCCTCTCCATCCCTTCCTCCTACAGTTCCTTCAGGTTCGTTACTCTCTCATCAGCCTCCATTCATCTCCCCTATCCATCTTGTGCCAGCTCACCTCTGCAAGGACATACTGGATGGTAAGGACATCAACTTGGTCTTGCTCCTCATCTCTTCCCATGATGGCTTGGATAATTGCATTGTGTCCTGCGGGGACATCTCTGTCATCCTGAAGTCCAAGGATTCGCATCTCCTTTGCAAACTGACCTTAGCCGAATTCATGCTCACGTTCAGCCTCTATAGAGACATTATTTGTTCAGCCTTCCCAGACCGATGCGAAGAACTTGATACCAATATTCATCTCCTGGTTGACCTCAACATCCGGTATGGTGGGACACATTTCTATGACTACCATTGCTCATTTTCCGCCAAAGGCAGCCTCTGCTTTGATCCACTACAACATCAAGCTCAAGTGGGCTGTTTTGGACAAAGAGCTCTTTTGCCACCACTTCACTGGCCAATGTGCCTACACTTGTTCCCTGTGTGGTTCATTCAACCATTTTGCTCCCCTTTACCCCCTGACAGTGCCTCCTCCTCAACCCTACTCATCCATTCCCCAGCCTTCTCACCTTTCCGCGTCCTCTTCTCTTTCCAGCCTGGCTCACCCCGTCTCCGACCTGCATGCTCGCATCAACCGACACGGTCATCTCATACATACAGTGGGCAGCAAGTCCATCTGCAACAGCTTTAATGACCATGGTTGTTCGACCCCGCAATGTCAATTCCTGCATCTGTGCTGCATTTGCAGTGATGCACGCACTCGCTATATCTGCCCCAAGGCTCCAAGACCGTCCAGATGACACCAGGTTCATCCTTCTACCCCTGTGGACCTCCCTGCCCTGACTCACCTGCTGACCAACCACCCTGATCAGGACGCCGTGTGCTCTCTCCTGGCAGGTTTCACTCATGGTTTCCACACAGGTGTCTTCATTCTCCCCATTTCCTCCTTTGTCTGCGCTACCCTGCAGTCTGCCGTTCAGGAACCCGATGTGGTTTGCTCCCTCCTTCAATCGGAAGTGGATAAAGGCTTTGTTTTGGGGCCCTTTCCTGCACTCTCCTTTCCCCATCTATTTGATCAATCCCATTGGCATTGCCACTTGGAAGTTCTCTGGCAAAAAGTGCTTTGTTATCGACCTCTCTTCCTCTCGCCATTATTCCACGCTGAGTGTCAATTCCCTCATTCCTGCCGCTAACTTTTCTTTGGCATATGCCCACATCGAAGATGCCATCGCCATCATTAAGTGGTCCAGCCATGGCTCATGGCTGTCAAAAGCAGACATACCCAATGCCTTCAAGCTGCTTCCCATCCATCCTTCTCTCTGGCACCAATATGGCATTTATTGGGATTCAGCTTTCTATTTTGCTGTCCGCCCTTGCCTTTGGCTGCCGTAGCAGCCCTCAGCTATTTGACATATTTGCTGAATTTCTGTGCTGGGTCCTGTTCAATGTCTGCCTCTGGCCTGCCGTGATTCATCTGCTGGATGATTTCCTCCTCATCAATCTGCCTCACACCACCCCTGAGGTTAGCATTTCCCCACTTATCCGCCTATTCACTGACCTGTCGGCTCCCATTGCGGCCGAGAAAATATCCAGACCTTCCACATCTCTTGAATTTCTGGGCATCATCCTGGACTCTGACCACATGGAAGCTCGCCTCCCATTGGATAAACTATCTTGGATTCAGGTACTGGTCTCTTCATTTTCTACCCGGATGGACTGCACCAAACGCAGACTGCTCTCTCTTTTGGGGTACCTAAATTTTGCAATGAGAATCATTCCCCAAGGTCGCTCCTTTATATCTTACCTACTCATTCAAGCATCATCCGTTCTAGAGATCCATCATCATGTCAGAATCACAGCATCTGCAGAATCTGACCTAGCCATGTGGTCCCTCTTTCTTGCAAGATGGAATGGATGCTGTATGTTTCAAAAAGATCCATTGCCTCAAACTCATCCTCGCATATTCACAGATGCATCTTCTACAAACAGATACACAGCTATATTCTCTCAGGCATGGCTAGCAGCCCCTTAGCCTCCAGATGTCTCATCACTGACAGATTTCAATTCCACTTCTCCACTATTCGAAATATATCCCATTGTAGCAGCCGCAGCTCAATGGGGGCACCTATGGTCCCACCAGTCAGTTTCTGTATATTCTGATAATCATTCAACAGTAGCCATCGTTAACAAAGGTCGATCATCCTCACCTTCCATCATGTTGTTCATGCGGAGGTTAACCTGGCTCTCCCTCATTCATGATTTTACCATTACTTGCTATTATATTCATGGTGCTCAAAACCAAGTGGCTGATGCTCTTTCTCAATTTCAATTTCAGGAATTCTTCCAGCTCCAACCTTCAGTGGATCCTAGCATGACTCCACCACCATCATACTATGACCTAATAACGACATAGGTTATTATCGACATCAGGCTTCTCTCATCATGTGGTCAACATTAGCCTCATCTACTAGAGCTGCATATTCAACAGCGTGGAACAAATATGTATCATTTTGTGCTTCTTCATCATCACAACCAACCGTCATTTCGGTTGATCGAGTTCTGGCCTTCCTGACATTTTGCCATCAGGTCTTATATCTTGCACATGGCACAATCAAATTGTATCTAGCTGGCAACTAGTTTTTTCTCTCTCAGTATTCTCCATCTTCACCTTCTTTATTCTCCAATCAGTCAGTCAAATTGCTATTAATGGGATTCCAATGATTATCCAGTTCAAGTTCCCCTCATCGACTTCCAATCAAAGGACCGCTATTCCAAAATCTACTAGACTTGCTGGATTCAAATCCATTCAAGCATCCTTCAAATATCATGATATCCTAAGCAATCACGCTTGCATTCTATGGATTCCTTCATCCTGGGGAATTCACTATATCATCAGCTTGCTCATCTGCTTTTCTCAGAGTATCTAACCTGGAAAAGCATAATGACAGCTTTATTCTAACTCTACCTTCATCAAAAACTGACAGACTTCAATCCGGGACTTCCATAACTTATTACACTACATCAAACAAATGGTGTCCAGTCATAATACTATCAAAATTCATGAAATTTCACTCTGATTCCAATCCATCTTTTCCTCTTTTAACTTCCGATGCCAACATATCCATGACATCGAAATGGTTCATTGACCATACAAGAACCCACCTTCAGAGACTCAGACTAGATCCATTTTCCTATTCTGGTCATTCATTCTGAATAGGAGCAGCCGCCTCAGCGTTTCATCATAATATTCCCGTTCACATCATCAAAAGACTCGGAAGATGGAAATCAGCTGCCTTCTAAGTATATATCCCCAATCCAACTTCTGAACTCAAAAATGCTTTTTCTATTATCTCCTCTTAGTTTGCTTAGAGGACGAGCAGGTCAGTAGCCATGGGTCCTCAGAGGTTTTCCCCAAAGGGTTTTTTTCCTCTCCTGAGTGCTCCTGATCACACTTTCCAGAGTTGGAGGAGGTAATTATTTTTGGGCCTCTATTCCCTACAGCTACCCAGCTCATCTACCAAGGGTGGGAATAGA
The DNA here is from genome assembly GCA_016271365.2 of Neoceratodus forsteri. Classification (NCBI taxonomy): domain Eukaryota; kingdom Metazoa; phylum Chordata; order Ceratodontiformes; family Ceratodontidae; genus Neoceratodus; species Neoceratodus forsteri. The sequence goes on along the minus strand of JADMNL010000023.1, from coordinate 330,299,783 downwards.
GAAAAGCCACATCATAATTCAGTATCAAAATATTTACAGATCATCACAGTATCACCAAGCACTACATATTTCACCAACATTGAACTAATGGTTTGTGATTTCCCGGAGGGTGCAGAGATTAGGGAAATTATGGCATTTCTCTAGCACACTCTCCCCATGGTATTGCAACTAAAGGGAGACCACAGGTTGAATATCAAGGGGGCCCACCACTCCCTGACACCCCTGCCCAAGAAAGAAGAGCACCTGAGACTAATCCTGGCCTGCTTCCTGAACTTTGCCACAAATGAAGCTATCCTCTGCTGGTTTCGGGTAGCTGGGGCATCTGTATTGGCAAGATCATGAGGTGTATATGTATCTGGAATTCTCTATGGACCTTTCTGCTAAGCAGCTGGAATGTACAGAGGTACATCACATAATACATGAAGTTGGCCAGCAGTTTCCCCTGTGATATCCCACCATCATGAGGATTGTGCTTAATGGGGTCCTCCTTCAGTTCTCTACCTTGGAGGTTATGATGGACTTTCTCCACAGGACTGAGCCTATAGAAACAATGTCAGTGAGCAGCAACCCCTCTGAGACCCATCACCACCCAAGACAGGAGCCTAAAGCCATGGACACTTCTGCACCCTTGCTGTCAGAGGCAGCTCAGCAAAACAAAAACTGACTCTGAAACCTGGTCTGTCACCTCATGGAGCTGCAGGTGTCAGCTGAACCAACAGTGACAGCAGAAGGTTTTGGCATCTTAGCAATCCCAGTATTGCAGCAATGGTCATGAGGAGAAATCGGAGTGCTCGTCAGATAGCTTGGCCCCCATCCTGATGCAGAACAATAGTACTCCACTACACCCTACCTACCCTCCACCACAGCACGCCCAAGAAACAGCAACTTCCTTAGATGCCTGTGATATAGGACATCTCTGATCAAGAATAGCCAGCACAGGATAAAACCTGGAAGAAGTCACAGGCAACAACTGTAGCTGCAATTGTCCTCCTGCAAGCAACTCAAGTCAAAGGTACCTGTTTCCCACTTACCAACCTTGTGGCTGAGGCACACGGTTCACCACTGTTTATCTTGGGGAGTCCATCTCCCTCTGGCTGATGTGTAAGTACCTATTTACAGACTTTTGTACAGAAACTCAGGGACTGAGCAGAAGGGGGAAGTTAGTGGGAGCTGACCAGTCTGGTCAGAAGGGTCATAAGGACCGTCATGAGGGGCATCCGGTCAAACCTGCTGCAGCTCTTGTGTTCCCCCTTCTTCTTCTCCCCCACCTTGCCCTACCATCTTTTGTGCCTCACTTTCCATGCTATACCCAGAGCTGTAAGCAGGTCAAAGACATATACAAAGACCCATAAATTGATATACGCTCCACAGTGCCCGAGCTCTGCCCTACTCTCACTCAAGGCACATTGCAAAGAACTACTGCACACCTGATCACATTCAGTTGTCTTCTCAGCCCCATCTGATGCTCAAGTGACACTTAAAGTGCTTTGGTTTTATATATCCTGAAATAAGGGCAAAGCCTCAGATTTGAAGCACTCCATATCCACCACCCTGCTGAGGTGGCTGTAAAAGACTTTGTACTAAAACATTCTGTTTCACCTCACAGATGCTCCTGCTTTACCCTTTTGGAAGACATTTTTCACCCTTATTTCAAGTGTATGCAGCACTGTGTCAGCTAGGGCAGTAGAGCACCCCTAAATGACCAAATAGATCTCTGGTCATAAAGGGCACATGGATGATCATAAGGGGCACTGGGTCAGCCCCACTCACTCTGCTATTACTCCCCAATTACTTGATGTCAGCTCTTCTAGTCACCTTGTGCAGCTGGATGTTCACAGTGGGTTAGCAGTGGCATTACATTCCACCCATGGTCCCTGGGACAAGTTTCGACTTTGGCTCCATGACACATGTTGTACAGCATAATTTTATTGTGGTTCTACATTCCTATAAGGCTGACTCAGTCTAGCAGACTGTTTGCTTTGCATTAGCAAAGTGTCTAGTCCTGATTGTTCATGATTAATAACTTCTGTTTTGTATTCTCAGCAGGGGACTTTCAAACTATTTAGTGTAGTCACATTCTGGTTGCATACAGTGGCACCAGTAAAGCTAGGTGGAGAGCTGAGACAGCAACCCCATTGTGCCCCTCTTTGAGAGTGTATTACATCTCAATAATGCTGGCTGTAGGCCCCCCCTCACTCACTCCCTGGGGATGATGGGTGGGATGGGGGGAGCTACAGTCCTGGTTTAAGGGTGGGAGACTCCTCACATGGGGTTGGTCTTTCACCTCAGGTCCGTTCACCTTTTGCCCTGCTTGGCAGGGCAGCCAAGGAACCACCCCCATTAAAGGACTCTTCCAGTTTTCCCTGCCTATAACTAGAAAGGGAAGCATTATTCAGCAACCTCACATCAGAAACATACTCATGGTCTACCACTGTGGTCCTAAATAGGGTCAGTTAACTGGAACCTGATGACCAAGCCACGTCTCTTGCTTAAATGATTCTGGTCACTCAGCCAATAATCTCACAGTATCTCCCTAGCCACATTTTAACCCCACTGCACATCAGGTACTGAAGTGTGTTTTCACTTTATTATCTATGGATTGGGGGCTCAGATGTTCTGTTTTTTATCTTTTACAATGCATAGCCTATTGTACTGTTATCTGATACCGTTACTTACAGTTCTGTAAGAATGTTGAACCCATGCCTTTGGGGAGCTGTTGGAGGGCTTTGTGATCACCTTTTGTGCCAACATATATCTATCCTTTCCTGAAAAGGATTATTGTGTTGTTAGGGTATTGCTTACCCACTTTGATTACTGATGCTTGTAAAAGTATTAGTTGTTGCTGTAACTTGCTATGTTCTCCTAATTATTGGCACCCACTCCCACTCTCTGATTTTTGGAGTGAAAAGTTCACTGGTCATCTCTGGAATATCACAGACTTTGCCAATAGACTGCCCATCCTGGGATACTCTATCATTCCCTCACCACCGACTTACTCACCCTGCAGTACTTTAATTCCCTTTTCAGACAATGGGTGAAATATTCTGTTACTCTTGAAATGCCCATGGGCTCAGTTTCCCAATCAAACAAAAGCAGGTTTTATCCAGTCTTAAAAAACTTTCTCTAATGTGGCTTTCTTGCAAGAAACCAAACTCTTTTCTGCAGATCAACCCTGCATCTCAGGGACTGGGTAGGGCAGTCACTACAGGCCTCAGCCCCACCTGCAAACATGGGGTGGCTATTTCAGTCCATAATAATCTATGATGGACACCAAACAAGGTAGTGCATGACACCCAGGGGCACTGGATCATTGTTTTAATGAACAGTTGGACACCAACTCTGTCCCCATCTTCTTAGCCAACATTTACGTTCCCAATGAGGATGATCCCACTGACTTCTATGATATTGCTCAGAGGATAGGGAGTATTTGTCCAGATATGATCCCTATGTTGCTTGGGGGGAATTTCAGCCTTACCCTGGCACTGAGCCTGGAGAGTAGCAATATTAGCTTTGAACCTCAAACAAAGGGGGTATTGGATGTGTTGATGCTTATGAAAGCTTATAGAAGGGTTAGTCAATATTTTGCATGTTCCACCTGTGAGACAGGGACTATTCCTGTCACTCAGCCACCCATGGCATGTACAGCATATAGATTTTTGGTTACCATCCTTCCTCATTACACAAGCTGCCATACATGCCAGCATTATGCCACTGGTCACATCTGACCATGTCCCTGTCCAGCTGCACTTCACATAGGGACCCTAACACCTAAGTTTCCCTGCTGGAGGCTGGACCTCCTTCTTCTAAAAGATCCAGAATTTGGTCCCTGTATTCATTCCAAAACAAACAGCTTCCTGGAGACCAATGATCCTCAGAAAAACATTTGCGGGCACACTTGGGAAGCCATTAAAGCTACCCTAAGTGGGAAAATTAGTAGTTTTACAGTATAAAGGTGCAGGCAGAGGGGAAAAAACTCTAGCCATCATGGAGAGGGATCTGCAGGAACAGGAGGCTCATTACAAAGACACTTTACACCCTTACCCCAATTCTAAGTTACTGTACATAAAAAGATCTTGAGACTCAGACTGGAGATCAATGACAGTGCTATCCAGAAAGGTGGAAATTTCCATTCTGAGACTCAGGCACACGTATTGAAAGAGTGTAGAGAAAGAGGGGGGAAATTATTACCATCCATTGTGTGTTCTTAGTTCATCCCAGTGTTATTTTTCAGCTCAGGCTGTGTGAGGTGTTTTTTCTAACTTTTCTCTTGCTATTTTATGGCCCTTGGGGGCTGCCATTTACCTTTCTTTTATTGCTTCTTGTCCACCAGATAGTCTTCCCAGAGTGCCCTCTGCTCTGAGGTCTAATAGCCCATGCATCTGACCAGTGTCTTGTTACAGTGTCTCTCAGTCACAGCACAGAAGTAACACCACAGCCAGGATTCATGCCGCTTGTCATTGTGTAAGTACTTGTACCATTACATTTTGCCACCTCTGGTCTGGGGTGATGGGCATAGGGGCCCTATACACACATGGGACACCATTAACTGGACAACATACAAACTGAGACCCAAACTGGAACTTGGATCAAACTGGATGCATTTTATTATGCTGCTCTATTATGTTACACAGCAAATGAAGGGTATTTCCCTCCCTTGCCAACCACTTCTCACATTTAGTATCATTTCACTGTAAATCATAGTTAAAATCATAGTTTACCTCCCTCTGCGATAAAGGGCTTTCTGCAGCTATTATGTCACAAACAGAACTGAGGACACTGGAGCCTTGGTGCTCTCACACAAGTGCACAGTGGCATCTTTCCAGGCAGGACGAACACTACCCTGGGGCAACCATGCTGGCACGTGGTACTGTGCCAGTCAGTGGCATCAACTCAGACTGCAAATCCTCATTTTATTTGAACCACAGTTGGTCCAGCCATGTGTTTGTCCCTCCATCTATGTCATTGATAGCCCTAGAGGACCAAAGAACAGACTTCCTCACCTGGCCCCATCCCAGGGACTTACTGGCCCCATCTCATGCCATGCTGCCTCATCTTGATGACCAATTTCATTTGGCTACCTGCCGGGGGTTGCATATTTTACATAGGTTTTCTGATCATTCCTTAGAGAATCCTTAATAACTGTACTCTCTCTCTCTCTCTCTCTCTCTTTCTCTTTCTCAAGCAGTCTCCATGATGGGAGCTGATCCTCGTGGACCCCAGCAACCTCTCTTAAGAGGGTAGCTTTACAAACAGCAAACTGAAAGACACATTGCAGGCCTTAAAGACCTCTTAGGGGAGGTTATGACTGCCCCTAATGAAGTAAATAGCATTATGGGCCAATTCTACACCACTCTCTACTCTTCTCACAGTCCACCAGATACTACTGCAATTCAGTCATTTATCTGATCTCTAAATTTTCTCAGAGTAATGCAACAACAGGCTGAGCTAATGGATTCCCTGCTCACCCTGGAGGAGATAAGCAAGACCCTGCTCCCTTTGAACTCTGGTAAAGTCTCAGGAGGGGATGGATACCTCACAGACTTCTTCAAGCCATTGGATCACCAGATATCTCCTCTTCTGTCAGGTGTACAGAAAAATGGAACATGCTGGAGTCCTCCCCCCTTGCTTCAGGAAATGACAATGATGGTCTTTCCAAAGAAAGAAAAGGACCCCATCCTTCACAGTAGTTATTGACCTATATCTCTGATAACAGTAGACAAAAATGTGTACACCAAGGCCCTGGCCTCTAGTTTAGACCTGCTTTGGCCTCAGCTGGCTCACCCCTCCCAGGTGGGCTTTATCAGAGGCAGGCATAGCTACAACCATAGATGCTCCTTAATCAGTCTCATGCATGTCACCTCTTTGGCTCCCACATCAGCAAGAGTGGTTGCCACTGATTTTCAAAAGGCATTTGAGTCTGTGGAGTGAAGCTACCTGCACCTGGTTTTAGCCCACCTAGGACTAGGACAGTGCTTCTGGACTTGGGTTCAGACCTTATACTTCTCTCCCACTGCCAGGGTCCTGTCTCTCTCTGGCCAGAGGGACCCAGCAGGGATACTCTGTCTCCTTTTTGTTCTGGCAGTTGAACCTCTAGCAGCTGCCATTTGCCAAAATGCCCAGATTAGGGGCATCCAGCTTGGGGAGAACACATATTTGACCTTGATGTATGTGGACAACCTGCTAGTCCTCTTGGGGGACAACCCCCTCACTATAGCCACTCACTGACCTTCTAACACTCCTTGCTTCTCTGTCTGGATTAAGAATTAATCAATCTGAAAATGGAGGTACTCCCCCTCAACAAATACTGTGAGACTGCCCCTTTTGAGAAGGCTGGATTCAACTGGTCGTCTAAGATCATCACCTACTCGGGGATCCAAACTATCCCCTCTGTCTCCAAAATTTATGATACCAACCTAACCCCTCTTCTGTCTGAACTCAAAGCCAAGTGTGACAGATGGAGACCCTTGCAACTCAACCTGGTGGGGGAAATACAGGCCTTAAAGATGATGACAGTACAAAGGCTTTTCTTTGTACTGTTGCATCTCATCTTCCTCTCACAGTCCCTTCTAAGTGGCTGGACTCAATAGACAAACTTAGGGGGAGCTTTATTTTGCAATGCTCCAGGCCATGTTAAAGCTGTAACAAGCTTCATTCTTCCTGGATGGAGGGTGGCTGGAGTTTCCACTGGGCTACTTGCTACTGGCTACCTGTGGGACTACCATGTAGCTAAAACTCTCCACTGGCTCAGGCTCGTAGACTGCCAGACCCCAAAACAGGTAGACATAGAAACTGCACAACTCCTGAGACAATCACAGGCATCACTCCTTTGCACTCTCCCTCCCAAAGCTGTTAGGTCCCACCTGACCATATCCCCTACTCTGCTGTATTAGGACAAATGACTAAGGATATCATCCCTCCCAGTGGATTAGTCCTAGACAGGCTCTCCCACATCTCTACTGACTCCATGGCTAAATTCAGCGATTGCTGGACACCTTACTTCAACTTCTTGGCACAGTATCAAGGACAGGAGTGGGCTGATAACTTTCCCTTCCTCTTCTTCCCTCCAGCAGCCTTACGTGGCCTGTTCCTAATCAGTTTCATTTCATAATGGGTGTTAACCACCCTTCAGAGGGGCACAACTGTCAGGTTTATAGTACCTCTGAATATTTACTGTGTTAACTGTGGGTGGTCCTCCATTTTAGCATACTCTGACATTTTTGTATGTTTTGTTAAAACTATTATAGTGCAATAATCTGTTCCCCTCTTACGATGGTTAAGGAAGCTTTTGCTCCTTAGTTTGTTCTGTTTTTGGTACATTTGTATTTCAATACTGATCAGATCAGTTGTATTGCTATTCACCCTGCTGTGCTGCCTTTATGACTTGTATTTGCCTATGTGTGCTTTAAGGCATACAGTATGCCAATAAAAAGATTAAATGCAAAAGATTGCTAACATAGCCTTCTTATTTCCCTACCTCATGAATCCAGTAGGTTAAAATGTTGAAATCCCACCTGAAATGTGATTTCATGCTGTGACTGCAAAATTAGCTTTCAGCCTAGATTTTAAACATTTCAGCTGCCTTGTTCATGAGGTGGGGTCCCAAAAAGGCCATGTTGAAAGTTTGGTGGAAAATACGTAAATTAGCAAACTTATGAGTGAATATTGAAATATTTAAATGTTCACTCATAACTTGATCATTTTACCATATTTTTATTGGTACCCTTATGTTCTACTGTGGCTTACCATCCCAACATACACCTGCCCGGGCACTATTGCCCAATAGGTGTGGTGTCCTGATAGTGAGCATCCCGGTGATGGATTCACCGATTAATTTTTACAGGGGAAAGGCAGTGGATGTGATGTGTTACCACCTTCCCCTGGTTGTGCACGTCAAGGGACAGTTGATTGCAGGAGTTGGCCGAGATGCTCCAGAGGTGTACAGGGCTACACCACCTGCAGCTCTGCAAACACGCTCCCTCAGACCCAGGTTCTAGACTGGGCATATCCTTCTGGGAAACATGCCCCCTGTAACATTTATTTTTTTACTCCAGGGTCCGCTCCCCCTCAGAGTTGGTTATTTTAGTTAAGGGTGGTTTGGGCATTTTACACTGTTTTTTGGTCATAATGCCTGAAATAATGCTGTCGGGCATACAATCCATTCAGGACTGTGCGTTTCAGGCAGACTGACTTGGTATGCTGAGCGTCAGCATACTGAGTTTAGGGATTACATAGTATATCCTTTTTATTCCAGCTTTTCAACATGCTCTTCTTATGACCCCACTTCATGAACCTGGTAGGTGAAAATTTCTAAATCTTACCCAAAAGGTGACTGTGGGCAGTGACCACAAAATCACCTTTTGGGACATATTAGAAAGATCCCACCTAACATGTTTGTAAGGTGGGGTCCCAAAAAGGCAATTTTTTACATTTGGTGGAAAAATATTAAAAATGACAAAATTATGAGTAAAAGTTTGAAACTCATTGAAAAACATTAAAACAGATTTGCCTTAATTTCACATATCACAGTGGCTGATTCCAAAAGCAAGATATATTTTTAATTGGAGAGTGGATCTGCATCAAGGAACATGTTTAGGTGAGTGTGTAGGGGTGTGTGGGGTGGTTGGTGCTGAGTGGAGGTGTGGGCATTGGCATGTGAGGGGGTCAGATCAGTGTGGGACCATCTTCTTTACAGGTTTTTAAGTAAAATTAAAAAATTCAATGCGGGACAGTTTTCTTTATTTACAGGGGACAAGCTGACAATGGGGGATTGAGCACCCTATTGCTGGGATAATTTTTGGTGCCACTGGGAGTGGGCACCCCAGTGCCACCACCAATTGTTTTGAATGGTGACCTGCAGGGGAGGGGGGTAGGAAGAAGTGGTACTGGTGGTAGGCACCCCAGTCCACTGTTATTAATATTTGTCATAATGGTAAGGGGGCAGACAACTTGGAGGGGAGGTGGTAGAAAGTAGTCATACCAGGGATTATACCCCAGTCAGCTTTAGAGAGAGAGAGAGAGAGAGAAAGGATAGATAGACAGACAGACAGAATACAGTACATGCTCATTGACAGCTCAGTCGGTGGCCAGCCTTGGTTGAGAGTGGTAGGCAGTGCCAGTCAAAGGCTTGTTGATGGGATGGGGGAGCAGGGTGGCAGGGCACTGCCTGCTGGGGGTCAACTAGACCACAGGGAAAAGTTATCTTTTATATCATTTGGGCAGATCAGGTTTAGGGAGGTGGGTCCACTAGACCACCAGGAATGTGATTTATTTTACTAAAATGGGGATTGGGGCTGGGGGCAGCGCTAGCCACAAGGGATGTGATGTATTTTAATAAAAAGAGGGTAATGGCTGGTAGCCACCAGGGATGTGAATTCTTCTATTACACATGTGATTGGGGAAGGGGATGGGGAGGGGGCACGGTGGCACATTGGTGCAAGTTTCTTAACTCTCCCAGAGGACACACATCCAAGTACCCTTAGACTAGCCCTGGCTGGTCTAACTATACTTAGAAATTTGCCCTCTGAGAGGGTTTTGAGAATCTCGAATTAGGGGATATGGCAGTATGCATTGCCACAAGCCCTAGCACCATTCCATAGCTCATTTTGTGCCGCAAGGATGGCGCAAGCCCCCTTTGGTACACTCAGCCTGTAACTGCCACAGGCTGAATTTGAGAATTGCTCCCGGCACATCTTTTGGAGCAAGCTGCACCTTGCAACATTCCTTGTGGTGTAAGCCTCAGCTATTCTTTTCTCAGTGTTGTTATTTTTGGGACATGTGTTACTACGTGCAGACACTATACTATATTTTATATATGCACTGAGTTTGTTAAAGCTAGTCTTGATGATTTTTTTTTAATCAGTATTTTATGCTCCACCCCCGGGTATACCTGATGGCACCCCCCAGCTCCATCACTGTCCTTCTCATGGATTTACTGGTTATTCACCTCCTGTGGGTGGCCAGCCATGTTGAACATGTGAGATTCTGTGGGGGATGCTAGCATATGGCAGCTTGGACATTTTCCATCTTGCTTTTCTCCCAGAGCTGATGTGTAGTGATGCATGCACCAACATGTCATGCTCCAGCTCTTCTCTCTCTTAGAGCTGTCCATCAGTGCTGCCTCCCTATTCTCTGCCAGGTGCAGTACCTGCAGCAGAACTGGTGTCCACCCTCCCCGAGGAAGGAGAGCTGCTGTTAGGTGCTTGATCCTTCCTCACTCTGCCAGCCCACCGAGTGACCCTGTCTGTTCCAGAACTTGGGGCACTGGCATAAGGGCAGAAGCACAACTGCTCCCCCACTGGGCCAGCTAAGGTATTGAAATTTTTTAAAGAAAATTGCAGAGTTTTCTTCTAATTAAAATACTAAATTGAATTTTTGTTTTGGGAAGTCAGCTTAGTTAGAGGCCTTATTATGCAGTCTTCTGACAAAGTGCACAAGTTTTAACTTTCTAGTTTTAAGTATTTGTTACATTTGCAGCTTTTAAACTGTTTGCAAATGTCAAATTTTACCTCAGGAAAAAAGTCATATTGTTTCAGCTATTTTGTACACGCCTGTGCATGCATGAGATTTTAACACTTTAAACCCTTATAAATTAAAAAAATATAAATTTCTTTAAGATTCTGAAACTGTTAACTTGTAAACCACCAAAGCAATTGTAGTCAACATTGCCCAAAATATAGCTCAAGGACTTACTGTGCATACAAACTTACACAGTCCTCGAGGTTGATTGCCAAGATATTAGCTGACAAAAACCCTGTCTGATTTTCAAAGGGATTGTCACAAGCCCTGCATCTGCCACAGTGTAGGACACAGCTGCACCAAACAGAAGGATGCAAAGTGCACCTAATTGTAGTACATTTGGCGCAGTTGCGACAGTTTACCAAATTTATGGCAGCTTGCATCCCATACTGTGGTGCAAACCCTGTAACCCAGGAACAAATGCACACCAGGGGGACCTTGCAAAACAGTGATGCAGAAAGCAGGGGACTTGCGTTGGGGGGTTGTGGCACCGCAGTTCTAAAATAAAGCTGACCCCTTTGTTTAACATACATCACCACTTGCATCCAAACTACGGCCACGAGTCACATGCGTCCCTCTAATGCCCTTTGAAAACTCAACCCATACACTAACCTAACCCTAACACACAGTGTATGTATAATACCTTGGGCCTGATTTTCAAAGCCGCTTGCGTTGGACGCAACTTGCGCTCAGTAGGGGTCTGTGTCTGACACAGCTGCAGCAAGGGCAAAAGAAACAATTTTAGAAGGCTCACTGCAATGTGCCCCTTGTGGCAAACCTTCAGAATTAGCCACAACATGCGGCCCTGTGCCTGAAAGAGTGGCACATTGGGAGGCTATTTTTTCCACACCACCTCAAAAATGTGACAGGTGTAATTTTTTAAATCTTGGATGAGATGTGTTTTCACACTTATGGTGCAAAATGAAGTTTTGAACAATATATTATAAATGCCACGTCGTGTTTAGAAGTGGAGCCATAAAACAACTATCTTGAAAATTCGGGGTCAAAATAAAAAGAAATGTAATTATTAATTAACTTTCTGTGTAGTGCAGCCTTCATCCCAGGAGATATGCTTTGTGAATCTGTGCCAGTGAGCTGAGCACATAGGCAAGCTCAGTGACCCAGCTATATTGGGGGAGGATGGCGCTGTTATGAAACATCCCCCCAGTTTGGGAAATGAAAGCTGTAGGGTTGCCCAAATGGGCCCAGGTACAGTACCATATAGTGATGATAACTCTCCTCTTTGTATAGGGCCTGCAGTGCTGCACCCATGGGTGGCAGAAGGCCCTATGCATTGGCTGACAGATGGACTCTTCGCCTTGTGCATCTGTATCTATGGCCACATGGAAGCACAGGGACCAGAGGCTCCTGACTTTTAAGGCCCACAAGACAGCCCATGAATTGTTGACATCCATCATTGCACAGAAGTGCAGGACCCACAAGGACCCTGCACTTCTGTAGGTAGATGGAGTCTTCCCTTTTGCATAAGTTCACACAGGTCCCTGAAGATATGATTCCACTATCTCAAAAAGAAAGGAAATTCTTTACAAAAACTGAATTAATGCATCAGTTAGGGCTCAGGTTAACAATACAAAAGTAGGGAAATGAGGTGTTTGAATTTCCAACCCTAACTATCCACCCTACAAACAGCAAAAGGAAAAAAACAGTGGGGTTTTGGGTCTCCAGTGTCTTGGCAAATCAGTGGTGGGGCCTTCCTTGGGGTTGTTAACCCTAATGCCCACCCTATTCCCTGAGCAAACAACATCAGATATGATCTCTTTTCTTCACACATAGCCCACAGGGCTCTGTGTGAGGAACGTTACAACAGATTGTGTTTGTAAGGCATACTTCTCAACCTTTGAAGAGTGTATCACTATAAGGCACTGGCTTGGAGCTGAACCTTGTGTTTCAGACAGGAGGGTACGGGCTGTGGGAGGGATGATCTGTAGGGCTGACAACCCTAAGGAAGACCCCACCACTGGTTCATTAAGACTGCTGAGACCCAAAACCCTAATGTTCTTTCCTTTTGCTGCTTGGGGTGGGGAGTTAGGGTTGGAAACCCTCATGCCACATTTTCCTCTTTTATGGTGTTAAGTTGAACCCTAGCTGTAGCATCAGTGCAGCTTTTTTGCAGAGAATACACACACACACACATACACACGTCTTAGTTTGAAAATCATAGAATTATAACTGATGTAATGGTGCATATTTTAGGTGACAGATGACATATATATCTTATTTATACATAACCAAATGTTCTGCTGAGTAACTCTGAGACCTTGATAATCTTTATTTGAAAATGTTGTGCAAATATGGACGTTATATCCATTGTCTATTTTTAACTGTAAAGGTATTTTTTATGACGATTAGGATTAGCTCTCTTGGCTTATCTTCTGAGTACTTAGTCCAGGGACCCCACTCAGGATACAGAGCTAGAAGGTGGTGAACATATTCCCTAGTGGAGTTTTCAGGACTTAATTATAGACTGCTTAAGCCACACTTTGGCACAGGACCATGGCACACACCCTACAAGGATAAGTTTTCAGAATATTTATTGACCCTTCCTGTCTCTCATAGAATATTGCATGCCTATAAGTTTTGGCAAAATCTAGTAACTAAATTAGAGGGTGTGCGATTTTATGGGTGGGACCACATCTTACCGTCCCCGAGCTTCCCCAGACCATGATCCAAAATATGGAAACACTTGTATAAAACCATCAAATGGGATAGATATAGGTACGTGCAGTTCCAGATAAACCATAATCTTTATTGTACTCCAGAAAAGCTTCACAAAATGGACATCTTCCCACTGCTCTGTGTCTCAAATGTGCCAAAGCTCCTGGATCTCTCATTCACATGTTATGGATCTGTGACAAGATTGCTTTCTTCTGGTCCCTTATACAAGCCTGACTTGATCCTCTATTAAATCTTTCTGACATGTTTACCCCTGAGATCTGTATAATAGGGGACTACTCTTATGTAGGCAGTGGCTCCCAGAAAGCACATATTGCGTTGATTTCTGCTTGCACTAAAAAAGTTATACTTAGACATTGGGTAGACCCACTTACACCTAGCCATGTGGAATGGTACAAAGAAATTATGTTTGCTATGCAAGCAGAACGTATAATAGCAGGCATGTGGCATAGGCTAAGTAAGTACAAATCAACCTGGGAGCCCCTGGTTACTCTGCTATCCATTTCCTGATCTCACATTCCCTCCCTTCTCAATCTACAAAAAGTCAGGGACTCCCAGATAGGGAGCCCCCTCAGTAGAGAATAGACCACTGCCTCAATGTACATTTTGAGTTCCAGTCCTTTACCGGTCAATTCCCTTTTTAACAACCAGTGGCAAGGGAGGGGGGAAGGGGGGGAGTGTATTATGGGGGGAGGGGCATGGGGATTATGAATGTTTTCTTATGTTTTTTAAATATTAAAGTAAGGATATGTCATCTTCTTCTTCTTCTTCTTCTTCTTCTTCTGTACCAATTATATCACCAGATCTATATACTTCTGTATAATCACTGTATTTGGTACTGTTCACTATGTTCCAACTTCAATAAAGTATATTTAATCAAAAAAATAGACAGCTTAAGCCTGGGACAAGTTAGATTCTGCACATAGCAATTCTCACTTCAGGTTATTACCAGGAAAGGTACTTGAAGCTGAAATGTATTCTGATGTAAACAGAGCATAGTCCTGGTGAAGCTCTCCTAAACATTTGGCACTCAGGTGCTGATAGTGGCTATGACAGAAAGCTCAGTACTGTACAAGTATTTAATCCCAAGTCTGGCTAGGTTGTGCTGTATGGGATGGGGATGTCCTTTGGATGTGTTCAGTGACATTGGTGATGAAATGCTTATAGTAACTTTGTGTTCTGATATGGAGTATTGGGAGTGGAAAGGTGTGAATAGAATACAAAGAATGGTAGACAGAGGTCCTCTGCCAGCGAGTGATATTAAGCAGCCATAAATGGGAATCTCTGAGATGAGACAGCAAGTATTTACTAGTGAAAGGATATGGAAAGGGCTAGCAGCCCTCAGGTATCCAGTGATATGGGCGAAGCAAATTGAACGACTCAAAATGACTGACTCAATCTGCGAGCCCTCAATGAGAGTGAGTATGAAAGGATATCAAGGTACATGGATAGCAAGGTAGGAAGGACAGAATAGTGAGTGTTGAGGGGATTAGTGAGTGTAGAGGGAGGTGGTTAGGCAGTGGGTGTGAGCAGGTTGCTGCTGAGCTGGCCACCTGGCATGGCGGTTATGGTCACGCCCTTGGTGTGCATGGTCCCGGGTTCAGGGCTGCATACAGGTGTGTACTAATTTTAGTTTTTGGTGTTGCTGGTTACTTTATTTATTTATTTTTTTACACAGCTCCCATTCCCCCCAGGTTGTTCCTCCTCCCACAGGTTGTCCCTTCCACAACAGTTGCCCCCTCCCGTGTTTTCTTCCCTCCCCAAGTGTCTGACTGCCCTGGAGGTGAGAATCTATAGTTTGGGGGTGCAGGAGGCCTGCCCCACAAAGGGGGGTGTGGTGGGCATAGGTCCCTACATGAAATGTAGGATTGTATTGTCACCGATATTATATTCGGCATAGTGCTGTTCGCCACTTTTGTTTTCAGCATTTAGTAGTCACCGTTATGTGACTCACCATTTAAAATGCACCCATATCACATGAAACCCAGCCATTAAGATAGATAAGGCCCCGGGGCCAGATGGGATGCATCTGAGGGTGCTCAAGGTATTGGCAATGGAACTAACTGAACTTCTGGTTGGACTGTTCAATAACTCAGTTTAGACTAGGATAGTTCCAAAAGACTGGAGGGTTGCAGACATAGTCCCACTCAATGAAGGAGAAAGAAGCAAACGGGTAACTGCACACCTGTCAGTCGTACCTCTGTTGTGAGTAAACTGTTGTAGATACTAGTCAAAATGGACCTCAAACTACTTAGAGAGCAACTGGACTCCAAGATAGTAAACAGCATGGATTCATGGCAGGAAGGTCTTATTCGACCAACTTGATAGTATTCTTTGACTGGGTGATGAGAGTTGTGGATAAGGGCCAGGCTGTGGATTTACTCTGTTTTGATTTCAGCAAGGGTTTCAACTCAGTGCCATGCAAAAGATTGCTGAAGAAGCTAGAGGATCTGGGTATAGTGGAAGACAGTTATATGGGTAAGAAACTGGTTGAAAGAGAGACAGCAGAAAGTTGTGGTTAACAGAGTCAAGAAGAGAGAGAAGTCACCAGTGGGGTGCCACAAGGATTAGTTCTGGGTCCAGTCCTTTTTAATATGTTAATTAGTGACATGGGAGAAGAAATCTGGGGAAAGATGTATATATTTGCAGACAACACTATGCTCTGTGGCAAGTTATACAGCGAGGAGGGGGTAAAGGAGATGCAGAGAGACTTGCAAAATTTAGACTGGTCATCAAAGGTTTGGCAGTTGAATTTCATTGCCAAAAAGTGCAAGGTGATGCACATAGGGAACAAGAAACTGAGGACAGAGTACTGGATGGGGGGGGTTAAGCTGTGCACAGCCTCTGAAGAAAGAGACCTGGGGTCATCATCAGTGACTCACTAAAACAATTAAACCAGTGTAACAAGGACTACAGTAAGGCAAGCAGGATGCTTGGGTGTATAGGAAGGCGTTCTGACAGCAGAAGGAATACTACCTCTCTTAGATCACTGATGAGGCCCCACCTGGTGTACTGTGTCCAGCTCTGGAGTCCTCACCTAAGGAAAGATAAGGACAGGCTGGAGGCAGCGCAGTGTAGGGTGACCAAATGATTCAAGGTCAGCAGGACAGATCTTATGAGGATTGGCTCAAGAAACATGTACTCGCTGGAGGCCAAATGAGACAGAGTAGATATGATAGAGACCATCAAGTTCCTGAAAGGAATGAACAAGGTAAACTGTAAGGAACTATTTAGCATAAGTAGCAGGTCAAGGACATGAGGGCATGAGTAGAAACTGACAGGGCAGATTCAAGGGGGAAGTGAGAAAGTTTTATTTTACAGAATGGGTGGTGGAACATTGGAACAATCTGCCAGCTGAAGTGATGGGATCCAAAACTATCAATGGTTTCAAACATGTCTGGGACAGAGTGAAGGGCTTAGTGGTTGCTCAGGGTGATAGTGGCAGGGCGGGGAGTATGGGAGTGGATTGTGTGGGTTAGATCCCTGTATGAACAATAGGTCCCTGGTTTGTTAGGTTTTCTGGGCAGACTGGTTGAACCAGTGGTCTTTTTCTTTGTTTCTATAAATGTAGTCAGGTAATGCAGTGCATTCTGAGGGCCTCACACCCCGTGGTGTTACTGCCTTGTTACATCAAAACACCAACCGAAAGAACACCAGGAGCTCGACAACCAAGATTCTACAAGTTCCTCACTGTTGAACTAAGCAGGGCCAGCGCTCCTTCACCTTTAGGGCTCCTCTATGGATGAATGGTCTCAGCCACACTATCTTCTGCCTAAACCCTAGGTCTGTTCAAAACCAGGCTCCAGGCCTATCTCATTGCCTCTAGCTCCTGTGACTACCTCTTCTAGCTGATGACCTACACAGCTTTAATCCTAACTTATATACTGCTTAACCCCAGTCCCCCAGTCCCCTTCCCCCCAGCTCCTGAGGTGCCACTTTAAATCTCAGGTCTTTATACCACCTCATTAGTCTCTCCTGTCCCATTATAGCACTTATTTCCCCCCTCTCACCTTGCCCCCTTTTTTTCTTCTATCACTCCTTCCCAATTATTTTTCAACAAATGCCTCTGGTTGCATCTTCATTCTCCCCCTCTCCTCTCATCCCTGTTTCTCTGCCACCCCCGGGCGCCTGACCCTACCCATTTCTTGTGGGCACATGCATCCTAGCTGTGTTCACTATTTTACTATAGCTGCCTCTGTTAACTACCTACACTTCTCCTCCTCCTCTACACCTTACTCTTCCTATAATTAACCCCTTTCAGTAGCACTTTTGTACATGAATTGTTTACTGTTATTTCACTGTTGCTTCCTTGTTTGTTATTTCTGATGCGGAACCTTTGTAAAAGAGCCTTGGCTCAAAGGTACTTGTAATCCTATAATAAATAAATAAAATAAATAAAATATGTTGGCTGAAGACTCTTTCCCAATTATTAGGCATTGTAACTTACTTCTGGACAATCATCTCTGATTGCCAGGAAGCAGTCCTTCTTTCTTAGAGGTGCACTGCATTTTTTAAGATAAATTGATATGAAAATTCCTTTAAAGACACAACATGATTATGAAAGAATGCTGTTTTTATTATATTTAAGGTCTCTAATTTATCTTGATCTTTTAGGCCAAGCATTGAAAGAATGGGGAATATCATGTTTAAGGAGTTAAATTATTAATGACACTTAAAATTACAGAGAAATAAGTATGTCACAGAAAGTATATTAATGTAATGCCTGTTGAACAAAGGTCACTTATCACTGAGGTGTTTTAATGATATTGTAAATTATGTTTTGTAGTATGGATTTCGTAATGGTTTTAAAAAACTCAAAAACAAAAAACAACACTGACTTCAGTCAGTATTTGTATAATAATAACTGTTAGATCTAATATTGAGAAGATATCAGACCCTATATTCTCTGTATCAGCATAGTGTGACATCACACCAGACTGATATGGAGAAAATCACTGCTGATCAATCATTCACACTGGAAGCCATTTTACTATCACATTGATTGAAAACAACTGTGACAGTATCTGTCAGCTTACTCACGTTCTCGCTCTCACTCTCTTTTTTTATAAACATGTTTAAATAGTTCTAGTCTAATTATGGTTGATATCAGACCCAAATAGATCTTCTACAGAATACAGTATTGCTGACTGTGTTTACTCATTTTTTTTACTCACCCTTGGTGTGTTTGCCTTTATAAACCACTTGAGTTTCACTCTCATGGTTTATGAAGCAAAATACACCATAGGCGAGTAGAAAAAAAGCTTGTATCACATACAATATATAGATAAGGATAAAGCTATATCTATCTATCTTGGAGAAAGAAAGTCTGGGGAGGAGGGGATGGGGAATGGAACAGCAGTGGAAGGGGTCAGGAGAATACAAGAGAGACAGGAGGGGAATGGGTAGTTGGTGGGAGTGAGCAGCAGGATGGGTAGAGAGGTTGGTGGGTCCAGGATGGAGGGTGGAAATCTTGAGGAATTCAGTTGTGAAGGAGGTGAGACTGGGAGGGAAATAGTCAAAGGCAAGCTGTAGGAGGGTAGAATGTATGCCAGTGATAATGACAGGAAGAGTAGGATCTCTGATGGTACAGTTGGGGGAGGGAAACTTCACATTGTAGTACACCTGGGGGTGAATGATCTTGCAGGATGCAAGGTGAGGGAGGTACAAGAGAAGTCCAGGGAGATGGGAAGAATTTGCAGAGAAGCAGGGAGGATGGTAGCCTTCTCAGAGGTGCTTCCAGTCCAAAGATCTAGTACAGAAACGAAGGTCAGAATAGAAGAATTTAACAGTTGGCTTAGGAGGTGATATGGAAAGGAGGGGTATGGGTTTGTTGGTGGCTGGGTTAAGCAGCAATGCTCATGGTACAGCACTGCTACATTTTGAGACATCTAATATGGAAATATATTACTATTAAACTTAATAAATTGTACTGCTGTTTCATGGACCTGATTTCTGCTTTTGACAAAATCAGCAGAAATTTGCTATGGAAAAAATGAAAAGAACTTGGCATGGACAGCTCTATGCTGGATATAATTATTAGACTCCATACAAACACCTGGATGCAGGTACAGTATAATCAATGGGGAGCACTGACATCCACTATTAAAATGAATTTGGGGGTAAGGTGGGTGTATTTTGGCCCCAACATTGTTTAATTTATATGGTAATTCTGTCATACAAGACCTGGAAGATTTAGATGTTTATGCCCTCAAAACTGATAATAACAGAGTGCTTCTTCTGTCTTATGCAGACAATATTGTTTTAATGTCTACCTCTCTTCTGTGTCTCCAGCGGAAACTTGATACATTTTATGATCTATGTAATATAAATGGTTTGTTAATCAACAAAGATAAAACCAATGCAGTCATTTTTGGGAATCAGTCTCAAAATTTGCCAAAGGTATATATAGCAAAAGCCAAAATTAAAACAGTTAAAATTTATGATTATTTAGGGGTTCGGTTTTCCCAAAGTACTAGTTGAAGGAATATTGTGCCCTTATGATGACCAAAACCAAAACTTCATCAAATGCCTTTAGATTATTCAATTCAAAAATGGTTAGGGCTTCTGTATTGGGCATTTTTAAAGTACTAAATGCAAAAATTAAAGCAAGCGTAGTCTATGCATTCGAAATATGGGGAACTCTAAATTGGAAGGAATTGAAAGAATCATTAATAAACTTTACTGTTACATTCTAATAGTCCCTCAATCTGTTCCTAAAGAAGTCCTACGTTATGATCTGGGGCAGTTCTCTTTGGAGTCATTAGTCCTGGAGAAACGCCTTCTATTTCTATTATATACTTTTCAATCACCAGACTTTAGAATCTTGAGATGGTGTCTGGAAGAAGAAATTCATTATGCTTCATTGGATTTCATAGCTCATAGTATACAACTCATTCAGAAAGAACTTTATCCTAGGGGGTATAGGACATGTTCTCACAGATATTTCACCTTTGGAGAAGATTACATTATTGGTTAAAACTAAAGTTAGAGATATAGCCAGAACAAAGGATTTGGAAAGAATAACCACATTAAAATATTGTAAATGGTACAAAATAATGAAACAAACACATGATCTGGATTTATATTTTACCAGATTCACTAATCCCCAATCTAGGCATCTGCTTACTAGATATAGAATGGAGCTGTATGGGGCAACTTATATTTATTTTGGTCAAGGGAGCAGAAATGTGGAGTCTCCCTTTTGCTCACATGGGAATCAAATGGAAGATGATCTGAAACATGTATTATTACTCTGCCCTCTTCCTAATTCTAACAGGAAAAAATGGCTGGGGGAAATCTTGGCTGACACTGACCTCCCTCCTGACCAGCTTGTATCTTTTCTTTTCAATAATCTCAATATGCTGATTCTTAAGAAACTACTGAAATTCCTATTTACTCTTCATCTATGAAATCTGCACATATAGAAAAGATATGTATGATTAAACACTCTTTTTTGATGTATTGGATGGAGATTATATATGTAGATCTGGAATTGTTGATATTTTTATATGCACTTTAGAGTTTTGTAAAAGCTTATGCTGATCAATAAAACCAAACTGAACTGTTGGTGGCTGGGAAGGATCTGGTATAACAAGTACCTGTATGAACCAGACAGGTTGCATCTGAGTAGGAAGGGTACAAAGGTGCTGAAGGGTAAGCTCAAGGAATTCATGGAGAACAACCTCAATTTAAACTGACAGGGGGAAGCAGCAGGGTGCACAGCACCAATAGTCACATGGAGGAAGAGGTTGATAGGCCTCCCCCCAAATCAGGGCATCATGGGGAGGAGCTAGAGGAGAATGGTTGAGGTAGGGTGGGGTGACTAAGAGAGGAAGGGGATGGTGGGGGTCAGGTCAGATGTAAGGGACGTCCTGAGTCATGGGTGGATGGTGGTGCCTCTGAACACCAGAAGCCTGGGAGACAAGATGGCAGAATTGCAGTCATTGATGGCTGAGGGAGAAGGGGACATAATGACCATCACAGAGAAGTGGATCACACAAAACAATGACTGGGACTTTGCAGTTCCTGGGTATAAACAGTATAGAAAGGACAGGGGGGACAAGAAGAGGGAGATTGGCCCTGTACATGAAAGAGGGGCTAACTTGTATCAGAGAGAGAAAAGGGTGGAGGATAAGACCAAAGTGTTGCGGATAAAGGTAGAATCCACTAGGGGGAGGAAACTAAGGATTGGGGTATTCTGCAGGCCACCTTTCCAGGAAGAGGAGTTGAACAGGGTATTTGGGTTTTAAAACATGGAAATTGTCAGTAAGGGGGGTGTAGTAATAATGGGGGATTTCAATCTACCTGGGGTGGGCTGGAAAATCCTGGCTACCTCCTGTGCTAGTGAACAAGTACTGCTGGATATATTTCAGGGATGTTTTCTGGCCCTGGGTGTCTTGGATCCCACTAGAGAGAGATCTGTACTGGACCTGGTCCAGTCCCACTGTGAATATGTTCAGGATATGAAAGTGGAAGTGCCACTTGCAGGTAGTGACCACTATATGGTGCGGTTCCACCTGGACATGGGCAGGGGAAAGGCAGGACCAGGACAAGGTTTTTTGACTTTAAGAGGGATGACTTTGGTAGGATGGGAGAAATTCTAGTAGGACACCTTGCTAGGATTAAAAGAGAGACAGATGTGGAACAGAGATGGGCAATAATAAAGGAGGGATTTCAGGGAGGTCACTAGTGAGTGTGCCAAAATCAAGAGTAAGAAAATTAAGGCCAAAAAGTTGAGGTGGTTTGACAAGGAGGTGGCAAAATCTATATGTGATAAGACAGCAGCATTCCAGAAGTACAAACATACTCAGAAGGAGGAGGATAGGGAGGATTACTCTGATAAATCAAGGGAGGTGAGCAGAGCAGTTAGGGTGTCAAAGCCTACAAGGGAAGTGCAGCTAGCACTGGGGGTTAAAATAGGGGAGAAGGCCTTTTTCCAATATATAAAGGAGAAAAGGAACATAAAGGATGAGATAGATTAAAAAGGGAGGGTGGTATGGCAGAGGGCATGGAATAGAAAGTGGAGGTACCCAACAAGTACTTCTTTTCAGTCTTCAATAGAGAGAAGGATGAGCCAGTGCCACAAGAGAACATGGAAGTGGTGACTTGGAGGGGGGAAGTCACCGAGGGTGTCATTCAAGCTGATGTGGTACTTAAGGGCCTAAGGGTCCTGAAGGTGAATAAATTCCCAGGTACAGATGGCATGCACCCACAGGTCCTAATGGAACTTGTGGAGGCTCTGGCAGATCCCTGGCAAACCTGTTTAACACATTTCTGGAGCCAGGGATCATACTCTGAGATTGAAGAACTGCACTTGTGGTGCCTCTACATAAAAGTGGGCTGAAAGATGAACCAGGGAACTAGTCAGCCTGACCTCAACAGTGGTCAAGCTGATGGGGACCATTCTGAAAGAGAAAGACAGGTGAGCTTTCTGGAGGATAATGAGCTCCAGGATGTGGGGCAGCATGGGTTTGTGTTGGGGGGTGGGGTCCTGCCAGACTAATCAGACTGACATCTTCTAGTGGGTCACCAGGACAGTGGACATGGACCAAGTGGTTGCTGTCCTGTATCTGGATTTCAGCAAGGCCTTCAACTCTGTACATCACAGGAGACTGGTCAAGAAGCTAGAAGACCTGAGGGTGTTAGCCAAGCTTGTTGGGTGGGTCAGAAGTTGGCTAAAGGATAGAAGCCAAAAGGTGGTAGTTAGTGGGGAGTTCTCAGAAGCTAAGCCTATGACCAGTGATGTCCTGCAGGGCTCTGTGCTCAGTTCATTGTTGTTTAACATATTCATACAGTAAGTGACATCATAGATGGGATCAAGGGTATGGCCTACTTGCTTGTGGATGACACAAAGCTCTGTGGGAGGGTGTACATGGAGGAAGCAAGACAGGAACTCAGGGAAGACCTGGTTAGGCTATAGGAGTAGTCTGGCATTTGGCAACAAGGATGCAACACTAAAAAGTATAAAGTTATGCACTTGGGGTGAAAATCCCAGGGACCAAATAATGGTTTGGTGGTGTGTTGGTGACCAGGTCAGAGAAAGAAAAAGACCTGGGTATAATTATCACTAGTGATCTGTAACACTCAACACATCGCAGAAAAGCTGTGGCCAAAGCAAATCAGATGCTGGGCTGCAGAGCCATGGGAATTACCAGCAGGTACACAGAGGTCATTCTGCTGCTGTACAGGTCTGTAGTGAGACTGCACCTAGAGTACAGTGTACAATATTTCTGTCCTTATCTTTAGAAGGATATCAACTTGCTAGCAACAGTTCTGAGACTGACACTTAAGATGATCCAGGGCCAACAAGGCAACACCTATGAGGAGACACTCGGGGGGGGGGTTAACATCTACTCTCTAGAGGACAGAAGGGAGGGGGAACATGATTGAGACCTTCAAATACCTAGAAATTATAAACAGGGTGAGCACCATGGGCCTCTTCAGCCTTAGTGAAAAAAAAGACCACTAGGGTAACAGCCAGAAGTGGGTGGGGGAAGGTTATGGAGGGAGATGAGGAAGCACTTTTTCACCAAAAGGGTGGTAGCTAAGTTGAATGAGCTGCCATAGGAAGTGGCATGCCTAAAAATGGTGGACAGCTTCAAGAATAGGTTGGGATAGGATGAGGGGGAAAGTGACAGCCAGAAGGGGGAGAGGGGGCAGAGAGGGTATTTGAGAAGGGTCAATCAGGATATGGGGGGGGTTCCCTCTGCAAACACAGTGGGAACTGCACATTTGAGCAGATAAAATAGACCATAAGGCCTTTATCTGCTGGCACATTTGTATGTTTGTGTCTACCTACAGTATCTGTCTGTCTGTCTAGTTATCTAGCTATCTACCTATTTATCCATCTATAGATTATAGTGGCGTGGTAACACCACTATAGTTAGGGCTGAGTGGGCTGTTTAATGTAAACTTCTAAATTTGCACTTTAATAGCTTTGTCTCTGTTCACCAGATTTGTACTAAATTTTGCATGCACAGTCTTGGAGGCAAGGTCTCTCGACATGCTAATTTTGTTCTGGTCGGATGAGTGGATTCTGAGATATGGATAATGAAAAAAGTGGAAACAAATGTATTTATTTTTTTTTGCTGATTTTGTCATTACCTAGTGCCCAGATAGTTTGGAATTTTGGTGAGTAATTTTCAGTGTAGAAAGGGCTTGGCCCAGAGTGGTGCCTTTCACTGGTT
This sequence comes from Neoceratodus forsteri, assembly GCA_016271365.2. Taxonomy (NCBI): domain Eukaryota; kingdom Metazoa; phylum Chordata; order Ceratodontiformes; family Ceratodontidae; genus Neoceratodus; species Neoceratodus forsteri. The sequence continues at coordinate 330,275,388 of JADMNL010000023.1, read as the reverse complement.
TGGTGAAAACTATTCATCCATTCCAGAGTTAAAACTGTTTGAAATTTTGGTTCTGAGCATGCTCAACATGCTCTTTTGGATAGCTGTTTCATAGGGAAAAAAGAATTTGCCCACACAGACGAGGATTCTGTTTTGTAGGGGTAATACTGTTTTGTGAGGAAAAAAATATTTTTATATATGTGTTGTCTCTGTGGCGCAATCTGATAGTGCACTGGGTTTTTAATCAAAAGATTAGTGGTTCAGGTCCACCTAAGAATAGTTTGAGGGGTATCTGTTTACTGTGGGACTGTATCTGGCGATTAGTGGGGGAACCGATTAGTGGGGAGGGGTGTATCTTGGTCTAGTGGGGAACCTTTTGGCTTACCCAAGAAACCTACTTGGAGAAGGATTGGACCACACGTCATTAGGGCCAGCATCTTTGGGAGGGTGATGAGGTGCATAGAGTGTGGTGCGGCCATGATACTGGACTAGGCTTGGAAGTTTGGTGGTTGCCCAGTGTGCTACCAGCTGGCACAGTTTAGAGAGGAGGTTGAGGGGGGTTAGCAGGCAGCTGGGGGGGGGGGAGGTATGGTTGGGGAATAGGGCATGGGCTCTCCCACAGGGTTGCACCAACCTCTGGGGCGGGGGCATAGGGAAAGGAGAGCAGGAGAGTACTCTGGAGTCGCATAGGGACCCTGACAGAGGGGGGCCCAAAAGGAGGACACTACCAAGGAAGCAGGCAGGTATCTGGGGACCCTCACAGAGGGGGGCCAAAAGGAGGATATTCTTAGGGAAGCATGCAGCTGTTTGCACCTGTACATTATTGGACTTCCTTTTTTCCCAATCAGGAAATTGATTGGAATACCTTATGGCATAATTGTCATAAATATATCACCCAAGATAGGCTTTGTGTTACCCAGTTTCATATACTTCACAACATATACTACACCCCTCAAAAATTGTATAAGTATAGTCTTATTGATTCACCCACTTGCTCTCATTGTCAACAGGTGGAGGGATCTATCTATCACATTTTTTGGACCTGCTCCAAAGCTATAACTCTCTGGACTGACATCCAACAAAGGGTTGACACCTTGCTAGGCCTGTCTGATTTTTTTAACCCTGAAGTGTGTCTTCTAGGTGATTATGCCAGAATTTCAGTATCCATCAGACGATATCATATAGCCCTGATGGTCCTGTCAGTCAAAAAAGTCATTCTCCGTCATTGGAAGGACAATACTGACATTTCTTATTCTGATGGCTAAAAGAACTACTTGCAAATCTCAGAACAGAACAAATGATAGCAAGTCTCAATAATAGGCTTGACAGATACAGAAAGATATGGGAGCCTCTTCATATGCTGTTCTCCATTTAATTTGTTTTACATTGTTTGTGGCTAATGGCTTGACTAACCTGTTTATGAGAAATGACTGTGCTGAATAGGGTGGTGGGGGTTTCATATGTTTATGGGGAGGGCGGAGGGAGAGGGGTGGGAGGTGGAGAGGGAGGGGGGACAGTTCCAGAAGTATACTGTATTTCATGGTTTTATGTATAACACAGATTGTTTTTCTGGATCTGTTCTCCTTATCCTTAAAAATTAATAAATTTTGATTAAAAAAAGCAGACAGATGGCTGGGGCAGGACAGAAGGAAGCAAGCTGGTGAGGTGGATCGACCTTAGGCTCAGTAACCGCTCATTCTCTTCTTCTGCTTGAGGATGGGGGGCAAAGTAGCCATGACAGGTGCGGTTAGAAATAGAAAGTGAGTGGGGGGCAGGAGGCAGGGGTGGGATAGCAGGAGGAACAAGGAGAACTTGGAATGCAGGAAAATGGGGGGACCAGGGATCAGAGCAGGAGGAGGGGAAAGGGATTGAGGGAGGAAAGCACAAGGAGAAGGACCAGTTGTGAGGAAAGGGCAAGGAGAAGGACCAGAAGTAAAAGGAGGCTACAGTAAAGGGAGCTGAGGGTTTGGGACAAGGGAGCACGACAGGCAAGGAGGGGCTGAACGGAGGTGGGAAGGAAGGGAGGATGAGCCAGGCTAGTTTAGCAGATGGGGGAGGACCAGTCATGAGCAGTGAAGGGGGTAGCTGAGCACAGAAGGATACTCGGGAGGAGAAGAGGCATAAGATCAGAGGGAAGGGGTGGCCAGGGTAAATAAGATGGGGGCGGCAGGTGGCACCCAGATAGGGGGAGGAGCAAGGAGCTAGCTGGGGGGAGGGGCCTGTAGAAAGGATGAAGGACATGGAAGGGGAGTAAATGGAGGAAAAAGAGCGGTCTGAGTGCTCCTGTCGGGTGATTCCATGATCAGGGTATCAAATGGGTTAAGGAGGGGGAAGCCTGCCCAGTTAGAGCAAAATGCTTCCCTGAACTAACAGTGCACAGGGCCAAGCATGAGGTATATCAGCTGGCAAAGGACTGTGGAGGTTCTCCGGACATACTGGTCCACCTGGTTACCAATGACATTGAGGGAAATAGTCAACTAGAGATACAGGCATGGTTCAGGGAGCTTGCCAGGGTCTGTCATGACATAGGATGTGCAATTTCTTTCTCGGAAATCCTGCCAGTGCCAAGGGCTAGTGGGGAACACAAAAGGAAGATTAAGGAGATAAACCAGTGTCTCAGGGAGTGGTGTGGGGCCAGAGGGTATGGGTTGATGGGGGATTGGGGGGGAGACCTGGGAGGATAAGGGGCTGTATGCTAGAGATAGGCTCCATCTCAATTTGGAGGGGAAGGAAATCCTTAAGTTGAAAACAGAGGAGTTTGTTGGTGAAAGGTGGGGTTTAAACTTGTGAAGAGAGGAGGGATGGGAGAAAAGGCTGTCGTGGGGGGTCCAGTAAAGGAGGGACTCTGTCTCCACCCCCCCTGGGGAGCTGGAGAAATGTGGGAAAAGGCTGACTGGTAAGGTGCAGACCTGGGGAAGACAGAATCTCCACGGGAGCGAGAGCAGGGAAATGGAAGTACAGGGAAAGGATGAAAGGTAGTCCTGCTAAATGCCAGGAGCTTGGGCAATAAAATGCCTGAGCTGCAGATGATGCTAACTGAGGGAGAGATAAATGTAGCAGTGGTCACTGAGACCTGGGCCACCGCAGGGCATGACTGGGACCTGAATCTGGAGGGTTACACCATGTTCAGGAAGGACGGGGGTAGGGAAGGGGAGGAGGGGTAGCAATAATAGTCAAAAATTGCATTGCCATAGGAGGAGTGGAGGAGGTGGAGGGAACTGTGTAGGCGATTTGGGTCACCTTGATAACAAGGGGGGGCAAGAGAGTAAAAATAGGAGTGGTGTATAGACCACCTGCCCCGGCGGAGGAGCTGGAGGACAGTCTGGTGGCAGATGTTGGGAGACACTGCAGATTGGGAAGGGGAAGGGTAGTGGTGTTGGGGGACTTAAACATGCCAGAAACAGACTGGGAAACTATGACATCCTCAGTGGCCAGGGAACAGAGGCTGTTGGATGTCTTTCAGGATGCATTCCTAACTCAGCAGGTGGGGGAACCAACCAGGGAGTTGCGGATACTGGATGTGGTCCTGGCAGACAGTGACCAGATTGGGGGCCTGGATATAAGGGACCCATTGGCAGGGAGCGGCCACGCCACGGTCTGGTTCTGCCTGAACCTAGGAGGGGTAGAAGGCTGCAGAAAGACAGAAGTAACTGACTTCAGAGGGGTGGATTTCAAGGAAGTGGGAGCATCCTCAAGGAGAACTTGGATGGGACTGGCCCAGACATGGACGCTGACATTAGGTGGGAAATCATCAGGAAGGGGTGCAGAATGCTACCAGCACCTGTGCAAGAGTAAGACAAAAATGCGGTAGGGCCCGAAAACCCTGCTGGTGGACCAGGGAGGTTCAGGAGGTGGTGATGGGAAAGAAGGTGGCCTATAGGCAATTCAAGTGCTCAAGGAATGAAAGGGATTGAGGAGGGTACGAGCTGATGGCCAGAAGGGACACTAGGGTGGTGAGGGCAGCTAAGGCAAGAAAGGATCAGAATCTGGCCAGGAAATTAGGAAAGGAAACTAGGGGTTCTTTAGATACATTGGGGAAAAACGAAGTGTGAAGGGGCAGATTAGCAGGATTAAAACAGGGGAGGGATAGGCACAAGACCCGGGGGAGCAGGCTGAGGTACTAAATGAGTACTTCACCTCAGTTTTCACCAAGGTAAATGGGAGGTCTGCATCATACATAGGAGGAGATGGTGAAACTGAGGAGGGTGACCACTTACCAATCAGTGGGTCTCTGGGAGGGGGGCATCACTGGCAGGTGGGGAAGACAAAGCAGGGGGACGAGGTAGTAGAGGTGGAAATCATGGCAGAGAGAGAGTGAGGGAAGCCCTCAGGTCCCTTAAGATGGAGAAAGCACTGGGGCTGGATAAATTACATCCCAGAGTGCTGAAGGAACTGGCGGATGTCCTGGTGAAACCCCTGGTGGAGCTCTTCAGTGTCTCTCTGAGGACAGGGTGGGTGCCCCAGGACTGGAAGGTGACACATATAGAACCTATCTGCAAGGGGGGGATCAACAGAGGAGGCAGGGAACTACAGACCTGTCAGTCTGACATCAGGGGTGGGCAAGGTGATGGAGGGCATTGTCAAGGAGAGACTGGGAGGGACCTAGAAAAGTTGGGGTGCCTGGATGAAAGACAGCATGGATTAGTCCCGGGGAAATCATATCAAACAAACCTTGTGGAGTTCTATGACTGGGTGATGAGTGCCTTGGACCTGGGTAGACCAGTGGACATCCTCTTTCTTGATTTCAGCAAGGTGTTTGATTCTATTCATCATGAGGCCTGTTGGATAAGCTGGTAGAAATGGGGGTGGGGAACCAGATGATCAGATGGATAGGCAATTAGCTCCAGGACTGGACCCAGGGGGCATAGTTGGTGGGATAGTCTCATCCCCAAGGAGGGTCATTAGTGGGGTCCCTCAGGGATCAGTCCTTGGACCTCTCCTGTTCAACGCCTATGTCTCTGACATAAGGAAGGGTATCAGGAGTGAGATGAGTCTCTTTGCGGATGACTCAAAACTGTGGGTGGTGGTGAATGTGGAGGAGGGGAGGGTAGCCTTAGGGGGGGACCTGGAGGCTCTGGAAAAAGGTGGTCTAGAAAGTGGAAGCTGAGGTTCAATGCAGGGAAATGCAAGGTATTGCTCCTGGGAGCCAGAAACCCGGGCCAAGTGTACACCTGAGGGGGGGGAAGCTACAAGTCTCAATGGCTGAGAGGGACCTGGAGGTTGTGGTGAATATCAAGATGAACAACTTGGAGACTTGTAGGGGGGCAGCAGCAAAGGCCAACAGGATGCTTGGATGCATCGTTAGGGGGATCACCTCCAGATGAAGGGAAGTGATACTCCCACTGTATAACTGCTTGGTGAAGCTGTACCTCGAGTACTGCATGCAGTTTTGGAGGCCACACTTAAAGAGGGACATTAAACTCCTGGAGAGGGTCCAGAGGAGGGCAACCAAAATGATTTGGGGCTTGGGAGATAGGACCTATGGGGAGAGTCTCGAAGAGCTAAAAATGTACACATTGGAAGAGAGAAGGGACCGGGGGACATGATAGAGGCCTTCAGGTACATGAAGGAGGTAACTAGGGGAGGAGTAGTCAGGGTGCTCCAGAAGAAGGGGGCAACTAGAGGCATGGGTGGAAGCTGGAGGGAGATTCAGGGAGAAAGGAGGAGGTGCTACTTCATTGAGAAGGTGGTGAAGCCATGGAATGCACTGCCCAGGGGGCTGGTGGAGGCAGAGACAGTGGAGGGGTTCAAGATGGGGTCGGACAGGTACAGGGGAAGGGTTCAGGAAGCAAAATCCAGTGCAGTGAGAATATCCGGGACTTGGAAGGGAGAAGCCAGAGAGGGAGAGGGGGGACAGCAAGGTCAGCCCCCAGGGTGGGGGCTGACCAAATGAGCAGACACGAAAGACCATTAGACCTATTCTGCTGGCATTTTAGTATGTTAGTATATGGCTGCCATCTTGTTTCTGTTCTTTTTTCAAATTTTTAATTTTTTTTGAAAACCCATAAATATTATATCAGGGAAACACACCAACACTTGTATCTTGCTAATCAGGACCCCAGTGGCTGGATTTCTGAAGTTAGGTTTTGGTAAAATTAGCCAGAGATGCGTTTTTAACACTTTTCAAAAATCTTTTTGTGAGATGATTTTCTTTTTTCGTATGGCCATATTAAACAGGAATAGGGCTATACGAAACAAGATTACCTTCATGCAAAAACAAGAATTTGGACAATTCTTTCCACATTCTTTTTTGTGTGAAAGAATCTTTTTTCTTGAGAGCAACATAATCGCACGCAAAATGATTCCTTCATACGAAAAAATTATTTGGTCAATTTTTTTTCACATTCTTTTTTTGTATGAAGCAATCCTGTTCTATGAGAATGACATAATCTCATGTAAAATGATTCCTTCATATGAAAAAAGAATTTGAACTTAGTTTTTTTTTCCACATTTCATAGGTTCATAGGTAATACGAGTCTGTAGCCATAGGTCATATTGACTCGACCATGTATCCTCATGAAAAAGCAAATTTCTTGTCACCCGTATATCTAATGCAAGCTTAAAAGCTGTCAGGCTTTCACTCAGTACCACCTCTGAAGGCAGTCCATTCCATGTGCTGACCACTCTCTGGCTGAACCGCTCCCCTCTTTTGGGTGATTTATAAAACTCCCCTCTCAATTGTCATTTCTGTAGTCTGCTTTCCCTCTTGGATTCTTTGTGTTCCAGACCTATGCTTTCCCATAAGTAACTGTCATTAAAGGCTTTGAATACCATATAGAGGTCACCTCTGATTCTACTGTACTCCAAGGAGTACAAGTCAAGCTCCCTCAATCTTTCATCATATGATTTCTTAGGTAAGGATTCAACCAATTTGGTGACTTTCCTCTGTGTTCTTTCAATCATCCTGATATTGTTTTTGTTGTATGGGGGCCAGAACTGAACACAGTACTCCAAGTGCAGGTGCGTCAATGAAGTGTACAAAGGCATGAGAACTCTCCTATCCCTACTCTTGATATGTCAGTAAATGGAACCTAGTATTCTAGTTACATTTTTCACTGCTTCCTTGCATTGTTCATCTGATGTGAGCTTGTTTGTTATGACCACTCCTAAGTCCAGCTCGCTGTCTGTTCTATCAATTTTTTTCCCTTCTGGATAGTAAGGTGCCATCATATTTTTGCTTCCAAGATGCACAATTTTACATTAATTCAGATTTAGTGCTAATTTGTATTGCCTAACCCAGTGCTCTAGGTTGGTAATTTCTTCTTGGAAACACTTTCTAGATTCATCATTCTTTACAATTGAACCTAATTTTAGATAATCTGCATATTTACAAATCCATGTTGATGCAGGTGTTTTGAAACTGGAAATGTAAATGCTAAACAGGGTTGGTCCCAGGACTGACCCTTGAGGTACACCACTAATCACCTCCTTCCATGACGAGGTGTGGCCTGCCACACAATAACCTGTTGCTTTCTGACCTCCAAACATAAGTCTACCCAATTTGTAATTCTGAGATCAAGGTTCAGTCTATGCAATTGTCTGATCAATGGCACATGTGATACAATGTCAAATGCCTTTGAGAAATCACAAAACAAGATATTGACTGGGAGACCTTTATCCGTAGCTCTACTAACTGGATCAAAAAAGTGTAACAGATTGGTTTGGCAAGATCTGCCCTTTACAAATTCATGTTGGTTTATATCACTAAGACCATTTACTGTAAAGTGGTCATTGATTTTTTCTTTGACAAATTCCTCCAACACTTTGCACACCACTGGGGTTAAACTAATAGACCTATAGTTAAAGATTTCTAGAACCCTTTTTATGTTGATTTCGCGCATGTGCAAGAAACATGTTGCGGCAGCTTTCTCCATAAGCAGGTTTTGGAGGCATGGCACTGTTGTGGCCAATGCCCCCACAGCCTACAAAGGCTTGTCCTGCTTCCACCAATGCCGAGGCATACTGCTGCTGACACTAGTTCAGCCAGTGTGTGCCACAACCTTCTAAAAGTAGCCACTGCAATCAGGGGCTGCCTCGTCGTTGCAGCATCAGCCATCCGCTGCAATGAGGGAGCAACCTGTCATTGCAGGGCGGGATGTAAAAACCCTGATATTGTTTGTGAACATGGCGGCAGCTTGCCACCATGTTCGCAAACAATATAACCCCCCCACCATGTTTAGTTGCTGATGGGGGCCCCAATCCCCCATCGGCTTCAGTGGCCCAATGTTGATTGTGCCGATGGGGAAGCCCACTCCCCCTTGGCATTATGTCAACCCCCCCGCACTGTTATTGTGCGCCGTGGGGGTGCCCAATCCCAGTCAGCATAATGTGAACCCCTCCCTTTAGTTGTGTGCCAATGGGGGTGCTCAATCCCCTATCGGCTACTGGTCCCCCAAAAAGAAGCAGTTGGGTGGCACGCTGGGAGCCCACCCCAGCATGCCTAATGCCCCTGTGAAAAAAAAACTGTCCCACGATGTTTTTTTTTTTAAACCTATGAAATCAGAAAAGTGTCTCTCGCAGTCTCCCTGGCCCCCCTTCCACCACCCACACCCACCCACTGCACACACTGCCTCCCCACACACCCCCATCACCCCATACTTACCTCCAGAGTCCAACGCAATGATCTTCGTGGACCGGGAACACGCCTGCACCCTTTCAGTTTCTAATTCAGGAACTGAGGAAATGCCCGTAGCTAGTATAATGGTAAAATGTTTTTTTTCAACTTTAATGCATATCTCAGTCATTTTTTAATTTTGGCACCAAATTTTCAATATGGGGTTTTGGGACCCTCCTCATGAATTTTTTGAATTGTCATAGCATTAATCGGCCCCGAAAGGTGATTTTGTGGTCACTGTGTGGAATCACCTCTTGGTGCCGATTAATGAAATGACAGTGCCAGTGTTCATGAGGTGGGCTCTCAAAAAGTTTATGTTGCAAATTTGGTGGAAAAAATCCAAATAAATCACTGTTTCCTGAGTGTGCATTGCACAGTTGCTACGCACACTCTTAAATTAGCAAATTTGCAATATTTTCATGCCAGATTTTCAACATTGACATTTCTTCACACCTCCTTGTGAACAGTACCGGGAGTGTGGGGTTGGGGAGTTAGATCTGGAAACCCTAATGCCACATTTCTCTAATTTTGTCTGTTTAATCTGTACCCTAACTGATGTATTAATGCATTTTTTTGCAAATATATATAAGCAGTACTTGTGAGGATATGTTCTGGCAAATATTTTTGATATTTGGAGGGTGGTCAAACCTAGAGTGAGAATATTGCATTTATTTTCACTCTAGGTCCCCCATACCAGAATTTATCCACACAGTAGATGGAGATAGGTTGGAGCCAGCAGCATGAACAGCACACTTTCCCTTTTTCTGGCCCCAGCTGATTCAGGTGCTTGCTCCAGCTCTACACCTCTCATTGTGAAATCAACACTCACACTGAGAGGTTCTCTATTTTTTTAGAAAAAAAAATGCCCTAAAACAGTATGGGACAACTAGCATTCCTTTCAGAAACTAACTTCTGAACATTAAATTGCTCCTCATTGACATCCTATCCATCCCTCCCTCCATGGCCCAGCCACAAACTACCCTCCCTCTGACTAGCTCTCAGTGCCTCCATGGCTGCAAATTAGCTCTTCTTTGTGGCCCAATGTCACACAAACCTCCGCTTTCCTCTCAAGCTGCATCACCCACCATTCGCTTCCTTGCAGTTCAGTATTAAGCATGTGCTGACATGATGACACGCTAATGCCACAATGTCAGCATCAGTGTGAGCGAGCATCCAAATCAACCACTTGCTTTCCACTCAGTCATCTGGAATTCAGCTTTAAAATTAAACCTTGAAAACAAAAGAACACTACAAAAGATAGAACCTTGCATAAATGAGACATGCCTTGACCCTTAATGAGAATATCATTGATATTCTCACCTTGAGCACCGTGATCTTTGACATCATTCATGGCTCCACCACTCATGATGTCAAAAGACCAAGATACACTTGTGAAGAATATCAATTATATTCTCAGTTTGGCCAAGGTATATCTTTAGATATAGATATTTATATAGCTATATTATACAGGTGTGGTAGCACCTGTATATTAGAATAGAGTAAACACTTTAATGTTAAACCCCAGTTTCTGCACCTTAATAACTTTCCCCTGTTTAACCAATTTACATGAAATTTTGAATGCTCAGAGATGGTGCCAAGGTCTCTCAGTCCTGAAAATTGCATGGCAATTGGTTTGCTGGGGCAAAGTTACAGAGGGCCCCCCCAAATCACCACAATTAAGACCTATTATACTCACTATAGCTAAAAAACTGGCAGAATTTGAAACCTAAAACTTACAGGTTTGATTGAGCTTGGCCGAAGGTGTGTGCTTTTGTGTTTTTTAATCTCCCAAACTGTGACAGTTCTTAAAATATTTAAAGCAAAACATTCAATTTTTGAGCATGCACCACATGAAGTCATGTGGTCATATTACAAATGTGTTGTCATTTAACAGGTGGCAGGGCCAGTTCCGTATCTGTGTATGCCATCCCCACTATTTTTGTTCAGCAGGGATGGGTCTATATGTCAGTGTGTAGCCTTGCCCCTGCTAAATGTGCTGTCTGTCTGACTTGTTTGCTGAATAGTGGAGCTACACCATTAGCTGCTTGAGCAGCTTTGTACTTTTCAGCTGGACACTGGGTTGCCCAATCCCCAATGCCAGCTAAATGCCATTTTTTCTTTTTATGTATATCAACAACACTGGGGTTAATCTCCTCCCTTCCCCCCCAACCCTCTACCCCCTGCCATGTTAATCTACCAACCACTGGGAGCCTAATACCCGGTGTCAGAGTACTCAACCCCCTGACCTTGCCAGCAGTCTGGGACAGTAGGGTAGCTCAATTCCCAGGTCAGAGATGTAAAATAAAATTGTCCCATCCCATACCCTCCCCTCCCCTCCGTAATATCCCACATCAATGCCACTAATTTTACCTTGCTGACATCAGAGTGCCCAATCCCTGGTGTCAGCTTAGACAGTCTACCTCCTCCTGACCCCGCAGTCTGTGACATTGGACTTCCCACCACAGGTGCCCAAAGTGTCACACTGACACTGGGGTGCCCAATCCCTAGTATCAGAGATGTAAAATAAAACTGTTCCACCCCACCAACACCACTAATTTCAACTTGCTGACACTGATGTGCCCAATCTCTTGTGTCAGCTTAGACATCCTCTCTCCCCCCGACCCAGCAGTCTGTGACACTTGACTGCTAACCCCTGGTGCCCCAAAGTGTCATGCTGACACTGGGGTGCCCAGTCACCAGTGTTGGACCAGGTAACTCAGGAAAAAGAAAACCATCCAGCAATGTCTTTTGGTATTTTTTTTTACCTGAAATAAAGAAAACAGTCTCTTGTTGTCTACCACCATCCCCACCCCTAACATGGCCCCCCCCTCACTCAGCATCTCCCTTATCCTATCCATACTCAGGCCATGTCCAACACCGTAATCCTCTCTGGATCACAGACACAGCCTCACTCTTTAATACCAGACCAGGAACAAAGGAAAACATATAAGTGAAATATAATTAGGGTTCTCAGTTTTGGTTATAACCGATAATCATCGATAAAAATACCACTGATGTGTTTTTTTGTGATTTCGGTTATAACTGATAACCACCAATTTCCTTGAGTGCAGTAATGGGTGTGCTATATGCTAATGATGCAGGCGCATCAGGTACACATCACACATCACCTCGAGAAGCAAGAAGGGCAGATAAAAAAGCCCAAATTCAAACTCTCATTCCACACTGCTGCTGCATCAGAGAGAGAGAGAGAGAGAATGAAGAGCTGGCATGCTACTGTTTTCCTTTATTCTTATTGCTCTCTCTCTCTTCTTTAGTTTTCTCAGTAGGCTGGAGTCTTCAATTTGTTTTATGCACTCAGGTAGAGTGAATACATGTTTCTGTTCTGGCAGGGAGCGTTGGAGCAATTTTCTAGTTCAGAGTAAAAAGTAAAGCCGCTCTGCTCCTTGGGGTACATTTTATTACAAGGGCATGTGGCATACAAGTGAGTGAGAGAGAGTGAAAGAGTGAGAAGCTGGCATACATTAATTTCCCTTGCTCTCTCTCTCTCTCTCTTCTTTAGTCAAACACGGGACAGCAATTTTCTTTACATATTCACTCTTTTAGAGTGAACTTGTAACTCTGTCAGGTCAGGGAGCATCAGAGTGACTTTCTGATTTGATCTAGAAAGTAAAGCCACTCCACTCCCAGGTTTCTTTCTATAAAGGTGAGTGGGGACTTTCTTTCACATGGAGTGGTCTAGTTATTAAAATAAAAAAATTATAAATACTGAAAATATGTCACTTTTTTTGTATTAACACTGGAAAACACAGATTTTTAAGACTCTGAAAAGGTGCGAGAAAAGGTATCAAATAAACACTGTTATAAAAAGAAAAAAAAAAACTAAAACCGGAAACCCTAGATACGATGTATTTCAATGTGTTTTGAACTTTTCTTCATAACTTGGTCATTTTTTTCATATTCTTTACCCAAATTTTCAACATGGACTTTTTAGAACCCCACCTCATAAACAATAGCAGTGAAATTAGGTAAATCTGTCCCAGAAGGTGATTTTGCAGTCACTGTACAAAATCACCTTTTGGGCCAGATTTACACAATTTCACCACCATGCCATGTTGAAAATTTGGGCTAAAAAAGAAAGAAAAAATGACCAAGTTATGAGTGCACATTGAAATTTTTCTATGCTTGCTCAAACTTTGGTAATTTTCTGTATTCTGATCCCAAATTTTCAACATAGCCATTTTTTCACCCCTCCTCATAAATGTTATGGCTGTCATTTTCCAAACACTGTCTGAAATGTGTTTTCACACCTGTGGCATGAAATAATATTTCAGCGGGAATTTGGAAATTCTAACCTAAAGGGTTCACGAGGTGGGGTCATAAAAACACCATGTTGAACATTTGGGGTCAAAATACTAATAAAACAATGTTCTGAAGGTATCTTATAATTTCTCTATGCACACTCATAACTTTGGAAATTTTCAATATTTAAGCCCTAAATTTTCAACATACTGAAGCCATCCTCATGAATGTGACAGCTGTTATTTTTCAAATCCTCACCAACATGTGATTTTTCATGTCTGGGGCAAAATTAGATTTTGTCCCATATGTTTTTAAAGGAAACCTGCCATATTCAGAACTGGTGGTCATAAAAAGACTCTGTTGAAATTTTGGTGTCAAAATGTCCCCCCAAAAATTATGAAGTAACATTGTTCGTAGGGCTGTCCATTGGCCCAGTGAGGACCACATTGCCTTCCTGTGCCAGTGACCTGAGTTTGGGTGAAGGCTTAGTGAGCCAACTTAATCAGCCAAGGCTGGGGGAGAAGGTACTGTAGCACTCAGCACCAATCCCAGCCTAGGGAGGAATGGAGCAGTGTACTGGCACACACATGACACCTTGCACTGGGCAAGAGAGCCTTCCTGCAAAAGATGTTGACATACATGTCAAGGCCTGATGGGCCCATGCACTGGGTCAGGACTATCTCCAGTACTCTGTTTATTTATTTTGTGCAGGTCCCAGAAGGACCTGGCGCAAATAAGGATATGATTCCACTATCAGAAAAAGAAGGGAAGTTATTTGCAAAAAAAGCTATGTTAATGCACACATTAGGGTTGAAGACTACAAAGTGCACAAAGTAGAGAAATGAAAAACATTAAGGTTTTGGGTCTCCAATGTATTGGAAAATTAGTGGTGGTGTCTTCTTTGGGGTTGTCAACCCTAATGCCCACCCTCATCCCCTCCCCATACCCTCTTGTCCAAAGGACAAGGTACATCTCCAAAACTGTGTCTCATAATGATACACTCTTCAAAGCTAGAGAAGTACTGTATGGCTTGCCACACGTTGACAACAGAATCTGTAATTGCTTTCTTGACGCAGGGCCCTATGTGAAGAAAAGGGATCACATCTGACCTTGTTTGTTCAGGAGGGAGGTCAGCATTAGGGTTGACAACCCCAAGGAAGACCCAATCACTGATTCACCAATACTCTGGAAATCCAAAACCCTTATGTTTTTCATTTCCCAACTTTGTGCGCTTTGCAGTCTTCAACCCTAATGTCTGCATAAATGTAGTTTTTTGGAATTAATATATAGATAGATATAGCAAATATTCAAATTCAGTTTGTAATCATGGGATATAAAAGGAATATGCCATTGTCCCATGAGAAATATCTATGATATTTTTCACAAGTGTTGTTTGACCTCATGCCATGATGAGTGTTGGAGACATGAGTGATGCCAAAGGTCAAACAGCACAAGTGAGAAATATCATATATATTTCTGTTTGGGGCTATGGCATATCTCTTTTATCCAGTGCTTCTGTGCTTTGTTTGTTTTGTAGATTTTTTCTACAGAAACTGTTTTTTACATGTTTTTCCCATTGTTTTCAGATAGCCAATAGGCTTGGAATGGATGTACAACATACATAACACTGTTGCATGCATCATGATATCTTACATGCCTTCTAATGCTCTATGACAGTGGCAGTTCAGACCAGAAATGATAGCAGATGGTGGTTGAATCAAAACTGTTGAATAAGGCTTCTTTGCAAGGGAGAGCAGAGCTGGTGTGCCAGTCCAGGAAATGGTCATTAAGGTCTGGGAATACGGAGGCAGGTGTGCTATGTTCAAAAGATTAGTGGGGTGGTAGTCATGTAGTGTGGCACTAATAGTGTGAGAAAGTGAGTATTTTATGATTTATTATAATTTTTGTAAAGAGGTTGAGTTTAAGTAGCAATGGGGGAGACAGTAGAAGTAAAGTAAGTGAGTCTGCCATGAAATGAAACTAGTTGGTGGAAGCCAGCACACGAATGCGGTTTCCAGTTCAAAAATTAGAACTGTACTCCTCGTATTGCTGGTTTCCACCCATCAAGGCCTACAGAGGGAATATTTTGCTTATGAGAACCTAGAGTTAGAATATTCTGATATTCTCGCTCTAGGTCCAGAGGCAACAAAAATATCATTTATACATGCCAGAAAATATCCTCTCAAGCATTGGATAAATTTCTATAAACTGTTTAATTATATAGTTAATATGCATCATCCAAAATATTCCTACTGTACACTCAGTTATTATAGTAAAATAAGCCAAAGCAACATGAATGAGTATGCCCCCATTTCATCGTTAGAACATTCTTGTATTTGTGGGTTATCTGTAACTACAATCTCCTATATCTGCAAACTGATCAGAAAATCAGTGCTGTACATTCAGTTACAACAGTAGATACCTTCTTAGCCCATCTGAATTCAGATACTATTTAAAAAATGTCTAGATGCTCATTCATTATTGGTTAAAAATGTATGGACAGTTCATGTCAAAAGTACTTCAAAAGAAATTTTTTTTGAAGCAGACAGTATTCAATATTTTGAGAAGCGGGCTGTGTTAGTTTTAGAATACACAATAACTGAGGACAAACTGGGACTCAAAAATAATAATGCTGTCTCTTTAAAAGTTCACGGGCAAAAGTTAAGTCTCACATTAAGAACATTAGCTAATAAACAAAGCCTAAGAGGTATTCATTAAATAGCCTTGCAGAGTTTAAAAAGATTAAAAATTTACCAGGAACAATGAGTGCCATTTTATTGTCATTTCCTTTAATTAACCTTCACCTGACCTCACCCCAAGGCAACTTGGATTCTATTTGTTCAACTGCATGTAAGTTTCTTAATCAACCCTGTATAGCATTACAATTAAAACTGATCTTAGTAGTGCATATGAACAAATTCAGATTTATGGATGGGTTTCAAGTCATAATATCAAATAACCTGAAAAATATCTTCAACTTGATGTATATCAAAGTGAATTGCGCCTTTATTTTTAGTTAATATGAGGTACTGAAGCTGGGAATACAACTAGCATGTTATAAATGCATGATTTGTTTTGATAAAAGAAAAGAAAAAAACTTCTTTAATCAGGTATTTTTTCCCTTGAAAGACTCAAGTATCCTTAGTAGAAAGTTTAGAAAATGTACTCCTTCATAAATAAATTATATTTTGAACTTTATTCATGTACTGCTGTTTTTATTGGAGGTCATTAGTCGTGAGTGAAAAATGAAAATATTATTTTAAAGTTTTTATGTATGAGACAGAGAAACCTAAACATATCAGTTTTTCTTTGAACTATTACAAATATGTTATATAATTCTTGATTAACTGCCAAAATGGTGCTTTGAATGATGGTATAATAGCTCTTTCATAGCTAAAACAAAATAGGGATATATAGTAGAATGACAAAAGGGGCCCAAAGCTGCAATCCTCATTCTAGTGGTATTTCTTTTGCAGGATCACTATTTGGACAGTGTATGCATTCTGTATAATCCAACTAAATACTTAGGGGTTTAATCAAGAATCTTTGCTAAAGGTAGTGTTGCATGTAAACCATATTTTATGCTGTATGTCAAACATGATGCATATACCATATTAAGCTAATTAATGGTGTCTATTATAGCCTTCTTTGTTTGTTATTTTCCCTGGTTGTTCACACATGTCCCGGCAACAAGAAAAAACACAACCATCATTAAGGTGCCAGCACAATGCTGATGGGGAACATCATACCTAGCAATTGTGCCACCCAGCCCCCATCATACCCAATGCACATTCTGGCTGTTTGAGGGGGGCTGTGCCCCCGGCACCTCCTGAGTTTCAATATAATCCAGGTCAGAGGTGTATGGGGCAAGGGACACAACACCCTGACAGTATCCTCCCTGCCGAGTGCTGCAAAATCTAGTTTGCCAGCATGATAGACAAACTGGTTGCAGTGCCTTTATTGCAGCACCCTAACTGCATTGAACACATAACAGTATACATCCCTGGGCTAGGTACATATACATGGTTTCATACATGGATTCATACTTTCTCTAATCACCATGTATGGAATGCTAACTACACCTAAATATCAGAAACAAGGTTCTATCCCTATACTATTTGCATTGAACACTTCTGGGGCTGATTATGAATCCCATCCAGTCATAGTATATTTATAGCATGGTAGATTTATAGATTTATGGGGGTTCTTTTTAAGAGGTAGAACACTGCTATATTAATGCCTATAGAGCATAACTACAGGTCAGAATAGCTAGGATTGTATTTACTCACCGGAGTGCATCCCCAGGTTGTGCTGCTCACCAAAGTGACCCATGATGTTGTTTTGCTCTCCTTGGTGTGTCTCTTGCCCTGCTGATAAAAACAAAAAGCAGCATTGTTTCTGTTTTCATGGGGGCATCATAGTAGGAAGCACAGACTGCCCCCACTCCCCCCCTTCAAACCATATACATTATAAATAACAACCACTGTTGCTACATGCAAACCAGTCAGGGTAATTCATTTTCATTTCCTCCCTGATGCCACAATCTGCCTGAGCTTTGCTTTTGTGGATTTTGGACATCACAGAAGAAACAAGCATTTGTCAATGCTGAATGTTGTCGCTCTGGCATTGGCGTTGGCAGTGCTGGAGCTAGAGATGCATAATAGGAATGGCAGTGAAGTATTGAAGTGATGCCAACCCCACCCCCACCCTGTAGAGAGTGACAGGCATTGGGGTGTGCCTTTGGGTCATCAGCTATAATGCTCATGACTTTGTACCTCACCCTACCCTGTAGACACTGACAAGTGTTGGGGTGTGGTTTGGGTTCTTTGGGCATTATACTTACCCCATTCCATAAGGAAATACACTGACGTGGGTGCAGTATAGAAGCGTGGGGTGAACTTTGTGGCCGAACAGTTCAAGGCACACCACGATGCCTGTCAGTAGCTGCAGGGTGGGGGGTGGAATGGCATGAGCATTACATCTGATGATCCCAAGTGACACCCCTGACACCTGTCAGTCTGTACCGGATGGAGTGCTACAGTTGGAAACCCTAACACTGTAGGCGTGTCGTGATAGTTTCTCTCTACATTTTCAACATGGGCTGCTTGTCAGGCCACCTCATGAAAAGTGGCACAATCACTTTGTTAGCTGAAAGGTGGTTTTGCACAGTGGCTTTGCCATTTGGCAACAGAAGAATGAAAACATATTTTTGGGCAGGATGTGGAGAATGACATCTGTATTGTTCATGAGAAGGCATAAAAAAATAGCAACGTTGAAAATCTGGAGTGACAATATGAAATACTGGTGAAGCAATAAGCATGCATACAAACTGTGCAACACACGCCCATAATCCAATTATTTTGGGGAGTTTGTTAGCCACATTTGTAACATAGGCATTTTGGGACCTGCCGTTATGAACAGTGGCACTACAATTTTGTTAATCTGTCCCAAAAGTTGATTTCCCACAGCGACCATGCCATTGTGCACCACAGGTGCGGAAACACATTTTGGACAGGATGTGAAAAATGACAGCTGTACTGTTCATAAGGAGGTGTGAAAAAATGCCAGTGTTGAAAATCTGGCATGGAAATATTGCAAATTTGCAAAGTTACATGGGTGTATGGAAACTGCGCAATGCACGCTTACAACACAGTCATTTCATGGACTTTCGGCACCAAATTTTCAACATAGGCATTTTAGGACCTCTGCTCATGAGCAGTGTCACTGTCATTTCCTCAAACAGTCCCAAAAAGAGATTTCGCACAGCGACCACGCTATTCTACGCCAGACATGCAAAAACACATTTTGGCCAGGATATGCAAAATGACAGCTGTACTGTTCATCAGGAGGTGTGGAAAAAGCCAATTTTGAAAATTGGGACTGAAAATATTACAAATTCACGAAGTTATGAGCGTGCTTGGAAACAGCGCAATGCACGCTCGTAAAACAGCCATTTTTTTGATTTTTCCCAACAAATTTGCAACATAGGCTTTTTGAGAGCCCCCCTCATGAACAGTGACACTGTCATTTCATTAATCAGTCCTGAAAGGTGATTCTGTGCAGTGACCACGAAATCACCATTTGGGCCCGATTAACGCCATGACAGTGCCAGAATTCATGAGGAGGGGTCCCAAAAACCCCATGTTGAAAATTTGGTGCAAAATTCTAAAACATGCCTGAGATATGCATCAAAGTTGAAAAAAACCCTATTTATTCCATTATACAGCTTACCGGCATTTCCTCAGTTCGCGGTCAGCTTTGAAGAGTGCAGACATGTTCCTGGTCCACCTAAGATCATTGCACCAGACTCCAGAGGTAACTATGGGGTGAGGGGGGTGTGGGAAGGCAGGGTGTGCAGTGGGTGGGCCCGGGAGACGGACATGGAGACCACGAGGGACAGTTTTCTTTTTACAGGCTAAAAAAATTAAAAATAAACATCGGGGACAGTTTTTTTGCTGGGGCTTTGGCATGCTGAAGTGGGCTCCCCAGCTTGCCACCTAAGTGTTTTCTGGGGGGGATGCTATAGCCGTGAGAGTTAGGCACCCCGTCATTTTCTAATGAGGGCAAGAGCCGAGGGGGATTGGGCACCCCCCCGGCACATAACAAATGGGGGGGGATGCATTATGCTGGTGGAGAGTGGGCTCCCCCATTAGCATATACAATGGGCCAGGGTATGCTGACAGGAGGATTGGGCACTCCCGAAATTGGCAGTATGCCATCATGTTCATTTTCTTTTTTTACACCACCAGGGAAAGCATGTTGGGAGATCCGCTGCATATGACAAGCTTAGTTTGCATTGCAGTGGACCTTTTGGTTGATCCCATGGCCACATTAGGCATGCACAGTGTGGCACCAGCATGCAGGCTGATTGGAGAATGAGGGACGCACCTACTGATGCATTCCCTGCATTCGCCCAACAGTGACCGCACCTCCAAATCTGCACTGTCGCAAGATGTTGGCTTCGCAAGCACGTCAACATAAAAAGGGATAATACAAAAAGGTATGTGATGATAAAGGAATAATGCAGACATTGGGTAGTTGTTATGCATAAGGCATAGCTGAGTGCTGCAATCTGCAAGAATAACTGCACTCCCTGAAGTGGATTATCCCACTCATAAAATACCTCTAATTGTAAATATGTATAATTTTCTGTATAGCATGTATTTTGTTGTAGTTTCTTGTATATTATTCAACTGTTCCTTATTATGTTCTTGCCCCTTCCACATGCATTTCAGGTCACAGCTATCAATGAGATACTTGAAGTATCTCTGTATGTTAACTTGTGAAACAATTTCAATAATAAATAAATAAATAAGGAAATACATAAATAAAAAATATGTTGTTTAAGTGAGGTGCACAACTGTCAAAAAAATAAATGGTCTTGTGACATGTTTTTACCAATTAAGTTACAGGCTTTTTAGGGCCCATTTTATAAGCTTGAATAATTTACAACCCCATTCAGCATGTTTCCACATGATTAACATCTACAATATATATTATATGAAGAAAGGTACCAAAGGAGCTGGAAATCACATGCAATGTTGTTAGAGGAGCGGAAACACTTGAGTTCCCATTGCCTCTTTTCCAGTGTAACCCCTGATCCCACTTATATGTTCTGCACATTCATGCTAAAGGGGAAAGATACATGAGCATTTTCTGCCTACAAATGTTTTTATGCATGTGGGTAACTTTCATTAAATCATCCAAGTCAAATGATAAGAAAATGGCAGAGGGACACTGGTTTGCTTTGCAGTATGCACCCCTCAGATTCATTGCCTTCACAGTATGTTCTGACTCAATGGAAAAAGCAGAGATGCCCACTTAAAAAGCTAGTGCAGCCAAAACAGGCAGGCAGGAAAATAATAAAAACTTTAAGAAGTAGTCAGTTGTAACTTTTTATTTCTGAAGTATTTTTCTTTTTCCTTTTTTCCCATCAGAACGTGTTCTGTGTCATAATATTGTGCTGAATGTGTGGAACAGCTCTTAGCCTGGCAGCTGACATGTCTAGCTCTACTGTCCCCCACTACATCCTCAGCATTGTGATCTCACTAACAGTGACATCACAGGTGAATGACCTGGCAGTCACTGAATTGTTGTTCCTAAGCAGCAGTGATGTCACAGTCAGTGAGGTGACAGTGCTGGTGATGTAGTGGGGGGCAGCAGAGCTAGATATGTCAACTAAAAGACAGAGTGCTGTTCCACATATCACACCTAATAACATCAGGTAAACAATCTTCTAATTAAACAAAGTGAAAAGAAAAAGTACCGCAGAAAGCTCAGATATAAAAAGTAATGGTTGGCTGCTTTTAAAATCTAATATTAGTTTTAGGCAGTACACTAGCTCTTTAAGGAATACCTCCTATGCAAGCAGGTAGTCTGGAACTGGTAACATGGGTTACCAAATGCTGCTGGCTGGACCCCACTCAAAGGAATGGCACTGGTGACATCCCTTATACAAAGGAGATGTGTGGACTTTCAGTGAGGAATAAATGAAACAGTGTGCCCCAGATACTTGTATGACACCCTTCATCCCTTCTCCCACATCACAAGGTTCCTGACAGGTCTGGAAATACTGTCTGATCTACTGTTATGCCAAATAGGCTGCAATCCCCCACATGTGGGGAGGAGGAGGTCCCCCGTGTTGAATATTTTGGAGGCATCTCATGGTGTAGAGCCTGTGGGTATCACAGGGAGGATCCAAGGGTATATTAAGAGTCCAGATAGGCTGATGTTAAAAGGATGAAATACCTAGAGCCATGTTGGGGGCAAAAATAAAATTATACCATGGATCTCAGACACTGACCAATGAAAACGGCAAGCTGGCACCTTACCTCCATTGTAAATCCTCTGATAATCACCGCAAAAGGTGCCAGCCAGCCGCATGTTGGGAAAAATAGCAATCCGATGGTGAAATCATGGAACTCCGACTGCCATCTTGTTTCCCCGCTAAGTGGAGACTGTAAAACAGCAGCTCCCTGCATCACTAAAATGAAAGAAAACAAAAACTGCCCGGCTTATTTAAGCATTATATCAAGTACTGCTTTTTTAAAAAATAATAAAAAAAGTAGCACTTGGTATAATCGCAATAAGCCATTCGGGGGTATGGGTGATCGGGGGATTTACAACAGCTGCTGCAGATTTACCCACTCGGCTGCGCCTCATGAGCAAACCACTCCAGCCGTGGTAAATTCCCCGATCACCCACACCCCCTCGTGGCTTATTGCTTAAATAAACCTGAAGCTGAAGAATGTGGTAGACACCAACAATGTTTTATACACTGTCTAAAACATTCCCTAAGTACCAATAATCCACCTTACATGCAACACTATTGACCTCATAAGTTTCAGACTTAACTTCAAAACATTTTCTTATTTTTTGATGGGCAAATATATCTCTTGTTTTTCCCACTTTTGTGATCAATAAGGCTCAAGATGGCAAGGGCCTAATCTAACAAAAGTGGATGCCTACTCAAGAAACTGACGTAGTTAGTGTCACATACATCCAACTATAAAAAATTTGTGAAAAAATTAGCTGAGTATGCTCGAAAATTGCATTTTAGTTTCTCACTAATTTAGAAACTACAACTTTTCTCATTAAATCCACCTATCAAAGGATCATCCATAGCCCAGCCTGTATGCACCTGAATGTTTCAGGTTTTAACTTTTAGTCATAATTTTTATTTATTTTTTTAACCAGGAGAGACACAGTAAGCTGAAAGCTTGTTTACAGGTGTGGCTTGGGAGCACAGGGAAGTTAAGTGACTTGCTCAGGGTCACACAGTATACAAGTGGGGGCTGTGGGATTCAAACCCAGGTCTCTAGGTTTGCAGGTTTTAACTTGCTAGATCTTGTAAACTGCTGAACCAGCTATTGCCAAATGACAGGATACAGAGATCCAATCACACACTCTGCAAATTCCAAATTTTAGGTTATTCCACCCAGGGAATGTTATTACGCTGCACATGTCAGGTTATAACTTAAAATGACCTACTCAATCCTAATAATTGTGATGCTACTATGCCTCTATAATATGTTGTATTAATTGCGAAAAAAAAAACTCAGAGATTTATCTATTAGAGTTGCAAAAAAATAAAGTGAACAAAGTAAGGCAATGGAAAATTACTGTTCAAAGTCACATTTGTCTTTGCAAATTAGAGGTGCAGTGTTCCTCTGTGTTTTCAACCCTAATATCCACCCCAGCCCTTAGGCTCATGACCCAATGACAAACTACTGATCTGATGCTGTGGCCCATGGGTCTACTCTTTCAAGCTACAGGCCCAGAGATGTGCCACACAGGATACTGTGCTTCTGCAGCCAGAAGTGTGCATATCTTTTTTGCAATTTAGTATATTGTTTTGTACTGCACCTCCCAGGGCTCAGTTCCTGCCACCCCGAGCCCCGACCATCCACCAAACTTACCTACTGCAGTAAGCCAGTCTCAGGCTTTCCCCTCTGGGTAGGGCTGTCGATTGGCCTGCAACCCACGGACCTGAATTCAGGACTCCAACAGGAATCTCCCACCAGAGGAACCTCCTGGCTTGCCCCCCAGGGTGGGATCACAGGACCGGGATGCACCAAAAGATGCACTTCTATTAATCACTAACAGGGCCTGGGAATGGATGAGCATGGAGCATGGAGCATCATAGAGGGAGGTGGCAGTATGGAAGTGTAGGTCCCTGGGGGTTGGGGACATGCAATGACATCCAGCGTCCACCATGCCCAGCTTAGGTAACAG
Source organism: Neoceratodus forsteri (assembly GCA_016271365.2). Classification (NCBI taxonomy): domain Eukaryota; kingdom Metazoa; phylum Chordata; order Ceratodontiformes; family Ceratodontidae; genus Neoceratodus; species Neoceratodus forsteri. The sequence goes on along the minus strand of JADMNL010000023.1, from coordinate 330,251,801 downwards.
TGCCAGCTGCAGCAGTACCCCCAGCCTCCACCAGAGGTCCCTAAAGCACCAGACACTCTGACCCCCAGAGAAGGTGAATGGTTCCCTGGATGCTCAATCCTTCTCCCCCCAACCAGTCTTCCAACTCCTGAGTCTGTCTCCAAACCCGGGATGATGGCACTACAAGCAGACACCCTGCCACTGCACCGGCTGGCCAGCGGGTGTATCTCTTACAGTGTGCATGAGTACCTGTGGCTATAGAAGCACTGGTCCCACAGAAGAGTGCACTTCTGCAGAAGGAAGCAGTGTTGCAGTTTGGATTTCATTGATTCTACTCTGTAGCTGCAAAGCTGCAAAGGTTGGTGTGTATGTCTTACACCTGTGGCTACAGGATTACTGGCCCCTCAGGGATCTGTGCTTCTGCAACCAGGAAGTGTCTATATGTATTTTGGTGTGCATGACTACCTGTGGCTGTAGAAGTGCTAATCCCATAGGGGTCTGTGCTTCTGCAGACGGAATTGTAAAAACCCACAAGGGGAAAATTTTAACAATTTGTTACTTAACAGAGAAACTTACTGGATCATCAGGGTATGGGCTACTAGATTCCCTGGACTGATCACAGGCTTTGATTTAAAACCATATTTGGATAATAAATAAGTCAAATGGAGAGATATAGTGTTTCCTTCTGTTTCTGCTATTAGCATATTCTGCCTACAATCTTTGCACTTATTGTTTTTTTTAATTGTTGAAGAATCAGTTGTGATGTAATATGCTGTCTGGTGTTATTTTTTGTGAAGTCCCCCCACATTGGTTTTACTATGTACTAGAGAACTGCTTCATGAGTGGAGTAATCATGTGATATGTTGTTAATTGTTTGCACAGTGTTGGGTTTGGGACAGGCCGGTTTTAATTACACGATGGTTTTAGCTATAACATGTGATGTATTTTACACCAATGAATTTATGTTGTGAAATTTGTGATGTCATAGAAGGAAGGTTAGTAGTGTGTATTTATTTCATTGTTATTCATGGGTGCAACAGCTTTTGAGAAAGGGTCCAAGGTGATCCGAAATGCATCATGCGTGTTACCCATTTGGTGGTTTGTCTTTTTTCAATTCATGTTATATATGGATTAAAAATATTCAACCTGGTGGAGTCATTGTTCTAAGGCTGGTGAGTGTTCGAATCTCTTTCTGACTATGCTACATGTTTTTTGAGAGCACCAGCTTCCCAGTGCACCTTTTCTGCTGCTGCTGCTGCTTCAAAAAAATTTCTTACTTCAACTGTAACACTCGGGTTGCGGGTCAAAAATATACCGCATGAAATCTCAACTCTTTAGACTCCAGGTATAACAGGGTTGTAAAAAACAGCACAGAAGGAAATGTGTTGTTGGAGGCTGCACCCAGGATTTTTCCAGTAATTAGAAGACTGCAGGAACTTCAGAATCATCTACAGGGATAAGCCCTTTGGATTATGTTAATGAACTGATGACAGCAGCAGAAACATCCAACCCACTTCTACCAGAGAACAATGTATTACTAACATGGCACCAACAGCAAGATCCCTGCTGGAGGCCTTCAGGAACCTCAAAAAGGCAACTCCCCAATTAAGAAGAGCTTATTGGAACATTACTAATATGGAGGCTTATATACAGGTATCAAGGATTTCATGGGGATTAAGAATTTTATTAAAACCAGCTTATGGTACAGACAATGATGAATTCATGAAAGAATGGGAAGAAATATTAACTGAAACCAACTACAAGCTTATTTAATTAAAGGGGAAGTGTCATCTATAAGAGTTCTTAATGTCTGAAAGCCCATAGAAAGTTAATTTGAGTGAGCCATTGTGTTTATCTGTTAGTATTTGCAGTCCAGTGTTATTCATATGTAAATCAGCCTGTAAATAATGGCTGGGGGAAGCCATTTGTTTTAGTCTCCTGACAGGAAATGATGTCACTGAGGGATCTTGGCTCTCCTTTGACTGTAAGTTAAATAGGAAATTGTCTGTTTTATTAAGCGTATTTAAGGTGTTATTAAAACACTTTCTATGGTTATAATAATTGCTTTGTATATGCATTGGAACTAGTGAGTTATCACCTTTACATTTCAAACTGTTAGTAAAAATAATCCATCTTCAGGATTGCTTTAACCTTTAGGCTATACTGCCAGCTGATCATTAAACACTACACATCTCAAGACTGGCTCTGTTTTGCCAACAGGTATTAAGGTCCCATATCAGGATATCTAACCCTGGCTGTGTTCATTGTCAGTACAGATTTCTGTGGCTGCCACAGCACCAACTTCTGTCTTTTTCCATTCCCTCTCTTACAGCCTTTTCTCTTACAATTTTGGGTGTGACCTCAGGCCATCAAGATGCCAACGTGGCTCCACAGTTACTGGCCTGGCATCATGGGACCAGTCTTGAAATGTGTAGTTTTTGATTATTAGCTGGCAGTACAGCCTTGAGAGCTGTGAACAAGTTTTGTTCATCCAGCAGAATTGGTTTTGATTCCAGCATGCTGTACTTGTATATTGTGTGACCAGAGCAAGTCCTTAACCTCCCTTGTGCTCCCAAAACATGCCTGGGAACAAGCTGTAGCTCAGTGTGCCTTTCCTGGACAAAGACAGTAAAAACAATTTAAGCATGTGTTATGATTCTGAAAATATTATGCTCTTTCTATCAAGATTTGACTTAAAAAAAAAATAAGAAACACTCACTTGTTTATTAATTGCAAAAGCACATAGATGGGCAAACTTGTTAAAACATGCATAACATGAAATGCATTATTAATAGAATATTTTACTGCTTTTGATGAAGTTAAAAGTATAACAGTTTCTTACTGAAATACTTTGGACGGAATGGGATTTTCAACCATAACAATTCCAGAATTCTACTGGATTATTTTTTACTAACAGTTTGAAATATAAAGGTGATAAGTTCTGGCATTGTTACGGTAGAAAATCCCATTCAACCCAAAGTATTTCAGTAAGAAACTATTATATTTTTAACTTCATCAAAAGAAGAAAAATACCCTTTAATTAATGGTGATCATTCCTTACATATGGATAATGGCACTTTTATCTACATACAGAAAATGGCACTTTTATCTCCAGTTACAACCTCCCGGTTGATAATTTTGGTTTCAACCGGGAGGTTGTAAGCAGCATCTGTCAATCAAGCACAGCCAAAGAAAGATAATTGCCATGTAGTTTCTCTGTGGGCAGGCTGAACATCTTGCTCAACATGGTGGCTCCATTAATGAGCACTGGTACTGGCACTCAAGCTTTGCCTAACACAGTTAAGGCAAGTAAGATTTAAAATATTTTTAAATTTCTCTTTTTGATCCTGCCTTGAAAATGAAAAAAAAAATCAATCTGGTTGATCCTGCCACTCGTACCCTTCGAGTGTGTCTTACACTCTGCAGCTATGTGGATGGCCCATGACTTTCCAGAATGCCATTTCCACTGTAATGTAAATAAAGAAAGAAAGCCCTCATGCCACACCAATCACCCGGGTTCAGGAATGAGCCTGAGATGGCAGGGGGAGAGAGGATCAGTCATCCAGAGGACTGCTCTCCTCTCTCAGTGGGAGGGTTCCACATCATCCCACTCACTGATTGCCCACTGGTGGTGACTGGAGGGCAATACAGGTTGGGAGGCATGCTCTGACATAATCACATCAGTTGGGAGAGCAGGAGAAAACAGGAGGAAAACTAGCCTGGCAGAGCTCAATGATGGTCAGCCACACTGAGGGCTGACCCCAGCTTCTGGATTGGGTCACCGGGGAGAGGGCACCAACTTCTCCTGGCCCTGCCATGGGGGGGTAAGCCATGAGGCAAGTACCAGGGTTGGCAAGTGTGGTGCACTGTGACCTGAGAGAGAATTCCTCCCTCAGAGGACCAAAGCCCCTGCCAGGGCTCAGGAGGATAAAAATCCATATTTTTTTTATTTTTTTTTTTAGTTTTTGTTGACCGGGTAAGTGCATTAGACAAATCCTGTCTATTTTCAGGCACAACCCAGGGGAGGGGGATACAGATGAATGCCAACTGACCTTGAACCAGATTAAGCTGTTGGTGGTATTTTTTTTTAGTGAATGAGGGAAATTTGGCCAGGACACTGGGGAAATTCCCCTACTGCATTGCTGACAATAGGGGGACTTGCTGCTGAGAGTTGATTCACTGCTGGATCAGCCTTGGAGGTGGACGGTCAGCATGGAACAAGGAGAGCAGTTGAGCTTTACTGACAATATGATTGAATCTGCGGCGTTACCTGGGCACCAGGTTATAGAGAATACTTCGGAGGATGGAGAGATTTTTGTTTCCACGGAGGATTTATCGACTATTGTTGCTTCTACCCGGAACCCTATCTGCTTTGGGTGTCACGGAGAGATGACAAGAGCAGCTGGTACAACAGCTGTCAGAGTTAGCTTGGGAACTTGAATGAGTGAAGAATCAATTAAGGGCTTATGCTAGCAAAGAGCTCCCTGTGGTTCCGTCTTCTTGTGTAAGTTTTCCACGTAAGTTGGAGTCTCCAGATCTGTCGAAGGAGGTTCTGAGTGAAGTTGCCTAGGAAGCACAGTCTGTGCAATCCCCTGCTGTTGTTTGCTTGGCTGGCAGTAATGAATCAGGACAGATTCAGTGCCGAGAGCTGGTAACAGGAAGCCTATTGGCAGGGGTTACGCCCTTCGTATCTCCGGTTGCTACGGAGACCATGGGGAGTCCCGGATGTCCCTACCGCGGAGTGCGGAGGCTCCATTTGCACCGAGCAGGTGCATACTCTCTCACAAGACACCGGATTTGTTTTCAGAGCCTCTCACCTAGTTGCCTCTGCAGAGCCACAGCATACAGAGGTAAGCTGCATTTTCCAAACAGAACCACACAACTAGACGGGAGTGTCGGAATTTTCTTTTCTAAAAAGAACTCTATCCCATAGTGAAAAGGTGGGTGAGGAAGGGAAAGAGAAATGGGTGGCTGTGATTTCTGCCAAACAGAACTTGGGGGTGATACCTGGGATACAAACTGTCTCGGTACCTATGAGAGACACCTCTGCTTCTTGGGCTGCGCAGGTTGTTCCCCCTTTATAGCCATTAACTGAGGATAACTGGACTCCTCAGCAAGCTTTGAGTGCTGCAGGTTGGACTTTAAACAATGGCTCATGGCGACCTATGCCTGATTGGGACCCAAAACTGAATTTCTCACAAAATGAACCTTCATGGCAGCCAAGGTTGCCTGATTTACCTGTGACCCCTGATAAACTTGAGGTGGAACAAGGGGAACCTGATCCTTCTCAGGAGAGTGTACAAATCACACCTTCTGATGTTTTGATTGACTTAAGACCTGAGACACATGCTCATCCTGTACAAAGTAATTCTGAATCAGAAAAGCCATTAATGTCTGAATTATTTTCAAAAATTAAGAAAGAAGCAGCACCACGTAGAAATGCAGTGAGGTTGAGGTATAAGGGAGGTTTAGAGGTGAGGCCTGATAGGCACTATGTTGGAAAATGTCTATTAAAAGAATCACTTCATTTTTCTCCCCCGGAGGAATTCGCCTTTATAAATATATCTGGTGAGGATAATTTTGATGTGAGCTTTTGCTCAGCTTATGCCCTAGATTTATTTTGGGAACGGTATAATCAAGTAAAATTTTCCCCTTTGTGGACCCCATTTTTGGTAATTCCTTTAACGAAACCATTAATTAAGTTTGTTACTATAATGTTCAGAAATGAGGGAGTACATGTTGATGATATCTTGTATTGGCTGTCTCAAATATGTGAGGTTTTGAGTTCTCTAGAAGCCATTTTAGATGATGAACAGTTTTGGACTGGGGGATGGCGGTTTAAGGTCAAGCTCAGGCAGACTGATAATGGGATTCTACATATTCCAAACTCCTTTTTGTTAGGACGAGATAGGGGCATTTGTTTTTATGCTGGGCAGCCTAGGGCCTGCTATAAATGCAGTTCCCGGACGCATTTATCTAGCTCATGCGACAAACCTCATTGCGATAACTGAGGGGAAACTGGACACATTACCTTTCAATGTATGAATCTCACAAAATGTGATCTTTGTGAGGACACAGGCCATGTTTTTTCAGAATGTGAGTAGGCTGCTAAGAATAAAGCCTCTATTAGCAGCCCTGATCTTTTCATTCAAAAAGCCCAAGATTTGGCCTTAGGTGTTGTTCTAGTGAGTCTGGTTCCCGGTGGTGGAGTGGATATCCCTGCTTCACATCCCTTGATGGAGAAATCTGAGGTTCACTCTATTGATGCTCCAGTAGATAATTTTCCCATTCTATCTCCAATTTGTTATGCTAAACAACAGGAGAGTTTTCCTCAGGAGTCTGTTACTTCGGTATTGCCTCAGGTGAGAAGGTCTTCCAGGAATCTTAAACCACCTTTAGTGCCCCCTCCTTCTGTGGAAATGGAAACCAGTAATCCTTTTGAGGTTTTATCGACCCAATGGGGTGATTCAGTTATGGATTATCAGGAGCCAGACTCTCAACCCGTATGGGATAGCCCCCCTTCCCCCTGTGTGGTTCAAGAAGGATATAAAAGTAAAAAGAAAAAGAGGCGGAAAAAAGATGGTTAATTTCTTACATTCCAACTGGCTAGTTTCAAATTGGGTTCAGTGAACGTTCATAGTTTATTGAACTTTAAAAGAAGGCAGGTCATTTTTGACTATATTCATAACAATTTTTTGGATATCTGTTTGTTACAAGAAACTTGGATGTATACTGTAGACCAGGCCAGGATTTTTCAAAAAGAATGGTGCTGGGGTCCTTCATATTGGTCCTTTAGACAACAATCAGCAGATGGCTTGGGGTTTCTTTTCAATTCTTATAAGTTTTCCTTGATAAAATTAATGGATCTTATTCCAGGGAGGCTAATGATTCTAGATGGGGTTTGGAGGTCCATGACTTGTAGATTTATTAATGTGTACTGTTCACAATTGAAAGCTGAATGGGTGGCGCTGTTTCAGATGATAAAACCCTTTTTAGTTACCTCTTTGAAATTTTCCTCTGTGGTGATTTCAATTGTGAGCTTAAAACGGGGGAGACCTCAAGGGATTCTGGCAAAAAGATTTACTGTAACTCTCACGCATTAGGTACTTTACTACACTCATCTGGGTTAATTCTTGGTAGTAGTCATCAGCGGGGGGGCCCTAATTTTCTTATAAAAAAAATGCATATACATCCACTATAGATTACATTTTTCTGTCAGATAATCTTCCTTTTCATTATTATACAATTCCAGTTTCCTTTTCAGATCATTTATTACTCCAGTGTAATTTCTCCCCTTACTCATTCCCTAAGTGGCAGAAAACCCAGTGGAAGCTGAGTGCTCCTTTATTAAAATCCCCTGGAGTACTTCATAATGTTGTTACATTACTTAAGGCACGTCTTTCAGTTTCTTTTTTGTATGAGGATTTGGGGCAATGGTGGGGTGACACTAAAGATGATTTATGCAAGTTACTTAAAAATCAAGGGAGGTCCGAGGAAAACTTTAGATTTCTCAGCTATTTAAAACTCAGGCAACAGCTGTATTATTTATTTTCTATGCCAAATACCTCGAAATTTGATTACTCTGCTCAAATTCAAACTTTAAAGCAGCAATTACAACAGGTACAATATAATAGAGCTAAAACATCACAAGTCCTTCTCCAATTTGGTCTAAAAAAAACAGCCTCATGGTGATCCATATGAAGCTTTTAAGAAGTTCAAAAATAGCACCACTTCAGCTGCACTGATAAATCAGGAGGGACAATTAGTGGAGGATTCTAAAGGTTTACAGATGATTATCAAGGCCTTTTTACTCTCTCATACACCTACAGTGCCCCCTAGTGCTGAGGATATGCGGCAATTTTTGAAAACAATAAAAATTCCGGATTCTCATTTTGATAAATCTTTGTTAACTTGTTGAGATCGGAAATTATGGAAGCCATTAAATCTCAAAAATCTGGTATTTCACCTGGGCAGGATGGATTAACTTCCGAATTGTATAAAGCATTTCCATTTGAGTTTTCCGAATGCTTAGAATTGGTTTTTAATTTTTTCCTATCCACTGTGGCTTTTCCAGTTTGGTTCTCCGAGGGGCTAGTGATTTTTCTTTATAAATCAGGAAATAAAGCACTTATTGAAAATTGGAGACCTATTACAATTTTGAATACAGATTATAAACTTTTTACAGGGATTCTGAATAACAGGCTTAAACAATACGCAGTAACAGTGCTCTCACCTTATCAATACTGTGGGCTTCGGGAAGGAAAATCCAACATGCCCATATGATCCTTGGAGATTTAATTGAGTATGCTGGTCTAAAACAACAACTAGGCTGTATTGTCTCAGTGGACCAAAGGAAGGCTTTCGACAGAGTCTATCACCCATTTTTGTTTATGACATTACAGCATTATGGGGTTCCTGACATAATTATAAATTGGATAAAATTAATCTATACTGGGGCTGTTATTTATCTGATTGTGCAACGCGTTATTGGGGAGGGGTTCTATGTGCCCACTGGGGTTCGTCAAGGGTGTCCCTTGAGCCCTTTATTATATTCCTTTATTATAGACTCATTAATCCAATCAGTGTCACAAATACCTAAATGGGAAGGGGTGTTGGGTCCTCCCTTGTTGAAAGACCTTCACATACAGGCTTATGCTGATAATATTTGTGTATTTTTTTCTAATTATGAGCAAGTGGCAGTATTTTTGGAATATATGAGTTATTATTCTAAGGTGTCTAATTCAAAAATTCAAAGAAAAAAAGTCAGGGTTTGTTTATAAGGGTTAGTGGTGCATCTGATATTATCATTCAGGGACTTCGAATTTCGTCTTATCCTATAAAAATCTTAGGATTGATATATGGGCCACAGAATTTGCCTGAGTTGAACTGGGACAATGCATTGGCCTCGATAGAGGGAAAAATTAATATGTGGAAACATTGGAAATTATCAAAATTAAAAAGGGTGCAGATAATAAAAAAAATTGTTATCCCTAGTTTATTGTATACTGCAATGGTATTTCCCTTACCCATACAGTTGGAAACATGAATTTATAGTTTATTTTTTCAAATGTTATGGGGTAATAGGCTTAACCCTATTAAGCGGCAATATACATACCTAGATAAAAACAAGGGGGGCCTTGGGATGGTGGATCCAGTAATTTTTTTTAATACATTATTCTTATCACAAAACATCCGCATAGGATTATCACCAACCACGGCTCTGTATGGGTTATTAACAAAACAGGTTTTGGTGCACTATTATTCAACTTGGCAGGTAACCCCGTCGAAACCCCTTCAGAAATTAACTTTACCACATTATTTTTTGTCGGTGGCAAAAAAACTTTTCAAATGGGGTTTATCTGCTCAAGTGGTGAGGAATAGTATGGGTCCTCAATTATATAAACTAGTGATGTCCCTATTATATCAAACTGAACCGGCCTTTAAAAACTGTCCCTCAATTGATATAAGGAGGGTTCTTCAGAGGTTGAATAATCCCAGGTTGCCTGAATATATGTGGGAATGTGTTTGGCTTTCAGTTTATGGTAGGATAAGTGTTAGGGGGAATGCAAAGCATAAAGCGATGACTGAAAGATTTTGCCCCTACCCTGAGTGTGTAACTCAGGAGGAGACAATGGAACATTTTTTATTTTTTTGTACATATGCTAGTTCTCTTTGGAAATTCCTGGCCATAAAGTAGAATATGACATGGTTATTATATCTGGATTATAACATACTCATTTTGGGTAACTATCCTCGGTTGGGGGGAGGTATAATTTAGAGACCTGGCAAATTTTTTGTTGCTGTTTAACTTATTATCTATGGCAGGCTAGATGCCAGTGGGTACTATATCAAAAATTGATGTCTTATGATACTGTGGGATTGTTAGTTCACGGGGCAATGGAAAGGATTTATCTTAAGGATTGCCAATGGGCTACTGCTCAGAAGGTGATTAATTGGTGGAAGGGATTCACAAGGTTTATTAAATATAAATAGGATGATCTACCTAATCTTATTCTTGTTAGGTATCTAGAAAAAATATAAAGGGGGATTGTGATGACTTATATCATTATGTAGCATTATGTATTAGTGTAGGTTGTTTCATTTTTGGGCACCCTTGTGAAGCTTAACACTTTAAGTTCTGTTAGGATTTGATTTTTCTTATGTTTATTTATCGGTATGTGTGATGTAACGCAGTTATGATGATTTATTGTTGATGTTATTAGCATAAAAATTCTCCACCTTTTTTTGTTTAGGGGGGATGCTGATATATTGTTCCTTCCACACACTGATCTGATGATGTATGATTGTAATACTTTTTGATTTTGTTTGTCTTCTGATTGTATATTATTTCGTGTGACTTAACACTGTTAATAATTAGTTTGTTTTTGATGTTATTCTAATAAAAAATTCCCCTACTCTTTTCGATGAGTGCCATGGGATCTTTAACATCCACCTGAACTACCACCAATCCAGGCAGATGAGACCTCAGTTTAACGTCTTATCTGAAAGACAGCACCTCAGAAGTGCAGCACCCCTCTCATGCTGCACTACAGTGTCAGTACTGGGAGATATTAACCCAAGTGCCAGATGTGGGAACTGAACCCACAGCCCTCTGATCTCCCGGCCTCAGAGGCAAGTGCGCTACCTACTGAGCCACTGACGCTGATATATATATATATATATATATATATATATATATATATATATATATATATCACAAAAAAAAGAGAAAAAAGGGAGAACCAGTTAGTGTGTGTATGTATGCATGAGTGAGTGTGTGTGTGTGTGTCTCTATCTCTGACAGAAATTCTGCACTAACTGAACTGTGTTGAAAGGGAAAAAATATCACCATTAATTAAATAAAATTGTGTGTGTGTGTAAAAAAACTGAATTTTACACGCTCCCTCAGTGTGGGATACTTTTATGTAGCATCTCACACCTTGGGTGTGTGTGTGTAAAATTCTGGTTACACACACCCACCCATATATTATTCTATATTCTATTTTATAGTTTCAGGTTATGCATATTTTAACAGTGTTGTTCATCTATGTGTTTTTGCACTTAATAAACAAGTAACCGTGCCCAATTTTGTTCAATTCAAGTCAAATCTGGATAGAAAGAGCATATTATTTTTCAGAATCATAACCCATGCTCAGATTGCTTTTACTGTCTTTGTCCAGGAAAGGGACATTGAGCTACAGTTTGTTCCCAGGTGCATCTTTGGGGCATAGGGAAGGTTAAGTGACTTGCTCTGGTCACACAATATACATGTACAGCATCTTGGAAAGAAAACCCATTCTGCTGGATGAACAAAACCTGTTCACAGCTCTAAAGACTGTACTGCCAGCTAATAATCAAAAACTACATATTTTGAGGCTGACCCCATGATGCCAAGTCAGTAGGTGTGGAGCCACATTTGCATCTTGAAGACCTGAGGTCACACTCAAAATTGTAAGAGAAAAGGCTGTTAGAGAGGGAATGGAAAAAGACAGAAGTTGGTGCTGTGGCAGCCACAGAAATATGTACTGACTTGAACACAGCCAGGGTGAGATATCCTGATATGAGGCCCCAATTTACCTGTTGGCAATGCAGAGCCAGCCTTGAAATGTGTAGTTGTTGATGATCAGCTGGCAGTATAGCCTAAAGGTTAAAGCAATCCTGAAGATGGATTATTTTTTACTAACAGTTTGAAATGTGAAGGTGATAACTCATTAGTTCCAATGTACATACAAAGCTATTATTATAAATGTAGAAAGTGTTGTAATAACACCTTAAAACATGTTTAATAAAACAGACGATTTCCTATTTAACCTACAGTCAAGGGAGAGCCAAGATCCCTCGGTAACATAATTTCCTGTCAGGAGACTAAAACAGATGACTGCCCCCAGCTCTTAATTACAGGCTGCTTTATAAATGAATAACTCTGGACTGAAAATACTCACAGATGAACACAATGGCTCTCCCAAATTAGCTTTCTATGGGCTTTCAGACATTAAGAAATCCTGTAGATGACTGTTATCCTTTAATTATAAAATACAGCATAGACAGAGAAAGTGTGTTGAAGGAAGAATTAAAAAAGATATGAAATGTAAGTCTTGAAATTTAGAGCTTTTACTAAATTTGATAATCATAATAAAAGGCTTAAAGAGTCATTTGCTAAACTGGACAAAGATCTAAGGGAAGCTAAACAGATCAAATTTACAAAAGACAAAAATGATTGGAAATGGGCATGATTTATTCTTGGAAAAAAGACAGCACTAGAGGCATTTTAAAATGCCCAAGAAGATTCTCTTTCAATTTTATCACTGACCAAAATGACTCAGAACCAGAAAATCAAAAGGGGTCTTCTTTTATACTAGAGGCAGAACAATCTAGAACCACCCTAGCCACCACCTGCAAAACAACAACTAGCAGTACGGAGAAGCCCCAGGTTCAATTTCCAGTACAGGGAGCAAGAAGGAAGAGAACAAGATGAGGTGGGATACACAGGAGGATGGGGACAATTCAGGGTTCAGTGGCTGGGTCAGAGCAAACAACAGAATTTCAGATGACAAAGAAGGTAGGAGATGTAGCTATTGTACATCCATTAATAGTAAATTTATCAAAATGGGTCCAGAGTGAGGAGGAAGAAAAAGGTCTGAAAAAAGGTCTTAAATTTGCCCCCACAAATCCCATTGATGAAGTTCAAATTATAATAGATTTGAATCTGGCTTGTAGAAAGTTGATCTTAAAGTCTTTTTTCATAAAAATAAAAAGGCAGACACAGAGTGCGAGCAAAGCATGAGGGATAATTTGAAACCTATCTCGATCTTTTGCCCCCTGTTCAGCCCAGCAGTCACTGTTTTCAAAGCTTTGGTTGAAGAAGATTTAGAAAAACTTTTTTCAGATCCCACCAGAGCCACTTACCAAAACATGTCTGTCCCAGAAGTAGAAGTCCTGAAACATCTACAAGAAGACAAGAACATTGTTATTAAACAGGCAGATAAAGGGGTGTGTAGTACTTCAAAAGAAAGAAGATTATATTGCAGAGGTAATGGGACAGCTGAGTGACCAGAACTTTTACCAGAGACTAACTACAGATCCATCCTATGACTTCAAATATGCAATAGACAATACTGTTAACAAGGCATTCAGAGATGGTATTATTACAGAAAAAAACAAGAGATTTCCATATAACACCAAACCCAGTGAAAGCTACTTTCGATACAATTCCTAAAATTCATAAGAATTAAAAGCATCCACAGGGCAGACTGATTGTAAGTGGCATTGGGTCTCTAACAGATCCATTGTCAAGATATGTAGATACCCACTTAAAAACTTTTGTGGAAAAGCTCCCCTCATACATTAAAGACATAAAACATCTCCTGACTATTTGTGAGAACTTGCGACTAAATGAGAATGCACGATTTGTCATGCTGGACATTAATTCTTTATATACGAATGTTCCCAATGAATGGTCTCTTGATGCTGCAGCCCATTACCTCAACTCACGTACAAAAGCAACAGATGTCCCCACTGATTTTATTTTAAAACTACTAGAATTTGTTCTGAAATACAATATGTTTTTGTTTGACAGAAACTTACATTAATAGACAAAGGGACAGCTATGGGGGCCACTTGTGCCCCCTCAGTGGTCAATTTGTACGTTGGCATGTAGGAAAGCCTTAATGTGACACATGACAATAACCCCTTCAGAGAAAAAATATTGTTTTGGGGTAGATATATTGATGACATATAACTTGTGTTTGGTGGTACAAAGGAAGAGTTAGATGCAGTTGTTATGTTCTTGCACAGCACTAATGAGCACTTGAGATTTATATACAGTAGTGACATTAGGAATGTGAATTAATTGGATGTAACACTAAGCAAAAATGAAGAGGGCAAAATGAATATCAGTTTGTATAGGAAGGAAGTGGATGGATGGGATACTTATTTCATTCAGTTGCCATCCACCCCATGTACTGTGCAACCATACCTAAATGTCAGTTCCTGAGGGCAAAAAGGAATTGTAACACCGAAGCCAGTTACAAACAGGAAGTGGTAAACCTCACACACAGATTGCAGAAGAGAGGTTACAGCCATAACAACATACAACAGGCTAGAGATTTATCAGATTCTACTGACAGAAATTCTGTTACTAGATAAGGATATTGGGTATACAGAAGAAAAGGAAGGAGTTCAGAAATTTAACTTTGTCACCACTTACTCTGCACAAGCTTACCAGGTAAGGCAGATCATTTGTAAACATTGGAAAGTCATTGGAGGTGACACTGCACTCAAAGATTTAGCTAGTACTACACCAAGAATGTCCTACGGGTGGGCCCCCACCCTAAAAGATAAGTTAGTGCACAGTCACTTTGTTGAGGGATGGGAACCCACTTGGTTAGAAAAAAAATGAAAGGATGCCATAGCTGTAGAAGCTGTTTTTATTGTGATTTTGTGAGAAACTGCAGTACTTTTATTAGCATAAATGTACATAAATCAGACAGTTCGCTACATGCAGCACTTCAGGGGTGGTCTATATGGCAGAGTGTGCCTATAAGACATTTTATATAGGCAAAACTAGAGACCATTTAAGCAGCACTTGGGAGAACATATGCAAGCCATAGAATGCAAAGACCCCCTGTATGCTACTGCAGATCATTTGACTGAGGCTGAGGATGCAAGTAGACAACACTTTCAGTTTTTCATTATTGACAAAGTTAGTAAAAATCCCACGTGGGGGAAATTTTAACAATTTGTTACTTTTTTTTTGTTGTACATTCTGTTTTATTCACCTTACCTTCAGAGCATCTCTCAGGTCCCCATACACAACCCTCAACTCAACTGCCCACCCTAAATCGCTGCTCCAGAATCTACATCGGGTAAGGGGGGACTCCAGGCTCTCCTGGCTCCATGGAGTGGCCCCAGAGTCCCCAGGGAGAATTGGAGGAGCGGCCAGCTTTGGGCAAGTGGCAGGGGTTACCCATGGTCACCATCAACAATTTGTTACTTAAGAGAGAGACTTACTGGATTATCAGGTTACAGGCTACTAGAAGCCATGGAATGAACACAGGCTTTGATTTAAAACCATATTTGGATAATCAATAAACCAAATGGAGAGATATAGTGTTTCCCTTCTGTTTCTGCTATTTGCATGTTCTGCCTACAATCTTTGCACTTATTGTTTTTTTTAATTGTTGAAGAATCAATTGTGATGTAATATGCTTCTTGGTGTTATGTTTTTGTGGAATCCCCCCCTCCATTGGTTTTACTATGTACTAGAGAACTGTGTTATGAATGGAGTAATCATATGATATGTTGTTAATTGTTTGCACAGTGTTGAGTTTGGGACAGACCAGTTTTAATTAAGTAATGGTTTTAGCTATAACATGTGATGTATTTTACACCAATGAATTTAAATTGTGAAATTTGTGATCTCATAGAGGGGAGGTTAGTAGTGTGTATCTATTTCATTGTTATTCATGGGTGCAACAACTTTTAATAGAGGATCCAATGGGATCCGATGTTATCCATTTGGTGGTTTGTCTTTTTTCACTTTGTATTATAATAAATAGACTAACAATATCCAGTGTGGTGAAGTCATTGATCCAAGGCTGGTGAGTGCCAGAATCTCTTTGTGACTGTTGTAATTTGGGTATCATAAATTTCTATCTGTGGCTGCAGGGGCCTGTGCTTCTACAGATAGAAGTAGTGTTGTGATTTGAGTATTGTGGAGTCCTATCTGCAGCCAGAAGGAAGTGTGTACATTTTGTAATGTGCTACTGCATTCGTGCCATCTGGAAACAGTTATATGGTGTTTGTTTTACCTGATGACGACTGTCTGTGGATGCTTGTGCAGTCTTGTCCTTTTGCTGCTGGGGGTGTGGAATTAGGGCTGGAAATCCTAATGCCACACTTCCCTACTTTTGGGGGTTAAGTTGAACCCTAACTGGTGCATTCATGCAGTGTTTGCAGTGTATAATATACATATTCTTTGCAAAAGTCTGTATTAATATACTAGTTAGGGTTCAACTTAACATCACAAAAGTAAGTAAATATGGCATTAGGATTTCCAACCCTAACTCTCCCCCCCCCCAAGCAGCAAAAGGAAAAAACACCAAGGTTTGGGGTCTCTAGAGTGTTGGCAAATCTGTGGTCGGGTCTTCCTTGAGGTTGTCAACCAAATGCCCACTCCCTCCCCTATGCAAACCATGTCAGACATGATCTCTTTTCTTCATGCAGAAAGCTACAATGCATTATGTTGGCAACAAATGGCAAGGCATACATCTCTATCGTTGAAGAATATATTGCTATGAGGCACCAGCTTGAAGCTGTGCCATGTGGTTTGGATAGGAGGCAATGGGCTGTGGGAGGAGTGAGCATTAGGGTTGACAACTGCAAGAAAAACCCCACCACTGATTCAACAAGACTCTGAAGACCCCAAACCCTAATTGTTTTTCCTTTTGATGCTTGTAGGGTAGGGGTGGGAAGTTACGGTTGGACACTCTAACTCTACATTTCCTGCTTTGTAAATTAAGTTGAACCCTAACTGCTGCATTAATGCAGTCTTTTGCAGTAAATTTCCCTTCTTTTTGAGACAGTGAAATCATATTTTCAGTGTCAGTGGCTCAGTAGGTAGCACACTCGCCTCTGAGGCCAGGAGATCAGAGGGCTGTGGGTTCAGTTCCCACATCTGGCACTTGGGTTAATATCCCAGTAATGACACTGTAGTGCAGTATGAGAGGGGTGCTGCACTTCTGAAGTGCCGTTTTTCAGATGAGACGTTAAAACGAGGTCCCATCCGCCTGAATTGGTGGTAGTTCAGGTGGATGTTAAAGATCCCATGGCACTTATCGAAAAGTGTAGGGGAATTTCCCCAGTGTCCTGGCCAAATTTCCCTCATTCACTGAAAAAATACCACCAACAGCTTAATATGGTTCAAGGTCAGTTGGCATTCATCTGTATCCCCCTCCCCCGGGTCGTGCCTGAAAATAGGCAGGATTTGTCTAGTGCACTTACCCGGTCAACAAATACTAAATTAAAAATATATATATCCTCATTCAAACTGGTCCCAGAGGGACCTGTGTGAACAGATGCGGATGCATTGGACCTTTTGGGCCCAACACCAAGGGAAGACTCTGTCTGCCTATGGAAGTGCTGGACCCTCATGCAGTAATGGATGTCAGAAATTCATGAGGCTGTCTGGTAGACTGCAGAAGCAGAGGGCCTTCTGGGTCTTGCACATTCCATGTGACCAGATAGATACAGATGCCCAGGGCAAAGAATCCACCTCTCAGCCAAATCACAGGATCCTCAGGCACCCATGAGTTCAGAGGTGCAGGTTGCTAGCCAGAAGAACAGTTCCCTTCACTTTATGGTATGTGGGCACGTTTGGGCAATCCTGCACCTGCTATTCTCAGGCTGGAGGTGGTGTCACATGAAAGCACCTTCCCCTCCAGCCTCAGCCCATCCATCTGGGTCACTGAACTTGACTCTGAACTCAGCTCACCAGCACAGAATCACAAAGCAGTACCTACTGGGGTAAAGTCTAGTACTACACAAAACAAGTCTTAATAATTATCTTTTTTTTTAATTTTACTCCAGATTGTCAAGATAGTTATTTTATGATTCCCCCTTATAAACATGACTTGTGGCATATATAATGACTTGTGGCATTTATAGAATGTTGGCCGAAATGTCATTTTTTACCATATGTACAAAAATGCATCTCTTCCAGGATTTGAAAAATGACACCTGTCACGTTTATGAGGTGGTGTGAAAAAATGGCTATGTTGAAAGTTTGGAGCCAAAATATTGAAAATTAGGTAAATTAAGAATGAACATTAAAATGTTTCAATGTTCACTCATGACTTGGTCATTTTACCATATTTTTTAAACCACATTTTCAACATAGCCTTCTTACAATCCCACCTCATGAATCCTATAGGTAAAAATTTTCAGATCCCACCCAAAAGGTGATTTCATGCAGCAACTGCAAAATCACCTTGCAAGCCAGATTTGAAAAATTCCACCACTCTTTTTCATGAGGTGGGGGTCCCAAAAAATGCCATGCCAAAAGTTTAGTGGAAATTTTTTTAAAAACTAGTGAAGTTATGAGTGAGCATTGAAATATTTCAACATCACTCATAACTTTGCCATTTTAAAGTATTTTTACATCAATTTTCAACACAGCCATTTTATGACTTCACCTCAGGAACCTGGTAGGTGAAAATGTTCAAATCTTGCCTTAAAGATGATTTCATGCACCAACCTCAAAACTACCTTTTTGGCCAGATTTGAAATATTCCACCACACTGTTCATGAAGTGGGATCCGAAAAAGGCCATGTTGAAAATTTGGTGAAAAAATATTAAAAAATGACAAAGCTATGAGTAAAACTTCCAATCACATTGAAGTACATTATACCAGACTTACCTTATTTTCTCATACTGCAGTCAACAATTCCAGCAGCAAGACGTGATTTCAATCAGAGAGTGGATCTACATCATGGGGCATCTTCAGGTGACAGAAGGTGTGGGAGTGGGGTTGTGGGTGCTGAGTTGGGGTCTGGGTTTTGTGGTTACTTTAAAGGGAAACATCCTTTCAGTAATCCCTACACCTCAGTGTGTGGCATCCTCTAATTAACATTTTTTGCCCATTGTTAAAAAATTTTGAGTACTTACTTGTGAAGTAATTTTGTTTTATCTGGTTGATCCTGCCATCACTCTTGCCAGCATTTTGAATGGAGTGTCTCTAGTGGCATATCCCACAGTTGCCTGTGGCTGACATCAGAGCCGGGGAGCAGTCTCGGGAGTGTGTATAGTGTTAACCTATGGATGGAGCTATTAACAGCTCTGGTTTGCCACTTAGAGGTCTTGGTGATATACCAAGACCAAGTATAGACTGGCAGTCAATCAGTCAGCCAGTCTACACTTGGTCTTGGTGCATAGGCTCCGTCTATCCTTCCTCAGTATAGAGACTCTATTGACCTATGGAAGTGCTGGGCCCTCAGGCAGCAATGGATATCAAGAATTCATCAGGCTGTCTGGTGGACTGTAAAGTGCAGGGCCCTCTGGGTCCTGTGCTTCTATGTGGCCACAGACACAAATTCACAGGGCAAAGAAGCCATCTCTCAGCCAAAGCACTGAGCCCTCTGGCACCCATAAGTGCAGAGGTGGAGGGCCCTATACCAAGAGAAGAGTTATCTTCAATATATGGTACTTGGGCATGAGTGGGTAACACTGCACCTTCCTTTTCAATACTAGGGGTGGCTTGCATGACAGCACTGTCCCCATAGCCTTGGCCCATCCAGCTGAGTCACTGAGCTTGCCCGCAAACTCAGCTCACTCACATGGGACCGTAACACACTACCATCTGGGGTAAGAGCTAGTACAGTGGAGCCCACTTAAGTGCACATTGGATAAATGCAAATCCCACTTAAATGCACATATTTTCCATATTGTGATATTTTTCCTATTCATCCAATGTTAAATGTACCTCAAGTGCACTACATGTAAGTGCACATTTCGGTTAAATGCACATTTTGTTTTACTTGTCCTATTGATTTTCAGTCCAACCCAGCTTTTAAGTGCATGTTTTTTATAATACCTCCTTAAACAGTCCACCTTAATATCCTAACTGCAGCCATATTGCTGTCTAGCATGACCACAGTAAGAAAACTCATTTTGTCAAAAGAAAAGACTGACTTTAGCCTTCTGTTTAATTTTGAATCCTACACTGAAACACACAAAGGAAAAGAAGAGTGTTGATTTTTTAAAGTAGTAATGTGCTGTAGGACAGTGCAGTAATGTCATTTTAACTTGAACATTACAGAAACAGTGAAATGTGGCTGAAATTGTTGTTCAGGGTAAATGCGTAGCCTGCTTAAGTGCACAGAAACATTTTATCCCAAGGCTGTGCACTTAGGAGGGCTCCACTGTACTATACACATTTCTTAATAATTACAGTATTTTTTTTTATTTTTACCACAGATTGTCAAGATATTCTTTTTATGATTCCACTTTAGAAACATGAAGTGGTGTTTATAGAACATTGATTGAGAAACAGAATTTTGTACATGTGCGAAAACATGTCTCATCCAGGATTTGAAAAATGACATGTATCACGTTTATGAGGTGGTGTGAAAAAATGGTTATGTTGTATGTTTGGTGTCAAAATATTGAAAATTTGTGTAGTTACAAGTGCATGTTTAAATATTTCAATGTTCTGTCATAACTTGGTCATTTTAACATAACATTTTCGACATAGCCTTCTTATGACCCCACCTCATGATCTCAGTAGGTGAAAATGTTCAAATACCGCCTGAAAGGGGATTTCATGCAGGGACCATAAAGTCACCTTTCAGGGTAGATTTGAAAACTTCCACCTACTTTGTTCATGAGGTGGTGTCCCAAACAGCCATGTTGAAAATGTGGTGTAAATATACTGGAAAATGACAACGTCATGAGTAAAAGTTAAAATCCCATCGAAATACCTTAAACCGGATGTACTTTATTTTCTCATATCACAGTTGTCGGTTCCAACAGAAAGACGTCTTTTTGATTGAAGAGTGGATGTACTCTCTGGGACCTGTTTCTGTGTGAGAGTGGGGTGTGGGGTAGTGGGTGCTGAGTGAGGGGCCAGGGTGGTGTAGGTAGAGGTGTGGTGGGTGAGATCGCAAGGGACTGTTTTCTTTTTTTTTTACAGGATTTCTATCTTTAAAATAATAAAAGATCAATGATGGATGGTTTTATTATTTCACAGGTAAGCTGACACTGGGGATTGGGCACCCCATTGTTGGGATACTGTTCAGTGGCACCAGAGGTGGGCACCCTGAATCTGCTACCTATATTTTGGGGGATGACCTGCAGGGAGGGGGGTTAAAACAAAGCGGTAACAGGGTTGGGCACCCTGGTCCACTTGATACTATATATAAGAAACATTGGGAAGTGGGACAGGTGTCTGGAGGAGAAGGGGGTGGGCAAGTGGTACTTGGGGTGGGCACTCTGGTTCACTTTTATTATATACAAGGGATCAGGGAAGAATGAGAGAGGGTTGGCTTAGCTTGGAGGGGAGGCAATAAGAAAATTAAAAAAAAATAAACATACAGATTAGATGGATAGATGGATGGATGCATAGATAAATATGAGAGAGAGAGAGATAGAGAGCTACAGATGTCAAGAAAGTCCTGCTTTACTCATACTGAAAATAATGGTGAATGGCACCTCTTGCTAAGCTGGACACCCTGGATTTTGGGGTGCCCAGAAAATGCATTTCAGAAATTTTTTTTTTAAAACAAACAGCAGAATCTGGCTAACTGGATCCTGCTTAGCTAGATTTTTTTTAATATATACTGTAGTTTTTATGTATTTTCAATGTTTTTTAATTAAAAAAGATGACAGCTGTCATGATCAATATTTTTTCTCACAATGGATAAATCATGAACAATAAATCCTCATGAGTGATAATATTGTTCATATCAGAGGACTATACAAAAACCCTACTGAGCATGCTCAGAAAAAAACTTAAAATCCTTATAACTCTGGAACAATTTAATATATTTTCACAAAACCTTTGAAAGGCAATACATCTGCTCAGGCTGCTTCTATCCTGAAAGTTTCATGAAAAATGTTCCGTACCATTTGGGTTGCATATGAGAGCAAACAAACAAAAAAAACTATATTAAATATAAAAAAATGGAAAATCATTAAATATTGACCTTTTGTATCTCATGAACCACACAAGATGTGTCACAAAACATTTAAAATTTGGGCTATTTTGTTCAATGCCACTAAAGTTATTAAGTTGCAAAAATTGGAGCTTAACATTAGGCACCTTACTTTCAACTTTAACTATACTGGCACTACCTTACCAGAATACCTTATATTTATTTAGATGGGTCATTTTCCACATATTTATTTCCCTGTATACCTGCAAGGAAAGTATTAATTAAAATTTAAAATACATTAATAAAACAAATACAAGTATATACCTACACTAATTAAACGTATATACAGTAGCTTCAGTAGATAAATCTCTACTTATAACTAATGTATGACATCATGAGGGTACTAGGTCAGGATCACAAACACCAGAACAGCACGGTCAAGAACCTTGAAACCAAAGTGGTGCTAGCAATTACAGTGCCCCACCAAAAGTGCTACCTGCAAAAACAAAGCCAATGGTAGCAGTCCACAGACACACCGACCACTACCATGGCTAAACAGAAATATCATATACATTAAGTTTTTGCGAGGGGGCTCCACCTCCACACATCCCATTATGGGGGCTTTGCCCCTTTAACCTCCCTTATAAAAATAACTACCTCTAGGGGGGAGGCAACTTGGGGACACAGAGAAACCTTGGGGGGGAATTGTTGAGCAGGGGAAGGAAAAACCCAAGATGGGAGGGGAGAGACAAAAACAAAAAAGCAGATGTCCCAGGAATCAAACCCCGGTCCATTGACATGCCGCCATCCTTCCTGTCTCTAGCTCTGTCCTCTGCACCATGGCAGCTGCTTGGTGGAACCTCTCAAAGAACAGGCTTCCTCCCTTTCTGCTCTTCTCCCCGACAGTAGTACAGCTACAGGTATAGCACTAGCCTTACCTGCACTAAACTATCCCTGTAGCTGTATTAGCTTTTGCTATTTTGACAGTGCGATTTTGACCACACTGTTGTGGTTTTCTCTCTTTTCACCTGGTACATATCATGAGTGATGAAACCACCAGTGATGTCAAAACAACAAGCTGCACAATGGAAAATACCTGTGATATTTCCATTAGGATCAAGGCATACCTGATTTATGCCATGTCTACTATAACGATACATGAAATACCCTGACATCTCAAATTCATTCAAATCTTTCAAATACACTATCCAGGGAAGACTAAAACACAGCTGTACCTGAACTATAAGGTAAAGCAGTTACAATGCATGTACACTGAAGCCCAAGTTGTAGGCAGCATCTGAATTTTTCAGTAAATATGTCATATAGGCTATCTATCCAGTTGAGTGCTATTTTCTGTAGCTGCAGAAGCAGCAGTAGAATTTAAAATATTACCTTTTGTGGAATAGCCAGAAATATTAATTTTCTTTTGTGGAATAGCCAGACATATCAGTTTGCAACAATTATGTTTCGGCTTGAAAAATAGCAGTGAGATTTATCATTGGATGTAGCTGTAATCTGTGTTACACACTAACATGTCAGGAAGCTAAGTATAGTCTAGAGTCACTCCTCATCTTTTGACAAGGCTGTGTTATCAATTGAAATTTTAAAGATGTTATTTTCTGTATTTATAATTTTATCTTGTCATGTTTGGTATCACTTTGCATGCATCATTAGTTTTCATATTACATTGTTGCATTTTAGTTTTAATCATGTTTTTTTAGCAACAGGCAATGTCAGACTTGTAGTAAATATCACACCATGGTGAGGTGAAATACTTAGGTTGCTATTGTGCAGTCCTTTAGCTACATAACTATAATTAACAGAAACACTTTTTCCTTACCTATTTTACCTATGTTACTGTTATAAAACTTATGAAGATCTACCCTTAGCCCACACAACCAATAAGTTACAACTACCTATAAAATGGGGTACAGACAATTCTGCCTCTTCCTTGGTTGAGGCCAAGCATATGAGACTGCCTTATCCTATAGATAACTCCTTCCTTGTCAGCATAACCATTTCAGGTCAAACAGTTCATAAAATAACCATTCCAAGTTGTAGTATAACCTTTCCAGGTCAGCAGGTCAGACATTTAGTACCCTTAGAAGTCAACATATCAAAGAGGCAGTTTAAAAGAAGAGTAGTGCATGGGATCCATAAACGGATGTTAGAAGGGAAGAACTATCCAAATTGTTTGTTTCCTTGTGCATGTTATCAAACCACATACCTGCTCTTATGCCTCAATCCAAGAACAAGACATCATAGGTATGTGAATTCTTGTGCAAGACAGGCTGACATGGCATTTTCAGACCAATCATTCGGTGTTAAATAGGCTTGTACATCTTCTCCATTATAGACTGAAGAATGAGCCACACAGAGACCCAGACCAGGTCCCCTTCAGCAGCACAGCAGTCAGTCAGGACAGTTGTAGGAGGAGCATCTCTTTAGATGTGATTTTAAAATGCACCTCTGAATGCAAACAGCTTTCAGCAGCCTTGCCAGGACTTATGAGCTTCCACTTTGGGATCATGGGGGGTGGGATTCTTGAAACATTCTCCTTCCCCCCACTGTTTTGCCTCCTCCACCCAGCAGATCTGTACCATCACAGAGACTATGTCCCTCCAGCACCCAGCAGCTCAGCAGTCAGTCAGGAGATTTGTGGGAAGAGCAGCTCCAATCTTCATTGCAGCTCCATTCAAGCAGTCTTGTGTGCTGTTGGTCATAGCACTAAGGGCAGGAGCACAATTGACATCACACTGTGGGCATCAACTGAGTTATCAGCAATTGGCTGGCCACTCTGCCCCACATTCGAGATCCCCTGCTCATGGGGAAGAACTCCAAAGGTACTTTAGTTTACAGTTATATTGTGTGGTCTGACATGTCCTTGCAGCTGGCCCTTTTTCACACCAATACTGCATGCTTCATTAATCCCTACAGCCTCTGCTTAATTTAACTCACACACTAGCTGAGTGGCCCTGATTTATTGGTTTTGTGCTGTATGTGTGTATATATGTGTTCTAGTTACTCCCTGTCAGGGTAATCCTGCCATAGGGAATTTTGTACTGCAAGTCTATAACTGTTCCTAGTTAACTCCCTGTCTGGGAAACCCTGATGCAATGTTTCACTTGGTGAACTAGAATAGCTTCTATTTGATGCCTTACTGCTGGGTGGCCCTGTTAATGTGGATATTACCCGCTTTACAAATATAGTTGTTTTTGTAACTGTGTTCACAATCTGCTTTCCCCATTTCTAACTGCAACCAGCTCTGTTTGGCTGTCTCCTAGAGTGTTGTATAGCCTAACTACAGTGTATTCTATACCAATGAATCACTGTTCTAGACTTGTGGCAGGGTTTCTTACATTGTGAGTGCTAGGATCTAGTTTAACTCATTCCTACACCTCCTCACAGGACAGGGCTAAACTAACACCTACTGTTGTAGTGCATGTGACCTATCACTCTCTATAGTACTGGTATAGAGTGATAGGTCACATGTCCTAGTATCTGTGACCAATTATTCTACAGTATACCACCACTGGACTTTAATAATGGTCCCTATTTCTTATGTGACTTAACTACTAAAGGTGTACTGGCCTAAGTTACAATGATTTGGCAGAGAATACCTTATTATGATTCTAAGGAGATTCTACTTCATGTCTAAAAAAGCTAAATGCCAAAGTAAAGTCACCTCTAATTCTTATAGACTGTACTGTGTACTCAGGCAACTGTTGATCCTATTATTCTTGACTGCTGTGTGCATCCCAGTCCAAGGACCCCATGTACATACAGTATCCTACAGAGGTGTTCTGGACATGGCCCATGTCAACACTAGTGGCCTTATGCTTTTTTTTTTATCACTGCATTCTTTCTACTCCCTGTGGCTTGGTCTGCATTCATCTGACCGACGTCCTCTGCATCCCATGCGAACCCCAACAGCTCACTCACACAGGGCTAGCATGCACAGTACCCACAGTGGGGACCCCCTAATCCCAGCTGCCAGGCCCTGATCTAATACCCAAGCATGATTCCATACAGGTCTGAAGGTGTGCAGAAGCATGGCCATCAAGGAGCCATGACCGACCTCCATTTTCTGCAGTGTTTTTTCATCCCACTAGGAGTACTGATGTGCAATGATGTCTGGTCACTGCATGCCAATGTCCACTGTACTCTTCCCTCTAGATGCACAGCCACTGTGGAACCCCGATCTCCACTGGGGGCTGCTGCAAACCCAGAGGGAGCAGTCAGCAGATGCTCAATCCACTCCCTCCCTGGCTGACCCCCGATGACCCGGGCTTGTTCCCGAACCCGGGTCACCAGCATAGCATGAGGTGTGGCATCCAGTGCCTCAACCTTCAGTGCCACCAGGCCAGCAGTGGCCCTATGCTTAAACTGGATGAACTTAAATTGTGAGCCTTCGATTCCAAGTATGATGATGTGATGGTAATAGAGTCATGGCTTACCAGAAGAATTCATGATAAAGAGAACAGAATTGACTCCTATACCTTATTTAGAGAGGACAGGGACTCAAGAAAGGGTGGTGGTTTTCTTCTGTATGTCAAATCCTGCCTAAAAATTGCCAAACTCCCCATTAAGTTGGAAGCATCAGCTTGTGAATTTCTTGCCCTTAACTTAAAGCTTGGGTTAAAGGTTGAAAAGAATCTAAACTTTCTGGTTGTTTATATCATGCACAAGAATGTTCCTAGGAAATTTGAATGCTTTGCCAGTGCTGTTACCAGTTTGAATAGTAAGCCTGAATGCATTGTTCTGGTGATTTAAACTATAACTTGTTAGTAAAAACAAGAACTTTAGATACAAAACTGCTAACATTTATCTCACCCAAATTATTTCTAAACCCGGTTGCATAAATTATAAAACAGGTATGTCTACTCTGCATGATTGGATCCTGGTTAGTCACAATGATAAAATAATTTCTGCGGATGTATTACCTGACTTTCTAGTGTGTTTTCTCTTGTCACCTGCAGATGGCTTGGCAAGCTCTGTAAAAAATGAACCAGCTAAAACAGCCTCATATGTATCACACACTCAGAATCTTCACTATTGCAAGTTTATCTGCAGCAATTCGATTGCCATTTTCTAAATGAAACCTGGGACATTGACTTAGCCCTTGACTATTTTATCCAGCAGTTCTACAGGATCTGTGACATTGTTGCTCCATTTAGGCAAATAGTTATGAAGGCAATATGCAGAAACGGTTCACCCCTGCTATTAGGAGTAAGATTCATGAGAGAGATAGACTTTGGAATCTTTATAAATATTTTGGCCAACAAAAATATCTCTAAAATATAAAGAGATGAGGAACTACTGAACTATCCCAAGAAACACTGGGACAATATCGACAGGCTCCTGGTAATGTTAAGAAAACCTATACTGTCATAGAAGATGGGTCTGCTATTGGTGTTGATAAGAATATTGCCACTGTATTAAATAATACCTTTAGTAATCTATCTGCCTACGTACCTGACAAACATAAGACCACTGCCTTTGCAGGGGATATGCCCTGCAAGAAAAACATTCCTAAATTCTACTTGAAGCAAATTACCTGGTTTCAAGTAGAGATGTTGTGAAATTTTAATTAGCCGGTGAAGATAAGGCAAAGTTGTCAAATTTGCATCTGTGGATAATTTCATGGATTTTTTCTATTTTATAGGAAATTAATGATTAGTAACTTCACCTCTAACTTCTTCTTTGGGTTCACCAAGGTGAAGCTGGGTCAAAATGAAGCTACTGATACACAAAAGTCCTAAGGTCAGCAGTCTCCTGTCCCCTTCCCCACTCCACAGACTGAAGACCCTGTCCCTTCCCCACCCCCTTGGTACCACCACCATCAGCATCCACTCGTCAGTCTCAGTCAGGAACAATTGTAACATTTTCTCACCTGCATCTGTTATTCAGTTACACTCTTCATTGCCAGTGTGGCATGCTGGTAAATACCCAGAGTGTTGCTACCACTATAATTGGGCTCAGTACAATCTTTTTATCCACACAGAGACAAATACTATCCTAGGTACTTGTGCCCAATGTGTTGTAATGCACAGAAGGGAGTTACCAGCTGTTTGGCCACTGTTTCACATATTCATACTGGGGATCTATTATCCGGATCAGGCTCAGTTCCATCATCATCAGCAGTTGAGGAGACACCAGTAACCTCCCCCTTGACCACTATTCCAGATTCAGAGATTTTGCTACTTCTCAGAATGATTCCTTTGTTGCTGACTCCCCCAGCACTCACCAGTATGGATGCCACAGATGTAGCAGAGAATAGTCTGGCAACAAGAATACCACCACTCCACTTCCAACAACTACTCCTTTTGTATTTTTTTAGGCATAACTCA
The DNA here is from genome assembly GCA_016271365.2 of Neoceratodus forsteri. Lineage (NCBI taxonomy): Eukaryota > Metazoa > Chordata > Ceratodontiformes > Ceratodontidae > Neoceratodus > Neoceratodus forsteri. The sequence continues at coordinate 330,223,824 of JADMNL010000023.1, read as the reverse complement.
GCCAATTGTTGCCAAATTTGTCTGAATTTTGGTATAATTGTAGTCAAGAAGGAGATATTTATCTGGTACACATTGGACAATTATAGGACTTAAATTGCAGATTTGGCACCACAGTGAAGTTGGGGGGTAATTATGGGGTACCTGTGCATACCACATGAATTTGTCTGAGGGTATTATGTCTTAGCCTAGTGGTACTCACTGAGACCTTTTTTTAATATACATATGTTTTTATATATATATCATACTGGTGTGGTAGTGCCAGTATAGTTAGAGTTCATGTGAGCATCTAATGTTAAAGGCCAGTTTTTGCAGGGTAATAACTTTGGGCAGGGTCCACAGATCTGCTTGAAATTTTGCAAGCTTCTTTGGAGGGGACATGTCTATGGATGGGCCAAATTTGATTTGAATCCTTTGTGTGATTGCTGAGATAAAGTGTTGAAAAATAAGAGATTTTTATGTTTTGGGCTGTTTTTTTCTCAACTTGTATCTCAGAAATGACTGTAGCTACAGGGCTGACATTTTCAGGGTAGAAACCTTTGACCTCACAGATATGCCTTTTGAAGGTTTGGTGAAAAAATATTAATCCATTCCAAAGTTATTAAATGTTGTTTTTCTATTATTTCCTATGGGCAAAAAACAGATGTCCCTGGCGGCATAGGATTTTATGCCAAAGATTAGTAATGGGCATATGATTCTATGTGGCAACAGCTGACAGTGTAGGATTGTATGTGAAAGTGCCCTGCTGAAGAATACATGTGTAGATCAGCACCCCCATCCCCAAAATGACTGTGAGACACTGTGGAGCCCACTCCCAGTGTCTCCAAACTGCTCAGTACCATGGGACAATGGCTAGCACACTCCCAGTGTCCACAAACCACCCAGCACTGATGCACAAGCCTACATAAATGATACCTCACTGCAGGATTTTGCATCAAACTGCCATGTTATGATACAGAATCCTGCATCACTTCATCTTCACCCTAGTAATATGGGACACTGGGAAACCCACCCCCAGTATCCCAAAATCTGTTTTTTACCCTGAAAAAAAGAAAACAGTCTCCCAACGTCATTTTTTTAATTCGATGCAGAATCCTGCATCCTACCATTTTTGATTCAGAATCCTACATCGAAGCACTCACTTTAGCTGACATCAAGGTGCCCAGTCCCTGAGTCAGCATTTATCCTCCCCCTCTATTACTGTGGCACACTAAGGAGCCCACCCCCAGAGTGCCGAAATAATTCATTTAATTAGTATGATTTTTCCGACACAGGGATGTCAACTCCTGATGTTGGATGTCTCCCTTAAGCCCACTTCTATTGCCAACAGGGGTGCCCAATCCCCCTGTCGGCATTATGTATCCCCCAATGCATAAGGCACACTGGGAGTTCACCCCAGTGTGCCCACATTTACTTTTTTAGTTTCCTGTAAATAAAGAAAACAGTCCCCGATGTCTTTTGTTTTCTAAACCTGTAATAAAGAAAACAGTCCCTCGTCATCTCCTCAGTCCCTCCTCCCTCATCCCCACCCTTCCAATGAGCACTCACCTCCTCGTACCCCTCCTTACCCATACTTACCTCTGGAGGGTGGGAGCAGCAATCTTCTCTGGACTGGGACACATCTACACTCTTCAAAGCCCAACCGCAAACTGAGGAATCAAGGTAGGCTCTGTATTATGGCTGTTAATGGGGTTATCAACTTACGTTGATATCTCAGCCATTTTTAAGAATTTGTACCCCAAATCTTCAACATGGGGTTCTTGGGACCCCACCTCATGAAAACTTTCACTGTCATTTCATTATTTGGTCCCAAAAGGTGATTTCATAGTCACTGTGTGGAATCTCCTTTCAGAAACAATTAACAAAATGACAGTGCCAGTGTTTATGAGGGGAGGTCCCAAAAGCCCATGTTGAAAATTTGATGCAAAAATTCCCCAAAATGACTGCGTTATGAATGTGCATTACACAGTTTCTATGCACACCCATAACTGTGCCAGTTTTTGATATTTCCACTCCACATTTTCAACACTGAAATTTTTTTCACACCTCCTTATGAACTGTACAGCTCTCATTTTTCACATCCTGCCCAAAATGTGTTTTTGCACCTCTGGCACATAATGGCACAGTCGCTGTGTGAAATCAAGTTTTAGGATATACTAACAAAATCATAGTGACACTGCTCATGAGGTGGTGTCCCAAAAAGGCCATGTTGAAAATTTGGTACAAAAATGCCTACAAAAGCCCGAGTTACACGCAGTCATTGAAATATTGCTATGCACATGTGTAACCTTGGCAAATATTAATAATTTCTCTCCAGATATTCCACATTGCCAGTTTGTCACACCACCTCATGAACAGTACACCTGTCATTTCTAACATCCTGCCCAAAATGTGTTAATACAGTACTGGTGCAGAATGGCACAGTGTCTGTAGAAAATCACCTTTTGGGACAGAGTAATGAAATGAAACTGTCAGTGTCCATGAGGTGGGGTCCCAAAAAGGCCATGTTGTAAATTTGGGTCAAAAATACCTAACGATGCCTGAGTTATGCGCTGTCGTTAGAATTTTTCTATGCATGTGCGTAACACTGGCAATTTGTCTTATTTTCACTCCCAATTTTCAACATTGCCATTTTTTCACACCACCTCATTAACAGTACATATGTCAGTTTTCAAATTCTATGAAAAATGTTTTTCCCCACCTGTGGCATGGAATAGCGTTACAGTTGCGCAGAACTGCATTTTGACTGGGATTTCAAAATGTTCTGTACTGAGTACATGCGGTGAGGTGATAAGAAGGTTATGTTGACCATTTGGGGTGAAATTTATTTAAGATGGTACAGCTATAACTATTTGCTGCAATTTTGCTATGCCTCCTTGTAATTTAATGTGTGGAAGCGCAGGGTCTGGAGACCCCTGTGTTTCCGCAGCCCTGCAGTCCCACAGCAAAATAAAGATACTATTATACTATTTCAAAAAGCAAGGATATTAATTAACAAAAAACTTTATTTAAAACAAAGTTAGGGTTCTACACATAGCTCTTCAACCAAAGTGATACAGATCAGGAAATTGGATGTTAGGGTTTACAACTGTTATAACCCTTCCCCACCAAACTCTAATATTGGAACCACACCCCCATCCTCCACACACCAACAAGGACTGGGGTGTGCCTTGGGAATTGTGGACCCACCACCCCCACCAACCCTACCATTGCATCACCATCTCACCTCCACACACCAACAAGCGTCAGAGTGCCTTAGGGTTGTGGACCCCAATGCTCACCCCATTTCATCTGTAAGGAACCTGACATGATACAATATAGGAGAATGGGGTGAGTTAGGGTCAATGACCTAAGGCACACCCTGATGCTTGTTGGTGTGTGAGGGTGGGGTGGTGTTACGATGGTAGGGTTGGGTGAGGTGGGTGGGGCCACACCTCTAAGGCACACCCCCAATGCTTGTCGGTGTGTGGAGGGTGAGGGGTGATGTTGCAATGGTGGGTTTGATGGGGAGGCATAACAGTTGTAAACCCTAACATCCAATTTGCTGACCTGAATCACTTTGGTTGAAGAGCTATGTAGAACTCTAACTTTGTTCTAAACAAAGTTTTTGTTAATATATACTGTGTTTGTGTATATATATATATATATATATATATATATATGTATATATATTTGCAAAAACTAAGTTAATACAGACATTAGGATTGTAGAATGCAAAGCGCACAAAGAAGGGAAATGAAAACATTATGGATTTGGGTCTCTGGAGTATTGGTGAATTAGTGATGGGGTCTTACTTGGGGTTGTCAACTCAAATACCCACCCACTCCCTTCAGTCCATTGCCTCCCTTCCAAAGCATAAGATACAGCTCCAGTCTAGTGCCTTATAGTGATGCAATATTGCCAACATAACTTGTCAGAGTTTTCTTCATGCAGGGCCCATAGGGCCCTGCAGAAAGACATCACATTTGACCTTCTCTGTTCAGGGGAAGGGGTGGGTATTAGGGTTGACAATCCCAAGTAAGACCCCACCACTGATTCACCAATACTCCAGAGACCCAAATCCCTAATGGTTTTTCAGTTCCCTTCTTTGTGTGCTTTGTGTTCTACAACCTTAATGTCTGAATTAACATAGTTTTTTTGCAAAGAATTTCCCTTCTATTTTTGATAGTGTAATTGTATCCTCATTTGAACAGGTCCCATTGAGACCTGTGTAAAATGAGATAAATGCAATATTGGAGACAGTCCTGACCCAGTGCATGAGCCCAGTAGGCCCTGGCACACATGGCAATGCCTTGTGGATGAGGTTCCTTGACCCACCACAGGGTGTGGTGTCTGTACCAAAACACTGCTCCATCCCTATCCAGGCTAGGGCTGGTGTTGCATGCTGCAGCACCTTCCCCATCAGCCTTGTCCCATTAAACCAGCTCACTGAGTTCACACCTGTACTCAACTCACTGGCACAGTAAGGCAGTGTGTTCCCCAGTGGTGCAATGGACATCCCTGTAAGCTATGTTACTTAATAAATTCTTTGTTTTTTAATATTTTGACCCCAAACTTTCAGCATAGTCTTCTTATGACCCCGCCTCATAAACCCTGTAGGTGAATATTTTCAAATCTGTGCCTAGACACCATTCTGCACCTCTGTGCAAAAACACATTTCAGATAGAATGTGAAAAATGACAGCTTTTCTGTCAATGAGGTGGTGTAAAAAATGGTTATGTTGAAAATTTGGAGTGAAAATATTGAAAATTATCAAACTGATGCATGTGCATAGAAATATTTTAACAAACGAGTGTAACTTGGCAATTTTTAGGAATTTGTTCACCAAATTTTCAACATGGCCTTTTTGGAACCCCACCTAGTGTACACTGGTGGTGAAATTTCATTATTCAGTCCTGATAGGTGATTTCATGCAGCAACTGCAAAATCACCTTCCAGGCCTGATTAATGAAATGACAGTGCCAGTTTTCATGAGGTGGGGTTCCAAAAAGGCCATGTTTAAAATTTGGTAAAACAATTCCAGAAAATGGCATAAGTTCAAAACACCACTGAAATACATTATACGGCACTTACCTTAATTCCTCAGTTTATGGATTGGCTTTGAAGACTGCAGACATGTTTTGGTCCTCAGAAGATGACATCGTATGACCTCCAGTGGTAAGTAATGGGAAAGGGTGTGTGTGGGGTTGTGGATGCTCAGTGGGAGGGTCAGGATGGGGGGAGGAGGATGGTGGTGATGACAAGGCCATTTTCTTTTTTTCAGATTAAAAAAAGACTTTGAGGGAATTTTTTGCAGGAACTTTATTAAAACTATTTCGGGACACTGGAAGTGGGCTCCTCAGTGTCCCACACTGCTGGAGGGAGACTTGTGAATGCCAACATGAGGAATGGGTCCCACAAGACTGGAACCTATTATTAAAATGATGGACTTTGCGAGGGAAACATCTGCCTCTGGGGGTGGACATCCCAAGGTCGGAACATGCAAAAATGAGTAAACTATTTCAGTACACTGGGGGTGTGCTCCCCAGTGTCCCACACTGCTAGGGGGGTGTAAATGCTGACATGAAGATTGGGCCCCCTGATGATGGCACTGTTAATAAAACAAGGGGCTGTATAGGGGGAGCATGTGACACTGATGCTAGGCATCACAGTGTTGGATTATAATAACAAATAAACAATAAAAATAAATAAATAAATACATAAATAACTACACTGCCACTGGGGATTGGCATCCCTGGTGAGCAAAAAACAGTTTAAGGCACAGTAGTTAGGATGGTGGGGCTACAATGACAGTAGCCCCATCACTGACAAACCAGTCATGGCACAGCAGGGGTTGCACTATATGATACAGCTGTCATTTGTTAAAGGACAACTGTGCTGTATGTATACTGCAACCAGCTGTTACCCGCCAAATACATTGCATGGCAAAAAGCTTTATTCCTCAGTTCATGGTTCATTTTTGAAGAGTGCAGATGTGTCTTGGTCCACAAATGATGATGACAACATAGGGCCCTGGCAGGTACATATAGGGTAAGAGGGTGTGTGGGGTGGTGGGAGATCAGCTGGATTGTCAGTATGGGGGGAGGTGGATGGGAAGGATGGCAAGGGGCAGTTTTCTTTTTTTCAGGTACAAAAATAGACATTGTAGGACATTTTTTTAATTTTAGGGTTGGATAAACTATTTTGGGACACTGGGGGTGAGCTTCTCAGTGTCCACACTGCTGGGGGAGTTGTAAATGCCAATACAGGGATTGGGCCCCCCCGATTTTAGCACTGTTAATAAAAGGATGGGTTGGGGGCATCCTACACCAGGGGTGGGCATCCCAGTGTTGAATTATACTACAATAATAAATAAACAAATAAAAATAATTAAACTGCCACTGGGGATTGGGGCCCCCCCGGTGTGCAGATAATTTTATCCAGGCACAGCACAGTCAGGATGGCGGGAGTATAATGACAGTAGCCCCAACTCTGACCTACGAGTCAGAACAACAGCTGATTGTATTATAGGACACAGCTGTTGTATATGCCAGCAATAGGACATGACAAAGTGTGGATTATGGCTTAAAAAGAGCATGCAGAGGTGCGTTATGAGGCATAAGACACTTGTGACAAGTGCCTTTAGCACCTGGGCGTGCTCTTATCAAGCCTAAGGGGCTTCTAAGGGGCTAGCAGTGTAGTATTTTGGGGCTGTTGGAATTTTGAAAACTGCTTTGGTGACTATAAGTGGGCTCATTTGTTTGATGTTTCACTGTGTAGCAGGCTGCATTTGTAGAGGCCTATTTTTTCTGATTTAAAACCTGTTTGGTGTGATTTAACTGGGGCTGTTTCCTTGAATCAGAGACGTATATCTTCTAATTTCAAGCCTATTTTGATGTGTTGTTGGTGAAGCTGTTTGAATTGGAGACCTGTTTCTTTTAGTAGCAAACCTATTTTGGGGGCTTTGAGTAGAATTGTGATTTATTTTTGCTGGTTTCACTAGCTGCAAAGGTTAGTGCATAGTGGGGGAAGGGTGCTAATGGTCTGATCAGGGGCCACAGCTACCTGATTGTTTCTGGAAGACTTGGGTTGGTCCCACCCCCCAACCCCTCACCCCACCTGCCCCTGGTCCATGATTTCCTTTATACCAGGGGTTCTGACATCACTTACTCAAACGGGCAAAGGATATGTCCTGTCATAGCAGAAGCAGACATCCAGGAAAGAAACATCAGTGACTAAAGAGGTCACTACTATCTCAGTGGGAGGAAAGTAACTGAAAATCTAGGAGCTTTCATTGTCACTTCTTTGCATTGCTATTGCATTGTGGAAAGGAGGGGTAGGAGTTTGAAGAAGGCTGTGCAATAGCCTCTTAAAGACTCTTTTTGAGTTTGGATAGGAAGGTTAGGAATATAAAAAGCAGTTGCTCAGTCTATCTAAATGTGTACAACAAAGGGGGTAAGGGAAATTAAGAAAATAATGTTTTGCACTGATAGAGGGAGAGAGGGAGACTTGGGGAGTGTTTGGTATCCTGCATCTGAAGGGTGGGGGGGTCGCCAGGGCACGACAAACAATGGGTAGGTGGTAGGCTGCAACAACTGTGTTGCACCAATCTTTCTAAAACGCTTGGAGGTGGGAGGATGTTTAGTGTGCAACCACACAGAGAAACTCAGAAAGGAGATTGAGGGTCTGCAGGAGGAACTAAGACAGACAAGGCAGACTGGGGGTGGGTTCAGCCCAATACTGGAGGGAGGAAGAACGGGAGATGAGGGAGGGCAATTTAAGATAACAATGGTGAGAAGAGGGTCAGAAGAAGGGAAGCAGGGACAAGGGGGCCCAGGCCAGGAAGAATGATTGCCAGGGAAACCAGGTCAGGAGACAAAAGACAAATGGAAGAAGGAGACAGGGACTTGTGAGGGGAGGTGAAGAAGTGGCAAAAGTCATGGAGTGGAAAGGAGAGAACAGGTTACTATGAAGAGAGAGGGAGTGGGCATTTGTGAAGGGTCTTCAGAAAATAATTTTGCACTGCTAGACAGGAAGAAGGTGGCGGAGGGAAATGATGAAATTAGAGGAGAAATTGATAAATGCCTGGACCAAACCGGAGGGGGGGGGGAGTTCTGCTGGGAGAATTGCAACAGGGGCAAAAGGTGGAAATAATTTGCAGGAGGAAGAAGAGGAGCCGGAAATGAGAGAGGGAGATGAATGGAAGCAAGCAGGGAGTAAGAGTGGTGGAATCTTAGTGCTGGGGGACTCAATACTAAGAGGAGTCAGGTGGGGTAGCAAGGGGGAGAGGCATAGTCGCATTTGGGTGGAGGCCATGCCAGGAATGACAGCGGAAAGGGTGGGACAATCTGTTCTGAAATATGCTAGAAGGGGTAGGGACAAGCCTCATTTAATTATACATCTTGGGACTAACGACCTGGCTGACAAGACAGTAGATATAGTCCAGAGGAGGTTTGAGGTACTAGGACAATTATGTGAGGGGGCAGGAAGATCAGTAACTTTTTCAGAGATACTTTCAGTGCCCAAGACAAACACAACAAGAAAGCTGAGAATAGAGGAATTTAATGGATGGCTAAGAACCTGGTGTTGTGCTAAAGGGTATGTGCTGTTGTGGGGGTGGGGAGGGACCTGGGAAGACAGTAGTCTCTATGCCAAGGACAGACTACACTTGAGTGAGGAGGGAAAGAAAGTGTTGAAACAGAGGATGGAGGAGTACACAGAGGAAGTAGGGAATTTAAACTAGGAGTGGGGGTGGCAATTGGGCAAGAGACATGTAGAGACAACAGGTTGGGAAACCATATGAGCTTAACCCCATAACAGTAACAAAGGACAAATGGCAAGTACTATTGGTGATGCTAGTAAAGGAGGGCAGGATGGGAAGGGGGGAAAGGGTGGAAGGTGGTGACCCTTAATGCTAGGAGTCTTGGGAAGAAAACTGCAGAGTTACATGTGCTTATGGCAGAGGAAGAGGTGGACATTGCAGCCATCACAGAAACATGGGTCACCCAATACAGTGACTGGGACCTGTCTGTACCAGGGTACAGGTTATTTCGTAGGGACAGGGTGATTGGGAATGGAGGAGGTGTGGCACTATATGTGAAGGAAGGACTGAAGTGTGTAAGGGAGGAAGGGGAGAAGGGTAGTGCGGAGTCAATTTGGATGAAAATCCAGGATTTCAAGAATAGGATTCTTAGAATGGGAGTGGTGTACAGGCTGCCATCTCAGACGGAGGACTTAGACAGGGAACTAGTGGGACAGATCAGGAGGACCTGCGAGAAGGGTAGTGTGGTGATTGTGGGGGACTTCAACATGCCAGGAGTGGACTGAAGTACCTCAACAACCAGGAACAGAAGGGAGCAGGTACTGCTGGATGCCTTCCAGGACAGCTTCCTGCTGCAAATGGTCAGTGAACCAACCAGGTTAGGGAATACCCTTGACCTTGTGCTGGCAAATGGGGACTTTGTGAGAGAACTTACAGTGGAGGAACCGCTGTCACTGAGTAACCACCACTCAGTATGGGTCACATTGGATATGGGCAAGGAAGGAGTGGAATCTGGCACAAGAGTGCTGGACTTCAGGAGGATGGGGGAAGTGGTAAAAGGGTACCTGGCCAGAATTCAATCTAGTATGGACACTAACCAGAGGTGGGAGCTCATAAAGCTGGGGATAGTGGAGGCAACCAAAACCTGCTGCAAGGCCCAGAGCAAGAAGGCTCAGGCTAAGAAACTGAGCTGGTTGAACAAGGAGGTCATGGAAAAGGTAAGGAGAAAAAGAGCTGCCTTTAGGAATAACAAGAAAACAGGGAGAGGGGAGGTCGGGGAAGAGTACTTGACAGAATCGAAGGAGGTGACAAGGGCAGTAAGGGGAGCCAAGGTATCTACGGAACTCAGGCTGGCACAAGGCATTAAGAAGGGGGAGAAGGACTTCTTTAGGTACATCAGGGAGAAAAGGAGCTGTAAGGACCACATAGTAAGGATTAGGAAGGAGGGGGGTTGGGTGGAAGCAGGATGCGATAAGGCTGAAGCACTAAATGAGTACTTCTGCTCTGTATTTACTAAAGAGAAGAGGGGAGTGATACCCAAGGGGGGAGAAATGGCAGAAATGGGGGGGAGGGGTGACAGATGGGGAAATCATGGAGGGCAGAGTTCGGGAGGGTTTGAAGGCACTAAGGGTGGATAAGGCGCCAGGCCCAGATGGCATCCACCCCAGGGTACTGAAGGAGCTGGCAGAGGTCCTTGCAGGACCTTTGGCAGACCTATTTAATGCCTCATTACATTCGGGGTGAGTACCTCAGGACTGGAGGATGGCTCATGTGGTGCCCCTCCACAAGAGTGGCCCCAAGGATGAACCGGGAAACTACAGACCAGTGAGCCTCACCTCCATCGTGGGTAAGCTAATGGAGACTATTATGAAGGAAAGGCTGGTGGCCCTCCTAGAGGCCAAAGGACTACAGGACAGCAGACAGCATGGCTTCATACGGGGCAGATCCTGTCAAACCAACCTGGGGAGTTCTATGATTGGGTAACTAGGCAACTGGACAGGGGCCATGCAGTGGATGTCCTGTATCTGGACTTCAGTAAGGCATTAGACTGGTGCCGCATGGAAGGCTGGGAAGTAAGTTAGTTGGCACAGAGCAGGTGCAAAGCTGGTGAGATGGGTAGGGAACTGGCTTCAGGAAAGGCAACAGAGGGTGGTGGTGGGTGGGGAGCTCTCACACCCGAGGGTAGTGACGAGAGGTGTTCCACAGGGCTCGGTGTTGGGACCAGTGTTGTTTGGGATATTCATTGCAGACATATCATTGGACATCAAGAGCAAGATCAGTCTGTTTGCTGATGATCCCAAGGTAGGAGCAGTGGTGGATGACCTAGGGGGGATGGCAGGGGTTGCAGGATGATCTGGCAAAGCTTGAAACCTGGTCAGACACCTGGCAACTGGGGTTTAATGCCAAAAAGTGCAAGGTGCTGCATTTTGGGATGAAGAACCGAAGGAGGAGCTACCAGCTGGGGATAGTGCAGCTAGCCCAGACAAAAAAGGAGAAGGATCTGGGGGTGCTCATTACAGGGTCAATGAACAACTTGGCACAATGTAGGAAGGCAGCTGCAAAGGCCAACAAAATGCTGAGTTGTATTGCAAAGGGTATATCCTCGAGGAGGGAGGAGGTGATTCTGCCACTGTATAGGTCATTAGACCGCACCTGGAGTACTGCGTGCAGTACTGGCTCCCGTATCTGAAGAGGGACATTAAGTTACTGGTGGGGGTGCAGCGCAGGGAGACAAAGATGATCAAGGGGCTGGGAGACTTATCATACGAGAGGAGGCTGAGGGAGCTGAACATGTACTCACTGGAGGAGAGGAGGGACAGGGGGACATGATGTAAACCTTTAAGTACATGAAAGGAATAAACAAGACAGATACAGAGGGGCTGTTCAAAGTAAGGGAAGGGAGGGACACCAGGGGCCATGATATGAGACTGGAGGGAGGAAGGTTCTTGAGGGAGACGAGGAGACACTTTTTTACAGAGAGGGTGGTGGCTGGGTGGAATGCGTTACCTGCAGAAGTGATATCCAGTAGAACAGTGGACTGCTTCAAAAGGGGATGGGACAGGACAAGGGGGAGGGTCAATGAAGGGGAAGGGTGGAAGGGAGAGGCAGCTGCAGAATAAAGGGTGCTAGCTGCACATTCGAGCAGACTTGATAGGCCTCTAGGCCTTTATCTGCTAGCAAATTTCATATGTTCGTAAGCCATAACCCACACCTCAGAGTGTCTTATTGCGCTTATAAAATGGGCAAAAAATGTGTGGGTTATAGTTTTAAAAAATTGAGAAACAACTGTGTCTAATTTTTGAAAGGATTTAATTTTTTTAACATTTTTTAGCATCAGACAAAAAAATAGTCCCTTAACATGTGGTAATTTATGACACGTTCTGCAGTCAATTAGTTAAGTTTTGAACATTTTGAAACAGGTTTTTTATTTTCTTAACTTTAACTGTGAACTGCAATTGAACTTTTACTTTAACAAAGCATTTGCAAATAAACTTTTATGGTAATACATTGCTTGTCTTGTTTGAACTGTATGCTGTGCACTTTAAGTTCCATGGTTTTATTTCGTAAAGTTTATGAACTGTACCTTTTTTATTGCGCAGTTCTGAATTATGAAAGGGGTATTCATTGTCTCCTTCGAGAAGGATTGAAAGACCATGAGGTTTTCTGAAATGGGATTCTCCTTGTCTTCATGATTCTCTGTGGTCTCTTCTGGTTTCTTGTAGGATGTGGTGCTGTTGGGACGTGCAGCTGCAAGCATCTGGAGAAAGTGTGCACCCGTGGATGGCTGGCACAGAGAAGGAGCTCTTTCGGTATTTGTTTTTTTTCAGGGTGAGAATGTTGCTCCATTTTCTTTGGTCTTTGGCTGTTGCAGCCCAATGGGATTGAAGACTGTATTCACTTTTGTGGCCTGTGATGGCCATAATCTGATGGGCTTCTAGTCCAGATTCTGCTAAGAATTGGACCATTGTTGCCCGTACACTATGGTTGGTGTATCGGGCAGAAAGTTGTGCTTCTTTGCTAATGTTTGGGCATCAGGTTGGTGAGATAATTGATCCTGAGAGGTTCTTGGGTATACCATATTAGGGCATTGTCATATTGGCTGGATTGCAGGCATCGTAGATGGAGGTAGAAGGCGGGGGCAGACAGTAGCTTTGATAAGTACTTTTTGGAAGAGTTCATGGGTACAGAGGGTTGCTTTGTAATGCATATATAAAACCACTATACTGATGCATATCTGGTTCTGTTTTTTTTTATGATTTTTAGTATACTCATTGAAAGTTAAAGTTATGAATTCTGTGTCATCATTGGAGTTCTGAATTTGAAAGTGCTGTGGCTTTAATTGGCGCAGGCCTTCCCTGCCGCTGCATGCCATATACAATTTCATGTCTAGCCACACTTTTAGTAGGAGTCCTCTTGGTGTGTTGACTGAAAGTACAGGGGACATTTTTAGGATCTCGAGGCCTGCTTTACTTACAGGTGGATGATGGTGAGAGGTATCTTTTCCTTCTCTGTGGTAACTTTTACACACTGTAGTGAAGATGTTATTGGCTTGTTTTAGCTGAGGGTCAGTGTGTAGATTAAGGCTACGGTTTACTGGTGGGCTATTTAAATAATGATTGAGCTCAGCTCTTATTGATAGCAAGGCTCGATAGACTGTACTCAGTGGCATCATTTTGACGAACTTCTGGATAGAGCTGTCGCAAGGTTTGGCATATGTCTGTTAGCTGTGAGCTCTACTGACAGCTGGAGTGGCTCCCCCTGAAAAGCACCATGCCTTTGTCCTTGGCAGCTTCGTAGATAACATAATTAGAACGGCCACTCCTTCTGCGCTTGCCCTTCCCCTCAAACAAGGAACCCCTGCCTACCACTTAAGATCCAGTGCTGCACAGGTCCACCTGGTTCCTAAGACCCGCACCCTCACAGGAGACCAGGCCTTCTCCGTCCATGCGCCAAGACTGTGGAACTCCCTTTCTGCCCTAGTTCGTGCCTCTCCCTCCCATCCCTACTTCAAAACATCCCTATGGCGCTTCCTCAAATCTGCCTCTGCCTGTCTATGTACCATATAGACCCAGCATATTCTCTCCCTCCCGATTCACTGAAGGAGCTGTCCTGTGAGCCGTTATACCGGCTGCTGTTAAATCTCTGCTGATAACCAGCATAAGGCACTTTCTACCCTCCTGTTGGAGGGGTGCTCTTGTCATATCAGTACCTGCTTCTGTCTTCGTTATTTGATGTTCATTCTCTCTCATGATAGGCGCTCATGTCATATCAGTACCTGCTTGTACTTTCATTTATTTTGATGTTATTCTCTTTCATGATGTTATTTGATGTTATTCTACCTCTCATTGCTGTTATGTATCTTGTTGCCATTCTGCCTACTTAACCATTTTAAAGCCTGTTGTACCACATGCCGTACCACCCACTTGTCGAAGCCTGTGGCTCCTGTATGTTACCTCAACTCTGTATTATGTTTCATATGTACTCTGTAACCCTCCCGGGTCGCACCTGAAAATAGGCATTTGGATGTCTAGAGTGCTTACTTGGTTAACAAAAGCAAATAAATAAATAAATAAATGTTTGTTGTGGCTGAATCTATTGTGACTTGTCTTACTTGGCACCACTTATTGTATACAGACAGTGCCCGTATGGTAGTTTCCTTTGTATTTATTTAATCTTTTTAAATTTCTAGCTGGTCTAGCTCTTCAGGTGTTAACTATGCAAATTAACTCACTGGCTCTGTTTTAACTTTTTTTTTTTTTTTTTTAGGTTTCAGTTGTTTCTCTTCAGTTGATTTCGACTGCTGCTCAATACAGGTGAGTATTTCTTGAAAGTGTAATTTAAATGACACTTCTGGTATGTTTGACATTTTCTTGTTTTGGTCAGAATAGTTGTCTTTTAACCGCTGCTTTACTGCTACGGTGAGACACTTTCTTTGGCCTGGTTGTGTGGAGACACTATGCAATGTGCAGCTGTTCTTCAAAGCCCACTCAGCTGTTCTTTCTGTCAGAAAGTGACAGCGTGGGCTCAACAATTCGTCAGCTGTGCTGCAGTGCCTCCCTTTGATATAGTGCAGGTTGCACAAATATGGGGATATAGGGACATGGCTCTCAGCCAATCAGAGCTGTCAAAATTATTTGCCCATTTTATAATAGTAAACATCAGCTGTGTCATATAGTGCTACCACTGTTGTTGCAAAAATTTAGATATGAATAGAATGCTGATTTTTTTTTTAACTTTGCATGCTCAGAAATGGAACATTTTTATTAAATAATTTAAAAACTACTTACCAGTTGGACTTAAAAAACACAAATGCACATACATTTGACCAAGCTTTACCAAACCTGAAAGTTTTAGGTTTCAAAGCCTCCTAGTTTTTTAATTATTGGATTGCAAAAAAAACAAGTCTTAACATTTAAAAAAATGGAAATTTTTAGGGTTTTTTTGCACCTTTGTAACGTTGCCCCCACTGAACCCATCGACAGTAGCCCAGTCCCTGACATACGAGTCATGACACAGCAGGGGCTGCTATGCAACACAGCTGTTGTTTGTTATTATACAACAGCTGTGTCATATAGTGCAATCGGCTGTTGTCAGACAAATACAGCTGTCCTTATAACCTTGATTTTTTAAAATTCACATGCTCACAAATTGAACTGTTTTCTTTAATAATTTAAAAACACCTTACCTGTGACAGGAAAATACAACAAAAGCACATACCTTGGACCAACATCTGTCAAACCTGAAAATTTCAGGTTTCAAAGTCTCATATTTTTTTAGTTATTAGCGGGGGGAGTCTTAAACTTTTCAAAAACTGTGATTTTTATATTTTTTTGCACCTCTGTAACTTTACCCAGCCACTAAACCAATCTACATGAAGTTTTCAGGATCAAGCGATCCTGGCACAAAGGCTGTGCTTTCCAAATTTAATGTAAATCATTTGAACAGGGGCAGAGTTATTAAGGTGCAAAAATTGTGTTCAACGTTGAAGTTCTTATTCAACCCTAATATACATGCATAACTGCACCGATACAATATATTGTCCCTTCATTCCAAAGACTGATGGAATTAAGGCTTGTTAAAGTTGCAGTGTTATCCTATGGGAATTTTTACTTTTAATTTTTTATGTTTTTACATGTCTATTTTCAGTTCATATTTCTTAGGGACTTAGTCTTGTTGTACTCATACATACCCCAAGTCCCAAGTCCTCTCTTGTGCTGTCTTTGCCACTTGTGTGGTCATTTTTACCTGTGACCCTTGTGACCACAGTATGGTCACTTTTAGCCTATGCAATAAACATGTCTCTCAGGGCAAGCAGGGGAACTACATGGGTAATGTGGGCCAGAGCACTCATCTCATGGCAAATCACTTGGCCAAGCTGGGGAAAGAGGGAAGCAGTTAGTGAGGGTGGTGGCTCATCTGTGCCAACAGTGGTTCCAGGGCGGTCAGCATCAGCCATTTCTACGGCCGCCGCCCGACCCCACACAACAACCCTCGCTGGATTTTGGATCCTGAAATGTGGCTCCAGACTGCAGGTACAACCGCTGGTCTTTCTCTGGAGCCATACCGGTTGGCTGAATCCGATTTGGTGCGGCATGCTTGCAGGCAATACTGATTGATCTGCCTGGTATCTTGCTACACACCGATTGGTGCGCCCTTTGCCATAGACTTAAACAGCAAATTCTGTAAGGTCTTGACTGCCTCTCTCCTTCTAACTCCTGCTCGAATTTTCTCCTGCCCCCCTCCCCCTCCCAGGCCTCCTTTAAATACAATTCTGCACCGCTCTACCTGGTTTTCTGCCATACCATTGGTTTATATTGGCCTGTTACCTTTCAAACACCACAAGGGGAGCTGAGCCAATTAGTCTGTACTTCGTGTAGCAGCACTGTAGCTCCTAGCCTGCTATTTTTTTTCCCCATAGCTTTTCACTAGACTGAGTCTTGTTATAAACTCAACTACTACTATTACTTCCCTTTTGAGTCCTGAGGGCATTTGATTGTGATCCTGTCACCCACTTAGCAGAAGCATCCAACCCTCACTAACATCTAGACTCTACCCCTTTTGGAATTATGGCATGCTTCATTGTTATCTTTCTGATTCTAGAAAACAGCGTACCCTATGTTACACTATACCATGAAGTACCAGGATCTAATCCAGTCCTGGAACCCCATATTACAACCTATGTTGCCCCTTTCACACTGTACCTCCCTCTTCACATTGCCCACCCTCCCTTCACCCATATCCCCCATTCTTCCCCCCTCCCCTTCCCTTCCTATTCCAATCTCCCATGACTATCTGAGCACTCTCCCTCATTACATTAAACTGTCAAATCAGCCTTACCTTCTCTTGCACCAACCATACATCCCTGGCAATGTATCAAGAGCAGTCCCAAAGGAAAAAAGCCTTTTCATTCTTGATGAGTTCCCTAAAGAAAATGCTATTGCTACTCCTCTGCTCAGGCAATGTGGAGTTAAATCCTGGCCCCTCCATTACAACTTACTTCTCCATCGGAATTTGCAGCTGCCCCTGGTCTTAAAATGATGTTGGTCAATATACTAAGCCTAACCCAAAAATTTGATGAACTGCAAGCATGGGCTGAGTATGCTAACCCAGATCTTATCATCATTACTGAGTCATGGCTTAAAAAGGTTAATACCGACCAATAACTTACCCTTCCGGGCAACAAACTATTCAGGGTAGACAGGGAATCTAGGGGTGGGGGTGTGGTTGTCCATTCCAAAACCAAGTATTCAGTTAGTGATATCTTCTGCAAATCTAAACCTAAGGAATTTGAGATTGTTTCGCTGATGCGTCACCTTCCTTCCATGGAATGCGTTACTATTTAAGCAATAAGGCATGACCAAGGGTTATGTTAATTGTCTGTTAATCACCTTCTAGGGGTGTACTGAGGCACGAGGTGTAGCCAAGTGCAACATGCCCCTAGAGGGTGATTAACTGACCATTAACATAATCCCTGGCAGTGCCTTATTGCTATTATAGTAAAAAAAAATGTTTAAACAGTGTTAAACCTTGTCCAGCATATGGCTAAGCTCTACATGTATGTTAATAAAAGATTAACATAGGGCTGTTAGAATGTTTGCAGCCAATCAGAATGCTCCATTTCTCAGACCCTTTATATAATATAGGTGGCTATAGGCCTCCGACTGGTGGCGCTGAAATCCTTAATATACTGAAATCCCTAACCACTGCTGCCAACACAGAAACAATAATCCTAGGGGATTTCAATATAGATTGGCTTACCCCAAAATCACACTGCCTTAAATCTCTCTGTGATGAGCTTGGCCTTGTACAGTTAGTTAGAGAACCCACAAGGAACAATACTTTAAACATTGCCAATAGTTCCCTCTTAGATATTATATTAACCACTCATCCTCATAAAATCTTACACTCAGCAGTTTTTCACAATGACATGAGTGACCACGGGGTTGTTGTATGCTCAAGATCTCAAGCTAAGGCACGACAGCAGCCCAAACTCATAACAAAACGGTCTTTTCGTAAGTTCAAAGCAGCAAATTTCCTTTCTGACCAAGGTAGTCAGATGGCAAGAGCTTTACCTTGCCAAAACTGCCAATGAGGCTGTCTCCGTCTTTAACAACAACCTTGCCACACTGGCAAATAAGTATGCCCCCCCTTATCAAAGTCAGGGTGCGTAACATCTCTCACCCCTGGTTTACCTTAGATTTAAGGAAGTACTTACAAACTGTGACAAGATCTGGGCTCAGGCTAGGCATACCAAGAGCCCTGCAGATTAGCAGGCCTTCAGAACAGCTAGAAATAACTGTGTAAAAAGCATTTGCTCTGCCAAATCAAACTTCTTTGTCTCCACCCATAAACAGCCAAATGGGAATTCCCACAAAATCTGGAGGACACGTAAATCTATTGAACGACGGTCCTCTGCTCCCACCATTCCAGCTAAGATACTCACCAGTGGTAGGGTGGTAGAAAATAATTCTCAAATCCTTGACGAACTTAACTCCCATTTTGTCACTGCTGGCCTAGCCTTTGACTCCTCACCTTATGCTGGCCATGTGAATAGTCAAGCTAGCTCCACCTCCTCAACCTGCACCTCATCTTGTCCCTTTCAGCTGTGTACGCTGAACTATAAAGAAGTTGAAGATTCACTCCTTAACCTAGATAACAGAAAAAGTGCAGGGGACAACAGACTTCAACCTTTCTTCCTAAGACTAGGCCATGCCCATCTCACTGCCCCAATTCTTCATATTTTCAATCTCTTCATCACTTCTGCCACAGTTCCTTTTTGTTGGAAATCCGCCCACATCCTTCCACTATTCAAATCGGGGGACCCATGAGATCTAAATAACTATAGGCCCACCTCCATCTTACCCATCCTCTCTAAAGTTTTTGGAAAATTGATCTATAACCAATTAAAACTTCATATCGAAACATTTTCACTTCTAAACCCAGCACAATCCAGTTTCCGGTCTAATCACAACACTATCACAGCATTGGCTAAAGTCACTAATGATTGGGTCTCTGCTGTGGATGCCAAGAAGATTACTGGTGCAGTCTTCTTAGACCTTAGTAAAGCATTTGACACTGTTGACCACAACCTCTTAGTTACTTGCCTTACGAATTTAGGTGCCACTCCATCCACTGCTCAGTGGTTTACCAATTATCTATCAGGGAGGACACAGAAGCCCAGATATTCAAACTGCGCCAGGCCATGGTGCAAGCTTGGGCGCAGCTCAACTCGGCTGCACAGGGGTGTGGACTAGGTGCTATTTAGTAGAGCTGCCATGGCTCAGCAGCATTGAATATCACACCTGTCCACCCGCAGTGTGCATGATGCAGTGGCACTGCGCCAGCGCAAGTGCCAGAGTGGAGCATGGGGATGCTAGCACAAGTTACATTGCACCATGCACAGCAACCGCGATATTCAAAAGTTAACATGCAAATGAGCCATAATGTATGCAAGGTGCACATGGGGCCATTTGGATGTCATTATAACCCCATTGCATGCAGGTGTGCCAATTTCGATGACTTGCGCCTGGCGCTCTGCCCGAACGGCAACCCGTCGAGACTGACACTCCCTGCAGCCAGCAATGTGCTCCACAGACCGATCGTGGGCGTCTGTAAAAAATTAGAAATGTCCTTCCAATTTCCCTGGTGGTCCAGTGGACCGCTGTCTGCCCGATCACGGGCATTTGTAAAAAGAAAGAAATAAGTCCTGTATCCCTGTTGGTCCAATGGACCGCTATCTGCTCGATCACAGGCATTTGTAAAAGAAAAGAATAAGTCCTATATCCCTGGTGGTCTAGAGTACCTCCCACCGCCCGCTGGCCCCATTCCCCTGTCAGTCGGTGGGCAGCAGCACTACCAGCCTGCTGCCCCCACTCCGCCGACTGACACGTTACTAGGCTGTACGCCATGGTTCTGGCGTGAGCCAATGGGCGTGCAGCCCACACCGACTACACATTCCAGATATGTGAAGGTATGGGCTTGCATGCCCGTGGCTCCGCTGTGAACCAATGGAAGCGTGCAATGCAGTGTCAGTCGGTGGGCAGCAGGGCAGCAGGTGGAGTGAAGGGTGCTGCCGTCTGCCCGGCTGACCGGTGGAGCGGTGGGGCACAGTAGGTGGGTGAGGAGGTACCCTAGACCACCGAAAGACTATTCACTCTTTCAGATACCCGTGATTGGGCAGATAATGAGTCACTGGACCACCAGGGATATAGAAGTTATTCTTTCTTTTACAAATGCCCATGATCGGAAGATAGCGTCCACTGACCACTGGGGGATATTGGACAGACATTTCTGTTTTTACAAATGCCCGCATTAAGCAGACAGCGGTCCACTGGACCACCAGGGATATTGGACAGTTTATTATTTTTTTTCACAAATGCCCACGATCGGGCATGGGGGGGTGCCGCCCGGTGCAGCCGGAGCTCTGGAGGCCACCCACAGGTGGCAGCTGACGTGTTGCACCCTGCAATGCAGCAGCTCATCTGTGGGTGGCCATCAGTTGTTCCTTTTTTTTTGGATCAACTTTGTGCTGGTGCAGGTAGGGGTTGCACATGCATGGCTCTGCACATCCCAGGCTGAATATCGGGCTGTGCAGGGTATGCATGGGCACGCTTCTGTGGCATATTACGGCCTGAATCGCGCTCTGGCACATCGATTTGTGCCAGCGCACTTTTCCTTTTGAATATCATGCTGGAGCATTGTTGTGCATGGTGCAACACTGTTGCACCATGCACAACCCTTTGAATATCTGGGCCAGAAAGTCAAAACCGATGGTCTATTCTCAACCTCCTTGCTGATTGCCAGGGGAGTCCCCCAAGGCTCCATTCTAGGTCCAATCCTTTTCTCTCTGTACATCAACGATCTTGACTCTTACATAACCAATTCCAGCCTGCACTTCTTTGTGGACGACACAGTACTGTATACCTCTGGCTCAACTCTATCTAAAGTTAGGGACGTGCTACAAGCTGACTTTGCTCAGCTCAAAATTAATCTAATAAATGCCAAGCTTCTCCTTAATGCTAAGAAAACTGAGGCAATGATTTTCTCTCATAGTACCTCCGCTGGCACCCTCCCTGTCCTACTGAAAGACTTTATTGTTACCTCTCTAGGTGAACCCTTGGAAGTTCATTCCCAAATTTAAATATCTTGGTATCTGGATTGATAATAAGCTCTCTTTTAATGATCATATTGAGGACTTATGCAGGGGGCTCAAAGCCAGGCTAGGATTCTTCGTTAGAAATAGGTCTCTCTTCCCTTTTGAGACTCTAACCAGGCTTGTCCAGGCCACATTCCTTCCCTTACTTGATTACGGAGATTTAATCTACACCTCCACTGCAATCTCAAGCCCAAGCAAGCTGGACGTCCTCTATCACCGTGCTCTATGGTTCATCACCAGCTCCCCATACCGAACTCACCATTGTGATCTGTATGCAGCTGTTGGCTGGACATCACTCACCACTAGATGCCTGCAGCATGCTGGTATCTGGACCCTTAAGTTACTTCTGCACAAACTCCTGAGCTACCTAACATCTCTTATCTGCATTTCCTGCAGTGCATATTCTTTTAGGAAATCAGACTTCATCCTGCTTGTCGTACCTAGGACTCGTACCCCTTTGGCAAACAAGCTATTTTGCATGCTCTTTCTACTATATGGAACCAACTCCAATCCGTACTGAAATTAACTAGCATCATCTCAGTTAACCTGTATAAAGTGCTAGCTGCATCAAAAATAAAATACATTTGTAGCTGTTATTAAGCCTCTCCCCTACCCCTATGTTTGTTCCATGCTCTTTGACTCCCCTGGTACTAATCCTAGTCAGGACTGAAACCTCTTGCAAAATGCTTGCAAAATGTATACTGTGGCTAAACTATATGATTTCTCTACCTGCTCTTACTACCCTCTTCCACCTTAGGCTTCCTACCTATATCTTACTCCCTCGTACTCTTTCTAACCCTCTTCCATCCCCACCCTCTATTAATCCACCACTCGGCCCTCCTAATTTATCCTCTCTCTCTTGTCACTGTGCATTAACCTTATTTATTGCTTTAAACCAGTGTTATGTTTAGAAACCCTACCTTGTATTGCTTGAACACTATGAATCAAATGTTCCTTAAATGTACATTACTTTACAATGATGTATCTTTCTATGTAATGCCTTTTGTGAACTATGTTTGCACTTTGCTTACTTTTAATCAATGATGCCTTATTATGTAATGTCTCCTTGACTGTGTACACACTTCAGGACTTCCTTGTGAATGAGCTTGCTCAATGGAGTCTTCCTGCAATAAACTTGAACTTGAATAAGTGAAGTTCTTGTGTCACTGTGGGGCAGCAGGCACACTCTGTGGAAGGAGTAGTGCCCTGTGTTGAAATTTAAGCTCCACCTGAACCAGCAGCACCCACACTACCACCAGTTTTATTTATTTTTTTATGCAAACAGTACACAGCAAGTATTCCAAGGACTAAGGGAATGCATGCAAGATGCATCAAATCAGGCAGTTATAATGATGTTTCTATGTACATGAAATGAAATTAAGATATTCAAACTACAGTGAAAAAAATAATATAGTAAAACATAGAAACATAGAATATGACAGCAGATAAGGACCGCTTGGCCCACCTAGTCTGCCCATTTCCCCTACCTAACAGATAAACTGCAGATCCTAGTTAAGCAACAGCCTACTTCCTTCTACCCCCCACTAGAATTGCCTTATGTCTATCCCATGCATTCTTGAATTCCCCCACTGTTTTTGGCTTTACGGCCTCCTCAGGAAGGCTGTTTCATGCATCCACAACCCTCTCTGTGAAGAAATACTTCCTCACATTACCTCTGAGCCATCCCCCCATCTTCAAATTGTACCCCCTTGTTCTTCTATATCTCTTTTTCTGAAAGATGCTACCCTCTTGGACTTTGTTGATTCCCTTGAGGCATTTCAAAGTTTCTATCATGTCTCCCCTCTCCCTCCTTTCCTTAAGGCTATACATCTTAAGCTCCTTTGGTCTTTCTTCATATGTCTTCTGGTGCAGACCCTGCACCATTTTGGTAGCCCTGTTCTGGACAGCCTCCACCCTGTCTATGTCTTTGCAGAGAAGGGGTCTCCAGAACTGTACACAGTACTCCAGATGTGGTCTTACCAACTGTCTGTACAGAGGGCCAACTACTTCCTGTTTTCTACTGGTGATGCCTCCCCCTGTGCATCCCAGTATCCCCCCAGCCCTTCTTATTGCCTTCTCACATTGCTGGCCTACCTTTAGGTCATCCGATATGACTACCCATAGGTCCCTTTCCATTTTTGTTGTTGTCAGTATCTCACCCCCCCATTGTGTACTCTTGCCCTGGGTTTTTGTTTCCCAGGTGCATTACTTTGCACTTTTTTGTGTTGAATCTAAGCTGCCATACATTTGACCATTCTGCCAACCTTGCCAAGTCCCTTTTCATCCTTTCCACCCCACCTTGCGTATCAACCCTGTTGCAGATCTTTGTGTTTTCTGCAAAGAGACATACTTTCCCTTCCAGTCTCTCTGCAATGTCACTTATAAAGACATTAAAAAGGACCGGCCTCAGTACCGAATCCTGCGGTACCCCACTAGTAACCCTCCTCCTTCACTGTGGACTCCATTTACTATTACCCACTGTGTCCTGTTGTCCAGCCAGTGTTTTACCCAGGCTACCACCCTGGGACTCACTCCCAGGCTGGCTAATTTGTTTATTAATCTTTTGTGCGGGAATGTGTCAAATGCCTTGCTAAATTCTAGGTAGGCCATGTCCATAGCCCCACTCTGGTCTACTATTTTGTTCACCCCATCAAAGAAATCAATTAGATTTGTCTGACATGACCTTCCTACTGTGAATCCATGTTGCCTTGGGTCCTGTGGCCCACTGGCCTCTAGGCACTCAACAATTCTTTCCTTCAGAAGTGATTCCATCATTTTCCCTACCACTGAGGTCATACTGACAGGTCTGTAGTTTTCTGACTCTGTCTTTTTTTTTAACTCTTTTTATGCACTGGTACTCTCCGTGGCATCCTTCAGAGGTGCCCAACTCAATTCTGCCCCTTCTACTCCTTACTGTGGCTAGTCATCACTGGTTCACCCCCCCAGAGGAACTTCCCAGTGCTCTGGATCACCCCCTGAACTGGACCTTTCTGCCCTCAGCGGCACTTTCTGAAATTAGAGGGTCCATCCTTCTTGGAGGTCAGCCATGGATCCCCAGTGTGGCCTGTCCCAGT
The DNA here is from genome assembly GCA_016271365.2 of Neoceratodus forsteri. Taxonomy (NCBI): domain Eukaryota; kingdom Metazoa; phylum Chordata; order Ceratodontiformes; family Ceratodontidae; genus Neoceratodus; species Neoceratodus forsteri. The sequence continues at coordinate 330,199,577 of JADMNL010000023.1, read as the reverse complement.
ATTAGAGATGAGAGGGAGATCCCTGGGAACCTCGTCATCTCCTCGGTGAGCCAGGAATTTTCTACTTTAGTTCCCCCCTCTCCGTGCGGAGCCCGGCCAGCAAGGCAACGATCAGTGGCTCCGCCCCCATGGCATACGCCATGCCGACACAGTCGGCAATCCTTCAGCCACCATCACAGATTGCTCCAAGAGTGAGCACACCCCATATCCACCCCTGGGAAGAGAGAGTCATCCTCCAGATGCTCGATCTCTTCCCTCCCCTGCCAACCCTGGCTAATTCCTGAACCTGGGTAGCTGGCATGGCGTGAGATGTGGCGTCCAGCACCTCAAACCTCAGCGCCTCCAGGCCAGCTCATGACTCTGTCTTGCTCCCAGTTTTGTGAAGGGGAATCACATCCACCCTCCTCCAGTCCTGAGGTACCACACCATCCTCCCATGATTTATTTAAAAGGGTAGTCAGTGGTGTTACTAGTTCTTCCCTTAGTTCTTTTAGAATTCTGGAGTGAATCCCATCACACCCCATTGCTTTATCCACCTTCAGTTTTAAGTGTTCTTTCAGAACCCTTTCTTCTGTGAAAGAACTGATATCAACCCCTCTATCCAGAGTGCTTCTTTGGACTGGATTAGGTATCTCCCCTTCTTTTCCATTGTGAATACTAAGCAGAAGTATTCATTCAGTATCCCTGCTTTTTCACTGTTACTCTCTGTCCAACCACCTTCCTCTTTATTCAGCCTCAGTATCCCTGCCTTAGTCCTTCTTTGCTCCCTAATGTACCTATAAAAGGTTTTATCCCCCTTCCTAACTGAGTTGGTTATCTTTTCCTTGGTTTGGACCTTTGCTATTCTGACTGCCTTCCCCACTTCCTTCTGCCTTAACTGTTACAATTCTCTGTCCTGCTCCTTCTGTGTTTCCTTGTACTTCTTGAATGCTATCTTTTTCTCCCTTACCTTCCCCGCCACTTCTTTTAAGAACCATAGAGTTTTTTTTTCGTTTTGATTTGTTTATCTGCTTCACACAAAGGCTTGTTGCCTCTGTGATGGCGGTTTTGATATTTCCCCATTGTTGCTCCACTTCACCTTCTTGCCTGTTTGCTAATGCTTTTCTGAGGCACTCTCTCATTTTGACAAAATCAGCCCTCCTGAAGTCCAGTACCTTTACTTTTGTGTGACTTGACTCTACAGCTAAGTTTATTGTGAACCACATTGTTTGGTGGTCACTTGTTCCCAGATGGCTACCCAGTTCAGGATCAGAGATCCTCTCTCCATCCCTATTTGAGAGTACCAGGTCTAAGATTGCTCCATCCTGAATGGATTCCAAAACTAGCTGTCTGAGGCATGCCCCCTGTAGGGCATCAAGAATGGCCCTGCTCTTGGATGTGGCTGCAGCAAAGGTGCTCCAGTTAACATCTGGCATACTTAAGTCCCCCATCAGCAATATCTGGCTCAGTGCATGAAAAGGGGTTACCAATGGATCCTAAAGTTTGTAATGCAGTACATATGCAGGATTTTGAGTATAATACAATCATTGATATGGGCTTTTTAAGTAGTCTATGTGGAGAGGTACACAAGATAATATTAATGGAATCAGATGATTCCATATTAAAAAAAATGCACTTTCATTAGTCAAAATGCATGAAAATTTGTGTACTAATTTGTAACATGGCTACCCATGAGTGGGAAATAGTCTCTCAGTGTCATTAAACTAGACATTTCTGGCAATAAAAATATTTTGGTAACTAATGATGTATCCTGCTCTCATTTATCACACTTCCTTTTTGTGCTGCCTTGATTCCCTCCCACCTCCAGGGGGCCCTAAAGATGTGGTCTTTCGTGTAACCATTGATGTCCACTTGTGTTACCTCTGAACTTTTGTAATAATCTGCACTTTGATGCTATTTGTGTTGTAATTTTATCCCCAGATTACTTGCTGTATTTGTTTAGGGTACTACAGTGCATTGCCCTGTTTCTTTAAGTACACAACATGATCACAAGCTGTCCCCTTTGCTCACCTGATCCTTTCCTGTCCCCCAAGACTGGATGTTCATGTGTGACAGCAGCGGTCCAGGGGAGCCACTTGAGAAAACATTTGGGCACTTATATCAGCATGAGATTGGGGCAGGCCATGGGAGGATTTAAAAGACCATTGTTTGCAATTTCTAGCCCTTTCCTGTGATCGACTATCTTGTCCTGAAGAGCTCTTGTCCTCCTGTGTGACCCTCATTACATCACTATCCTCACTGCAGCAGGTAAATACCGATCATGCCTGCTGCCAAAACCACTGTTTTTTTTTGTTTTTTTTTACTAGTTTTGATAATGTAAGCGAGTCATTGGAGGGGAAGGGGTTCATTAATAGTGCAGATGGACCCACACCCTGGATTTCCCTTTTTGCCTTCTTGATTTGGCATAAGGGGTGCCATTTGAATTAAAATGTGAATTTGGGACCTTAAACTTCTTTATGCCCCTGTTCACCATGAGGTGTTCTTGAAGGAGTTGATAAGGAGGTTGTATAAATCAACTTTCTAAGTTACTATGCTTTATTTTAAATGCTTTCTTTATGTTGGGACTGTATTTTACATGCTGCTGCTACAGTCAATTTTGGGGAGGGATGGAGATTGAGTGGAGTGTCTGGAATTAATACACTGCATTATTTGGTTATTGTGGAGGGTTTGGTACCTGTATTTAATCCTTGGCTCTTTATTTTTGTGATACTGATATTTATTTTGGTTTTTGGTTCCAATGCTCTATTTTAAATGTGCTTTTCATATGTTGGGATAATATTTTACATACTGCTGTTGCAATGATTGTTTTTCTTGGGGGTTGTTAAAAACATTGAGTGTGATGCCTGATATTTATTGTGGCTCTTGGTATTTAAAAAAAAAATTCTGTATTTACCTGGGCACTGCCGGTACAACCCACCAACAGTCCTGAATGTACACTTCTTCCTACCAAAGAGTGGCATGAGTACTGTACTTCAGTACATCCCCCCAAATGTGAAACACTGCCCCTTAGAATGTGGAACAATTCATCAAATCTATTACTCAGATGCTCAGACCACTGTTGAAATGTGTGCCTCTGTGTTCACAAAGTTCACAGTTAAATAAATAATACATTTTTCATATGAACTGCTATGCATTTTTGCTTTATAATGTTGTTTTTGAACATTGGACAAACCCTCTCAATGTGTAACAAGGGGCTTTTGTGAATAAAATGAGAAACTGTTCCTCATGATGTGGTACAGCTGAGAGGTGTGGCTTGATCAGATGTGCATGTTAGTTTGGTGCGCCCAAATTAGGCAACCACACATTTTATTATTTTTACCTTATTTGATTCTCCTTCAGGTCCCCACCTGTTAGCATCTATCTTTTAGCCTCCTGCCCAGCCCACACTTCAACATCAGGCAGCTAACCTCTTCTTCCCCCACAGTTTACCCTCCGTGTCAGGGCGGTGAGGAGCCCTCCCCTTGCTGAAACTCACCTTGAATAGGATTCAGATTCTGTGGGGTGCCATTCTGAGTTGGTGCCTGCAACGGGTGGCTGTCATCATCCTACTTGACCTGGGACCTCATTTTTCCTTGTCCTGTGTTTCCTCCTGGGTAGAGCATGCAATATTGGCAATGGCCATGCAGTGCACACTTCTGCCCATGGCACACTGGCTGGTCACCTGTGTGGTAGTAGGTAAAGCACAGATGCCTCAGTCCTCCACGCCACTGGGCTGGTGGCAACCACAAATTTAGGTAAAGTGGTAGGTTTGCCTGGCACAGTCTTGACGTTGGTTTTGATGGGCTATTACATTGTATAATGTGTTTGTTACTGGCTTCTTTATTAGTGGAGTGCACCACTTTTGTTTTGTCATTGTGCATCACAGGGTACCCACAGCATTTTTTGTTAATCTGAATACCAAACCATGTGGTCACCAATTATATTTATTTTTATTTTTTTGTGTGTGGGGGGGTGGTGCACTGTTTGGTCTGTGTGTATCAGGTCTGATGACAGTTTTTGACTGAGTCCCTGTGGCATGTTTTGGTCGGCAGACGCCTGGAACCATGCTTCCATTTTGTTTGCAGATGGCTGGATGCGTGCCTCCATTTTGCTTGCAGGTGGGTGTATGCTTCCTTTCATTTTGTTTGTAGAGGGGTGGATGCAAGCCTTCATTTTCTTTTCAGATTTGTGTATGATTTCCTCCATTTTGATTTGCAGATGGGTGGATGCATGCCCCGATTTTGTTTGCTTATTTGTGTATGATTGCTTCCATTTTGATTTTCAGATGGGTGGATGCATGCCTCCATTTTGTTTATAGATGGATGGCTGCATACCTTCATTTTGTCTGCAGCTGTGTGCATGCATGGCTTCCTTTTGTTACCAGATGGGTGTATGCTTGCTGCCATTTTGTTGGCAGACCTGTGAATGCTTGGGTTCAGTAGTTTACTTTTTTTTCCTTTTTGGCAGATGGGATGATGCATGGCTCATATTGCGTTTATTATGTTTTTCTCCTTTTTTTGTCTTCACTTAAGAAGTGATTTAGTAATTTGAACAGCTTTGTTAGTAAATCTGTGTTTGTTTGAATCAAATCATCTAATCATCTTTATTTTTTTATAGCACTTTTCAGAACCAAGGGGCTGTGCATAAAACCAATTACATCAACTATAAAAAGATTAAAAACAGGAACAATAAAAACAAATCATCCATATTTAGGGAAGGATAAATCAAATAAATACATTTTTAATTCAGTTTTAAATCTACCAATGGTTGAGCATTCTCTTAACTGATGAGGTAAAGAATTCCAGAGGGTTGGAGCTGAAAAAGAGAAGGCATGAGAAGCAGATGTCTTCAATCGTATCCTGGGAATCTCCATCAATCCCTCATGAGTGGATCAGAGAGGATGGAGGGGGCAGTAGGGTACCAGGAGATCTTGCAGGTAATCGGGTCCTTGATCACGTAGCACTATAAAGGTTAGTAAGCCAACCTTAAAGGTGATCTGTCACTGAACAGGAAGCCAGTGCGGCTCACGGAGCACAGGCATAATATGGCTGGTCCTAGAGGTCCCAGTTAAAATCCTGGCCGCCGCATTCTGCACCAGCTGCAAGTGGTGCATATCAACCCCTGGTAGCCCCAGGTAGAGGGAATTGCAGTAATCAAGACAGATAGTGACAAAGGCATGGACCAGTGTTGGAAGATCATCTGGGGGAACCAGGTGTTTCACCCGGGCAATATTCCTCAGATGGTAAAAAGAGGATTTGATGACAACTGACACCTGAGATTTTAGAGTCAGACCATCATCAAAAATAACACCCAGGTTATGCAACCCGTCTGATGTAGTGAGTGGTATACCACCAAGTAACAAGCCTGATGGTTGTCCAGTCCCAAACCTGCCCCCAGATGACCTGGGTCCACTACCAGCACTTCAGTTTTATCTGGATTCAGTCTCAGCCAGCTGAAGCTCATCCAGGTTCTGATCTCAGTAAGACAATTATTTAGCATGAAAAGTGCATCATTCTGTCTGGGCAGAAAGGACATATACAGCTGAGTATCATCTGCATAGCAGTGAAAACTCAGACTATATCACATGATGATATCTCCCAATGGCGGCATGTACACTGCAAACAACATGGGGGGCCAGAATAGAGCCCTGTGGGACCCCAGAAAATAGGGATTGAGCACCAGAAGAATAAATTTCAGTGGCAACTTTCCAAAACCTGCCCATGAGGTATGAATGGAACCATTTAAGTACTGTACCAGACAGCCCACAAAAGAGCCACAGGCACTCCAACAGCACCCCATGGTCTACAGTGTTGAATGCAGCAGAGAGATCAAGAAGGACCAGCATGGTATGTGCCTTTTCGATCTCTAGCCATTAGGAGGTCATTCAATACCTGGACAAGAGCAGTCTCCATGCTATGCTTCTTCCTAAAACCAGACTGGAGAGTATCATAGGCATTGTGAGTTGTAAGATGATCATCCAGTTACAACACAACCACCTTTTCAATAACCTTACCAACAAATGGCAGGTTAGAGATAGGCTGGTAGTTGGCTAGACAGTCTGGATCCAAGGAGGATTTCTTAAGGAGTGGTCAAACGACCGCCTCCTTGAGGGGGTCAGGAAAGACCCCCCTCTCCAAGGACTTCCAGACAATTTCTGCAAGGATCGGGCATATAACATCTACACATCCCACTAAAAGAGGTGTAGGGCCTGGATCCAAACTACAACTGGTTGGACACAATGTTTGGATGATCTTCACAATGTCCGTGAATTCTGACCAGCAGAAATCTGATCAGATAGACCAGGTGCATGTCACTTCCTGTTGACCACTGCAATCTCTCATAGGAGAGGTCGGACCAGTGCCAGACCTGATGCTGGCAACCTTATCTGCAAAGAATCGAGCGAACTCCTCGCATCTCAGCTGAGAAGAAGCTTCTCTGGGCTGGAGACAGATTGGATTGCACAATCTGTCAACAGTCTGGAAAAGCTGAGCTGGTCGATTCTGTGCAGCAGAAATCTCCCTGGACAGGAATTTTGCCTTCTTACAGGTGATTTCTGATTGATAGCCATCATACTGTGCCATCAACCTATGCCTGTCAGCATCTTGGCCAGACTTCCACCAGGCTGTCTCCATCCTTCGGCCAACTCACCTCAACTCCTTCAAAGAGCCATCAAACCAAGGGCTCCTAGGGCGATGGGTGAGAGGCCGAATGTGAATAGGAGCAATCTTGTCCAGAGCATCTCCCACAGCCTTATTATAGGCTAGTACAAGATCATCTAGACTCATACATTCACCCAACATTTGAACATTGGATTAAGATTTTAGTATTTGAAAACAAAAACATGAACAGAATGAGTTTGTTTATTTTGTTTTTTTAGCTTGGACACCACCACCACCATGGTAACCCTACCTGCTATTTTGGTTTAAATTTCAAAATCACCAAACAACCCCAGATGTGCACTTTTGTATTCAAATAGGTAGCTTGTACTGGGCTGGTGATCTTGGCAAAACCCATTTTGTGTGTGACTATGTCCACAAACCCCACCCCCCAAAAAACAAACAGTTATGCATATTACACATGTATTTGCAACACCATTACACAATTACCTGTTCATGCACAATTGAATTGTACGCCTAAGTAGGCAACAACTAATGTTGGTGGGGTGGCTGGTATGTGTGCTGTGATTCAGATGGTGTTTGTGTGATGCTTCTGCATTAGCTAACTTGTCTGGCGCTGCTTGCAGTATTCAATTTTTTGCACATTTACAGTGTTTATCATTGTGCCTTTGTGGATTTTCTGGTTGTATCATAGGGCAACCAAAACATATTGTTAATCATAGCACAGAATCATATGGTCACTGTTTTTGGAGGGTTGGAGCTTAATGTTAAAAAGCACTCTCCCCATGCTGCTTGTTGTGGTGCCCTAATTAGGATACATTATTCTCTGGGTCATATTGGTCAGCCATATCATACGTGTGTGGTGGGTTTACACAACTTTGCCTAACAAAAAAAAAATACTGTGAAAACCAACTATACTGTTTTCTGCGGGTGTTGTCTGTGTTCATTTTATATGGACAGTCCATTATTCAGGTGATATGGACTGATAATGCCCTGATTAGAATGCATGCTTTAATGATGAACTTCTTCGAAAGATTCCATCAGGTATTTAGCTGCATGCCTTCATACTGTCTGCAGATGGGTGGTGATGTGCCTCCATGTTGTCAACAGATGGGTGGTGGCATGCCTCAATGTTGTGTGCAGAAAGGTACTGGTGTGCCTGTGGTGCTTTAATGTCCCCGTTACATGTGTAGCCCTGCTTTTATGTCCCTGTTACATGTGCAGTCCTGCTTTTATGCCCCTGTTACATGTGCAGTCCTGCTTTTATGCCCCCTGTTACATATGCAGTCCTGCTTTTATGTCCCCTGTTACATGTGCAGCCCTGTTTTTATGTCCCATGTTACACATGCAACATTGTGAAGGCTTCTTCTCAGACCCCGAAATTGGAGTTATCCCACACCACACTACATTTTTATAAGGTAAGTCAAAACATTAAGAAATGCTTATAATAATTGTTATATTAAAAAGTTTAAAAAAATGACACTAATGTCACACTTTGGTAGCCCTTTTTCATGCATAGACCCATCTCACCTTTCTCTGCCATCCCAAGGATGCCTTCTTTTATTTCCTTGTCCATTTCCTCCCCCTGAGATGGGGGTCTCTATACAACCCTGTGCGGATTGTGGAGCCATTTCCAGTCTCCAGGGTGACCCACAGTGCCTCCTCTCCTCCCTGTTTACCCTTTAGTTCTGTTGCTTTGATCCCTTCCCTTATATAGAGAGCTACTCCTCCACCTCTTCTTCCCTCCCTGTCCCTCCTGTAGATTGTGTACCTTGGTATGTTGACATCCCAGTCATGGTTCTTTGTGTACTATGTTTCTGTGACTGCCAAGATATTCAGGCATCCCTCTTCCATCAAGGCCACCATTTCAGGGCACTTTTTACCTAGACTATGGGCATTGGTACTCATTATCCTATATATTTTTATAGCTTTATTTCTTTTTGCCCCATCCCTGTCCTTACTGCCTTTGTCTTTTTCTCCATTTAACCCTGCCCTTCTCCCTATCGACTGCTGTATCTTGGTGTTTACCTCACTAATTACCCTGATTTTTTTGGGGGGAGCTAGGATTTCCCATCTCCTTTTCAGTGCCTCCCCCCCTTGGCTAGTGTAAATGCTTGCCAATGAAGCATTTAAACCTATTACCTAGGATCCTGGTTCCCCTCCTGGCTAGATGCAGACCACCAAGCCTATATAGGCCTGCATCCCTCCAGGTGGAGCCCCAGTCCCCAATGAAGCCAAATCCCTGAGCTCTGCACCAGTTTTTCAACCAGTCATTGAATCCCATGGTGCAGAGTACCCTAGCCTTATCCATGCCATAGACAGGTAGCACTTACAAGAAAGTTACCATGTGTGCTACTTGTCTAAGGCCCCTCCCCAACTCCACAAACTCTTGTTGCACTGCTCTGATCCCATTCCCAGCCAGGTCATTCATCCCTAGGTGGATAATGACATCCAGCTCCTTCCCCCTTGCAGCTGCTCCCACAATCCTGAGGATTCGTTTCCTGTCCCTCCAAGCCATGGTGCCAGGCAGGCACCTTGCCTCACTTTCCTCTCCCTCCCCCAGTTCTATCCCAATAACAATTAATTCCACCACCAGGAGTTGTTTCCTTCCCCTATGGGGTCCTGTGCCACCCTCCTGTGGGTCTCCAATGTGGAGGTTCCCAGCATCCTCCATGGTCTCCACTGCAGGTGCCTCCATAGAGGAACCATGCTCCACCAGAGTGCTGAATGAATTGTGGAGAGGCACAACAGGAGGAACGTACCTCTGTTCCACCACTCTCACATTCCCTGAGCCCACTGTGGTCCAACCACTCCTCTTTCTTGGCAACCTCTGAGGTAGTAGCAGTAGCCTGGGTGGTCCCTGGGTGGGGGAAGCAGGTTTCTCAAATCCTTACCAGATCAGCATGGAGATGAACAACCTCCTCCCTCAGACCAGAGAGGTACCTGCAAGTAGGGCAGCAATGCAGTCTCCAGAATGTCTCCCAGAAGACTGCTGCTCCACAGCCAGTGCATTGCACCATTCCCCATATGTCTGTGTTCCTTCCTGTTATAGATGCTTTTCTTTTGTTGTTTTTTGTTCTTGTTTTAGTGTGTGCATGCTTGTGAGTGTCTCTACCCCCTATTCAGTGTGTTGTGCCTTTCAGGATATGAAAATGTGTATGTTGTTAGCAGTTTTGGGGAAGTGATGTCAGAACCCCTGCTATAAAGGAAGTTATGCACTTGGCGTGGGTGGGGTAAGGGGAAGGATGGGAGAGAGTGAACCTATACTGTCCAGAAACATTCAACTACAACTCTGACCCTCCACCCTGGGGAGTGCCTTCCTTCCTTTCAGACACCTATTTCACAGAGGTTAAGTAACAGGTCTAGTCACAAATGACTGCAAATATCTCCCAGCTACAGTTCCTCCCTTGCAAATTAAAGTTAAAACTAAGAAAAGTCAACTCCAAAAACAGAATCAATACTAGTTACTTACACAGGTCCAAAAAGTAATAATTCAGTTCAGTGTAGTCTAGAAAATAACCTCCTTGATTCAAGGAAGCTGTGGCTGCTTTCTCACTCTCTCTGTCTCAGTGTCAGCTAACTGTTCTAGAGAACTAAAATAAACCACATGAATCAGGAAAAAAATCAAGCAAAATACCTACTAAAACAGTGCTGACTGCTAAGACAAAAAAGGCTGCCTAGCCTTCCTTTTTTATGTTTGATGTACCTGCACACCAAACATTTTGGGATGAAGGGGGAATTTTGGGATGTATCACTGCCAAGCCCATTGAAGTTCACAATATCAGGGGCTTGGCAGTCTAGACCAGTGACCACACAGTGTGGTAGTGATGCCAGTCTCTGTTTGCTGAGTGGAAACTTCATGTACTTCAAAAGGACCAAAGCTGCTCCAATCAGAGAGGGCTTCAGTCCTTTGATTTGAATTAAGTTGCATCAGCAAGCAGCTGAGTGGCTTTCAAAGTCAGGAGCCTGTGACTGGAAATGTGACTTCGCCATGGCATGCCTGAAGTCATGAAAATTCCTCACATTTCCCCTATCCACATTATTTGTTTTTCTTGGTGTCTAGTAGCATCCCAAGCTGACCCTCCCTGTCAGCACCCACCACCCACACACTCCTCCCACAAACATAACACTGACACTGGGGTGCCCAGTCCCCCAGTGTCACCACCTCCTACTTTGTTTTTCTTTTTAGCCTTTAACAAAGAAAACCATCCATCAATGTCTGTTGCTGGTGCCCCTGTAACTCTTCCCCCACCAAGCCCTCACTCTCAGCACCCACCACCCCACACCCTTCCACACAAACATAACACTGACACTTGGGGTGCCTAATCCCCAAGTGTCCACCTCATAGTTTGTTTGTTTTTTGCCTGTAACAAAGAGCACCCACCTTCCCATCCCCTCACAAGCATAATTCTGACACTGGGGGGGGTGCCCAATCCCCAGTGTCTAGTTTTTTTTGCCTGTAACAAAGAAAACTGTTCATGGATGTGTCTTGCTGGCACCCCTGTAACTATTGCCCCCACCTGACCTGCCCTGTCAGCACCCACCCCCCAAACAGAACACTGACATTGGGGGAGCCCAATCCACCAGTGTCTACCTCATAGTTTTTTTTTTTTATAACCAGCAATGAAGAAAACCATCCATCGATGTCTGTTGCTGGTGCTCTGCAACCCACCCAACCCTACCTCTCATCACCCCACACACACACATGCAACACAGACACTGGGGGGTGCCCAATCCCCCATTGTCTTCACCTGAAATACAGAAAACTCTCCCTCATCATTTTCTTTAAAAACCTTAAAAAAAGGAAACTGTCCATTGATGTCTGTTGCACCATTATTCCCCCTCAACTGACCCTCCCACTCAGCACCCCCCCAGCCCTTACTTCCCCACCAGGGATCCAACACCATAATCTTTTATTGACTGCAGACACATCTTCACTCTTCGATGCCCAACTGCGAACTGAGGAAAGCAGGTATGTGGTTCAATGTATTTAAATGGGGATTTGAACTTAATGGTATAACTTGGCCATTTTTGAATATTTTTGCCCCAGATTTTCTGCATACCTTTTTTGGGACCCCACTTCATGAGCAATTACAGTGACATTAGGCAAATCTATCCTGAAAGATGATTTTGCAGTTGCTGCATGAAATCACCTTTTGGACTGGAGTTGAACATTTTCTGTACCTCTTTTTATAAGGTGGGTTCATAAAAAGGCTATGTAGAAAATTTGGCATACAAATGTTAAAAAACAACAAAGTTATGAGCCTATGTCGAAATTTGCAAATGCAGGCTCATAACTTACGTAACTTTCAATATTCTGACCTCAAATTTTCAATATAGCCATTTCTTCACAGCACCTCATGGATGTGACATCTGTCATTTTTCAAATCCTGGCCAAAATGTGCTCTCATACCTGTGGCACAGAATGACATTTCAGTGGCCACGAATGATGTTTTGGCAGGGGTTTGAAAATCTTCATCTGCTTCATTTGTTGATTAGGTATGGTAATAAGAAGGCTATATTGAAAATTTGGAGTTCAAATATGGTAAAAATGCCCAGGTCATGACTGAACATTACAATACTTTAGCGTTCACTCATAACTTCGCTAACGTTCAATATTTTGACTCCAAACTTTCAACATAGCCCTTATTTCACACCACCTCATAAAAGTTACATGAGTAATTTTTAAAATCCTGGATGAAATTTGTTTTCCGACCTGTGGTGAGAAATGACATTTCAGCAAACATACTAGAAATGGTACATGTCATGTCTATGAGGTGAATCCTACTAGTATCTTCAAAAGTTGGGGTCAAAATTAAAGAAATGAAACAAATTGTTTACCAAGCATCAAATGTTTGGCATTGACAAATGCTTGTCTTGCTGGGAGTTGCTGCATCTAATTTCTCCTCCCCCAAAGTACTGCCTCACTACACAGAATACAGAAAATGAAACTACAGCTTTAAACTAACTTAATCACAACAAATACCAGAGATAATGGGTGATCTAGAGGCACAAGGCACAGTAGAAACATAATGGAGAGATTTGGTGGAAGCATTGCATGTTTTAAATGCTTTCCAAAGCTTTTAGGCACAAAGATGCAGATCACACTTAACACCAGCTCTCTCTTCCTCACACTATGCTGAATTCAGCCATGCTTGGCAGTACAGCTCATTGCAGTATCATGTGACCTCTAATCCCATGAATCCTTGAAATCTTCACCTTGGAGCCAAATCTGCAGATGAAGTTCACATTTTCACCATTCACAAAGTTCTCCTTTAAGGCGAAGTAGAAATTTACCTTTAAGGAGAACTTCGCTAGTTCAGTAAAATTTGCAAAGCAAAGTTTTTAGACCTTACCTACCACTAGTCTGAAATCTATGGCTACTTGACCAAGCTTAAAATTCAGTCTGCATCCAGTATTGACTATATCGACATGAAACATCTGAAGCATAGTTTTACTGAAATTGCGCACCCAATAAATTGATATTTAGCCTATCCTTAAGAACTGGTAAAATTCTGGACACATGGAAAAATCCATGTGCAGTTCTTGTCTTCAAGGGCAGTTATGCTAGTATTCCTACAAACTATTACCCTGTATCTATCCTCCCCCCTGTACAAGCACTAGAGTGATTAGTGAATAACCAGCTAGTAGAGATCTTCAATAAATATTAGCTTCAGGCTATGGAACAACACGGATTCAACAAAAATGTTATAACTAATATTGCTCCGCTTGAATTTGTTGAATTCCTGCCTGGTGCCTTGGACCGAGGGAGCTGGCAGGTCCAATATATATACTGTATATATGTATATCTAACTAAGACCTTAGACCAAATTGACCATGCCTTACTGTACAAAAGTTTACTACCACTGGGCCTGTTAATGGATACTATCAGTTGGTTAAATGAATACCTGCCTTGTAGAACTCAGACTGTAAAATGTAGAGAAGCACTGTCTGACAGGGAAGTTTCTGTAGGTATCCCCCTGAGGTCCTTACTTGTTTCCCTGCTGTTCAGCTTGTTCCTGAAGCAGCTACATTCTATCAGTCAGTTAATAAACATTATCCCATATGTAAATGATGTTGTTGTCTTTGTGTGTGATAAAACCTTGATCTCCTGGGGCTGAACCTACAATGCTATATTACCCCAATTCAGACCTGGTTCTCACAAACTCAGCTAATAATGAAGGGGAAGAAAAGTAAGAGTATGCTGTTTGGCACCTCAACAAAAACTAAATAAATGTTGTCTGCCAGTTTCTCAATACCACACTTACTGCACAGCTTCTTAACTGGGTATAACCACAACACTTGCATCTTACTGGCCTAGCTTGTGAATTGTAGTTACTCTACCTAGCTGCCTTCTAAAGTCTTAACAACTCCCCATCTGCAGCTTGTCCCCATACCTATCTAGCTGTGTTAAATTCTATGTTGTACTGCCTTAAGGCTTGCCAACTTACTGTGTGTTGTATATTGGTATAACATTAGGATTCTGGCTACTCCCTATCTGGGGCCTGCTTATATACTTGTTGCTTATGTTTTATGGTATAATACAAGGGTCCTGGCTACTCTTTATCAGGTGTCTGCTTAGATGTCTTTTTACCACATGCTGACCCTAAACTCACAGCACAGCTTTATACTTGGTGCATTTTTCATTAATACAACTTTGTCTGCCCTCAAAATGGAATTTCAAATACCTCTCTTACCCCTTTTCAGAGTTTAAGTAACTCCATGTTTTCTAGTTTGCCCCATACTTGTTAAACTATACTCAGTACCATGCTACATTACCTCAGGGTAGGACAACTGCATGTTAAATACTGCTTCTATTATTTATTTATTTAGTTTTTGTTGACCAGGTAAGTGTACTAGGCAAATCCTGCCTATTTTCAGGCATGACACTGGGGAGGGGAATACAGATGAATGCCAACTGACCTTGAACCAGATTAAGCTGTTGGTGGCATTTTTCATGAATGGAGGAAATGTGGCCATTGCACCGGGGAAATTCCCCTGCTCTTTTTGAGAAGTGCCAGGGGATCTTTAACATCCACCCGAACTACCACCAGAACAGGCAGATGGGACCTCAGTTTAACGTCTCATCCAAAAGACGGGACCTCGGCTTAACATCTCATCTGAAAGACGGCACCTCAGGAGCGCAGCACCCCCCTCATGCTGCACTACAGTGTCAGTACTGGGATATTGACCCAAGTGTCTGGTGTGGGGATAGAACCCACAGCCTACTGATCTCCCAGCCTCAGAGGTGAGTGTGCTACCTTTTGAGCCACTGACACTGTGTGTATCTGTTGTGGCCAGAAGCAAAACTTGCCTAGTATAAAGGGACTTGGGAGGGGTATTGCCTGGGCAGCAGGAAATATAGGTGGCCTTGGAAGCACGATAAACTTACAGTCAGACTAGGGCATACTACAGTTACAATAAGACTAGGGCTACAATCTTCCTTATACTTACATTTTTTTTCTTTGTTTTGCTTTGAAGAAAAATCTGGGTCCTCATCTCATTATGGGTCCACCTTCATTTTGTTAGATAGGTTGGTAGTGATTGTAGCCCTAGTCTTATTGTAAATTTAGTATGCCCTAGTCTGACTGTATGTTTATCATGCTTCCAAGGCCACCTAGAGTTCTTGCTGCCCAGGCAATACCCCTTCCAAGTCCCTTTATACTAGGCAAGTTTTGCTTCTGGCCACAACAGATGCACCCTGTCTGGGGAGCTCCTGCACTGCTGACAGTCATCTAGTGCTTTTCTCATACTCGCATGTATTAATCCCCCTGGCATCTGTCCCCTAGTGTATGCTTACCCATGGCTACCAAGGGGTCTGTGCTGTGGTCTAATCTTACTGTGTATTATTTATAATCTTAAACTACTCATTCCTTGTGCTGGTGACTAGCTCTGGACAAAATAAACACACTTACAGCTTGAAACATATGTACATATGTATGTATGTATGCTTGAAACACATGTGGAGGAACAATGGGGAAAAATCAAAACAGCCATCAGATAGGCAACAGGCCTTTGTGTGAAGCAAATCAACAAAGCAAAAAAAAGAAAAAAACTCTATGGTTCTCAAAAGAGGTGGCGGGAAGGTTAAGGAGAAAAAGGTAGCATTCAGGAAGTATAAGGAAACACAGAAGGAGCAGGACAGAGAACTGTACCAGTTAAAGCAGAAGGAAGCGGGGAAGGCAGTCAGAATAGCAAAGGCCAAAACTGAGGAAAAGATAGCCAGCTCAGTTAAAAAGGGATAAAACCTTTTATAGGTGCATTAGGAGCGAAGAAAAGACCCAGGGAGGGATAGTGAGGCTTAATAAAAGGGAAGGGAGGGTGGGCAGAGGGGACAGGTAAAAGCAGTAATACTGAATAAATACTTCTCCTCAGTATTCACAAAAGAAGAGAAGGGGGAGGTACCTAAATCAAAGAATAGAAGCACTCTGGATAGGGAGGTCGATATCAGTCCATTCACAGAAGAAGGGTTATGAAAGAACTCTTAAAACTGAAGGTGGACAAAGCAATGGGTCCTGACGGGATTCACCCAAGAATTCGAAAAGAACTAAGGTTAGAACTAGTGACATCACTGACTACCCTTTTTAACAAATCATGGGAGGATGTTATGGTACCTGAGGACTGGAGGAGGGTGGATGTGATTCCACTTCACAAAAGTGGGAGCAAGACAGAGGCAGGAAACTACAGACCTGTTA
The DNA here is from genome assembly GCA_016271365.2 of Neoceratodus forsteri. Taxonomy (NCBI): domain Eukaryota; kingdom Metazoa; phylum Chordata; order Ceratodontiformes; family Ceratodontidae; genus Neoceratodus; species Neoceratodus forsteri. The sequence continues at coordinate 330,183,287 of JADMNL010000023.1, read as the reverse complement.
GTTTGACCTCAGTGGTAGGAAAAATGATGGAATCACTTCTGAAAGAAAGAATTGTTGAATTCCTAGAGGCCAGTGGGGCACAGGACCCAAGGCAGCATGGATTCACAGCAGGAAGGTTGTGTCAGATGAATCTGATAGATTTCTTTGACAGGGTGACCAAAGTAGTAGACCAGGGAGAGGACTTTAGCAAGGCATTTGACACAGTCCCACACAAAAAGATTAATATACAAGTTAGCTTGCCTTGTAGTGGGTCCCAAAGAGGTAGCCTGGGTAAAAAAAATGGCTGGACAACAGGATGCAGAGGGTAATAGTAAACAGAGTTCACTCTGAAGAAAGGAGGATTACTAGCGGGGGTACCATCTCTGCAAAGATATAGATAGAATGGAGGCTGTCCAGAGGAGGGCAAGAAGAATGGTGCAGGGTCTGCATCAGAAGATATACGAAGAGAGATTAAAGGAGCTTAATATGTATACCCTTGAGGAGAGGAGAGGGAGGAGGGACATGATAAAAACTTTCAAGTACCTCAAGGGAATTGACAAAGTCCAAGAAGGTAGCATCTTTTAGAAAAAGAGATATAGAAGAACAAGGGGGCGCAATTTGAAGATAGAGGGGGATGGCTCAGAAGTAATGTGAGGAAGTATTTTTTCACAGAGATGGTTGTGGATATATGGAACAGTCTTCCTGAGGAGGTAGTGGAGTCAAAAACAGTGGGGGAATTCAAAAATGCATGGAACAGACATAAGGCAATTCCAGTGGGAGGTAGGAGGATGTAGGCTGTTGGTTAATTAGGATCTGCAGCTTATCCATTAGGCAGGGAAATGTGCAGACTAGGTGGGCCAAGTGGTCCTTATCTGCCATCAAATTCTATGTTTCTATGTTACAAAATCACCCCTAGCCAGTTTTATTGCCCGTTGCAAGGCCTGATGCCTAAAAGGCACATAAATTGGTTTGGACATAAATTGCAGTCCTTTCTTGCCACATAGTAATGGTGCCCTCATATGCAAACTCATTCATCTCCTGCTAGCTAACTTGAGTGACACTGAAAACAACACTAGCCCAGAAGCAGACATACCCTTATCCAGCAACAAAATCTGTCTAGGCCCTAAAGGGATTAGACTGATGTATATTAGTATCAGTTGCTTAGTCCCCAAAGTGGTCTAGTTCAGGAGCCTTGTCTAGCTGCATTATCTGCACATACTAGCTATCTCAGAAAGCTTGTTAAAACCATGCATCTGTAATTCTGAAATCACTCTACCAAATTATACAATTCAACGCAGAACGGGCAAAAGGGGTGGGGGTGCCCTACTTTAGGCAAATGGCAAGGCAAGGCAAATTTTATTTAAAAAGATGCCCAGATCCTCATCTCTAGCTGTGTACCTTTGGCTGACTGTGAATGGCTATTACTACAGCTGAATCTAGGCATCAAAGAAATTCAACATATGCTGTGAATACAAAACAGCTAAAGTAGTTATTGATGGTCTCAAAGATGTGGCACACATGGTATCTATACTTAGCCCCACCACATTTCTGAAAATAGTCGAACTGCAGATTGCTGTACCAATTGTCAAAATATTCATTCTTTCATTTGAGATTAAAATAGTTCCCAATATCTGGAAACTAGCCACAGTAGTACCCTTATTCAAAAAAGGCAAAACAACTGTCTAGGTCAACAATAGGCCCATATCGATCTTCCCTGAGAAGATCATCCACAACCAGTTAACTTCATACTTAGACCAGCACAATTTCTCTGCATGGTGCAACCTTGCTTCAGAGAAGGCCATGGAACCTGCACAGCACTGGACAGCTTCACAGACTCTGTGTATCATGCTATGGATAAAGCCTTAAAGATTGGTACCATGTTTATGGACCTGACCTAAGTTTTTGATCTGGTGGACCACAGTCTACTAATACAAAAACTCAAAATCTTGAGACTTGGCACCTCAGCAACACAGTGGTTCTTGAGCTACATAAAAAGGCCTCAAGTAGTCCAGCTTGGTAAAGTTATCTCCAGGACTAATACCATCACCCATGGCATCCCACATGGATTCATACTAGGACCTCTTTTATTTATGATCTTCATTAACAACCTACCTAGGACCTGCACATTTGCTAAAACATTGCTTTATGCAGACAACATAGTTCTCTATGTGCAGGGGACAGACATGGCTGAGACAAATAACTCTCTTGAGCTAAATTTCCACTCTATGCAGTGCTGGTTCTCTAAAGAAAAATGAGCATTGAACATTTCTCAAATGAAAGCCATGCCCCTTGTTTCTGCTCCTAAAATCAAATACCACTCTCCGGACCTCAGTGCCTCTACCCTGGACAGCAACCCAACTTGAACTGGTAAACAAATTCAGATACTTGGGTGTGCTCTCAATCCCTTCTTCACCTTTGACAGCCACATAAATAGCATGACTAAGTCTATTCATCAGAAACCGGGGCTATTATACCACATCCAAAGGCATCTAACAGTGGACACTAGTGTGAGAAATGCAAAAAGCAACTTACTCCAACTAATAGATTATGGAACAATTGTGACAGGCACTGCCTCCCAAAACTGTCTGTGCAAACATAGGTAATACTGAGCATATAAAGACATTAGTCCATTGAGGTCGCCAAGATATTCAAGAATAACCCCGAATGTCCTTGCTTATAAGAAAGTTATCAAGCTTGCTCTTAAACTCTGACATAGTTTTATTATTTACTGCTTCACACGGTAGGATATTCCAAATTTCCGTCACCCTAACACTGAACCAAAATGTCCTTTTTTTAGTAGTAACTTATCCTTGAATAATTGGAAAGGGTGTGCTCTGGTGTTATATGGCTGACCCTTCAATGTCAAGCCTAGTAGTACCCACATTTGTGCATCTGATAGGGCCCTATAGATCAGGCACATATCACCCCTTAATCTACAATACTCCAGGGAAAACATGCCCAGATGTTGTAGCCTCTGTTTATAGTTCTGACCTTTGACTTCACTAATCCTCCTTGTTGCCCTCCTCTGAACCCTCTCAAGGGCCTTAATGTCACCCTTGTTGCCTGGATCCCAAAACTGAGCACGATACTCCATGTGTGGACACACCAATGAGTTATAAAGGGGAATTAGGACCTCCCTAGCCCTGCTCTTGATATGTCTAGGGATACGATGGAGTATACTGCCAGCTTTCTTAACAACCTGGCTACATTGCATTTTGAAGTTTAGGTCATTACATACTCTGATACCTAAATCTTTTTCATCAAGGACTACTTATAGTGCCCTGCCTTCCAATATATAGTTAAATTGTTTATTATGCTTCCCCAAATGCATAACAGTACACTTCTCTAGATTAAATGATGATTTCTTCGTTTGGGCCCATAATTCTAGATCAGTAAGGGCTGCTTATAAAATGTCCCTTTCCTCCTGGTTATTTATGGGGTACCCTAAATGGGTATCATCTGCAAATTTTTAAAGCCATACCCCCCGACTGTACATGTATTGAGGAAATGTATAAATTAAAAAGGCAAGGGCCCAAAACTGAACCCTGGGGTATCCCACTGGTAACATCTACCCAACCTGTATATTCACCCCTAATACATACTGTCTGTCTCCTTCCATACAACCATGACTCAACCCACTGAACTATATTAACATGAAGCCCCTAATCAGTTAAGGCATTAACCAGCTCCACCTGTGGAACTTTGTCAAATACCTTGGCAAAGTCAAGGAAAATGACATCCACAGGATGGCCCATATCCAAGGCTTTGCTAACCTTTCCATAAAACTCCAACAGATTGATTTGGCATGACCTACCCCTGGTGAACCCATGCTGCTTATAATCAGTGGCTCCTGACAAGCTCATAAAGTCAATGATGTAATCTTTTATAATACCCTCAAGAATCTTACCCCAAACTGTAGTCAGGCTAATAGGCCTGTAATTTTCTACCTCCTGCTTTGACCCCTTCCTATGAATAGGGATGACCACAGCCTGTCTCCATTCCCTAGGGACTTTGCCCTCCTCCAGAGATTTCTGAAAAAGATGAATGACTGGGCTAGCTAGAACATCAGCAATCTCTTTAATCGACCTGGGGTGTATGCCACCAGGCCCTTGAGCTTTATTTTGATTTATTTTCCTAAGTCCGTTTGCTACATCAGCGACATCCAATATGAGACTAAATTCAGAAGAGTCTTTCTTACCTATATCTTTTTTTAATCTGTGGGCCTTTATTAAAGACTGAAGAGAAGTAATTATTATACTTCTCTGCCATCTCAGTATGTTCAGTTATTAAAGTACTGTCAGGGGTTTTTAGGGGACCAATATTACTATGATGTCCCTTTTTGCTATTAATATATGAATACAAAGATTTATAGTTCTCTTGAACCCTAATAGCCAAATTTAACTCATAATTTCTTTTAGATGAGGCAGTGCTTTTTTGACATTTTTAAGCATTTTTTAAAGTGTTCCCAGGCAATTTTATCACCACTCTGTTTTGCCTTTTTATATGCTTTGTTCTTTTTTATTAATTATTTTTTTAAATGAAGAGGTCATCCAAGGGGGGAAGGGATTTTTTATCCATTTGTATTTATTTTTTTGTGGTGCATGCTTCTGAACCAGTGAGTGAATTTTATTATATAGCCTATCCCACATCACAGAAACTGTTTGATTATCAAAATCAGATTTCCAGTTCCATTCTGCTAGGTCCTTACTCATTTGGCCATAATTAACTGAATCATATTTATATATTATAGTATGACCAATAATTTTCCCTAGGGATCCCAAATATTGGAAACTAACCATAGAATTGTCACTAGAATCCAGCAGTGGCAACACTGTACAGTTGTGAATCTGGTTATTTAAGTTACTAAATACAAGGTCTAAAATGTGGTTATCCCTGGTATTTTTGGAGGCAAATTGTTCCAATCCTGCCAAATTAAAGTTTCCAGATAACTGGTCTCCATAACAGTGTTTGCTCTTAGTGTAGGGAGATTCAGATCACCCACCAATATAACATTCTCTGCTGAAGCTAGTTGATTAATGTAGTCTAGTAGAATAGTATCCTCTGGAGCGCTTGTAGATGATGGCCTATACACAGGGCCTAGATTAATATTCTTAGCCTGTGGTGGGGTGAGTTTGATCCACAAAACTTCTGAATCTGCCCATTTGGATGTATCCAAATGTTCAGAAGAAATGCAGTCAGAGATATATAGGGCTACACCTCTGCCTTTGGACTGGGATCTATCTTTATTATATAGTGTATAACCTGGGGAAAAAAACCTGCCAAGTGGCCAGACTTGCTTCCTCCCACAGGCCCAGGTCCCACCATTGTTCCAATTTCTAGCAGCTTTGCTGGTTGAAACAAGAACATAGAGCACAACAGTGGCCAACTTTGTATACAAGGCCCTGCATGGAAACATACTTCAGTGTCTCACTGAAATTTCTCACACTTGTTAATATCACATACTCCTGCTCCACAGTGACTAATTTTATGAAATCTCCACTTATGAGAATAGGAATGGGATAGAAATCTATCATCTGCTGAGCCACTTCTTCCTGGGACTCCTCACCTCCTTGTAACAGATTGCCCCCTTTGTTCAAAGTTTTCACACTCAGAATGAACAAATGCAAAAACTTAATGTATACTCTTGTTTCAAGTAACCCTTGTTTTCTGTACTAAACTACAGCTATTCTAGTTGCCACAATCCAACTTACCACACAAAACACTTGCCATTTTCCCTTCTTATGTTCTGAGACCTTAACTGTTTACCATGAATATTCTACCATGTATACCTCTCCTGCACAATGTCTGCTTGTTCAATTGTATCATTTTACTTCATCACATGGCATATTTATTTTCCATTGTATCATGTTACTGTATCATGTATTGTATTTTTTTGCCATCCTAATGTAGTATGTTGCTGTTTTATTTAATGTACTTCTAGTACTGGGTCAAGCCCGGAAAAGTAAATGTCACCAGTGCATCCACCTGGTCATCAAATAATAAATAAATAAATGATTGATTATCGCATCATGGTCTGTGGTTTGATGAGTGACAGTGTGCTGTCCTGGGTTAAAAGCCTTTTGAACAGGGCATGCCGTTTTACACTGGACCTCAAACTTGACACTCACTCCTGTGTCCTATAGAATTCCTTAGGCTGGATAAATTTTAACCTATGGGTGCAATTTCTCACCATGGTCATGGGCAAAAAAACATTACTTGGGCTACTCACCCCAGGGCTGCAGTTCAACTTTAGATTCATTGATAATTACTACTCAGCTAGGAGGCCAGCACATAACTGTCTGCTATTACCACTAAGAAAATCCTTGCTAGGTCAGAACTCCTTCTTCTTTAGAGTTTTTAACTCTTGGAATACCTCTATGGAATCATTAAGGGGGTGTAACTCTCTCTAGTTATCAACAATCAATTACTGGATATACTTACTGCTTTTAACATTTGTAACTGCTTCTAGCATTAGACAATGCCTGACAATGTATCCCATATTCTGCCTTGTATGTCTTATCCCTTGCAACCCTGCACTCTGTATTCACATACAGTATAACGTACGTATGTACGTACGTATGTATAAATGTATGACTCTACATCCTTTAAAAATATGTTCTAGCCCAAAGGATTTTTTGTGCAAGAAAAACTAAAAATTAAACTAAACTCAGTACAGTATACGATAACTGTATTTCTTTTATATATTCAACTCATACTGTATCAGATGTATAAGCCTCTTTGAAAGACGTCTGGTCTGGTGAAGCCTTGTCAGTCTGCTTTTCATAAGGATTTACATACCCATTATACCTTGCTCTGGGACTGCAATTTTGATTGTGTGTGTGTGTGATTTGACAAGATGTACATAAACCCAGCAATCCAGGGCAAAAGGATCATAATGCAACTAAAACAGGACCACAGGACAAAAAATATTATGGCACCCTCCCAGACACAGACAGCATTTCTTCAGAATCAAGCCATGAAAACCAAAGCATCAAAAAATATTACTAAAATACAAAGACATTCACTAATTCTTATAACAAGCCTTACCCCCTCAAAGGAAAAACAAAACCTCCAAAATAATACAGAGCAAGGCAAAACTTCAAAAAATAAAACTCTGCAAATAAACTCAAAAAAATCTAAATAAATAAACAGCAAATTCATCCAACAAAACTGAGAAACATTTTCTTATTAAACAAAAACATTGAGAATGTGTCAGTGGATTCCAAATGAAAGACAAAGAAAATGTAACATAATATACAAAGCACACCATTACACAGAGATGTTCAAAAATACAGCACAAGGGCAAAAACATACATATAACCACCAAGACAAATTTATTTATTTTTATTTATTTAGTTTTTGTTTACCGGGTAAGTGCACTAGCTAAACAGTGTGACTATTTTCAGGCACGACCCAGGAGAGTACATTTATCACTAAGAATTCTACATACAATGTCCAAAAATGCAGTAAAATTCAATTATACGAACAAAGCCCAAACCCATCACTTTAGAATGCTTGAAAGTTCCAACTGCAATTAAGCAACAGTAACTGACAGTTGAACTTAGATCCTCTCTTAAAATGGAAATTGCCTTAATTAGGCTTCAAAAAATGCAATTCCACACAACAGTAAACACATAAATAGACACCGAAATACAAATGTCATTACAGATTCTAATGATAGTTTTCTAAAATGCAGTAACAATTCAAAAGTACCTTATTGAAATAAGAAAAAAACCTAACAGCCACTCTGGAAAGCATGCATCAAACTGCGATCGACCCGCACTGATTCCCAACTTGGCAGTTTAGATATTTTCTGAAAAATGAAATACAGTAACACTAATTAGAAATGGGCCTCACAGTTCCATAGAACTATGAACAAAACTGCAGCCCTAAATAAAATTCTTAACAGGGGTCAAATTTTAACAAGCATTTTTGAAAGCTGAATGTTTCCTTGTATACTGTATGGCAACTACAGCACTTTGAGGAGCATTCTCAGTGCCTGAAAACCATAGTGCTGAAATTTTGACTTTGACCTTGCTGTCAGTGCAGGGATTCATACTTACGATGTGGGAGGAAACCCAAAATGAGAGAGAAAACAAGAAACAAGGTACATGAATATGGACAGTGGGGGGAGGGACAAGCATGGGGATGGTGGGAAGAAAACACAGACAGCCACAGGGCCACAGAGTGGCAAAGAAAAATAAGAATGAGGGGAAGAAAAACACCATAGAAGCCACAGCAGCAGACAAACAGAGAAGGTGAAAAGGGGGACAGAAAAGACCACTAGCGGAGAGACAGAATGAGGGGAGGTAAGGGGGGGAATGGGGTGCTGCAGGTGAGCTACAGGAAAGGAGACAAGCTGCAAAAATTAAAGAAAGGTGGAACAGGATGAAGGCAAAGCAGGGACAACACAAATGCAGGTGAGAGAGAGAGAGAGAGAGAGAGAGTATGAGAGTATGAGAGAACAGCCATGGACACAATGCAATGACTTACCTTTTTCCTTCACATTATGATGTGTGGGACTTTTGGAGAAGGGAGAATGGTGGGTGCATGTATAGAAAGTATGATTAGTGGACCACAAACCAAAACACTGCAAGGTGGCAAAGGAGTGGCAGACAGCAGGGAAGAAGAACAGAAAAGGGGCAAGCAAGAAAATTGGGGCATCACAATCCACAAAGTTATAAAGACGCTTGGCTGCTTGCTGGGTAACTTTATGCAAATGAAAAGACAGAAGCACTCTTTCATTGAAGTGCTTCACTCCTTTCAAGTACACAAAGTTTCAGCACTTAAAACTGTATCCACTGTCATTGTTGGCTTGTGTGCTTCTTGGTCTGTCAGGAGCAAGCCCAATGCAGTTTTATCTTTTAAAAAAGATGTTCACTTTTGAAACATACACATTGTTGTATAAGATACTCTATAACAAAATTTTAACATCGTAAATTGTAAATGTCAAGTTTTGTACAGCAGTAAAATGAACACTATAATGGTAACAGGTATGCTAATAGTCCTATTATAGGCAACTCAAATCTCAAATAATGTGCGTGGTGTAATTAAAGGGGAAGAGACAAAACTAAGGATTTTAAAAACAAGAGTTAGCATATTGGTGGCCCTTTGATACAAGACAACTTTCTAATGCTACTCTAATTGTCTTGAAAGATAACAAGATTAAATGTCATCAAGTAGGCACAAAGTTTTGCCTAGGTTCTAATGAAACAAGTATGCAAAAACAGGATTCACAAAGTCATAAAGATGCTTGGCTGCTTGGCAAAGTGGGTACTGGTGGATCCACTGGTGGAGTTATTTAACTTGTCCCTGGATATAGGGTGGGAACTGAAGGACTGGAAGAAGGCAGACATGGTGCTACTTCATAAAAGTGGCAGCAGGGAGGAGGCAGGCAATTATCACCCAGTCAGCTTCACATCAGTGGTGGGTAAAGTAATAGAGGCAATACTGAAACAAAGGGTGGTTAGCTATTTGGAGGAGAGGGCTGAAGGACATTTGGCAGCTTGGATTCACTCGGGAATGATCATGTCAGATGAACCTGACTGAATTCTTCGATGAGGTGATGAGGGTGGTTGATCAGGGTGGGGCAATGGATGTGGCCTACCTGGACTTTGAAAAGGTCTTCAACATGGTGCCTCACAGAAGACTGGTAAATAAGCTGGGGAAGTCTAGGGGTGGGGCAAAAAATAACAAGATGAGTGGAGAGCTGACTGACAGGTAGAAGCCAAAGGGTGGTGGTCAATGTGATGCACTCTTGGAAGACAGGGGTGATGAGTGGAGTCCCCCAGTGGTTGGTGCTGGGGCCCATTCTGTTTAAGATCTATATCAGTGACATAGCAGAGGAGCTTCAGGGGAAGGTCTGCTTTTCACAGATGACACAAAACTCAGCAACAGGGTGGACACCCTGGGGTGGTGGGTTGGAGGCAATGAAGAATGATCTAAGGTTACTGGAAGAGTGGTCGGAAACATGGCAGCTGAAATTCAATGCCAGGAAATGCATAGTGATGCACTTGGGGATTAGGAACCCAAATACCACATGCACATTGGGGGAGGGAGTGGAGATAATGGCTGCAACCAGACAGGAAAAGGATCTAAGAGTTATAATCACTGATGATCTTAGGGTGTGGACCCAGTGCATCAAGGCAGTGGGCAAAGCTAATATGATGCTGGTGTCCATAGGGAGAGGGCTAACCAGCAGAAGGATGGAGGTGCTGATGTCACTTTAGAGTTTCATAGTGAGGCCACACCTGGAGTATGGGGTACAGTTCTGAAGGCCCCATCTACAAAAGACATAGATGGCACGGAAAGGGTGCAGAGAAGGGTCACTAAAATGGTGCATGGGTTAAGTGGGATGACATACGAGGAGAGGTTGAAGGTGCTGGATTTGTATCCTCTGGTGACAAGAATGGAGAGAGGGGACATGATCAAAACATTTAAGTATGTGAAGGGGATTTGCAAAGTGGGGGAAAGCTTATTTTCAGGGAAGGTAGATATAAGAACTAGGGGGCATGGACTGAAGGTGTATGGGAAAAGTTTAGAGGAAATATTAGGAAGTATTACTTCATGGAGAGAGTGGTCGAGTTCTGGAATGGACTGCCAGAGGAGGTGGTGAGAGCCAGTACAGTGGAGGGTTTCAAGAAGGCCTGGGATAAACATAAGGGGTTGTCTAGGGGATGAAGTGGTGAATCTTGGAGGGGGGGTCAAGTAGAGGGGGGAACAGGCAGACTTGATGGGCCAGGATAGTCCTTTTCTGCCATCACATGTCTATGAATCTATGAAAAAGAATTGTTTTCTGGTATCTTTATTGGCAGGAGATGTAGAAATTAATCCAGGGCCTAGGGGAAACCAAAGGATCACAGTATGTCATACTAATGCCCGGAGTGTACTCCCAAAAATTGATGAACTTAGAATATGGTGTAAACAAAAAAAAAACTATACTAGGAATTACTGAGACTTAGTTGGACAATAAAATAATTGATGTTGAAATTAAAATACATGGTTACGAACATGTATGTCATGATAGAAATAGACGAGATGGAGTGATAATATACATAAAGTAAGAAGTTGGACTTTAAAACCAGAAAACTCCTCTCAAGGTTAGTGGTATTGAGGGAATACTATTAGAGTTTAAAAAAATGAATTTTTAACAATAGGAATAATTTACTCCCCTCCCCATGTAAATCTACGAAGTTTTCATGATCTAGCAGTAGAAAGGGGGAATCATATGAATACTGAAAATATAGTTTATGTGGGGGATTTCAATGCAAACTGGGGAGGGATCATGAGGTAGGAGGTTAAAAGAAAGCAATGGACCCTTTAGATATTAGACAAGTAAAACACTAACCAACTAGGATTCGTAACATGGGAGTTACAAGAACCATCATTGATTTGCTTTTTGTATCTAACAACTTAACATAGACAAAATGACATGTTGGGGAACCTCTGTTGGGTGATCATTGTGTCATTGAAGGCACAATAAATCTGGAATGTTGCCATGCATCAGTTGATGCTCCTTCTGTGACTTATAGATCATATAAAACAAGCATTTGTCAATGCCAAATGTTGCATGCTTGTATGTGCTGTTTAGATATTTGGAAGTGATAGTTCCATGCCTTCCTCCCAAGACATCCACAGTGTCTTTCCATTCAGTATTCACAGAAGAGTGGGAGGGGCAAGGGCCACAGCAGTACAGCAGTTGCCAAGGGGGTGAAGAGGTGGACAATAGTCCATTCAAAGGCAAAAGAGTCCTGCAGGAGCTCACTAAATTGAAGGTGAACAAAGCGATGGAACCAGATGGCATACGCCCAAGGATATTAAGAGAACTGCTAAGGGAGATAGCAGTACCTCTGGCAGCCATGTTCACTGAGTCATTCAACATGAGTGAATTGGAAGAGGGCACATGTGATCCCTCTACACAAGTCCAGCAGCAGGGAGGAGGCAGGGAACAATAGGCCGTTCAGCCTCACCTCAGTAGTGGGGAAGATCATGGAGACATTGCTTAAAGAAAGGATAGTGGGGCATCTAGAAGCCATCAGAGCCCAGGACCATAGACAACATTGATTCACAGTGGGGACATCATGTCAGACAAATCTGGTTGATTTCTTTGACTGGGTGACAAAGGAAGTGAATCAGGGTGGGGCAGTGGACAACGCTTACCTGTGATTTCAGCAAAGCCTTTGACACCATCCCATATAGGATGCTGATAAACTAGCTGGGTAGGCTGGGCATGGGGGAAAGGGTGGTAAACTGGGTTATAAACTGGCTAACAGACAGGAGGCAGAGAGTGGTGGTAAATGGGGTGCAGTCTAGGGAGAGGGCGTGCTACAGGGATCGGTCCTGGGGCCAGTCCTGTTTAATGTCTTTATTAGTAACATTGCAGAACATCTGAATGGAATTTTTTCACCAAATTTTCAACATAGCCATTTTAAGACCTCTGCTCATGAACAGTGTCACTGTGATTTTCTTAATCTGTCCCAAACATTGATTGCGCACAATGAATACGCCATTGTGCGCTACATGCATGAAAACACATTTTGAGCGACATGTGAAAAATGACAGCTGTACTGCTCATAAGGAAGTGTGGTAAAATGGCAATGTTGAAAATCTGGAGTGCAAATATGAAAAATTTGCGGACTTACAAGCATGCATAGGAACTGCGCAATGCACACTCGTAAAACATTCATTTTAAGGAATTTTTTCACCAGATTTTCAAAATAGCCAATTTAAGACCTCTGCTCATGAACAGTGTAACTGTGATTTTCTTAATATGCCCCATACATTGATTTCACACACCGACTGCGCCGTTGTGCACTAAATGGGTGGAAACATGTTTTCGGTAAGATGTGAAAAATGACAGCTGTACTGCTCATAAGGAGGTGTGGTAAAATGGCAATGTTGAAAATCTGGAGTGAAAATATAAAAAATTTGTGAACTTATGAGCGTGCATAGGATCAACGCAACAAATGCTCTTAAAACAGTAATTTTGGGGAATTTTTTCACCAAATTTTCAACATAGCCATTTTAAGACCTCTGCTCATGAACAGTGTCACTGTGATTTTCTTAATCTGTCCCATACATTGATTTCGCACAATGACTGCGCCATTGTGCACTACATGCGCAGAAACACATTTTGGGTGCGATGTGAAAAATGACAGCTGTACTGCTCATAAGGAGGTGTGGTAAAATGGCAATGTTGAAAATCCAGAGTGCAAATATTAAAAATTTGCAAACTTACGAGCGTGCGTAGGAACTGCGCAATGCACGCTCATAAAACAGTCATTTTTTGGAATTTTCTCACCAAATTTGCAACATAGGCTTTTTGAGAACCCACCTCATGAACACTGGCACTGTCTTTTCATTAATCGGTCCTGAAAGGTGATTTCACACAGTGACCACGAAATCACCCTTCCAGCCTGATTAACGTCATGATAGTGACAGAATTCAGGAGGAGGGGTCCCAAAAGCCCCATGTTGAAAATGTGGTGCCAAAATTCCAAAAAATGCCTGAGATATGCAGCAAAGTTGAAAAAACCCTATCTATCCCATTATACAGCTTACTGGCATTTCCTCAGTTCGCAGTCGGCTTTGAAGAGTGCAGACATGTTCCCGGTCCACCGAAGATTGTCGCGCCGAGGTCCGGAGGTAAGTATGGGGTGAGGGTGTGGGAGGCAGAGTGCGCAGTGGGTGGGTGCGGGTTGTGGGGGCAGGAAGAAGCGCCGAGGACAGTTTTTTGTTGCAGGTTTTTTTACTAAGGCGATGAGGGCGTTTGTGGCAGCTAAAAGGCTGTTTGGGGTGGCTGGAGCGACGAGGATTGGGCACTCCTGCGGCTATAACACATTTTGCCACACTGGGGTGGGCTCCCAGCGTGGCACCTGGATCTTTGGGAGGCGTGGAGCTGATGGGGATTGGGCACCCCCATCAGCCATAACAACCTGGAAAGCTTTGGGAGGGTGCGCAGCTGTGGGCGATAGGGGTGGGCACCCCGCCGTCTATGACAGTTTTGCCATGCTGGGCGGGCTCCCAGCGTGGCACCTCAGTTTAACTTTGTGGGGGCGTGGAGCCGACGGATTGAGCACCCCGTCAGCCGTACAGTGTGTGCATGGGGGAGGGAGCATATCAGCATGCAATATGCATGCTTGCGTGTGTGGGGGGGACAGCTCTGCTCACTGAAGTGGAGCTCTCCCTTTCAACTGTATGCCACTGCATTTTCAGCTTGTCATAGACAGCTGCAGCAGTGATTGGTGAACTGCAACCGTGCCTGCAAACACACTGACTGAATTGGAACAGAGGGTGCCACACCTCTGAAAACTCGGACGATGGCACTATGTTTCTTGCACATGCGTGGAAGCAACATAAAAATGTAATAATCTGGCCTTTTTGAATGATCTATGAAGGGTTAAGTGGTATTGACTGAACTTTATTCCCAATTTAGAAGCCTCTGTTAGGTTTTTCTTGGAGGATTTTATCCTGGTCTGTGACAAGCATGCTCCTAAAATGCAATCAAAGAGAAAACACAACAGTTTACCATTGGTAAATGGGAGAACATTAAAATATATTAGAATCCATAATAGACTGTGGAAAAAAGCCAGGAAAACAAACTGGGACAGTGAATGGAATTAATATAAACTTTATTTATTTTATTTATTTGAATTTTAATAACCAGGTAGACCCATTGAGACAGACATGTCCCTTTTTCAGGGGCGACACAAGGAATAAAACAATTCCATAATTAGACACATTATACATTGGGATAACAAATGGTAAATACATGACATAGGAGAATGAGTACAGTCTGAAGTAAGATATAATACATATAGATATACAGTATGTATCAGAGAGTTATACTGTGAGCAGAAAGTCAGTTTCCTCCTTTGCTGGTTGATGATCCCAATACTGGTCTGGAGGGGTCCTGCGGTGATAGTCCTTATATTCAGTATTTGTCAAAAGTCACTGTGGGGTTAGTGACTGTAGTGCTAGGACAGGTGATCTGGTTCATTTGAGACTAACACAGAGTAATACAACATTTCACAGGTTACACAAGATTTGCATGATACAAGAGTAGATAAGAGAGATTCCAAAGTAAGTGTGAAGGAGGAGAGAGAAAGGGGGAGGGAAGGGGTTAGGGTGAGACTGGAAAGTCAGTGGGGGAGAGGGGAGAGGTTTATGAAAGGTCGGGGGTAGGGTAAAAAGTTAGGGAAGGAATGCACAGGCAAGTAGGGCAGGGGAGGGAGGGGGTACTCAGGAAGATGGAAGGGGTTAAGTGCAAATACCACTACAGATTGGGGGGCAAAGAAGATTTCCTTGAAGCTTCTCTTAAATTGGGGGAGAGATGTACATGACAGTAGTCTGGGTGGGAGAATATTCCATTTTTGTGGTGTGGAGAAAGTGAAGGACCTCCTGCTTACAGTGAGATGGACTTTGGGTAGGTTCAGCAATTGGAGGTGGGAGTGGCAGAGGGTCCTGGGGAAGGTCTTCTGAGTGAGTGGACCAGAGAGGATAGGTGGGGTTGGGAAGTGAGTAAGTTTAAAGGTGGTGCATAACACCGGGAAGTCCATTTTTGTCTGGAAGGATAGCCAGCACAGGGACCTCAGTACGTCACAGTGATGAGTCCGAGTAGGAACACCAGTGGTGAAACGAGCAATCCTGTGATAAGCTTGTTTGAGTTTGGTCAGAGTAGAGGACTTGGCTGAGTGAATTATGGGCGCTCCATAGAATGGACCAGGGAGGAGGGTATCTGCAGCAATGGTTATTCTAGAGTTGGGAGTTAGGAAGGGGGCAGTGCAATGGAGTAGGCTGAGCTTTTGATTTGTAGTTTTAATAGCACTATTTACATGCACGTCAAAGGATAGATGATGGTTGAGAGTCATACCCAGATATTTGAAAGATCCCACCCCTTTGAATGGTAGTCAGTTGAGGTATTGATAACCAGAGGGGGTTGGGATGTTAGGTCATAGGAGGTATGATGGAACAGCATTGATTTGGTTTTCTTTGTGTTCAGTACCAGTAGGCTCAATTTGAACCAAACTTCCAGAAGTTGGAAGTCTCTTTCCAAGTCCGATTGTACAGTGGAGATGTCTGTTCAGTGTCGGTATAATATGGCATCATCTGAATAGAGCTGGATCGATGCACCCCACAATTTAGAGGCAAGTCATTAATAAAGATAGAGAAGAGTAAAGGTTGAAGGATAGAGCCTTGTGGGACCCCATCCATGATAGGGGATACAGGGGAGAGGGCTCTTGCCCATTTGACACGTTGGACATGTTAGATAAATAATTAGAGATCCAGGAGAGGAAGTTGGAGTCGAGACCTAAGGAATGAAGTTTGGAGCAGAGGCGAGAATTGTTAACAAGGTCAAAGGCCTTCATGAGCTTAATGAAAACAGCCCCAGTGGTGTTACCTTGGTCCATTGCATGAAGAATATCAGAGGTGACCCTCAGGAGGGCAGACTCAATCTCATGAGATTTTCTGAAACCATGTTGGTGTATTGTAAGGGCATTGTTCAGTTCCAGCTAGGAGTATAGTTGATTATAGATGATTCTTTCTTGGATTTTCATAATAGGACACAGAATGGATATGGGTCTATAGTTTTCTATAAAGTTAGTTGGACCAGTGTTATGCACAGGTACAACAGTAGCAGTTTTTCATTTGTCCAGAATGGAGCTTATCAGTAAGGATTGGTTTATCAGTTGAGTGATTGGGTGTACAAGTGCGGGAGCACCAATCCTAAGGAAATGGGGGAGGGTAGAGTTGTCCAGGTTGAGCCCTATTAGGAGCTTTAAGACTTCTTTTCACGAGGTGAGTTTTATATGAAAGAGGGGGTGGGGTAATTCGGTGAGTTGCTGAATTGGGCAGGCCGCCTTGTATACATACAGGGCAGTGAAGAACAAGTATTCCTGCAGTGATCTTGTTTGGCAAGGATAGTTCTGAGCCATTTAGGATCATGGTCTGCGGGGTTGTTCATTCTCTGCCCTTAAGGAGTGTGTTGATCTGCATCCAGAAGCATTTAGAGTCGCTTAGATTACTAGCCTGCAGGGATTGCAGATAGCTGCACTTTGATATGTTTATTTTAGTTTTGCAGGTGTAACGCTGCTGCCTAACTAAGCTATATAGGAATCAGTGCCAAAATTATATCAGGAAAGAAGAAGGGAATTATTTTAAAAACAAATTTGAATCTGCTAATGATTCTCTGGATTTTAGGAAGACAATTAGGTTAATTCAGACACCAGTAAGTACTGTGCTCCCTACATCACTGAAAATAGAAAGTGAGCTACTGTAACTTCAGATCCTAAACAGATGGCAGAGGCCCTACATACGTTTTTCATAAACTTAACCTGATTACAAGATGATGGGTTAAACCATATTGAGAATGTAAAAGAGAATGACATCATCAACGAGACATTCGATCCAGGGAGCCCTGTATTTAGGTTTAGGGTTCTAGACTCAAGAGACATATGGGACCAATTAAAATCCCTGAATAATTCTAAATCGGGGGTCTGGATGGCCTTGAGGCCAGGCTGTTGAAGGGAGCACTGATGTTATAGCCACAACGTTGACACAACTTTTTAATAGAAGTCTGCTGTGGTTTCTTTCCTGAGCTCTGGAAGAGAGCAAAAATAGTTCCTGTGTTCAAAGGGGGACGCTCACACCAGGCTGACAGCTACTGACCTATTGTTTTGCTATCTAAAGCAAAGCATCTATAATTTTTGGAAAAGAAATCCATAAACGGGTTTATGCTTATCTGGCTAATAACCAACTTCTTGCCCCACAACAGCTGGCTTCAGGGCATTGTATTCAACCCACACTGCCTTGATGGATTTCACAGACACTGTCTCCCACACGCTGGATGATAACATGTGGGGGCCGTGTTTGTGGATCTATCTAAGGTGTTTGATAAAGTAGATTATCCACTAATGTTAAATGAATTGGTGCTAAAGGGGTTTAGCATGGAGATGATACAGTGGTTTAAATCATACCTGTATGGACGTAATCAAGTAGTAACTACCCATGGAATAATGTCCGATGAGAAAAAGGTGAACAGGGGCATGCCCCAAGGGTCTATATTAGGGCCGCTCCTGTTCATTATATTCTTTGATGAGTTGCCTTGAGTCCTTACTGAATGTACAGTTAAATTACATGCAGACGACATAGTCCTTCTCTATCCTGAGAAAAACTGTAAAATTGTAGAGAACATGCTTCAACAACAATTTAATGATATGGAAAACTGGCTGGCAAAGAATAACTTGGTGATAAACATAAAGAAAAATTTTTTTTTTCTAGAGATTCTTTATCCTCCTGGGCCACCTTTCTGCTCCCGTTATACCTCGCATCATTGCCGGGTATCCGTCCGCTGTCCGTCTCACCCAGCACCACTGGCACACTGAAACCCCTGCGGCTTACCCCCTGCAGCAGGGTGGCAGGGAGCCCCCAAACTCCCCACACTTACGGATCCAGTTTGTGTGCCAGCTCCTGATGAACACTCGCAGATGGCCATCAAGCAGCACGAGAGGTGCCACTCTTTTTTCCACTGTTCGCTCCACCCCCTCTCAGGATTCATGGGCATGCAGTGACACCAGCAGGGGCAGAGGCACATGCGTCCACACATCTCTTCCTCAGGCGTCTGCCCATACTCCACCCTGATACTGTCACTCCATGCCCTGACCCCCAGCCTCTGCCAGGGGGCAACAGGGCATCTGGAAGTGAACCCCCCCTCCCCAGAGAAAAAGAGCAGTCCAATGAATGCTCTATCCTTCTCCTGCCCGCCAACCCCCGGCGACCCATGCTCATTCCCGAACACAGTTTGCCGGCGCAGTGTGATGCAAGGTGACCAGCGCTTCAGACCTCAGTGCCACTGGGCTGGCTAAAGAAAACTAATTTGATGTTATTTAAAGCTAAAGTAGAAGGAGATAGTACTGTGTCTACTGATATAACAGTTAAATCTGTTAGGGGTGCAGTTCTTGAAAAGGTTACCTCCTATAAATACAGTGGTGATCATACAAACGTTTATCAGTACTGAGGTATACCTCAGTGGTACTGAAGCAGGATCACATTACAGTCAATGCAAATTGAACTTGAGTGCCTCAGTGGTACCTCGAGGTACCTCGAGGTATACCTCAGTACTGATAAACTTTTGTACGATCGCCACCGTACCTGGGAATGTGGGTCAACTCTGAACTGAGTTTTGATACCTACATGGACTATGTCTGTACTAAGGTCTCACAAAAATAGGGGTCCTCCATGAACACAAAAAATTGCATGACACAAGAAACTAGACAGAAATTAGCAACACAGTAATAAATCCTTTAATAGATTATACAAGTATAATTTATCATTTGGCAAATAAGTATACTTTACAGAAGCTTGATATACTACAGTACAGATTAATGAGATTTATTTTAGGTTTATCAGTTCCCTACATTTTACATCATCGTTGTAACATTCTTATCCAGGTAAATCTGACATCTCTGGAATTTAGGAGAGAGAGAGAGAGAGACTCCTTTGTAATTTTCTATACAAATGCATTAGGGGTTTGGTACCAGATTACTTGACAAATAGAATAACACCAATTAAGACAGGTTACTCACTGTGGGATATCAAGGGTAGGGGATTTAAAGTCCCCAAAATAAAATTTAGATATGGCCGTATGTGCTTTGACTTCATTGCAACCAGCTGGAATTCCCTTCCCCTGGAACTACATCATATGCCTACTTACAAAAGTTTTAAAATTGCCATTTCAGAATTCCCTCCTTTTATATGTAATTGCTATTAATTATGTTATATTATCTATTGTGACTGTATGTGAATTGTCTTCTATGTTACACCATCTATGTGCAATGTATACAGGATGGTCCTGAAAATAGACTTTGCCTAGTGCCTTATGCTGTTAAAAAATCAATAAAACTTGAACACTGACACATTTCTGAAATGCTGTTCACTGTAACAAAATGTTTTCTGAGCAAGCACAAGAAAACATAAAAAGGGCAATTGAACTAAATCTCCCTTTGGAAAATGGATTGATTTTTCTTTACTAAAACAGTTTAGAACTGGCAGATGATGCTCTGGTCAGTTTAACTAAAGTAGAATAATGCTTTCCAGACCTGGGGTTATGCTCTATAGTAATGTCCCTCTAGCGACTGAGATTCCCAACATTCCAGGTGGAATGCTACTTAAGCAATACGGCATGACAGGGTGTTTGTTATGTGGAAATAATGCCTTGCCTCAGGTGCTTTTTGTGGTACAAGGTGCAGCTGAGTGCCATCAACCACTCAACAAGTGATGTTATGTCATCATAACACACACCCTCGGGTGTCTTACTGTGATTGTAAAACAGATAATGCAGGATAAAAAAGGCTTTTATGTAGGTTTTTCTTTAGATAAGTATCAGATTGTGATGTGCTGAGATAACATAATAGGTGGAATTGCTTCTGGATCAGTCAGCATTCAGGATTTTTTTCCTCCCCATTCTATAACACAGTATAATCCTGCTAGAAAGATTTTTTTTTTATTTATGTAGCCACTTTCCAGAGCTCAAAGTGCTTTACTATTTTAAAACAATAAATCAATAAAGCAATCAATCAATCATTCATTCACCAGGTCCAACACAACAACTATAAAATACACATTTCCTGGACTGAAATATTTAAAACTATAATCACATAAAATGAACACACAATGTATCAGTCTCCCAAACAAGCCTGTTTAAATAACCAGATCTTCAATTTAAGCTTAAAATGTTCTACAGAAAAGGGAAAAATGGATAGATTTCAGGACAGTATTCCAGAGCCTTGGAGCAGCAACAGAAAAGGCTCGGTCCCCAGCAGAATTAATTCTTGATTGTGGTGCTATTAAAAGTCCCTCGGTTGGAGGGGGCACATGCATGACTAGGAATGGAATGGCAGTTTAAGATTATAGCTCCATTCAGCCGCTAAGATATCCATCATTTTATTGTTTTAAATAGCCTCCGTTCCTAGTTTTACACAGATATCGAAGTTACGGAAGATCCTGAGCTACCGAAAAAGCTGTTTTTGTATCAGAGGAGAAGTTTGAACTGTACTTACAACTTACTATGCTATGAAGAGTGGGGCCTGATCTCTCCATACTAATGGTGACCTCAGAAACCCATCTTATGGTTGGAATTGATGATCTCTCTGATATTTGGACAACGTTGCAAGTGCTGGTCACAGGACATTTCCAACATTAAGGAATCTGTTGCTCATCTAGATGACAGAGTTGAGACAGCAGAACAAAGAACTGTTGATACAGAACTTTTCACCTCTAAAGTGGAGTTGGAGGCAGCTCACCATGTGGACAGAATTTCCAGACTGGAGCAGCAGATACAGACTGTGGAGGAAAAAATTGAGGACTTTGAGAACCATAATAGGTGCAATAATGTGCACATTGTGGGGGATCCCTGAGGGTTTGGAGAGGCCCAGTATGTGTTGTTTTCTGCAGCATACAGTATGTTACCTCAACTGCTGGATCACCAATGTGATGCCCCTTTAGAGGTGGAATGGGCAGACAGGTCATTAGGGCCGAAACCGGCAAAAGGGCTTCCCCCATGCCCTGTAATAGCCTATTTTTCTCAGGTCCTCTGTGAAGGAGCAAATTATTTGTCTAGCCTGAGAAAAAGGGTGTATTAAAATGGAATGGTCATATGGTGTACATCTTCCAAGATTACCCTAAAGAGGTGGCAACATGCAGGAAGGCATTTGCCCCAATTCAGAAGGAACTGGCAAAATATAGGGTGCAGTATGCAATGCATTACCCTGGGGTGTTGACTGCAGTGGGATGGATGGTGGCATAAGCTGCAGAATGTGCAAGAGGCTCAACATTTTTTAAACAATATTAACCACTCTACACATCTGGTGCCTCTGGATGAAAAAAAGGTTTCTAATTCATTTATGTCCTCTGCTTCAATGCTGTAACCCCACTATATGGCTACCAGTTTGCCATCCTCATCAGACCACAAAAATAGTCAATCAACAGAAGAGATAGAGTCTGAAGTACAAGTTAACAACAAGAGGGACAATTCAAAACCCAAATGGCATAGAGAAGGACGCAAAAATATTGGTGTGCAGTGATCGCTTTTTTCAACAGCAATGGGCACTTCTGTTATATGTTCTGACCCGCTGTCAACAACCTCACCCTCTGTCACCAGTCCTGCTAGTTGGTCCAAGGATCCTGACCCCAAGCATCTCCGGCTGTCTCCGTTGTCATCACCTGAGATACAACACACCTTGGAGATGGAATGGGTCGACTTAGGTGAAGATGAGCTCCTCACATCCATGCTGCCCGATTCAGCTGTTACAACACTGGCCACACTGGCACCACAAAAGGAAGATGAATGGGTTGATGGTGTGGCATATTTGGATCTGAATCTGTCCGCGTTGGGGCCTGACACACCTGCCCTGAAGCAACACCTTCAAGATGCTCGAATAGACTTTGGGACATTCTGGAAGGTGATTCTTTCTGTTTTTGTACTTGAAGGCTGGACATCTTTTGGTTTATCTGTGCATATAACTGTTGGTGGTATATGAAGTACTGATGGGGGTGGGATAGAGGGGGGATGAAGGAGATTCTCTACTGACTCATACTTGGAAGGGGCTTTAATATTTGGTAACCTCAGATGTGGTCAACCTTCATTATTATTCTGATGCTGTGCTCCCTATTTAGCTGTCTCCTCCCCCTTCCCAATTTTCTCCTGCTGCATCATGCATTAAGGGAGTATGGGTATGTTTTAGGGGCCATTACTATGTGCCCTTCTACTCCCTGGTTTGTTTTGGTTTTATATTTTTACAGGTAGCTCTGTTTGGATCTTTCCAGCTGGTTCTCCTATGCTGACTGGTAATGGAGGGAGCTTACTCAGGCTGCTTCATAAGTCTGTCACTCACACCATGGCAGTGTTTTTCCACATGCCTGCTAGGGGGGGAAGGGGGTTGTCAATTATACCTCGCCGGCTCACATTATCTCCACCCTCGAGCTTCTAGCGCTTAAAATGTTAGAGACTATGAGAATGCTTTTTCTCATTTTTGACCCCACCTACAATGTTTTGAGAGAGAGGATTCGACACATGGTTGCTGCAGTATTCAAGATGTGGGATCACTTTTATAGAAACATAGAAATTGTCAGCAGAGAAGAACTGCTAGGCCCATCCAGTCTGTCCATAAGCCCTATACTTGACTCTATCTGGTCAGCAGCACCCCTCCCTCTGCCCTGTCTCTAAGGTTCCCTATGCCTGCCCCAGACATGTTTAAATCCCTCAACAGTGCTTGCTCCCACCACCTCCTGTGGCAGATTATTCCATGTGTCCACCACCCTCTCCTTGAAGAAAAACTTCCTCACATTCCCTCTTAACCTGCCATCTTCCAGTTTCATATCATGCCCGCTTGTTCTTGTACTCCTCCTGTATTGGAAGAAGTCTCCTCCCTGTACCTTATTAATGCCCTTTAGGTACTTGAATGTTTCTATCATGTCCCCCCCCTCCCTCCTCTTCTCCCGTGAGTACATATTGATGTCCTTTAATCTCTCCTCATAAGTTTTGTGGTGCAAGCCCTGTACCATCTTAGTCACCCGTCTCTGGACCATCTCCAACCTGTCAATGCCCTTATGAAGGTGCAGCCTCCAGAATGGCACACAGTACTCCAGATGAGTCCTGACTAGTGTTTTATACAAAGGCATCACTATCTCCCACCTACTGCTACTGATACACCTCCCTTTGCACCCCAGCATGCTGCTGGCCCTCCCTGCAGCCTTGGTACTCCGCTTTGACACTTTCAGGTCATCAGAAGTAATAACCCCATGGTCTCTTTCTTACTTGGTGATTGTCAGCAACTCCACCCCCCATCCTGTAGTTCTCCCCAGGGTTCCTTTGTCCCAGGTGCATAATTTTCACTTTTTTGCATTAAACCTCAGTTGCCACACCTCAGACCATTGTTCCAGCTTTCCCAGGTCCCTCCTCATTTTCTCCACCCTGTTAGGAGTATCCACCCTGTTACAGATCTTGGTGTCATCTGCAAACAGATAGACATTTCCCTCCAGCCCTTTTGAAATATCACTAATGAAGATATTGAACAGGACTGGCCCCAGGACTGATCCCTTTGATACCCAGCTGGTAATTCCTCTCTCCCAGATTGTACCACCCTCTACCTTCTGTCCATTAGCCAGTTCCTAACCCAGTTTACCATCTTGTGCCCCATGCACAGACTACCCATCTTGTTGACCAGCCTCTTATGTGGGACAGTGTCAAAAGCCTTGTTGAAATCAAGGTAGGCAATGTCTACCGCCCCCTTCAATTTACTTCCTTCATCACCCAGTCAAAGAAATCTGTCAGATTTGTCTGACATGACCTGCCCACTGTGAATCCATGTTACCTCAGGTCCTAGGCACTATTGGATTCCAGATGTCGCACTATTCTTTCTTTAAGCAGTGCTTCCATGATCTTCCCAACTACTGAAGTGAGGCTGTCCAACCTATAGTACCCCGCCTCCTTCCCACTGCCAGATTTGTGTAAAGGGACCACATGTGCCCTCTTCCAATCCTCTGGAACCACT
This sequence comes from Neoceratodus forsteri, assembly GCA_016271365.2. Lineage (NCBI taxonomy): Eukaryota > Metazoa > Chordata > Ceratodontiformes > Ceratodontidae > Neoceratodus > Neoceratodus forsteri. Next base: position 330,158,761 of record JADMNL010000023.1, on the reverse strand, counting down.
CCTGTGTTGAGTGACTCAGTGAACATGGCTGCCAGAGGCACTGCTAGCTCTCTTTGCAGTTCCCTTAATAACCTCAGGTGTATGCTGTCTGGCCCCATCTCTTTGTCCACCTTCAGTCTGGGTATGGGTTCTGGGTAACTAATTGGGGTTTATCAGATTTCCTAGTTGCACTGAGCCATATGATGTCAAAATGCACAATTCTGGATTATTGCAGATTTGTTTACTCTATTCTCATTTTATATATCATAAGGACTTTTCTTCATCATTGGGTCAGTAGCCTATTTCCTCTAGGCTGTTGGAATGCTTGTTATTTTTTGGAATCTTTTTCTGTAGTTGTGATGTCTCTTTTCTTTTCAGTATCAACACATTTATTTTTACACACTGACTTCTCTAGGTGTATTGTTTTGTGTGTTAAACTTATTTGTCGATGCCTAACATAAAATTGTTATTTTGGAATTTTCAAGGTATGAACCACTCCATGAAAAAGAAAATGGTTCTGTCATATTTGAACTCCTCAAAATGCAGTATTGCTTTTCTACAAGAAACTCACCTCCTTTAAAGGGAGGCAGGGACCTTGTATAAAGGCTTGGTGGGGAAGGCCTACTCTAGCTCCTTCAAGGCCAAGAACTGTGGTGTTTCAATTTTATTATGAAAGGGATGCCCTTTTCAGGTACTAAGATCTTTCTTGGATAAGGAGGGGCACTGGATTATTCTTTTAGGACAAATTTATGGGGTTTTAGCTCTTCTGGTTAATATATATGCCCCAAATCTTGATACACCAAATTTCTTTTCTCATTTGTCACAGAGAATTTCAGAATTGGCTAATGATTCTATGGCTAGTATTTTGGGTGGAGATTTTAACTTTGTGCTTGACCTCTTTTTAGACAGAACCCCTCGTGAAAAGTGCTCCCCTTCCCATCATCAGTCAGGAAGTGTGGTTAAATCAGTTATGTTCCAAATTTGGCCAACAGGACTGCTGGAGAGTTTTCTATCCAGAAACCTGCAAATTTATCTTTAGGTCACATACAATTCAAACATGCAGTCAGTCAGACTATTTTTTATGTAGTTCTGCAATTTTGGGGGACTTAGTGGCGGCTTCTATTCTATCTATCACCATCATGGATCATGCTCCATTTAGCCTGGTTTGGGTACCCAAGGCTACTGTTATAAAGTCTCCTAGATGGCGTTTTAATCTGCCACTTTTATGTTCTGAGGAATTTGGGTGTTGGATGCAAAAGGAGATACTTTCTTATTTTGAAACCAATGCCTCCCAAGAAACGTCTGTGTTTAGACTCTGGGAAGCTTTCAAGGCTTTTACTAGAGGCCATGTAATTTCCTATGCCTCAATGGTAAACAAACGGAGGACGCAAAAGGTAATAGACCTTACACAGAAAATTCAGTCATTGGAGGGTTACATGCAAATTCTCTTTGACTCAAGAACACCAAATTTCTGAGCTTTTGGCTTTTCAATATAAACTAAATACTATTTCTACCCAACAGGCTCCAGAGTGCTCTTTTTTATGCAGCAGTCTTACTGGGAGTCAGGTGATAAGGCTGGAACACTCCTCGCCTATAGGTATAAGCAAAGAATGATGGAAGTAAAAATTCTGTTCTTTAAATCGGGGGATAATCATATTATTACAGATCTAGGGAAAATGGCTAGTTTATTCTGAGAGTATTATATGTCCTTATATAGCTCTTCAGTCTCCCCAAGTGGGGTGGATTATCATTCCTTTTTTGCAAAAATAAACCTGCCCCTTTTATCTTCTGAAATTGCTCAGTCTTTGGAGGAGGATATAACACTGTCTGAGATACAAATGGTGATTCACTGTTTGGCTGCTGGTAAAGCCCCAGGACTGGATGGCTTAGGATCAGACTTTTATCAAGCCTTTGAACCCATTCTGTCACCTTGGTTACTGAAACTTTTTAGGACTATTTGGGAATCTGGTTCCATGCCACCTTCTTTGTAAGAGGCGAATATTATAGTCTTGCCAAAACCCAATAAAGACCCAGCTATTTGCTCTAATTTCAGACCAATTTCACTGCTTAATGTTGACTTCAAAGTGTTGACCAGAATACTTGTGGGTCATTTGGAAAAGGCATTTCCTTTTGTCATTCATAAATCCCAAATGGGCTTTGGGAATGGATGGCAGGGCAGCGATAATATTCAAGCTGTATTGAATCTAATACAGATGACGATCAGGGGTCCAGACTCTGCAGCAATTGTTGCAATTGATGCTGAAAAGGCATTCAGTTCTAAAGAATGGGATTATTTATTTCAGGTTCTATCAGAAATAGGAATTGGGCCAATTTTCCAAAAATGGATTTGTTGCTTGTACCCTTCCCCCAAAGTGAGAGTTTTGGTGAATGGGGTTTTTTCAAAATCTTTTCCCATGTTTCGAGGCACGAGGCATGGATGTCCATTAAGTTCCCTATTGTTTCTGATTGCTATGGAACCACTTAATTCTCCCTTGTGCCAAAACTCGGAGATTTCTGGTATGTTGGTAGGGAAGCAATCATCTACCTTACATTACGCTGATGATTTGCTCCTAACAATATCTAAAGTTGAAACATCTTTACCCACAGCTTGGGGAGTGTTTGATTATTTTTGGGCAATTTTAGGATTAAGAGTTACCTGATCTAAGACTGAGATACTACCACTTTTTTGGGCAGACCCTAATTGGGCCCTTATGCGACCACAAAAATTAAAGCATGTGTCTAATGGTGTCCGATACTTGGGGATGCACATTTCTTCCAATACTGAAGATATGTGTCACAAGAATATTCAAGGGGTGTTGGAAAGATTGATCTATTGACATGAATAGATGGGTCAAACTTCATCTATCTCTCCCTGGTAAGACTGCTGCAATTAAAATGATGTATTTTCCAAAACTCTTTTATTGCCTCAGTAATTTAGCAATGCCTATTGGATAAACTATTTTTGAACTTTCTCTGGGAAGATCACTTTGGTAGGAAGATTTTGCGGGCACCTACAATAAGGGGTGGATGAAATATGCCATGACCTTGGCTGTACCATACTGCCAATGGCCTCAGACAATGCCTGCACTGGCTCCATCCAGATCAAAGTCCAACTCCTTTATGGGTAGACACTGAAAAAGTTATAGCGGGAGATATACCACTTGCAGTGGGTTTGAGATCCTTTTCCTGAGCCACACCTTATAACTCCTCCTACAATATTTGCTAGACAGGTTTGGAAAAAAAAATGATCCAGACATTTGGTTGGAATTACAAGTATTTTGGTCCCTATCAACCCCTGAGGAATAACCCCAAAATTTGGATTGGAGGTTCCAAGATTTATTGGTCACTTGGTTATCCAAAGGTATATTATTAGTGGTTGATTTGTTTGTTCCTGAAAGTGGGTTACTAATCATTCTTTCAGATGCAAAACATTTTTGGTTTTTCTCACAGTGACCTTTGGAGATATCTCCAATTGCGACTTACGAAGGATTCTCAGTTGTTACTAACTAACCTTACTAATCATTTATGCATTTGGTTTTGATTGCCTAAAGGGCATGCATGTGTGATATGCAAGCTCCTACAAAACATTTATACCCCAGATTGGGAATCTTCCTGACTGAAATGGGTAGATGAGATGCAGGAACCTCTGGATATAGTAAAATGGAATAGGTGTCTGGGTGTAGCCCACCAGGCCTCTCCTGACCCAAAAATTCAACTTATCCAAAAAAGAGATATTAAGCAGATGGTATTGGACTCCATAAAAACTGGAATATGGGCCTTTACACATCTGATATTTGTTGGAGGTGTGATTCAGATCCTTGTACTTAATATCATATTTTGTGGGGCTGCACTATGGTGAAAGATTGGTGAATATTATTGGGATATTAGAGCTGATTATGGGTGTTGGAATTCCACAGTCCCCAATTTTCTGGATTTTAGGGGGTCCAATGTTGCTTTCTCCACAAGCTTTTAAGTTTAAAACAGTCCTCTATGTAGCCGCCTTGGAGTCTAAAAGACTCCTTCTTCTTCATAGGAGAATTACTAGCCTCCCATCACATACACAATGATTATAGTCAGTGACTAGAGCAGCCTTTAATCAGCGGGTGATGTCCTGGAGAAGAAAGGCACTTCCAAAATTCCATCAAATTTGGTATGTTTGGTTACGTTCTATATGGGTGAGTTCATAAGAAATATTTTACTCAGTATCACCATTGGTGGATAATATCTTTTACTTGTGTTGTTCAGGACTTTATTTAATGAGAAGTCATTGTGGATACATGAGACTTTTTTATTTTATTTTATTCCTTAATGGTATAAGGATCATGGTGTTGCCATCTTTCAATACTGAGGTTAGATAGCTATTGTACTGACCTGGATATTCAGAATTTTCTTATTTCATTCCTACTTTGGGTAGTTACCTTATTTATTTATTGATAACTAGGATTACAAATTCCTTTGAACAAGGTTTTTTTTTTACAAAGGTTCCGCATTGAACAAAGATGGGTACAATAATAAAACAGAGGTTACAATGCAATATGGTTACAGTACAAACATGGTTACAAATAGTATTCAATGAAAGGTAAGCATGAGAATGCAGCCAGTGAGGATTATATAGTAGTCAGAAGAATGACTTAGTCAGTATAACTATTAATAGGGCATCATAGAGCCGGATAGTTGTGGGAGGGAGAGAGGGGAAGAAGAGGAAAGGAGAAGAAGGATGGGGAAAAACTGAAGCATAAAATTGCCTCAGAGAAGGTAAGGGGAGATGAGGGAAGGGATCAAAAATAGGGGGAAGCAGAAAGGGAGAGGCAAAGTGGAGGGGAGGGGGAGGGGGTGAAGAGGGTAGTGGGAGGAAGGAGAAGACAGGGATGTGGATAAGGCAGGAGGACAAGGGGTAGGGTTTAGGGAAATGTTAAGGAGGACAGAAATGGGTTGCCAACTTAGGTAGTACAATCACAGCTACTTAGTGCAAGGAGGTGTTGACACAGTTTGAGTTTGAAAGGACCAAGCTTTGACTCAGCAGCAGCATCATGTGGGAAGCCATTAAGCCATTTAGGTGCTCTATAACTGAAAGTCCACTGTGCCTGTGAGTTCTGGCAGAAAGGGATGAGGTACATCTGTTTGGAGGTATTACGCATGCAGTGTAGGTTTGGTGTCAGCATTAGAGGAGTTTCAGTGGCAGAAGGAATGAGGCCTAGGACGATCTTTTTCACAAGTAAGCAGGTCTGGTAGGAGACCCTGCCTTTTATATCAAGTCAGTTAGTCTGTTCATAGAGTTCACATGTATGGGTACTTTTGTCGACCCCAGATACAAGTCTGCAAGACTTATTCAGCACTATTGCTATTCTTTTAAGGGTGTTGGCGGAGGCAGCACCATATATGACTATTACGTAGTCTATTATCAATAGGATTGAGCTGGTTACAGCAAATATCAAAGCCTCAGGGGTCAGACAGTGGAGATACCAATAAAGGATCCCAAGCCTAGAGTTTACAACCCTAGAAATTTGGTTGACATGCAATTGTAGGATAGAGCGGTATCAAGTGTTATACTGAGGTATTTGAATTCCTGGACTTGTTCAAGAGGCTGATTATGGTTATTATGAAAGGTTAAGCTAGCAGTTTTATGTTTATTGTGTGGCTTGGAGAAAAGCATGACCTTGTTTTTTTTGTAGTTCATGAGTAGTTTGTGTTGACTAAACCAGATCTCAACCGAGTTAAAGTTGAATTGTATGTCTCTGGAAAGAGGGAGTAGATCAGTGTTGCTTGAGAAAAGGATAGTGACATCTGCATAAAGGACCATGTTATTGTTACAAACTTTTGGGAGGTTACTGATGAACAGACTAAAAAGTAAGGGTCCAAGGATGGACCCTTGTGGGACCCTGGAGCGCACAGGAAGGCTACGGGAGAGGATTTCACAAATTTTCACTTGCTGAGTTCTACCCACTAGGTAGCTCTTGAACCTGCTGGTGACCTCATTTGAGAGACCAAGGGCAGGGAGAGAGAGTGAAGCAGGATGGTGCACCCCTTTTCGTCAACACCCCAATGGCGAAACAGGAAAAAAGACCATTACGGTGACATTCTCGGTAATGATCCTTTTTCTGTGTTTCACCTTCCCCGAGTGCTCCGCCCCCTTCCCGGACCAACTCTGACCTGGAGTTGGAATCCTAAAGTCTGGGGGGTGCAGGATGTGCAGCCCTCCCACAGAAAACACCCTTAAAACAGGCAGCACAATACCTGCGTCAGTATTGTGCTGTCACTTTGTGGGAGGTCGGCATTGTCGCTGTCAACTAAACTTGGTGCTTCCAAAGCAGGAGCGAGTGGTTAACGGTGTTGAAGGCCTTAGTTAGGTCTATATAAATTGACCCAACTAGGTGAGCTTGATTCAGGGCCTTGTGAATGTGATCAGTGTATTCGAGAAGGGCGGTGGTTGTGCTATGTGCTTTTCTAAAGTTGCCCTGTTGTGGGCATTGAATGTTATATTTGACTAGTTATTCCATTAGCTGGTCCAAGACAATATGCTCAAGGGCTTTAGAGAGGGGGGAAGGATGGATATGGGGTGATAGTTTTTGTGTTGTGACCTGTCACCACTTTTATGAATGAGAGTGACAGTGGCCACTTTCCATTGATGGGGACTTGCCTAAGGGAGAAAGATAAGTTTAAGAGTTTGGAAAGGGTTTAAGGACAACCTCAAGAGAGAGAGGATAAGGAGTTTAACATCTAGGGAGTCACTACTAAACCTGGATTTGCCGAGCACCCTTTGAAAGTATATTTTGGATTCAGCAAGTGTGACTATCCTAAAGTAGAAGGGAGGGATATTGGGGAAGGGGCAGCTGTGCCAGCTTTGTCTGTCTCGTTAGGCTCATCAAAGAAGTTGTGGGGAAGTACACCACTAAGATCAGTGAAAGCATCATTGAAAATGTCCACTATTTGTTTGTGGTTTTGTGTGGTAGTGCCATTCACCTCAAGCATTGTAGGGGATGTTTTATTGGGCTTGCCCATAAGGTCTTTAATCTTATCCCAGAAACTCTGGCTATTACTCAAAGAGTTTGTGAGCTCACCCTTAATATGTTCTATTTTGGCTCAGCGTACTTCACGGTGTACACAAGTTTCTAGCAGCTCTACAGTACTGCATGTAGACCTGTTTCCCAGAGGCTGTTCTGTGATGCCAAAGAGTGTCCCTTTCTTTCATCAAGTTAAGTAGTTCAGCAGGAATCCAAGGGTTAATTGAACCCTTTGTTTTTCTTTTACAGAGCAGGGCAAACATATCACATGCTTTATTGAACTGCGTGACAAAGTAGCTCAGTGCTTGGTCCACACAATTGGATGTGTTTAAGGGGGACAAATCACACTGCGAGATAGGCTTGGACGTTTTTGAGTTTACCTTTTTTGAGGATAAGTTGGTAAGTAATTTTAGCTGGAGGTTTGTGCGGCATATTTGACCAGTGATACATTACTGGGGAATGGTCACTCATAAAGTCAGGAAGAATTAAGGTGCTGGTGATTATTTTTGGGTGGGTGGTGAGGATCAGGTACAGGAGGGAACTGTTGCCAGTACTATGATTAAATCTTGTAGGGGTGGTGACTATCTGGGTGATTTCAAGGGCTGCAATTGTGTCTTTATATGGGTCAGCTTCAGGGGCAAGCCAATTAATGTTGAAATCACCCATAACCACTGTCTCAGTGCAATGAGGGAGGATTTTCAAATAGTCAAAGACCATTTTAAAACCGGATGTCTGGTCGTGTGGAGGGATGCAAACAGATAATTTCTATGAATGCATAAAATCTGGAAGGATGGTATCCTTTGTTTGGTTTTAATGACTAATGCTGATTTTCTTTCTTCTGTCTCTCTTTTTTTTTTCTTTAAATATAGAAGGTTCTGTTGTTGCCCATATTACATCCTCTGGATACATCTTCATCTTATTCCAGAGAAGTTTACCCACATACATCTTGCATTTTAATCCTTACCTTCTATATTGTCTACCTGTCCCTCTCCCCTCTACTAACTCTACCTAATCTAATCTATCATCCCCCCACCCTGATAAAAATGATTGGCCTATCCCTGGTTATTTAAATTTTTTGTTCTGATACCAGTTTTTGAATTGGCACCCATATTCTATCAAATATGTGCATTTGATTTTGACTGAAGAAATAGATTTTTTCTAACTGCATACATTCCAAGAATAAGTTCTTCCAGACTTCGTATTTTGGTGGGTGAATGTCTTTCGACTGTCTAGCAATGCATCTTCTAACATTCACTAAAGCCATGTTTATTAATTTTCTTTGATACCCTTTTTTTAGAGTTTGATTTGATGACGTACCTAACACACACAATTCTACTTCATACCTTACATTTATTCCTGGTATTTTATTTAAAGTTTCAAATATCTTGTTCGATAATGGTTTTATATATTTGCAAGTTGCAATTTTATGTGTGTTAGGTTTCCCCAGTTTATTCCTCACCTATTGCATAGGGGAGGTATTTCTGAGTTCATTTTATTTAAAAGATGTGGGGCAAGATTTTCAAAGCCCTTAGAGTGGTGCAAGGTGCATGCATCCAGCATGGTTGATGCAACAAGCACCTTGTGCCTAGGGTAAGGCCCCAAGCTATTTTACAAAGCAGCCTTCATCAATCAGCAGGCTGCTTGCACCAAATGTGCTAGCACCAGCCTTGTGCCACAAAAGTGGCTACGGCATGGTGCTAGGGGTCTTGCAGCAGTCCCTGGCTGCCACAAGCCCGACATCACTATTTTCAAAGCTCTCTCCAGGGACAAAGTGCTCTCAGGTGGTCTAACAGTACTTAGACATCCCTTGGGAGAGATGACCAATGTGTGCCAGCATGCCCCAACCTGCCCCTACATTGAATTGCACCTGTATGGATGACATCCCTGGTGATCTAGTGTCCCCCTCCCCACCCGGCTCTGCCCCAACAATGGCACAGTGCTGACAGAATTCATCCTGGTGATCTATGTGCCCCCCCACTTGGCAGGTATTGCCTGCTGCCCTGCTCCCTCCCCCATCCTGTACAACTGGCACAGCCCTCCATACACCACAGTAGGCACTCTGCCAGTTGATTCAGTGGCTGGCCAAGGTGGTGTGTGGAGGGCTGAGCTGGTCACCAGATCAGGGTACAGGATGGGGGGTGGGCAATACCTGCTGGGGTGGGTGGGCACTAGAACACTAAGGTGAATTCTGTCAGCACTATATCACTGTCTGGGTAGATTGGGGGCAGGGAGAGCAATAGGGGTACTCTTGGGATACTGGGTACCCAACCAGCAGTTCAGGGCATGTTGGAGGTGGTTGTGGTGTGGGGCATGAGCCAGTACAATGCCCCCATCCAAGGGTGAACTCTCACCCCATCTGCCCAGCAGCCACTGCAGCATTCCAAGTGGGTGTGCCATCTTTTTGGTGCGCCACCACAATTGCCGCAAACTGTGGGACTTAGGTGCCGGGACCCTGTCCATTGGAAGATCAGGTGCAGGGTCCCGGATGCACTGGCACTCTGCACAAGTTGCCATTGTCACAGCTTGCATTGGGGCTTTGAAAATCCTGCCCGTGGAGTGTGATATATTCTGTGAAATATATTAAGCTGGATTTGATTTAGTCAGTTACTGATTGCAAATTTTGTCTGATTTTATTTCTGTCAATTTTTCTTCAGTCAAGTCATAGCCAAGTTCTTTTTATCAACTCGTTTTTAATTTATCTATGTTTCCTTGCCCTATTCCCATCAAGATAGATAGATAGATAGATAGATAGATTGCATATCATTTTCCTTCCTTTCCCCATTAGCAGTTCCTGTAATGAAGTCATTTTTGGTTTACACAAGTTCTTTCCTAATTCCTTACTTAGGGTAGCTTTGATTCTTATATAGAAAAAAATGGTCAGATTCTCTTAAGTTTCTGCCCCTTTGTAGTTCTTGAAAGGAGGAAAATCTCCCCCTGTATATTAATCTTCAATTTGAATGATTCATTTTATCCCCCATGGATTATAAGATTCCATAGGTTTTCCTGGTTTATTTCTGTTTCATATCCCAAACCTTATGGGGCATGAATATTGATTATTACATTTTCTTTCAATATTTTATGATAATTTTGCCATGCTCTAATAGTTGCTTGTGCAAGAGTCGTTAATAAGCTGTATCTCTTTTTCCTTTTTGTGTTCATACAACCAGTAAAATTTTTTGTCCAAAGGTTCATTGTCTTTATTTTGTATAAATTCTGCTTCTACCCACCAAGGAGGGTCAGCTTCATAATATTCTATATTTTGAGTTATAATTGCTGCTTGATGGTAGTGAAAAAAGTTAGGGAGTTTTAAGCCTACAAGTTCATAGTTTGCTCTTAGTTTTTCTAATGATAACCTGGCTTTTCCTTCCTTCCGTACACAGTACATTTTCTTACTAATGTGTCCAATTGTTTAAACTTATGTTTATGTATTTGAATGGTAAGGATTGAAAGATATATAATAACCTTGATGGAACATTCATCTTGATAACTTGTATTCTCCCTATTAATACTAGCGGTAAGTTCACCCAGTTATGTAAGTCCTGTTTAATGTTTTGAATTATTGGATTCCAGTTTAATTCCATAAGTTTATTTAAGATACAGTATTTGTTAGAAGTATCCCTAGATATTTTAATTGGTTTGTTGCTCTAAATTTTGATCTTACTTCTTCATTTATATTTTTCTTAGGGTTGGTACCATGGGTAGTATTTTTGATTTTGCCCAGTTTATTCTATAGCCCAAAATTTACCAAAGTCTGAGATTATATTGACCAATTTACTCATAGTTGTGTTAGGGTTTGAGATATAAAGTAGAATGTCATCAGCATATAGTGATATTTTTATATTGTGTGTTCCTATTTTAACTCATTTTATTTCTGTATTTTCTGTTATTAGGTTTGCTAAAGGTTCAATTGCTATTGCAAATAAAAGTGAGGAGAGGGGGCACCCCTGCCTTGCTCCCCTTTTTAAGCTAACAACAGCCTTTCTAGTTTCCCGTATGTTATTTATTGATGTTTCTGTATTATTATTAAACCTTTCAAATTCCTGTAGTTCCTATTTCATGTTTTGTAAGAATTCAGTGTCATATAGTAATCGTGGATCCATGGACCAATTTTTAGTTTTCCTATTTGTATTAACTTGTATTTTATATATTTTTGGAACATGGTCTCTTAAGTTTATTCCCTCATATGTTATTGAATCTATATTGTTTAACAATCTAAATGTTCCCATAATCCAGTCTATCCTTGAATATGTGTTCTGTCTATTTGAAAAGAAAGAGTACTCACATATGTTATTATTTTTTATATCTCCAATAATAAATTAGTCCTAAGATTTTGATATTTTGTAGTATAGAAACACAGAAACATAGACTTTGACAGCAGATAAGGACCACTTGGCCCACCTAGTCTGCCCATTTCCCTACCTACAGGATAAGCTGTAGATCCTGGTCAATCAACATCCTATTTCTTCCTACCCCCCACAAGAATTGCCTTCTGCCTGTCCCATGCATTCTTGAATTCTCGCACAGTTTTAGACCCCACAACCTCCTCAGAAAGGCTGTTCCATGTGTACACCACCCTCTCTGTGAAAAAATACTTCCTCACATTGCCCCTGAGCTCTCCCCCCTCTATCTTCAAATTGTGTCCCCTTGTTTTTGCACATCTCTTTTTTCTAAAAGATGGTACCCTCTTGGACTTTGTTGATTCTACTAAGGTACTTTAAAGTTTCTATCATGTCCCCCCTTCCTCCTTTCCTCAAGGGTATACATATTAAGCTCCTTTAGTCTCTCCTCGTATGGCTTCTATTGCAGACCCTGCACCATTTTAGTTGCCCTCCTCTGGTCTGCCTCCATCCTGTCTAAGTCCTTGCAGAGATGGGGTCTTCAGAACTGCACACAGTACTCCAGATGGGGTCTCACCAACTGTCTGTACAGAGGAATAACAACTTCCTATTTTCTGCTGGTGTTGCCTCTCCCTATACATCCCAGTATCCCCCCAGCCTTCCCTACTGCCTTCTTACATTGCTTGCCAAACTTAAGGTCATCTGATATGATTACCCCCAGGTCCTTTTCCATTTTTGTTGTTGTTACTAGCTCTCCCCCCCATTGTGTAATCTTCCCTTGGGTTTTTGTTTACCAGGTGCATTATTTTGCACTTCTTTGCATTGAATCCAAGCTGCCATACTTCTGAACATTCCTCCAACCTTTCCAAGTCCCTTCTCATCCTTTCCATGCCTCCTTGTGTATCAACCCTTTTGCAGATCTTTGTGTCATCTGCAAAGAGGCATATTTTTCCTTCCAGTCCCTCTGCAATGTCACTTATAAAGACATTAAAAAGGACTGGACTCAGCACTGAACCCTGCAGTACCCAACCAGTAACCCCCTCTTTATTCAGAGTGGATTCCAGTTACAATTACCTTCTGTGTCCTGTTGTCCAGCCAGTGTTTTATCCAGGCTACCACCCTGGTACCCATTCCCAGGCTGGTTAATTTGATTATTAATCTTTTGTGTGCGACTGTGTCAAATGCCTTGCTAAAGTCTAGGTAGACCATGTCCACAGCCCCTCCCTGGTTTACTACTTTGGTCACCCAGTCAACGAAATCAATTAGATTTGTCTGACATGACCTTTCCACTGTGAACCCATGCTGCCTTGGGTCCTGTGCCCCACTGGCCTCTAGGTACTCAACAATTCTTTCCTTCAGAAGTGATTCCATCACTTTCCCTACCACAGTGATCAAACTAACAGGTCTGTAGTTTCCTGCCTCTGTCTTGCTCCCACTTTTGTGAAGGGGAATCACATCCATATTCCTCCAGTCCTCAGGTACCACACCATTCTACCATGATTTGTTAAAAATGGTAGTCAGTGGTGTCACTAGTTCTCCTCTTAATTCTTTTAGAATTCTGGGGTGAATCCCATCAGACCCCATTGCTTTGTCCACCTTCAATTTTATTAGTTCTTTCAGAACCCTTTCTTCTGTAAATGGACTGGTATTGACCCCCGTCTTCAGACTGTTTGTCTTGTTTGGTTTAGGTACCTCCCCCTCCTCTTCCTTTGTGAATAATGAGCAGAAATATTTGTTCAGTATGCCTGCTTTTCAGTGTCCCTCTCTGCCCACCCACCGTCCATTCTATTCAGCCTCACTAGCCCTCCCTTTGTCTTTCTACGCTCCCTGATGTACCTATAAAAGGTTTTGTCCCCCTTCTTAACTGAGCTGGCTATCTCTTCCTCAGTTTGGGTCTTTGCTATTCTGACTTACAGTTTTGTGTCCTGCTCCTGATGTGTTTCTTATACTTCCTAAATACTATCTTTTTCTCCTTAACCTTCCCAGCCACCTCTTTTGAGAACCATAGTGGCTTTTTCTTTCATTTTGATTTGTTTATTTGTTTCACACAAAGGTTTGTTGCCTCTGTGATGGCAGTTTTGATGTTTCCCCATTGTTGCTCCACCCCTCCTTCTAGCCTGTTTGCTAGTACTTTTCTAAGGCACTCTCCCACCTTGCCAAAGTCAGCCCTCCTGAAGTCCAGTACCCTCACTTTTGTATGGCTTGATTCTGTAGCTGAGTTTATCATGAACCACAGTTTGGTGGTCACTTGTTCCCAGATGACTACCCACTTCTACATCTGAGATCTTCTCACTGTCCTCATTTGAGAGTATGAGGTCTAAGATTGCTCCCTCATGAGTCAGTTCCAAAACTAGCTGTCTGAGGCATGTCTCCTGTAGGGCATTGAGAATGGCCCTGCTCTTGGATGTGGCTGCAGCAAAGGTGCTCCAGTTAACATCTGGCATATATTTTGATCCCCCATCAACAGTATCTCCCCTTTCTCTACCATCCTAACGATGCCTATTATCATATCCTTGTCCATTCCCTCCCCCTGAGATGGGGAACTGTATACAACCCCTGTGCAGATTGCGGTGCCATTTACAGTCTCTAAGGTGACCCACAGTGCCACCTCTCCTTCTTGTTTACTCTTTTGTCCCATTGCTTTTATCCCTTCCCTTACATAGAGAGCTACTCCTCCCCCTTTTCTCCCCTCCCTGTCTCTCCTGTAGGTTGTGTACTCTGGTATGTTAACATCCCAGTCATGGTTCTCTGTGTACCATGTTTCTGTGACTGCTACAATATCCAGTCATCACTCTTCCATCAATGTCACCAGTTCAGGGAGCTTGTTGCCCAGCCTATGGGCACTGGTACTCATTACCCTCCATTTCTTGATGGCCTTACCCCTTTTTGCTCCATCTTTGTCCTTATTGTCTTTGTCATTTTCTCAATTTACTCCTACCCTTCTCCCTATCAACATCTCTATCTTGGTGTTTACCTCACTCACTTACTACCCTGATTTTTTTGTGGGGGGGCTAGGATTTCCAGTGCCTCTCCCCTTGGTTAGTTTAAATGCTTGCCAATGAAGCATTTCAACCTATCACCTAGGATTCTGGTTCCCCTCCTGGACAGATGCAGACCATCACACCAGTATAGGCCTGCATCACTCCAGGTGGACCCCCAGTCCCCAATGAAGCCAAATCCCTGAGCTCTGCATCAGTTTTTCAATCACTGATTGAATCCCATGGTGTGGAGCACCCTAACCTTACCCATGCCATAGACAGGCATCACCTCTGAGAAGGTTACCATGTGTGCTACTTGTCTAAGGCCCCTCCCCAATTCCACAAACTCTTCCTGCACTGCTCTGATCCCTTTCTCAGCCAGGTCATTTGTCCCTAGGTGGACAATGACATCCAGCTCCCTCCACCATGCAGCTGCTCTGACTATCCTGAGGATTCACTCCCTGTCCCACCAAGCCATGGTGCCAGGCAGGAACCTTACCTCCCTCTCCCCTTCCTCCCCAGTTCTACCTTCCTAACAATGGAGTCCCCCACCAGGAGTTGTTTCCTTCCCCTGTGGGGTCCCATGCCACCCTCCTGTGGGTCTTCTTTGTGGAGGTTCCCAGCATCCTCCTTGGTCTCCACTGTGGGTGCCTTCATAGAGGAACCACACTTTGCCAGAATGGCATATGAATTGTGGAGAGGTACAACTGGAGGGATGCACCTCTATTCCACCAGGCTTACCCTCCCTGTTCCCACTGTGGTCCAACTGCTTCTTTTTCTTGGCAACCTCTGAGGCAATGGCAGTGGCCCTGGTGGTCCCTGGGTGGGAAAGGAGGTCCCCCAAATCCTGACCAACTCAGCCTGGAGATGAGCAACCTCCTCCCTCAGCCCAGAGAGGTGCCTGCAGATGGGACAACACCGCATCCTCCAGAATGTCTCCCGGAAGACTGCTGCTCCACAGCCACTGCACTACACCACTGTCATCATGTCTTATTTCTGGTCCCTTAACTATTGTTTGAAATACTTACTCTTTCCTCTATTTATTTATGTATTTGTTTATTTATTTATTTATTTTCTGTCTACTTACTTGCTTACTGACTCTGCGCCCATTAAGCTCCTGATCTTCCTATTCTGAGACAAGAAGTTCCTATATTTCTCAGTAGTCTCCTTACTTGCTCAGAGTCAGGCCTCCCGCAGATGGGGAGAAGAGGGCTACCATTTTCCTTCTAGGATGATGAGTCTTTTGTGGCTCTGTGATCACTCACTTCCTGCTCCCAAACAGGAAGTTCCTGTTGTTAGTCAAATCCTGTGCCTATAAAAGTAGAACTGGCTTAGGGTGGGAAGGGGTGGAGGGGAAGGAAGGAGGGCAATATAGTCTCAGTAGATAAGTATAGTTATAACAGCAGCTCCTTTCTCTTGGTGTTCTCTGTCTGTTCTCCCCCTACTTTTCAGCTCTTTCTACACTTAGTTAATTGCACAGATAACAATTCCCCTCAGCCACCTGAGACAAACACCTAGATAACTGTACAGATAACAATTCATTTCAGCCAACTCACACAAACACACTAACTCTTTTTTTGTTTTGGTTTTACCCTAAATTGAAGGTTCCAGTAGTAGAGTTCTAGTTCTTTAGTCCCAGTAGAGAAGTATAGTTATAACAGCAGCTCCTTCTTCTTGGTGTTCTCTGCCTGTTGGCTGGCAGAAGCTATCTAGGGCAGTTTTTAAATCTGGCTTTAACCTGGCTTCCTTCTAGCTAAGCCACTCCCCCTACTTTGCAGCTCTTTCTACACTTAGTTAATTGCACAGATAACAATTCCTCTCAGCCACCTGAGGCAAACACCTAGATAACTGCACAGATAACAATTCACTTCAGCCAACTCAGACAAATACACTAACTCTTTTTTTGTTTTGTTTTTACCCTAAATTGAAGGTCCCAGTAGTAGAGTTCTAGTTCTTTAGTCCCAGTAGAGAAGCATAGTTATAACAGCCGCTCCTTCCTCCTGGTGTTCTCTGACTGTTCTCTGGCAGCCTTTAACAGGGCTGAATGGGAGCCTGTGCTATCCAGTCTAGTGTCTAATATAGTGTTATAATCTCTACCAATTATATAGGGTTCTGGGAATTCAGACAGCTTTAAAAAAAAAACTTAATAAAATATTTGTAGTCATCTTCATTCGGCCAATACATGTTTGCTGTTGTGTATCTATTTCCTTCAGTTACAATAGTACATATCATGTATCTTTTCTGTTCATCTATTATATTTTTTTCAATATTCAGATTCTTATTTTTAAACAAGATTGCAGTGCCTTTTGATTTCCCATTCGATTTAGATTGTACCCTTACAGAAATATAGGTTTGCTGTGTACATGCAGAATGCATGCCACATGCTTAATTGTGCAATGTTTGCATGCAGTTCACATATACAAAGTGATCCTAAGTGAACCAGGTCTAAAAAGCAAATCGGGTTTGCATGCCACAAGCTTGACATGTGCACAGCAGGTAAGCTGCTGTGAACATCTTCTAAAAATCAAGTTCTCATGTTGCTTGCTTGATATGAGTGCAGCAGTTAAGCTGGTGTGAACAGAAGGCTCACCAAACACTCAACCAAAATTCAAAGACTGTACCTTTATAGCCTAGCCGTCTTGCTACTGATGCTATCGGGAAACATACAGCCAAACTCTGGACCTAAGGAGGTAACCCTAATCAATGGGTCCCCCAATCAGAGTTCCATTATGCTGGCCACTATCAACATTTGTAGTCTTCTTAACAAAATTGAC
Source organism: Neoceratodus forsteri (assembly GCA_016271365.2). Lineage (NCBI taxonomy): Eukaryota > Metazoa > Chordata > Ceratodontiformes > Ceratodontidae > Neoceratodus > Neoceratodus forsteri. Next base: position 330,141,692 of record JADMNL010000023.1, on the reverse strand, counting down.
ACCCTCAAAGTCTGGGTGGCCATGAACAACCCAGACGAACTGTCCATCATTGAAACCTGGCTGTCGCCCAAAGTGTTGGATGCAGCAGTTGCATTGCCAGGATATATGATCTTTCAACTGAATAGATCCTCTAAGAGTGCTAGGGTCTGCACAATGTATTTATAAAATAGTATTAGAGGGTTGGCATTACCTCAGGTGGACCTCAGATGCCCTGCACAGGCACTAGCTGTACAAGTGCTCCTGGGGGCACACAACAAAACCCTCCCCATACTGTCTGTCTGTATACCACCTAAGGACCCAACCCCTGGCCTCCACAGTATTCTGGACTATCTTTAGGAGAAAAAGCACCTTGCTGAGACAGTAATAATGGGTGACTTTAATATAAACTGTCTGTCGTCAGCCAATGGAGCTATAAAGGACTCCTTAGCATCCCTACATCTCACTCAACTCATCAGCACACCCACCAGGATAAACTATAAAACAGGTACCAGTACCACCATTGACTAGACCATATCAAGTCACCATGATCACATCTCTAATGTGAGAGTTCACCCTGACTCCATTAGTGACCACTCCCCTATCACATGTAGCTGGTCAAATAAATTCCACCCCCCACCCCTAACCATCTACAACTGAATGTTAAATCATGGGTATCTGGATCTACTAAAGTGCCAACTCCAATCCCATGACTGGTCCCTCCTGGACTCTGTCAGTGACATCAGTGTTGCTCTTGATCACTTCATCAAGGTTTTCAATATGGTCTGCGACACCCATGCACCATTTAGAAAGATGAAGGTCCGTGGAACTATTAACTCCTGGATCTCACCAGAACTCATTACCAAAATGAAACAACATGATCATCTCTGGCTCATTGCCAAGTCCACAGGGAAGCAGCATGACTCTCAAGCATACAAAGCGGCTAGAAATGACTGTACAAGGGCAATTCGTCATGCAAAATAAAACCACCATAAAGAGCTTCTGTCAAACTCCTGGGGTGACAGTAGGAAATTCTGGGTGAACATAAAAGATATCACGGGCAAAGAACAGAAGGTCTCTCTGACTACGTTAAATCTTGAAGGCAATCCCATTACCGACCCTCTCTCAATTGCAAATACTTTTAATACTGCCTTCACTAATCTATCAGAGGTCCTCCCAAAAAACTTCTTTGAAGATGCTCCTCATCAGCTGCCTCATGCTCGGATGCAGAGAAGCCTGATCACCCTCCATTCTACTTCAAACAGGTGTCTTCCACCCAGGTCAGGAAACTGCTATCTAAGGTATTAGGGAAAACCAGACATAGTGGTGACTTGCTGGACCTCAAACTTATCGCAGTTACCTTAGAAGAGGTTCTCTTGCCTATAACCAAAATACTCAACCTATCCCTCACTCTGCCCCCATTCCCAGAAGTCTGGAAATCCGCACTTATCACACCCGTGCACAAATCAGGTGACCGCATGGAACCTAGCAACTACAGACCAATATCCTTCCTCCCTCTACTTTTGAAGGTTCTGGAATGCATCATAACTGATCAGCTTGTGGACTATCTTGATAAGTACTCCCTGCAATGCCCACAGCAGCATGGCTTTAGGAAAAAGCATAGCATGACTACAGCTTTGCTAGAATTCACTTACTTCATCCAACAGTCTGTTGACAATAGCAGTCTGGTAGGAGCGGTGTTCATAGACCTTACAAAGGCCTTTGACACTGTGAATCACAAACTCCTCTGTGACCAACTCACAAAGACTGGTCTCTCATCTAGCGCACTAAAATGGTTCGCAGCTACCTTGCCAACTGGTCACAGAGGGTGAAGATTTCAAATTCAATCTTGCAACTGCACTCTATCAGATCAGGCATAACCCAAGGGTCCAGCCTGGGACCCTTTCTGTTTAGTATCTTCCTAAACAACCTACCAAATGCCTTCAGTTAAGGACCCTCCTATAAGCAGATGGCACTGTCATCTTTACAAGTCACCCAGATCCCACCGTGCTCAAAAACAACCTACAGCATGGATTCCTTGAAGTTGAAAAATGGCTCCAATCCCACAAGCTAGTTCTAAACTACAAAAAAGCAAAACTTATGCTGTTCTCATCCTCCCTCCATAAACACAGGTCACATGCCCTGACAGTTAAAAATGACCAAGGAGCCCCCTGTTGAACAAATCCAGCATTTCAAATACCTTGGAGTAACCCTGGACTGCCACTCTACTTATGAGTCACACATTGATATTGTTGCTAAGAATGTAAATGCTAAACTAGGACTGCTCTATGGATACAGAAGAAGTCTGACCCCAGAAGCACTTAAACTTGCAATCCACAGCTCAGTACTATCCATTATTGACTACGTCTTGGTTATATATGGAACTGCACCAGCCACATCTCTCAAAAGACTAAATACTGCCCTAAACAAAGCCAGTAGACTTATCACTGGTGCCGGCCAACTCACCCACACTTGTGATCTATTCACCTTAACTGGGTGGCTCAAACTACAAGACCGCATCAAGTACCACTCGTGTATACTTGCCAAGCAAGTGTTGCTTGGAGCCCTGGCACCAGGCATCACCAGTCTTCTATCAAAATCTCAAAAGTCGCATCACACCCGGTCCTCTGTCTCTGAACTCTTTCACGTTCCTAGGGCTCAGACCACCCAATGCCAGCGATCCTTCCTCTACAGAGCTCCTAACTGGATGAATGGTCTGAGCTGTGAACTGACTAGCTTACCTCAACTTACCCAGTTCAAGCATCTCCTGCATCAGCACATCTCAAAGGAAAGTGAGTGTACTGTACCTGTTTTAATTAATCGTGTGACTTGCACCTCATCTGGCACCCTGCATTCTCCAGCCTCCTTGACAAGGCCCCTGGCTGCATCCTTCCCCCCCTGCTCAATCACCTCTCCCCCCTACCTTTCATGTACTGACCCTCCCACTCTGTCCCAGTAACTCACCCACTATGCCCCTGACTGACTCTTTTCCACACCTTTCTTCCTCCCTCCTCCCATCTTCCCTCCTCCCTCCCCACCTCACCATCCCCTCCCTTCTGTCACCTTCTCCTCCTGTGCCTGCCTCCCCACCCATCTATCCCTTCCTGCCACACTCAGTATGCTTGACAATGCCACCTGGCTGCATCTCTCCCCCCCCTTGTTTTCTGTCCTGTTGCTACTCTTCATCTCCTAACTCCTCCTTCCCTTACTATTTCCAAATGGGATTTACCACACATGTTTCACCTATAGTGTCCTCAGAATGCCAACTATGTATCTAATTGCAGTCAACTATTTTTACTACAGTATGTATTGTGCTGTTACTGCTGTTCTCTGTAATTGATATTATCTGTACATGATATTGTGCTTTATCCTTTGTCTGTCTTGTAACCACCCCTCCCCCAATATTGACGTGGAACTTTTGTAAATGAGCTACACTGTGCTCAGAGGTATTCTCTAATCCTAGATTGAAATAAATAAAATAAATAAAACATCATTTAAACATCACATCAGGTTCACATGCTGCATGCTTGCCATGTGTACAGCAGCCAGGCTGGTGCAAATATCATCTATAAAAAAACATAAGTTTCTATTTCTTATACTACTGCTAGCAATTAAAGTCATTAAAACACATTTTTATTTGAATTCTCATACAAAATAGGTAAACTCATTAATTCTGATCCTTTTGCAAGTTGTTTAATGGCTTTTGATTTTTGTCATTAAATTGCCATTAATTTGTAAAGTATTGTTTGCTTACTGCATTAAATGCCTAGGATATAGCCAGTCAACATGCCCCATTCCAGATGTATGAAGAGGGGCCTCTGTGTTGTGAAGCCTATCCTTTTTGTTTTAGACCATGTAAATCCCTTATGCATATTTAGTGCTTCAAATGTGTTTCCCCATTACTATTTTGTCTCACTTACTTTCCCTTTGTCATTCTGTATTGAGCATATACACTATGGCCATGCTCAGCACTCTTTGTGCTGAGTAGGGTCTTAGAAGCATGCACTATACCTCACATTTTGTCACTGAAATGAGGGACATAGACACTCAAAATGAGGGACAATGAGGGACACTAACCCACATGATGATCAGGACACATCATGAAACATGGAAATACAGTACCTTAGAATACAATGGAAACCATCGTATTAGCACCAGAGAATGAATTTCTGCCATTAAGCATGGGTGCCATTTAGGTAGGGCAGAGGATGGCAGCTGCAACCCCCCCCCATATTTGTGCTTAGGTTGTTCTTATGGTGTGGCAATAATGGCTTTAAATTTGGATTTAATATTTTGCACAAGTGCCCACCTTGCCTGTGTGTGCTCATACTGCAGGTACTCTCAAGACTTGATTGTGTATATTGTGTTGTCCACTCTCCCCACCTATTAACAATGGCACAATCACATGTGATGTAGATGAGCTCCAGCAAAGAAAGAGTGCATGAGTCTTGCAAGTGCAACACTGTCTTTCCCACCACAGAGTAGACAGACTGTACACTACAGCTTGGAGGAGTTGTTGAGCACTGAACTCTCAATAGCAGTGTTGTGGCATCATATTTTTATAGGTCTACTCTCAGTGAGTCTCCATCTCCCCTGGTGGCTGAAGGGGCAGAGGGTGATCTAGAAGCTACCTACTTACTCTACTAGGTTAGCCTTGCAAAATAAACAGCACAGACCATTCGACAGCAGGCTAGGCTTAGCAGCAGTGGTGACAGCAGTGTGGGTGGCCTTCATAGGCCTTGATCAGTGCAGAGCGGCAGTGGCCACAGCAGCAACCAAGCAAGAAGCAAACAACCAAGGTAGGGTAGGTTCAGTTGGTGAGGTGATTTGGTCACAGAACACGTTGGGAACCTGTGATGGTTGGTTCTAGCATCCAGCTTCTGGTGGAAGGACAGAGGGGGAGTGGACTGAAACATGGGCTGGTGGCACACTATGTCAGGCTGCAGGTTTTGGCCATATGGCCAGGTAAGTAAATGTAAATAATTTATTTTACAGGGGGATTGGGGAAGGAGGAAGGACTGAAATATTGATGTGTTTTTCTTGTTTCTTCACCTTTGAGCAACTTCATGACCCATTGGGGATGGGTATTGAATGGAATGGAATCAGGGAGAAAAATCGGGACAAAGTTCTTTTTTTTGGGGGGGGGGACTTCATTCTGGAAAAAAATTGGTTAGTAACTGGGTGAGTTTAAGCCCAAATCTGATGCACTGCTCCAGGGTATATACAGCTGAATCTTATATGTTTGAATTTTTCCTGATTTGCATATCACTTTTCAGTCAATACAAATAAGTTTTATCTTTTAGAGATGCTACAGACATTCTAGAATTGTCTACTGTGTTCATGGACAGTTGAGCGGTATGGAATGCACAGACTATTGGAGCCCAACTATAGTGAGGCTTATGCCCCCCCATGAAGCTGACCTCCACACATAAGTGCTGGAACAGGGGGGGCACTAGGGCCATGGCCCTACCACTTTCATAAGTGGCCCTATCAGTTTTTGCAATCACGTTAATGTATTTAATAGGGGAGAATTTACCTCATACATCTTTGGCCCTACCACTTTTCAAACCATTCTGGCACCAATGCCTCCACATCCCCATGCACAGGCACATTATGACAAAGGGCAAAGGAGACTGCAGGGGTGTGTACCATTGAAACAAATGGGGGTATTTTTTATTACTATTTTAAACATTATTTATGGAGAGCTGCAGATTAATGAAAGCCACTGCTCGACAAACAAGGGCCTTGTTAGTAGAACAGTGGCCTTCATTATTCTCCAACTCACCATCATAATGTATAATATAGTAATATATATAGAAACTTATAGAAACAAAAAGAAGTTGATGGCAGATAAGGACCGCAAGGCCCATCCAGTCTGTCCATTTCTTTTTCTACCTTATGAATGTGCCATTGGCCTTTGCTCTGTCAATGGCCTATCTATTCATACTCATCTGTATTGTTCCCTTATGCCTATCCCATGCCTATTTGAAGCCCTGCACTGTATTCATATCCACCACTTCCTAAGGTAGGCTGTTCCATGCATCCACCACCCTTTCTGTGAAAAAGAACTTCCTCACATTACCCCTTAATTGGCCACCCTCTAATCTCATGTTGTGTCCTCTTGTCCTGCTATTTTTCTTATACTGAAACATGTTGGACTCTCACCTTGTTAATGCCCTTAAGGTGTTTGAATGTTTCAATCATATCACCTCTCTCCCTCCTTTGCTCTAGGGTATACATATTGAGCTCTATTATTCTATCCTCATATGTTTTCTGATGCAGTCCCTGCATCATTTTGGTTGCCCTTCTCTGGACTGTCTCAATTTGGTTAATGTCCTTGTGAAGGTGTGACCTCCAGTACTGCATGCAGTACTCCAGATGGGGCCAAACCAGTGTCTTGTATAGAGGGATTATTACCTCTCTCTTCCAACTTGTGATATCCCTACTAATACACCCCAAAATCCCCCTAGCCTTACCTACTGCTTTAGTGGTCTGCTTGGATGATTTCAGGTCATCTGTGGTGATGATGCCCAAGTCTCTTTCTTCCCTTGTGACTGACAGCAACTCCCCTCCCAACCTATAGGTGGCATCAGGGTTTATCTTCCCTATGTGCATGGTCTTGCACTTTGCATTAAACCCCAGTTGCCACTCTTCTGACCATTTTGCCAGTTTTTCCAGATCTCTTCTCATTCTGCCCACCCCATCTGGATCATCTACTCTGTTGCAGATCTTGGTGTCATCTGCGAACAGGCAAACCTTACCCTCCAGTCCATCTGCAATGTCACTGATGAAGATATTGAAGAGGACTGGTCCCAGGACTGATCCCTGAGGTACCCCACTTGTGACTTGCATCTCTTCTGACTGTATACCATTTACCACCACTCTCTGTTTTCTGCCCATCAACCAGTTTGCCACCCAACTGGTCAACTTCTGACCCACGCCGAGCCTACCCAGCTTATTAATCAATCTATGTGGAACAGTATTGAATGCTTTGCTGAAGTCAAGGTAAGCGACATCAACTGCACCCCCTTGGTCCACCACTCTGGTTACCCAGTCAAAAAATATATGCGATTAGTTTGACAGGAACTTCCTATCTTGGATCCTGTGCTCCTATGGATTACAGGTGTTGCACTGTCCTTTACTTAAGGAATGCCTCCATAATCATGCCCACTACTGAGGTAAGACTGACTGGTCTGTAGTTCTCTCCTCCCAGCTACCACTCTTGTGGAGTGGGATTACATGAGCCCTTCTCCAGTCTTCTGGAACCTCTCCTGTGCTCAGAGATATAACTCCATTCATTTCAGGGGGGTACGCCCCAGCACTCTGACACATGGACATCATCTCCTAAAGAATCCTACCTCTGGCTCCCTAGTACTCGAGTAAGAGACTTTTTACTTATATCTATACTAGCTGGGTTGTCTGTAGCAGTGAGACTTCAACATGCCAGATACAGATTTGTCAATACCAGCAGGGATATCTGCCAGAACTACACTCATGGTGGATTCCCTGCAGGGAGAGGGCCTCAAACAACTAGTACAACAACCCATAAGAGAAAGGGCTATCCTAGATCTAGTACTGACTAACAGGGAAAGGATAACAGATCTCAAGGTAGAAGGTCACCTGGGGGCCAATGACCATCAAATGGCATGGTTCAATTTAGCCACTAGAACTAAATCATCCCATTCCAAGGCAAAAATATGGGACTTCAGAGGAGCTGACTTTGATAAGATGGCCCACAGAGTTAAGCTAGCCCTAGCAAAAAGAAATACAGGTGAGGGGGTACAGGTAAAATGGGCAAGCATTAAAGATGCAATACTTGAAGCAACATCCCATTGTGTTAGTAAGAAAAGGAAGTGCAAAAGAAGAAGGAAACCACTTTGGTTCTCAAAAACAGTAGCAGAAAAGGTCAGAGCCAAAAGGCTGGCCTTCAGGAAATATAAGGGAATGCAGCAGGATGAAGATAGAGAGGCATACCAAACTACCCTAAGGGAAGCAGGGAAGGCAGTAAGGCAGGCAAAGGCCCAAACTGAGGAAACACTAGCATAAACAGTAAAAGAAGGTAATAAGACTTTCTATAGATACATTAGTGAAAGGAGAAAGTCCAGCGGGGATATTGCTAAGTTCAAAGGGGATGGGGGTGTGTGAGGAGGAGGAGAACCATGTAAAAGCATCTATCCTAAATAGATACTTCTGCTCAGTATTTACTGAAGAGAAGGTAAGGCAGGGCCCACAGCTCAGCACCATGGACACAGGGGGAATGGAGGTGTGCACTAGTCCCTTCACAAAAGAAAGGGTCCTACAAGAGCTCGATAAGCTCAGGGTGGACAAAGCAATGGAACCTGATGGCATATATCCCAGGGTACTAAAAGAGCTAAGGGTGGAACTAGCAGAGCCATTATCAGAACTGTTTGGTGAGTCTCTGAGCACAGGAGAGGTCCCAGAAGACTGGAGAAGGGCTCATGTGATCCTGCTCCACAAGAGTGGTGGCAGGGAGGAGGCAGGGAACTACAGACCAGTCAGTCTTACCTCAGTAGTAGGTAAGATTATGGAGACACTCCTTAAGGAAAGGATAATGCAACACCTGGAATCCATAGGAGCATAGGATCCAAGACAGCATGGGTTTACGAAAGGAAGATCCTGTCAAACTAATCTCATAGATTTATTTGACTGGGTAACCAGAGTGGTGGATAAAGGGGGAGCAGTTGATGTCGCCTACCTTGATTTCAGCAAAGCTTTTGATACTGTTCCACATAGAAGATTGATTAATAAGCTGGGTAGGCTCGAGGTGGGTCAGACATTGGTTAACTGGATGGCAAACTGGTTGACGGGCAGAAAACAGAGAGTGGTGGTAAATGGTATACAGTCAGAAGAGATGTAAGTCATGAGTGGAGTTCCTCAGGGATCAGTCCTGGGGCCAGTCCTCTTCAATATCTTCATCAGTGACATTGCAGATGGACTGGAGGGTAAGGTTTGTCTGTTTGCAGATGACACTAAGATCTGCAACAGAGTAAATGATCCAGATGGGGTGGGCAGAATGAGAAGAGAGCTGGATAAACTAGCAAAATGGCCAGAAGAGTGGCAACTGGAGTTTAATGCAAAGAACTGCAAGATCATGCATATAGGGAAGAGAAACCCTGAAGTCACCTATAGGCTGGGAGGGGATTTGCTGGCAGTCACAAGGGAAGAAAGAGACTTGGGTGTCATTGTCACCGATGACCTGAAATCATCCAAGCAGACCACTAAAGCAGTAGGTAAGGCTAGAGGGATGCTGGGGTGTATTAGCAGGGGTATCACAAGTCGGATGAGGGAGGTAATAATTCCTCTATACAAGACACTGGTTAGGCCCCATCTGGAGTACTGCATGCAATACTGGAGGCCACACCTTCACAAGGACATTAACCAAATTGAAGCAGTCCAGAGAAGGGCAACCAAAATGGTGCGGGGACTGCATCAGAAAACATATGAGGACAGATTAACTGAGCTCAGTATGTATACCTTAGAGCAAAGGAGGGAGAGAGGTGATATGATCGAAACATTTAAACACCTTAAGGGCATTAACAAGGTGGAAAGAGTCTAACGTGTTTCAATATAATAAAAATAGCAGAACAAGAGGACACAGCATGAGATTAGAGGGAGGCCAATTAAGGGGTAATGTGAGGAAGTTCTTTTTCACAGAAAGGGTGATGGATGCATGGAACGGCCTACCTCAGGAAGTGGTGAATATGAATACAGTGCAGGGCTTCAAACAGGCATGGGATAGGCATAAGGGAGCAATACAGATGAGTATAAATAGATAGGCCATTGACATAGTAAAGGCCAAATTCATAAGGTAGAAAATGAAATAGACAGACTTGATGAGCTTTGCGGTCCTTATCTGCCATCAACTTCTATGTTTCTATGTAAGCTAATACATAGTACCTCCACACAGTGTGTGTGCATGGGAGGAGGGACTGGCCTTGTGGGTGTGGGTGTGTGTGTGTGTGTGTGTGTGTGTGTGTGTGTTGAGTTATTGCTACTTTTGTGTTTGCACCATAAAGTCTGTTTACATGGAAGTATTCAAAACTATGGAGAGAAACTAGTACAAGTACATGCCAGACAGAAGTAATTAAGTGGTTTTGTGGGTACATTTGTATATTGGGGGTGGGAAAAAAACACATGTGTTTCCATTTGTATGTGTGCTACAGTTCAACTGTGAAACTGAGATGAGGGAGAGAAGAAAACTGAAAAACATAACAGTGGCTACAAGCATGCCACATGCATGCAGAGTAATTCAGATACAGTATGTATTGAAGTACAAGCAAGCCATATGTGTGCAGACAGTTTGGCTTAGTGGTTAAAGGCACAGAACTGCAAGTCAGGAGACTTGGCAGCATGAAGACCTAGCTTTGAATCTCATCAACTCCCACTTGTGTAAGGTGAGATCCTGAGCAAGACATTTAACTTTTATGTGTGTAGTTATCAGTGACCATTTGCATTTAAACTCAGTCTTTCCCAATTTAACATAAAAATAATGGTTTCCACACTTGCTTGCTGCACGCATGCCATATGCATGCAATTGTTCCAATTTAACATTTAAATTGTACTTGTAGCATGCATATCACTTGGGTAGTTTTTGTGTGCAGTATGAAAACATTTCCTATAATTATTTCTGTAAGGGCATTCCCCTCCCTCCCCAGTGTTTACAGAATTTCTCAAATTCTGTATGAGGTGAGTCTCTTGTAAGAGCAAGCACTCTATTTTATGGTTTTTATTTTTTTTTTGCATATGTAATTATTCTCTTCCTTTTAATAGAGTTATTTACTCAGTTTACATTCCAGCTTATTACATTAAAATTCATTTTATATGTTTTTCTTTGTTGTTCTTTTTCCTGGGGGTCTTTCTCTCCTCAAGAACTTACATGGTTGTTTCTTTATTTATTCTAACCTCATTCTTGTTTTTATACCTTATAAATAGATTTTTTACCTTACCATATCAATCTACTATACTTTCTAACCCCCATCTAAATCTACTTCTCCCCTTTTTTGAGTCTGTTCCATCATAGACTCTTTTCCCCATCTTCAGTAGCAAGATAGGACTCCAACCGAGCAGCTTATTGACCCTCCACCCAATTATTATTTTTCATTTTTTTCATCAAGACCTTTCCGTGTTTCACCTTAGAGAGAAAAAATAAATAGTCATATATAGGAGTTTCTCTCCCTCCTCCAGTTTAGATCTTTTCCTTCCCCACATCTCTTCCTTAATCCTACTTTCAGTTCTCCCTTTTAATAATTGTCAGATCTCTGTGTTCCTTGTTTGAGTTTCAGTCCCAGTGTAACATGTACATATTCATGTGCTTCCTTTGGACAAATAACTGTATGTGCAATGCCTCTATATATTAATTTTAAAGAACATGGAGTTGGTTGGGAGAAAGGAAACTTTCTATCCCACAGAAATCTCTTTATTTATTTATATGCTTTTCTTCTGTTCTGCATTTCAGGTCCCAGATCTGGAAATATAAGAATTTGTTTATTTTCCATCATAATCATTTTTTTTCTCCTTGCTGTTTGTAGTAGTAATTCTCTATCTCAGTATCTTAAAAAATTTACGTAAGTTATTCTTGGATATTTATAACTTGGGTTTTGTCTGGCAGGGGATCATGTACTCGATGTAATTCAAGTTTTTCCTCTGGAAATTTTCTTCTAGCAAGCTCTGTCAACCATTTTTCACAAAAATGTAACATTTAATTTTCTTTTTCTTCTGGGATTCCTAATATTTTTAAGTTATCCCTTCTTTCTCTCCATTCTAAGTCTATTAGTTTATCTTTTATTTCCAGTATCCCTTTTTTCTGTGTATTGAGTTCTCTCTTGGTAACAAGTATGGTATCTTCTAAATCTGAGACCTGTTCTTCTAGGTGTGTTATTCTGCTTGTTACATCGTTAATGTGTCCTTTCATTTCCTCACATACCCCTTCTATCTTTGTTTCCACCTCTGAAAACCTGTTCTGGTTTCCTTCAGAAGTTTCTCTAGAGGATCAGAGTCATTTTCTTTTGTGGGTTTCCTCTGGAGTTGTTGTCTATCATTGTCCAGGTCTTCTGCTTCATCTCTTTATCTATCTTCTTCCTCATCTATCTCCTCCAAACTTACTGGGCCCTCTTTTTCACTTAAGTTATCTTGATTCCCATGTAAGGATTCCTCTGGTAATGTTTGATCTGTCTTCCTTTGTTCTCCACATCTTTTATGCAGCCAGCTTAGATTTTCTACAAACATATGAAAATGCCAGCAGATACAGGCCTCACGGTCTATCAAGTCTGCTTGCTTGTGCAGCTTGCTCTTCACCTTGCAGCTGCCCTCCACCCTTCCCCTCTTCATACTTAACCCCTCTCACTCTATCCCATCCCCTCTTAAAGCCATTCACCATGCTACAGGCTACTACCTCCTCAGGCAGAGTATTCCACTTGTCCACCACCCTCTCTGTGAAATACTGTCTCCTGAGTTCCCTCCTGAACCATCCCCTCTCCAACCTCAGCTGGTGCCCCCTCGTAACCCTCCCCTTTCTGATCTGGAAAATCCCTTCAGTATTAATCTTGTTTATCCCTTTTAGGTATTTAAAGGTTTCGATCATGCCCCCTATCCCTCCTTTCCTCCAGGGAATACATGTTCAACTTGGCCAGTCTCTCCTCATAGGAGTATCCCTCTAATCCCTGGATCACCTTTGTCATCTTATGCTGTACACCCTCCAGCAATTTGATGTCCTTCTTCAGGAATGGGCACCAGAACTGCATGCAGTATTCCAGGTGCAGCCTGACCAGTGACCTGTAGAGGGGCAGGATCACCTCCCTGTTTCTAGAGGAGATTCCTCTTGCTATGCACCCCAGCATTCTGTATGCTTTTGCTGCTGCCTTCTTGCACTGAGCCGAATTATTCATACTCCCCATTATGAGCACCTCTAGATCTTTCTCCTCCTCCTTGGTGCATTCCAGATGTAACCCCCCCCAGCTGATAGCTCCTTTCCTGGTTCTTAGACCTGAAGTGCAGTACCTTGCACTTTTTGGCATTAAACCCCAACTGCCATGCCTCTGACCACTCCTGTAGTTTGGTCAGGTCCTCCTGCAGCCCCCTTCACCCATCGATGTCATCTACCACCACTCCCATCTTTGTGCCATCCATGAAGAGACTGAGCTTACTCCGGTCCCCATGAGAGATATCAGCAATGAAAATCCTGAGCAGCACCAGTCCCAACACTGATCCCTGTGGTACCCCACTTGTCACATTCCTTGGTAATAAGAGTCCACACCACCACCCTTTGCTGCCTACCCTTCAGCCGATTGATGATCCAGTTCACCATCTTTGTTCCCACCCTTGTATATTCCAGCTTCCCTCCCAGCCTCCCATGTGCCATGGAATAAAAGGCCTTGCTGAAGTCAAAATACAGGACATCCATCACATGGTCTTTGTCCAGTTTCCTTGTCATCCAGTTCTAGTACTCAGTCAGGTTTGTCTGGCAGGATCTTCCCGAGACAAATCCATGCTGCTTACCATCCTGGAGACCATTGTTCTCCAAAAAGGTCACCAGACTCTTTTAGGATCGTCTCCATCAGTTTTCCCACAGTTGATGTGAGGCTCACTGGTCGGTAATTGCCTTAGTCATTCTTGGGTACACTTTTGTGAATAGGCACCACATGGGCCATCCTCCAATCCAGTGGTGTGCATCCTGTGTCCAAGGAGGTATTGAACAGGTCAGCCAATGGTCCTGCCAGGTGCTCAGCTAGCTCCCTAAGCATACCCTAAGGTGAATGCCATCTGGATCTGGTGCCTTATCCCCCCCTCAGTGCCCTTAATCCTTTCAGCACCCTGTTCTCTGTGATCCCCATATCAGTCACCTCCTCCTCCCGACCATCCCTCCTCTTCCAGGTGATGCCTGCCTCCCTTTCTCCTTTATGAACACAGAGCAGAAGTAATCATTTAGTGTCTCTGCCTGGTACTTCCCCTTCTCCACCCAGCTCCCATCCTTCTTTATCATCACTATGTCATCTTTGTTTTTCTGACTTTCACTGATGTATCTGAAGAAGTCCTTCTCTCCAATCTTAATACCCTGTGCCAATCTTACCTCCCTGGAAGCCTTGGCCACTCTGACCAGCCTGGTAACCTCCCTGGATGTCACTGTATACATCTCCCTGTTATCTTCTCCTCCCAATTTCTTGAGTCTCTGAAATGCCTTTTTCTTGGCCCTCTCCCCCTCCATGACCTCCTGTCTCAGCCAGCTGGGGTTTTTTGCCCTCCCCTTCTTACTCCCTGTTCTTGTACATGTCCCAGTAGACTCCACCAGCCCTTTCTTAATGATATTCCATTTCTGGATAGCATCCATGCATGGTTGAATACCTCCCAGATGCCTGCTCACAATATCCCCCATCCTTTTAAAGTCCACCCCCTTAAATTCAATCACCCTGGTACTTGTACCTCCTGATTTCTGGCCCATATTGAGTGTGAACCATACCATGTGGTGGTCACTCCCAGCCAGAGAGTCCTCCACCTGCATAGCCATTACAGTCTCCCCATTTGACAGGGCTAGGTCTAGAGTCCTATCCAATCTATTTGGCTCCTGGACTAACTGCACTAGGAAACTGTCCTGGAGTGCCTCTAATATGACCTGGTCCTCTGCACTTGTGGTGCTTTGGGTGCTCTACCCAACCCTCGGTAGGTTGAAGTCCCCCACCACCACAGTGTTACCTTTCCTGCATACCCTTCTGATTTGCTAAGCTATCTCCTTATCCAGGTCATCCCCTTGGGCTGGCAGCCTGTACACCACCCAATCCTCAGTGTCCTACTTTTTAAATCTTGGAACTGCATCCATAGGCCCTCTGTTCTGCTTTCCTCACCCTCCTGTCTTATGCACCTTATCCCCTCCTGTACATATATTGCAACACACCCCTTTTCCTTTAGCCCTGTCATTCCTGAAAATCCTATAACCTGGGACCATCAAATTCCACTTCTGGTACTGGGTGGCCCATGTTTCCTTGATGGAAATAATGTCCACCCTCCTATTGCCAATAGAGTCTGTAATTCTGCTGATTTATTACCAAGGCTCCTTGCGTTCAGTGAAACCACCCTCTAACCTGCCCCTGCCCCCTTCCCTCTCTGGCATACTCCCCTTTTAATCCCCCTCCATGCCAATGCACCAATTATCTCCCTGCTAGCCTCATTTTCCTTTCTTATTTCACCTTCTTTTGTATATGTTGTAGGAATATTTTTTTTTTCTTGATCTAAATCTCATTTATCTAATTTTATCTGTGATACAGTTATTTCTTCCCTGTTGTTTTCTTTATCAATAAGTGATGTAGGGATATCTGGTTCTACTTGTTGTAAACAATTATCTCTGTCTATATAGTCTGGTTCTTTTCTGAAGTTAGTGTTATCATCTATCTTTGATCTTTCCATCCTTTGTTCTGTAGTAAGGTTTTTGATGGTCTGAAAGTTATTTTCTAACTCTTGTTCTTGCTCTTGTTCTAGTACAGAGTTATACCAATTAACCAAATCTTGATCTTTTTGTTCAGTACTCCCTGCTGTCTTAATTCTTCTCTTTTAGTATGTCTCAGTTTGCTTTTTTTTCCAACTTATTTTATGCACCTCCCTGATCCGGAACTCTGTCTTGCTGCTCCACTCGCCAATGCTGCTCTACCACCCACTGTGATCCCTGCCTTCTTCAAGGATGTTACTTCCCCTTGGACCCTAGAGGGGAAGGGCCCAAGGAGACTGAAGGGTCAGAGGCAGGGATCCAATGTTGGGCATGTGGCAGTCAACACCGGGAGAGCCTTCGCTTATCCAGCCTGGAGGGGGGTTTCGATGTCTTTTCCCCCATAAGCACCCTCCCCCCAAGTATGGCGTGCAATGATGCCATGACACACAGCAACCCTTCCGGCATCTGCCACGCTTACCCACATGTTGGTTCACATCCAGTAATGCCCCCGATCACCACCGGAGGTTGCTGGGATGCTGGGAAACCCCACTACCCTCCACCCAGGAGAGGGAGAGCAGCCTATTGGATGCTCAATCCTCTCCCTCCCCCTGCTGATCCCTGGTGCCTGAGCTCACTCCTGAACTCAGGTCACCTGTGTGGTGTGAGGTGTGGCATCCAGTGCCTCAACCCTCCATGCCACTGGGCTGGTCCCTCAGTTTTCTTTTTTGAGCCATCTTTTTCTCTAACAGTAAATTAGCAATGTTCTTTCTGGTCTTTCTGGGGAACTAGGTGCACTTCTCACTTCTCTGGCAACAGTATCTGATGATTTGTCTGTAATGGTTTTTTTTCTCTTCTATTTAGCCTTTGTTCTGGTTTTACAAGATAAGCTCTTATTTCTTTTACATTTTTTGGTCTAGTCCCCATTCTTTTTATTTACCTGTCTTCATACTCATTAATATTTAAGTAAATGTGTTCTGCCTTTCTTCTAGTTTCACTATGACATCTAAAAATCGTCACTTTCCAGTGCATTCATTGATAATTATTGCTATGTTTATAAAAGGTCTTCATTCTGTTAAAGATCTGAATATCCAATTCTTATTATTAAACTTGTTGTCAAAAGTTCACACAGAGAAAAGAAAGAGGGGAAAAGATAACTTCATTATTTACTTTTACACCGCTATGGTGTGGTTGTGGTTCCTTGTCATGAACCAAGCTTTCTTTCTGCAATTACCCCGATTAACTTCAGCAGCTTCTCCTATCTTCCTGCACGGTTCACTCTTTCACTTAGTTGAGTCTCAGTTAGAATCATAAAGCAAGAGTAAGCACACAAATTAGGGCCCCTGGGTATAATAACTCCTAGAGAAGCAAAAGAAAGCTAATCATCTTCCAGACAATCTTTGTACAGCCGTCGAGCTGCTTTTATCCTTATCTATGAGGGATTTCCAAATTTGGCTTGGAGCTCTGCTCCACTATATAGCCCACCCTACTCTGTCTGCTGGTTCACTGTTTTCACTCCATTTCCTGCTCCTTAGTGCTGGTAAGTGAAAACTTTGCCCATTTTAGTACATAAAGTAAAAGATGGATTACTTATCTTTAGCAGGTTTCCATGTGTCAACTTTTTGGTCTGTGGAGCAGTGTTTCTTTCAGGTGGCATCCATCCACTTACAGCTTGATTTCCGGGTTTACCTCCAGTGACCTGCAAGCACAAATTTTGTTCAGTAAGCAGAATTCACATTCAAATAAGCAAACAGTGTTCAGGTGTACCTATCCTCAGGTTATTATGCTCTGCATGGGTCCTGATGATTCTTATCCTCAGTAAAGTTCCTTGGGTAAAAGAGCAATGTGTTAAGGGCTCAGTTACACATCACCATCTTGAATCTGCCCCTTGCTTTTCTTCTTTCTTCTCTTTATGATATTATGCCTTCTCTATTTGATGGTTATTAGCTGACCAAAAGTGTCTCAGTGTTGCTGGGTTTCATCTCGGCCAAGTTGCACTCATCTAGTCCCTGATCTCTGAGATAGCCTTCTCTTTCACAAGTATCAGAAATCCCTGTCCGGGTCTAAATGAAAGATAAAGCTGAGTATCATCTGCATGGCAGTGAAATCTTAAGCCATACCTTTGGATCACATCATTTAGTGGAATCAAATAAACTGGGAATAATAATGGAGAGAGGATAGAACCCTGAGGGATGCCTCACAAGACTAGAGTGGGAGCAGATTTCTAGTTTCCTAAAACCACTGCCTGATGATGATTTTCCAGGAAACACCTGAACCAATTCAGAACAGTACTGTACAAACCACAGAAGCTCCTCTCCCCATGATCTACAGTATCAAATGCAGATGACAGATCATGGAGGATCAAAGCTGATAGCTCTCCCCGATCCTTTGAAAGGACCAGTTCACTGAAGAACAAATTCAGAGCAGTCTCCATGCTGTGGCAAGATCATACACTAGCCTGGAAAGGCTTATGGAGTTCAAATTTCTCCAGGTGTCCAGTCAGACATAGAACCACCACTTTCTCAATTGCTATATCTAAACAAGGAAGATTAGAGGTAGTCCTGTAGTTTGTGAGGTCACTTAGATTTAAATGCATCATCTTTAGGAGGAGCTTCACAACAGCCTTTTTAAGAGTGTCTGAGAAGACACCTTCCATTAAAGAAGATTTAACAATCTCCACAAATACAGGGACTAGCATCTGCCAGCCCACCTTTACTGGGTCTAGGACACACATGGACTGACGCAGCTTGGACAACACCTGACAGATTTCTACATAAAGAGATGGCAGAAAATCCAACTGCTTTATCCAAGATTCAATTACCTGAATTATTTGGACACTGCAGTGGTGACCAACACCATTGCAGGAAATATCTTGTGTTATCTCCACAGTTTTCATCAAAAGGAAACCAGAAAACTGCTCACATCTTTCTACTGAACCTGGTTCCAGCTGGGAACCAAGACAGTCTGGATTTACAGTCTTATCAATCACCCTAAACAGAACAGTGGATCTGTTTCTTTTGACTGCAATGATTTTGGAGTAAAACATTATCCTCACATCAATCATAGCTGCCTGATATAATTGATAATAAGGTATTAGGACAAGCTCTTATTGGAGTACAGGCCTGATCTCTTCCACCATCGATCAATTCCCCTCCCACGCCATTTAAATTCCCAAAGCTCATCATTTAACCAAGAAGAGCAATGGCATGCAAAGCATGGTCAAGGGTGGATTGGCACCAGGGAGTCAGCCACAACAGATAAAGGGTATGGTGGGCAACATTGCTGGGCATCCCTTCATTTTGAGGCCAATCCAAGGATTATATCAAGCCCAAGAAATCCCTTGCATAAGCAGACATGGCAGAGTCCACCAAGGTGTTGAAGAACCCAGAACAATAAGCCTCAGGGACTCCAAGGCCAGGGAGGATGCCATCTTTGAACATTCTCTGAGGAAATCACCATCTGCTTCCAGCAGATGGAAAACCAATAAAGATCTGCAATCGATGTCCCCAGTACATATGATGGCCACCACCTCAAATAATTCAAGTCTCCATAGAAAATGACAGATTTAGTATCTGTTCCTGGGATGATTGCCCTGGTCTGTCACATGGTATTCTGTGCATAATAAACACATTTTCTGAAATATCCAAGCATATTGTTTGTCTTACGAATTATGCCTCAAACATTTATTTATTTATTTATTATTGACATTGACATTCTGCACAATATGTCAATTGGAGATCAGCAATGTTGTCAAACTTCAAATATTTCAGGAACCACTTTGCCAATGACCACAATTCACATTGTTATTTGCCCAGCAAATTGGCCCATGGCAAATCTATACAAATGGCCAGTTCATGGGCAAATTGGGCAATTTGCGTAGTTTGGTGTGTGAATTTGGGTAATTTTCTAGTGACCCCCAGCAAATTGCATGCTATGTCCACCTCACAAAATGTTATATTTAAGATTTTATACCTCAGTCCCCCACTGACACCCTTCCTCCCCACTTTGGCAAATTACAGCAAAAAGACTGAGACAGTTACTGAATTAAAGTTCAGTTAATACCCTTCCCCCACCTTCATCCCAAACTCACTACCCCTGCTTCCTCTCACTGAGTGCCACCAAGTAAGTCATTCATCATAAGTCCCTCCACCCAGCTACCTCTGATCCCTAGCACCCTATTCCTCTCACAGGAACCCAGAAAGAAAAACCTGAAATAAAGAAAACATTCCCTTGGCGCATGTGCATCTGCTCTGTTCAGTATCCATCTCAAAATTTTGCAAATGAATGAATGGTGATGTCTTTGCTCTTAGTAAAACCTGACTGGCATATATTGGCATAATACAGAGTCACTAATTTTTAAAGAAGTGATTAGGTATGCTGAGATTCAAGGAAGGTATGAGCCACTCTCCTTCTCCGAAGAGGGAGGGATGCATGTCCCACTATTTTATTTCCGCCTCGGTAACAACCGTTGGAGTTGAAGGGAATGTATATGCATGGAGTGTGGAGTGTGTGTGTGTCAGTGCATCTGACTTGTTGAAACCAGGTAACGTGACATGCTTTCAGAGAGAGGGGACTCAGAATGGGGAAATATTTTTCTGATCAGACAGGTAAAGCCCTGCCTACTCCCCATGTCCACCTTGTGCACCAACATTCAACTCTTGGGCTCACTTCCAGGTTTCACATCTGCTGTGAGTTACTGGATGTTGTGGAGAAGCATGCCAAGGAGCTGAAAGGTGAACTCTGCCTGGTGGAGAAAGCCAAGGAACAAAACAGAAGTATGTCATGCATGACCTGCAGAGTCTCAGAAAGTTGTGCCTCAAAAGATGGAAAGATAGCCTTGGCAAAGAAAAAAAGAGGTTCTAGCCAGAGGGCCCAGGGAAAAGCAGAACTGAACTAAAATAAAATGTAGCTTTAAATTTCATTAAAGTCCAAGTGGACTCAGATTAAAATAAGCCAGCATCATGTGAAGTAGTGTACCAAGCAAAGACTACAGTTACTAAATCTTTATTAACTTTAAGGTTTAAACATAGCCAACTGGCGCTTCATAGATTTTGAAAAAGTCATTTAAAATAAACTTAATTTAAGTTTTTTTATCAGTAATGTTCTTGATATTGTGTACAAGGAGCTACAGCAGGATTTTATCATTCTCCAGCACAACCTGCTAAATGTAAAGCTCTTGTTAAATGCAAAAAAAAAATAAAAGCTATGATTGTGATTGGTTGACCATCCATGGCACTCCAGACATTACCTCATGGGTTTTAGCCTACCTGATAGGCTAGTGATGCACATGACCCTAGAATCAGATTTCTTGTATATCCAGGTCCCAGAAACCCCTGTTCTCCAGTTCAAATTGTGCATCTGATCAGGCTACAAGCACACCAGGATCCCTGTTGTTCTACTCTAGGAAGGTAGGCCTCTCCTTTATAATTATCTAAGTTGCTTATCCTGCAAATCACCTAGAGACTCATTATGCCATCTCTGCTGCAGTTTTTTTGTGTGTGTTTTTTCCCATCACCCTTTAATATAGCTCCCTAAAGGGAAGTGAATCCTGCAGCATTGTGTTTTTTCTTACTATAAATGATTTATGCCAGTGTTGTTGTTTATTGATATAGTTCTCGGTTGTTTGGGCTAGAAGTTAAAGCCAGCAAGTTTTTTTATGGTTACCGATGTGTTTGCTTAAAATCCATTCCTGCTTTGGCCTCTCTGGTCTATTGCAAAGTATTGGGTCCCATCCTGGCTTACTTCAAGCCTAGCGAATAGATGTTCTGCAACCTATCTGATGTTTTTAGCGTTATTTGCAGTTTTCTGCACCACGTTCCTCTCGTTTTTTGGTAAGGGGAAAGGGTTTGTCCTCCCCAGGTCTGTTTGTGGTTCTGGCATCCGCCTGCACCTTCCCTGCCTCACATGGATAGTGCAGCACACACACAGGCTGCTTCTTAACCCTCCACTTGCTCGGTAGACTTGTGAGCGAGTGGCTAAGCAATTGCCCTTAAAAAAAAAAAAGGAGCTCTACCCTTGTGAGCTCATTTCGCTTGCCTTACAAGCCAGGGGAGCAGTTACGCTACAAGGCCTCTGGCCTACTACTGAACTCCACGTGGTGCTCCTCCCCCCTGGCGCATGGTTTGGCATCTTGGTTGGACCCTGCTTTCCATCGACAGGAGAGCGTCCCCATGAACAGTACCAGCTCCCCCTCAACAGATTCCCCATTTTAAAAGATTTTTTCATTCAGGAAGGTCTTGCTCATCTTCCCCGTGCTCTTTTCAGCCACATGGTTCTCACAGCCTACTTCCAGCCATTGCTGGGTTCCGGGCCTAGCATTGGGGGGGAGTTGGATGCCTTCTCTCCCGAGCAGTCAACAGAAGGTAGCTTGGGAAAGAAATGCTGGACATTGAAATTACTGAGTCCTGCTGTGAATTCTCAGTGATTCGCCCCCTGCCTAAGGCTCAGGCCATTCGATACTACTTTTTACTTCAGTGATGCCCTAGCATAACGAGCGGTAGTTCTTTCTTTCAAAGGTTTCCTTCCAAAGTGGAGGGAATAGCCATGAGACCTCGAGTGGAATTCTGGGAGGAAGCACCATCTATTTGTTTTTTCTGGCAAATAAACAAAGTGCTGGCATGCTGCATCACAGTGGGGGCTGAAAACAAAACCTAGATACTCTAAGCTGCAAACAGGAGCACTGGTTCAAAATAATGTTCCTCTGCAGGCCTCAGGCCTCCTGGCTCATCCTCCCACCCCCTCCCAGCACCTCCTCTACCTCCATATGGGGTCCCTCTCTCTAGTGACCCTATATTCTCTTCAAAAGAACCTAGTGGTACCTCCCTCTAGTTCATATGGAGTCCTTCTCCATAGCGACCCCATATGCCTTAGAAAGAACTTGGTGGTCCCTCCCCATAGTGACCTCCACGGTGACCTTCCCCATGTGGGGTCCCTCACTATAGCGACCCCCCTTGCTGAACTCTGCCTGTAGTTCTTTATACCCCCTCTCTAAGGTCAGCATTATCAGCAGCACCCTAGAGCATTTACACTGCTAGGATGTTCTGTACTTTCTAAGGCTGTATTAAACAGCTATGGGGCACCCAATGTGTTGGAGGCCCATTGTCATCCAGTCCTAACAATACACCTCCTTTTCTTCCTCTCTCCACCAGATGGTCAAGGCCAAGAAATGCACTTCTTGCAGTGCTACCCTCTTGCCCCACGCTCTGGGCCCCCTATGCCCTGCCTGTCTCCATGACGACGACTTATCGCTGGAGCAAACTTCTGTCATGGGCTCCAGTAATCCAGGGCCCAGTGGCTCTACTTGGATGGACCCTGGATCTATCCTATTTCAGAACCAGCAGGCCAGGGTAGTAATGATGGAGAGCCAACAGAATTTTATGCTGAAGATAATGGAAAAGTTAGAATCCCTTACCCAGCACAGGGCAACAACCGCACCACCTCTGGAGCCAGATAATGTGGGGGGGCCAATGAAGACTGTCCAGATCATGTAGACCCAGCACCAGACAGCTATAAGCCAGACTCTGGAGAAGACAAGGAGATGCCAGATGAGGAAGAGGGGGCAGAGACCGATGACGAAGACATGGAACCACAATCCATGCCATCCCTCACATCTAAACTTTGCTCTTTTGACATGGTTTCAGGCCTTATCAAAATAGTCAAGGCCACTATGGGGTTTGATGTCAAAGAGGGCAAACCAGAGTCAAAACTAGACCTATGATTCAGCAAAAGGTGACTTTCAAGGAGACATTCCCAGTATGTCCAGCGATCAAGGACAATTTCAACAAGGAGTGACAATCCACAGAGCCTAGCAGAATGTCAAACAAGAGAAACTTGGACCGCATGTATCCCGTTCAGGAGGACAAAGCCAGCAACTGGTGCACAGCCCCAACTATTGATCCTCAGGTGGTGGCACTCAGTAAGAAAACCATTCTGCCATGTGAAACCAAATCATTAAAGGACCCCAAAGACAAGAGAGTGGAAGACATGTTGAAAAGGCCTTCAAAATAGAGGGTACAGCCACCAAAGCCTCTACTACAGCCATTTACACGGCATGTGCCCAGATCTGCTGGCTCGAGGAACTCCTTGAACAGTATCTGGGTAGGCGACTACCTCACGTCCATAGATTTGAAGGATGCATACCTTCACATACCTATCAGACCAAAACACAGACAATACCTCAGATTCCACATCCTAGGCAGCACTACCAATATCAGGCCTTACCCTTCAGTCTTACCTCAGCACCAAGAGTGTTTACCAAGGTGTCAGTAGAACTAGTAGCCAGACTCTGAGAACAAGGTCTTGATATCATCCCCTACTTGGATGACGAGACTGGCTGATTCGGGCAAGCTCCAAGGAATGCTCACATCAAGATACCATGCTTACTCTGAGAGCACTCGACTGGGTGATGAACCAAGCCAAGAGTCATCTGGTGTCCACACAACAGATAGAACGCCTAGGGGCACAAATCAGTACATCACAGGGATGGGCAAAACCATCCCAGACAAGGGTGCACAACCTAATAAGATTGTCTTGCCACCTGAGGGCTTGCCATCAGCCAACCATGGGACAAATAGCCCAGTTACTAGGTTGCATGGCATCTTGCATTGACCTGATCCCTTGGGCCAGGTGGCACATGCAACCCCTACAGACTTACGTCCTCACTCGGGGATCACCGAACGAATACAACCTGCATGTCATAGTTCCATTACCACCATCAGTGAGACAGTTGCTAACATGGTGGACAGTGAGCTCCAATCTCACACAAGGGGTTCCACTAGAGGCATCTTACAGTGCCACTATAGAAATGGACGCAAGCCTATTGGGCTGGGGAGCGTGCCTAGGTGACCTGACGGCACAGGGCCAATGCACAACATCAGAGGACAAGTTGTCCATCAACGTCCTAGAAATGAGGGCAGTATACCATGCTCTCAGAGCTTTCAGATCCTCCATTTCTGGTCAGTCAGTTCTGATACATTCCGACAACCAGGTCACAGTGGCGTACATCACCAAACAAAGGGGTACCAGGAGCAAAGCTATGCTGAGGGAGGCAGCGACGGTCCTCAACTGGGCACAGACCAACCTCACACATCTCAGCACAGTTCATCTCATGGGCAAGCTCAATATGTGAGCAGATTGGCTCAGCCACCAACACGTCCACCCAAGGGAGTGGCGTCTCTACCCCAGCCTCTTCCAAATGATTCAGGAGACTTGGGGACCTGTATCCATGGATCTCATGGCCATAGCAGAAAATGCTCAGGTCAAGAAATTCTATTCAAGATACAGGGAACTGATGCCCTATCACAACCTTGGTCTCAGGATCAGGCGTACGTTCCCCCCATTCCATTGCTACCCCAAGTACTAGCCAAGATCTGAACATCATGATGAACCATCATTCTAGTGGCACCCTACTGGCCATGGAGAACCTGGTTTGCCATGGTGCTGGCTATGACAATGGACAGTCTCAGGTTACCCTACCAGCAGGATATGCTGACCCAGGGACCGGTATTACACCCAGCTCCACAGACGCTAAAACTCACAGCCTGGCTCCTGAGAGGAAGAGACTGATGAGAGCAGGTTATCATGAATCAGTTATTTCCATGATGCTACAATCCAGACAATCCTCGACCACCTCGACCTATGGTAGACAATGGTTGGTGTTCGTGAAGTGGTACCAAGAACAGGGTAAGGATTCTGAGCTAGCAGACATGTCCACCATCCTCTTATTCCTTCAACAGGGAGTAGACAAGGGGTTGGCCCACTCATCTCTCAGGGTACACTCTCAGCCATTGGAGCAGCCATAGGTCCCATTGGGGGACACAGTCTGGGGGCACACCCGGATGCCTTGCACTTCCTGAAAGTGGTGGAAGTACTACGACCCAGAGTCAGACCATCCATCACTCCCTGGGACCTCCCCTTGGTATTAGATTCCCTCAGTACAACCCCCTTCGAACCACTACATGAGGTAGATCTGTTTTGGGTGGGTCTGAAGACCTGCTTCCTCATCACCATCTGCTCAGCTCAAAGGATTGGGGAACTAGGGGTGCTGTCATACAAAGAACCTTACATGGTGTTCACCCCTCAGGGGTACGCCTACGCATGGTACCAGCCTTCCAACCAAAGGTCTCCTCCACATTTCACAGGGAACAACCCATTGAGTTGCCAACCTTTCCTGGAGTCACTCAGCCTGGCAATAAGCCTGTCTCTCACCATCTAGATGTTGGGATCACCCTGTCCATTTACATATCTAGAACTCTATCCTTACGAAAGACAGAGAGGTTGTTCATTATTCACAAGGGGACATAGACAAGGCAGGGCAGTCTCTAAGACTACCATTGCTGGCTGGCTCAAGAGAACCATCCAGGAAGCCTACAGGGCTAAACAACTGATGCCCCCAGAGGGTATCAAGGCCAATTCCAAGAGAGCAGTAGCCACTTCTTGGGTGGAAAGGGCTAATGTGTCTTCAGAAGATATCTGCAAGGCAGCGACATGGACTTCCATCCACACATTTGCCAAACACTATAGACTGGAGCACCTGTACAAGTTACAGCCCCACTTTTGCCACCCAGGTCCTCTGAGCTGCCAGCTCCTCCTCTCACTCCTAGACCACTCTCTCTCCCTCCCTAGGGTACAGTACTGCTACTTATCTAGCCATGAGGTAATGTCTGGAGTGCCATGGATGGTCTACCAATCACAATGGGTGTTTAGTCACCTGGTAAAGGTGATTGTGTTGGTTGACATCCATGGCACGCCACGACCCGCCCGACAGAGTGCTCAGAGTGAGCAGGATTAGACTAAGCAGAAGAGTTACCTTGAGGGGAATTAAGCCATATTTCACTAAGGACATCCAAGATGTTGACTGTTGACCACTTACGGGTTGAGTTTAGTCCACATGTACATATCAACTCAGTCTGCATTATTGTATAGGATGGTTACTGGTTGTTTTTTTCTTGTGGTTGCTCTTTTACTAACATTGATTTCAGCTATGGAAGATTCGAACTGGAGAACAGGGGTTTCTGGGACCTGGATATACAAGAAATCTGATTCTAGAGCCATGTGCATCACTAGCCTATCAGGTGGGCTAAAACCCATGAGGTAATGTCTGGAGTGCCATGGATGTCAACCAACACAATCACCTTTACCAGTTGAGTAAACACCCATTATCTCCATCCCACAATACGGGGATACCTGGGACCTCTCAGATTATTACCCTCCTTAATGAACCACTAGAGCTAGTGGATAAATTTAAATATCTGGGAGTCTGGTTGGATAACAAACTCACTTTTGGTATACATCTAAGTGAGTTAACAAAAAGTAAAGGCAGCGCCTTGGTATTTTCTACCGCATAAGATGCCTACTCACCCTGGAAGCTAGAAAGCAGCTGGTTCAAACAACCTTTCTTCCCCTGATTGACTACGCAGATTTCCTATACAGCCATTGCCCCCAGTATGCACTCCAAAAGCTGGATACAATCTATCATGGTGCATTGAGATTTGTTCTTGACTTGCCCTTGCAGACTCATCACTGATCATTGTACCAAGCATTAGATTGGCTGCCACTCTCCATGAGGAGGCAAATAAATGCCCTCATGTGGCTATTCCTGTTTTGTCCAACAAACTACCACCCTATTTCTGTGACCTGTTTGAACGTTCAAAGGGTGCCTACGGACTAAAGAACTCCTCCTTTGTCCTCCTTAAGCCACCATGAACAAGGACATGTCTTGGCTCAACTGCCATTAGCTCCTTTTTACCAGCGCTTTGGAGTAGCATGCAAAAAATACTTAAAATCTCCCTGCTGCCCAGCCATTTTATATTTAGGGGGCTGCTCTATAGAGGCCTGAAAAAGGTGTGTGATTGTTTGAGTAAAAGCCTTACCCTGCTCAACTGAGTCCCTTAACCTCTATAATCCTGGGCAGCCTATTTCCCGTGTTGGCCAGCATCCCTTTAGGGCAACCACCTACCCCCCTCCTACCTTCCCCCTTTCATCAATTAGCTTCACAGGGGGCCTCATTCTCTTAGGCTGCCCTATTTTCCCTCTCTACTATGTGTCTGATACCCTTTCTTCCCACTGCCCTTCTCTATGTCCCTCCTTCCTCTCCTCACTTGTACTCCATAAGCTACAACCTGCATACACTGCACTTTAAATGCCTATATTTGCACTTTCTTTACATGTCTGATTCATCCAAGTACTGATTTTGTATATTGTAACTGGCTCTACCGATGTCTACTTTTGTGTGAAGTGCTGACTACTGTAAGCAAATGTGTCCAGGACCATCTTGACAATGAGCTTGCTTAATGATGTAACTGCCTGGTTAAATAAAGACTGACTGATTGATTTTAATTTTATGTCTCATTATATATTTACAGTCATGAAATAAGTAGAATTAATCCTGAATCCTGATTGACTGAGAACAGTTCCGGCTATGATGATACTTTAGCACATCACCACATTCTGTAACTAGGCCAAACCAATAGTTTTTTCACTAACTTAAAATTGGTCACCTGTCTTCATTTTTCATGCATTTCCACAAGCTGGCTGCCATGGCATTACTAGTGATCTGATGGCTGCCTTACCATCAGTTCCTTGCAGCTACTACTGCCACTAGTGTAGGTCCATGCTAAGTTTGAGACTTTCAGCAAGCCACACATTTTTTTATTTCAATTTTGTTTATATAGAAACAAACAATGATGGCAGAAAAAGACTAGTGGTTCATCCAGTCTGCCTAAGTTCCTTATAAGGCCCGGAACAAATTGTTCCTTCAGGGTACTAACCCCCTCCCCCCGATTCTCTTGCTATATTCAAATAAAACAAGTACAAGCACTTTCTCATATAAGGCAATAGAACATTAATACGACAAGACAGACCATCATGCTATATATTACAGAAATAGTTGATAATCACAATACAAAGTCATGTTTTCTTTCATGCCAGGGCTTGGAGGAAGAAGTTCAATGCTATGAGCCAGTGCCTCTGGGCCCTGGGGGTGGTCCACTCCTTTTTGCTGCCTACTCACATCTGAATTCCATATGGGGGTAAAACTTTGCAATTTTTAGATCCCAAGGGTGCTTGCCGATGACAGGAAAGAACAGAACAGGAGTTTGCAACTAAATCTGCTTTGGAAGCTGCTCAGTGTGATGAAGAATCAGAAGGTGACCTATGGTGTCCATGCTTTCTTACTGTAACTTTGTAATTTGCTTCAGGATTCATGTAATGAATGATTATGCTATTATTTCTGTCCTTTTGGAGGTGTCTGGGCAGTATTAAAGTTATTCCTCTTGTGTATCATAGTTTGCTATGCCTTGGGCCATAAGCGGGACATTTGGTATTCACCCTGCAGTTTTTGAGCATGATGCTGTTCACATGCTCTCTGTCATAACTGCCACCATTTCTGATTATTACCTGGTAGTGGTCTAGGACAGCACAGTCATTGCAGAATCTGGGGCAGGACATAATGTCAGTTTCTCTTACATGGTAGGTATGTTTACAGTTTGCAGTTAAGTTTGTTTTCAGGATTTAACAGTTCTGTAATTACCCATGGTAAGAGGGATTTTCTGGTTTGTGGGTCTGGGGGAGGGAGACTCAGTAGGGAGACTTCATATCTTTATGTAGCTAATTCAGTAACCTCCAGATTACAAATACTGTACAGTTCCCTTCTACATTCTCTCTACTGGACACTACCACAGCCTTTGAAACAGCCAGCAAAGTTTGTTTTATTTAAGGACTTAATGGTTCAGGTTTTCCCCACTCTTACTCTAAAAGAATTCACACCACTCAATTTTATTAATTTGAAATTTTGTCCGGGAAAAAAAACACTGAGCAGAAAACAATTTGTTTCCAGTTGTTTCCTAGGGAAAGGATACACAAGAAGTTATAGGGTTGTTACCTTTTGTATTTGTATTTATTTATTTCACCAGGAAATGACTCTGTTGAGCAAGCTCATTTACAAGGAAGTTGTGGGCAGGACAACATACAGAGTTGAAAGCAATGGTACAGAGTACAGAGGTATAAAAGAGTAACCCATCATATGGGTTACTTCAAATCTGGGACTTTATTTTGAGTGACTCATTTACAGCACCTGATATGTGGGCTACTGGTGGAGGATGGTAGGGGTGGGTTACAGTGACAGTGGATGTAAAAATAGCAAGGGAGTAGGAAAGCGACTGGAAGAATGAGGGATAGGTAGTGGGTATAAGGGTCAGAGCTTGCTGACAGATTTTACCATCAGCTGTCTGGTCTAGTTGGGAGGGTGCTTACCTGGAGTCAGGAAGGTACAGGATTTGGGGCTGACCAAGCATGTCAAGTTTGTATTCCTTTTGGGACTTATGATTTTATTTTACTTTTTGTTGTTGTTCCCTGGTCTCCCAGTTCCATGTCCACCATCCTCCAGGGAGCCCCCTGTGGAGTATGTCCTCTTCCCCAGTGTCAGGCCCACCCTGGAATTGGTTATTAAAAGATTGGAGGTGTGGGGGGCAGGGCATAAAACATTAAGTATACTATTGCACCCCGAGATAATATTATGGACCTTTGCTAATCGTGGGTCCACTGTTGTGACATTCGCTGATGTTGTTTTCAGTGATGTACACTCACTGATTAAAAAGTAGCCATTGCTCTTTCACAATTATGACAGGAACTGTGTGTAAGACATAGCCATACTCACAAAAGAGTAATTCATGACTTTAACAATTTTATGCAGGCTATGGGAAAACAGGAATATAGCAGACTATACAAACTAATAAGGTCTATTAGGTTCATCAGCTTATGTAAACCCCACTGTGGCTGATGTCATGCAAACCGGTTACAAATCAAATGGCCGTAGGGATAACTTTGATACAAACTAGCCGCAAGAACATGTCTGGGTACATAATGTTTTAATGAGCACTATGAAGGTGTTTGGTCTAACCAATAAGAGGAGTTTTAGAGAGATTTGCAGTCAGTTCCATATAGTGGGGATAAAACAACTAATTTCAGATTTTCCTCTCTGTGTGGCAGGTTTCAGAATGTCTAGTATAAAATAGTTTTTCTAAGAGATTAGCTGCTGTGAGATATGTGGAATAGTTCAATGATATATCCTGGGAGATCATTTTGGAAGACCTTGTATGCCCAGGTATACATATTCAATAGTTGCCTGGTTGTTAGTGAAGGCTGGCCATCGGTGGTGTACAGAGTACAGTGGTGAGTCCTGGGTCTCAATTCTGTTATAAACCTGAGTGCTCTGTGATAGAGTACATCTAATTTAATGAGACAAGTAGCTGAGCAATGACATTAAAATAGGGCAGCATAGTCAAGAACCAGTATAAAGGTGGCCTGGATCAAATTTGTACAGATGTCATGTGGGATGCAACACCTATTTCTGAAGTAAAAACCCAGTCTGACCCACAGTTGTTTGCACAGTGCTTCTATATGGCAGTGTAGCTAGTTTATTATCAATCCATACTCTGAGGTCTTTGTATTTTTCTAATATTTCAAGGGTGTCACCTAGTAAAGAAGTGATGGCTGGGGCAGGTGTTCAATGAGCTTCTGCGCTATGTGAGGTAAAGATCATGACCTTTGTTTTTGAGGCATTTAACAGCAGTTCAGAGTAGAAGAGATTTAATTATAATTTACTGAATGCCATTTGAAGATCAGAGCATGCGGTGCTGATACTGGGTCTGGAGCTATATAAAGTGGTGTCATCTACACAAAAATATAATTTGGCATCAGTGATGTTCTGTCCTAAATCCTTAACATATATGATAAAGAGTAATGAGCAAAGTGCAGAGACTTGAGGGACACCCCTTAGGATAGGAGTACAGGCAGAATAAGGCCTTCTTATTTTATCTGTTGTACCTGGCCAGTTACATAGTTTGTGAACCAATTCAATTCAGTTTGTTAAGCGGGTTGACTCTTGGGCAAAACATGCCCATTTGTTAGGGCAACCCAGATACAAAACACAAATGCAATACAAAATACAAGTGAACACTTGTGTGAGCAACATGATCACTGATAAAAGAAGTACAACAAGATTAATACAGGCAAGTACAGCTTTATACTGTAGATTAAGTATATATTGCTTCAGTGAGGTCTTAAAATTACTCAGCGTATTGCAAGACTGCAGATCCTTAGGTAAGGAGTTCCACTACTTTAATGCATTTATAAGAAGAATCTCTGTCCAATTACTGATGTTTTTAAAGAAAGAGTAACTTTTTTTGTAGTGGCTTGTCTATAAGCAGCAGCATTAGGAGTGGGTGAACATTGTGAATTCTGCTTTTGTGGAATTTCCATGAAAATTAAGTAATTTCATGGAATTTTCTGAATTTCTGCCATTGGCGAGATCGGAATCTTCCGAATGTGTTTGACAGATTTTTGCTGTGTTCCATGGAATTTTGGGGATGAACTGCAGAAAAATACAGATGAACTGTGGAATAACAGTTCTGAGGAATTTTTTTCTGCAGTTTGATGAATTATTCCGGAATTCATCTAATTATTCTGCAGTCCAGTAATCAGTTCTGCAGATTTTTTTCTTCATAGTTTAATAGAATAATCTGCAAGTTATGCATTTATTCCACCATTCTAAGTTGGAATTTCTGTGAAAATTGCTAATTTGATTTCCACACTTTCACAGAAGCAAAAATCTGACTTTCGCAAAAATTCTAACGGCGGAAGTTTTTTTTTTTTGCACACCTCTAAGCAACATTTGTTACTTGTCAGTAAATGTATTATATAGTATTTTCAGTATAAATGTACTTTTGTCATCCTTAGATACACAGATACACCATGTTACTATTTTGTAATTCTGCTAGATAATTCTTAAAACAACTTTCATAACCAATTACTAATTAATGACTCAAGTCATTAAATATAGCCACCACTCATAATTTCTTAAAATCTGTTCCATTTAGGGTATGTTTGGCATGTAAATACTAGATGCATATTGTGGATGTATGAGGAGGGTGCTACCATACGTTTCAGATGGTAAACAGCATTGCACCACACCAAGATGTTTAACTTTTCATTGTGGATGTGTCAAGGAAACAGGAACCTTTAGAAAGGTGGGCCAAGGTAGACAGTGAGGAGGGGGATTAAAGAGTTGAAGATGGACCTGCAGAGGTTAAAGAGATGGTCCAAGGTCTTGCTGTTGCAATTTAACCCCAAAATGTACAAGGTGATGTGCATAGGAACAAGAACCCCAGGATGGAATATTGGATTGGAGGGGTTAAGCTGGCCACTACTTCAGAGGAATGATACCTGGGAATCATCATAAGCAATTCCCTAAAAGAAAGCTAGCTAAGGTAACAAACTTACAGCAGGGTAACCAGAATGTTGGGGTGTACTGAAAGGTGTTTCAGTATCAGGATGAAAGAGGTAATACTTTCTCTCCATCTGGAGTACTGTGTTCAGTTCTGGAGTCCTCACCTGAGGAAAGATAGAGACAGCTTGGAGATAGTGCAGCACAGCATAGAGTAACTGAAATGATTCAGGGCTAGAAAGTCAGATCTTATAAGGATTGGCTTAGGGCTATGAACAGGTACTCTCTGGAGGCCAGGAAGGTGGTGGGGGGACAAGATAGAGATCTTCAAGTTCCTGAAACAATTCCTTTGATAAAAAAAAGTACTGTATAAAGTTTTTGATAATCAAAGGTAGCCACTCAAGACATGAGTATAATATAATTGGCAACAAAGGGTCCATTTATGAACATCTGAAACAAAGTGACAAGCCTTATTATACAGAGCTTTGATTCTTGACAAGGCACTGTCCAAAGTGGCAGAACAAATTATCATTCCATAATCTGTTAATGGCATGATTAGGTTCGAGACTGCCAATTTAAGCAACTCATGGGTAAAAGTAATATAAATGCTATACAGCATTCCTGAACCTGTACTTGCACGCTTAACCAATATTCAATATGATCAAACTACAGAATGCATGGTCAACAATCAAAATTAAAAATATAAAGGTAGTAAGAGCTGCAACAGATGCTTTATGTACTGATAAAAAATCCAGGAACAGATATAATGGGCCAATTACAAGATGAATGTCACAACTCGCAGGTGTATGCTAGTTGTGATATTCACCACTACGCTGGGGAACCAGTGCCCTATTTCAGAACAGGCATGGTCCCTGGCACTTATGATCAGCAACCCGTGGCAGCCACAGGGTTGCATCAAAGAAGGGCACAATGGACTTGGGTGCAACAAGCTTTCGATGGCAAAGTACAGCCCCCCATGCCCCTAACCCTGAAACAAGCCCACAAGGCCCTGTGAGCCATGGGGGTCGGCAGTGTGGCACAGACTTAAGGGTGGAACTGGCAAAATGGGGACCTGGGTGCAGGTGGGTGGCACCCCGTTATGGGGGGGTTGCTTTGTAATTGGGGTGATGTCTTGTGACATAGTAACAGGAACAGCAATGCAAACAGAATTGCCAACAGTGGAGCACATGGTAAAGGAAACATAAATGATAAAGGAAACATTAATAGAAACACAAGTGCAGAGTGATGCCAAAGCAAACAGTGATGCAAATGGACATTGAAGCACATATGAAAATGCAACTGGTAACATGAACAGTGATGGCAGTGGTATTTTAAATGGAAATGTTTAGTGTCTGCAGCAAAAGAACATGAAGAGACAAGAAGCGAGCGAAATGCAAGCGCACGTATAGCGCAAAGCCATGTGATGCACAGTCATGGTACACTAATTGTAAATGCAAATGGTAAAGTTAACATGAAGAATAATGCCAAAGGAAAGAGAAACAGAAACAGGAACAGAAGCACATACGGAAACGCAAACTGAAACGTGCATGGGCACAGTACCGCAATTGTTAACGCAAATGGTAACAGTAACAGCAATAATAACGACAAAGGAAAGAGAAATGCAAATACAAGAGAGTACAGAAATGCAAACCATTAGGTGCATGGTCATGGTACCACAATTGTAAATGCAAATAGTAATAGTAAAAGCAAAAATAATGCCAAAGGAAACAGAAACGCAAGCACGTACAGAAATGCAAACCATAATGCACGTGTATGGTACCGCAATTGCAAATGAAACAGGTAATGGTAACAGCAACAATAACACCAAACAACATAGAAACGCAAATGCAACGCAAGCGAAAATACAAACCGTAATGCACACAGTGGCGTAGTCGGTAACAGTGCCACAAACAGTAACGGAAACGCAACTGAAAACGCTAACTGGCACAGTAACGAAAGGGCACACCCTTGTTTCCACCCAAAAATGCATTGGAAAACACAGTGAAAGCAAAGAATGTATACGTAACAATGGGCCTCAGAACAGAAAATGAGGACTTGGAATATTAAATTGCTTATATCTTAGGAACCGTACAACGTAGAAAAAAATGTAAATTTCATATGAATTCTGACTTTCCTGGCTAGTTTTGCACTTAGTCTCTATTTGGGGGGCTAAGTATTTTTGTGCAGAAAAATCCGTGATCTTACACCGTTTCAGATACGGGCCTCAAACGCGACATGACACCGTAATGTTATCCAGTGAGAAAGCGTCAACTTCGGAGTGCCGTCACTGTGCTGCTCTGTAATATTTTTTCACCAAACCACCAAAAGGCACATCAGTGGGATGTTGTCTTTCTTCCCTCCAAATTTCAGACCAAAAGACCAAACCGTTATTTTGCAGTAGGGCGGCAAAGGATTCCTGTAATGTGGCAGATGCCGAAATGTTATCCTATGAGAAAAAGTGTCAACTTTGGAGTGCCGTAACTTTGCTGCCCTGTAACATTTTTTCACCAAAACAGTGAAAGGCACATCTGAGAGATGTTGGCTGTGTTCCCTCCAAATTTCAGCCCAAAAGACTAAACCGTTCTTTTGCAGAAGGGTGGCAAAGAATTGCTGTCATTTTGCCACAGCCTGGAAAAGTACTGTTGAACTTTTAAAAGCTTTCAAATTTATTTTACAGTGTCGTATGCGACAGTACTTTGCGAAAGTACTTTTTCCAGAAATTTGAAAAACATATTTCTGAGGTGTTTTACCCCAAAATAAAGACATGCCTAGCATCCTCAGGGTCCGACTAGGTGCATACAAAAAGAATGAGGTTGCTAGAGGGTCCCAAATTTAAATGCTAAGCAATTTTCTGATCACCAACTGAAAACAAAATGGCGGATTTGCAAAAGTAAAAGGGCCATTTGGGAAAGTAAAAACTGCATTTGCTACACTTTCAAACTGTTTGTTAACTTTTCCCATTGACTTATAATGGGAACTTGTTTTTTGAATAACTTTTGAACAGTTTAATATTTTTTCATGAAATCTTCGAAAGGCATATCCAGCCACATTTTCCCTGAGGTTTTCAGACTGGTCCCACAAACTGTGCAACCTGGAGGTGAGAGCAAAGAAATCACAAAAAAGCGTAATTGCGCAATTCGTTGTTGCTTAATAACTCTGCAGCCGAATATCCGACTGATACAAAACTTGGCAGATCCCAAGATCTACCATGTCCAGTTATGCATACCACATTTTAGCAAATCCGTTGAATGGTGGAAAAGTTATTAAGGTGCAAAATTTTACCCATTAACCTTAAACGTGCTACTCAACCCTAACTATGGTAGCACTTCTGTGCTACCATAATATATATATATATATATATATATATATATATATATATATATATGGTCTCCATAATCTAGTATGGGTATTAATAATTGATTTACAGTACATTCCCACATCCTGTAGTTTAGACATAAACTAGTTCTCCTGAAAGCCCTCAACCTTGAATCTATCCTCCTAATCATCTCGTTAATGTGATGTTCGAGTTTCAAGTTTGTATCCACCCAGATCTCTCAATATTTATATTCCTTTACCTGGGATAGTAACTCTTCACTTATTGTTTCAATACTTATTTCTTTCCTTTTTATTTGCAGCTTCCAAATTAAACGCCATAATCTTTGATTTTTTGCCATTTAGGACCAACTTGGAATTTGCAAGCCAGATGCACAGCACATCAAAGTCATTTTGAAGATTTTTTTCTATTTCTTTTAAGGTACCACCTGTTGCTATTTGTACCGTATTAGCTGCTTAAAATTGTATGCTTGTTTTCTTTATGTACTGTGCAATCTGGTTTACATATACCAAGAATAAGGTAGGTCCCAATCTTGACCCTTGTGGGACACTCCCTATATATCAATTCCTTTTTTAAAAGGACATTTCCAATTTGAACCTGTTTGTACTGGTTTCTCAAATAAGAATCAAACCAGTGGATTGTATCCTCGGCAGTTCCAATTTCTAGTAGTCTGTCACCCAGGATTGTATGATCCATTGTGTTGAATGCTTTGGATAAATCCAAGAACACCAAACCCACCTCCTGGCCATCATTTAATGATGTAGAAATCAAGTCGACTAGGTCAGTGATTGCAGTGTCCATGGAGTATCCTTGTCTGAAACCGGATTTATATTTAGACATTAAAGAATGTTATTCCAGGTAATCCCTTAACTGATCCTGGACCAAGTCCTCCAGTATTTTTGAAATTATTGGCAAAAGGGCTATTGGCCTATAATTTGCAGCATCTGTTTTAAGACCTCCTTTGAATATTAAAATTATTGTTGCCAATTTCCAGATACTTGGGAATTTCCATTCTATTAAACTCCAGTTTAGTAATTTTGTCCATATTGGAGCAATGACCTCAATTGAGAAGTGGGGGTGTCCCTTAAATGGTGTCACATGGAGATTATTGCGATTACATTTCATGCTTCAAGGTGGTGGAAGATGGCAGCCTCAGGCCATATAGATGAAGTTATAAGGGAGTCAAGGATAAATCTTCTTGATGCAACCTTACAGATTACTTTGACTGGGGGGGTCTCATATGTGTGCTAAGCATGGCCCACCAAGGTATATGTCTGTGCCCAAGGATAGAAGCATAGAATTTGTCTGCAGCAAAGGACTGTTTGGCCCACCCAGGCTGCCCTGATGGTCTCAAACATACGAACATATGAAACATCAGCAGAAACAGGCCTCATGGTCTATGGAGTCTGCTCAATTGTGCAGCTAGCCCTTCAACTGGCAACTGCACCACCCTCCCCTCCCAAATTCATAATCCCCTCCACTCTGTCCCAACCCTTCCCAGACTGTCTTTACACACCTTAACTGGTCTCCAGGAACCCTCCCAGACCATTTCCAAATATTCCCCTATGTCTTTCCCACACATGCTTGAAGCCTCCTACTGTTTTCCCCCTCTACCACCTCTGCTGGCAGTCTAATTCAGGTGTCTACCACCTTTTCAGTGAAGTGGTTGAGCTAGACAGAGAATCTGAAAAGCAAAAAAGAGGAAGTGCAAATGGCAGCATAACCAGATGGAGAACAAGGCACACTGGGATCAGCAAAAAAATGCAGTTAACAGCAAAATAGTAGGGTCACCACAGCACTGTGGGGTTCAGCAACAAAGAATGAATAGGAAACTAGGACAGGCAGTGTGGAACTGTATTAGGGCAGGAACAGGGACAGTGGAGGATTGAGGAATTGGAGGGCAGCAAAATACAACCCAGAATCAGAAGTAACTACAGAAGTGGGTAGTGAATTCATGGGATATAATGTGATATCATCTCTTCTCTGGTGGTTGAAGTCACTGGGCCTTTGGCCTCATATCTCATAATGCACCTGAGGTGGGACAATATCCCAATATCACATACTTTTGTTGGGTACTATTGCTTAAGTAACATACCATCTGGAAATAGCCAGGGAAACCTGGATGGCTTTTATAGTCGTTTTCTCTCCTTGTTTTTCTTTCTCTATAATTATGATAGTGGAGGACTACGGACCAGTGCTGGGCTGCCATAATATAACATATCAGTATATCACACTATTTCCGTTTCTTAGGGTTAACTGATAGGGTTGCAATATCTGTTACTGATCTGTTGGAGTTGGGAGGCTCCACCCCTTGTAAATAAAAAAATGAGCACAGCATAATAGCTGATGCTTGGAGCAAAGCACAACCTACCCTTAAATTGCAAAATGTGGTACCTCTAAATATTTCTTCAAACATTTGGTCACCAGCAATTTACATGACTCCTGCTCATGCCACCCCCATTGATGACCCAGGCCTTACATCCTACTAGTTCCTCTCTACACTGATTATGTCTGTTGTAGTAA
Source organism: Neoceratodus forsteri (assembly GCA_016271365.2). Taxonomy (NCBI): domain Eukaryota; kingdom Metazoa; phylum Chordata; order Ceratodontiformes; family Ceratodontidae; genus Neoceratodus; species Neoceratodus forsteri. The sequence continues at coordinate 330,103,208 of JADMNL010000023.1, read as the reverse complement.
ACTATCAGGGTGGTGGTCCTTATCCTTGACCTCACTCCTTCTGTGCTCTCACCCCTGCTTTTCATCCATCCCACTGCTTCTATACTTCACCCTTGTTACCCTTCTATTTCCTGCCTGATTCATGCACTTTCCTGTCTGTCCCATGCTTCATCCCTGTGTGTCATTCTATTATTGAAATGCTTCCATTATTCTTAAGTAGGCAATTTAATTGCAAATATCATGCACTTTGGTCACTGCACTTGTACCTGAATTTAATGGGATTGTATATATCATGCAAATGTTGCAAGGTTTATTGTCCTTATTGTACCATTTGCCCTGATGTTTCATAGATTTCATAAATTTATACACGCTACTAGACTTACGTCCTTAATGCTTGTCATGACTCCTATTTTATACTATAACAAATTTGTTTTTGTAAAAGTTGTCCAGCCTAATCTTAAAAGTGTCCATGGTTTCATTATCTACTACCTCCTTTGGTAAGCTATTCCACAGTGTTATGCCCTTCTGCCTAAACCATTTTTTTCTTTTGAGTGTCCTCTATTTATCCATTTCTAATTGTAACTTATGTCTTCTGCTCCCATATCTATATTCCCTTTTGACCATAAGGCCCAAATTGCTGCTCATTTGTTTATCCTGTAGTGCCCTATAAATCGTACACATATCCCCCCTAGTCCTGCTATACTGTAATGCATATAAACCCAATTCTTGAAGTCTCTCCTGGTAACTTTTGTTCTCCATCCCATGAATTATTTTTGTCACTCTTCTCTGTACACCTTCCAACTTCCCAATATCTGACCTTAAGTAAGGTGACCATGCCTGCGCGCACAATACTCCAGATGTGGTCTAACCAAGGTCTGGTAGGTTGGCAGGACCACCTTGCTATCCCTACTCCCAATATGTCTAAATATGCAATGTAATACTTGATTTGCTTTCTTAACCATATGCCCACAGTGTAAATTGAAACTTAGATCATTAGTTACCATCACCCCCAGATTTCTTTTAACTGTAGTGCAATGTAATGTATTTACTGCTAGTTTATATTTTGTAGCTATATTTGCTTTCCCCAAATGCATAACTGCACATTTAGCAGTATTTAATAGCAATTTAAACCGGTCCGTCCAATGATCCAAACTATCCAGAGTGAGTTGCACATTATTTTGTTGTTCCATGTTATTTACTATGCTCCCCTATCCTACAGTCATCTGCAAACTTGGTCATCTAGGTGTTTGTGGATTTACACTCAATAGAGGTGATGTATAAATTAAATAAGCAAGGTCCCAGTACTGATCCCTGAGGAACCCCACTAGTAACCTACTCCCAGTCAAATTTTACTCCCTTGACCACCATCCTCTGTCTTCTATCTCTCAACCAGGCCTCAACCCAATTTATTATATTGTGCAGAAATTTTAGCATCAATCATAACCTTTATCAGTTCTTTGTGCAGAAGTTCGTCAAAGGCTTTAGAGAAGTCTTAAAAAAATGACGTCTTTTGCATTTCCTGAATCTAGGGCTTTATTTACTTTCTCATAATAGGTCAACATATTAGTTTGGCAAGATCTGGTTTTTGTAAACCCATGTTGTGTCTGATCTAATATATTTTGTTGTGATAAGTGGGCTATTATATATTCTTTAATTATATCTTCTAGTATTTTACCCACTACAGAGGTTAGACTAACAGGCCTAAAATTCTCAGGTTTATTGGTCGGACCCTTTTTTAATGATGGTACCACTAATGCCTCCCTCCAGTCCTGCATCACAGATTCTAGATCTATCGATTTTTGAAATATATAAGTAAGTGCTGGGGCTATTTCAACTGCTGTTTCTCTGAGAATTTGAGGATGTATACCATCTGGCCCTGGAGATTTATTTATGTTTAATTCACTTAATCTTTTTACTACTTCCTCCTGTTTTATCATAATTTGGCCTGCCTATGACTGTAACTTAATCCCTGTATCCAAATCAGTTTTTTTGCTAAACACTGAACTGAAATAAAAATTTTGCATATTGGCTAGCTCCTTGGATTCAGTCACAGTTTCACCTAATGCATTAATATATGGACCAATGTTGTTTGATGTTTTCTTTTTACCATTAATATATGAATAAAATGATTTAAAATTATCACCTACCCTTGTAGCTAACTGGATCTCATAGTTTGCTTTAGCCTTTTTTATTTCTTTTTTCAATTGTTTAACCTTCTGTCTATATATGTTCCAACCCTCCGAGTTATGTTTTTTGTTTACTGTTTTATAAATCTTATCTTTTTCCTTAACTAGTTTCTTGATTTTAGTGTTAAACCAACCAATATTGTTTGGTAAACTAGTTTTAGTTTTGATAGGCACAAACTGTTTGGTTATCATCAGTATCTTTTTGTTTAATCTTTCCCACATTTTATCCACTGTTAAATTAGCAAATTCCTTCTTCCATGTCCAACTATTCATTTCTGCTTTTAATTCCTGGAAGTCTGTTTACCAATATTGAGTTTTTCTGATTTGATGTTGCTTATGTTAGTGCTAAATTCCTCAAGCATTTTAAAGAACACCATCCTATGGTCGCTATTCCCTAAAGGGCTACGAACTTCAATATGTTTTATCCTAGGTTCCATATTAGTTAGGACAAAATCTAAAATGTTTGCTCCTCTAGTAGGAGATACCACCCTTTGCTCCACTCCTATTTGATCCAAAACATCTAAAAATTCCATTTCCATGTTTGTTTTACCTTTTAGTGCAGGCCAATCAATGTTTGGCATATTAAAGTCCCCAGTAATCAGAATATTTCCTGCTGGATTGAGTTTAGCAATATATTTTAACAGTAGGTCATTTTCCTGCTTGGCTATAGATGGTGGCCTGTAAACTAGGCCTAATTTCATCTTAATTTGGGTTTTATGCATTATTTTAATCCATAACATTTCCAAATAGTTTATCTCAGCCATTTCCTGCTCATGCTTAATGGACTCCTTTATGTAAACTGCTATTCCACCGCCCCTCATATGTTCTCTTGATCTGCAATAAAGTTGGTAACCCTCAATGATTTTCTCCCAAGTATCTGTTTTATCTCACCAAGTTTCTGTTATAAGGGCAATGTCTATGCTGTCAGATATAAGCACGTTTTGAAATTCATGAAATTTGTTTGTCAAACTCCTTGCATTGAGCAAAACCACATTCCATACCACCTCCTTTTTATTTAGCATACTCTCATTCTTATACCCATTTATGTAAGTGGCTTCCTTTCCCCCTCCTTCCAGTTTGAAAGGAATTGTATCACTCTGTTATTATTTGTAGCAAAAATTCTGACCCCAGCCGTATTAAAGTGGATACCATCCACTGTATTATATTCACTGTCTAGGTCTCTTTTGAATGCTTACAATGTTATTATACATCTTTGCACCGTATTGTTCATCTTGTTTATTGCTGCACCAATATATGCCATATGCTGTATGTACCTTAAGTGTCCCTCTCAGGACCTCCTTATAAATGAACTTGCTCAATGGAGTTTTTTCCTGCTTAATAAACTTGAAACTTGAACTTGAAACAAAAGAAACATTGCAACCACACTCTAACCCTAAGTAGTGCAAGCAGTGTTGTCCCTATACCTTCATCAACACCAGTATAATTTTGCTTTAAAAATCTTAGTGATGATGAGAAAGAGGTCTAAATGGTAAAATGAGGTGTATGCACAATGAGTCATTTAGAATGAGAGAGCACTATTATAGACATTTTGGATTTTGACCATATTTATTTGCTCTACAATCACATCCGTCCAAGATCCTGATTACAGCCTCATCAGCTTTTAAATAGGCAAGTTCACAGTCAGATTCACTGGTGCATCATATATATGCTCTCTCTCTCTACTGACCTCTTTACAATTCCATTATGATTTTTTTATGATCATGAATCTGGAAACTACAAATGTGCGCAGCAGTATCTTGCTGCCTGTGTTTAAGCAGGTGCAAGATGCTTTCAAACTGAACTATACTTCAGCAAAGGGCTCCAACAACATTGGTGTTTCATTCCACACCACAGCCCTTCCCTCTTTATTTTTAATAAACCAAGAAAAACTACCCTAGTATGTGGATCATTACACCAAAATATCATTTATCATACTCTGAGGGCTCCCAGATCTACATGGATTCTTGTATTTTACAGGGATTTGGAGCCATCTACAGGGAACTTCTTCCCATAGGCTTGCATCCATTAAACAGGAAAACAGATCAATTCTGCTTCCATAGGAAATAATGTAAAATACAGAAAACACAGGAAATTGTCTTGGAGTTACAGGGAAAATGCAAAATCAATAAGGGAGGACTATACTCTGCTAATTCAAATAGAATGCTAGATAGGAAACTGTGTATATTGAAGCTATAATTTCATCAAGAAATTCTGATCATAACCATGACAGCAAAGATCAAATTGTTCCTCATATCACCAGAATCTCAAGATGGAATTATAGCTTCATAATATGCAGATACATATTTTTTTTTGTAATAGATGGATCTGAGATGTTTTCTAAAACTGCTGTATTAGACACTAAAACAAGAGCCAGTTTCTATTGTGTGTGAGCTTTTACTGCATGCATCAGGTACATTAAAGAGCAAGTGCTTAGTATGGATGTATATCTTAAAGAATGAAGGTTTGGGGCCTTTCGATACCTCTGTAATCATTTTGCTTGCTTTTGTTTGTTATTTTAATTACTTTGTCATCATTTTATTTGTATTTTGCCAACTACCAGGAAAAAAAAAAGAACTCAATGGAATTCTTGTATTATGATGTCAGAAAAGTTTTACTGGCAAAGCTGACAGTGTATTTCAATGGGAACCTGCAAATATTTTTTTCAGATTTTTATAAAGAAATAACACTTTCTGCCACCAAAATATTATATATTTAATAGAAATATGAGACTTTTGAAGACATGTGATATTTTGTTATAATTTAGCATGTGGCAGTTTCTTTATAAACAGATTTTACTTGGAATGAAGAAAAGTGAAGATGGTTACTGATTTAAAAATTGTAAAATCATACAGATAAACTAAAGCAGTGCAAAAAGGCACATTTTGTTGTTGAAAGAAGTATCTATTTCTTTCGAAAAAGATAAAGAAATATATTTAGGTTGTCACTGAAATACACTGGGCTCCTAAGTAGCTGACATTTTCTGACATCACAATACCAAAATTCTACTGAATTCTTTTTATTAGCAGTGTGAAAAGCAAAGGCAAAAACAATCATGTTTCCTCACACAAACACAATATTTTATTATAAAAGTAGAAAGTAATTACTAAAACATCAAAATACAATAAATAATATAGTTAGTTGTTTATTTATTTGAAGTAAATACCCGCTCTTTAAAGTTGACTTGATTTTCTACATAACATTGTGAGATAGTTTGATCCCATAATGCTATCTTTGGGATGTCACAGTGATGGTATGACAAGATGATGACATCACAATGATGATATTACAGGATTATAATGTCACAATTTCCCTATAGGAAAAAGTGACAATCCATTACAAGCAGTGTTTTAAAGAATCTAGTAGCGATTTTCCAAATAATCTCTCTTCAGACTCCTGGATTTTTGATATGATGAACATTAGATCAGTTCTATTTCCATTGTTCATTAGGAAGTGATTTGTTAAATCATTTTTGCCATTACAGTTATGTACCTTTCTCTTCAGATTTACACTGCCAACATGCGGTCTGTTCCTTTTTTCCTGAAATGTGTCACCTTAATCATTTAAATATGTAAAATTGTGGTGTAGACCCAGTACTACTATTGTTGGCATAATAGGCTGATTTGGTAGAAATTGCCCCATCCCCATGTTATATTTCAGAGGGGAGGAACTCCTAAATCACAACAGTAGCAAACTCTTTTTGACTCTTAAAGTCTGGAAGTCAATTTCTAGTTTTAAGCATTGGGTGTGGTTCTTGATAAGGTTTTATCTGCTGCAGATTATTTATTTATTTGAATTTTGGTAACCAAGTGAGCCCACTGCGACAATGCAGTCCCTCTTTCAGGAGCAACCTGGGTCTGGGGTACAAACATAAGAACATGTGTCAACAACTATACAAAGTAAGTGAGAAAAAATATCTACAGCATATAAACATAGTACAAGATTGGTGAGAAAAATGTGTCAACAACTATACAAAGTAAGTGAAAAAAAATATATCCATGACAAATAAACATTATAGTAAAATATTGGTGAGAAAAATAGATACAACATAGATGATGTACATATACAGCAAATTTACATTAAAGCATCACGACCACAGTGAACAGTGCAAATGAATACTCCATACAGAATGGATCAAAGCAGACTCTCTGCTTGTACAGTAGTAGGTGAACAAACACTTGAACATGCATAAAGCTATAGATCATGGATGGAACATGGTTGTTAACATAAGTAATCACAGATAGTAAACAATAGCAGTGAACAGACTACAGAAGCAAATTCCATTGATTAGGCTATGTGTTTTAAATGATTATGCAAAACAGGTACAGGGTTTAGGCTACAATAGATATGTGGAGAGGGAGTGCTTAAACAAAGCAAGGAAGAAGAGGGCAGGAAAGAGAAGGGGAGTGCATTCCACATGGAGGGTGCAGAATAGGCAAAGGAACACTTGCCAATCATCAGGCAGGGATAAGAAGTGCTCAACAGTGGAGCTGAGGAGGATTTGAGTGGATGTGGAGTGACTTTCCATATCAGTAAGTCACTCAGATGGGGGGAGAGAAGAGGAAGGTAATCTTGTGGATAAAGCAAAGGGAGGAAAACTACAATCTTTGGACATAGTCAGGCCAGCCTAATGACTCTATAACCTCACACTGGTGACGGCACAAGTTAACTCCAAAAACAAATCTTCCCACCCTGTAGGAGAGTATTCTCAGGCTGAAGAGTGTGGTGGTCTTGGCTGATAGTAGTAGAGGAGCACCATAGAAAAGCAAGGGGAGGAAGTGGTAATCTTTCAACAGGAGGTGTGAGAGAGGAGGGGGCAAAGGCAGTAGAGCAAGCTAAGTTTCTGGCTGAAATTTTTTGTAATCTGAGTTACATGCAGCTCAAAAGAGAGAGAGAGGGGTCTAGTAAGATACCTAAGTATTTGAAAGATTGAACTGTATCAAGTGTTTCCCCTTTAGTAGAATGAATATGAAGTGTGCCATGGGGAGCCACTTTTGCAGAGGGGTTGAAAAAAGCATTGATTTGTTGTTGTTTTTTTGGTGTTAAGGATTTAGTGAGTCTGAGGAACCATTTCTCAAGTGTCTGGAAGTCAGTTTCCAAGTATCCTGGAATTTAATAGATGATTTTGATTATGTAACTGTCTGCTAATGTTCATTTTGTTTATCTTCTACACAATAATCAAAATAAATTTAATTATAAGGTTTGTAAAATGGAAGTATCCAATTTAATACTTCCAGTAATCAAAATATGGTATAGTTGCTTATTCATCTCTATCAGACAGTGCCACTTCAGGAATCACAACCTTATATAATACATCCATTTTCAATTTGTGTATGGTCAACTCAGTTCTCAATAAAAATGGTTAAAATTTGAGCAGAATAAACATTATCATCTTAGTTCTTTACCAGAAAGATTATTCTTGGAGAAGCTACTGCTGTATTATTGTACTTGATTTTTATAATTGTCTTCAAAATAGTTACAAGTTAAGATAGAGTCTAACAAAACATTGCTTACTTCTTCCTACAAAATTGGTAATTGTTCAAATATCTCTGTAGTATAGGAGTTTGAGAGATGACATGATAGAAATCTTTAAAATCATGCACAGATGTAGAAGCTTAATGGTGAGTGAATTCTGAACATGCAGAGCTGAAGGCTGAATCAGGGAGTATGCATACAAAATTGATACTTTCGATATCAGAATGGATGTTAGGAAAAAATTAATATATCAAAATAGTTAGGTTGTGGAATGCTCTTCCTAGTAGTTGTTGTCGAGTTGTGGAAGGGACCATCACTGGTTTCAAAAGAAGTCTGGGTCTGGATCTGCAATAAGAGGTAACAATATCAAAGGACTTCTGAATACTGGGAGGACAGTCTCGATAGGTCTACCTTTCTTATGTTATGTTATGTTATGTTATGTTATGTTATGTTATGTTATGTTATGTCTTGCATAAATAGCAAACACATTTTTGAATTATATGCTGTTCTTTACCTATGTAAAACATTGCAGAAATGTGTTTTTATTGAATTGGCATTCAAGTTTTCTGTTTTTTTTTTTGCAGTTTACAATGCTTTTTTCCAGGTGCCGCACCTCTTAAGCTCAGCTCCCACTACTCTGAACTTCAACTGTCCATGGACTTATTTGGTGAGATCAATCCCAGGCTTGCCCCTACTGGGAGGGGCCATCAGTCATCCCTGGGACCCATGGATCTTAAGTCAGGACTCCGGCAGGAATCCCCCTCTGGAGGAGCCACCTGATGTGCCCCCCAGGTTGGGTCCATGGGACCGGGACGCACCAGTGGGCACACATCTACCTATCACCAGCAGAGTAGGGAGTGGTCAGTGAGGAGCACAAAGTGTCATAGAGGGAGGCAGCACCAATATTGAAGTGTGGATCCCCAGGGGGCATGATGTACAGTGACATCCAGCATCCACCCACCCCCCCTTGATGATGGTGCTGGCAGCAATGATACCCCCAACCTTCACCAGGGGTCCGTAAAGTGCCGTACACTCTTTACCCTCCTCTCAGCAAAGAGGACTGATCCCCAGGACACTCAATCCTCTTCCCTTCAGCCAGCCCTTTGACTCCTGAGACTGTCACCAAACCCGGGACTGTCACCAAACCTGGGATGTCAGCACCTCACGTGGATGCCTTGCCACTGCACTGGCAGGCTAGCTGGCATTTGTTTGAGTTTTCTAACTCAACTTGTTGTTACTTGATTTTGGACTTGCCATGCTTGTTTAATGTAATGCATTTTCTTAAATGTCCTGTTTAGTATTTACAATGAGTTACATCAAAAAAACAAAGAAAAAACTGCCACATGATGATAATCAGCATAAAATACATGGTTCAAAATATTTTTCAATTTATATTTCCAAACTACAATCCTAGGAATAGTAAAGTACTATCTGTTATTTATTGTAAATTGTTGTGGCTGTGTATGTTATTTTTGTATGTTATGGTTGTATCCATGTCACCCTTGGAAATTGGCTTTTGTAGTCCAACATCCTGCTAGCAAACAAGTAAATTCAAATTCAGATTCAAAATATATGCCTCATAGATGTCTCATGTGCCATTTCTATGGATAATTTTACTAAATATTCACTGAGTTCCTTTTCTTTCCATTTTCTGATGTGTTAACAAGTAGGGCCCAATTCACTGTCACAAGCAACCCTTCACAAAATCATTGTGACAATTATGTTTTTGGAAGTCCCTTGATTGTGACTCCAAAGCCATCCACAGAAGCTTCTGCATCACTCCCCATATGTTTGGTATGTGCCCTGTCATTATGTGGGAAGGGTTCATTACACAAATTGCTCATAGGGTCATCCACAAGGCATGTTAACCCTCAAAAGGACAGTTGGAGCTTTACTATTATAAGCAGTTTCAAGGAGTGATGTCAAGGATACAACCATCCACAGAAAAGCCACTGGGGGACAACAATTTGTTTGGGACTATGACTAATGTGATACTGTTGTGTGAGGAAAGGGGACTAGGGAAGAATGATGATTAACTGAACACTAGAGACACTATTTAGATTAGAGAGGCAGGGCCATTAGACAACACAGAAAGATGGTTTTCTGTACCACAACCACACATATCAAGATGATCCACAGGTGGGCCTAAAAGGTATGGGTCAAGAGGGTGGGGGGAGGAGTTTGTCAGTAGTGCCTGTGCTCATGGCTTCTGGGTTTGTCAAAGTGTCATGAGACAGGCATTGTGCTAGCCACAGATGTCTGTCTGTGGACTTAATTGGGTGTTAGTGTGAAAACTCTATTTGTGCACATTAACATCTGTAACCTTGTTTCTTCACACTAATGTATGTAAGTGATAATTTGCATTGTGACTTAATTGATTGTAGAACTCATCCCCCAGGCAACTAAGTCAGCCCATTGTAGATAGCCAAAATGCAGAAACACAAAGTAGAGGGGCCCTCTGTTAACCAGTTTAGTACCTAAAATGGCAATAAATAGATCAAAGTACATAAACTGAAGGTCAAGCATAGGTCCTTTATTGTTACACAACTTCCTCAATTCAGTAACAGTACACAATGCAAAGTGTGAACAATTCATGCAAATCAGGCAGAAATAGAAACAAATGCTGCAACTACAGGAACCATCATTTGGAAAAAGTGGTCACCCCAGTGCTTCATCCTGGAATAGGACTTCATCAGGAGGTGGTAACCATTGCATAGCCCTCCTACATCTTTATTGTGATGTTAGGGAGTCATAGTTAAATCCCATACTTTTACAATATTTTAAGGGATCATACCATTCATACCTCTCAGAAGCGCAACTAGTCATTAGGAGAGGGAATGCAAGTAGAAGATACAGAATTTAATAGACCTATTCCAAGAGAAATGCATTGATTATGCTATTACCAAAACTTAGATTTCAGTCTGTAGATTGTAGCAATACTATTTGATATCCTGGTTTAAAGAGATTTTTTTACCTCCCTCTACACGTTAAGTATATTTTAAGTTAGTCAAGAAAAAAAAAGAAAAAAATACTACTGTTTATCATAATGCTTCATTATAGCAATTACTGTAGCTACTGGCATTTAATAAAGTTTAGACAGCTCTATTTGATCCATGGGGTTTTCTCATTTCTAGCTACAATAGCATCATAAGAATTCCTGTTGAGAAACCAGTGCATGACTTTATAAATATAGAAGGTCAGAACCTCCACTTTCTTCTGCTGACCTTAGGGAAGAGAAGAAATTAGGGAGAGGGAGAGAAAGGAGGGGGAGTGACACAGATCATTGGGGGGGTGTGAAGGTGGGTCGGGGAGTTAGGACTGTGGAGATTGTGGTGGACTGGGTGGCTGCTGGGGGGATGCAAACTAAGGCAGTGTGGCAGTATTGTGTGACTGTATGTATGAGCAACGGCAGGCTGGCAAAATCTTTGATGTTTGCCATTCTGTATCCAGAGGAGAGATGGAGAGATTACTAGGGGCCCAAGAGAGATTTTACAGTTACAGAAAATCCCAAATGAAAGTTTGTTTTCTTTTCTTGGCCTCAGACAGTGTGGTTGTGTGTGCATGAGAAAGGGAAGCTGGCAAAATCTTTGACTTGTGCCATTCCAGATCCAGAGGAGAGAGGGAGAGACTTAGGGGGCCCAAGAGAGATTTTACAGCTACAGAAAATCCCAAATGTAAGCTTTTTTCTTTTATTGGCCTCAGACAATGTAGCTAGGAAAGGCAATTTTTATTTAAAAAGATGCCCATCCTGGAGGCTCTGGGCACCAAACATATTCAAATTACATGCAAAACACAATAAATAAATAATCTATACAAAATAGCACTATAATATACAAAATAAATAATTGGCCCTATAACTCAATTTTATAAATTTTATGGATACTATAATCATCACTAAATAATAAGTTACAGCCAGGGGCCAGATTGGACAGAGTTCAGGTGGCAGAAGGAACTATCGCGCAAAGTCTGGAAAGACTTGATTATACAAGAAGGCCTTGAGGCAGGCTTTGAACACCTCAAAAGAAGGGGTCTCCCTTACAGCTGGAGACAGTGCATTCCACATGACAGGGCAGCGACACTAAATGCTCTGTCACCTGCTGTTTTTAACCTCATCCTGGGAATCGCAAGGAGGCCCCTAGAGGAGGAGGAGGAGTGGAGGGAGCGGACCGAGACAGCAGGTGTGAGAAGGTCCTTCAGGTAGCCAGGGCCCAGGCTGTGTAGGGCCTTAAAGGTGAACAAGCCCACCTTGAAGAGGACCCTCCACCTGACTGGCAGCCAGTGCCATTCACGCAGCAGCAAGGAAATGTGACAGTACCGGGACTGTCCTGCCAACAACCTGGCTGCTCCATTTTGCACCAGCTGCAGCTGGCGCAGGATACCTCCAGAGACCCCAAGATAGAGTGCATTACAGTAGTCGAGCCTGGATGTCATGAAGTCATGAACCAAGGTGAGGAGGTCCAGAGGTAGAACTAGGGGCTTTATTTTGGCAATATTCCTCAGATGATAGAAACCGGTACTGAAAACGGATGACACCTAAAACTCAAACATCAGTCCGTTTTCAAGAATAATGTCCAGATCATGCACCCTAGAGGAGGCCTTCAATGATACAGACCCAAGAAAGAGCCCTGTTTCTGTAACAGAGTCCAACCTATCACACCTTCTGTTCAACTCCACCACCAGTACCTCCATCTTATTGTGGTTCAGTCACAACCAGCTGGAGGCCATCAAGTCATTGATCTTTGCAAGGCAGCTGTTAAGCACTTCCAATGTGTTGGATGTTCAAGGGGCAAAGGAAAGATAAAACCAGGTATCATCAGCATAGCAATGAAAACCCAAGCTGTACTTCCTAATGAGCTCCCCCAAGGGCAGCATGTACAGGGTAAACAACATCGGTGACAAGACTGAACCCTTGGATGCTCTGCATGGAGGAGGCTAGGGGAGGAGGAGAAATTTCCCATCACTATCCTTTGCCTCCTGTTAGTAAGAAAAGACTCAAACCAGCAGATGATGGTGCCGGCAAGTCCGCAGAATTCCCTCAGGTGGTCAAGTAACACACGATGGTCCACCATGTCAAATGCTGTGCAGAGATCCAGGAGGATGAGAATTGTTCCCTTCCCTCAATCTCTTGTCCTAAGGAGGTCATTATGCACCTGAACTAATGCAGTTTCTGTGCTATGCCTCACATGAAACCCAGACTGGAATGGCTCATATAGATCATGGTCCATGAGGTGCTCCTCAAGCTGAAGCACCACCACCTTTTCCACAATGTTACCCAAGAATGGAAGGTTGTAGATGGGACGGTAATTTGCCTTAATGTCAGGGTCCAAAGATGGTTTCTTCAGAAGGGGTCTTACCAATGCCTCCTTCAAGACATCAGGAAAATCCCCCTCCAACAAGGAGCACTGGACAATTAAGGCAAACATTGGGCCAACAAAGTAAACACATCCCGTTAAGAAATGAGTCAGCACCGGGTCCAGTTCACAAAAGGTGTTCCACAGCTTGGAAGCAACCTCAACAACCTCAGCCACCTCCACCAGTCTAAACTCACCCCAACCAGGTGGAGTGCTCTCCTGTTGTCCATGGCGACCACTGTTGGCCAGAGTATGGCTCACTGGTGGACCCCACCACCTTATGGCAGACACCCTGTCCAAAAAGAACTGAGCAAACTCTTACAGTGTGTACACGAGAAAGGGCAGGCTGGCAAAATCTTTGGCTTGTGCCATTCCAGATGCAGAGGAGAGAGGGAGAGACTCCTGGGGGCTCAAGAGAGATTTTAGAGTTACAGAAAATCCCAAATGAAAGTTTTTTTTCTTTTCTTGGCCTCAAACAGTGTAGCTGACAGTGCATATGAAAAAGGGCAGGCTGGCAAAATCTTTGGCTTGTGCCATTCCTGATCCAGAGGAGAGAGGAAGAGACTACTGGGGGGTCCAAGAGAAATTTTACAGTTACATAAAATCCGCATTTTTTTTTCCTGGCTTTAGTGTGGCTGTGCATACAGGGCAAGGGCAACAGTGTGGCAAAATAAATTTTTGACTTGTGCCATCCAATCACACATCATGATCACCTGTTAACATTCATTCACGATTTCATGCACTAAAAAAAAATACTGTTCGGACAATCAATACACAAGTTGATGCGCCTATTTTGCTGGCTGTGGGTGGCCCAGGGGATTATTTGACTTTGTGACTTGTAGCAGGCTGTTTACGGTACAACACAAGTAAAGTACAAGTACTGTACACACAAGTGTCATCATTACTCATTCCCCATTATTCCTCCTTATTATCATTAGTTTTATAGTATATCACATTACATTACGTATACGCATTAATCAACCTCCTGTGTGGCACTGTGCTGCATGTGGCTATGCACCAGATGTGTCTGCATCTCCAATTCAAATTCTGAGGCACATTTAAAAGTTGCTGAATTTGGTCACTTAACAGTAACTAACTGTACTGTAGGAGTCAGTCAGATAATCTTGGAAGGAAGTGGTGGTGGACTGCTGTGCTGTCGGTGTGCTGTGTACAGTCACGAGTCATAACAGTAAATTTGTCCCTGGCCTGTGGGTGGGAGTCATCAGAAGGTAAACAATGGATCAAAGTGTTGATAAGGCACATTCTATTTCTCAGGTAGGCAGTGGCACTGCAAAAAACAGCAATCAACGTGAAAAGGGAAAACAAAATCAAACCCCAAAAAGTGATTCTTTTCACATCTAAGGTTTCATTTTCCAAGAGAATGCTTGAATCCAAAAAAAGGTAAATGTCTTGGATCATCATCAGTCCCATGTAAAAAAAAAAAAGTTATGTAGTTAAAAAAACTAAAGGCATGGTAGGTATCACTCACAGAGGCACCCAACAGTATGGAACAGTTGCATACTATGCTACTGCCAGGCCCTCATCTGATTCTTCTGAGGTTGAACCCAATGAAGGTAATAATAAAGATGAAGAGAATGATCAGGCAGCACAAGGTTTCCTGGAGGGGATGGAAATTGCAGATGAGGAAGAAACCAGCAGAAATGTTTTAGTTGTGGAGGGTGGCAGTGGGAATTAACCACAAGAGGAAAAGCCTGAGAAAAATCCGGGGCTGGGGTCCTGCAAAGGTGATTGAGGTGCCATGCCTTCCTGGGAGAAAAACTAAACAAATATCATCTTTTGTTTGGTCGTACTTCTCCATTAGTGCTTCCAATGAGTTGGTAGCATCATGCAGTTTGTAAACGGCCAATCAGCAGGGGTAAAAAGAAAGGAGCACTGGGAACTTCAGCACTGAAAAGGCACCTAGACAAATGTCATAACATTACTGAGAAGTCCAGTTGTGAGTCTTGAAGAGAAAGTGACAGTGATAGCTCACTACATTCAGGCATAAGTCCCATAGAGGAAAGCAGTGGCAGACCCTGGAGCACTACTGAAACACTTCCACCACCACTTCCTGCCATTCGAAGGACTGCTCCGACTGTTACTGAAAGTGACCATGTGTTCAAAAGCCCTCCTTCTTCAAGGAGACAGCTTACCATGTCAGAAACATATAAGGGTAAAGCCAAATATGCCTCGACTCACCCTGTTGCTGTTACAATAACCAAAAACATTTCAGAAATGATAGTTGTTGATTTGCTACCATATAACGTGGTTGAACATATAGCATTCAGGTGACTGCTTGAGTATCTCAAACCTCAATATAGTATACTATCGCAGAAATACTTCTCGACAACAGGAATTCAAGATCTTTATGATGTCGTATGTAAAATATTAAGACGTGTCTTGTGCAATGCTGTTGGGAGGGTGGTGCATCTCACAACAGATATCTGGACAAGCTGTCAGCCTGAAACCTTCATATCTATCATGGCACACTGGGCATGTTTCGATAATTCATGTGGGACTGGGGACAGTGAAGTATCGCAGTTAGCTGTTCCAAGAATGTTTTATTTTCCATCTTAACATACCTCATACAACATCAATGAAGAGCTCCAAAAACCAATACAGCAATGGCACACTTCACAGGACTGTTGGCTTTATAGTTGCAGATAATGGGTCTCAACATAAGGAAGGCCTTGGAGGATGGGGTGCTTTGTTCACATCCACTGCTTTGCGCATTGCTTAAATTTAATAGTTCATGGTTTTCTTGACGATGGCAGGGAGATTAAGGCTCTTGTTAGCACTGCTAAAAGAATATATACTCATTTCAGTCACTCAAGCAAAGCCTATCACTTATTTGAAAAAATACAGCAGAATCACAGTTTACCTTTGCACAGACTGAGCCAAGACATTTCTACTCGTTGGAATTTGACCTTTTATATGTTCCAAAGGCTGCTGGAACAAAAGAAAGCTGTCGATCAGTACACCTTAGCAAATAAAAATGGTGATGCAGACGTCAATATTACTCCACCACAGTGGGACATGTTGAAGTTTCTAATTTTCCTGCTCCAGCCATTTGAGGAAATCACCAGGGAGATTAGTGAAAACACAGCAACTCTCTGTTAGGTGACACCCCTAATAACAATTTTAAAAGTCAGATTGAATCTGATTAGGGAAAGGTTAGAGAAGCAAGACAGTTCCATGATCACACAGGCTGCCAGTGGTGTTGCTGAAATATGCAGGTTGCTCCCAAGATCTAACAAGACGTATGATCAAACAAAATTAAAGATGACACACTATGTAAAATGCTTCATTCTGAGTACTACATTAAAGCAACAATCTTGGAAACACAATACAAATCAAAGCAACTATTGAGTGATGATGATGACACTTGTTTTGAGATAAACAAACAAGAAATAATTGATGAGGTGCATGTTGTCATGGAACAGAGTACAACAGCAGCACCACATTCAGAATCTTCTTCGTGACACAGCACAGCATCAGGTGGCCCATCCTCTACTGTTGCTGCATTTTCTCCTTCTTCCTCCTCAGCCACTGCAGCCAAATCTTCTTCTTCACTACCAGAAAGACATAGCACTATCCCACAGTCACCTGGTTCAGCTTCCTGTCTCTGGAGTCACTTAGAAGATTGAATTGTAACTCTTCTTCATCTGCCTCTTGTAACACAGCCTCAGCACAGACCATTGCTGAAATGTACCTGACAGATCCCAATATCAGCTGGAAGGCTGATCTTTTGCAATACTGGACCAAACAAAATATGTGGCCTGCTTTAGTAAACATTGCAATGAAGTACATGAATTGCCCTACGACTAGCATCTGTTCAGAACAATTGTTTAGTTCATCTGGTAATGTCATTACTGACACACGATCCTGTTTGGCACCAGAAAATGTTGAGCGCCTCACATTTCTCAAAGTCAACATTCCTCACTTTAATTTCAAATACGATACCTGAATAAAACATACACTGACTACTCTAAGCAGGCCCTATCTATAAAACACTTTCAAGAATCCATGCCTGTGGTGAAAATCTTTTGGGAATACAGTCTGCTACATGAGGTAGCAATTAATTGCAACAAGTCAAGTGAGGACAGACTAGGCCAGGCCACTATTACTTGAATGATCACATGAGCAGCACAGAATAGATAAAAAAAATTATAACATCAGTGGGTTCAGAGTCCAAATAGAGCAAGCAACTGCATTTCATGTCACAGACTTACTTGGTGGTACCTGTACCACTATCTGATCTGGAAGGTAGGGTACTGCTGTCTACTACTACTACTACTACTACTATTACTTTTTGTCCTCACAAGTCACGACTATTACTTACCACTTTTTGTCCTTACTCCATTCCTTACTGCTACAACTTGTCTCTTTTTTTTTTAGCCCTCAGCAACTGATCCTGGCTGTACTGTTTTAATTTTTGTACAGCTCATGGCTTAGCAGATGCCTGGAACCCAGAAACTGAATACCCTTTGTATATTTTTCACATCCCTCATATTTGGTTGTGAATACTTCACAGAAAAAAACGCTACTAAATTGAAAATTCATATACTTTCTTTATTGTTTGTGTGTGCTTGGTATGCTAGCCCGGTTACATCTTACTTACAGTAACTGGGCTGAGATTATTATATTTTATTTTTGATACTCAAATTACTTGGCAGTGACTGGCAGCAACTGTGGAACTAGGAAGGATGTAATTGTGTTGTGTGTCTGTCATCAGGTCTTCAGGTGGCAGTGGCAAACTTTTTTATGACTGCACTGCACTTGACCTATGCGATGTGTGACTGGCTGCCTGCCTGGGTGGTGGTGATGACTATGTCTTTCATTTTTCTTCTTTAGGGAATCAACGTGTTGATCAGATTCAGTAGAAGTAGTCATAGTACTAGAAAACATTACCACATCTTTGACCAGGAAATGTACCATGTACCACAGTACACCAGGGCATGCAAAGCAGTTGCATCATTCACATGGGTAGTGTGGGTGGGCTCTCTTAGTGCTGCTCATTTGGTCATTCATATATATTTCTTTGGCCTGTTTGGCTCTGACTGGAGCATCCATCAAAATAATACCCATACAGCACCATTAATAAAGAAAAAATCTTAGCTGCCCGGCAGTGCCTGCAGTGCTTGGTGGTGCTATAATATAGGTATTTGTGTCTGTCTGTCTCTCTCTCTCTCTCTCTCTCTCTCTGTCCTTCTCTCCCAGCACAATCATGTGATGCACCAAGCAGGATATGCCACCCCACAATTATAGGCCAGCCATGAAGGGGCTAGTAGTGAGTGATAGCTTTTTTATTTAGCAGTTTTACAATCATTTTTATACAAATAATCCATTAAATTATTTCCTTTGGGCATCTCTGTCAAATTTGACTGACTTTGGCCACTTTTATGCATTTTTTCAATTTTTTTCAAATATTTGTCAATAAATCTGAACTAATCAGAACAAATCAGAATTTCACTGTGTTGCGATTCTTCTTTAATAAGGGTCAGAAGTTCACTGAGTTCTCCCAGCCCTAGTAACAATACTGTAGGTAAATGTAATAGGACATAATAAATTATACCGGCATGGTAATGCTAGTATAGCCAGGGTCCAACGGTCACTTCTATGTTAAACACAAAATTTTGCACTTTAATAGCTTTGCAACCCTATGACCAATGTACCTGAAAGTTTTCATGCACTGTCAGGTACTATAAGTCTCTTGATGTGGCAAGTTTTGTTCCGATTGGATGTGCAGTTGCGGAGATGCAGAGTGTCAAAAAGTGTGAAAATTACCATTTAGGTGCAAATCCCTGAAACGGCTTGGTGGTATGGTCTGATATTGTTAGGGTGTATGGAGTCTGGGTCGCAGATGTGTCTTTTGAAGGTTTGGTGAAAAAATATTAATCCATTCAAAAGTTACTAAAATTCGAAGTGTCCCATTATATCCTAAGGGGAAAATATATGTGCTGTGCAAAAGCAGTTTCTACTTTCGCGCAAGCACTTTTTGCTTTTGTGAAAGCACTTTTTGCTTTTGTAAATGGTAATATCATGCTTCTGACATCTTGTTTTTAGTTAGCGATGTGGGAAAAAATGATATAGTTCAAAAAATACTGCCCCTTGGTAAACACCAACAGTTGTGTTTACCTAATTGGGATCCGAGGAACACGATTCTGTCATTTCTGGGCAGCATTTTTAAAAACTAATATGTATATTTTTATTCAGCCATTGGTAAACTGTCACAAATTGCAACACTATGTCATGAAACTACATCAGTAGTGCTGCAACTCATGATACTGTGTCGCGAAAGCTGTCACAATTTGCAACAATACCTACCCAAATTTGTGACACTACTTTCCAGATATGTCTGTTTCTTTGCCACTGCATTGCAAAGAAATGGTTTGGACCTATGGCCTGAAATTTTTAGGGTACAAAGAGTTTGCCTCACAGATGTGCCTTTTGATGGTTTGCTGATAAAATTTACATGGGTTCAATAGCTATAACATTCTGAAGTTTAGAAATTTCCCATAGGATAACATTGTGGCAGTCTGGTACCTTTCAGGGGCTGTACCTCAAAAATGTTGCGCGGTATGGATTTTCGTGAAATGCAGCTTAGTACCCTTTTAGGGGTACTGAGCAGTTATGCATGTTGCCAGGCCTTGATTACAACTGCAGTGGAAATGTTTATCAATGTCCTTATAGTGACTGTGATACTGTGCCATTGGAAGCACAAGGGTTAATTGCAATGTCTCAACACTTATGGATAGGTGGGAGAGCAGGGCCCAGAGGGCCCTGCACGCCAATATATGGATAACATTATGAAGTGATGGGAGTGCAGAATGTGCTCCCTCATGGAGATGAGGATTAATTACAGTGTGTCTACACTTATGGATAGATGGGAACACAGGTCCCATAGGGCCCTGCGCTCCCACATAGGCATACCAAGGGCCCTGTGCTTCCACATGAAAATCAGGGATAACTACTACATGCATACATGGGAGCACAGAGCCAGGAGGGCCCTGTGCTCCTACAACACACTATAGACTGATGGGAGTGCAGGACCCAAAGGGCCCTGTGCTCCTATAACCAAATAAGGGTAAGATTACACTTTCTCAAAAAGAAAGGACATTCATTGAAAAAAACTTTGTTAATGCATCACTTAGGGTTCATATTAAAGCAACAAAAGTAGAGAAATGTGGTGTTAGGGTTCCAAACCCTAACACCCCACCCCCCAAATCAACTATACCACTGCAACCCACCCCCACCCTCCAGACACCAACAGGCATCTGAGTGTGTCTTGGGGTCATCTACCCTAACACTCACCCTAGTCTCCTATGCTGTATCATATCCACTTCCTAACACTTGGAATGGGGTAGACAACCCCAAGACACATTCCAACATCTGTTTGTGTGTGGAGGGTGGAGGTGGGGTGTGGTGGTATGGTTGGTTGGGGGGTGCATTAGGGTTGCAACCCCAAGACACCCCCCAATGCCTGTCGGTGTCTGCAGTTTGGCGGTGGGGCATTAGGGTTGTAAACCCTAACACCAAATTTCCCTACTTTTGTGTCTTTATTAACAACCCTAACTGATGCATTAACAAGGTTTTTTTTGTGATAGTTACATATAATATTGTCATCAAGGCACTGGTCAGGAAGCATAGGAAAACCAGGAGTAGTTTCCTTGTTTTTGGATACTTAATACTTGTGGCCCTTCCCCCCTTTGCACTTCCCTTCCATTGGCTGCTGGATACTTTAGGCTTAACTGGGTAACATAATGAGCCCCCTACTTCTATTGTTAGGCTGCATGTTGTGCATGTTGCACTTCACCATTGCATCCATGGGGGAATTAACCTTTTCCAACCCTACATCTGGCCTCTAGGAACACAGTGTATGTCCCGTCTCCCCCCTCATCACTATATTTTATCTTCCCCAAGCTGACCTACTCAACCATGGGCATAGTTCAGCAGCCATCTCATGCCGCACTCCTTGTGATATACATCCCTCCTCCATCCCCTTCCCACACTTTACTTATGTCACATCCATTATGATGTATGTTTATGCATCCCTGTGCCCCAGCTACACTTACTTCCCCCCTCCAATGCCCACTTGCCCCAGCCCTCATAGGAGGGCATGTTCTTGCCTGCATAGGCTCCTGTTAAGCGCCCTCACAAAACTCCTGTTGCTGACACTAATTTTTGCAAGTAACATCACACTCAATCCTGGCACCCCCACTAACTATCCAGGCTCCCTCTGAGCTGCCCGGCCTTAAGGGGCTAAGCCTGACTCACATTACTGTCTGTAGCTTGTTAAAAAAGCTAGACATTATTCAGTCCTGGTTTAGTATTGCCTCCCCAGATATTGTTGTGGTAACATAAATCTGACTGAGGCCTTTTACCCTGGGCCACAAGATAAATATCCCCTCCTACGCCATCCGCAGGACTGACAGGCCAACTAGGGGAAGGGGCATGGCTATCTATGTCTGGGATAAATTCCCAGCCTCCATCATTAACTCTACTACTGTGCCCATGGAATTTGAATGTACCACACTAAAAGTACAACTTCCCTCTTCAACCCCCATTTATATACTAGGTTGTTATAGGCCTCCCTCTGCATGGCATAAAGTGTTATAGCACCTATCCAGCATACTATACCCCTTATCCTCCGAAGTGATTATTGCAGGGACCTTAACATGGACTGGTTCTCAACCTCTTCACAACCCCTTAAGGATTTATGCAACAACTTTGGGCTATAACAGCTCATAATGGAGTCCATCCATCATAACAAAAAACATCCTTAAAACAGTACCCTACTTGATTTTATTCTCGTTAACAAACCTCACCTATACTCTCACTGCAGAATTTTCTTTAATGGTCTCCGTGATCATTGTGTTATAGCCTACGTGATGACCTACCCAAAGTTTATTTCCTCCTCTAGATATGCCCTTAAAAGATCAAAATGACATTTTGACCCTAAAGCCTACCTCTTTGACCTGCAATATGCATACTAGCAGGACTTCTACCTGGCCTCTTTAGTCAAAGAAGCCCACAGTCCTCCAAAACATTGTTCTTGGTTCCATCAATAAATACACACCTCTTGTAAAAATCCGAACTAATAAGAAAACATGATCTTGGTTCTCATAGAGCTTGAAAGAAGAGCTGCTCCACAGAGACTCACTTTGGAAGAAGGCCAGGAAGACCAAACAACCTAATGACTGGTCAGCTTTCAGAGCTGTCAGAAACCGCTGCACGAGAATGGTTAGGGATGCAAAATCTAGTTACTACCAGTCCGAACTTAACTCTTCCTGTAACAGTACAACTAAATTCTGGAAAACCTTCAAGGAAATCCAAGGCCACAGTTCTGCTAGTCCATTCCCACCAAAAAGCTCTTCAGGCAACTCTGTTGTTACTGACAAGCAAGAAATCCTTGAACTCTTTAATAATCACTTTGCCACTGTGGGCCTAGCGTTTGATGACTCCCCCGCTTCTAGCCTACGTGCACAACTATTTACTCCTAGCTCAACTTGCCCAGGCCCTGCCCCAACCTCACCCCCTCCTAGCACAACATTCTCCTTCTCCCCTGTCAAAGTAAAGGAAGTTGAGGACCTTCTGCTCCATCTGGATTGTAGGAAAATTTCTGGGGCAGACCTGATACAGCCCTTCTTCCTCAAACTTGGCTATCACATTCTGTCTCACACAACCACCCATCTCTTCGACATGTCCTTTACCCAGGGTTCACTCTCGGCCATGTGGAAAACTGCCCATGTTATTCCACTATTTAAAGCTAGCCGCACTAGTAATCTTAATAACTACCACCCCATCTCCTTACTCAGTACTCTCTCTAAGCTTCTGGAAAAAGTGGTTAATGCCCAGTTTAGACAGCACATCAATGACTTGGACCTTCTAAACTCTGCTCAGTCTGACTTCTGACCCCACCATAGTACCACCTTAGCACTTGCTAAGGTCACGAATGACTGGTTGAGAGCCTTGGATGCCAGAAGTTATGTGTGCACTCTGTTTCTCGACCTTAGCAAAGCCTTCAACATGGTAGACCACTCCTTGCTCCTGGTTGCTCTATGGAATATTGGCATCAGTGACATGGCCCTAGACTGGTTTTCTAACTACCTCTCTGATCGATACCAACAGATCAAGGCTGAGTGGGTCTCTCCCCCCTAAAAACACTCTCTAGAGGAGTACCATGAGGGTCTATCTTGGGTCCTCTCTTGTTTGCCATTTACATAAATGAACTAGATGCTGGAGTCAAGTCAGCTGACATACACCTCTTTGCGGATGAGACTGTGTTGTATGTAGCCAGACCTTCTCTGGAACTCACGTGTAGTGACCTCCAAATAGAATTTAGCCACTTACAGAACAATCTCCTTTACTCTAAACTTCTGTTAAATGCTAAGAAAACAAAGGCCATGATCTTCTCCCCCATAGTAAACTCCCCCTACTCTATCATGGTGGGGACAGCCCCTCAAATCCACACCTTGCTCGACGAATCACTGGACTATGTACTGTAGATTCCTTCAAATATCTGGGAGTGTGGATTGACTCCAATCTTTCCTTCAAAGTTCATATCGAGGAACTCTCCAAAAAGTTTAAACAGAGGCTTGGGATTTTCTTCAGAATTAGGCATCTATTAATGCAGGAGGGAAGAACTAGGTTGGTACAAACAACATTCTTGCCTCTCATCGACTATGCAGACCTTCTGTATGGGCACTGCTCTAGTGTGGCCTTTGCCAAACTAGACACTCTGTACCACCAGGTGTTCAGGTTCATTATTGGTTCCCCTACTCAACACACCACTGTACCCTCTACAACATTGTAAGTTGGGGCTCACTTAGTCTTAGAAGACAAAAGAACACCATGCTCTGAATCTTTAGGGCCATCTCTAACAAGCTTCCTCAATATATTAAGGATTGCCTACTTTCTAGCATTCCTGGCAGCCATATGCTGAGAAGCCAGGCTTGTATCACCCTTTACATGCCCAGAGTTAGGACGCGCTTTGGTCGGGTGGCAGTTAGTCATGCCTTACCAGTCCTCTGGAATACTGCTCAAAATTTACTGCAGCTTGTTTCACCTGTACCATTAGCTGCCTTCAAAAAGTATATCCAATGATCATTTATGGAATTCTGCAACTGCTTCTGGTCCTGAATGTCTGACTCTCCCTCCTACCTGTCTGTCATCTCCCCCTACTAATGGCACCTTTTCACCCACAAACCCTCCCCCTTACCCTCAGACCTACCACATCGACTAATGTAGCTAAGTCAATCCTGAAGGTATTACAATTGCCCCCTTCCACCCCTCTTAACCTCTCCTCCCTCCACTATTCTTGGCACATCCTGTGCCCTCAGTGCCCTTGCTTTATAGTCTTCTCCTAGGCCACATAATGCTTTGCTGGTCTAGACCTCATCCAATATAATATTGTACTCTACTGTCTATCAGAGACCTGCTTGCATAGAACTCGCACATAGCGATATGCTGACTGCCTTTGGTACCATGCCTGTAAATTATGCTGCCTTGTTCTGTTCTCAGTGTCAAGCCTTATGTTGCTATTTGTAAATTATTGTACATCACCATGCCAAGCCACACCTTTCTCACTTATAATGACTGTACATAGGCTGCTAATGTAGCTATGCCTACTCCAAATTGTTGTATTGTGACTTGTTGTTGTTGCTTAAACTACCAGGTCCATCTTGTAAATCAGCCCTGCTCAATGGTGTTCTGCCTGGCTAAATAAAGATATTGATTGATGGATTGATTGGTTTCAAAACTCGCAAATAGCATTTTATTTTTCTCAAAAACAGCAAAATAAAAAAAAATCATTTAGTATAACTATTTGCAAAGGCAGTACAAACAGAGAAAATTAATTCCTTCTTCTGAGGGTATCTCTTAATTCCAAGTTTCAGTCTCTCAGTCTCTCACTTTTCTGTCTCTCTAGCAAAAGCATTGCTGCTCTTTTTACAAGTCTTTATATGGGAACTTGTTAAGACAGCCTGCTTCTTACAGAATGTTCTTGTAAGTTTGCAGAATGATCTTGTCACGTTCATTCCTTGCAGGTGCAGCAAACAATAAATAGTGACCCAGAACTGACCTCTTGCTTACAGCTATGCAAAAGGCTTAAACACTGCATCTCAGATCAACCTCTTCAGTACCAAATAGCTTTGCAACCATTTCAGCAGTATAGTTATATACAGTTTTAAACAAAGGATCCCAGTATCACACACAGTTTTACACAGAGATTCACATATATTTTTTATAAGTGCAGATATGTGGGGGGGGGGAGACAGAACAGCAAGTGAAGACAGAGAGATAACGAGAGGTGGAGTATTGCAAAACCGTTGGAGTGATCAGTTCCTAGGTCTCACAAGAAAATCTGGTTTTGTAACCAGACAGACAAGATACAGAAAAGGAGAGGATAGAACAGATCCTTGCATTTAAACTCTTTCTGCATAACATATGTGGCAGGGCCTTATTCAACCCTGTCACATACCCCCCTCTTTAAGAGGGAACCTGGTTTACAAAAATGTTTTTCCAAAACTTTCATTTTAATTATCTTCTAGCATTATCTTATAACTTTTACAGTTCAGTGCATATGCAGTATACCAGAGAAGTTTCAACTCACATTTTGTTTTTTTAACCATTCTCAATTCCTGATCCCTATCTTGACTGAAAATCAGCATTGACATTCTGTTTCTCAGATGTGTGCATCACTTTAAATTCGAATGGCTGTAGTGCCAGGTACCAACGTGTGATTCTAGAATTGTTATCCTTCATTTGATTAAGCCAACAGAGAGGACTGTGATCTGTTACAAGTACAAAGTCAGCTCCAAGTAAGTAAAACTTAAGGGACTCCGTGGCCCACTTTGCCACAAGGCATTCCTTTTCAATGGTTGAGTACCTTTTCTCTCTGCCATGCAATTTCCTACTGATATATAGAATAGGATTTTCTTTCTCATCTATATGGTGACTCAAGACTGCACCTACGCCTACCTCTGATGCATCAGTCTGTAACAGAAATAGTTTCTCAAAGTCTAGGCTTCTTAAAACAGGGGCTGAACATAATGCTGCCTTAATGGCTCAAAAAATATTGTCACACTCTGGGGTCCATTTCACATTATTCAGAAATCATTTCTTTGTGAGTTCAGTGAGGGGAGTAGCTAACTCAGCAAAGCTGGGAACAAATCTCTGATAATAACCAGCCAGTCTTAAAAATGTCCTGACATGTTTCTTGGTATTGGGGACAGGGCTATTAGCTACAGCTTCTATCTTGGAAACCTCTGTCTTGACTTCTCCATTTCCAAAAATATAGCCCAAATATCTTTTTTCCTGCATGCCCAGTGCACACTTGGTAGGATTAATGGTCAGACCAGCCTTTTTTATAGCTTGGATAACTGCTTGTAGGTGTTCCATGTGGCTTTTCCAGTCTGGACTGTACATCACGACATCATCCAGGTATGCAGCACAATAACCAGTGTGAGGAGACAAAATTACATCCATGTACCACTGGAATGCAGCGGGTGTGCCATGTAAACCAAACGGCATACTGGTGAACTGACAGAATCCAACAGGAGTGGCAAATGCAGTTTTGTCTCTGGATTCTTTAGCTAGGGGGATTTGCCTGTAACCCTTGGTGTGATCGAGGGTACTGATATACTTGGCACTCTCCAGTCTGTCCACCAAACCATCTATTCTGGACATAGGATAACTGTCAAATTCTGACACTTGATTAAGTTTCCTAAAATCAAGACAGATTTCTTATACTACCTTCTTTTTTTGTGCAAAATCACCATTGGTGATAAACAAGCACTTTTCAATTCTTCTGTGATACCCAATTCTTTTATTTTTTGTATTTCCTTAACCACATCTGCTCTTAACTTCTCTGGTAATCTGTATGTCTTTTGTCTAATAGGGTGAGCATTCCTTGTCACTGTTTCATGCTTGGCCCCTTTTGCTCCACCTGGTACTGTGGTAAAAGTACCATTAAATGTCCTTAACAAGTTACAGATTTCTGCAGTTTGTTCAGAGGTTAAGGAAACATTCACCTTTACAGCATCAGCAGTTAAAGTTTGTTCCAGTCTATCATAAGCTACATCGATATCTTCTTTATCAGTTTTTGGTAAAACCAGCAAAACAGCTTTTCGTGTTTTTTCAACCCATTTCTTAAGGAGGTTATCGTGGTATATCTTAGTAGGATTTTTCCTATCAGGGGTCTCAGTCTCATACTTAACTGTGCCAGTGTGTCTAAGCACTTTATAAGGCCCTTGCCACTTCATTAACAGTTTATTTTCTGTAGTGGGCAACAGTAGCAAGACTTTTTCACCTGGCTTAAAAAGTTTTCTTTTACCCTATGGTCATAATACACTTTCTGCTGGCTTTGGGCCTCTTCCTGATTACTATGGGTGAATTCAATGTATTTTGCCAGCTTCTTTTTCAGGGCACACATATAAGATGTAATAGATTGTTTCTGATGGGATTGTCTTCCCGTATTTCTTTTATTACATCTAGTGGCCCTCAAGGTTGCCTCCCATACAGCATTTGAAATGGCGAAAAACCCGTTGAGACCTGTGGCACATCTCTGTAAGCAAAAATCAGGTAAGGTAAGTATTAGTCCTAGTCTTTCCCTTTCCCTTTTACAAACCTTTTTAACATGCATTTTATGGGTTTGATTAAAATGTTCAACAAGACTGTTTGTCTACCGGTGATAAGGGGATGTTCTTATGGCAGTGATACCTAGTAATCGGTACAGCTCTTTCAGTAATGCAACACCACAATTAACAACCCTGATCAGTAATAATCTCTTTAGGTATGTCCACCCTGCTAAAACTTTTGGCAAGCTCTGGTGCCACTTTTGGGTCTGTGACAGTATGCATTGGAAGTGCCTCTGGGTACTGAGTAGCATAGTCATGTATTACCAAAATGAATCAATTACCTTTTTTTACTTTTGTCTAAGGGGACAACCACATCCATTGCAAGTCTCTCAAAAGGCACATCAATCAAGGGTAGGGATACCTTGTCTTTTTTAGTCACTGGGGCTACTTTCTGGCACTCAGCACAGGAACTGCAATAGGTAGCAACATCTTCATGAATTCCAGGCCAGTAAAATCTGTACAGCAATCTGGCAAGGATATGGTTCCTCTCCAAGTGATCAGCCATTGGACTGTCATGTGCTATCTGTAACAACTCAGATCTATACTTTTAAGGTATAACCAATTGTTCTATGTGGTCCTGCATCTGAGGTTTAACCCAAACTCTGTAAAGTAGCCCATTACATTTTTTAAACATAGGTTCACCCTGTTTTGGTTTCACCCCCAGCTGCTTAAAATAACCCTGGAGAGAAACATCATTAGTTTGTTCTGAAAGAAAATCACAATTAGTGATCAGTTTAGTTTCAGCATTTTCTTATGTTAACCCCTTATCTCTATCAGTCTTTTGTTGCCACTGTTTCTTCAGGTGTTGCCTTTCTTTCCTGGTCTTCTGGATCTTGGAGCTGTGCTCAGATGAGTCCAAATCAAAATCAATGAAAGGAAAAGAGTCCCCACCATCTGAGATTTTCTTTGCCTGAGCTCTTCTCACCACAGCTGCTGAAACATCAGGATTTACTCCCGCTTTGATTAACTCGGTAAATCCTGGAAAGTCATTTCCAATAATCACAGGTACAGGCAACTTAGATACTACCCCTACTTTCATTTGGTGTGATACACCCTTAATATTCAGAGTCACTTGGGTGGTGGGATAGTATTGAGTGTCCCTGTGGATGCAGATGAGACCAGTAGCTGGTCATTTTTTTCCCAGCACTTAAGTATGCACTAGGGTCTGTCTGCTTCCCGAATCAATAAGTCCTTTCACAGTCTTATCTCCCACCTTAACATTTGTTAAGTACATGCCCCAATTTACTTAGGGCAAATCTGCTCCAGTGTCACTCTTCTTACTACACCAGTTTCTTGCAATGTGACCTGGCTTATTACAGTGATAGCAAATACAGTCTTTGGGTGCAGATTTGTTACACCCACCAGAGTTATTATCAGACTTGGAGTTTAAATGAGAAAAATAGTTTCATACCAGTGCTTGGCTGTTACCTTGCTGCTGTGGTGTCTGTCTGTCCATTTGGTAGTCTTCAACGAAAGAAACAGCCTTTTCCTCACTTTCTGGTCTGTGTTTTTTTACATAAAGCTGTATGTCTGTAGGCAGGATGTTGATGAATTGCTGCACTGCAAATGTGTGGATGATCTGTGGGACTGTTTTGCCCTCTGACTAGTGCCATTTAATAAGGAGTTCTTTGAGATGGGTGAAGGCTTCTCAGGGATTGTTGACTAAGTTATATTTCAGGGACCAGAATCTTTGCCTGTATGTCTCTCCTGAGATGTCATACCTTTTCAGGATTTTGCTTTTCACCATGTCATAGTTTTCTGACTGTGCAGTGTCCATATTGCTGTAAGCAAGTTGGGCTCTACCTGTCAGGTAAGGAATGGGCCTGATGGCCCAGTACTGCTTTGGCCACTGGCAGGCTGTGGCAACCCTTTCAAAAGTTGTCAAGTATGCTTCAATATCATCCGAGGAACACAACTTTGTAAGTTTAATGTATTTTAAGTTGTTTGTGTCTTGTTGTTCTACTGAACCATTGCCAGATCCTCCAACTTTGATAACTTGCAAGGCATTCATCAATCGTTGCATCACTTCTCTTTTTTGCTTCTCCTTTCACTGCATCACTTCTCTTCTTTGCTGCTCCTGTCACTGCATCTCTTTTTTTCTCTGCTTCTTGAGTTGTTGCATTTATTCTTTTCTCTGTGCCTCTAAATGTTGAATCTCTTTTTCTGTCTGCTGAAGCTCCTCTGTTCTATGTGTTTCCATCTCTGTTTGTTGTATAGCCCACCATTTGAAAAAGGCAGTCAGGCTTTCAAGTTCTGTCACTGCCTGTTCTTTTTTTTCCATCACTGGTGCTAGCTGCAAAGTCTCATCCTGAAATTCTGTCTCTTCTGGATTGGCTGCCATTCTTCTGGTAGTTACTCCTGGACTTGCTGTTGCAGAATCCATACCTTTCATCTATGCTTCCCTGCTACCAGGTCTAGTATCCATGTGCAAAACTCCTGGCTCAGAGTATGCATGGCATAAATCCAATTTAGGCTGACACCATCTGTCATTGAGTCAAGGGGTCAGAAAGCATAGGAAAACCAGGAGCAGTTTCAAAATTCGTAAATAGCATTTAATTTTCTCAATAACAGCAGAAGAAAAAAGGAAAATTATTCAGTACACCTATTTACAAAAGCAGTACAAACAGAGAAACTATGTCCTTCTTCTGAGGATATCTCTTAATTCCAAGTTTCAGTCTCTCAATCTTTCACTCTCCTTGTGTCTCTAGCAAAAGCATTGTTTCTGTTTTTATAAGTCTTTGACTGGGAACTCGTTAAGACAGCCTGCTTCTCACAAAATGTTCTTGTAAGTTTACAGAATGTTCTTGTCAGTTTCATTCCTTGCAGGTGCAGCAAAAAAAGTACATAGTGGCCCAGAACTGACCTCTGAGGCTAGAACAGATCCTTGCATTTAAACTCTTTCTGCATAACAAATGAGGCAGGGCCTTATTCAACCCTGTCATATATGTGTGTATACATATATATATATATATATATATATATATATATATATATATATATATATATATATATATGTGTGTGTGTGTGTATTTGATACTGAGAGACAAAGTGTGACATTCATGTCCCCAATTTTTTTTACTTAAATCCCATAACTAAATCATGTTACATTGGGTGCATATGGAGATAATGTAATACCAAATATTAAGAAAGTTCATCATCTGGAAGTATAAGAAAATCAGTCTTTAAGTTAGCACATGAATCAGGTAACGTACGTAACATGGTGTCCCTTCTGTTGAATTTTCAGTTTAAATTTCTTTTAGTTCTTTTCCAAATTAGTATGGTTATTGAAGCTATTTAGGTACCATAGTATGCACAATTTCATTATTTTATTCTAAGCATTACCTGATTGTAATTAAGTCACAATGTATCTTTGGGCACCACTGCTATGAAAACAGGACATGTCAAAGTTTTGCTGCTGATTGTATCCATTTGTGTTTACTGTCCCCCCTTTTTTAATCTGCTGTGTGAACCTTGGTGGATAAGTTAGACATCACTGAGTTTCCTAATTGTTCAGTGCAATTTATTCAAAAACAGTTTTTTCATAAGACGTCATGTATGTAACAGTGACACCACAAGTCATGTGCATAACAGTTACACCACATACAGTCATGTGGTTAACAGGGACCCAACAAAAGCAACAATGTAAGTATAACTATCCAACAAAGTCCTACTATAAGAAATACTTATGTTAATGTACATAAAGCAAACATAGTTATCTATGGCAAGCCATTAGGGACATAATTCATAATCTCTGGCTGTATAGTAAAACACATACACTATATGGTGAAATACATACATCGTATAATGAAATATATACATTATATAGTGAAATACAAACACAATGTAGTGAACCACATGCAGTATCTACTGAAATATATATATATCATATAGTGGAATACATATACTGTATACTGAAATACATATATTATATAGTGAAACACATATGCTATATAGTGAAATGCTTACATTGTATAGTGAAATACATACACTATCTACTGAAATCCACATACTGAGCACTGAAAATCCACATACACTATATACCGACACAAATGTACTATGTACTGAAACATATACACTACCTATTGAGATACATACACTACAGACTGAAACATCCACATAAACTATCTACTGAAACAAATACTCTATAGATTGTAACACATACACTAATATATTAAAAAAATCTTCATACATTATATAATGAAACACATACACTATGGGTGGGATATTCAGAAAGGTTGCACATGGCGCAACACAGTTGTGCCATGTGCAACCCACTGATGCACCCCAGTGCGATATTGAAAAGGGGATTGTGCCTGGCACAAATCCCGATGTGCCGGAGTGCATCAGTAATGTATGCAGCGCAGGTAGGATGGGCGTACCCATGCATACTCCGCACATCCCGATATTCAGCCCAGGATGTGCTGAACCCATGCATGTGCAACCTCTACCTGCGCTGCACACAGGTGAGCCCCCCCAAAAAAAGGAGCAACAGTTGGCCACTCACAGGTGAGCTGCCATATTGCAGGGCACAACACAGCAGCTGCCACCTGTGGGTGGCCACCTGAGCTCCAGCTGCACCTTCATGGTAGCACCCCCCATGCCTGATCGCGAGCATACGTAGAAAGCAAACAGTCCTACATCTCTGGTGGTCCAGTGGACTGCTCGCAGCCTGATCACAGGCATATGTAGTAAATATATTAGTCCTATATCCCTGGTGGTCCAGTGGACCGCATCCAGCTTGATCGTGGGCAGAAGTATAAACAAAACCCCTCCAATATCCCTGGTGGTCCAGTGGACCATGTCCAGCCTGATAGCGGGTGTCAGTAATACAATATCAGAAAGCAAGCCATCCCTGGTGGTCCAGAGGTACCCCCCTCCCCAACCCCACTGAGCCCTACCACCTGATCCACCCCTGGTCAGTAGTGGGTGCAGCTCCCCACCCACATGCTGCCTGCCACCCACCACCGACTATCAGGACAGTCAGCGCATGTCCGGCGTGGATGCGCAATGGTCTGCTTCATCAGAGCACACAGTCCAGAATTGTGAATGGATCCATTCACAGTTCTGACTGGATCAGAATGGATTGAGCTGCCCATTGGCCCACGCTAGGGGCCAATGGGCATATAGCCCTACTGTACGTGTCATCTTGCAGGTGGGTGGCATGGGTGGGGATCTGCAGCCTGTCTCAACCAGAGGGAGCGGTGGTGGGCTCAGTGGGCAGGGTGGAGAGGGGGTACCCTCTGGACCACCAGGGATGGCTTGGTTTCTGATATTGTGTTACTGACACCTGCGATTGGGCTGGACATGGTCCACTGGACCACCAGGGATATTG
Source organism: Neoceratodus forsteri (assembly GCA_016271365.2). NCBI lineage: Eukaryota > Metazoa > Chordata > Ceratodontiformes > Ceratodontidae > Neoceratodus > Neoceratodus forsteri. Next base: position 330,070,249 of record JADMNL010000023.1, on the reverse strand, counting down.
GAGGGGTTTTGTTTATACTTCTGCCCGCGATCAGGCTGCGAGAGGTCCACTGGACCACCAGAGATATAGGACTCTTAATACTTCTACATATGCCCGTGATTGAGCTGCGAGCAGTCCACTGGACCACCAGGGATATAGGACTCTTAATACTTCTACATATGCCCGCGATGGGGCTGCAAGCAGTCCACTGGACCACCAGGGAGAGAGTTCACTGTTTTGACTATACACATGCCCACGATCAGGCATTGGGGCACTTTGCCGTGATGTGCAGAGGGTGTCTGTCCCCGACAGCTGCAGCCTGGCAGGGTGCCAGGCGCAGGTTGCCGGAGATCAGCGTACCTGCATGCAAATGGGGCCATTATGACATGCAAATGGCCCCATTTGCACCTTGCATAGATTATGGGTCCATTTGCATGTGCACTTTTGAATGTCATGGTTGTTGCACCTAGTGCAATGGAACTTGTGCTAGTGCATCCCTCTGTTCTATTCTGGCCACTTGCACTGGCACAGTGCCACTGCGCCTTGTGCACTGCGTGTGGCCAAGGTGCGATATTCAATGATGCTGTGCCATGGCGCAGCTATGTTGACTATCACCCTGTCAATGCCCCTACGCAGCCAAGTTGCGCTGCGCCCAGGCTTGCACCACATCCTGGCGCAGTCTGAATATCCCTTCCTCTATATTGAAATACATACACTGTCTATTGAAATGCATACCCTACAAACTGAAAAAAAGCACATACACTATATACTGAAACAAATACACTATATTTTGAAACATCTACACTTTATATTGAAATACATACACTATCTATTGAAATAAATACATTATGCACTGAAAAATCTGCATACACTATATACTGAAACAAATATACTATATATTGGAATACATACACTATCTATTGAAATGCATACACTACACACTGAAAAAAGCACATACACTATATACTGAAACAAATACACTACATGGTGAAACATATACACTATGCATTGAAACACATACACTGTAGACTGAAAATTTCACATACACTATATACTGAAACAAATAATCTATATACTGAAATGGACTATGTTCTAAAACTACCCACCCCCCTGCCCTCCCCCTTGAATGGCCTGCAGCTGAACTGCTTCTCTGCTGCATTCAGTTAGCTGCTGGCTTGATGAGAGGATGTTTCTGAAACTGCAGAGCAGGTAAACAAAACAAGGCCATCTCTTATTCTACTTCTTTATGGGCTTTTACATCTTGTTTTGCTTGCACACCTTTAATCAAATTTCAGAACATTGTGGTGTGACAAGAAACTTTTAGAACTAGTTTAAAATGCTCTAGTTTATTCTTTTAAATAAGCATTGCTTTCATTTACTGTTAGACACTTTTGTATAGGAAGCTAATACTTAGGATATTCCTAACATACCACTCTCATACCATATAAACACAGGGAACTGCATACATTTTTCTAAGTTAAAATTGTGATTAGATTTATGTGTAATAAATTACTGTGTTGGTCAAGCAACTTATCTGAGCTGAATGCGTGGGAAGCACTTTAGGAGCTGTGAAAGTGTAAGCCAAAAATGTTGCTAGTTTGTACTCTATGGATTATGTTTTGATTAAGTTTTTATTTTAATGTTTTGTTTAATAAACGTTTCTTGGTTAAGAAACAATTTTTTCTGCAATCCCTCAGTATTCAGTTCTCATCAGGAGTTTAGCTGGCATATGCATATAATTTGCATTGTTTTACTAAATAACTTTACTGTGATGCCTCACTGGAGGCATGCACAGTCTGTTTTGGGGTTTGAGCTTCTCAAACTGTGTTTTATTTCTTTTTTTTTCCCATAGAGATTTTTATCTCCTTAGTCACCCTACTACCCCTTTGCCCACTGACATCTCCAGCCCAATCACTTACCATCCACAGGACATACTTGCTCTGAGATCCCCCCCACACACACACACCCTGTGTTGGGGCCAGGAAGGGAAGGGTCAGGGCCACTGGCAAGGAGACACATTTTAAGACAGAAGTAGAGCCTGGTTAGCAGTGCAGAATCTGCCTCAGGTTGTTGGATCATTCTGCCATTGGGGGTTTTCTACCTTTGGTTTCATCCCCTGGGCAGCCAAGCATGCAATGATGCAATTGCATATAAAGATACATACTTGCTTTGTGCCTGCCTGAGCCCTCCCACTTATGCAACTCCACTGCACTGCCAGCCCTCCTCAGCTAGGTGGATGTTGAAGAGTGGGGTGGTCAGACTTCCCCTCATTGAGAGGAGAGCATTCCCTGAGATGCTCAATCATATCTCCCCCCAGCTAACCCCTGTGCAACCCAGGTCCACCCCCAAAACTGGGCCACTGGCATGAGAGGCAGTGCATTCACCACCAAGCTGCTAGACCATCCCACCAGACTGTGTTTTTATAAGTAAATAAAGACAGCATATAGGTAAAAGAAGAAAAAAACTGTATTTTAACTAGTTTGTTATAAACATTTTAAGTCACAGCACAATGTTTTGAAATCGGATAAAGGTTTTGCAAGCAAAATATGATACAACAATATATAAACAGATAAGATAACCCTTTTATGTTTACCTTCTGCATCTTAAGAGGCATCGGCCAGGATTTTTAGTCAATTAGGGCCCCATTTTCAGAAGGTTAGCATGCAGAGCTAAACATTACACTGTGGGAACAGCATGGTTGGATTGGTGTCATATTCAGCATCACCTGATGCTACCCTGATCATGTGCATGTGCATATATACTACTACGGCCATGCAAATGAGTAATCCTCTCCTGCATACAGAGCACAGTGCTGTATAAAAGGTTTCCTTAGTTACCATAAGTACCTCCCCCTACATTTTATACTCAGCCTCTAGGCTTCTAGTCCCTAGATGCTTGATTTTGCACTTTTTGGCTTTGAACCCGAACTGCCATGTCCATAGCACTCTTTAAGTTTTCTAAGGTCACCACTCATTCTCTTCATCTGCACCTATCAACGCTATTACAGATTGTGGTGTCATCTGCAAAAAGGCACTTCTTCCCTTCCAGTTCTTCTGTTATACCACTTATAAAGACACTGAAGAGGATGTGTCCCATTACTGAGCCCTCCAGCACCCTAGTAGTCACTATCTCCTCACTGGAGTGAGTGCCATTTACCACCACCCTCTGTGGCTGTGTGCTGTCTCAGATGCAGCACTTAGGAGTGCACAACACTAATCTGAAAATGGGGGCCCACATACCACTGTAACAGAATTAACACTGCATTGTGATACACACAGCTGGTACTATTTTAAAAAGCATTCTTCTCTGCAGTGCTAACCTGTTAATGTGGCACTAAGTTTTGTTTTTTTTGCACAGGATTACTAATTGCAACCCGTTGCTCATACAACTGGGTGTTACTGTAATGCATACAAGGTGTACAGGTATATTAAATGCTTTCTGCCAGCAACCCCCACACACATACACACACACTGTCAGTTCTGGACACAATAAAAAAATAATTTTTTGGTAGTCTGGTAGTCCTCCATTCACCTAATCCAGGTAGAGTTAGAACATTTATTCCTCATTCCTGCTGCTGTTATACTACACATATTTCTCAGCCTGTCTGGTGCTGGGGAAAACAAGTTTCAGCATTAGCGACTGGCTGGAAAATAACTATAAATGCTAAATTGTTTGTTGGGCCATCAGAGGGAAGAGGCTACTAAAGAGTAGAACTTCAGTGAAGACTCTTGGGGGAAAAATACTGGGGACAGTCTGTGCGCCTTTTTCAGCAACCAGTGAGGTATCGCAGGAACCTTGTATATGTTAATTTTGGTTGACAGTTGCTCCTGCAAATGGGGAGCTGCCAGAAAGCTCCCAAGGGGGAAGAACTTTGGTTTCAAAGTTCAATTTGGTGGGAACTCCTCCACAGGGAAGGGGTCTCCAGCCCCTAGGGAGAAGGTGGGGTTGTGGGGCTGTGAGAGGGGCTGCCAGCCATCAGTCCCCCAGAGCTGGTTGTGCCTTTCCCCATCTAGAGAGAAAAGAGAGGATTTTGCATGCAGCTCTGCAGAGAGGGAGATCTGCAGTATTTTGTTGCTGCCAGAGAAGTTTCACCACAGCGATGAAATTGTTCAGCATACAGGTTAAATGGATTGAAAAAAGAGTTAAGAAAATGGATTTGTGTCAAGAGGATGGGGAGAAAGCCTCTTCAGTTTTATCTGCACCACATTGGTGAGACACAGGTGATCAAAGATTTTTGATGAGAGAAGAAAAAGTGTAAAAGATTCTGTCTGAACCTAGCAATGACAAGACTCAACAGGAAAAGGGAAAGACAAGGTTAAAGGACTGTTTTTTGGCAGAAAAAATGGACTGTAGAAAATGGACATGAAAACTGGATTTGAACCCAGGTTTTAAGAAGCTGACAAGAGAGCCTCTTCTGTCTGGAGTTGACTAGCACCTGCATGGTGAGAAATGGGACTTTTGTGATGTATTTTTGAAAAAGAGTTGCTGAACTTGTGTGTGAGCCAGAGCACAAGAGTGGCCACTGTGTTGGAGTTGAAAGACTGTGGGGGCAGGGGGATGAGTGGGTGCTGTCTGGGTGGGTGCCTGCTGTCTGCTCCTGAGATGCAGCAAGATGGGAGACTGTTGTGTTAAATCCATGGAATTTCAGACTCTGCACAGTGCCCCTAGAGCCTGATATTTGAGAAGGTAGCTGAGACTGCTTGACTACAGAGAGTAGCAGGTAACTGAGGAAAGCATGGAAATGATCTGAAGAATTAATCCTAAACATGCTAGCTGGGGAGCTCACTGACCCCTATCTAGTGGGGCTGCTGGCAGTAAGGGATTGTGGGTTTGTGCCCAGGTGCTGGGGTGCACTGACCTGTGGGAGAGCCAGACCGTGGGCATGCTCCCATGTCTGGGTCCTATCTATCTATCTATCTATCTATCTATCTAGATATATATATATATATATCTGTGTGTTCAAGTCCACTGGCGCTGAAAGCCAGTTCAAGATTTAAAGACATGAAGAGAAACATGTTGTGGGGTTGTTTGGTTCAGGTGGGTGTACCAACGCCAGCCAACCAGCTGCACCTCAGGCCTGCCTCTTGGCATTTAGGTATTTGGGGACAAAATTCAGGACAACTTTTTTGAACTGATACCAGTGGGTTTGGGTTTGGTAATACCTGCAGCAGTTAGATAGTCAGGTAGTTTGGTGGCTGCATTATCAAAAGGTGATTTGGGTTCAAATCAAAAGGGGGAATGCTGTTTGGGGAATGTTTTTTTTCTTTTTTTACCAACTCTTTTTCCTCTGATCACCGGAGATGTGTCCTCTCTCAGGCATCATCACCAGTTCTCTCCCACCCAACCTGCCCCCATGCCCACACTCTGGGTCCCCTCCCGAGGCTCCGCTAATGCCTACCTCTGCCTGGCGAGAGACCTCCCTGGCTTATCCATAGGGTGGTACTGCCACTTCTTCTGGCACCCAAGACATCCAGTATCATCCAGACAGAGGAGGCACACAGAGGATTTGGACCCTGGTGGGTGGGATCCGGCAGTGGGTATGAGGCCAAGGTGCACCGTCACCAACCACAACTCTGGGGTGTTTCCTTGTTCATTTAACAGAGTTACAATGGTTTTAAAAAGTCCTAAGGCAGAATATTCAAGCATTTTTGTGAGTGTTAGACAGGTTATCAACTTGCCAATCCCAATTTGCACCTCTAAAGCAAGATAGTACTGCACAGAGTCATATGATTGCTTGGTTACCAAGTCACTAGCCCATTTGTAAGTGGCCCTAATCCATCCTTGTGCACCTGTGTAAAACAGCAGACAGCACCTTGTGCATAGGCACATTGGCATGCTGGGAGGGTTGGGGAGGTGTAGCTATCCATTAGTGCAACACTAGTTACTGGTTTCCCAAACCAGGTGTTATGGACTGTGCATTCCTACACTCCCAACACCTGGCCATGTCAGGCTACCACAAGCCCTGGTCCCTCCACTGGTACATGGCATAACTGTCCCGGTGTCCAGTGCCCCACTCCCCAAATTGCATGTCTGTGTAATAAAACATCTGCCCCATGTGTCCAGCAGACAGCAGACCCCCCCACCACTGATCAACTGGGCCCCAGTCAGACACTTGATAAGATCAGTTATTCCTCAGTACCATTTGCCTGATATCTAGACCAGGGTTCCCCACGTGTCCCAATTAGTAGTCTGGCAAGAGCTGTAATTCTTCCATACCAGATCCTTGGTGTTGAGTGATTCCCCTGCCCCATAAGTATAATATCTACCCCCACCGACCAGCCTACTAAGTACCACTACAACTGCCCCCACTTGCCCCCAACCTATAATGTACAGTGACCAGCACAGACCCTCCACTCACATCCAAAGCAGCCACCAACTGAATGACAGTTCACAGTCAGATGCCTACTGTAGCAAAAAACTGTTTCTATAGTAGGTGTGCAATCATAAACACAGAAACACAGAACTTGTCATTGGAAGGAACACTTGGCCTGTCTAGTCTGCCTAGATGTTCCCTGCCTCGTCTTCCTCCTCACATTGTGTCTGATCTCCATTGACCCTCCCACCTCTTCTCTAATATACCACTATGTCTACACCACACATGCTTGAAGCCCCCTACTGTTTTAGCCTCCTCCATGTCAGCTGGTAATCTGTTCCAGGCATCTACCAATATTTTCTCACATCTCTCTCTTGCCTCCCTCAGCTTCATTGCATTCCCCCTGGTCCTGGTGCTCTTTCACATTTGAAAGTGACTCCCCCGGACCCTGTTCACTCCTGTAAGAGACCTGTAGGCCTGCATCATGTCACTTTTCTCCTTCCTCTCTTCTAGGGTGTACATGCTGAGATCCCTCTGTCTCTCCTCTTAGGGTTTCTCATGTAAATCCTGCACCATTTTAGCTGCCCTCCTGTGGACTTCCTCCACCCTGTCTATGTTTTTTCTGAGGTTTGTTCTCCAAAATTACATCACAATCCAGGTGGAGTCTGGCAGCACAACCTCCATCCTCCTGATGGAGATACCCTCTCTGCACATCCCAGCATCACACTAGCCCTATTCACTGCTTTGCAACAGTGCCACCTTGAGGTCCTCAGACATAAAAACTCCAAGATCTCTTTCCTGTTTATTGACTGCCAATAACCCCCCCCATCCTATACTCAGCTCTTGGTTCCTACACCCTAGGTGCATGATGCACTTTTTGGCAATGAATCCAACTGCCACACTTTTTACCACTCCTCAAAATTCACAAGATCCATGATCATTCTCTTCACCACTCCTCAGTGTCTACCCTTTTGCAAATGTTATTATCATCTGCAAAAAGGCATACCTTCCATTCAGTTCTTCTGCAGTGTCCCTACGTTCAGAAGGATTGGTCCCAGTACTGAGCCCTGTGGTACCCCACTGATCACTCTCCCATCATTAGAGTGAGTGCCGTTAACCACCACCCTCCGTTTCTTATCCATTTACTAGCTACTGTACTAATTGGAAGGCTACAGTCTGTAGTTTAAGGGGGCAGTGCAACCGGGCACATTCCCATTCAGCCCATTTAAGGGCTGCTCTCCTCACTCCACACACAAGTATTTTTTCCTTGCACCTCCATCCGCCCCCTTCTACAGCAGCATGCCTTTCTTTCCCATGGGCTTCTTCTTAAGGTACCACTAGCCAAGGGAATCACTCCTGCAGCACCTCAAGGGGTGGAACCCTCCTCTAGGGTTCCTACCCTTCATACCCATACAGGGAGGTATCCCATGGATAGAGAGGTGAACAGCCAAATATTATCTTTGTTACACAAGCACAAAACCAGTTACTTGGGCACACTGAACCCAATTAACCATTTTGGATCCCACCCCTAGGCCATTCAGTTTCTTTATCAGCCTCCTGTGTGGCACAGTGCTGAAGGCCTAGCTAAACTCCAGCTCAATCATGTCCACTGCTCTCCCCTTATCTATTTCCCTGGTCATCCAGCCAAAGAAATCTACCAGATTCATTTGGCATGTCCTTTCCCCTGTGAATCTGTGCTGCCTGTGGTCTTGCAGCCCACTGGATTCAAGATACTCTTAACAGTCTCTTTTTTAGTATGGATTCCATTAATTTCCTCATGACTCAGGTAAGACAGACCAGGCTATATTTGCTAGCCTGCTCCCTGCTGATGCTCTTACAAAATGGAACTATGTCTGCTCTCCTCTAATCCTCTGGAACCACTCCTGTTTCCAGTGAGTTGCTGAATAAGACCATGAGTAGAACAGCAAGCACCTCCTTGCCTAGTTCCCTTAATACCCTTGGGTGCATCCATCCGGTCCTATGGCCTTGTCCACCCTAAATTTGAAGTCCCGTCAATAATACTCTTTCCTTAGAAAATGGACTTGTGTCCACTTCCCCCTACAGTGTTCATGCTGTTGCTTAGTGAACTGTCCCTGTCTCTCTCCACTGTGAAAACAGTAGAAGTACCTGTTCAGGATATATATGTTTTACTAATCTCCTCTGTGCAGTCTCCCTTTGTCATCCTCCTTATCTTCAGAATCCCTCCCCTTGCCTTTTTCTCCTTGCTTATGTAACTGAAGAAAGTCTGGTCTTCTTTTGATACCCTTTTGCTATGCTTTCTTCTATCTGAGCTGTTGATCCCTTCATTACCTTACCTGCTTCCCTCTGTTTTACCTGATACACCTCTCTATTCTCATTCTCTGTGTTTCGTCATACCTCCTGAATGCCACCCTTTTACAAGCTTCTAAAGAAGGCTATTTAGATGTATCTCCCCATGTCAGTGAAGTCTGTCTTCTTGAAATCCAAAATGTTTGCCCTCATGTGACTGGACTGGGTCCTGGGTTCCATGCTAAACTACACTATGTGGTGGTTGCTGGATCCCAGTTGTCTCTTCACACAGATATCTGAATTTTGTCCCCATTGGTCAGTATCAGGTCAAGAATAGCCTTTTATCTGGATAAAGCACAGGCTGCCTTAGACCTGCCCCCTGTAGGGAATCCAGGATGCTTCTGCCTATGGCTGAAGCAGCTGCCTGGGAGGACCAATCCACATCTGGCATACTGAAATCCCCCAGCAGCAGGACTTCACCTTTTGTTTCCATATTGTGTATTCCATCCACAAGCTCCCTGTCCACTTCTTCCCCCTGTGCCGAAGGCCTGAAGATCACCCCTGTTCATATTGCTGAGCCTTTGCCAGGTTCAAGGATGACCAACAGTGCCTCAGCTTCCCCCTGTCTACCCTGTACCTCTGTCTCCTTTATAGCCTCTCTGTCCTACAGGGCCACGCTCCCTCCTTTTTTTACCCTCCATCCCTCCTGAACAGAGCATAACCTGGTACATAAATGTCCCATGATTAACAGTGTACCATGTCTCAGATATTGCTACTATGTCCAGGTCTGCCTCTACTATCAATGCCTCCAGGTCTGGGATTTTATTTCCCAGGCTGCAGACATTTGTTATCATGCCGTCCATGTTTTGCATCCTATCCACTGTCTTCTTTTTGCTGCTGCTCTCCTGCTTCCTTCCCCCTCCCCATCTCTGCTTCATCCCCCCTTCCCAGTTGTCTTTCTTATGTGGCCTAGAATTCACTGCTTCCCACTCTGCTTCTGCTCTCAGTGTCCCAGACTTCAACTAATTTTCCTGCATGCATCCAGGGAGTGATACTAAGTCACCTGACCTTCCTGTTTCCCCCCTGGCCATTTTAAATGCTTGTCACTGAAGCATTCACACCTCTTATTCAAGTTACGTTCCCTGATGGATGCAGGCCATTATCTTTATACAGGCTTGCATTCATCCAGGTGGGGTCCCAGTCCCCCATTAAGCCATAACCCTCCATTCCATGCCATTCCTTCAACCAGGAGTTGAATTACTGGATGTGGAGTGCCCTAGCCTTTTCCCTGCCATGGACAGGTGGCACCTCTGAGAAGGAGATGGAGTGTTTTGTTTTTTTACCAGGAGAGACACGCTAAGCTGAAGCTTGTTTACAGGTGTGACCTGGGAGCACAAGGAAGTTAAGTGACTTGCTCAGAGTCACACAGTATGTAAATGGGGGCTGTGGGATTCAAACCCAGGCCTCCAGGTTTGCAGCTCAGAGTATTAAACCACTGTGCTACACTGCCTCATTGAAGTGCTCTACTTGCTTCAGACTCCCCCACTTCCTAAAATCCTTTTGGATTCTAACTATTTCCACTTTGTCTCCTGCCAATTCATTCATCCCCAGGTGGACGATAACATCCAGTTCCTTCCTCTTTGCCATTACCCTTGTGATCCTATTGATCCACCTTCTCATCCCACCATGCAGTGCCTTCTGAAATGCACTTTACCTCCCTGTCCTTCCTGCTGGGTTCCCTTAACTTCACTCCTTGGGCAACTGAGTCCCCCACCAAGAGAAGTTTCCTTCTCCTCTGGGATTTTCTTTCCCTTTCCTGGTGCTGCATCACTGAGGATCTGCCCCTCCACCTTGGTCTCAGTTGTGGGTGTCATTGTGGGGTTAGCCCACTCCTCTAAAACGGTGAGGGAATTGCTTAACCAGACTGGTTGGGGGATGACCTTCTGACACCTTCATGGCAACTTCCCTACAGTACCATAATGGTCCTTTTTATGTTGTCTTGTGCACACAGTGCAGACAACATATAGTGGTGACAGGTTTTGGTAGTGCAGTTGTGTTGTGGCCAAAGGCACTACTGCTTTTTTTGGCTGGACTCTGTGGCACAAATGAAACAGCATGCTGTCTATGACAGCACTGCAAAAGCATGCCACCAACTTGAAACAATTTTGCCGCTGCAATGAAGGTGCTCCCCATCATTGCAGGGCATGCCTTGCCTGGTGTAACATTTCAATGAACATGGTTGAGGCTGTTGCCATCTGCCTCTCATAATCCCTAGCAAGCTGACTTTGGGGTGCCCAATCCCCCTGTTGGCATAGTTAACCCTCCAAGATTGTGTGGCACACTGGGAGCCCACCCCAGTGAGCCTCTGTGTTCAAAAGCTGATTGCATCAGCATTTGCCCCTGCCCACTGCAGTGTGGCTAACATCACACCACACACTCATGGGACACACTGGGAACCCACCCCAGTTGCCCAACATTTTCCTTACACCTGTAAAAAAAAAAGAAAATGATCCTCGGTGTTCTTTCTTTCCAGAAACAAAGAAAATGGTCCTTTGCCATTGGGTCCCCTCCTCCAACCTGTACCCACTTATGCATACCCCACACCCCAACCCCCCACCCCATACTTACCTCCAGAGTCCAGCGCTGTGATCTTTGGTGGAGCAGGAACACGTCTGCACTCTTCAAAACTGACCACGAACTGAAGAAATGCTGGCAAGCTGTGTAGTGGCATCAATGGTGTGGGGGGTCAACTAAAGTGGATATCTCATCCACTCTTGTGACTTTTGGCTCCAAATTTTCAACATGGGGTTCTTGGGACCCCACCATGAACTCAGTCACTGTCATTTCATTATTCAATCCCAAAAGGTGATTTCGGTCACTGCGCAGAATCAGCTTTTGGGACCAATTAATGAAATGACAGTGTCACTGTTCATAAGATGGGTTCCCAAAATGCCTATGTTGAAAATTTGGAGAACAAAGTCCACAAAATGACTGTGTTATGAGTGTGCATTGTGCAGTTTCCATGCACATTCGTAACTTTGAGAACTTTTAGTATTTTCACTCCAGATTTTTCCAATATTGCCATTTCTTCACACATCCTTATGAACAGTAGAGCTGTCATTTTTCACATCCTACCCAAAATGTGTTTCCTCACATCTGATGCAGAATACCACAGTTGCTATGGGAAATCAAAGTTCAGGACATATTAACAAAATCACAGTACCACTGTACATGAGCAGAGGTCCCAAATGCCTTCATGAGGTGGGGTCACAAAAAGCCCATGTTGAAAATTTGGAGTGCAAATACCAACAAACACCCGGGGCATTAAGGTTTCTAACCATAATATCCCACCCTGTATAGACTGACCGGTATCAATGGGGTGACTTTGGATTGTCGGTTGTAGTGGTCACACCATTCCACCCCACTCCCACCCTGCAGCCAGTGACAGGCATCAAGGTGTGCCTTGGACTTTTCGGGCCCCAAAGTTCACCCCATTCTCCTATACTGCACCCATCTCAATGTATTTTGTTATGGAATGGAGTGAGCATAAGGCCTGATGGCCCCAAGGCACAATGTGACACTTGTTGGAGTCTGCAGGGTAGGATGAGGTAAAATGGCATGAGCGTTATGGTCGACAATCCAAAGGTACACCTCAATGCCTGTCAGTCTCTGCAGGGTGGTGTGGGGTTGGCGTCACTTCCATACTTCACTACCATTCCTATTAAGCATCTCTCTAACTCCTGCACTATCAATGCCAATGCCAGCAGTACAACATTCAGCATTGACAAATGCTTGTTTTCTCCTGCTTTTGCTCACTTCCTGATGCTGGTTGCCTTCCCTATGCCTTTACTTAATTTCTTCACTGTTTCTCTACCCCTCTCTGACAATCCTCCTCTGCTAGGCTACTTCTGAAGAAGTCTCCGATTTCTTTAAAATCCAACCTACTAAAGTCCAGGACCATCGTCTTTTTGTGGCTTGCCTTTGCACCCATTGTAATATTGAACCACACTGTACAGTCATCACTGGTTCCCATTGGATAGCCCACTATGGCATGACTAGGCACTATCACAGCCTCCAGTAAGTCAGGGATTCAGAGGAACAAATGGAGAAAGCATGTCTCAAATAGGATAGCACCTTTAACCTATGAGTCATTTTCAACTCTCAGCATGCTAAGTCCATAGGGTAGAAAAGGTCCTAGTGGGGCATTTGCTGGCCCATATGGGCTAGCTAACATTTCCGCACAATGCCTCTGTGCATGATTGCATGGAGGAATTATACAGAGTAGTGCCAGCCCCCACCTCCTCATTGCAATTCAGATGTCCCTGATATAAAATGATCCCTGGCATCTAGAATTTCCCCACCCTAATCACCATTCAGATGCACCTGATTAGTATATTAAGAGGATCCCTGGCATATAGTTTACCCTGATTGCAAGTGTGAGCCCCCTCCCAATTCCATGCATTAAGGTCCTTCCACCCTCTTCCCATGGTTGCTCATAAATTAGCCCAGCTGCCAGTCCCTCCCACTGCAACAGTGACAGGTCCAGTCCCTCTGCTCGCCACCTCAGCTGGCCACTTTCTGAGTGACACAAAGTGAGCACACACCTACTATAGAAACAGATGTTCTACAGTAGGCGCGCACTCACTCCCTTTCACTCAGACAGTGATCAGCCAATGTAATGAGCTAAGATGCTGTACTGATCACAGTCACAGGGAAGTGGCTACAATCTTGGGTAAATGGAGGACCAATGAGGAAGGGGTGCAGGGACCTGGCTGGATGGCTTTGGGAGGGGGTTCAGATTTGTGACTGGCAGGTGGGGCTACTAGATGTCAGGGATCATGGAAAAATAGAAACACAGAAACATAGACGATGGCAGAAAAAAAATGGTACATCCTGTCTGCCCCTATTTCCCCTATTAAACCTCAGAACCTACTGTCCATACAGGTTACTAGCCTTCACTATCCACTCCCTTGTTCCCCTCCCTACTAATATCAGCCTGAGTAACCATTATACCCTTCACTTTTTCACAGCCATGCTTGAAACCATTTATGGTTTTGGTGCCTGCCATCTCAGTTGGCAGACTATTCCACAGTTACACCACCATTTCTGGAAAATAAAACTTTCCAATATCCCTCTTGAACCTCCCATCAGTTTCTACTTGTGCCCCCATGCTCTTGAACTGTTACTCATGCTAAGTAGTTCTTCTCCATTCACTTTGTTTATTCCTTACAGGAAATTGAAGGTCTCTATCATATCACTCCTTTCTTGTCTGGTCTCTAGTAAAGACATGTACAGTGCCTTGAGCAGATCCTCATACGATCTGTCCTGTCAGCTCTGAATCATCCTGATCACCCTTTGTCCTTATCTTTTCTGAGGTGAGGTCTTCAGAAGTTCAGAACTCTGAACAGTATACCAGGTGCAGCGTCACCAATGATCTATAAAGAGACAGTAAACCTCTTTTCTTCTACTATCAGAACCCCTTCTGGCACATCCTAGTATTCTATTTGCCTTACTAGATGCCTCACTGTACTAGCTTGATTGTTTTAGGGAGTCACTAATGATGAATACTAGGTCCCTTTCCTCAGCTGTAGTGGTCAGCTCTACCCCGCCTATCAGGTACTCTGTCCTGGGGTTCTTGTCCCCTAAGTGAATCACCTTGAACTTTTGGCATTGAATTTCAACTGCCAAACCTTAGGCCACCTCTCTAATCTTTACATGTCACTCTGTAGTTTCTTACTTCTCCCGTCACTACTCTCCCATGAGCTTGGTGTCATCTTCAAAGAGAAACAAACACGGATTCATTCTCAAATGTTATTGAGCATACAAGAGTCAGGATGGATTCCTGTGGCATTCCACTCTTGACTTCCCTCTCTTCTGATATGACACCATAATTACAACCTTCTGCTGCCTCTCATTCAACTAAAGCCCCCTCACCCCCACCAAAATACTGTTTATATTTTCATTCAAATCCCTGGACCTCACCCTCTTGCGCTGTGACCTAAGCCGCTCTGATTGGTCCCCTATCTCATTGGTCTGCTCCACTGACTCCATGCTAACATATTTCAAAACAAAATTCCTCAAAATATGGGACTGCCATGCCCCCCCAAGAGCAGGACATGAGAAAAGGTATCCCACCTCCCCTAGATCATGGTTAAGATCATAGCTTACTTGCAAGTGCATGATTTGGCCTGGTCAGAAAATAAACATAACCCATCCCCCATGGCTTCCAGAGGTATGATCACCTCCTCAGCACTTGTACCACAGCATTAAGCTTGCCAAAGGTGAGTAATTTACATCTAACTTCAGTACCAACATTGGTTACCTGTCAACATTTTGGAAGGCTGTCACAATCTCTTCTCCCCTCCTACTCCTTTGCCTGTCCTCAAAGTAAATGACACCCCTATCTCTAACCTCTCCTTCATCACCATAGAAATGTAATTCCTTTTCATCACCTGCACTTCCTCTCTCCTCTCTCCTCTCTCCTCTCCTCTCGCACCTCCATCTCACCCCTGCCAGCCTGCATGATTGTCATCTACTTCCTTCCCCCTATTGTTTTTTTTCTGTCCAGTAACTCCATCCTTTATCACCGACACATTTTCCGCCCTTAATCCTTCAAAAGGTAAGAGCAGAGATGGCCTGGATAGCAAGCTCCTCCGTCTCTCTGCTTCTGCAATCTCCTCTCCATTGGCTGACCTCCCTAACTTCTCTTTCTGGTGTTCCTCCATCCCTGCTGACTGGAAGACTGCCACTGTTAGTCCTCCTCCAAAAGGTGGTGACCCATCTGGTACTAACAGCTACTGACTCATTTCACTCCTCCCTCCAAAATACAGGAACAAATTATCTTATCAGAACTCTCTCCCTTTCTGAACTCTTCTTCCTTCTTCACCCAATACAAATCTGGCTTCCGCAAAAATCACTCCACCACCATCTCCCTGTTCAGACTCACCAAATCCATCCATAATGGTATGGATCACAGCCTCTGCTATCTTCATTGATCTAGCCAAAGCATTCAACCCTGTCTACCACCCCAATTATTAGCCAAACTCCAGGCTGCAGGCCTCTCTGACTTAGCCATCAACTGTTCCACTCCTACCACAGGGGTAGGTCCCAAGCAGTCAAAATTGATGACCCTCTCTCTCCTCCCTGCCTGTATCCACTTGGGTCCCACAAGGATCTATGTTAGGCCCACTACTTTTCTCCATTTTCCTTAATGATCTCCCCTCCATATGCTTGTCTGCATCCATTCACATGTACTCGGATGACACGGTCCTCTTCAAAGCAGCCCCACAGACTCCAGCTGGACTTTGATCAAGTTCAGCCCTGACCACACACAAATCAGCTTTTCCTCAATGCCAAGAAGACTGTCTCCATGTCCTTTGGCACAAGGCACAGACTCTCTAGGCTCCCTCCACTTCCTTCTTTCCATACCCTGAATGACTCCCCTGTAGAGGATGTTACCACCTTTAGTTATCTTGGTATCTGGCTAGACCAGCACCTAAACTTTTCATACCTCTCAACCTTTTATCACCCAAATGTGTGACAAGATGTGTGACAACTGGACAAAATGTGTGACACATCATCAAACATGACATTGCAAGCTCAAAATACCATGGAAATAAGTGCACTAATATTTATAATGTTTGCTGATAACCTCACATCTTATATTATTATACATTTCTGCTTAAAAGTCTCAGTGGTCAGAGTGGAATGTCACCTTCTCAATGTTGGACAGAGGGTTCCTGAGGGATAAAATGAGTGACGTACCTCGTAATGTGTGACAGTTGAGAGGTATGATGTAAGCGTTTCACTATATAGCATATGTGTTTCACTATATATGTATTTCAGTATACAGTATATGTATTTCACTATATGATGTATATATTTCAGTAGATACTGTATGTGGTTCACTGCACTGTGTATGTATTTCACTATATAAGGTATATATTTCACTATATGATGTATGTATTTTGCCATATAGTGTATGTGTTTTACTATACAACCAGAAATTATGAATTATGTCCCTAACGGCTTGACATAGTTATCTTTAAACATTTACTTTTGAATGCATTTTCACTGGGCGTGTCAACGTTTACCTGCTGATTGCATCTGTTTGTTTTTGCAGTTCTTTTTTTCTTAATCAGCTGTATGAACCTTTGTGTATAAATTAGACACCACTGAGTTTCCTAATTATTCAGTGTAATTTATTCAAAAACAGTTTTTTTCATAAGCAGTCATGTATGTATCAGTGACACCAAAAGTCATGTATGTAACAGTGACACCACATCCAGTCATGTGGTTAACAGGGGCCCAACAAGAGCGACAATATAAGTGTAACTATCTGATATAGTCCTGCAACAAGAAACATTTTTGTTAATCTACATAATGCAACCATAGTTATGTTTAAACATTTACTTTTGAATGCATTTTTCTCCAGAGGGTCAAAGTTTACCTGCTGACCGTATCTGTTTGTTTTACAGCTCTTTTTTTCTTACTCAGCAATTTAAACCTTGGCTGAAAAGTTAGACACCACTTATTGTCCTAATTATTTGGTGTAATTTATTTAAAAGCTGTTTTCTTCATAAAAAGTCATGTACGTAACAGTGACACCACAATAAGTCACGTATTTAACAGTAAGAGGAATGGAGACACCAAGAAAAACACTCACCAGAATGAGAAGTAGAAATGACATTTCTTGGGCAGGTGTGGGGCTTTTAAGACCTTCAAAGGTTCAGCAACAATACAGACAAGTGTTTTTAGTTCTACAAATGGACCGCTGGTGTTGTGGAGAATTTTTGGACCCATAGTCTTGTATGTAACAGGGGGACTCCAAGGGAGCATCCAAATATTTAATTAAAGTGTCATGAATACCACAAAGTAAAGGAAAAAAAAAATGAAATGATGTTAAAGAGAGTCACAGGCACTGAAATTGGGGGTTATTAGAAAAGCTATTTGAAAACCAGGGCTGTACAAGTCCTGAAAGTACTGTAGGGGGACACCACTGGTTCATATGTTACCAGGAAAAAAAAGGCATCTAAAACTACATAAATTATAAATAAGAAAGTTTTAAGAAGCACGAGAGCTAACTATGAGATACTAGCATACAACTATTTTTTCTTTAAAATGTAAATGTTGAGACTGAAATGAGGCACTCTATGAGTGACATGGAACAATGTCACAAAATGGCATCTTTCTTAAGGGGGAAATGTGGCACTCCAGATGGGTCCACAGCAAAACAGCAACACAACAGAGGCTGATGTTATTTATAGTATGTCCTTATTGAGTACAATATTAGGGAGTATTAGAATGGAAGCATTTTATTAGTTATTTAAGAAGTTACAGGCCATTATTATAGAGGCGATGCAAGTCTCTCCAGTACTGTACACAGACATATATATATATATATATATATTTTTTTTTATTATTATAGTGACACAGTAGTGCCACTATAGTTAGGGTTGAGTACCCCATTTAAGGTTAAAGTGTGACATTTTGCATCTTAATCACTTTACCACCATATGACAGATTTACCTGAAAATAGACAGACATGGAGTGGTACCATAGATCTCTGGATCTACTAAGTTTTGTAATGGTCGGATATACGGTTG
Organism: Neoceratodus forsteri; assembly: GCA_016271365.2. Lineage (NCBI taxonomy): Eukaryota > Metazoa > Chordata > Ceratodontiformes > Ceratodontidae > Neoceratodus > Neoceratodus forsteri. The sequence goes on along the minus strand of JADMNL010000023.1, from coordinate 330,052,084 downwards.
TGGAGTTATAAAGCAACATTCAGTAGCGCATGTACATTTTTGCTCATTCTTTGCTCCCACCTACAGGTCTCATGGTATGCGTGACCAGTCTGAAAACTTCAGGAAACATGCAGCCATGGTCTCCAATGTGCCTTTCAAAGATTTTGTGAAAAAATATTAAACAGTTCAAAAGTTATTCAAAAAATAAGTTTCCCATTATAGTCAAAGGGAAAAGTTAACAAAAAGTTCAACAGTGTTGCAAATGCAGTTTTTAATGTCGCAAATGATGCCTGTAGTGTTGTGAGTCAGCCATTTTTTTTTCAGTTGGTGGTCACAGAAATGCTTGGCATTTAAATGTGGGACCCTCTAGGGGCACAATTCTTTTTGCGTTTACCTAGTCGGACCCTGAGGATGCTAGCCATGTCTTTTTTGGGGGTTAAACACCCCAGAAATATGTTTCTGAAATTTTTGTAAAAAGTAGTGTCACAAAGTAGTGTCGCGCTCACGACAGTTTCGTGATTTCATTTGCGAAAGTGTCGTGATTTGCAACACTATTTTGCGACACTATGCCCAAAATAACAAGAATTCTTTGCCACCCTGCTGCAAAACAACGGTTTGGTCTTTTGGGCTGAAATTTGGAGGAAAGAAAGCCAGTATCCCACAGATGTACATTTTGGTGGTTTGGTGACAAAATATTGCATGGATGGAAAGTTACAGTGCTCTGAAGTTGGCACTTTTTCCCATAGACTAACATTGCGGTGTCCGCCGCGCCTTTCGGGGGCTGTATCTCGGAAATGCTTCGAGATACAGACTTTTCATTAGAAAAATGCTTAGCCTCCCACAATGGGGCTCAGTGCAAAACTAACCAGGAAAGTCATAATTTATATGAAATTTTTATTTTTATTCTACATCGTACGGTTCCTGAGATATAAGCAATTTAGTATTCCAAGTACTCATTTTCTGCTCCGAGGCCCATTATTATGCATACATTCTTTGTATTCACTGTGTTTCTCTATGCAGCTTTTGGTGAAAAAAGGGTGTGCGCTTTTGTTACTGTCACAGTTAGCATTCCCACTTGCATTTCCGTAACTGTTTGCATTAGCTTTCCCGTGTACGCCACCGTGTGCATTACCCTTTGTGGTTTCATTTGCGTTTGCGTTACTGTTAACATTAGCATTCCCATTACTGTTTTTGTTTGCATTTTGTTTTGCGTCATCGTGTGCATTACCATTTGTGTTTGTGTACGTGCTTCCATTTGTGTTTTCTTTGGCGTTATCGTTGCTGTTATCATTAGCATTTGCATTTCCTATTATGGTACCATGACCGTGCACATTACCATTTGTTTTTCTGTACATGCTTGTATTTGCATTTCTGTTTGCATTACCGTTCCCGTCTACTCCACCATGTGCGTTACCCTTTGCATTTTCGTTTGTGCTTGTGTTTGCATAAATGTTAGCATTTTCATTTCCATTGCTGTTTTTGTTTGCATTTCCTTTTGCATCACCGTGTGCATTTCCATTTGCATTTGCGTTTCTGTTTGTGTTTCCTTTGGTGTCATCATTGCTGTTATCATAATTGTCTGTGTTTCCAATTACGTTACCGTGCCCGTGTGCATTACGGTTTGCATTTCCATACACACTTTCATTTGTGTTTCTGTTTCATTAACATCTGCACTTGTGATTGTATTACTGTTTGCATTATCATTTATGTTTGTGTCACCATGTGCATTAGAGTTTGTGCTTGCGTTTGTGTTGCCGTTACTTCACTATTTATAGTGCACATTCTCAAAAAGAAGGGAAATTCATGGCAAAAACTCCATTTAATGCATCAGTTAGGGTTGTTCCATAGCGACAAAAGTGAGGAAATTCGATGTTAGGTTTCCCACCCCCTTGCAACCCATCTCCACCCTGCCCCCACCAACAGGCATTGGGGTGTGCGTTGGGGTGATAGGTCCTAACTCTCACCACATTCTCTATACTGCACCACCTCAGCTTGTTTGCACATGGGATGGGATGAGAGTTAGACTGATGACCAACACACACCCTTATGCCTGTTGGTGTGGGTGGGATGATGGTGGGGTGTAAGGGGGGTGGGAACCCTAACATCGAATTTCTTCACTTTTGTCACTGTGGAACAACCATAACTGATGCATTAAACATAGTTGTTTTGCCATGAATATATATACACACACACACACACACACACACACACACATATACACAGTATACATATATAACTCCCTCCTTTATCCACCCCCTTTATCCAACACCCCTTCTTACTGCCAGTGTGAGTTCCTATCCCATTTTCCAGAAATGTTATCATTCCATTTAACAACTATTCTCTATTATTCACCACCCATTTTTATCCACCACAGTTTAGGATGTATGGAGGGTGGTGGATAAAAGATGGAGTACTGTGTATACATATAGATATACAGGGGATCTATCTATCTATCTATCTATCTATCTATCTATCTATCTATCTGTCTGTCTGTCTGTCTGTCTGTCTGTCTGTCTGTCTGTCTGTCTACCAATCTATCTATCTATCTATCTATCTATCTATCTATCTATCTATCTATCTGTGTATATGTATATGTGTGTGTGTGTGTGTGTGTATGCATATAAGTATATATATATATATATATATATATATATATATATAAATATATATATATATATATATATATAAATATATATATATATATATATATATACACATAATACATTGTAAAAAAACTTTCTTTAATGCATCAGTTGGGTTCCACCATCAAAAGTAGGAAATGTGGACACCATCCCCACCCTGCACAGACTAACAGGCTGGGGGTCATCAATCCTAATGCTAATGCCATTCTCCTATGCTGTATCCATGTCACCTTATTTGGTAATGGAATGGGGTGAGCATTGGGTTGATGATGGGGTGATAGGGTTGGAGCCCTAATGCCACATTTACCTAGTTTTGATGGTGGAACACTAACTGATGCATTAATGAAGTTTTTTGCAATTTATTTTTCTTACTTTCTGCGATAGTATAATAGTATCCTTATTTACCTCTGGGAGCGCAGGGTCCTCTGGGCCCTGCACTCCCATCCTTCCATACATGCATATATGTATGTACCTATCGGAGCACCAGGAAGGGCCCTCTAGGCCCTGTGCTCCCATTCCTTCATACATGCATATATGTAAGTGCCTGCAGGATCCTCCAGGCCCTGTACCTACTTTTATTAGGTGAGAGTGAACAAATTGTCAACATAGCCATGTTATTAACTCACCAGATGTACTGTACACAGTCAATTTTCAAATCCCCACCAAAACGTTATTGTCCACAACAGCAACGCCATTCGGCACCACAGGTTCAAAAAACATTTTGGCCAGGATTTGAAAAATTACACCTGTGACATACATTCCAAGGAGTAATAACAAGTGTATATTGAACATTTGGTGTAAAAATATCTTAAACTTACAGAGTTACCAGTGTGTGTAGAGAAACTGCAACAAATGGTCATAACTCAGACATATTTTGACATTTTGACCCCAAATGTTCAACATAGCCTTTTGGGGACCTCACCTCATTAACAATATGACTAACATTACACAAATGCTGCCCAAAAGGTGAATTCACTAAGCAACCGCAAAATCACCTTTCGAGCAAGAGTTGTAAAATGACAGTATGTTATTCATGAGGTGGGGTCCCCAAAAGTCCATGTTGAAAATTTGGTGTCAAAATCTCAGAAAACAGCAGCGTTATGCATAAAAGTTGAAACCCCCCCATTGAAATACATTGAAGCACACTTACCCTAGTTTCTCATATAGCAGTTGCCGGTTCCTGTAGCAAGATGTGTCTTCGATTGGGAGAGCAGATCTTGAACCTGGGACCTTTTTGGGTGAGTGAAGGTATGTGAGGGTGTCAAGGGGGATGTAGGTGCATAGTGGGAGGTAGGGTGGGGGGTGCAGGTGTGGATTTGTTTTACAGGTTAAAACAAAAAAGCAAAGACATTGAGGGATGGTTTTCTAATTTTCAGCATTAAGCAGAGACAAGAGGATGGGGATGCCACTAACCACCACAATTACTTAAAATGAGCATCTGAGGCTGGGTAGGGTATCACTAGACACCAGCAAGAATAGGGCATAGTGCCACTAAGCTAAATAAATAAAAATAACAGAAAAAAGTACATAAAAATAAAAGATGTGGGTATTTGGGGGGGGTGCCACTAGACATCAGGGATGTTTATACGGGGTTCCAAAAAGAACTCATTTAAAAACAAAAATCCTTTTTTGCCCCAAGAAATCTTTTTCTGGCAATCCTTTGCTGTGGTGGCAGAAAAGGATTCCATCTGTCAAAAAAGGATTGGGAACTTTGTTTCTAAAGCAATCTTTTTCCACCAGAACATTTCCTTTCATGCCATCCTTGTTCATCATGGCAGAAAAAGAATTTGTCTGCTGAAAAAGGATTGAAAAAAAAATCTAAGACCCTAATCCTTTTTCACCAGACAAATTCCCTTTTCACCATGATGAAAAAGGACTTGCAAAAAAGGAATTTTGCGAGTGGCGAAAAAGGATTTTAAACTAATAAAAAAAATCTCAGCGGCCACATTTAAAAATAACAAAATACAGAGAGCAGCTCATTAGCTCCCGATGAGCAACACACATGCCTCGGTGTGTGTAAAACACATCCCTGGGCACAAATATAAGAGCTTATTTTTTGGCAGAAATAAAAAAGATGGCATATCACAATAAAGGAATCTTTTCTGACAAGAAAGGAATAGGGTCTAGTGAAAACAGATTCTTTTTCATTAGGCCAGATTTCTTTTTTGTTCCATTGATCTATCAAAAGAGTGAACTGAGCATGCTCAGATCCTGAAATTTTCAAATGTAATAACTTTGGAATAGATTAATATTTGTTCACCAAACCAACACAGGCTTGTTCTTTCAGGCAAGGCCTTTCTTTCCTGACAATTTCAGACCTAAATTCCAAACAATTTGGCCACAGCACAATGTGAAAGAAACAGCAACAAAAAAGGCACATTTTAACTTTTTTGTCACTATGTACAGCTTGAAAACCTCCAATGTGACCAAAACAAAACTTGGCACATTAAGAGATCTACCCCCAGGAGATCATGCATGCAAAATGTTGTGCAAATCTGTTGACTGGCTGCAAAGTTATTAAAGTACATAGTTTGAGGTTTAACATAGAAACCCTGCTCAACCCTAGCTACAGTGGCACAATTGCACCACTATAAGATATCTATATATATATATATATATATATATATATTTTTCTTAGCAAAAACCTTGTTAATGTACTAGTTAGGGTTAAAGTGACAAAAGTAGGAAAATGTTGTGTTAGGGTTTCCAACCTTAACATCCCATCCCATCCCCACCCTGCAGGCAGCAATGAGAAAAAACATTACGGTTTCAGCTTTCTTGCTTCTTTGCAAATCAGGTGTGGGGTGTGCCTTGTGGTTGTTAGCCCTAACGCTCACCCCATTCCATCAGTAAATAAGCTGAGATGGGTGTAGTATACAAGAATTGGGTGAGCATTAGGTTCAACAACCCCAAGGCACATCCCATGCCTGATTTGTGAAAAGAAGACAGATGAAGCTGCAATGGTTTTTCACATTGCTGCCTGCAGGGTGGATATGGAATGTACCGGTTGGAAACCCTAATGCCACATTTCCCTACTTTTGTTGCTTCAAACCTAACTAGTACATTAACAAAGTTTTTTGCTAAGAATTTCCTTACTTTTTGAGATAATATAATTGCATCCTCATTTGTCTGTGGGAGCACAGTGCCCTCTGGGCCTTGCACTACCATTTGTAGTAAAAGAGGAATGGAATTGTCAGCATAGCCTTCTTATTACCAAACCTCATGAGCCTCATAATGAATATTCTGAAATCCCTTGGAAAACGTGAGTCCCATGTGAAAACATAGTTTGGCCAGTGTTTAAAAAATGACAGCTGTCACGTTTATGAGGTGGTGTACAAAGATGGTTATGTTGAAAAATTGGGGTCAAAATATTTAAAATTGCCAAAGTTACAAGTGAGTGTAGGAAAATTTCAACGTATGAGCATAACATTGACATTTTTGTATATTGTTTCCTCAAGTTTTCAACATACCTTCTTATGAGCCCACCTCATGAACAGGGTTTGTGAAAATCTTTAAATCCTGCCCAAAAGGTGAGTTCACCAAATGACTGCAACATTGTTTTTTGGGCCAAATTTGTGTAATTCCACCCACATTGTTCAGAAGGTGGAGTCTTAAAAAGGCCACACTGAAAATTTGGGATCAGAATATGCAAAAATAGCAAAATTATGCCACAGAGTTGATAACCCCATTGAAATACATTGAACTGCACTTGCCTTTTGTTTCTCACACTGCAATCCCCCATTCCAGCAGCAAGATGTGTCTTCCATTGGAGAGTGAATCTTTACTTGAGTGAGGGGGTGTGGGGGGGATGCAGGGTGGTGGGTGCTCAATAGGAGGTAGGGTGGGGTGGGGCATATTGGTGAGGGACGGATTCTGTTTTTACAGGTTTAGCTTACTGAGCATACTCAGAACCAATTATTGAAAATTTCAAAATTAAATAATTTTAGAATGGATTAATATTTTTTTTTAACAAACAGGCAAAAGACACATCTGTGGGCCAACCCCTTTCTACCCAGAAAATTTCAGACCAAAATTCCAAACTGTCTGAGCACTAGCCAAGTTAACAGAAAGCCCATTCAAAGCACCGATGGGAAAAAATCCAGATGAATTCATGTTTTGCATCAGTATCTTGGAATGCTCACATCCAACCTGAATGAAACTTGGCACACCCAGAGATTTGCATTGCAAGATCATCCATGCAAAATTTTGTGTAAGTCTGCTGAACTGCTCTGAAGTTATTGAAGTGCAAAAACTGGGGTTTAACATTAAGCGCCCATAAAACCCTAATTTGTGACCATGCCCCTATAGTATATACACATGTATTCTTAACAAAAAATTGCATTAATGCACCAATTAGGGTAACGTAATGACACTAGTAGGGTAACTTAATGACACTAAGGTAGAGAAATGTGGTGTTAGGCTTTCCCAACCTAATTCCTCCCCAGCAGTAAATGGATAAAACATTAGGGTTTTGGGTCTCTGGAGTTTTGGAGAATCAGTGGTGGGGTCTTCATTGTGGGTTGTCAACCCTAATGCCCACCCCATTCCATGAGCAAGCAACATCACACATGATCTACTTTCTTCACACAGGGCCTACTGGGGGGACAGGAGAGCATTAGGGTTAACATTCCCCAAGGAAGACCACACCACTGATTCACCAAGACTCTGGAGACCCAAAGACCATAATGTTTTTTTTTTCCTTTTGCTGCTTGGAGGGGGCATTAGGGTGGGAAACCCTAATACCACATTTCCCTACTTTTGTAGCATTAAGTTACCTTAACTGGTGCATTAATGCAGTTTTTTTGCAAAGCATAATAACATACACTAGTTACAGAAATGAATACTCAGTGGTTATAAACATTATGAAAGATTGTTGTCATACATATTCCCTGATAGTTCAGACTTACAACATTTCCTAGTAGTCCCAACATCTATTTCTGCCAAGTTCCATTCATCACACTATAAGTCAGAGGGTCAATTTTAACTATAGCTACTTTATAATCCCAAAAGACATACTGTAGATTTCACTAAAGAAAAAATGATAAGACAACTTATGATGACTGGCTGTTTTTTTTGTTGGTGTTGGTAGAGTCTGGTAGTGTATAGATGTTTAAGGGACAAACCTTGCAGTAACCAGATATCATGTATGTCACTTTTAAATTATTCAAAACATTCCAAAGGGTACTATTGTTCAAAAGCAATGTTCTGTGGTATGGGCTAATCTACTCTTTCTTCAGTATCTGTGGTACAGAGTTAAAGAAATGTTGTAATATGTGACAGACCATGCCCAATTCTTGTTTGCAACTTAAAATGCTTATTGTGTTTAAACGATAAACCATGACAGGGTGTGGGTTATGCTGCTGGAATTTACTCACACCTGGTGTGGTTTGGCCGAGTGACCAAATCTGCACCAGGCATGAGTAATTCCCAGCATAACCCACACCCTGTTGTGGTTTATTGCTATTATACAGTGGGTAGGAATGAAAGATTTTTTAAATTTTTTTAAAAAAAGATTAAAGTGTTTTTTGGTTAAAATAAACTTTTTTTTATTGATTTTCTGTGTAATATCCTTTCTCTGTGTGTAAAATAGTTCCCTGTTGCTAGGTACACATACACACACACACACACACACACACACACACACACACACACACACACACACCTGCCTCTGCTTGCTACAATGCTGTGTTTTTTTTTTTTGCTTCAACACAAAGACATCAGCAGACTAGATGCATGGGGTGCCAGCTGAGATGGACTGAAAGACTAACACTGTAAAGCAAGGAATAGTGAGTGAGCAGGGGTATTCCAGCAAGTCAACTGGGACCCTATGATTTTATTTTTCACTCTGGGTAATTCAATTCAATTCAATTTTATTTTACCAGGATAACACCATTGAGACAGCTAATTTACAAGGAGGTCCTGGGAGACACAGATACATATACAGATAGAACTAAAAGCAAACACAAGTGCAAGTTCTGTGAACTCATATACATATACAGGTAAAACATAAGCATGTACAAAATGCAATTTCAGCAAATACAGCAAACTCAACACAAATCAAACTATGCAGCTAGGGACTGGTAGGGCCAGGGGTAAAGAAGACTAATAGGAGGACAAGATTAGAGGAGGGAGAAAAGGTAGAATGAAGGTATAAGTGTTAGAGAATAGGCAAAGCAGTAGGAATCAGAAATCCAGTATGCAAATTCATACATAGGACTTAAATTCTTCCTTCAGTGTGAGTCTGAGCATGGACTTAAAAGTGCATAGACCAATGGTATGCTTGAGTTTGAGTGATTTTTGTAAAATGTTGAATAGAGTAGGCAAAGCATGGCTTATAGATGAGGAACCAAAATGGATCCTAGTCTTTGGAATGTCAAATGTTATGTAAGAGAGTTTTCTAAGTGTATACACACAAGGAGCACATTTAAACAGGGAGCAGATGTAGGGAGGGAGTTCATTAGTTAAGGCTCTGTACACCCAAAGGGATGCATATCATCACCTCCTAGTGCTAAGAGAAAGCCATCCAATCTGCATGTAGAGGGAACAGTGATGAGTGTTAAAAGGTGCATTTGTGATGAATCTTAAGGCCCTGTGGTAGAGTGTATCTAGAGTCAATAAGGCTGATTTAGGACTGTGACTGTATAGAAAGTCTGCATAGTTGAGTAGCAGGAGAAAGGTCATTTGAACCAGTCTGAGTTTGGTGTCGTAAGTAAGTAAATGCTTTATTCAGTAAAAGCCTTTGGTGCAATTTTTTGGCTAGTTCCTCAATATGCATATTAAAAGACAGCTTACAGTCTAACCAGAAGCTGAGATATTTAAATTTCTCAGCTGATTCAACAGTCTCACCAAGGAGGGTCTTAATATGGTAGTTAACATCCAAAGGATTAAAGGTTACTTCTTTGTTGTAAGGAGAAAGGAGCATAATTTTTGTTTTTTAACCATTGAGAAGTAACTTTAGGCAGACCAGGTATTGTTGAAGGAGATCAAATTCATGTTGTAAATCATGGCAAGCAAGGTGCAGGGAAGGCCTGGTGACATTTAACAGTATCATCAGTGAATAGATGGATACTTGCTGTGCTAATATTGTCATCAATATTGTTAATGTAGACAGTGAATAATAAAGGTCCCAGTATTGACTCCTGCTGGACTCCTCTCAGAACATGTTTTAAGGAAGAGAGGGAGCCATTGACTTTTACCTGTTGTCACCTATCAGTGAGGTTGGAAGAAAACCATTTTAACTAGATGGAGTCAAGTCCAAGGTTTTTTAGCATGTCAGATAATAGCTGATGGTCAACAGTGTCAAAGGCCTTGCTTAAATCTAAAAAAAGTGCACAGATGTGGTTTTTGGCATCTAAGGAGGTTAGCCAATCATCAGTGACTTTTGCCAAGGTTGATACTGTACTGTGTTTAGGTCTGAACCCAGATTGAAGAGGGCTCAGTAAACATTCAGCTTCTAGATAATATCTAAGTTGAGAGTTAACTGATTTTACAAGTAACTTGGATAGACTAGGCAATAGCGAGATTGGCTGGTAGTTATTAAGATCACTTTAATTGCCAGATTTGAGCAAAGGAATAACATGAGCTGTTTTCCAAATGGAAGGCAAGGTGCCTTGAAAGAGTGACAGATTGAACAGGTGGGTGATGGGTGGGGACCAAAAGTAGTATCCTAGCTTTAGGAAATATGGTTCCAGCAAATCGGCACCCGCACTTTTTTAGGGTTCAAAGAAAGAAGAAGATCCTCAAACTGTGTGAGAGATACAGGACAAAAGCTAAATTTCACAGAATGGGGGTGAATCTTTGAGGAAGAGGATGGGGTGGGGTCCAGCAGGAGGCTGAAATGGTAGTTTACTAGCAGGAGATGAGTCAAACGCTAGACTAGCTGTAGCAAAATGGTTGTTTAACTGATCCAGTATGTTGTCATTGCTCGTATAGGTATGGGCAGGACCCAGTGTTTACTGCGGCAAAATGGACCTACATTCTGCGGTAGGACCTCATACTTTCTGTGGCAGAACAACTGCTGATTCTGTGGTCATTCTGCAGCAGATAAATTGTGGCTAAACAGCATACCTTCAAAGGGATTAAGTCTTTGTTAACCCCTTGACTGCCTTTGTGCAACCACTGTGCTACACTGAAAGTGGAACAGCAGGCCAATTAACAGTATGTCGTCTTCTTATCACAAATATTAAACTGCAATAACCCAAACCTGTCATGGCCATGGGCATCAGTATTCTCTTTTAATGAACTTCCACCCTGAATTTGAAGGCTCATCTGTTCTTCTGGAAATTGGTGACCTTTGCTGTTTTCCTAGGTTATAGTCAGAGGAGGACACACACACATAGTTAAAACTACACAGAAGGCAAAACCAGCTTGGATTTCTTCTGGTTTATATTTACAGTTAGCAGATATAAAGAAAGATTCCAACTTATAAGCCATTTTTTCTGATTTTGATCAACGTTCTTTTAGATTATTATTTTTTTAAACTAGGAATACCCCATCTGCCTTGCAACAAACATGTTGAGTGCAGCGTGCAAATCTGTGAGTTGGAGGGGATTATCTTTCTAGAACAGTGAAGAAGAGTGCACCTTGCAATGTATGTTGGATTTGTTGACTCCTGATTTTTCTTTTTGATGGACACACTAAAAATGCAAGCAAGTCATTCTTATTAAGTGGGAGTAACCTTGGTTAGCATGTTCTCTTCTGCTCGCAACTCAGGGGGTTCTGGTGTTCTTCAGTCAGTGACCTTCATTTTGCTTATGTATGGCAGCAGTGAAACTCTCCATTCCAATTTTTTTCCATGCCAGCTTGTTTCAGTTCTAGTATACCCTGGTCCACAACTCTGGTGCAGCTAGGCAACTTGACCCTCCTTAAGAATTGAGCTTGATGCTACCACTTAGGCTGCAGGTTCAAATCAGCCAAGAAATTACTGTCACACTTGCAGGTACAGAACTGCAGCTCACAAATCAAAAACTGTGATCGATGTCCACCAGTGGGGACTGAGTCCTCTACTCAGTCTGCCACCAGCCCTATGTTTCTGCAATCAGTTCCTCCTCTGATACCCTGTCACCACACCGAGATTGATTCCATCTCCATGGGCACCACTGAATCTTCTTACTTCTTGACTACAGCTCACCTTCTAGTTCTTCCTTACAAATTCATCTTCCAAGGATTCAGCATGCACCATGAGCTGCCTCACAATGAAAAAATAACATGGCTGAGCTACTCACACCTACACAGCAGCAAATCATAACTGCTGTGGACATAATCAAGCTCTGCTACTCTTGCGTCAGTCCCCCCCCTCCACAATACTGGCTGGATGGAGTTATGTAACAAGAGCCAGCATGAGTCAAGATGTTGTGCAGCCACTAGCTTTTGGCTTTGTAGTGGATGGCATCAGTTTGCTGCCCCTTCTAATGAGCATGTATGCCATGCAATACTTAACATATCAGTAGCTATGCTCTTGTCTTCTGTGATTGCATAGCATAGCTAGCATTTCTGTGGCTATGTGGCTGGTTTTCCTGATTTTTGTGTCAAGCACTGATTTTTGTGGTCAGACCTGATTTCTGTGGCCACTGCTGCAACTGCAGAATCACAGAAAACACAGGGCCCTGGGTATGGGTTCTGGAAGCTACCTTGGTTGGGAGGGATGAAGGTGGATTGTGCCCTTCTATTTCTCTAAGAATTTGCCAAGATTTGGCTGCATTGCTCTTAGAAGACTGCAATCCTGCCTGGTAGTAGTTAACCTTTTCTGCCTGGATAAGTCTCGTACACTGATTCCTCACTGCTTTAAAGGCAGCCCAATCAGAGTCAGATTTTGTCTTATGAGGTTTCTTCCATAAACAGTCTCTATGGAGTAGGGCAGTTTTTAATGAATTAGAAAACCAGGGGCAGGTTTTTTTCTTGTTCTGAGCTTTGTCATTGGCGCATGTTTGTTAATTACCTCCAAGACAAGGTTAAGGAAGAGGGTGCATGCTTCAGTGACAGTTGGGGCCAGGTAAAAGTCTTGCCATCTGATTTTGCTCAGATCAGCCAGAAAATTGGAGGGATTGAATTTACGGAAGACCCGTTTAAAGATGAAGCTTGATTGGTGAGTTGTTTTTGGGAGGTGCCTCACACAGGCAATACCACTGTGATCACTAATGTCATTATGAAACACCCCAGTGTAAGCAATTTTATGGGGTCTAGTTGTGAAGATCAAGTCAAGGAGAGTGCTATGCCCAGAGTTTCTAATATTAGGGCAGGTGACATCACTGATTAGTTGGGTGAGACCGTAGGGATCACAAAGGTTTTTTAGAGGTTCTGAACAATGGGAGTTCTAGTCTAGGCTGAAATCACCCAAACAAACACATCCTGAGTCAATGGGTCCTGAGATCCTGTGTAGGAGAGGAAGTATCCCAAGACCACCAGAAAGGGGGGTCTATAGCAGCCAGAGATATAGATAGTCTCATTTGAGGGTAGGGACATTTTTAAGGTGAGACTTTCGAATTCCATAATGGGATAGGAGATGGAGAGCATGGGACTTGTGTACTCTGACCTGGAGCTAAGGCAGCACAAGGGAGGTGAGAGGGAGTGACTTGTACAGGAGCCAGCACTGACCAGAGGGAGAGAGACTGTTACAGGAGCTACCAGCTAATGGTTTTGTTGGGAACACAGTCAATATTTGGGTGAGGTGGGTGGTTTTACAGTTGATTGTGAGACATTTTATGCTGGATGTCTTTTTGGAGCTCCACAGAGTAGTATTCAGTAAGAACAACAGTGTTAAGAAGGAACAAAGTAGTCAGGGGGAGAGAGAGAAAGAGACACAAACACAAAGATTTGGCTGACCAGTTTGATTGGGGAGAATTAGCGGCTCAGAAACAGAGTAGAGGAGTGGAGTCCCAGAGTGGAGTGCAGGTGTGGCTGTACAGAGTGCTTCAGCTGGTTAGTATTAGTAGCCACATTTAATGAGTAAGGAATTGTGGCTGAGGAGGGAGAAAAGATTTTAAGTAGCTGATTTAATGTGAGGTGGCTGTAGGACTGGTTCGACTTTGATGACATTTTCTTCTTTCTCAATAAGACAGATAATCAAGATGGCAGACAAAATGTTCAGGGTTTCTAACATTTGGAGGTTTTCATTTTGTGAGGCATCAAACTGGATCTTTTTGCATGAGTTATGCTGGAATTTACTCACACTGAATAGAGTCAGCCATTCAAAAGAGAGGGCTGTTATATGCCATTGTATAATGTATTTTAACAACTATCTAATTGTGTTTCTAATGATGTTTCAGTAATGTTATGTTTTCTAGGTTGGGGTAAGGCAAGGAACAAGCAGGAACTACAGATCTGTCACTCTTACCTCTATTGTAGGTTTGCTGATGTAGTCACTGATCAAAGAGTACCTTGTGGGCTACTTGGAGAACAACGGGCTCCAGGATCGTAAACAGCACAGATTTGTTGCAGGGAGGACTTTTCAGACTAACCTGATGATTTTCTTTGACTGGGTGATGAGGGAATTGGATAGGGGCCATGCTGCGTACCTGCTGTACTTTGACTTCAGCAAGGCTTTTAACTTGGTGCCTCACAGGCACTTGTTGAAGAAGATGGAGAATTTGGGTGCAGCTAAGGTCATAATAAACTAGGGCAGTAACTAGCTACAAGGGAAGTAGCAGAGGGTTGTACTCAATGGGATCAGAAGAGAGGGAGGTCATGAGTAGGGTACCACAGAGATCTGTCCTGAGGTCAGATCCTCTTCAATATGTTCTTCAGCAACACTGATAAAGGGATCAAGGGCAGGTTGTGTCTCTTTGTGGATGGCAGTAAGCTCTGTGGGAGGCTGAATTGAGATGAGGAAATCATGGAAATGCAGAGGGACTTGTGAAAGCTAAAGGGGTGGTCTAAGGTTTGGCAGTTGAAATTCAGTGCCAAGAGGTGCAAGGTAATGGATCTGGGAAACAAGAATCCCAGGACAGAGTACTGGATAGGTGAGACTTAGCAAGGAATAGGACCTTGGCATTACCATCAGTGTTTCCTTAAAATAATTGCATCACTGCAACAAGGCATATAGCAAAGTGAGTAGGATGCTGGAGTTGCAGTGGGAGGGGTATTGATAGCAGAAAGGAAGAGGTAATACTTCCCCTATATAGATCCATAGTGAGGCTACATCTGGAGTACTGCACCCAGTTCTGGAGTTTACTTCAAGAAAGATAGGATAGGCTGGAGGCAGTGCAGTGCAGGGTGACAAAAATGATTCAGAACCAACAGGGAAGGTCCTATGAAGAGCACCTCAAGGCACTGAAAGTGTACTCACTGGAGACTAGAAGGGAGATATCACAGAGATCTTCAAATTCCTAATAAGGATTAACAGAGTGAACTGTGGGAAACAATATTTAATTTGAATATTAGCTCAAGGTCACATGGACATGAGTGGAAACTAACAGGAGGGAGGTTCGGGAGGGACATGAGTAAGTATTGTTTCACAGAAAGGGTGGTGGAGCCATGGAACAGTCTACCCATTGAAGTGGTAAGTGTAAAAAAACATTGGTGGTTTCAAGCATGGTTGGGACAGAATGAAAGGTATAGTGCTTGCTCAGGGTGGCAGAAACTGGGAGGAGATGGGGGGTTGGAGGTTGTGGAGGGCTAGGACCCTGGAAGGACAGTCAGTCCCAGAGCTAAATAGGGAATTTAGGCAGACTGGCTGGATCATGTGTCATTTTCTCCCATCATTTTCTATGTTTGTATTCATTTCTTAATTTCTTTACTTATTCTTACCTATTGAGTGAATGGCTGAAGTACTCACACATGTGACAAACAGTGGTAGTCATTGAGAATATGCACGGTACATGTGGAAATATAGCCAGTTCTACTTGTATTCGATTCAGGTGTATGTCATTTTCATATGTACTGTATTCAAATTATTCTTCCATCCCAAAAGAATTGCTATGCTATGCTGTTTATTTATTAATTTTGGTTGTATTTATAGCAAATGTCAGTTGTATGCAGTTTTTTGTCTCTTTTCCAGGTATGCTATCCTGACTTAGGTGGTAATTCCTCAAAGTTTGGGTGAAAGTAGGCACTAAAGTGTGTTTTAGGTGTAGCATAAAGGGTATGAGAAATCCTGTACACTCAGTAGGATGCCTGCCAAACAACTGAGAAAACCAAGAGGACTTTGCTCTCCCTTGAACATGAAGTACACCAGCTTGATACACCATCCATGCCTGGAATACAGTTAGACAGTTACAGTAATTAGTGTACTGATAAACATGACTTCCTGCAAGTTTGTAGAAGGTGTAATGCAGTTCATTTTCTGGATATACAGTATGCAATTTCAGATGTGTGCACAGATATTGCTGTTCCCAACAGTGCACATATAAGAAGAATAGACTGTATCAGTTAACATCAGAGAAATTTAATGGAAATGAATTGGGACTTCCTTTGATAGCTTATGACATATTTGGATATTATGGGATATGATGCCACATGTTACTTACTACCACTGTACTTGACTCTCCTTTCAACCATAATTCCAAGAAAGTCAGTTTTAAATTTTAAAGGAATGTCCTCAAGATAATTTTATTTATTTTGTTATATACATACTTTAGGCAAACAATGAGTTAGGCATATAATGGTGGTAGAAACACAATTTTTCAAAATTTGTATATAACATTTTAAGAACTGTTCTTTGTACTAGCTTAGTAAAAATGAATAAAGAATGAAAATTAGATTTTTTTATGTGCCTCCTTTTTGCTCCATTTCATCTGTTTTGGGTACATTTAAAACACAGATGAGGACACTTCCTATACAGTATTCTGTACACTTAATTGATTACAGAGTGCACTGTCCCTTCTTTCTTTTTCTAAAACATATTTTATTTTTTCTGATTATTATGGAAATTAACATACTGTATATTATAAAGTATATTGTCCAACTCAGAGAAAGCATGTAATCCAGTTATAAAACATTCAGTTTTATTTCTATGAGATTCTTTCTGTCACCTTTGAAATTTAGGATTTTTTTAATGCAGCCAGTGGCTATATTTGTTTAATTATGAAAAGTAGATTTAGTGGCAGCCATCGCAACTATATATACAGTTTCTGCCATGTTTAGTCTTCATTATTTGAACAATGATAAATTAATATATCTTATGACAATATTCAATAAGTGTTTTGCTGTTATAGATTATACAATGGTGTTTTTTAAACTGTTTTTAAAACAGTAAAATGTAGTCATGTCTCAATGCTGTAGCACTGTACACTAAGGCAAACCTTTATTTTGATTATTTAGGTATATTTCAGCATTTTCAATAGTCTCTCATTGTGCTACCCAAAAAGATGCCACTCCTTATTTTTGGTGGGTTCTACTCCTGCCCTATTGTACAGGTGGCAAAACATAAGTACACAAAAGTTAGGTCCTGAATGAGTTAATGGCTCTGGTGGGATTCAAACCTATAAATTCATGTTCTAACCCCTAAACACTGTCTTCCCTGATTATCTGAATTGCATGTCACATAAACAATTATAATTTTCAAGTCTTGCTGTTGAGGGTGTATGATTTAGGCACTGTAGGAAGGTTCCTGCAATTGCAAGTCAGGTATTATATTAAAATGTTCTGGTACACCCACCTAGTATCATTTTATCAAAAGCAAAAATAGCATCCTGATACAATGTCTGATACATACAGTGAAATGCCAAGTCCTTGTTATTTCTGATTGATTATAAGACTAGTAGTGGAACTTTTTACTTCGAAAACCTAAAAAGGATAATTAAGTGTTGTGCTTTCTGGAAAAATTCCTCAAATCTGGCTACATTTGCAACTTGCATGAGAAATGTCATGCTGTGTCTGCTGTGGGATACAACAGAAGATTATAAAAACAATATGGCCTTTAAGGAGAAGGCACAATATCTCTTTTACATTGCACAATGCAACTTCCACAACAGTAGTTAAACACATTATTATGTAAGCAGAGATCATCCTGTGAATAAAGACCCCCCACAAAGAATGATAAATTAACATTTAAAATTTCACATACAACGGTGCATTCCTTTGAATGACCTCTTTATCCAATCCTGGCAGAATGCCAACATCTTCAATAAAATAAAGTTATTTGTAAAAAAAATTATATCATACAGCTGTATGCCAGATTATTTAACATTTTTCTTTATCATGCTGAAATTAACCCTTAGAAAATGAGAGTGCATCTTAAAAAAAATACTACATATAGAGACCAGTTGGTGGAATATGAGTATAAAGCTGCTTTTTTGCACCTCTTTTATTCTGTCATACAGTATGTCTCTGTGTATTATGGAACTATTTCATTTTAAGTTACTGGTTTGTTGCTGAAACTGTTGTTTTCCCTCTTACAGTGAACTGTATAGTACTGCACCCTCATTGTTATCAAGTCAGTTTGTTATTACACACAAAAATCTTGCTTCCCCATTATACCTTTTTAGGGTATAGGTATACAGTAAGTACTTGCATACCAAGACCAACTTTTCAGAGGGCTTTAAAAAATATTTTCTTTGGATATAGCTACTTAGGAAAGGTACCTGTATGATACCACTGGAGATCAATGAGCTCTAGACAGTGTGATCCAGCAGTTAGAGTGCCAAACTGTGAATCTGGAGACCCAGGTCTGAAACCCAGAATTGGCACTTATTCACTGTGTGACCCTTTGCAAGTCACTAAGCCCCTCAACAGGGATTTTCAAATATGTTAATGCATGCAATGCCCCTGTGTACAGCAGCACCAGCTGTATCCATTAGATTCTTGGAAGCAGTGTGTTCTATTTTAAAAACCACAGCTGGTTTGTGACAATCAGCTGTGGTTTCCGTCAGCATGCATCCAACTGCTGATCGTGACTAAGTCTGCTTAAATCCTAGCAAATGTTCTCAGTGGATTTAGTCTCTGGCTGCCCGCATCTACCAATATTCACAGAATTGTTCCCTGTGGCTCTAAATGTCTGCCTACATAGAAGGACAAGGGGCCATTAACAGCCCCTTTGAAAATTTCCCTTGATACATTGTGGACTTTGAAAAGCCAGCGTTCTGTGTTTAACTTCTGTGTAAACAATCTATTGCCTCTCTTTGCTGTTTGAATTTCTGTGAGTGTCTTAAATGGCAGCAATCCCCACCCCACACTAATCTCCTGAATAATAACATGCTGTGGGACACACCATTTGTATGAATGGTGTCATATAATATGAAATTCCTTTTCTTTTCATCCTCTACCCACATGGCAGGTACAGTATAAGCAGAAAGTGCAGACTCAAGTCCCCCGACCTGTTATGCTGGGGCTAGGGGTTGGTTTGTGGAATAAAGTGGCAGTAAGCTATAATCAGGCCAGCAAGATTGACATGGGTACATAGATATAGGAATATCATATTTTTCAAAAATCCAAATTCCATACTGTCACATACCAAACTGGTTAAAGCCCTGTCTGGGACCACCTGTAATGTGTGAAATGCTGGTTGAGTTCCCCTATCCATTCAGTTTTAGGCCTCTGATACGTGACTACAAAAATGCCACTTAATAATGCCAATCATGATGCAGATACTGTATCTTTTCACAACAAACTGGTCAGAGATCATCACAGCTTATTTCATATTGATACTAAATAGCAATGTAATTATGACAACTTTTGACCACTATTGGCCTGAGGCGGTTCCAAACCACATCCAGAAGGGAAAGTCTCTTTAATCCAGAGTCACTTCACTGAGTCAGGCAATACCCCAAATTATATACTGCTATAGGTTTTGGTAATATCTACATCATTTCCAAAAAGAGTGTTATTTACTCCACACACATAGGTACAATAGGTGTGCACGTCTAAAATCTCTTTCACACACCAATGGGGCTCATTGGCCCACTGTCAGAACAAACTATAACCTCTATACCAATTTCATCTGCATTTGCTGTTTCACTGCACTATTCGTATGAAGTGAAAAGCACCCCCTTATTGTTCAAGCAGAGTTAGAATGCATAACATTGTCAAGCCTCACTGGTATCTATACACTTTTCAAGAGGTGTTTGTATGCATAAAAACTGGGCCTTCTAATATTGATGGCTATGCTAAACATGTATCCCTATTTGTATTCTCAACTATGGGAAAATTTACAATAGATATTTCATTTGAAAAAGAAGACAGTTAAGATTATTGTGGAAATAAATAGACAGGCAGGATAGATAGACAGACAGACTGATAGATTAGGTAATGTGGATCTGATGTACAATTTCAAGAGACTGGCTCTTAATATTTTCAAAACATATTGCAACAGTATGGGGAAGGGGCAGCGGTCACCATACAAATGATCTCCAGGGCTATATGCAATCCATGGCAATCTCAACAAGCCCAATCACAAACTTTAGGAATACATGATGCCTGCAGAACTGTCACATACAGGGAACTGTGGCTGATGTATATTTTAATTGGGTACTTCAGAGCCAGCAGGAGACAAAGATAAGTGGAGGACGTAGTGGGAAAGCCATCATGGGGGCTCCAGTAAGGGAAGAGAAGGAGCTCCACTTGATGCCTGGTGGTACTATCTGATTGTTGAGTAGGTATGGGGAACACTGGACTATCAAGGATGTGAGAATGATCAATTACAAATGGACACCATGAGTGGTGTAGCAGTGGGCCTAAAGGTATGGGGGTCCAATTGTCGGGAAATGTTCAGCAGCACTGCCTTGCATCTATGGCCTTATGGCATGCCATAGCACATGCAACTGTTGCTATGCCGTACTGCAACTCTGTGGTAGTCACTGACCAGCACATTAGTGGGTTCAAAACCTGTTTGTGTCAACCTATATCTAGCAGACTAATTTGCATTCTGACTTATTCATCGGTGTAGGTGGATGAGGGGCCCCACCAAATAGCGACTAAGATCAACTTTTGTGTATGACCAAAATGGTGGAGGCATGACAAGGTGCTTGTTTGCACCCAGTTTTGTTAATCCGTTCTTTGCAATTCTGAACTGGGATCAGTACTGTCTGTCATTCTGACCTATACACTGTGATCCCTGTTCTTAAATCCTACATAGCATAGTATGCATTACCCATCAGCCTTCAACAGCATAACATTTGCTCTAGCTATTGAGGCACTTTTGAAACTTTGCCTAATTGAGCATACAGATCTAGTATGCATATGATAAGGAAAGGGAACTTATTCAAGGCATGGCATGTGCTTATTGTTAGTACACTGATTTACAAAGAGGTATAGGTAATTTTCGGGCCTTCAGGAAGTTTGGAAAATATGCACCTAAGAACATAATACACTTACAATAATGCACCTCTGTTCAACACAAGCAATAAACCTGTAAAATAACTCTTCTGCAAATTCAATTCTATAGGCTCTCCTTCCTTCTGCTGGTACTGAAAGGGGCTCCCCAGCACATAGAGTGACATAATACCACAACCAGAACTTCCCTCCCGCCCTTTGATTTGAGACAGGTGGTCATCCTTTGCATTTCTACAGTATTTGCTATTTTTCTCTTCTTTGGATCTGAGTTTGATAGAAAGGGCTCTGTACTGGTGATAGATAGCTAGCTAGCTAGATAGATAGATAGATAGATAGATAGATAGATAGATAGATAGATAGATAGATAGATAGAT
The DNA here is from genome assembly GCA_016271365.2 of Neoceratodus forsteri. Classification (NCBI taxonomy): domain Eukaryota; kingdom Metazoa; phylum Chordata; order Ceratodontiformes; family Ceratodontidae; genus Neoceratodus; species Neoceratodus forsteri. The sequence goes on along the minus strand of JADMNL010000023.1, from coordinate 330,030,885 downwards.
CTTTTTTATATAACACTCTCCCACAATGTTCAGGGCACATCACATTGATATTTTATACAGACTCAAATATGTAGCATAAAGCAGATGACATTTAAACAAAGTATGACAAAGAATCATTTGAAACATCAGCAATGTCAATATAGAAGCATGTATTAGAAAAGCATCTGAACACATAGGCAATTTAAATCAATGTGTAGTTTTATTATTAGTTAATACAGTTACAGATATACATATGAAGTAATCAATAAAAGTATAAGTACAGCATGAGATATACTGTATACACTGTAGAATAAATGATGAGTAGTGTGGTACACAAGGAAATAAACTAAGGCTGGGCAAAATTTAACTTCTCCTGGTGGAATTCTAGTGAAATTACAATTCTGTAAAAGTTTATGAAATTTCCATGAAAACATTTTGACATTTTGCCATAATTGAAATTTCAGTTATATCCTTTTAATTTTAAAAGTACTAGCTTGAATCACATCACACTTGGTATGGTTATAGCTCCCTATCTCATGGAGAGGTGTACCAGTTTCAGGTATCTAGTTTTTAAGGGACTGAGTTATAAGCCACCAAACATTTGGACATTTTTAAAAATGAAACTTCTCAAGTAAATAAACTACAGAATCTTAAGCCCCATATAATGCAAAAAATCATGAATGCAATAACTCAAATTTTGGATGGTTTATATACCCTAAAAATAAGGATGTGTTTCAACCTTCCAACCTCTTGCATAAAGGATGGTTAAGCTATGAGGAATCATAAACTGCAAAATAACATCAGAAATTAAACTCAAATTTCATGAGCATTTGGAAAAATTGTGGAATTATGTGATCATTTTGTGCGGGCAGATCCATACATTTTGTCGGCCATATACTTGAGCTACCATGGAGAAGAAATAAAAAGGCTGAGTAGCTGTGTTATCTGCACACTAGCCTCAATTCCTTAAAGTACACTATATTTGGCACAGTGGGACCATCACCCAGCTCTGTGTCATTTTCATGTAACACAGCATAAATGAGGATGTTCATAAAGTAGGTAACCTGCGTACCAGCACTGAATTGATTAGATATAGGCTGAATTTGTTTGAATAATCTTTAATGGAAAAGCTCAGTCTGTGGTTCAATATGGGGGGAATAACTCCACCCCCTGACCATACTTAAACCTGTCCCTTCCTTACCTCAGCACGTAGTTCCTTTTCCCATATGTCTAAGCCACTGCATGTTCCCTGTGGCTGTGTGCTCTCCTCTGCTTGCTAGCTCTGCCCTCCTCTTGTTTCCTTGTCTTGTATACCATGCTTGTCCTCTTCATTAGTGTCCATGTTAATTTGTGTTTCCCCTTCCTGCTGCTGTTCCTTCTTGCTCCTCTGTGCTGCCACTTGATCTGTCCCCCCACCCTTGTTTGCCTCTGCCATTGTCCTTCTGCTTTGGCACCATGTTTCTTTCTTTCTCTTCTCCCTACCCTCACTGTCTGTTCTGCTGTCTCTTTTCCCATTTGTCTTGCATCTCTGTCACAACCATTCATTTTCTGCTCGTTCCTGTTCCTAACCTTGCCGCTCCTCACCCATCTTCTTCTGTGTTTCTGCCCCTCTTTTGTCTTTTTTAGGGTATTTTCATTTTAGCTGCACTCTACTCTCTTCTTGGTTTTCCTTCTTCCAGGTTGTATGATGTCAACTTAAAGCTGTAGCACCTTCTATACTTTGTTATACATACCACCTCTCTAGTACTTGTGCTCTGACTATTCTCAGCTACTTCTCCCCTCTATAGCTTTATAGTGCTTTTATTATTCTTTGCTTCTCAACCTATTAAGTCCTCTGCCTCTGCCAACCCTCACCAGCAGTTATTGCTCCATCTCCCTAACTTGTGCCAAGTGGCTGAGCATAGGCAGAATCTGACCTACAGTCCACCAAAGATGAGAGTTCTTAGGCTTCCCATCTAGATCTGTGTTAAAGCTTATTGTGTAGTCCATCGCTGCAGTGCAATTTAATCAGCACATACGAAGGTCTTTATTATAGACTGCATCTTATTTATTCACTGCTCTGGATTCAGCAGCTACTGGCTGCTCCTCTGATCCAGAAGAAGGCTATTTTAACCTCCTGTGTAAAATACTCACTAAACAAACTGCTCACAGCATCCTGCCAAATCAAAATTTTCCTTGAAAGATTGGATGGTCCTGTGCCTCATTACTGAACTCCAAAAGACTTGAAATTTGTTATTCAGTGTCAGCCAGGAAGAAAGAATTGTTTATATTTTTTATAACAGCTAAATCCTGATAAGAAGAAACAATAGCTCCCAATGAACCTGCACCCTCACCTCCTTCTGATGCTACTATGGAACTTAAAGACCTCATATTACAACTCACATCTTTGGTATCAGATATTCAATTTCACCTTACAGCTCTCAAAGCATGTCTTCCCCCTCAGTCTGATTCTATATCCATAGCTGCTGCAGTTCCTCTTTCTTCAACTAACTCCCAGGAAGATGACCCTCAGCCTTGTATTCCACCTCCATCCATCAATCTTCCAATCTCCACATTACCATCTCTCCCTGTTACAGGTACCTCTATATCAACTTCTCTACCAACTGTAACCCTCTTCCCTGGTCACCTCTGCAAGGACAACATAGAAGGAAAGGATGTTAATTTAATTTCTCTCTGCATTTCTTCTCATGACATTATTGAGGATCGCTTCATTACTTGTGGCGATATTTCAGTTGTGCTCAAATCTAAGCACCCCAGGCTCCTGAAGAAAGTAACTATTCCTGACCTTGTGCTCACCTTTAGTCTATATAGAGACATCATTTGCCCTGCCTTCCCATCCAGGCATGAGGAATTGGACTCCTAGCTATACTTAGTAGTCAATCTTGGAGTTCATTATGGAGGCACTAAATTCTATGATTATCATTGCTCCTTTTCAGCAAAAGCAGCAGCTCATTTTACAGGTAACTCCAGATTAAATTGGTCTGTCCTTAACAACAAATTATTTTGTCATCATTTCTCTGGTCAACAGGCCCTTTCCTGCCAAATATGTGGCTATTTCTCACATTTTGCTTCTCTCTGTTCTATGACTATGTTCAAATCATCTACTCCATCTCAAAGGACCTCTACATCTGGACCTGTATTACCTTCAAATATAATTTGCACTATTTTTACTCATGGAGCTTTTCCTCACCATAATCTTGATAAACTTGACCATCCAATAAAATATTTTCATAACCAACCTATTTGAAATAATTTAAATACTAAAGGCTGCCCAGACTATCAATTCCTTCATGTCTCCAGTTTCTGTGGGGGTACTCATTCTCATACTATATGACCAAAAATGCTCTAGCCTAAGCAATGACAATTACTGCATCCTTCAACCAGCATGAACATTCTGGTCCTAGCTCATGCATTGTCTTCCTATCCATATTGATCCCTTGTGAACTTTCTCATAACCGGTTTCACTGTAGGTTTTCATAATGGAGTTTCAGTCATTCCTTCGGAATCATTCATCTGCAAAAATTTACAATCTGCTATGCAGGAACCTGAGGTTGTCCAGCAACTGCTGCAAAAGGAATTGCAAAAAGGATTTCCTATAGGCTCTTTTGAGTACCCACCTTTTCCTTCATTCAGGATCAGTCCTGTTGGTGTTGCCACTGGAGCATTTTTCAGAAAGAAAAGGTTAATCATTGATCTATCAGCACCTAATTCACAGCCTACACCCAGCATCAATTTGTTGATTCCTTTGGAGGATTATTCCCTGTCTTATGCCCCTGATATATGATGCCGTCACCATCATCAAATGATATAGTCCTGGCTCTTGGCTTTCCAAGGCTGATATAATTGTTACCTTTAAGCTACTTCCAATCCACCCTTTCTTATGGTATCTTTATGAAATTCAATGGGAGAACAGTTACTACTTTATTGTACGTTTAACCTTTGGCTGCAAAAGCAGTCCAAATATCTTTGATTTATTTTCTACTCAACAATTGCCATTGTTCTGCAGTAATTCACCTATTGGATGACTTCCTCCTCATTGATCCACTCAACTATCCCCCAGCTGTGAGTGTTTCTGCTCTTACAGATCTCTTTCAGCACTTAGGAGTCCCTTTATACACTGAGAAACCTCTTGTTCTTTCTTTCTACATCTCTCAGATTTCTTGGTATTGAAATTCTTGGTTCATATTGAATTTTGTCTGCCTATAGAAACATTTGTACAGGATTCAAGGCTTCATTGATTCATTCTCAAACCGTTCCTCCTGTACTAAACAAGAAGTTCTTTTTCTACTGGGATATCTGAATTTCGCCATGCGTTTCATTCCTCAAGGGCATTCCTGCATATGATACCTTCTAAAGCTGGCTTCCTCTGTCTCTGAGCTGCATCACCATATCACTATTATTGCATTGGCCAAATCAGATTTGGCAATGTGGTCCCTTTTTCTATCTGATTGGAACGGTTGCTCCATGTTCTACAAAGATCAATCTCCAGATCTACAACCCATAATCTTTACTGATTCATCCCCCACCTATGGATTTGTTGCAGTTTTTGGGCATTCATGGTTTGCCTCTCCTTGGCAACCAGAAATATAAGCCCTCAGGGACTTTTCATAGATATCTCCATTATTCAAAATCTACCCAGTGGTTGCAGCTGCCTTCACAAGGGACCATCTCTGGTCCCTCCAAACCTTATCTATATTCTCTGATAACCAATCTACAGTGGCTATAATCAATAAAAGCAGATCCTCATCCTACTGTATTGTGCCGTTCATGTGGAGGCTTACTTGGATATCTCTATGCCATAAATTTACTATGCAATGTTTTCATGTACCTGGCTTTGTGAATCAAGCAGTTGATTTTCTATCTCATTTACAGTTTCAGGGGTTTCATCGAATCTGTCCATCAGCTGACCTCATCATGACTCCACCTCCCAGCTTCTCAGACCTCGCCATGACCTGAGCATTTATTACTATCAAGCTGAAACCCTTATGTGGTCTGCTCTATCACCTAATACCCAAGCCACCTATTCCACTGCTTGGAAGAAATATATCTTTCTGTTCTACCCAGCCAAGCCATAGCACATTTTTTTCAATTGACTGCATCCTTGCATTCATCACTAATTGCCAGCAGGCTTTAAGTCTTTCTTCTGGAACAATATGACAATATTTGTATGGAATTCAATACTTTCTTGCCCAAGCAAATCCATCCATGTCTTCCATCTTGTCAAATTCATCCATCAAACTCTTATTACTTGGTATCAGCAGGTCATCCATCAAGAAAGAACCAAAACATTAGCCTATAAATGGACCAATAGTCTGACAATTATTGGACATGCTCCATTCAAAACCTTTTCAATCTTCAACCAATGTCATGGTATCATCAGCTATCTGTCTGAACTTTTATGGTTTTCTTCATACCGGAGAATTTTCAGTTTGATCATCTTCTTCTTCAGAGTTCCTTTCAGTTGCTAACCTTGAGAAGCAAACAGACTACAGCATTCTTCATCTACTGAAATTAAAGACCAATAGACTACACAAAGGTGTCCAAATTACCTACTAACCTACCTAAAATAACTGGTGACCCATTCAGATTCTACATATGAATGTACAAAATTGGCAGCAGAAACAGGCCATAATGGTCTATCAGTTCTGCTCAAGTGTGCAGCTTTGTTAATACCCTGGAGCTGCCCCACCTCTCCTACTCCTCCTGGAGTCATATCCCTCCATTCCAATCCCCTTCCCATCCCCCTTCCAGCAGTGCCCCCTTCCATCCTAATCTTCTTCTTCTTTAGCCTACCTGACACCCCCCTTGAAGCTGGTCACCATCTTTGCCACCACTACCTCATCTGGCAACTCATTCCACTCCTCCACCACCCTTTCAGTGAAAAAATGTCTCCTCACTGCCTTCTTGAATTTACTCCCCACCAATTTAAGGCTATGCTCCCTTGTTGTACCTACCTTTCGTAAGTCAATGGTGCCCTCTGTACCAACACTCTTGATGCATTTTAGGTACTTGAAGGTTTCAATCATATCCCCCCTCTCCCTCCTGTCCTCCAGGGAGTACATCCTCAGCCTCTCCTTGTATGTTCTGTCCCCCATGCCCTGGATCATTTTGGTCACCCTCTGCTGGACATCCTCTAGTAGTTTGATATCCTTCTTCAGGTAAGGGCACCAGAACTGAACACAGTACTCCAGGTATGGTCTCATCAGTGACCTGTATAGTGGCAGAATAACTTCCTCCCTCCTAGAGATGATTCCCTGGTGATGCAACCCAGCATTTTATTCATTTTGGCTGCTGCCTTTTGGCACTGTGCCGTGTGTTTCATGTTACCCCTGACCATTATTCCCAGGTCTTTTTCCTCCTCTGATACTCTCACCTGTATTCCCCCTAGTCAGTAACTGGCCATTGGTTTTCTGCCTCCCATGTGCACCTCCTTCCATTTCTTAGCATTAAAACCCAACTGCCAGATGTCTGACCAATTCTCCAGTTCAGCCAGATCCTCCTTTAAATCCTGTCTCTCCTCCTCCTTGTCTACCCTCCCACAGTGCTTAGTACTATCTGCAAAAAGACAGATCTTACTTTTGACTCCCTCAGTTATGCCACCTATAAATATATTGAAAAGCACAGGTCTGAGTACTGAACCTTGTGGGACAAGATCAACTCATCCATTATCACTCCAAATAAAAACCATAAGACCCTCTCTTATTTACTACAAAATGAACTCTTCTGACTATGAAACTATTCATGGATCATGTGAGGACTCTATGCCAAAGACTGGGACTAAATCCATTCTTATTTTCAGGTCACTCCTTCTGTTTTTTTTTATAATTGATTTCACTTTATTAAGATATTCATGTTACATAAGTATTTGTGGTCCTTATCAGACCCAGTTACATATACAACCAAATTTCAAAATTTAGACAACAAGTGGAATGTGTATATGATCAATAAAGAGATAGTCATTAATATGAATCAGTAGCTTATTCACTTAATAAAACCTTAATGAAAACCCTATTATTTTAACCCACCCCACATATATCCCTTACCCCGAGCAGCATTAACTGAATTACACAAACTATTCAAACTTCTCCCGGATCTGGAGGTGCCCCGGGTGAGCAAACGGCATTATGACATTTAAAAGCTTAAATGTTCCAGGTAGTTAGAGCTGCATCAAGCAGACCCCATCTGGCATTATAAGATTGTATTCTGTTGGTCATTCTAGCTATATGCAATTCCACCTGTAAAGCTAGTGTAATCTCCTTGTGCCACTCACGCACTGATGGTGTTGTGTCATCCTTCCAGTGTCTTAAGATGACCGCTTTTGCTGCGGCTGATACCATTGTCATATAGTGTTTACCTTGTTTACCCGTTTTTATAGGGAAGACATTCAACAGACATGTTTCAGGCATGAAATAAGGTCCAGGGCCTATCATAGGTGGCAAGGAAGTTTGAATCGTCTGCCAGTAAGGCTGGATCTTGGGACAGGTCCACAGCACATGGTATAAGTCACAGTTTCCAGCCTTACATCTATTGCAATTGGATGATGCTAACTTGCCAAACTTGTGTAATTTCGCAGGGGTATAATACAAGTTGTGCATAATGTTATATTGTTGCAGTTTATATCTGTCTTGTCTTATATATTTATGATTATTTTCCCATATTTGTTCCCATGCCTTATCATCAGCAGCTATCTCTAGCCTTTGCTTCCAATAGTAACTAACATTTGGAAGTCCTTCATCACTTATCTTTTGTAACTCACGATATAGCCTGGAGATGGAATGGGGTTGGTCTGCAATTCTTAACAGCCCTGACATTTCAATCCTGTTATCTGCCCCTGCTTTTGTACTACACAGGTAGGCTTTTACAGAATCATAAATTTGACAAGCCTTGAAGGGGTAGTTTTTTGGCCCCGGGATTTGGGAACAAAACTGTCTGAGGGGCATAAGCTTGCCCTTTGTTATTAGGTCCCTCAACCATAGGTCAGCTACCCGATCCCAAAATGTGGGGAGGATTGGTGTTTGTTGTATCAGAAGGTCACTCCTTCTGAATTGGTGCAGTCTACTCAGCATCTCAAAACAATATCCCAGCACACATCATTGAAAAACATGGAAGATGGATCTCATCATGTTTCAAAACTTACAATCCTAACCCAGAGCAAGAAATCAGACCCCTCCCTGTGGCCTTCATGGCCACTTTGGCATGCCTGAAAAGAGAACCACAAAGGTCCTATGCAGTAATAAAAATAATACAGGATAATGCAATAAGTCTAAAAACTAAAACTGATCTTTTTAGAGCATGGGTAGATTCAGAATTGTCAGACATTATTGCATTAACTGGGACCTGGCTATCAAGCACATATCAAACAATGAAATTGAACTAGATAATTATTGCACTCAGAGATTAGATATGGACATGAAGAGGGGTGTGGGTATTGTTATATACTAAATGAGACATAGGTTCCACTAAAATAATATATCAGAGACAAATTTGAGGTTTTAAATGCCTGTTGATAAAGTTACAGACCCACAACATGGTCCTAGGTGTGATTTACTCTCTGTCTAGGACTGGGCTGAGAGTTTGCTAATTTGGACCAAACTGTATTAAATCACATGGAATATATTACTCTATTGTTGACTGGTGATTTTAATGCTGCATGTGGATACCCAAAAGGTAAAAACCTAAAAAATAGTTTAAGGCAGGTAGATCTAAAACAGGTCATACATGTCCTCCCCTTCCCTTCCTCCATCACCTCCCTCTAGTTAGCTCCCTCCACCTCTCCTCCACCTTGTCCTCTCATTCCTCTCTCCCCTTTCTTCCAGTCTACTCTTCCTACTTCTCTCAGTCCCACTTCCCTCTGTTACTCCCCTGACAAAGTCGACTCTGGCAGCATATACCTTCACCCTGCTTATACAGTTGCCAGGGATCATTCTGACCCTTGACTGTACTCTGCACTTACCAAATAATTGAACTGCACTCATGTAGTGTAGTTACACTTCCTTACTGTAACCATGTAACTCATTTGCTGATTCTGCATCTACTGTACTTGCTGTTCATGTTTGACTGTGCTTACCTGTAACCAATGTAATGTTACATTTTTTGTCTGACTTGGAACCTTTGTAAATGAGTCTTCAGCTCAAAGGTATTAATCTGAAGCTGAAATAAATAAACAATAAATACAATGTCCCAAACAGAAAAGGAAAATTAAATAGTCCATGGAATATACTTGATTTAGTGTTTATTTCTTCTTAAATTGATATAAATGAAATTAAAGTAAATGCCCCAACCTTAGGTGATCATAATACAATTAGTTGCAGTCTGGTAATGTTAAAAAAAAACACAAGAAAAATGGCTGAATAAATAAAAATTCAAAGGAGATGTTTTAAAAGATACTCAAAAAGGCTGTTGTTAAATAGGTTAGCTTGTATAAACTGGCCGAGATTATTTCTTATTCCAACATTAGACATGGCTGCAATTGAATTCACTAAACAATTTTTAGAAGTCTGCACCCAGATAGCACCATTAAAAATACAACAACAACAAACATTAAGCAAAGAAAAAATTATGTTCCTGGATTAACTGAAAAGAATTAAAAGGAAATAAGAATAAAAAGACAGATTACAGAAAAAGGCAACTACAACATTAGACATTCAGGACTGTAAAAACTTAAAAACAGCTCAGAATAAGTTAAATAAAAAAATCAAAAAGGAAAACAAAAAAGAAAATACTACAATACAACAGTTAACAAATCCACGAAACTGGCTGGCCCAGTGGTGCTGAGGGCTGAAGTGCTGGATGCCTTACCTTGTGCAATGCTGGTGCCCCATGTTCGGAAATGAGCTCGGGCCATCAGGGGTCATCAGGGGTGGAGAAGGATTGAGCATCTGATGGACTGCTCTCCTTCTCTGGGGGAGGGGGGATGCAAAGGTTGGCACCTGTCTGCTTCCTAGCAGAGGCTGGAGGACAGGGCACCATGCTGAAGATGGGGAGGAGTCAGGGCAGATGCTTGGAGGGAGCTCCTGCAGATGTGTGTGCTCCCCTCTGCAGGTGTCATTGCATGCCTTGACTCCTGGGGAGAAAAGTTAGAAAAATCAAGCTGCCACAGCAGAATGGTGGAAGGCACCTCATAGGCTCCACTCCTGGCCAGCCATGGCAATGGCCTCTGAATCTGGTCTCTGGTGGTGGTTGGGGAACCCTACTGACCCCACCGGGGGGTAAGCCCTGGGGATGGATCAGTACCAGATGGTGGGTGCTAGGGGATGAGGCTGGGGGCTCCCTCTGGAGAAAAGCTAGCACAGCAAAAAGGTACAGAAAATAAAAAATTAAAAAAGGTACAACAATTCCACAAAACCAAGACAATATTGCAATCTTATTAAATCCTTTGAAAATCCAGTAAATAATTCCTTCCCTATCAAAATGGAGCAAAATGGAATGATTCAAAATCCATTTTATTCAGCAAATATATGAAACGATAACTTTACATATTTGCCCGATGTCATAATTCCAAATACAGTCAAGAAGAGAGATGATAAAAATGAAAAGAACTAGGAAACAGCTTAAACTATTAAATTAAAAATAATATTCTAACATTTAGATTCAGGATTGTCTCTAGAAAAGATATAAACATTTTAAGAAAAAAATTAAAACCCAAAAAATCTGGAGGCATTGATGGGGTGGAGACATTTTTAATAGATGCAGCAGATGCAACTGCACCTATTTCAACTATGTTGTATAACTGGAGTATGATTGAGGGGATATACCCATAGAAATGGAACATTTTCTAAGACTAGTGAACAAACTGTGCCATCACATTTCTGACCAATTGACCTCCTGCCAGAGGTGTCAAAGGTTTTTGAAAAATTGTTTCATATATAGTTGTACAATTATTTGGAGAAGCACAACCTTATTATTAAACAACAATCAGGTTTCAGGAAGGGGCATTCCACAAGCACTGAGCTCACTGACCTTTTGTACCAGAGCCCTTACCCCTTGAGTAGGGTTGAGGTGGTGGGTGCAATGTTCATGGATTTATCCAAAACTTTTGATTCAGTAAATCATCAAATATTACTAGAGAAAGTGGGCATTTTAAACGTCTCTGAAATATCTCTGAGGAAGCCCAAATTTGGTTTGCATCATACATTAAAACTAGAACCCAAAGAATTTGTACTGATGGCCACTATTTAATTTAAACAAAGCAACTAAGGAAGTACTGCTGGGCTATATTTTGGGCCCTTTATTATTTTTAATATACAAGAATGGTTTACCAAATTTCATAAAAAATATAGAAATTTATCTTTACACTGATGTTACAGTTTTAGTCACATCTTGTAATGATTACAAACATGTTGAAGAAAAACTACAGGCAGATTTTTTGACTTACCTTCATGGTTTGAACATTTGGATTTAGTACAGAATCTGAAGAAGTCCTCAAGTTCTGGCTTTTCATACTGGCACCACTAGTGGGAGGGTGGGAGAGACCAAGACTTAAAATAGTTACAAAGGACAGGACAAAACTATTACACATGTTGTAATATAAATACTTAGGTATCTGGGTAGATAAAAACCTTAATTTTGAAGAACATATTTACATTATGAGAAAAAAAAGGTAAACTGTAAATAAGAAGCATTCAGGCACACAGCTTTCCACATAAACAAAAACCTTAAACTCACAATAGCAACCCAACTTTTACTTGCAGTCTTAGATTATGATTGTTATATTTAAGGTTACTCAAATACAAACATTTAAAAATAAAGTGGAAGGGTAACACTTTATTTTAAGTGTCATTAACTACACTGTAACTACTGTATAACTACACTGTAACTGCACTGTAACTACTGTGAAATTACATGTAACTACTGTGTAGTTAACTAGTTTTACATTTGCATGTTGTGTAGTTACACTATTTGCATGAAGAAATAGTTACACATGCAAATACTACTTTCTCCTTTTCAACACAAATCAATTCATTCTGACAAGTGTAAGTACACATTTAATAGCTACTGCAAAGTGTAACAGAAAATCTATTGTGCAAATACCACTGTATCTCTTCTGGCATTATTAAAATGTTTCTTACAAATGTAACTACAAATGTAATAGTTATTGCAAATTGTAACAGAAAATCAATTGTGTAACTACTATGTTACTACTTTTGGCGTTATTAAATGTGTTCTTACAAGTGTAACTACATATGAATGCAAGCCATGTGCACTATTTCAACAGTCTCTATCTATCTGACATTTAATTAAAAGGTAATCACAAAGAAAAACTTCAAAGTGTAATCAGAATGGTAACTCAAATATGATTACAATGTAACTGCAGTCTGCTACACCTAAATTCCCTGAGCCACTGACTGGCAACTCTTTAAATGATATTCCATGTCTAAAGCCAGAAGTTGTCCAAAATACATGGAAACAGGGGTCTCGAAACAGGGAAGTGCACAATTACCCCAGGAGCTGATAATTCTGTACAAACACAGACTGAAAAAATATGGGGTCAGCACACTATTTTAATGCAAATTAACTAGTAACAAGCTACCATAAACATCAATACAAAATATTAGAAGAAAATACAGAAACACAAAAAACAATTGACAAAAAAATAGAATATCAATAAAAAAGAGAACAGAGCCGGGCAAGTCATGTCCTCTAATTCATGACCAGAGCACACGCTCTATTTGTTCCAGCAGTAGCAGTTGAAGCTGAAAGTTCTGCACACGCTCATTTTGAATCCATCTTCGCCGACGCTGCACAGACACACGCTACTCCTCGCTATATTTTCCTTTTGACCTGCCCCTCCCCATATGGATTTGGGTATACCTGTATGGTGAAACAGAATATTTGGGTGAGATCAAACCTTTTTACATGTTCTGTGTTTTATTATGTGCGATGCATTAAAATATTGTGCTGACCCCACATTTTTTCAGTCGATATTCCAAGTCTGTATTCCAGTTTTTCATGAACTTACAGGTTACTAACCAAGCCATCTAATATTGTGAATTGGTATATAACTGTACACAAAAGTATTTCATTTGTAAAATAACTAGCATTGTAACAATATTGTGGCTAAGAAATAATGGTATTGTTTTTGCAATTAATGCCTAGGTAACATGTATTTGCAAGTGTATGCACTTACATTTATCAAATGTCAGTACTGTAGCTGTGATGTAAGTTATCATTCAAAAATCAATCTCTCATGAACTTACTGCTTACTAATCATGAAATCCAGTATTGGACCCTATTCACATAGATGGCAGCGAATGTGTCAGATGCGCATGCCCTGGCCTGTCGATCAACAGCAGCCATCCAATCAGATAGACTGCCACCAGCAGACTAGATCCTGCACTCTGTATGGAGTGGGGGATTGTGTGATATGGCTAGTCCTCCCAGTACTGCTATTTTCCAGTTAGGGGACCTACTGATCTGCTTATGTTCACCGCAATGCCCCAAGCCTTCATAATATAGTCAGAGGGCCAGGGTAGCTAGGTGTGAAGGACTGTGCCATTGCCACCACCCAGTTCAGCCAGTGGGAAGGTCATGTAATGGCTAAGGAAGGGTCCTTGCCTCTGTATCTGGCACCACCCACCACGACACCACACAGTAGATCAAGCATAAAGTATGGCATGTAGCCATGACTCACCACCAGCCAACCACCTGTGCAGCAGCAGGACAAGGTTGAGGGTGCAGAAGAGGTGTGGGTCAATGCCACAGAAGAAGCACAATTCTTTATAACTACAGCACTGTTACAAGTCAATAATTTATTATGCAAATGATTGATTTTCATTGTATAAGTAAACAATGTAGCTGTATAGCACAGTGGGAGGGGTCCTGTGATGGTCCTGGGGGCATAGCCCCCAGCCAAAACATGCCACACATCAGTGGTGTGCTCTGTGTGTGCACACTGTTACCTAGCACCCCTGTTACATGTGGCATAATGCCAGCACCATAAAGGATGTCACAGCAGTTCGCCACACACTGTCATAGGTAAACCTTCCACACAGAGTGCAGGATCCAGTCTGCTGATGGGCAATCCATTTGATTGGATTGCTGCTGTTGATTGCCTGGCCTGGGTATGTACATTTGTCACATTCACTACCACATATGTGAATAGTGTCCATTATTAGATTGCATGTTAAGTAAGCAGTAAGTTCATGAGGGACGGATTTCTGAATGAGAACTTGTATCACAGCTACAATACTGACATTTGATAAATATAAGTGTGCACACTTGCAAATACATGTTACCTAGGCATTAACTGTGAAAACAATGTGATTATGTTTTAGCCACAATATTGTTACAATGCAGATGAGTAATTATGCAAATGAAATATTTTTGCATACAGTTATATATCAATTCACAATATTAGACTGCATGTTTATTACACTGTAAGTTCATGAAAGACTGGAATGCAGACATGGAACATCATCTAAAGAATTGCCAGTCCATGCATTTATGTGTAGCAGACTGAAGTTATACTGTAATCATATTTTAGTTACTGTTCTGATTACATTTTTAAGTTTTTCTGTGTGATCGCCTTTTAAATAAATATCAGAGAGATATAAACTGTTGAAACAGTTCACAAGACCTGCACTCATATGTAGTTGCACTTGTAAGAACAAATTTAATAATACCAAAAGTAGAAACATAGTAGTTGCACAACATATTTTCTGTTACAATTTGCAATAGTTATTACAGGTGTAATTGCCCTTGTAAGAACAAATTACATAATGCTGGAAGAGATATAGTGGTAGTTGCGCAACAGATCTTCTATTACACTTTACAACAGCTATTAAATGTGTACTTACACTTGTCAGAGTGAATTGATTTGTGCAGAAAGGATGACAGTAGTAGTTGCACGTGTAACTATTACTTCATGCAATCTAGTAAGTACACAACACGCAAATGTGAAACTAGTTAACAACTATATTGTTGTTACAGTACATTTATTGTGTAGTTACCCCCATGTAAATTGTGTGTAACTACACAACACACATATGTGAAACTAGTTAACAACTACATAGTAGTTACATGTATCTACACTGTAGTTACAGTGCAGTTATAGTGAAGTTATACAGTAGTTACAGTGTAGTTAATGACACTTAAAATAAAGTGTTGCCAGTGGAAGTTACTTATGATAATCAGGCCAGATTTGTACTGTGTTGTGATTACAGGACTTATCAATGTGTAACATATGATAAATTGGGTTGGACTACACTTGAAAATAGGAGAAAACTACTTTGGGTGGGTTTGGCAAATAATATATTGAAACAAAACAAATCAGTAAAGCTAATGGATAGATGGCAAAAAGTTGTACACAAACATAACCTAAGGTATAACAAAAATTGGGAAATTATTAAATCAATTTCAAAGAACAGATATGGGGACATGGTGGTTTTACATGCAGTAGCAAACCATTGGAATGATATTGAGCCATATATTAAGCAACTGGTTCCTAAACCAAGTGCATTCTCTATAGCCATGAAACAGGAACTGAGTATACAATGTACTTGCATTATATAACATTTGTTTCATTGCTTGTCTTCTGTGATCACTGTATTCTTGTATTGATGTATTGTCTGTATGGTAAGAAACTTATGAAGTTACAGTTATTGCCTGTTTTTTCATTCATTGTGTTGCATTTCTGAATTGGTGTTCATTGTACAGTATGTCATACATCCTGTGTTATTTGAAACTGATCTATTTAACAAGACCACCTTGTAACTAGGATTCCCCTACTCTAATGGTGTTTGCACCAACATGTTTCACCTGTATTAAAATAAAAAAAAATATCTACTACTACAAGACTCCCTCATATCGTCCTCATTCACATTTTCCAAATCAGGACTACTTGGCTGAAGGTTCACCACAGTTGGCAGTTCCTGTCTGGGCTTCCTGGACCTGCTCCTTTTCACTGGTGGGACCAGTGCTGGAACATCTGCACTGTGATCTGCTGGAGTCCCCAGCTGTGCTGAAGCTCTGAGTTCAAAGTACCTGCCATCCCAGTGCCATCTTGATTCTGAAATAATGCCTCCCACCAGGCCTTCCCTTTTCCTCATTCTAGATCTACCAACTGCTGCTTGAACTCTGTTCCTTGGGTCTGTCCTTGTCCTGTCATCTTGGCTCATGAAGGTATAAAAATACAAGTACAAATAAGACAAGACACCCTGTCTATTGTCTTAGCCTTCACCGTCAATACACCGTAGGGTATATTGTACAGCACACAGGCAATAGTGATGTTGAATTAATAAGTTCATCATCAATAAATGCTGCCCAGCTGCTAGCATTTGCTGTGAAAACTGTAGACCAAGCCTGAAATCCCAAATAATGTGGTGAGTTCCCTAACTACAAAACTTGTATGGAAGGGAGAGAATGGGAACACTGATGGGTAGGAGTAGCTTATTGTAAAATTGTAGCCTGAAGAAAACACCCTGCGCTAATACTCATTCCAAGCCACATGGCTCGCCTCCAAGCACCAGCAGTGATAACACCCATGATGTTTAATGTTAAACCATGTTCCTATGCCTTCTAATATGGCTTGCCCCAAACACTGCTTTGTTCAAACTGATTAATAATTTCCCTTTTTATTGTTACTTAAATTGAATTTACATGACTGTAGCCTTAGCTGCTGACATCATCTTGTAAGTGCACACTTGTGAGATAGCGTATAAAATAAATGCAACTAAAGTGCTACCCATCAGCTAAATGTACATCATTGGGAAGAAAAAACTTTTACTTACACACAATGAATAAAATATAAATAAACATGTGTGAAATGCCTGGCTTGGTGAGATCCAAGCTCAGGTCCCCCCCCACAGAGAAATGAACTCTGTTTTGTAATAATGTTCAAAGGATTTTTAAAATTCCAGAATATTCTCTTACAGCAAACATTTTTTTATCTTACTACATCTGAAACTACTCTTTGCTCAATTTTTAGATGTTTCATTGAGGTTTCCTGCAGCTCTAACTGCAAAACAATTTCTCTCAACTCCCTGTAACAGCATCACCATAAAACCACTTGTGTGTGTGTGTGTGTGTGTGTGTGTGTGTGGTGTGTGTGGGGGTGATTGGTACTTGTATTCTGTGACTGTTTCATTGTTTATAGCTGGCCTCCAAATAAATTACAAAATTAATGAATGTACTTGTATCTGTTAAAGAAAGGCTATGTGAAAACTGAAGAAAGATACGTGGGTGTCAGAGTCACCAATAACTTGAAATTTGAAAATAAATGTCAAGATGTCGCAATTAAGGCATACAGAATCTTGGGATGCATAGGAAAACATATCACCAGCAGAAGCAGGGAGGTTGTACTACCCTTGTATAGGTTATTGGCAATACCCCATACTGAGTACTATAGTCAGTGTTGGTCCCCACAAGAGGTAGGAGACATCAAGCTCCTACACATATTTGGCACCAATTAGTATGCTGATGAGCATTACAGAGCTGAAATACAAAGGGACAGATTTTCAAATCATGGCACAGGGCTTGCACCAAGCCCTGTGACACAACACTTAGTTTCTGGCAGTGTGCCAAACCCTGTTGCCTCAACTGCACCCGATTTTACAGTCTCAGGTGCAGTTGTGACAGTTTTCACAATTTATGGCAGCTTACGTCAAATATCTAGTGCAAGCTCTGTAAAAAATGCCCCCAGGATTGCCACGAGTTGGACCAGAAAAAGTTGGTCTAACTCGTGGCATGGGATAGAAAATCATGTTGGATCACCTCTAGCCCAATGCTCCATGTCGTTGGCGCATCTAGGGGTTGCAGTGATCTAAGCCATTTGAAAATCTTGCCCAAAGATTTTTACAGTGTCTTCTTTGGAATTCAGCATATGCTTGCTGGCGGTCTTGCTTCAATGATGTCATTCCACATGATGTTCCAGCCATGTTAGGAGAGATTCTCAGTGCTGGCTTCCATATGGAGGATGGGTTCATTTGCAAAAATTAAAAGCTATGAAAACGTGTTAAACCTCATTTCTAGAGGTAAGCAGCTGAATTGTTTAACTGATTAATTGGGGGGGGGCCTTTTATGAAGCTATGGAGCCAGATTTTGTGATCTTGGGCACCAAAAATAATGGTTTAGGAGTCCTTTGAAGTAAGTGGCATAACTGGTTATAACCATTGAGTAATGCCAAGCACCTTAAAGGGTCTAGCAGTCTACCTTTGCTCTTGTAGTTTCCTATGTTTCCTATGTGTTCTGAAAGAAGAACCCTGTAATTACCAACCCATTTTCATTAGTTGCATCACCACCATGTGGCAATCAGCAATCCATGTTGACCGACTCAGCCCAGACCTGTGAGGATGCAGAACCATGTGGGTAGATGGCATTCTTCCAAACATCAACTCCTGGCACCAGAAACCAGAGCAATGCTCCACATTTTACAGTGGGATGTTACGGGGTTAGGACAGAGGAAGAAAGACTGGCCTCTCAGCAACACTCCTAAATCAGTAAACTTAAAAGGTAAGGTAAGGTAAAATTTATTTCTTAATCGCCTTTCAGATTATCAAGGTGCTTTACAATAAAATACAGTAAAAACAAAATAATATAAATTCAAATCATACTGAAAAAGCTTGATAAAACAAATAAGTCTTAAAATCAGATTTAAAACTCACAACGGTTGGGCATTCTCTTAACCGATGAGGTAGAGATTTCCACAGGGTGGATGCAGCATAAGAAAAAGCACTTGCCCCAGATGTTTTAAAATGGACCTTGGGAATCTCTAGCAATCCCTCATTGGAAGATCGGAGTGAGCTGTGGGAGAAGTAGGGAGTAAGGAGCTCTTGCAGATATTGGGGTCCCTGCTCGTGTAGGGCTTTATAGGTCAGCAAGGCAACCTTAAAGGTGATCTGCCACTGTACCAGCAGCCAGTGCAGTTTGCGCAGCACAGGCGTAATATGACTGGTCCTAGATGTACCAGTCAAAAGCCTGACTACCGCGTTCTGCACCAGCTGCAAGTGGCGGATATTAACCCCAGGAAGCCCTAGGTAGAGGACATTGCAGTAATCAAGGTGGGTGGTTACAAAGGCGTGGACCAATGTAGGAAGGTCAGCTGGAGGAACCAGGTGTTTCACCTGGGTGATATTCCTTAAATGGTAAAAGGAAGATTTAATGACAGCGGAGACCTGAGATTTCAAAGTCAAACCGCTATCGAAAATAACACCCACGTTATGCACCTGGTCTGAGGTCATGAGCTGGACACCATCAAGCCATAAACCCGAAGGATGCTCAGTCCCAAGACCCGACCTCCGGATGCCCCGGGTCCACAACCAACACCTCAGTCTTGTCTGGATTTAACCTCAGCCAGCTAGTGCTCATCCAATCTTTGATCTCGGTTAGAAAGTTGTTAAGCACAGAGACCACATCATCCTGTCCGGGCATAAAGGACATATACAGTTGGGTATCATCTGCATAACAGTGAAAACCCAAACTGTATTTCCTAATGATATCTCCCAATAGTAGCATGTACACTGAAAACAACATGGGTGCTAATATAGAGCCCTGTGGCACCCCCACAGGACAGGGGGAAGGCATCAGAGGAATAAATTCCAGTGACCACCCTCTATGACCTGCCCTTGAGGAAAGATCAAAACCAGCTCAGAACTGTGGCAGATAGTCCACAGAAATGCCGCAGGTGCTTCAAAAACCAACCATGGTCTACAGTGTCAAATGCCGCCGAGAGATCAAGAAGGACTAAGATAGTAGAAGCCTTTTGATCTCTCGCTATTAGGAGATCATTTAACACCCGAACAAGGGCAGTCTCGGTGCTATGTCTCTTCCTAAACCCAGACTGGAGAGCATCCAAGACATTGTGGGTTGTAAGATGGTTATCCAGTTGCAATGCAACCACCTTCTCAATAACCTTACCCACAAGGAGTAGATTAGAGACAGATCTGTAGTTTGCTAGACAGTCTGGATCCAAGGAAGGTTTTTTAAGGAGTGGTTGAATGACCGCCTCCTTGAGGGGATCAGGAAAAAAAACTTTTCCAAGGAACACCAGACAATTTCAGCAAGGATCAGGCAGATAACATCTACGCAGCATACCAATAATGGCGTAGGGCCCGGATCCAAACTACAACTGGTTGGTGGCAAAGTCTGGACAATCCTCAAAATGTCCAAGAATTCTGGCTGGCTGAAGTCAGCCAGACAGACTAGGTTCAGGCAACCTCCTGCCGATTTCCACAATCCCTCATACAGGGAGTTGGGCTGATCACCAACCTGATGCTGGCAACCTTATCTGCAAAAAATCGAGCAAGCTCATCACAATTTATTCATGAAAAACCTCTTCCAGAATGTAGACAGACTGGATTGCACAGTCTGTCCATAGTCTGCAAGAGCTGAGCTGGTTGATTCCGTGCAGCAGCAATCTCCCCGGATAGGAATTCTGCCTTCTTACGGGTTATTGCTAATTGATAGATCTTATAATGTTCCATCAATCTAAGGCTGCCAGCATCAAAGCCAGATTTCTGCCACACTCTTTCTAGCTTTCAACCCACCCTCCTCAGCTCCTTCAAGGACCCATCAAACCAAGGGGTCCTTGGGTGCAGAGTGAGTGGGTGAACATGAGCAGGAGCTATTGAGTCCAGAGCATTTCCCACCACCTTGTTATAGGCCAGTACAAGACCATCTGGACTCATGCATTCACTTTATAAACCCTATATGTCCAACACTGCCAATAGGCCTTCTGGGGTAACTCTCCTTAAAGGGCGGTACCAGACTATCTCCGTAGGGGCAAGCCTACTTGGAGGTGTCCCGAAACTGAACCTTATGGTGTGATGGTCTGACCAACCAACTAGTTCCACCCCCAGATCCGTGATCTCCATCCCCAGGAGGAACGCAAGATCCAGATTGACCCCCAAAATGAGTAGCAGAGGTAAGGCCCAGCATAGTCATAAGCTGGAGGAGATTATTTCCAAACTGCAAGAGTTCATTGTAGACCCAGGCATTGAACTCACAAAGAAATTAACCATCTGGGCGACTCCAAGGCCACGTCAACAATGAAGTCTGTAAGCTCCTTCAGGAATTCTCCCCCATCACCAGGTGGATGGTAAAACCTGCATTTACATAATATAACAGTAAAAACAAAAAACAGAAACAAACCTGTGTTGCACAGAGTACTGCAGAATTATGGAGCAACCAAATAACACACTTCTGCAGTACATATTGTGATTGTTCTGTAGATATTTGTTTTTAAGTTTTTATGTAATTAGGTTTTAAGACTCTGTAAAGAACCAATGAGATTGTTTTGAACTGTGCAGCACACAATGAACTTTATCACACTGAACAAAAAATACATAACAAAGGTTGTAAGTCAAAGCCATAAGCTTACCTGTGCAAGAAGCTGGAAAATTAGTGAAGGTTAATTTTAAACAAATGTTTTTTATGTTTCTCTTCTAATTTAGAAATTGAGTGGGAAACCATAAAAAGTTGACATGACTGCAGAAGTGAGCAAGGATGGCAAAGAGGGTGTTTACCCCAGTTGGTGGCCCTGCAGTCTCACACAATCACCTGCAGTTAATCCATATGTTAGTAATAGACCTACAATGATGTTTGGTACAACCATTAAATCCCCAGCTTTGCACCCACACAGCACAGTGCTACTTGAATTAAATGGCCACCACATGGTGGCAGTGTTCTAAAGCCGACAACCTACAGAAAAAGACCCCTATGCTAACAGAAAATAAGGAAAATGGGGGAGGGGGAGGGCATTCTACCCTGGCATTGATGTTGCACTAGGTGTTCCTCCAACATGGAGATTCACCTCTTGAGTACCCTCCGAGCCATTTTCTGACACCTCAGGGCTGCCTCACCTTTTCTCACCAATGACACTGCATCTAAATAGATTGTTTTACCATGGATATACTTGGACATTGGGATGCAATCTGAAGACAGTGCATTTTAAGGGCCTGCAGTGGGGGGCAGATGGTTTGTTTGCCAGCCTGATGCCATGGCCACTTGCCTCAACCTCTTGTATTAACCCTGCCACAGCCATCACCAAGCCCTCAGGGAAACATAGGAAAAGGCCTCCAACACAGAACGTTGCTCATGTAAGTACATTTTCTGTCTTTGCATTTCTTAAAAATCCAGCCTGGAACCTGGCCTGTTGATGCTGCTGTAGCGCTAATGCTTTCAATGCTGGTGACCCATGTTCAGGAATGAGTATAGGTCAAAGAGGGTCAGATGGATGGAGGAGGATCCAAAATCCCAGAGGACATTCTCCTCCTCCTCTGGGGAGAGAGGGCAGCCAGCTCCACTGCTATACTGCCACCTGAGTGACCACAGGTGGTACTGCAACAGAGTAGCTCAGGGGAGGCAAGACACTGGCCGGTGCCATGCTATGCATGTTTGCATGCATGCACACCAGAGCCACTTGCATCTTGAGAGATGGAATGGGTGAAAAGTGTAAATACACCCCCCCCATGCAGCATTATGTCCTCACTGCATCTGCACTCATCAACCTGGACATTCTCCAGATGGCTAGATATTGTGTACCCAGGGGACATGGCCTCATCCTAAGGGCTCTTCCATGGGAGATAAAGAACAGGGGAAACACAGGAGTAAGATAAGCTCAAAGGGAAGTAAGACAATGGGGCTGGAGGTCGGTGGTGGCTTGAGTGGGGGCCAAGGGCTTAATGGAGCATGGTGCAATAAAATAAAATAGAAAGAATTCAGCCTAGTGACTCAGCTCTGATACCCTAGAAAATGTACACTGTGAGTGCCCCTTTTTCCCAATAAACTATCCACTGTATTTTCTTAAAACCTCTACAGCCAGGAGCTTCTACTACTGCTGCCTAGTGTTAGAACCCTTGAAACCTAAAGTGCTCCCCCAGCCTTCAGTACTATCACTGACTAGACAAACCCCCCAACTCCAAAACTAACCCAGTCCACCAGCCTAACTTACCCTTAGACAAAGAAATATTTCACTTGTAGGAGTTCTTTGAAATCCTTCCTGGAGTGATGAGAAGTGGCTGGCAGAGATGTGTTCTGTCAGGATGACAACGAGCAAGAGGTCAAACCACACTTTCTCTAAGTTGCCAATGCTTGAACCTTAGCTCCACCCCTCTAGCCCTAAGCTGCCTCAGGGAACTTCTCCCTGCCTACCCCCATCCCTGGTGGATGTCTAACTACCTAAACTAACCTGCTGTTTCAGGTGTCAATCGGGGCTGTTCCCAGAGTCAGTGCTCCTCCTACTGCAGTTCTTTGCAGGCTCATTAAATTAGATATAGGCTGAATTGTGACCCCAGAATTAGTGGCCAGAAAAGATAATGAAATCCTTGAGAAATAACCACTTCAGAAAAGGCTGAAATAGGGCCCTAGAGTTAGTGGCCAGAAAACGGAAAGAAAGCCCCGAGAGAGAAAAGCAATTCAGTGCAGACTGAATTGGGGTACTAAAGTTAGTGGTTAGAGATGATCAAGGAGAGGCAATTAATTCTTGCTGTATAAAGAAGGGAAATCACTTGATGAGAGATGTGTTTGGAAAACTGGAAAACAAACGGTTACATTTTGAACAGTTCACACAAGTGTGAAATAAAAAGTAGAGATGGGAGAACCTCAAAAGGTTCTGAGGTTCTAAAAACCTTATCCAAACCTTTTATAACCTTTATTGTTTTATGGTAACCATATATTAAAAAATCCCTTTAAACTGCTTTTATTCAGCATATCTGAAGAAAAAAACAAACCACTGTTTAGCACTAGAGAATGCTCTCTAATCACTCTTCTGTTTCTGACATTTAAGAAAGTAATACTAATACTGCCTGTGTATAAGTTATATTATTAACAGTAGTGATTTCTATTTCTCAACAGCTACAGGCAGGCATCAGATGTGTTTTAGACAGTCAACTGATGAAGAAGAAGCCAGGAACACAAAAACAGCACCAGACCGGAGCAGCAGGCAGCCAGTCAGAGAGAGAGCCAGTCAGCCAGCTACCACTTCAAAACTGCAGTCTGCTACTACCCCTACCTACTACAATCAGGGGAAAACCAGAAGTAGTCTACCGGCACTGAAATCAATATGGTTAAGGCACATTTACCAAAAAATGACTGCTTAGAAAATAGTGAGAAAGTGACTGTGATGACAAGAATGTCCAAGACCAGATCTCAAGTTTGTAAATAAATGGTCTCCACCTGAGTTTGATTTTTCAGAAGGGGATAATAGAATGTTAAAATAATTATACTTTAGTTTGTAGTAGTACTACCACTACTACCAGGAAAAAAACAGAGCTAACATCATTTATCAATGTGGTTATTTAATCATGTACATTTAGTTAAATGATCTCCTTAGAATGACAAAGCGACTATGTGTGTAAGAACAGGGACTTGTCTGCCACAATTACTACCAGTGTGTGATGACGTGAACATGATGTACTGGCTGCACCTCCTACCCACCCCCAGGATGATGATGATGCAGTCAAAAGACAGGCAAGTCCAAGATCTCTATTTTTGCAAACCAGTCTCCTGAGTCTGACTTTTTACAGAAGGGATAAGTGTAGTTTTGTATGTCACCAATTAGTTGGGCATAGCAATGGGTTTCGGTATGGAACACAACACAAACCAATGTGAAGAAACAAGAGTACCAGGCAGTCCAAAGTGACTGTTTCACCACTGCTACTACTAACAAGGGGAAAAACACAGCTATGGTTATATAAGAAATAATTATTCTTAGGTGCATTATGTAATAAAATAAATGATCTCATAAGAATGAGAAAGCGACTGTGTGTGAGATCAGGAACTTGTGTGTCACAGTTGCAACCAGTACTTGATGATGTGAACGTGATATACTGGCTGCACCTTCCACCCACTCCCAGGATGATGATGATGATGTGGTTGAAAGGGAGGCAAGTACCAGATCTCTACTTTGAATCAGTCCATGAAGTCTCAAAATTGAAAGTAGATATGTCACTCCACAGCTGCAGCACAGGTACATCAGTCAGTGTCATCTTCTTCAAGATCAGCATCACATATGTAGCCAAAGTTTGGCAAGTTAACCTTCAAGAACGTTAGTTTCTTTACATTGTCTGGTGTTAATCTTTATTCATTTTTCAGTCACAATATCCCCAGCAGAGCTAAATAAATGCTCAGAACAGACACTGGAGGGTGGACATCCACTATACTTACAAGCCAGGGTTGCCAGCTTTGGCCAGCATGATTTTTTCTCTTGCCAGTAAGCTAAAGGGTCATCCTTAATAGTAATGTTGGGCTCAATGTGGTGATTTACATATACAGTCCATGATGCTTTGCATTATGGGAGTATGTGTGATTTTGTATTCTTTGAAACTTGGCTTCCCGGCCAGTGCCCTTTGGGGTAACCATTGCCTCAGTGCTTGCATGCTGAGGTTCTTTATGTTGGGCTTAGACTGATATGCAACTACCATGCTTACTACTGAGCATGTATTTTCTCTTGTGGAATTTCAGTGTCCAGTAGCTGGCCCCAAATGTCATCCTCCTCATTGTCTGCTTCTGTACTAGTTTTTTGAGCAGTCTGTTGAATTTGAGGTGGTGTCATTGTAGTACTGCTTGCCGATCCTCCTAAAGAAACCTCATCTACTGCATCAATCAAAAGTTGCCTGTAGTTCCACTCCTCCATATCATCAGAAACCACATCAGAAGAGAGTTTCCCATCTGATATAATTTAACTGAGGTAAAATATATATTGTGGAGCATATAATATTGCGTAAGCCATAGTTTAACATTCTTTATGTGAAGATAAAGGTCCTCCCAGATGTGGTCCCAATTAAAAATCTTGTCAGGAAACAGAGAAGACCAATAATGTTAACAGCCTATACTGTCTGGGAAGAGTACAGTAAATAATGCAGCAATAAGATGTGACACAGAATGTGGCTGCCAGGCCAGAGTTCAAAGCATATAAAGAAGCTCTCCCTGATTGGTGGACTATGATGCCATACCAAACCATTTAGTTAACAAATGGTGAATTTGGTAAACCTTGAAAATATAGTGAGGCACAAGAGTAAGGAGGGGCAACAGATCCTGACTGATCTGAAGCTGACCACTGAGAAGATCACACACCTTTTTCCCAGCCAGTGATGGCACATCCTCAGAGGTTAGCATCTTCCCTCCCAATTTAAAATTGGGGTTCTGGCAGAGGGGTTGAGAGATGTCCTGAAGGTTATCATAATGTAAGGCTCTGCAAAATTGGGTGTGGACTTTCAGAAAGACAGATATGCAAATTGCCAAATCTGGGGAAGCAATGATTTAGGGGATACAAAAAGAATGCTCTCAGGGGATAGACCAGATTCATGGAGCAAGCGCCGTTTTATATGAAGCCAAAGTGGTGTATATGGGGTTCTTCTTCAGGCAAAGGGGTAATGGACCATCTAAGATATTTGGCCATATGACTGGCCAAATAATAAAGGAAGAAATTAATCAGCTTGAGTCCACTCAATTCCTTCGGCGCTCCCAGATGGGCATATGCTCATCTTGGGGGTTTCCCTCACCAAATAAACTTAAAGATCATACTGTGGACTCTCTTGAACCAGATGAGGGGGAGAAGCAAGTCTAAGAGTTCACAGGATAAAAAATCCCGGGGGTCCAAAGTTATGTCTGACAAGTCTGGTTCTTCACATAGGACTTGCAGCATCAATCATAAATTATTTTTGTGCAGGGCTCTGTGTGAAGCAGGAGATGAGTCATAACTTTCTTCACACAGGACACAGTGGACCCTCTGTGAATTATATCACTTGTAACTTTATTACTGCAGGACTTTGCAGGCCTTCTGAATGCAGCAAGAGTATTTATTATTTTGTTCATGCAGGGCCCTGAAGAAGATCAGTCATCACATTTATTTTAAGTCAGTGGCTGTGTCCCATGGGTCTGCTACTTAAAGCTGAGGATCTGGGGACAATCCCCCATGGGTCTGCTGCATTCTAGCTACAGGTCTGGGGCCCTGAGTGAAGAAAATGCTGAGCTATCTCCTGCTTTGTGCAGGGCCATGCATGACAAAAAGGCACTGCATTGGTGATACGCTATTTCTTGCTGCCCAACAAATAACATGACTGATTTCCTGCTTTATACTGGTACCTGTCTGCCATCTTTATTCACTGAAAGGCATCAACTAGGCCATAAAAAGTAAAGCACACTTATATTTAAATAAATACATAAATAAATCAATAAACAAATAAATAATTGAAAGTTACTTACCCTCATGATAACCTCTACACACACATTTAACAAATGAAACATTATTAACAGTTACTTTCTAGTGTTTCCTTAGTAACCATGAAAAATCCACCTCTTAGCCATACACATTTACTAGGAAAATCTCTGCTGCTTACCCTGCCAAAGATAAAATTGAGGCCCTGGCTCTATATGAAGCCTTCTGTTAAGTGTCTGTTTATATATATGGGGGTGAGCATTACACCAGTAGAATTATGCAGAATTTTGAATTCTTGTGTTTGATGGCGTCCATGCATTCTGGATGAATCCTAGAATGTTTTTTCTTATTTTGGTAACCAGGTAAGGCCTGCTGGGCATGTGGCCCATTTACAGGGTTGAGATGGGAGCACTGGGGAGGTAAAGTGACTTGCTCAGAATCACACAGTATGCAAGTGGAGGATGTGGAACTCAAACGCAAGTCTGCTGGATGTACCAAGCTTGTTCACAGCTCATTACTCTAGGCAATATTATTAGAGGAGCTATTTTTTCTGTGGTGTAATAATACATTTTAAAAAGCTCAAATAGCCTTGATACTGAATGTTTGGCTTTTTATTTAACACCACCTCTGTCATATTATGATATCTTGAGGTTAGATGCAAAAATATCACTTGCTATCATTGCATTTTTAATTACACAGGTGTGGTATAAATATAATTAGAGCTGTTGACCAGGAGATCTCAGGGATATATACTAGCTAATCCATGAGTCACTGGGAAATCCAGTGCAAGTCACTATTTTTCATGTATTCTTTATCCCCCCCTGACTGCCCAGCCTTGACCCCATGTGCACAGCAACTGTCTTCCCTCATTACTTCCGTCTTCAAGTTAGTGGGAGTGGAGCTTCTTCATGCATGGCATCCAGTGCAGGGCCTAAACATGCTGGCTTCATCCTGCTGGGGCCCAGGTTTGTACTTGTTCTCCCACCCCAAGATGTTTGTCTATATATATGTGGCTCACTACTCAGTGGGCATGCGGGCCATTAAGTCACTAGGTCTCTTCTCCCAAAGCAGTTTCTAGCTGGCTTGTGTTTCCAGGAGACCCCTAGGTGTTGCTCATGCAGTGGGGAAGACAGTGTCCTATTGAATGCTCTGCCATCCTTCTCCCCCAGCCCTCTGACATTCCAGACTTGTTCTCAGGCCCAGGTCACTGGTATTATAAGTGGTAGCCCTGACACAGAGCTAGTGGGACATCCATTAGAGCAAGTCCCCTGACCCCACTGTACTCGTGTTCTCAGCTGAAAAAGGAGTAGAAGCAGGACCAATCCTGATAAAATGAACTGTAAATATATATCTGTGTATATATATATATATATATATACTGTATATACTGTATATATATATATATATATATATATATATATATAAAATCAAGAGGTAGTGTAGTCTAACAGAGTAGAGGCTTTGGAACAAGAGGATCCAGGTTCAAATCCCACCAGTGGTACTTATTCATACTAGTGTAATTCAGAACAAGTACTCCAATAAACCAAACTGTAAAACAGAGTGGCAGCAGTACTCTACTGATTAATAAATGCAGAATCTCAGTTGGGCCTTTATCTGCTGACACTGTCTATATATCTATGTACATAAGTAAACAAGCTGTATAGTTAAATATGTTTTTCACAAATAGGTCCCAGAGCTAAGGCTGTATTTCATTCTTATTCATTGTTTCTCCCTGCCCAGGCTAAGCCCTATTAACCCAGCTATCATTTAATCCTGTCACTGACCTGAACATCAAGGATCCTTTCCAGCCTTCCCCACGAGGAATCCTCCTACAGTTGGACCTTCCTGGGAGCACCATTTCCCCCTCCAGTCTTTTTTTTTTTTATAACATCTCTTTATTCAATTTAAGAATCCCCCTCCAGTCTTGATGAGTTTGTTGGCTCCTCAAGCTGGGGTTGGGGGGTTGGGGTATATTTTATTATTTATTATTTATTTATTTCAGTATTTTTCAACAGGATAGAACTGTTTCTATGATGCCTATTTCTGCTGGCAAGTTTCATATATTCATATGTTTGTATGTTAGGACCTTTCATGGCCCTGTTTACAAAATTGTCCTACATTTAGATTTAGGTTACACAATTAGACAAAGCATACATCAGGCATGCATGTTATCTTTACATGAATGTTATAAACATAGTCCATATACTGCCAGCATTTTTGGACACAAAAATACATTTGTTTGACATTTTCAGTAGCAGTTATTTATCCAGTAAGTGCTGATCCAGCATAGGTTTAAACACGTTAATTGTTGTGGCTTTCCTAACTCCAGTATCCAATGCTTTCCACTCTTTTTGCAATCCACAAGCTAGTTCTTTTCCCCATATACAGTTCCTATTCCAGGTAGTATACAACCTCTATTTTTTACCTCCCTCAAGTTGTGGGCAGATGACGGGGTCTCTAGCCTCTTTGTCTCGTGGTCCTTATAGAGACCCATGTACAACTTGAAAGCTGTTGTTGCTCTTAGTTTTCTCCTTCTGTTTTCTAATGAGTCCCACCCTAGTTCTGTATACATTGTGCATTGGTGCTGGTTGTGTGTGCAACAAAGGGCAAATGTTGGTAGCTTATGGTAGGCTATATCTAATTTGGCTAGTGTGGTTTGGTTAGCCTATTGATAGACTATGCTCCTGTACTCTAGTAGTGGTAGTAAAAGCTGTGTTGCTATTGTCTTCCTAGTTTGCCTTGGGATAAAGTATGCTTTCCTCCTCAGAGCCCCAGGTTTTGTATATAACACCTCCTCATCTCCCTTTTATGTCTAGTGGTCCTGACGGTAACCTGAGGAGGGGAGTAAAAACTGGAAAACTTCCAGGCTTCAGGCCTACAGCTCAAAAAAACAACAACAAGACCTTACCTCACCTTCAGATCTTATTCAGTGCAGTGCAGTTCGCTAGCCTGTACCTTACAAGAAACTGCACCTTCAAGCCAGGCCAGGGTGGACAGAGACTACATTTTTCTTAAGAGGAGGAACATAGTTTATTTAAATAATCCCAGCACACACAAACTAAAAGAGCAAATAAAGAAATGCTATTTTGTTTCTATTTAAATATAATAAATAAAGTGCACAGCTCCATGGAGTAGGAAGACAAAACAGGCCAGAAGGCATATGCTGGAGGTACAAACAGTACCAGGCTAAGAAAGGTGTTTAGAACAGGCCTAACTAACAGACCAGGTGTAGACTCCATGCAGATAACACTGAGCCAGGTTAAAGCTCAGACTCTTAGAGGGTACAAGACATGACCTAAATCAATACTTGAGGGAGTATCTTACTCCCCACACTGAAGTAACCCAAACCGGGGATTTGTAGCCTATTAACACGCCACGACCACCCTGAAAACATTGCCAGAGAACCAACCTGATTTTAACCCTCTTCCAACAGAGATGGAATGCAGGCTTAACTATAGCATGAGCAACTCAGCTCCTTCCTTACAGTTACTCTTACTTTGTATTTCTTTTGTGGGCCTAACATGGGACTTGCCCCAGACGTGGGCACAGCAGGTCTGATAAAACAAAATCCCAAAATGCAATCCACCCAAACTCACCCCGGCAGCATGCTACACTGGGAAAGACCTCCTCAGAACTGCCACCTCCAAGGGCCCTGTCAGAGGCCTGCCACTGCCATGACAGCCCCACTTCCATACCTTTCACATGGGGACCAGGACTCTCACACCACGATAATGATGGGCTTACCTTTAGGCTGTTGTCCACTGAGCCACTGTTATTATAAGGATCCCAGCTCTCAACGGTCGCCATACTCCTACTACCATCCCTATCAGAGTTGTAGATGCGTAGCCATCAACACTAATATTAGCTGGTACTTCCTGGGCCAGGGCTTGAAACCCCAACCTAATTTGCCCTATACCCACCTGCCTTCTCCTCTCTTCCTCCCGCAAAACTGCTTTTTAAACCCGGGAAAACAGCAATGCCCCCTGGTGGGGGCGGAACAAAGAAATGCCCATTAAAGGGAACCTAACCAAAAGGGGAGAATATGGTATAGAAAGTCAGCCCCAAGAGGGGTGGCTTACATGTATTTACTTTTAAAGAGTGTTGTTTATGTGTGTGTCAGATTTCAGTGATTCGTCTATAGTTACACCCAAGTATTTGTACACAGGCATCCTAGCTAATGCCTGCCCGTCTAATCTTTTTATAGTTAAGGTTTCTGTGCCTTTTCTTTTCATCCAGTGTTGCTTAAATAGCATCACTTGTGTTTTCTTAGTGCTCAATACGATGTTGGAGCTCATAAACCATTCTTGGAGTCTGTTGAAGTCATGCTGTAGCTTGCTTTCCAAGTCAGTGAGGGCAGTAGCTCTGCCTATTAGCACTGAGTCATCTACATAGAGTTTTATCTTTGTTTGAGTTGTGTGATTTGGTAATCCACTGACATAGATCAGAGCCCTGTCATGCCAGTGCCATTCTGTTTAGCCCAGGGTTCTTGTGTTCTCCCTGCCCTAAGACGCACTACCTGCTATGCAACACATATGTACACTGAAAAGCCCCTGAATCTTCCCTCTCACTTCCATCCCAACTGGCTCGCTCTTGTTGCCCCCCCGAGGTGCTTGAGCAATGGGGAATGTTTGGCCTCCCACTAGAGGATGTAAGCATCCTGTGGAATGGTCAAATCTTCTCCTCCTGCTGGTCCTACAGCAACCTGGGCTCATTCTCAATTAAGTGGGCCAACACTGCTGCTTCCCTGATGTGCTGGCTCCCAGAGTTAAGGACAAATATAATGGAAAAATGGTGAGGACATGATCCAAAAATGGGTTTCAATGCCCAAGTGACATCATTTATAGGTCACGTTTTTCACCCATGGTGGGATAGTTTTTAAGAATAATCAAAAACTACAATCCACATTTGTTTTAGTAGGCTTTCTTTAGGATTATGGATTTGCGGGGTGAGCCCCCATTTGATGATGGAGGCAGGGTTTTAAAAGAATGTAGCACCCACAAATGGGCAATTCTAGAACATCCCCATTGGAGAAGGGGGGTGTTCAAGAAGCAAGATGTAGCAAGCGAGTCAATCAACAACTTCTATTTGCATGGTGTTAAAGGTATTGCCATACAGGGCTGTAGGCAATGACTCTGAAGGCAGAAAACAAAGTTACAGTGCACATGAATGGACAACAATTGACTTAGCTGTCAGAGCATGTTTTGCCGGAACAGTAGTTCTTTTTTTTAGTCAAACTTTATTACTTTTGTTGTTTAGTTGAACACAAACAACACAGTGCAACAGACAATAACACACTATTACCTTAGCTAATACAACATTGATATACCTAACTAATTATTATGGAAAAGAAAGAATATGTCATCTCCACTTCTATAGTTATTGAACAGTAGTTCTATTGTAGCTATAGAAAGTCAGGTTGCATCTCTCAGGCACCTAAGAAAGCTACATTGAGTAGCAAAAATGACTGAGATATCACCTTCAGAATGAAGCCGTCTAACACTTTGCTTGAGATCGGAAGGAATACAAATCTTAGGTTAGACATTAAAATCTTTTTCACTCCAAAAATTTGCTTACTTGAGTCAGGATTACAGACCCTTCCAGGGCATAACAACTTATTTATTTATATATTAATTTATTTATGTATGTATGTGTGTATTTATTGATTTATTTAATTTTTATTTACCAAGTAAGCACACTAGACAATTATAATGACTATTTTCAGGTACGACTTGGGAGGTTACAGAGTGAAGAAGCAAATGATTACTACAGAACATTAGAAAAAACTAACATTAAATGCAATAAAAAAATACAATTAAGGGTTAAAATAAGTTCAAGTAGAGGCACAAATCAATGTAGCACAATGTATATGACCATAATTTTGAGCAAGCCAGGATAAGATAATAGTCCACAGTCAATGTGAAAAGGAGAGGGGAGTAACTGAACAGTTAAATATAATTGCAGGCTGAGTCAAACTTCAACTAGTAAGTAGTCTTAATTTTATTTTAGTGCGCCCTTCCTCACATGCTCAGGGCACCTTACATAAAGTGTAAAATTAGAGCACAGTACATAAATGACAACACTGAAATTAATTCAGCAAATAATTTAAAACAGCTATTTTCTGTTGAGAAGACAGAATTAGGTATAAGATAATTCCCCAAAAGCCTGGGCAAACAGATAGGTCTTCAGGCCTCTCTTGAAGCCTGCACTAAGGCAGCTTCTATGAGGGCTGTTGGGAGTCAGTTGCATAGAAAAACAGGCCTGCTACATTACAGGCTACATATCCCAATGTTTTCAATCTGACCCTTGGTATGGCCAAGAGGTCCACCTCAGTGGAGCAAAGAGAGTACAAGGGCAAATGAAGGGGCAAGAGATCAACATGTAGCCAGGACTCAACTGCTGTAGGGACTTATAAGTTAGTAAACCAATGTTGCAGGAAATACCCACTTAACTAGCAGCCAGTTCAGTTTGTGCAGCACTGAAGTGACATGACACATTCTCAAGAGGCCTGCAATACCTAAACTGCCATGTTCTGCACCAGCTGCAGGCATTGAAGGCATTGTATCATACCCCCTATTGAACCCAGAATGTTGCAGTAATTGAGCCAAGACATCACAAACACATGCACTAGTGTCACCAGGTGCTGGGGAGACACTAAGGGATCTACTCCAGGTGATGTTCCTAAGATGGTGGAAACATTCCAGACTACTATTGGCACCAGAGCATCAAGTGTCAGCCCCTCATCCAGAATGACCCCAGATTTTGTACCATTGTAGCAGCCACAGGCCCACAAGAGTGGAGCTGAAGCCCTGTCTCCCGCTCAGCAGCTACCATCCTCCCCCATGACCGAGATCAACAACCACTACATCAGTTTTGTCTGGGTTGAGTCTCCACCTGTTTGATGACAGCCAGTCCTAGATTTCAGCCAAGCATTTATTAAGCACTTCCATCACACCTTGTGTTCTGAGTGCAAATGACAAGTACAGCTGGGTATCATAGGCATAGCAGTGAAACCCCAGTCCACAGCATCTAATGATGCTTCCCAGGAGCAACATGTACACTGCAAACAACGTGGGCAAAAGGACAGAAACCTGGGGAATACCACAAAGCAGTGACACTAGGGCTAAAGAGAAATTTGTCAACACAACTCTCTGTGTTCTGTCCTTGAGGTAGGAATCAAACCAGTAAATTACCTTTCTGGTAAATCCTACATATTCTGTCAGCCTTTCCAACAATAGTCCATGGTCTATAGTGTCAAACACAGAGATTGAGGAGAACATGAATTAACCATTCATTTTTATCCCTCACCCTGAGAAGGTCAATGTGTACCTTGACCAGTATGGTCTCTGTGCTATGCTTGGATCTATAGCCAGACTGGAGAGGCTCATAAATATCAAAGACTATGATATGCGCCCGAAGCTGCAGTGCAACCACCTTCTCAATAACCTTGCCCAGAAAGAGCAGGTAAAATGCCAGTTGATAATTGCCAGGATATCAGTGTCTAAAGATGGCTTTTACAGAAGAGGTCTCACCAGTGCATCTGTCATTGAACCTGGGAAGACTTCCTCTGACAAGTAGCACCAGGTAATCCCTGTGAGCATTGAGCCCAGATGTCTGATATAGCTTACCAGTAGCTTTGTTGAGCCTGAATCCAATTCACAAAATGCTAGTCATGGCTCCAAAATCACCCCACTTACCTCATTAATCATCACTAGTCTAACACCCCCCATGACACCTGAGTGCATCCATGGAGTGATGGATCAACACTGCTGAGGTTGCCACAGCCAACTTTGGTGGATCCCAGCCAGTACAGAGGACACGCTGGCTGAGAAAAATCAAACAAACTCCTCACATTTCATGAATGAAAAAACTCCTGGACTCAATGCTTGCCAAACAGAGAAAACTGTCCACAGTTTGAGCTGATCAAGTCCACCTGTCAGCAGTCTCCTTAGACAGTGTAAGAAAGTTAATTAGCATACACGATTTGAGGATGCTTTACTAATGTGCATATGTGTGTGTATACACACACACACACACATATACCCTAGCTTGGTGGTCAGAAGAGTTGTTTCCAGTGTGTGTTTCATACAGTAAACTTACCAGCTCACTCCACGTTGGTGTCTGCGTGATTATTACATGATGTCAGAATGGACTGCCTGCAGCCTCCCACCACTCTCAATATACATGGAAAAGCACCTGAAAACTGGAGAAGATTTAAGCAGCAGTTTGAAATTTTTTCAATTGCCAGGGAACTCTCTGAAAAATCTCAGAAAATCCACGCAATGACCTTCTTGCACATGGCAGGCCCTGATGCATTAGAGGTATTCAATAATTTTATTTGGGAAAACAAGGAAGAGAAGGGGCAGTTGAATAAAATTATGGGACAATTTGAGAGGTATTGTAACCCAAGAAAGAATGTGATTTATGAAAGACATTTGTTCAATATGAAACTTATCTGGGTGAGTTCATTGTTTCATATGTAACGGAACTAAGGCTAAAGGCTAAATCTTGTGAATTTGGAGATTTAACTGAATCATTGATCAGAGATAGAATTGTATGTGGCATACAGAGTGAGCATGTGAGATGCAGACTGTTGAGAAAAGTGGACTTAATATTAAATGATGCCATAGATATGTGCAGGGCCGCTGAACTGAGTGAAATGCAGATAAAACACTTAAGTTGGAATGCTCAGGATAAAAGCACAGTGCAAGTAGCAGTTGTCCAGGAAGAAAGAGTCAAAGCAAGTGCCAATGTGAGCAAGGGGAGTTATGCACCTCGAGCAAATAAAGTCAAATGTGAAAAATGTGGTTGTGAGCATGGGATAAATAAATGCTCAGCATGTGGACAGCTTTGTAGATTGTGCCACAGGAAAAATCACTTTGCTAGGGTATGTCATGTGGGCAAATGCAATGAGATCCATGTTGTTAGAGAAGATGCTCAGGAGAATGAAAGTACTTTCAGCATTTTGATTGGAAAGTAAATCTGAGTATAAATGGGAACATGGTGCCATTCAAGTTAGACACAGCAGTACAGTGTAATGTGATGCCTTTTCAGATGTATAAGACACTGTCTGGAGAAGCTATCAAAGGTCACCAGCTAGTCTGGTTTCCTGTTCTGGGCATAAACTGGATGTAAAAGGCAAAGTGATGTTGCTAACATGTTTTAAGCAAAAGTGTTACCTGCTGCCATTTCAAGTGGTTAATGCATATGTGACTCCAGGTTGGGCCTGTCTACTTGCTTGGAAATGAAGCTTATAATGAAGCTGTTTTCAGTAGATGCTGCAAATGGAAGTGCAGGGGAACCACAGAAGGAATACTTGCTGAATTTGCTGATGTATTTGAGGAATTAGGATGCTTAGAAGGTGAATACCACATTAAAATAGATAAAACAGTCAGCTCTGTGACCCCCAGGAAAATACCTTTTGCATTACAAGATAAAGTGAAAACTGAGCTAGAGAACATGGAAAGATCAGGGATTATCGAGAAGGTGGAGAAACCCATGAGCTGGGTCAATTCAACTGTGGATGTAGAAAAAACAAAGTAAGAATTTGTATAAATCCCAGAGATCTTAACAGTGCAATTAGAAGGGAACATTACCAAATGAAAACAGTTGAAGAGGTTGCAGCCAAGCTAGCAGGGGCCAAAGTATTCACAGTGTTAGATGCTGGGCATGCCTTCTGGCAGATTAAACTGGATAGGCCTAGCTCTGATCTAATGACTTTCAATACACCTTTTGGGAGGTACAAGTTCAAGCGTCTCCCCTCTGGGATTTGCTCAGCACCAGAAGTCTTCCAAAATAAAATGTTACACATGTTTGAAGGACTCAGGGGCACAGAGGTAATTAAGGATGATATCCTAATATGGGGAGCTAATGCACAAGAGCACAATGAGAGGTTATGGCATGTTTTACAAAGAGCCAGAGATAAGCATTTGTCTCTAAATCTAAAGAAATCCTAAATAAAAATGTCAGAGGTCCAATATATCTGACACAAGTTAAGTAACAACAGATTATTGGCAGACCCCAAGAATATTAAAGCAATTACCCAGATGCCTGTTCCCCAAAATAAGACTGATTTACAGAGATTTATGGACATGGTAAACTACCTGGCAAAATTTATTCCAAACCTATCAACCATAAATAAGCTGTTGAGAGAGTTACTCGAGGAAAGAAACAGCATGGCACTGGGAGGACCACCACCAACAGGCCTTTCAAGAACTGAAAACAGTTGTTGCTAACACCCAGGTGCTGTCTACTATGATGTAAGGAAACCTGTTGAATTATCTGTTGATGCATCCTCTGAAGGGCTGGGTGCCTATCTGTTGCAGGAAGGCAGATATGTTCCTTTTTGCTTCCAGATCACTTAAAGCTGAGAGAAATTATGCACAAATTGAGAAGAAAACACTAGCTATTGTGTTTGGTTGTTCAAAGTTCCACCAATATATTTATGGCAGACCCAGGGTTCATGTTGAATGGGACCACAAGCCTCTAGAAAGCCTTAAAAAAAAAACACTGGCCACAGCCCCACCAAAATTTCAACGTATGATGCTAAAACTGCAAAGGCATGATTTGCAAGTACAGTACAAAGCAGGTAAAGAACTTCATATAGTAGATGCCCTGAGTAGGGCTGTGGGAGAAAATTCTGTGCCAGAAACTGAATTAGACAAATATGAGGGTCACATAGTGGGCTAAATGCCAATCAGTGATGAAAAACTGAAATTGTTTCAGTGAGAGATGGATAATGATTCAGCACTGGTCAAGTTGAGAGACACTGTTTTCAATGAGTGGCCCCAGGAGAAAACATCAGTGCACCCTGAGATAAAGCATAATTGGCAGTTCAGAGGTGAAATCTTGATAGAAAATTGACTTTTACTGAAGGGGGAGAGACTGATAGTCCCCACTTCACTGAGATCAGACATGTTAACCAGATTATAGAGCAGCCACTTGGGCACTGGAAAATGCAAGTGCAAGGCCAGAGATATTTTATTCTGGCCAGGGTTGAACAGTCAGATTAGAGACATGGTGGCCAAGTGTGGCATTTGCCATCAGTTCAGGAACGCACAAGCTAGACAACTGATGCAGCCACATGAGACACCAGACAGACCTTGACAAAAGGTTAGGGCTGACCTATTTGAATTTGAAAGGGAAAACTATCTGGCAATGGTTGATTACTACTCCAAATACATTGAGATATCCAAGTTGCAAACTACAAGAGAAATGGTGGTTAACCATATGAGTCAGTTTCAGATTCCAGTTGGAGATGGTGACCAGAGGTGGAGCTGCATGCTGCTGAGCTGTGGAGTGAGCTGAGAGAGCAGGATCTGCTAAACGCTTCATTGTTACTTTTAAAAGGTATGCCACTGTTTGTTTGAAATTAGTAGATCTTTCCAGACAATCTTGTGCTACACCTTGATCAGTGTGTCATCTCAGGTGTTCTTTGTCCTTTCACAGGAGGAAAGCCCACGGTGGAGGCTGGATTGAGGAAGAGCAAGGGGGCCCTTCAGGAAGGCCCAAACCTGATATGCTCACCGGTGAAAGAAATGAATGAATGAATACCTTTGCATATTACCGGAAGAAGATTTGGACATGTCATGGAATACGAGACACAGAACTTCATGAAAACCTGTGAAAAACTTGAGAAGAGGTCTGAGAGCCAAACTGAGAGCTGAGAACTGTGAGATGAGCAGTGTGCTGTGAGTTGCAAATATCCACCTTCAGTATTTCAGTGTGGCTGGGTTCATTTTTTGGATTTACTGACCTTCTACTGAGATCTTACTCAGTATGCCCAGTGAAATTGCCTACTGAATTCGTCTAAGGGAGAGCACATTTTCAGAGACTTTCCTGAGACTGCCAAAACCCTTTTTTTCCCCTTTAACGTACCAGTTTCTTAATTTTTTATGGGAGCTGCTTGATTGTTTGTCTGTCTGTAAGTTTGTGGATACATTTGGGTGGAAAGAGTCTGCTAACAATAGGGCACAAGTGAATATATGAGAGCATGTATATACGTTGGTGTGTTTTATTCTGTTACTTTGTTGTGTTGCTGTTTTATCAGCTTTTATTACCTGGTATACCGACACATCAATACACTAACAAATGCTAACAGAATATTTTTAGCACAGGGGATTTTTTGACTTTCTAGTGGCAGGCTTTTTTGTAGCCTGATTTAAAAATTGTTTTTAACTGTAGCTGTCCCAAAGTGGTGAATTTATAAAAATCTACATTGCTCAGCATATATTTAAATTTTATCTTTTATATTTTCACGTGCTGCACTTAAAGCTGGGCTCCCATTGGTGCTTAGAGAACACATGGTGTATGTGCATATAGTGCATGTGTGGCATGGTGAAGCTCAGATCCACCATTCTCTACTGATTGTGATGCAGAGTGGTGCAGAGAAGCACAAAATGCATAGTGCACAGAGCCAAATAGAGTAGTCCAGCTCTTTTGAGGGAGATCTAGTGTGCTCTAGTATGTTTATGCCTGGAGTTCTTGCCTGTGGTTAAGAACAATTGGAATTTATATGTTTAATTTAAAGATGCTGCAGTAAGTTTTATTTTGGCATTTAAGTTACTTTTCTGTCATTTTGATATTCACAATATTTTCAGATACCACTGCTGGGAGGTGTCTTATGTTCTGTGTTAAGGCATATGCTTACTACACTGGTTATTATACTAGCTATTTACCATTCAAGGGCATCTGTTTAGTGGGACTTTGAGGTAGTGAGATTTTTTTTGTATTTTGCTGACTGAGCTGACCAAGTGGATTAAACTAGTTGTGTTTTATATTTAATATATACTTTTATATTCTTATATTACATTTTTACTTGGTCTGTTTTTAGGACCAATCTTGGCCAGCAGTATCTAGGGTATAGATTCAGAGGTCACAGAGGCTACATTCAATGATATAAGAGCCTGCTGTCTGATTGTGTTTCACTCTTTGAACACTGGCCTTACCTGAAAAGGCAGAAAAGGCTGAAAGGTGGAACTTTTTATGGCTGGATCCTGGTTCTTATTGAATCCCATTGATTAACAATTCTAGCCTTTTGGTTCCCTATAGTTGCCTCCTGATACAGAATATTTAATTCTGGACCTGCATATGCTTTATTTTTAGAAAGTTATATATTTAGAATTTTATGAATTATAAGTCCATAAGCTCACAAGCTCATGAGCTTTTAACTATAAAGAGTGTGGTTTACTCTTTTGAGAAATTCTGAAGGCACTTTTAGCAGAACCTGTGGCATAAACTTGCATGCTATTTGTTGTATATTATCTGTTCTTATTATGGTTTAGTAGCTTTAAAAAGCATCTAAAATTATTTATTAGTTATTAACTGCATGTTACATCTTATTACTACAGTCCTGGAAAGTTTTTTTTAAAATACAAAAAGTGGTTAATACGAGCAGACAAGGAGCTGCTGCAGCAATACTGAATACTGAAGATCCTATAATTATAAAGGATTCATGTGCAATTTCTTTGCAACTGACTGTAATCTCTATTAATAATTCCAATGATATGATGCAGGTAGAGATTGAGAAACAGGTTAAAACTGCTTCTAAAAAAAAGAAAACCAAAGGGAAGAATAAGTCTCAATATGCAAGAGGGGCACGAAAGCAAAACATTAAGAATGGCTTAAGTGACCAAAAAAATAAGCAACAAAACAATGGTAGAATTAAACCATCAAAAATGAATGATCATTTTAGAAAGACAAAGGTTTTAGAAGGTGAGATAGAAACAGACATAGATGCAACTGCCTCCTGTAAGCCTACTAGGAATAGGAATACATTGATAAATAGTAATTCTGAACAAGATTGTTCTAGGCTTTCGTCCACTCCTAAAGTGTTTAACAAAGACATTGTTTCCTTCTTCTCAGAGGAAGATCCCTGATGTGTCCATCGTAACAGTTAAAATCAA
Source organism: Neoceratodus forsteri (assembly GCA_016271365.2). Taxonomy (NCBI): domain Eukaryota; kingdom Metazoa; phylum Chordata; order Ceratodontiformes; family Ceratodontidae; genus Neoceratodus; species Neoceratodus forsteri. The sequence goes on along the minus strand of JADMNL010000023.1, from coordinate 329,989,914 downwards.
TGAAAATAAATCTATCAATAACAACAATAATAACAGTAACACAAGTAAGAATCAAGGTAATGAAGCCTCAATAGACTTATACTATGACTCTTTTTCAGATTCTTTGAATTTTTCTCCCAGAGTTACGAAACCCAGAAGTAAATTACAATTCACACCTGATCCATGAATTATAATGTATTACCATGGATTTACATTGCACCTTAACCAGCTTTAATAAATTAGACTTAATGGGCTCTAAAAGCAGAGCTCCTAATTTACAACAGATTAATAATGCTGGGGTAAAACCTGATCTAGTCTCTTCTTACCCTTTTAGCCTCGATGAAGAACTAAAACATTTTTTGAAAGATCCACATGCTGCACACCTCAAGATTCTCAATCAATTAATTGTAGTCCATAAAGAAACTGAAACTTTAAAAGGCGATATTGCCATTAATGGGTTTCGATTGGATGATATCATTCTTAAATTGGATAAATTGATTCTACAAACTAAATCCCCCTTAATAATTCTAGAGGATACACCTAATTTAAGACCAGATTTTTATATCGTGTGCATTCCAGATACTCATGTCAGAGCAGTGCCCCTTTTAAAAAGGAAGAAGCAAAATAAAATGAACAAAAGAAATAGAAAAAACCTGCAATAAAAAAAATGGTTGAATCAGAATGCCTGGTGAAGGAATGCACTAATCAGAGTTGCAATGTTTTTGATAATCAGTTGGAAATTAACACAAGTGGTTCTACCACAAGAGATGCTCATAGAATGGAAGATAGAAGGGATAGTAATCAAAAACCTCAACTAACCCGGGTACCAGAAGATATCTCTGTAAACAATCAATTAACTTTGATCATAAGATACAGTTAGAAGTTATCTCAGCTCAGATACAGACATTTGATAATAAGATGGAGCAAATATAATCAAGTTTTGAATTTCCTAAAGAGATGGAACATTTATTGAATCAGTTAAATCAGAATATTAACAACATCATATATAAGAAAGTTACAAAAAACATCCAGTTACCCCCAAATTGGTTTAATGAAGAGTGTAAAGTAGAAAAGAAAAAATTAAACAAACTTATAATTATGGGAGTATGGTGTGGTACCTGAGGATTGGAGGAGGGTGGATGTGATTTCCCCTTCACAAAAGTGGGAGCAAGATGGAGGCAGGAAACTACAGACCTGTCAGTTTGACCTCAGTGGAAGGGAAAATGATGGAATCACTTCTGAAGGAAAGAATTGTTGAGTGCCTAGAGGCCAGTGGGGCATAGGACCCAAGGCAGCATGGATTCACAGTGGGAAGGTCATGTCAGATGAATCTAATCAATTTATTTGACTGCGTGACCAAAGTAGTATACCAGGTAGGGGCTGTGGACATGGCCAACCTAGACTTTACCAAGGCATTTGACACGATCCCACACAAAAGATTAATAAACAAATTAGCCAGCCTGGGAATGGGTCCCAGATGAGAAAAAGATCTGCAACAAGGTTGATACACAAGGTGGGGTGGAAAGGATGAGAAGGGACTTGGGAAAGTTGATGGAATGGTCAAATGTATGGCAGCTTAGATTCAAGGCAAAGAAGTGCAAAGTAATACACATGAGAAACAAAAACCCAGGGGAAGAGTACACAATGGGGGTGAGATACTGACAACAACAAAAATGGAAAGGTACCTGGGGGTAGTTATATAAGATTACCTAAAGGTGGGCAAGCAATGTGAGAAGACAGTAAGGAGGGCTGGGAGGATACTGGGATGCATAGGGAGAGGCATCACCAGTAGAAAACAGGAAGTTGTTATCCCTCTGTACAGACAGTTGGTGAGACCCCATATGGAGTACTGCATGCAGTTCTGGAGACCCCATATCTGCAGGGGCATAGACAGGGTGGAGGCTGTCCAGAGGAGGGCAACCAGGGTGGTGTAGGGACTGCACCAGAAGACATATGAAGAGAGACTAAAGGAGCTTAATATGTATACCATTGAGGAAAGGAGACAGAGAGGGGGGACATGATAGAAACTTTCAAGTACCTCAGGGGAATAAAAAAAGTCAAAGAGGGTAGCATCTTTCAGAAAAAGAGATGTGCAAGAACAAGGGGGCACAATTTGAAGAGAGAGGGGTGATGGCTCAGAAGTAATGTGAGGAAGTATTTTCTCATGGAGAGGGTTGTGGATGCATGGAACAGCCTTCCTGAGGAGGTCATGGAGTCAAAAACAGTGGGGGAATTCAAGAATGCATGGGACAGACATAAAGCAATTCTAGTGGGGAGTAGGAGGAAGTAGGCTGTTGGTTAACTAGGGTCTGCAGCTTATCCATTAGGTAGGGAAATGGGTAGACTAGGTGGGCCAAGCGGACCTTTATCTGCCATCAAATTCTATGATTCTATGTTTCTATAAAGTGGACCAAAACATCTCCAATTAAAACTAACTTCCAGAATCTAAACAAAGTTAGGAAACAATGTAATAAATGATTAATTAACAAGAAACTCCTTTATGAACAAAAACTATGGCTGGAAATGTATAAAGTAATTCAAAGTAATGATATGCACTCATTCTGGAAATTAGTGGCCAAAGGAGCAAAATAATATAAGCCATCTTTGTCCATGCATGTCCCAAGAGAAATATGGGATAAAGCATTTTAAATTAATATTCACTAGAATGGAATTAAATAATGCAGATGAGTCATTAATAAATAATCTAAAGCTAATTGCAAATAAAAACGTCACATTCTCTGAAGTAGACGTTAACATGGCAATCTTAAAACTTAAGAACAATAAAGCAGGGTGTCAAGTAGGAATACCATCAGAGATATATAAAGAATATCAGGAATTCTGGACCCTCTTGTTAACCTATTATTTTAATTTGTGTGCTAAACACAAGTATATCCCATCTGCATTGGTAAAACATATTATAGTATCACTACACAAAAAAGGAACAGTTCATGACCCTTTTAATTACTGGCCAATCAACCTGTTGAATATAGTTTCTAAAATATACACAAGGCTTCTATTAGATAGGTTAACAGATTGGGTGAAGAAAAATACCATCCTTTCCCCTACTCATGCTGACTTTAGACAATTATCTTCTACTATAGATAATGTATTTGTATTTGCACACTTAAAAGATAAATATGTCCACTGCAGAAAAATGAAATTATATGCTTTATTTGTAGATTTTTCATCTGTTTTCATTTCCATAAATAGACAAAAACTACGTACAGTTTTGTTAAATTTAAAGATTGATAATTATTTGCTGACCATGATTTGTCTCCTTCATCATGGAATTACATCCTCTGCAAGATACGATAATAAAGGGAATACAACAGAAAATTTTAAGACATGTAGAGCTGTCAAACAGGGATGCTTGTTAGCACCATTATTGTTTAATATTTATATTAATGAGCTTCTGTATTTTGATAAGGAAGTTAAACTGGACTCCCCAAAAATTAATAATACACCCCTTCATACATTAGCTTATGCTGATGATATTGTTTTATTTTCCTTATCAAAAAGTGGGCTACGAAAGAAAATAGATATTTTCAAAGGAAGTGTGAATATTTGAAATTATCCATAAATTTAAATAAAACAGAAATCATGATATTTAACACTCAAAGGAAACAACATCTGCAATCTAAATTTTTCTTAGGGGAAAATATGATCATAATAGTGAATAATTATTAATACTTGGGGTAAAATTTACAAACTGAGCTAATTGGGTTGCCCTTCAAAAGGATGAAAATCTAAAGGCAAATATTATTGCTAGAGTATGGCTGAAATTCAATCTAAATTTTGGGGGAAACTCTATCATCCCTCCTCTGAAAGCTGGAGAAGCCAAAATAAATCCTGTTATAACATATGGAGCTGAAGTCTGGGGACAACAAATAACAAAGGAGTCTTAAAAATTCCTCTCCTACTATTATAAATCATTATTGGGTTTACATAGTTCAACTGCAAGCACAATGGTTAGATCTGAGCTGGGAAGAATCCAAATAGACACGGTAATTGAACTGGGTCTAGTCTCTTATTGGTTGAGGATGATAAATAATAAATTTAACACTCTCCCAGAAAAAAACATGCTGGGATAGCCACATGATCTATTTTCCCAGCCATTTGTTGCGTACTGAATGCACTTTGCCCTGTCTGTCATTGTGATGTCTGCATGCACTAAATGCACTTTGTTATGGAAATTACAAATACTCTGTGGTAGAATATGTACTTAATAGTGATGAAACTTTCCCTGCCAATATAGTGAAATGAAATGTGAATATAATGTGCAATAATAGTCCTTCTTAAATGGTATATATATATATATATATATATATATATATATATATATCTATTTATATATAGATATATATATATATAGATATCCCCTGTATAAATTACGTTCTGTGTATTTAAAGGCATATTTATGTTTCTATATATTGTGAACTATGTAATCTGGATGATTTTAATTGTCATGACTTTGTCTGCTAATAACAGCAAAGTTGATCAATAAACTAAACTGAAACTGAAACTGATTAACCATATTACATCACAATGTGCAAGACATGGTTTTCCAGAAATACTTGTAACAGATAACGGCCTGCAATTTGCCTATATTGAATTCAGAGACTTTCAGTGAAGGTATGAGTTTAAACATGTAACGTCTTCAGCAAGATATCCCCAGAGTAATGGCATGATAGAATGGGCCATTCAGACAATAAAGAGACTGTTAAAGAAAGCACATGTGGACCACCAAGACCCTTACTTAGTGCTTTCAGAATTGTGAAATACCCACTGGATGGGCTAGGATCTCCAGCACAGCTGCTTATGGGCCACAGAACCAGAACTTTAATGCCTACTTGATCTGAGCTACTTAAACCAAAACTACCAGAAGTTGAGGTGCGAGCTACATTGCGAAGGGCTAGAGAAAAACCAAAATCTTATTACAATTTGCTTACTTGACCACTCTCAGCCTTATAGCTGGGACAGCCTGTTTACCTGTGAACACCTGAGAATACCTGGCCCCCACAGTTGTGGAATGCCATATTGAAGAGCCACGTTCCTATGTAGTCCAAGCAAATGGGAAATTATATCGCAGAAACAGGAGAGACCTTTTCTTAACCCCTGAGCCGCTCTGCTCCTGTGGCCCCCAAAACTTGCACATCCGAGGACAGGAGGAGGGAAGTGAGCAGGATGACAGTATGGAGGACAATAGCATCCCCAAGATGCCTGCAATGGAGGTCCCTCTACAAGTTATGCCAGGTAGTCACAGAGTCAGCCTGTGGTGTTGGTTCCACCCATGAGTAGTCGGGACCAAGTGACTAGCACCAGCTGCAGCCTGAGAATCAGCTGTGTCAGTGGACAGGAGATCCGAAGGCCCACCTGGCATCATGACTATATAGACTCACAAAAACTTTGAGCTACATAGAACTTTAAATATTTTACTTTGGGGGGGGTTCAATTGAGAAGCGAGATGTAAGGAAGTTAATTAACATATGCAATTTGCGTATACTTTACTAATGCACATATGCTAACATATATAGATATATATATATAAACCCTTGCTTGGAGGGCAGAAGCCCGCATTTTCTGCAGTTGTTTCAAGTGTGTGTTTCACACAGTAAACTTACCAGCTCACTCCATGTTGGTGTCTGTGTGATTATTACTGACAGTAAACCTGTCTTCTTCTGGTTGATTGCCCTTTGGAATTCATTGCAGTGAATATTCAAAGCCAGTCTGTCCTCCTGGACCCTCAGTCTCTTCCAGTAACTCTCCATCCTATGTACTCTTGCCTTCATTTTCCTAAGCTCACCATCATACCATGGTGATTGCTGGTGTGAGACATGGGGATGTACATTAGGAGGTGCCACCTGGCCAATGGCTGCCATAACAGCCCTGTTATTGGCAAGCATGGCCTCTTACAAACTCACAGTGTATGTCTCCATTATACCCAAGATGTCTAGTACCACCTTCACTCTTTAAGGCTGAAGCCCTCTCAGAGGGTGATACCAGACCACCTCCACAGGGGGTGGACTACAAGGTGGGCCTTGAAAAACAACCTGATAACTCAGTGAACCGATCAAATGACTGGATCAATCTTGAGGCCCTCAAGCTCAAGCCCCAGTGAAAACATCAAGTCCAAGGCAAGGCCATATTGTTGGGTAGCAGAAGTGTCCACTTGTGTGAAGTCCAGGGGTTCCATCATCAAGTGGAAATGTTGTCCAAAGTGTGAGAGTTCACCGTCAACCCAGGCATTGAAATCACACAGAATTAACCAACTGAGTGACTCCAGCACCCTGTTGGCAATGAAATCTGTGATTTCCTGAAGGAACCCCATATGCCCCAGAGGCCTGTACACAAGGAAAATCTTACAATGTGCACCTGGATCCCCACACATGACCATGCATTCAAATGATGAGTTGTCTCCTGCTGGGTGCACCATCAACTTCAGTTCAGATCTAAAACAATGGCCACCTTCTCCCCCCACAATCCTTCCTTGGGCAGTGAATTGCAGAGAATCCATCTAGGGCAACTGTTTTCAACACAGGGCCTGCATCATTTCTGAGCCAGGTCTCTGTGATTCAAGCCAAATAGTCTGAGGAATTAGAAATACAATTTGTTATAATAACGGTCTTATTCCTCACTAATCTGTTATTGCATTGCACTGCCTGAAGAGGACAGGTAGAGGTAGCAGGCCTCTTGGCTACCAGCCCATTGGTCTGGTTGGAGCCCTGGGTATGGAAATTAAACATGCCTGGCCTCTCTGTACATCCCTTTTCACCCCAGGGGCTTCATGGTTCACAAAGTCCCACAGTGTAGAGTGCAAAACTGCATGCAAGTGGGTGCACAGATTTATGGGGGCCACCCCACTCACAAGCACCAATGCCAAAGCAATCCATGCACACCTGTGGAAAGTAAATTTATTCAGCTTCTAGGGCTGTCTGGTTTTGTAGCTCCTGTACTTCTCTCAGAAGTATCTTAAATAAGTTGAATAAGTTGATGTCACCCAAGTTCAAAGTAACGAACAATGCTTTTAATGAAAAATTACAAAAGAAGCAAGTGAATAACAGTGCAGTCAAAGACCACACTCTATCCTTGGTGCTATGGATCCAAAAACCTTTCCTCAGGTGGCGTGGTCCATCAGAAACACCATCACCTTAAGTACTGAATATCTAGTTAATATTCATTAGTAAAATTAAAAAAAAACAGTCATTGACAAAGACATACCACATCATTACTGCACAGTAAAAAAAGTGACAAGCTAAAATCATGAATTATAAGGACTAAATACAACAAGATAATTAGATGTTAGGCTGCCAGTATTACATATAATGCCACATATAATATAATAGTAGGTTAATTCCCAAAAGCATATTATATCCTTAAACTTTTTCCCTACAAGTTAATTTCAATGGAGATTTGACTTAACATACAGTGTGTGACCATCAATAATAGTTATACTTTAACAGAACTAGTTTATGTCAAACAGCAGTGAGAAAAAAACAGGAGGGCAAGAAAATAGTAAAAGGTCAAGTTTGAAAAAACATTGAGGGTCGAGAAAAGGGGGGAGATAGACAAAGGGATACAAAGAATGAGAAGAACAAAATAGGGTCAATCCACACTTCTCCCATGCAGCAATCAAGTGGATCAACTCAGTATTTTGTCATGAAATAACACATGTAAGACAATCTGGAAAAAAGAAACACAAACCTTGATGAGCATGCATATTCACATAATAACTGTACTTGTCTAATAATTGAGGGGTAGAAGGATGACAGGGAAGGAGTGGGGAGGTGGAGGGGAGAGTTTCAAGTAGAAATTTCTACAATCTTAACAGATCCAGAAACAAATGATATGATACCTTTTATTGGACCAACATGGATGTTACAGAAAAGAACAAAGTGCTCTAGCTTTCGAACCAACCAGGCCCTTCTTCAGAAGCTATGACTTCACAAAGCTTGAAGAAGGACCAGGTGGTTCGAAAGCTAGAGCACTTTGTTATTTTCTGTAACATCCATGTTGGTCCAATAAAAGGTAACAAATCATTAGTTTCTGGATCTGTTCTTAAAAGGACCAATACGGCACCTACAACATTTTTTTGTACAACCATAACAAGCATTCTACATTCACAAATATGGTTTGCAACCCCAGCTGTCACTGAGACCCTCTGGTTTTACTGTTTTGAATGAAAAGATCAAATAACTCTGTTCTGAGAAGCATATTTTTTCTATCCCTTCCATTCTTTTGTTCTGGAACATGTTCTAATGCCATGAATTTTAAACCTCTGGGATCTGACTGATAACATTCAAAAAATGAATGCCCACAGGGGTGCCAAACCTACTGTAAAGTATTGATCTAAGATGTACCTGTATTCATTGTTTTAATGGCCTCATGGTACATCCTACATAGACCGGGTTACAAGTACACCATAACCCATAAATGCAAAATGGGATGCCATATATTAAACACTTCTTCACTTTCTCAATTACATTTTGATTTTGTGGATGTTCAATTTTTTTTGTTTGCCATACCATATTTACATATGTTGCATTAAGTGCAGCTATAGAATCCTTTGGGTTTATTAGGAAACCATCCTCTATCTGTTCTTGGTGACCTGGTCCTCATTACCCATATAATGCTCTCTCTCTGTTAGCAGTCCCTGATCCCAGGATCCAGCCTCTATGCCATCTCACAACCATTATCTCCTTGCACCTGTGATATGCAGCAGCAGTAGCGGGGGGGAGGGTTTGAAAGAGGTGAAGGCCATGAAGACATGTCAGGGAGTAACTAAGCCTGGAGGTCCACTGTGTTCACTGTCCTATACACATCCCAGCAGCTGTCTAACTGAACCACACCCCAAATCACTCAATAAATAATCCCACCCCACACCCCCAGCAGACCATCCCTCACAACCCAACAACCCTCCCACAAAACCAAAACACAACCCATACCCACCCCTTACGTAAAGCACTTACCCAATAAGCTAATAACCTTCAACGTAAAAACTCATACACACTTATATACAGACAGTTGTCCAACCAATAATTGAATACAACATAGGCCTAACCACACACCCCCAGTCACTCCAACAAAAAATACAAATAATTCTCATTGTAAAAGGTAAAATGAAAGTCCAGAGCAAAGTCAGCAAAAGTCCCTAACAAGTTAATGAACTAGTTCCAATTCAGATGTCATAAAAGTTAAATTACTGAATAAGTGACCCCACCAACAGGGGCTGCCTGCTCACTCTCACAAACAGGCATTTACCAGTAACCAACAGTATCACTGAAAAATTATTAAGATGTCCTCTCCTCTCACAAGAGACAATCCAATACAAAAATCAGCAGCATAGTCTCTTTGAGTCCTGTCACTAATGGAAGGTTCTCCAAAAAGATGTAATCAAATTATACTAAAATGCTGTGTCAGAGGCTTTCTCATCACCCCTTTAAGCCAGGTAGGCTGGCGTCCATGTGTAGTCTCAAAAAACAGCTCTATCACTCACTCCACATGCCTCTATGATGTGTCCATGATCCACCAAACCTCAGGCCTTCCCATTGAAAATTCTCCTTCCTTCATGCAGATCTCCTACACCAAATAATGGACCAACTGCAGCCTCCTTCCCAACTACCAGACACTGATTGCAGATGTAAATCAGTGGCCTAGATGCATCAAATGCAGACACTTGTGTAGGGAGGCTCCTATTAAATGGCCACACAGGAGGTCAGCAAAGTCGAAAGTCATATTATCTGAGAACAGTGATACAGCCATGATTCTGTTCTGCTGTGCCATCACTCCCTTCTATTGGAAATATGCTCCTCCAGTTCCTGTGAACTACAGGAGGGCAGCAGGAATGACTTAATAAATGCTGGCACACTTTACACTGGGAACTACTAAAAACAATAAAACTAACTCCTAACTCTTCCTCACTCTTGGATTAAATGGCAGCTTGGGATGCGGCCACAGTGATAGCGCCTCTGTAACCGCCGCTAGGACCACCGCCCGGATTCCTCCAGCTAGTCAGGAACTCTTGGATTCGTCGGCCGCAGGACCGGCGGCCACCGGGCAGACGGCGCCTCTGTAGCCACCGCTCGAGACCACCGCCCCGGATTCCTCCAGCTAGTCAGGAACTCTTGGATTCGTCAGCCGCAGGACGAGCGGTCACCGGGTGGACGGCGCCTCTGTAGCCACCGCTCAAGACCACCGCCCTGGATTCCTCCAGCTAGTCAGGGACTCTTGGATTCGTCGGCCGCAGGACGGGCGGCCACGGGCGAGCGGGCGCATCTGTAGCCGCCGCTCAAGACCACCGCCCCGGATCCTCCAGCTAGTCAGGGACTCTTGGATTAGGTCGGCACGCGGGGCGGGCGACCACCGAGCAGACTGGCACCTCTGTAGCCGCCGCTCGAGACCACCGCCCCGGATTCCTCCAGCTAGTCAGGAACTCTTGGATTCGTCAGCCGCAGGATGAGTGGCCACTGGGCGGACGGCGCCTCTGTAGCCACCATTCGAGACCACCGCCCCGGATTCCTCCAGCTAGTCAGGGACTCTTGGATTCGTCAGCCGCAGGACGAGCGGCCACCGGGCGGACGGCGCCTCTGTAGCCGCCGCTCAAGACCACCGCCCCAGATTCCTCCAGCTAGTCAGGGACTCTTGGATTCATTGGCCGCAGGACGAGCGGCCACCGGGCGGACGGTGCCTCTGTAGCTGCCGCTTGAGACCACCGCCCTGGATTTCTCCAGCTAGTCAGGGAGTCTTGGATTCATTGGCCGCAGGATGAGCGGCCACTGGGCGAGCCGTGGCGCCTCTGTAGCCACCACTCGAGACCACTGCCCTGGATTCCTCCAGCTAGTCAGGGACTCTTGGATTCGTCGGCCGCAGGATGGCTGGCCACAGGCGGATGGCGCCTCTGTAGCCGCCGCTCAAGACCACCGCCCCAGATTCCTCCAGCTAGTCAGGGACTCTTGGATTCATCGGCCGAAGGACGAGCGGCCACCGGGTGGACGGCGCCTCTGTAGCCACCGCTAGAGACCACCGCCCCAGATTCCTCCAGCTAGTCAGGGACTCTTGGATTCGTCGGCCACAGGACTGGCGGCCACAGGCGGGGACAGCGCCTCTGCAGCCGCCACTCGAGACCACCACCCCGGATTCCTCCAGCTAGTCAGGGACTCTTGGATTCGTCGGCCGCAGGATGAGCGGACCACGGGCGGATGGCGCCTCTGTAGCCGCCACTCGAGACCACTGCCCCGGATTCCTCCAGCTAGTCAGGGACTCTTGGATTCGTCGGCCACAGGACGAGTGGCCACTGGGTGGACGGCGCCTCTGTAGCCACTGTTCGAGACCAACGCCCCGGATTCCTCCAGCTAGTCAGGGACTCTTGGATTCGTCGGCCGCAGGATGAGCGGCCACCGGGCAGACGGCGCCTCTGTAGCCACTGCTCGAGACCACTGCCCCGGATTCCTCCAGCTAGTCAGGGACTCTTGGATTCGTCAGCCGCAGGACGAGTGGCCACTGGGCGGACGGCGCCTCTGTAGCCACCATTCGAGACCACCGCCCCGGATTCCTCCAGCTAGTCAGGGACTCTTGGATTCGTCGGCGCAGGACGGCGGCCCACCAGGTGGATGGCGCCTCTGTAGCCGCCGCTCGAGACCACCGCCCCGGATTCCTCCAGCTAGTCAGGTACGGCAAAGCCACAGCCTATTGGAGTGCGAGCACCATTGTTTGGCGGCTTCCGATTGGCTTACCACCTTAATCTGTTTTTGGAAACCAATTTCTGCAAAAAAGGAGCTGTATTCTTGTTTTTCTGGGGAATTATTAATGTGTTATAATGCCTGAATGTCTGTACTAGCCTAGTCTGTATGTATATTACTGCTGCAGGTGTTAGAGGAGGTGCAGGTCATAGCCATTACAGCCCTTTCTTGGATCTTGAGCAGACAAAGCGAGACATAGGAGCCCAGAAAATCACCTCCTTTGTCCTGTAAATTCTTGCTCTGCAACACCTCTGGTCTGCCCCCTCAGCTGACTGGGACTGCTATTAATAGTCCCTCCTTCTGTCTCCTTAGGGACTCTTGGATTCATAGCGCAGGATGACCCACCCGGTGAGCCAGCGCCTCTGTAGCCTAGCACAGAGACCACTGCCCCAGATTCCTCCAGCTAGTCGATGCTGCAAAGCCTCATTTTTTGCCCATCCCCCTTCACGAGCGTTATTTTATAGCCCAATTGCTCAGCCCACAGTTTCCCTCTCTTTCATTGGCCCGGCCCATTTATAATTAGGCATAGTCACTACCGTAGTAAAGCAATATTTCTCCTGCTTACTAGAGGCGTTCCCTTCATTTGCATTACTCCCTGCCTCTCAGTTAGATCCAAATTTAACCAGACGAGGCCATGAGATGTGTCTCCACAAGATTACAATCTACTGCTTACACTGAGTATTGTCTAACAAGATCCTGCTGAGGTAACATCTATATAATATCTGCTCAAACATGGGAGGCCTCAAGTGGCTTTGTCTAATAGCCAACATCTTTCTGCTATGCAGCATGGCTGGCCCTCATGACAGCTATGATGTTCCTATAGTGACATGTCCCAAGCAGACAGTCTACCCATATAATAATAATAGCTATTTATTATACTGCCCTTGTCTGCCCCAATTCAACCGAAGCTTGTTGAATCCTCCGATAGTGGCACAGTAACCAGCTCTTCTAAGTACGTCCTCAAACCTCAGGCAACCAAACACTGCACAGGCTGCTACTACCCTACATGGTTCTTAAGCTATGTATCCACAGGGCAAAACAAGAGGATGACCCGATCTATGGACTCATGCGCCTAGTCTGTAACAAATGCAGAAAGCCTCGTGCCTTTAAAAATTTCTTTCACAACCTGAGAAGAATTCTCCTCCTCCTGCTACTGTGCTCAGGAGACATCAAACTTAATCCTGGTCCCCCAAGGTTGCTCTCATCACCATCCGAAATTAATCATCTGAAAGGTTTCAGTTTCCTACATGCCAATGTCTGCAGCCTGTTAAAAAAGCTGGAGTCTGTCCAGGCCTGGATTATCCACACTGCACCAGATATTCTTGTGATTTCGGAATCCTGGCTTGAGCATCCACACCGGACAGTGAGGTCAATATCCCCAATTACCTTCTCTTCAGAGCAGATAGAAGGACTGGGGAGGGGAGTAGCCATTTATGTTAAAAACGTATTCACAGTATCTGTATTAGATGCTACCTCCATTGCGGGAGGTTTTGAATGCCTGTCTCTTAAAGTTGAACCACCTCACTCTGGGGCTTTTCGTGTGATAGACTGCTATAGACCACCTGCAGCAGGACCTCAGCTCCTGACTCACCTGTCTGGACAAATGGACGCATCCTCTATGGAGACAATTTTACTAGGCGACCTATACTATGACTGGTTAACTAGCGGATCATTACCCCTGAAACATTTCTGTGATTCACATGGATTCACTCAACTAATACCTGAACCTACGCGCATCAACAAGAATCCAACGAGAAGCAGCCTTCTGGATGTGCTACTTGTCAATGAGCCTCACCATTTCTCACATGCCGGTATCCTTCCAGCTGATGTTAGTGACCACTGCCTCATAGCTGGCATTAGAACCATCCCAAATCCACTATCTACATCAAAGTTCTCTACCAAAAGATCCAGACGTAACTTTGAGCCCCTGGCCTATTTCAATGACCTAAAAAACTCTATGCAATGGCAGAGTTTTTACCTAGCTAAATCAGTAAGTGATGCCTATGATGTCCTGTACGAAATCATAACTAGTGCCCTAAATATCCATGCTCCTATAATTAAAGCTAGAATAAAAACCAGGACCTGCTGCTGGTTTTCACCAGACTTGAAGAAAGCCATACTAAAAGAGATCAGCTGTGAAAAGGCCTGGAAGTCACATGCAGACTCTGACTGGTGTCTTTTCAGATCAGCTAGAAATGCCTGCAAAAAATGACCAGGAGGCAAAGGCTACTTTTTATCAATCAGAATTGCTCTCTGCATCTAATAATCCTACCAAGTTCTTGTCCACTATTAAGGAAGTGTCAGGCCATTCACTGGGTAGTGTGCTCCCATCTAAAATTACCATTGACAATGTCTCTGTCACTGATAAATCTGAGATTCTTCAAGCTTTCAATAATCACTTTGGCACCGCTGGCTTGGCTTTCGATAAAGCACCAGTAAGTAGTCTTCAGCCAAAGATCAAAGCACAGTCCCTAGAAATAAACAACAAAGGCAGGACCTTCGCCTTTTCATTAATCACCTTGAAAGAAGTTGAAGACCTTCTGCTACAGTTAGACACTAGAAAGAGTGCAGGAGCTGACTCGCTTGACCCATACTTTCTGAAAATAGCTTATCACATACTAGCAGCACCAATAATGCACTTATTTAACCTGCCTCTAATCCCAAGGCTCTCTCCCTGCAGAATGGAAAACTGCTCATGTTATTCCACTATACAAAGCAGGAGACCCAAGTGACCTGAACAACTGTAGGCCAATCTCCCTACTACCTATACTTTCGAAAATGTTGGAAAAAATCGTGGCTACACAGTTGAGATCTTTCCTGGACAACTCTGAATTTCTTAACCCCATGCAGTCTGGATTTAGAACCAAACATAGCACTATTACGGCACTGGCCAAAGTCACTGACGATTGGCAACGGGGATCTGGACAAGAAAGAATTCGTTTGTGCGGTGTTTTTAGATCTTAGCAAGGCTTTTGATACCGTCAACCATTGTCTACTTCTCTCCACGTTAAATAATTTAGGCATGGACTCAATCACACTGGACTGGTTCCAGAACTACCTCACAGATAGGCAGCAACAAATAAAGGCCGAAGGAGAGCTTTCTCCACTCAAACCAATAAAGAGAGGAGTCCCACAGGGTTCCATACTGGGTCCACTACTGTTCAACATCTATATTAACAACCTGAATTTAGGAATCAAGGAAGCCAGTATCCATTTATTCGCCGATGATACAGTGCTTTACCTAAGTCGAGACTCCCCTGGAGCCGCATGCTCTGCATTACAAGATGAATTCAATAAGCTGTAAAACCAGCTCATTGACAAAAAGTTATTGCTAAATGCAAAAACAACCAAGGCAATGCTGTTTGCTCCATCTAGCTCTGGGACCAACACTGCAGCCACTGACACTGTTCCTCCTATAACCACTCTACTTGGTGAAAATCTTGAGTTCATGCCGAAATTCAAATACCTGGGTATATGGCTGGATAACAAACTCTCTTTTAAAGAGCATACTGAAGAATTACTGAAAAAGCTTAGGCAAAGGCTTGGCCTCTTTTTACAGAATTAAACATCTCCTTACTGAGACTGCAAAAAGACAGCTTGTTCATTCTACATTCCTCTCATTAATTGATTACGCTGACATTATATATGGCCAATGCCCTGTCTCTCAACTTGCTAAATTGGATGTACTGTACCACAAAGCCTTAAGATTTATAACTGGCTTTCCATCCTCCATGCACCACTGCTCGCTATACACTGCAGTAGGGTGGCCTTCTCTACAATTCAGACAGCATAGAAATGCAGCCATTTGGACACTTCAAGCTCTCACCAATAAACTCCCGGACTACATTGCTGCCTGCCTTCCTCTAAGTCCACCTAGTAGCTATGACATAAGAAGCCACTCACTAATTTCCCTAAAAATTCCCAGGATTAGCAACCACTTTGGTAGGGCAGCCATAAGTCACGCTCTGCCCTCATTATGGAGAAGGATTCAAAGCTCACTGAAACTCAGCACTCCTGTCAGTATTGTGATGTTTAGGCATCTTTACGACAAAGCATTCACTGAAATTTGTAAATGTTACCATAGCTTCTAGTGGTTCTGTTAGCGGCCTCATCTCTAAATCTACCTCACACAGCCTTGAACCTAACCCCTCTAATACCTCCCTAACCCGTTAAGTAGCCAGCTGCCTTGTTTGGCCCTCAGAACCTTTGGCACCTTTCTTTACCTACTCCTACATGCCACTCTAATAGTTGTTCAGTTGGAAATATGGGCCCTATCTAAGCCATGGCCACCATCCAAGGTAGTGACCACCGTCCAAGCTAGAATTAGTTACTGAGGGATGAAATGGTCATAATTTGTACCCTTCAGCTGAGACCATTATAAAGTGTCACTTATCATACATGTATAAGAAAGAATGTACATGCCACAATAATGTCTTGTGTTGTTTACCTGTTCCCACAAGTGCAATGGATTGTATATACTGTACCTTTCAAATGTAAGTCTGTATTCTTACTTCTACATTTTGTATGTATTCTATGTATGTATATCTATCCTTGACAAACAGCAGGTCCACCTTATAAATGAGCTTGCTCAATGGTGAGCGCCTGGATAAATAAAGATTTGATTGATTGATTGATTGATTGATTGATTGATTGATTAAACACTACCACCAAGATTCCCTACTACTAACCTACTAGTTTTTAAAAGTTATTCAAAAGCAAATTAACTGCAACACTTCTGTGTGTGTTGCAGAACCCCTAATTAGGTGTATTTTTGTTTAAATAAACAGTGCTTTTGGAAATAAGAAAGGCACCAAATTTAATCATCTAGGAGTTCCAGAGCGTAAGGTCACAGACAACAAAGGCCGATCACCCATAGCTCTATGGGTTTTAGGGACAGCAAGCAGGGACATATCACTAGAACTGAGGGGGTAACATGAATTAGCAGTGTTTGACTGATTAGACAGGGCAGGAGGAGTAGCAGTTCTGATACAATTTATTAACAAAACAACCCAAGGCAAATGCACGACTGTTCAGTGGAGACAGCCATGTCCTGAACATATTGGGGCTGTACAGTTAGAAATCAAGCTTGAGTATAAGGTAACTTCAAGAAATTTAAATGACTGGGCAGTAACAATAGCAGAGCCATCAGCACTTGACACATCCAGGGGCTGAGGACACGATGCAACTTATCCCGGGATCCAAACTGCATAGACTATCTTCTTAAGGTTAAGGACTAACCTGTTCACTGTGAGTTAGGATTGGATTTGGCTGAAGACAGCATTCAGTTAAGAGTTGATGGTTTTGCTATCTTGATACAAATAAGCTAGCTAGTAACACCAGGTTATTAGCATAAAGGGTGGAACTGCACTGGCAGGCACCTGAGGGACGTAATTTATAAACAGGGAGAATAAGATGGTGCCAGAATGGAACCTTGAAGGACACCAACATTGACAGGAGTCAACTCTGAGAGTGTTCTGTTGAATTTTACTATTTGAGAACTATCCTGCAAATAATTTGTGAACCAGGTTAATGCATGGTCAGACAGACCCAAGGAACATAGCTTGGAGTAAAGAAGTTGATGGTCAATCAATCAATCTTTATTTAACCAGGTGGAAAAACCATTGAGCGAGACTCATTTACAAAGTGAACCTGGTCAGCACTGTAACGCTGAGATATGTCAACTAAGATAATACAAGGACAAGGCAAAACATTATTAGCAGTAACACAACAGTACAAGAACACAAACTTATTACAATATTTACAAAATATACCATTTTCAAAGGCCTATGACAACTATACCCTAAGTGTAGTTGGGAGTGACAGCAGATAGGGACAGTGAAGGATCAACAGCACAACAGCATATACTAACAGATGGTCAAGGAAAGGGATGGGAGGAGAATAAGGAAGCAGGGAGGTAGAGATGAGAGTAGTTGTGTGGGGATTTTGGATGTGTTAGTGGTAGTGTAGGCAGGAGAGGAAGTAGGCAGCATATCAGCTGAACAACTAAGCATAATCACCTGATGGGCTACGCGGGGGGTTAGGAGCAACAGTTGCAAGAGTCTCTGATATATTATTTTAGCAAGGATTTAAAAGCTGCCAATTTAACAACAGTGGACAGCCTCAGGACTTTCTGGATATTATTCCATAGGGCTGGCAGGGCATATTTTAAGGATGAAAGCCCAAAATGAGATCTACATCTGGGGATGTCAAGTGAAAGGTAAGAATGTTTTCTAAGTCAGTAGCACCCAGGGGTGTTAGTTAAAAGGCTTGAAATGTACTGAGGGAGCTTTCCAATTAAATCTTTATAAGTCCATGTAGCAGCATTTATGGTTCTCCTAGTTTTTAGGGACTGCCAGCCTAGCATTGCATGAAGAGAGCAATGGTGTGTGCTGGACGAGGCACTGGTAATGAATCTCAACACCCTATTGTATAGGGTGTCGAGCTTAGCCAATGCTGTGCTTGGACCATGACTATACAGAATGTCGCCATAGTCTAGAAGGGGGAGGAATATGGAATGTACTAGTCTCTGTTTGACTTCAGGGGTTAGGATATGTTTTATCTGGAAGAATAATCCTAAACATTGCTTCAGTTTTTTTGCCAGTTCCTCTATATGTACCTTGTAAAAGAGTTTATGATCAATCCAAAACCTGAAGTATTTGAACTTGACTATGGCTTTGATAGGCTCTCCCAAGAGGGATGTTATTTGATGAGTTGTGCCTAGAGGTGGCAAGTTGTCTGGAATAGATTTATGATAGAGAAACATAGCTTTTGTTTTCATGGCATTTAGCAACAATTTAAGGCTCAGAAGATTTTGCTGTAGCAGACTGAATTCATGCTGCAACGTGCTGCAGGCAAGTTCAAGGGTAGGTTCAGTGACATAGAGAATGGTATCATCCGTGAGCAGATGGACACTTGCTTGATTGATACCTTCATTGATGTTGTTGGTGTATATTGTGAACAGTAGCAGACCCAAAATAGAACCTTGTAGCACACCCCCTGAGGATCGTCTTTAGTGGTGATAGCCCCCCCCCGGCCTTGATTTGCTGTTGTCTTCCAGTGAGGTAGCAGCTAAACCAGTTGGTGGCAGTGTCATCAAGGCCAATACTTTGTAGTATGGTCAACAGAAGATCACGGTCCACTGTATCAAAGGCCTTACTTAGGTTGAGTAATAAGGCACTCACATGAAGTCTGGAATCAATGGCCAGGTGCCAGTCATTGGTTGCCTTGGCTAATGCAGATAATGTGCTGTGTTTTTTTCTGAAACCAGATTGAATGGGGGCTTAGCAACTGAAGTGAGTCCAAATAGTTCCTGATCTGCATGTTTACTAGTTTTTTGAGGAGTTTGGGCAGGATTGGCAGGAAAGATATGGGCCTATAGTTATGGAGGTCGCTCTGTTCACCGGATTTGAAGAGTAGGACTACATGCACCACTTTCCATATAGATGAAATTTTGCTATGTGCCAGGGATAGGTTAAACAGATGTGTGACAGGAGCAGTCAATACATGATACCCCAGTTTTAGGAAGTAAGTTTCTAGTTTATCTGCACCTGCACATTTTTTGGTGTCTAGGCCCAAAAATAAGTCTTCAACTTGCTTGTACGTGACAGGGCTGAAGGATAATTTTGCCTCCTGTGCCAGAGCCTTTGTGATGGGACAGCCCATAGCAGGATTATTGCACTGTTGGCAGAGTTTTCTAGCTGCAGAAGTCTCAAGAGCGAGACCAGCTGTGGCAAAATGGTCATCCATGGCAAAGGCATTGGAGAGATCTACAAAGATTGCTCCAGTAAGCTTGTTATGTTTCATAGCAACCCTAATCTCAGAAGTGATTTTAGCAAGGGCAGTGGTGGTGTTATGGCTGTACCAGAGTCCTCATATTTGTAGAGCTACTTAGTTATTCAGGATGCCACAACTTTCTTCACAAGTTTGCTGATGGCTGACAGGATAGTTCTTAGGATGACAGTTTTCAATACATTTTGGGTCACCTTGGTTAAATACTAGAGCAACCCATACTGTTTGCTAATTATCAGAAACTATGCCAGTAAGTAGTGATACATTAAAAATATGGGAGATAGGTAAGGCAAAGAAGGGGGCACCCAATAGAATGAGTTTTGGCTCCATGAGTATTTCAACTTAGTCCTGTTATCATGTCCAGCACTGGTATAAAGGGAAAGACTACAAAACTTACCCATCGTTACAGTTTTAAGTTGAAATGGGGGTGATGGAAAGGGGCAGAAGAAGGGGAGATAGACTCATCCTGTGCAGTAGGGCTAGTGAACAGTGAGGTGAGGACTGACAGCTCAGAGAACTGCCTGTTAAATGCATTTGCAATCATATTAGGGGTGTTACAATTTACTGCCCCTTCCCCAAAGCAGGTTATTAGTGTGATGTCTGAGCGAGCCACCAACCACACTTTTAATGTTTTGCCAGAAATGTTGGGGGTCTCTGACAGAGACCAGTAAGGTGGATTTTCAGAATTTGCTCTTACCTGTAGCTGCACGTGTGTTTTTTTACGGACATTTCAGAGTCACCAATGCTCAAAAAAGTCATACAGTATTATGAGTCTGATTTTACTGGCCACAAATGTAACACTGGGACATTGCTTAGATCATGAAATTCCTTCCTAGGTAGAATGACACAGAGAAATCCTTCAGGATTTACATATGGGAAATTGCTAGTGTACAAGAGACACACGTACCTCTTATAAAACACATTGAGAACTATTGTTTAGCTGTTTAAATGGAAATTTAATGCATTAAATAGAAGAAAGCTTTAAATAGCAATCATTCTTTTTTTCGCAGGATAAAAATACTAACCATAATCTACATATTTAACTCGTTACTAATAATTATCTAGAAGTGTATCTTTTTTGGAGTAAGGGATAGGTGGGGTGGTGGCAGAACAGGAATGGGAAGGAAAGGGGGAACTATACCCTGAATAAGCTTACTGATATCATTAACAGACACTTTTTCTAGGTATAGTGTTATTTATATTCAGAGACACTATCTTAATTGTATGTACTGCTTGTAAATATATCACAATCATTTATTGTGCATTTTTATAGTATGTATGTATGAATATTTATTGAAAAAGTTAATAAAATCTATTATTGAAGAAAATGCTTTTTAGCAACACACGCTTTCATAGCTTAGTCAGTTGCTTCTCATTCATGATCCATACGCATTTCTCCAAAGCTACACCTTCCCTAACAAAGCAAATGAGAGCAACAACCATGAGGCCCATGGATCTCATGGGTATTTCATCATAAGGTGGAACATACCAAAGGAAAAGCAAGGAACAATTCTTGTCAGTCTTTTTTTTTAACATTCTTTATTCCCCCATTGTCTCCCATTCAGGTTATCCTTCAGCCCTTCACCAGTACCACCTCCCATCCACCTGAGGCCCACCTAACTGGTGCACCAGGCCACACACAACACACCAAGATCATTCCATCACAGCTTACCCTCAAGACAGGGTTGCCGTCAGTGCAGCAACAGACTCTGCATGCAATCCACTTAGTCTCAATGGAGGTGATGCCGGAGGATCCTGGAGCAGGTAGGTAGGGCATGATGCAGATGTTTTGGGGAGCTGGGCAGCACATCATCTTCCTGGCTGACAGCAGTTTTTCCACTTTCTACTGCCCCTTAGAGGAGTGATTGTGCAATGACTTCCTAACACAACCATACATGCTTCCACACATGGTGCATCATTGTCTGCCACACCTCTTCTCCAGTCTCGTGGCTCCAAGACTCCCTGTCCTCTGGCCTCTATTAGGGTTATACATTTACCAGGCATTGCTGTCCTCCATCTTTAGAGGAGGATAGCAGTCCAAGGGATGCTCAGTCCTCATCCCTCCAATTAACCCTCTGATGCCCCAGGCACATTCATGAACCCGGGTATTCACGTCAGCGTCACAAACAGTAGCTATACCACTGTGTTGGTGGGCCAGCAAAATTCTTGTCAGTCTTGAAGGATTGTTTCCTCCTTCAGCATGTCCAAGATGTGATGAGACTGGATGCAGTTCTTGTTCTGTTAATGAGCAGTGGGATGGATTAAAAGCTGAGGAAACATTGAGTGAAAGTGACCTTAATAGGAATGAATTCCAGGTGATAGGGTAATCTACCTTACGAAAAATAAGACCATGACACTAAACATCAGGAAAGCTGATTCTGATAAGCTGACTGAGATGGTTTTGTCTCATTTGGTGACTACAACAATGAGAGGGAGTGCTAATGTCAAGAGGGTGGGACTAAAACAAAATATTAAATAGGCAATGACTACATGTGCCACCGTGTGCAACAAAGGTAAGAAAGCAGAGCAGAGGCTGCCATTGTTTTTCAAAGAACCTCAGGGAAAGTTAATGGGTAAGGAGTGGGTGTAAGATAAGTGGAGACATTTTGGCAACAGAGGGATAGAGGTAGAGTATAGGGCATTACAGAAGGAATCTAGGGCCAAGGGTGCCCACACAGCAAATGCTGGTCAGGAAGAAATTATTGCACAGGGGATCAAGAGGAATATGAAACTATTTTTCAATATATAGGAAACAAAAGAAGACTAAAGAATAAGGGTGGCCACTGATCACTGGTATGGGTAGGAACCATTGAGTAAGGCATGGGGACTAGCAAAGGAGTGGAATAAATTGTGCAAGTACTGAGCTAGGAAGAAGGTTCAATAGAAATGTGAGGCAGTGCTGATGGCATAAAAATTAATTGACAAGTATCAGAAAGGTACAAATCCAGGTAAAATCCCAGGGTCTAAGTGGTAGCCAACCAAGTGTAATAGGGGAGTTAAAAGAGTTCTGCCTCATCCCTCACTGATATTGCTCAGGACTCCTTACAGGAAGGGATAGTGCCAGAGAACTTGAAAACAGACAATATCACACACCACTGTAAGAAGGGGGCACGGTAAGACCTACATTTCCACAGAACTGTAAGCCCTAACATGGTTCTCAGCAAATACAGAGAAACACAGGGTACTAAACTTAAGATACTTAAGATCAAAGAATCTAGCTCACATGTGCACCCCATGGGATACAACAGAGGCTGGCACAACAGTGGGACAAAGGAAAAAGATCTAAAGGTAACTGAACAGCAAGCTGAAGCCAGACAGGCAATGTGCTACTGCAGTCAAGAAAACCATGCAGTGCTGGGATGAATGAAAAGAGGGTAAGGGGCAAGTTTAGGGAGGGGCTGCACCCTGTGTACAAGGCTATGGTTCAACCACACCTGGAGTACTGTGTCCGGTTCTGGTCACTGCAGCACAGCAAGGACATTAAAGAGATTTAGAGGATTTAGCACAGTGCTGCCAAGAAGATTAGTGTCTGAGGAGGTAAAAGCACTGAGTAGAAACTGAGCACTATTTAATCTAGAAAAGAGAGGGCTGAGAGAGGATATTATCGTGGTTTTCTGAATACTAAAGGGGATATAAAGGGTGTAATACTGTTTAATTAAATGTGTGAGCTGGTGGGTGCAAGCAGAACCAGAGTTCATACACTTTTACTGAGGGGGTGGGCAGAATAAGGTGCACCAGTTTTACTTCACACAGAGGTTGGCTAACATGTGGAATAGCCTACCTAGAGAGGCTGTGGAAGGTAGCACTGGTCAGGTTTTTAAAGTAGGAACAGACAGATTCCGGACTGAGAATGGCATTGATCATTTCACAGCATGAGTAGCTGGCTGTTAAGCTTGGGTCTGTGTCCATACTCAGATTGGGTAAAGAAACTGCCACATGACAGTCAAGGTGGATAAGATGGACATTAAGACACTTCCATCCTCATGGTACTTTGGTACTATGCTACTTTCCTCTCTTAACCCTTGCAGGGCCGCGGACTAATATATCAGTCCAAAATTCCTATACATTCCAATTCTGTCGGCAGGCTAAGGGTTAAGATTAATTAGATAGTGAAAGCAAACCCTGTCTCTGAGCAGTCAAGTCAACAACCTCCCTACCACAGTGTGTGTGTGTGTGTGTGTGTGTGAGTGTGCATGTGTGTGAGTGTGTGTGTGTGTGTTATTCATGAAGCCAGTCATGGCCTCAAGGAAGTCATTAAGCAACTTACTCATCTGAGTGAAAAGGAAGGTACATCGCAGCTGTTAACAGGCTTTTTTCCTGATCAAGGACATTTTATCTTCAGTTCACAAAACCAACAGTGAATGGATTAGATTGTGGGTATCAATTTTATTTATCTTAATCCCCCCAAAACTAAAATCTGAGGTCTCTGCTAAGTAGTGGAGAACCCATCACTGTGGTGGTTTTAAAAACATGAGCATTTGGAAGACTCTGGTGTTCAAGAGATACAGTGTTGCACTATCATGCAGAAAACTGAGGTTCACACCAAAAAATATGGATCTCCATATGCTGGTGGTATGGGGTAGCACTCTGCATCATGTAGAAGAGCACAATGACATATATTCATAAACATTAAAGTTCAGCCAAATCTTCCAGTAGAATGTTGAGAATCATATTTTGACACAATTCAGATTATATTTCATATCAGCTCTGCTTTTTGGGGCACGGGGTTATAATGTCACAAGACATTATGCCACATCAATGTACTGCGCTGCCAAAACAGCACGATATATTGCAAGTGGCAGATGTCTTTCTTTTGTGGGGAGCCCAGCTCCCACTATTATGGGGGGCAGTGCCCCCCACCCCCCCAACTAAAATAACAAACTCTGGGAGGGGTTAACACTTAATATCACACAAAGTACAACAAATTAAAAATTTCTTGCATCTGGGGCCGGAATTGAAA
This sequence comes from Neoceratodus forsteri, assembly GCA_016271365.2. NCBI lineage: Eukaryota > Metazoa > Chordata > Ceratodontiformes > Ceratodontidae > Neoceratodus > Neoceratodus forsteri. The sequence goes on along the minus strand of JADMNL010000023.1, from coordinate 329,965,452 downwards.
CCCAGTCCCAAACTGAAACCAGGTCCAAAACGCACCACCTCCCTCCCTCCCTCCTCCCTTGCTGCCTGTGGCTCATCCTGTCGAGCCACGGCAGCTGCTCACTGGCCCCACCTACCAGCATGGGTCTCATTCCCTACCTGGGAAGAGTGAGAGGGTGCACTACTGCATATATATCCTTTCATGGCTTTACCCCCTCTCGCTCTAGCCTATCGTACTGTTCTTGTTGCGTGGCTTTAGCGTATGCTATTAAGTGTAAGAGATACTGACCCGGTAGGGTTTTTTGCGCTCCATTATTTATTACTGAGATAAAATACATGGAAACATGGCATTTGTTCATTGAAAGTTCATCAGCTTCTATTTGTGAGTCTCCACCTAGGGACAGATATTCAAAGGTTAGCACTGGTGCTAACAGGGTTTGTGCAAGCTCTATTAGGGTTTGCGGAGTGCACTGGGGACCATAATCAGAGGCCCCTGTAGCATGTGCTATCCTGTTAGCACCCATGTGCTAACATAACACTGCAGCCATGCAAATGTGTGGGTCCCCTCCTGCATACAGGTGCATTGGCATGTTCAAAGGTTTGTGACAATGGTAAACAGCATGCAAAGCAATGCTATTTACCTTCACTGAAAACCACCTCTCAACTGGGTGCTAAGCCTGAGCCCCAACCACACCAATGGGAGAATAGCTATACAGCAACTGCCTGCCCCCAATCACCCATCACACCAGTAAGGTTGCAGGCCCTGGTGTCCAGTGGCATCCCCCCAAACACCTATCCCATGTATCGTAAAATATTCATGATGCCTAGTGGCACCCTCACTTTCAAACACCTGTCCCATGACCTATAGAATATCCCTGGAGTCCAGTGGCACCCTCACCCCCTGAACACCCATAATTGTATTACATCTACCTGTCCCTGGTGTCTAGTAGTACCCTTCAACCCCCTGATCACCCATTCCATACTGTGTGTACCTATCCCTGGTGTCTAATGGCACCCCCACACCCCAACCACCCATTCCATATTATGTTTACATATTCCTGGTGTCTAATGGCACCTCTCACCCCAAACACCTAGTCCATGAACTGAAGAATATCCCTGGTGTCCAGGTGTACCCTCCAACCCCACCCCGAATGCCCATTTACAAACAAACTGGCAAACATTGGTAGTCCAGAGGCCCCCCTACTGGCATCCCAAAAACCACCCATCCAAACCCCTTTACCAGTGTGTCTGGGGAAATGCCTGGAATCCTGACATGGCAACTGGTAGAGCCCTCCTCTCAGCTCCCTGGCTGCTGCATACAGTATGAGCTCACAGTAAGCGCAGATATAGAATACTGTATACTGCATGCAAGCTCACTGTCAACCCATATGGTGGCCAGCTGGGGAGGTGAGAAGAGGGCTTTGCTGGTTGCCATATTGGGATTCAGGGCACGTCCCCAGAATACACTGGTAAGGCGGTGATTTGATGGGTGGTGTTCTGGGTGTGGGTGAGGTGGGAACCACTGGACAACCAATGTTCACCAGTTTTTTCATTGACAGGCATGCTGAGGGTGGAGGCTGGGGTACCACTAGATATTAGGGATTGGTATACATAATATGGAACAGGTGTTTGGGGGTGAGAGTGGTACTGGACACCAGAGATATTCTAAAGTTCATTGGAGGGGTGTTCAGGGGTGGGCAGTGCAAATAGACACCAGGGATAGGTCTACACTATGGAACAGGTGATGGGGGTTGATGGTATCACTAGACACCAGGAATATTTTTAACTGACATGGGATGGGTGAATGGGGATGGGTGGTGCTGCTAGTCACCAGGAATATTTTACCTTACATGAAATGGGTGTTCGTGGATGTGGCATGCAACTGGACACCAGGGATATCTATTCATATTATGGAATGGGTGTTCAGGGGTGGCAGGGTGCTGCTAGACACCAGGGATGATGCATCAGGCACACACAGAATGGGTACTAAAGGACCATCCTCACCATTCAAATGAGCCCATTATGGGCATGCAGAAGGCCCTTTAGTGCCTGGCATGCCCAATGGGCTCGTTTGCCTGGTGAGGCAGAATATAGCACACATGGGTCCTGGTGCTCTCTGGTCTGAGAGCGCAATTCCCTGTGGGCTGGATGTAACTCAGATCCATGTAGGCAATGCAGTTTTACATAGTACTGCACCAACATGGGCTGATATTCAATCAGATAGCAGTGATCTGCTATCTGATTGTATATACTAATCACTAGGTCAGGCACTGGCGCAAGCGCAGCACAAATATTTGCACTGCACCTGCACTCCTTTATGAATATATTGGGGCCCTGATGTCATGTTATTCTATATGTGACATCATTGTTTTTCCCATGGCAACAGGTTGTGATTTCACAGCAGAGGATTATAACCTCAGGTAGGGAATAAAGGGCATACGCTGTAGGATAAATGAACTCTAGGAGATAAAGATCCTGTTGCAATGCACATTTTTTGTGTTATAAATCATAGGAAGGAATAATCTAAACATGTTTTATGAAGTACAAGCAGAGTTATGTCTAGAGATTATGTTTTCCAAAAGATTTACCGAAGGCATCAACAGCTATTCAATCATAGCATTAGCACCACTTTACTTAATCATTCAACTGCATGAGATATTGCTGAAGTAGGTCAGTAAAGAGAGAACAATCTAATGTGAACATTAGTAAATGCTCATGAATAAGGGCAATGTTTCTTGCTCTCAGTGACCCTTGCAGCTGGGCCAGGAGATGCCTGACCCATTAGGCACCTCTAGCCATGGGGGTGCTGCAGCTAGCAGCATGGCAGTGGAGGAGGGAACACATTGTGCTTGCATTCTATTTAACAGACACAATCATGTTGGCATTAGGGAATGAGTGAAAAAAAAAGTTGGAAAATCAGATTCCTTACTTGGCTACTTCAGTAGAAATATTGCCTATGATAGCATGCCTCCATACTTTTCGGGCAAAAACTCAATCCCTGGTTCTGTCTATGCCAGGTACATGATCCCTACCATAGCCAGCTTGGGGTTTAGGTGGTTGAAAGGTAAGCACAGTAGAGCAGTTATGGGCATAAATGAGTAGGGTAAAAAGGATATTACAAACTAAATGAAATGTGGTCGCTGAATAGTTTATTGGGATATCATATCAGTCAAGGTGCTCGATATACTGATTTCCAAATCATAGAACCCAATAACATCCCAAAATCTTTAAGTCAGCTGTTGTGATGATCCAGGTAACATGATGTGTACCTTCCTGCTGGTGTAATTACCAAACAAAATAAATGCATTGCTCTTTTAATTTGACTTACTCTGATGTTATAGCTAGACATAATAGACAAGCTAGCTATAGGTATAGATATATAGATCTGTATATACTATGTGACCAGTTCTTATTGCTTTATGAAACAGATTTACCGACTTAGTGACTTATCCACAATGACAGACTGGAGATGCTCCAAAGACAAGTATCATGGCTCATATACCCCATACCCACTGATGCCAGTGCATTAACTGGCATCCATGACCCTTGACCACTCTGGTATATATATAGTGGATCATGGTGGGGCCAGGAGTGTGTTATGGGCAGAGATGTGTCAGACAGTGGGCATTTCACCAATGCACATGTTGGCAAGGGAGTGGATCACATATTCTGCATTGATCAGGGAACTGGGTATCGCTTTCATAAAAATAAAATAAAAAAATGTAGGCACCCCAGCCATCCATACCATGTTGGAGGGCTGGAGCATCATATCACAGGGCACAATGAGCTCAAGAAAGAGCCATGGGTCCTATGCAGGCCTCCATAGAGGGCACACAAAAATAACTGCTGGGTCCCCCATATATTATTGCCACTGTCTACACCCCCGTCATGGCATGAATTTTAAAATTTGCATGGTAGCCAGATCTTAGATAGTGCAAGCACATTTGGCTAGAAGTTCAGGACCCACAGATGCAGGTGATGAATCTTAGGTAGAAAACTGAGAATGTTAAGGTGAAGGACCATAACTAATTGGGGTGAAAGGGGAAAATGTGTGAGTGGGTGGGGGAAGGGGAAAACAATTAAACTCTACATCACCTGCTAGGAGGAATGACACAGTAATGAAAAGTTGAAGAGATACACTACACATGTAGGGTGGTAGGTGGGAAACTGTGAAGCGATGGGGAATAGGAGGTTTGGGGGAGTGACTCCCAGAGAGCTTCCAGATGAAGTCATATGGCAGGAATGAGGTTGCTGATGGTAGGCCATGAAGGAGGAAGAAGAAGAGAGTGGAGGGATGGGAAAGGGGGTGTGAAAGTAAAGGGAGGGGGGGGAGGTGGGTGTGAAGTATAAAGAGAAACAGTGAATGCAAGGGTAGAAGGGTGAGGTGGAGAGTAAGTGGCAAAGGTTGCATGATGAATGAGAATGAGTAACTGAGGAGGGAGGGAGAAGAGGAGACAAAACTGAAATGTGTGGAACATGAATAAGTACTTGTAGTTATAGAAATGAAGGTCAATAAATATTTAAAACATTTTTTTCTCCATAAGATACATAAATGTCTTTTGTATTTTTCATAAATATATTTTTTCATATGGATTTTTATGGTTCCACTATGCCGTGGCGACAAGAAATTTGTCGGCCATCGGCACAGTGACAGCACAACACCACCAATTGATGTGCTGTCGCTAGGGGACCAAGTGTTTTGTGTGGGGGGCTTCACCCCCCACACCCCCATGTGGGGGGCTCTGCCCCCTGCAGCCCGCTCACTAAGGATTATTAACCCCAGTTGGAGTTAGTTCGGGGAGGGGGGCAAACACCCCAGCGGAAACAGTGTCAGAATATATGGAGACCATTACAGCAAACTGCTGAAAATGTCGCTGTGATGGTCTTCATGGTATTCCCATCGCTATACCATTGGAATACCAATTTCTATCACCTTCTTGCCATAACACCTGGATATAACCTGTATATCAGGGATATACTCTGTTCTGGTTATTTATGCCATTATATGGTTGACAGGGGATTTTTTTTCTTTCTTTGGACTTCTTCCTCAATATGGCCACATTCCCTTGGTGTGGCCCTGCCCTACTGCCTTGGTGATGCAGCATAACACTTGCAGAAATAGCAAGCTCTCTGGCCACCCACAGGGGCACTGTACACCTGAACCTGCTGCCAGTCCTCTCTTGCCAAGGTGCACTGCTCCCCAACAGCTATCTGCAGCCTGGCTTGCCTCCTAATGAGGTGATTTAAGTCCACTCCTGCAGTCACATTATCTGCACAGCGACACACCATGCTACTGCTTGGCCATTGAGACCACTACTTTTTCATAAATTTTTTAGTTTAAATAATGTATAACTTAAAAAATTGGTATCATATCATGCTTACTGACTTTTTCATAGTAGGTTTTATGAGACAATGTATGTCATCATATGGCACATGAACATTAGAATATGCTATATGATTACAGAGTCTGTCCCACTGTTAAATGAAATACCAGTAGTCTTTTTTTCATGTGAGAACAAAACATAACTTGTAATAGTATACAAACTGGAAATTAATATATACTTCGGAAATATAAATATGTGTTTCGTGCATTCTCCCTCAAAATAGAACAGGCTTTTGTTCATGTTGGTCAAGTCCCATGCTTGGACAGATTATGTTATTGTTAGGGTTACACCAATCACTTAATGCAATAGTTTAAACCCTAGCAGCACCTCACCACTTAGTCAACATGATTTGAGAATATTTGTACCCAAACATTAGATGTCTCTGCTTTTCTGACATTGTGTATAAACCCCTACTCTTGTTTAATGCACACACACACACACACACACACACACACACACACACACACACACACACACACACACTAGATTTTTAAACCTTAGGCTTTCCCTTTCATTATACTGAGTTGACTTGTTTCATGCTTGAAATCCACAATTGTGGACTTCCTTTTCAAATGATCGCATATAAAGTGCAGTGAAATAGAAAATGGGCTGCATGGATCATCAACATCTTAAAAAAACTCCCTTCAGATATGGATGTTCAATTCCTTTAAAAGAATATTGGGTATGAAAGTACTATTCGCTTAGGCTTGCTATTCGCTTAGGCACATAGAATCAAATATGCAGCTCAGGACTTGTTCTACAATTATTATTCATGTCACAATTTCTGAACATATCTTCTATGCGGTCAATAGGTCATGAAATATTTTCATAAGATTGTAAAATATAGTATATATGTGTGTGTGTGTGTATATATAATATATATATATATATATATATATATATATATATGTATAGTTTCTAGATTTTATTTATGAAAGTAATATTTTTTACAGCTCCAAAATCTAAGAAATATATACCTAATGTATATATTTAAGAAATGACAAAATGTAAGAACTGCATTCTCTGTGCATAGACATAATTAAAACACCATGAAACCACATGCATCAGTCAGCAAAATCAGGAATTAAGATTGAGTAGTGAAAATTAGGTAGGGAACCACAACCTCAGAGAGAGAGAGAGAGAAAGAGAGAGTGTGTGCGTGTGTGTGTGTGTGTGTGTGTGTGTGTGTTATGTATGTGTTAGAGTGCACTTGCTGCCAGACAGTCAACCATGGAAAACAGGATACACCTCTATGGATGGATGGCTTTCCTTATTAAAACAACACAGTAGGACGCACAGTAGGGGAACACACTAAAACAAGGTTTTGTAGTAATTTCCTTGAAAGAAATTTCCCAAGATAGCAGCTTAAAAACCTTTTAATCTTGTAGTAGGTTATATGGTGCTAAGAGTGGTCTTCCAAAAGGGCCATTAAATTACAATGATAAGAATTCTAAATTCTGAGTACTGTCCCAAAGCCTACAATAACGTGTTATGTTTTTTAGAACAGTTATAATTTTTTTGAAAGCCAATTTTCTCATTAGGTACAGGAGTTTGCATTCTTAAAATGGGTTAGTTCTTATGTCTTAAACTGATTCATTCAGATAAAGGAACTCCCTGATCATAAGGCTGGAAATGAAAAGTTCCTGTGTCACTGCTATTCCCCATCCCAACTAACACAAAAGTAAAAGTACAATGGGACATATTGTTGTCTATATAGGTAGACCAGAACATTTATATTTTGTAGTTAATCTTTTATTGGCTTATAACTTTTCAGGCACATCATACATAATATCATATAATGCAGATACCGAGTTCACAGAGGCAGAATCATGGGTATAATAGACTCAGTTGCATATTACAGTTATCTGTATATAAAATAAGGTGTACCTGAGGGTATGTAGATCAGCATAAAGGTACAAAGTCATTCCTACAAGAACTAAAGGAACCAATGAATTATTATACAGTCAACAATAACTCAGACTCAAAGGAATGACAACATAGATAAAGCATATCTATTCTTGCATTTCCACAACGTAGTTACAGCATAGGGACTGGGCTGCAGCCAAGTCTAGTCAGCCAATTCCAGATGTAGGGGAGAGGTATTGTAGGCAGGGCTCAGAACAAGCAAAGTTTCCCCTGACAGTGCTAAAGGTCAAATGTGTTAGGTGGTCAAAGGAAGCAGCCTGGTCCAGATTGGCAAGTGGTAAAAGATAAATTCAGTAGTGCACCAGTGGCAGAGAGTTAGTGTTTTGGCTTGCATACCATGGAGGGCTAGCCATTTATGTCCATCAGGGGTAAAGTGAGAGACTTCTGTTGTGATGTCCAGTATAAGGAGGGCAGAAGAGGAAGGAACTGTGCATTTTAACACTGTGGAGCCAAAGAGGCAAAGCTTTTTCCATAATGGTCGGAGAAGGGGGCAGAGCAATAGTACATGGAGTTGCCCCCTTCCCCATTGAGCCACAACACCAGCAAATATCATCAAGGGTTAGATGCATTTTCTGAAAGACTACCGGTGTCCTGTGCCAGGAATGTAGAATTTTATTCAAAGTTAAGTTGCTGTGTGCATCCCTGAAGATCTTGTATGTCTTTATGGGCAGACTAGGTGGGCCAAGTGGTCCTTATCTGCCGACAAAGTCTATGTTATAGCAAAAAGACCAACAGGTCTACCAGTCCTGCTCCTGAACTTAGGTACCCAGAAGGTTATACCGTTTAGCCTTGAAGAGATGGTATTGATTATGGATGGTATCTCTGATTGCCTTGTATAGTTTTCCTGCTAAACCTTTTTGTGCATTAACCATTGGGAGACAGAGGAGGATGAATGGACTGAGTTCCTCGCCAAACTCATTAGCTTCTAGATGGTGTTACGTAACTGTAAAGTACCTCCAGTAACCAACCCAGGGAATACCCCATCTATCCTGCAATGTCCCAAAGGCATCTACCACCAAATAACTCCCACTTACTATATTCTGTACTGTGGTAATACCTTTTGCTTGCTATGTGGGCCAGAGTAAGGTTTTCTTATCTACCGTAATATCTAAATTGCCTCAGAGCAGTGTGTGTGGGTGAGCGGTTTGGGGTTTAATCCTAGTCACTAGTATATTTTGTACCAGTATTGAGAGGAAGACATAACAGTGGGATTCTTTTAGCTCATTTGTGTGGGGTAAAAATGGTAGAAGAGATGGAGCCTGTTCTCTGATTTGGGCTGTCTCTATATGGAGCCATATAGAGATTCTTCAGTGAGGGTTCTGAACCACTGGGCAGTTTGGGAGGCCCTGAAAGCCCATCTGTAGCCTGTTATCCAGGGGAGGCCCCACCCATTGACCTATGAACCCTTAGTTTATTGCAACTGTATCTGGGGCAATCACCCTCCCAGATAAAGCAGCCTAAAAATGTTTCCACATGAGTAAGCCATCTTGGCAGTATATGTATGGGCAGATATGAGATAATATAAAACAGTTTAAGTGTAGAGACCATTTTGATGGCAGTTATTTTATTTGCCATAGTAAGCTGTAGTAATCTCCATCTGCTGAATTCTGTCTTGAGCTTATTCAGCAAGGGGGGGGGAGATTAGTCTCACACATTTTGGACATATTTGAGGTGATCTTATTACCCAGATAGATAATCACAGCTGGCAACCATCTGAGTCCAAGGGACTCAAAAAGGTGGTTTTGGCACACTTGGTTAAGGGTGAGGACCTCTGTTTTGAATGGGTTTAGCCTTAGGCTCAATCAGCCAGAGAAAAGAGCTAGCAGGTCTAGCATTGGCTGTGTGGATAACTCTGAATTACACACTACAACCAGTAGATCATCAGCATACATCATAGTGGAATACAATGTCTGGCCAGTGCAGACTCTGGGGATCCTGGAATGTTGTCTGATGCTAAGGGCTTCACTGCTAACACAAACAAGGGGGGGTAAGAGGCATCCCTGGTGAGTGCCTTTATGGGAGGAAGAGGGGATAATAGGATACATCTGGTTAACACCTAGCAGTAGGGGTGGAATACAATGCCTGGATAGATGTAAAGCAATCCTGGTGGGGTAGGGAAGAAGTAGGCTGTTGGTTAACTATTTTATTTTATTTATTTATGACTTTGATAACCGGGTAAGTACACTGATCCCAGGGACCATTTTCAGGCACAACCCGGGCCATGACACATGGCACAGGATGGCAGAGAATACAAGGTGAGCAACATATTATACATGTGGGAGATCAGATTCAGATACAGCAATTGAAGCACAATACATTGGTATGGTACAAGTCCAGTGAGTGAGAGCGAATGCTGTTCACAATATGACGCTACAGTAGGTGTAGAAACAGCAGTAGTAAATAAAGGTAGGTACATAAGTCAGGTGGGCATGATTGTGACATAGCATATACAGTGGGAGCAACTATACAGTGCGTCATACATAGAATTATATATACATTATGTACAAGGTAAGAGCTGACACATCAATAAACTTACAGAGTAAGAGAACAGGCAGGAGGTAAATTGTAGTTGGGGACAAGTGAGACTAAGTGGGTAACCCCTGTGGGTAGGTTGACCAGTGTGGCTAGGTGGGTAAACCCCTCAGAGTTAGTAGGCTAGTGTGGCTAGGAAGGTACCCCTTGGGACAGTGGCAGGAGGAGTTTGCCAGTAGGCACGTTTTGAGGTGGGATTTGAAACTGGAGTGAGTGTTGATGGTTCAGAGCTCTGCTGGCAGGCTGTTCCACTGTGAGGGGGTGACTGTAGACCAGGCCCTGCTGCCCATGTTGGTAGATACCCTGGGAATAGCTAGATGATGGATACCAGTACAGCGGAGGCTGCAGTGCAGGGTGCAGATTTTCAGTAGGGCAGCAAGGGGGGACTCAGTACCCGGGCAGATGGCTTTGTCCACCATGCCACAAAGGGCAAAGTCAAAGCATCCCTGCAGTGGTAGCCATCCTAGGGTACTGTAGAGTGTGCAGTGGTGGGTGGAGAAAGGGGCCAGTAAAGCAAAGCAGCAGGCACTGTTACAGGCAGTAGAGAGTTTAGCCATGGTGGCAGCAGAGGTCCTGGATTATATGGGAGAGCAGTAGTCCAGGATAGGGAGAAGATTTCCCTGGACAATGGC